>CM062292.1:71354593-72646249 GCA_031216915.1 Pictodentalium vernedei | reverse complement strand
TCCTGTTTACAGGCACGGCGACCCAGCCCCAGGCAGTTTACACTCCACACCACAGACAAATATTTAGGTATTAAATAGTTCTGGTATATAGGAATAATTCCATTCAGCAATTAGCTATAAAAGACAAGAGCGGCTGGGTCTTCCTGTTTACAGGCACGGCGACCCAGCCCCAGGCAGTTTACACACCGCACCCCAGTCAAATATTTAGGTATTAAATAGTTTTGGTATATAAGGATAATTCCATTCGGTAATTAGTTATAAAAGACAAGAGCGGCTGGGTCTTCCTGTTTCCAGGCACGGCGACCCAGACCCAGGCAGTTTACACTCTGCACCCTTGTCAAATATTTAGGTATTAAACAATTTTGGTATATAAGGATAATTCCATTCAGTAATTAGCTATAAAAGACATGAGCAGCTGGGTCTTCCTGTTTACAGGCCCTGCGACCCAGTCCCAGGCAGTTTACACTCCGCACCCCAGTCAAATATTTAGGTATTAAATAGTTTTGGTATATAAGGATAATTCCATTCAGTAATTAGCTATAAAAGACAAGAGCGGCTGGGTCTTCTTGTTTACAGGCACGGCGACCCAGCCCCAGGCAGTTTACACTCCGCACCCCAGTCAAATATTTAGGTATTAAATAGTTTTGGTATATAGGGATAATTCCATTCAGTAATTACCTATAAAAGACAAGAGCGGCTGGGTCTTCCTGTTTACAGGCACGGCGACCCAGCCCCAGGCAGTTTACACACCGCACCCCAGTCAAATATTTAGGTATTAAATAGATTTGGTATATAAGGATAATTCCATTCAGTAATTACTTATAAAAGACAAGAGCGGTTGGGTCTTCCTGTTTCCAGGCACGGCGACCCAGCCCCAGGCAGTTTACACTCCGCACCCTTGTCAAATACTTAGGTATTAAATAGCTTTGGTATATAAGGATAATTCTATTCAGTAATTAGCTATAAAAGACATGAGAGGCTGGGTTTTCCTGTTTACAGGCACGGCGACCCAGCCCCAGGCAGTTTACACTCCGCACCCCAGTTAAATATTTAGGTATTAAATAGTTTTGGTATATAAGGATAATTCCACTCGGTAATTACTTACAAAAGACAAGAGCGGCTGGGTCTTCCTGTTTCCAGGCACGGCGACCCAGCCCCAGGCAGTTTACACTCCGCACCCTTGTCAAATATTTAGGTATTAAATAGCTTTGGTATATAAGGATAATTCCATTCAGTAATTAGCTATAAAAGACAAGAGCGGCTGGGTCTTCCTGTTTCCAGGCACGGCGACCCAGCCCCAGGCAGTTTACACTCCGCACCCTTGTCAAATACTTAGGTATTAAATAGCTTTGGTATATAAGGATAATTCCATTCAGTAATTACCTATAAAAGACAGGAGCGGCTGGGTTTTCCTGTTTACAGGCACGGCGACCCAGCCCCAGGCAGTTTACACTCCGCACCCCAGTTAAATATTTAGGTATTAAATAGTTTTGGTATATAAGGATAATTCCATTCAGTAATTAGCTATAAAAGACAAGAGCGGCTGGGTCTTCCTGTTTACAGGCACGGCGACCCAGCCCCAGGCAGTTTACACTCCGCACCCCAGTCAAATATTTAGGTATTAAATAGTTTTGGTATATAAGGATAATTCCATTCAGTAATTAGCTATAAAAAACAAGAGCGGCTGGGTCTTCTTGTTTACAGGCACGGCGACCCAGCCCCAGGCAGTTTACACTCCGCACCCCAGTCAAATATTTAGGTATTAAATAGTTTTGGTATATAGGGATAATTCCATTCAGTAATTACCTATAAAAGACAAGAGCGGCTGGGTCTTCCTGTTTACAGGCACGGCGACCCAGCCCCAGGCAGTTTACACACCGCACCCCAGTCAAATATTTAGGTATTAAATAGTTTTGGTACATAAGGATAATTCCATTCAGTAATTACTTATAAAAGACAAGAGCGGTTGGGTCTTCCTGTTTCCAGGCACGGCGACCCAGCCCCAGGCAGTTTACACTCCGCACCCTTGTCAAATACTTAGGTATTAAATAGCTTTGGTTTATAAGGATAATTCCATTCAGTAATTAGCTATAAAAGACATGAGCGTCTGGGTTTTCCTGTTTACAGGCACGGCGACCCAGCCCCAGGCAGTTTACACTCCGCACCCCAGTTAAATATTTACGTATTAAATAGTTTTGGTATATAAAGATAATTCCACTCAGTAATTACTTACAAAAGACAAGAGCGGCTGGGTCTTCCTGTTTCCAGGCACGGCGACCCAGCCCCAGGCAGTTTACACTCCGCACCCTTGTCAAATATTTAGGTATTAAATAGCTTTGGTATATAAGGATAATTCCATTCAGTAATTAGCTATAAAAGACAAGAGCGGCTGGGTCTTCCTGTTTACAGGCACGGCGACCCAGCCCCAGGCAGTTTACACTCCGCACCCTTGTCAAATATTTAGGTATTAAATAGTTTTGGTATATAGGGATAATTCCATTCAGTTATTAGCTTTAAAAGACAAGAGCGGCTGGGTCTTCCTGTTTACAGGCACGGCGACCCAGCCCCAGGCAGTTTACACACCGCACCCCAGTTAAATATTTAGGAATTAAATAGTTTTGGTATATAAGGATAATTCCATTCAGTAATTAGTTATAAAAGACAAGAGCGGCTGGGTCTTCCTGTTTCCAGGCACGGCGACCCAGCCCCAGGCAGTTTACACTCCGCACCCTTGTCAAATATTTAGGTATTAAATAATTTTGGTATATAAGGATAATTCCATTCAGTAATTAGCTATAAAAGACAAGAGCGGCTGGGTCTTCCTGTTTACAGGCACGGCGACCCAGCCCCAGGCAGTTTACACTCCGCACCCCAGTCAAATATTTACATATTAAATAGTTTTGGTATATAAGGATAATTCCATTCAGTAATAGTTATAAAAGACAAGAGCGGCTGGGTCTTCTTGTTTACAGGCACGGCGACCCAGCCCCAGGCAGTTTACACTCCGCACCCCAGTCAAATATTAAGGTATTAAATAGTTTTGGTATATAGGGATAATTCCATTCAGTAATTACCTATAAAAGACAAGAGCGGCTGGGTCTTCCTGTTTACAGGCACAGCGACCCAGCCCCAGGCAGTTTACACACCGCACCCCAGTCAAATATTTAGGTATTAAATAGTTTTGGTATATAAGGATAATTCCATTCAGTAATTACCTATAAAAGACAGGAGCGGCTGGGTTTTCCTGTTTACAGGCACGGCGACCCAGCCCCAGGCAGTTTACACTCCGCACCCTTGTCAAATACTTAGGTATTAAATAGCTTTGGTATATAAGGATAATTCCATTCAGTAATTACCTATAAAAGACAGGAGCGGCTGGGTTTTCCTGTTTACAGGCACGGCGAACCAGCCCCAGGCAGTTTACACTCCGCACCCCAGTTAAATATTTAGGTATTAAATAGTTTTGGTATATAAGGATAATTCCATTCAGTAATTAGCTATAAAAGACAAGAGCGGCTGGGTCTTCCTGTTTACAGGCACGGCGACCCAGCCCCAGGCAGTTTACACTCCGCACCCCAGTCAAATATTTAGGTATTAAATAGTTTTGGTATATAAGGATAATTCCATTCAGTAATTAGCTATAAAAAACAAGAGCGGCTGGGTCTTCTTGTTTACAGGCACGGCGACCCAGCCCCAGGCAGTTTACACTCCGCACCCCAGTCAAATATTTAGGTATTAAATAGTTTTGGTATATAGGGATAATTCCATTCAGTAATTACCTATAAAAGACAAGAGCGGCTGGGTCTTCCTGTTTACAGGCACGGCGACCCAGCCCCAGGCAGTTTACACACCGCACCCCAGTCAAATATTTAGGTATTAAATAGTTTTGGTACATAAGGATAATTCCATTCAGTAATTACTTATAAAAGACAAGAGCGGTTGGGTCTTCCTGTTTCCAGGCACGGCGACCCAGCCCCAGGCAGTTTACACTCCGCACCCTTGTCAAATACTTAGGTATTAAATAGCTTTGGTTTATAAGGATAATTCCATTCAGTAATTAGCTATAAAAGACATGAGCGTCTGGGTTTTCCTGTTTACAGGCACGGCGACCCAGCCCCAGGCAGTTTACACTCCGCACCCCAGTTAAATATTTACGTATTAAATAGTTTTGGTATATAAAGATAATTCCACTCAGTAATTACTTACAAAAGACAAGAGCGGCTGGGTCTTCCTGTTTCCAGGCACGGCGACCCAGCCCCAGGCAGTTTACACTCCGCACCCTTGTCAAATATTTAGGTATTAAATAGCTTTGGTATATAAGGATAATTCCATTCAGTAATTAGCTATAAAAGACAAGAGCGGCTGGGTCTTCCTGTTTACAGGCACGGCGACCCAGCCCCAGGCAGTTTACACTCCGCACCCTTGTCAAATATTTAGGTATTAAATAGTTTTGGTATATAGGGATAATTCCATTCAGTTATTAGCTTTAAAAGACAAGAGCGGCTGGGTCTTCCTGTTTACAGGCACGGCGACCCAGCCCCAGGCAGTTTACACACCGCACCCCAGTTAAATATTTAGGAATTAAATAGTTTTGGTATATAAGGATAATTCCATTCAGTAATTAGTTATAAAAGACAAGAGCGGCTGGGTCTTCCTGTTTCCAGGCACGGCGACCCAGCCCCAGGCAGTTTACACTCCGCACCCTTGTCAAATATTTAGGTATTAAATAATTTTGGTATATAAGGATAATTCCATTCAGTAATTAGCTATAAAAGACAAGAGCGGCTGGGTCTTCCTGTTTACAGGCACGGCGACCCAGCCCCAGGCAGTTTACACTCCGCACCCCAGTCAAATATTTACATATTAAATAGTTTTGGTATATAAGGATAATTCCATTCAGTAATAGTTATAAAAGACAAGAGCGGCTGGGTCTTCTTGTTTACAGGCACGGCGACCCAGCCCCAGGCAGTTTACACTCCGCACCCCAGTCAAATATTAAGGTATTAAATAGTTTTGGTATATAGGGATAATTCCATTCAGTAATTACCTATAAAAGACAAGAGCGGCTGGGTCTTCCTGTTTACAGGCACAGCGACCCAGCCCCAGGCAGTTTACACACCGCACCCCAGTCAAATATTTAGGTATTAAATAGTTTTGGTATATAAGGATAATTCCATTCAGTAATTACTTATAAAAGACAAGAGCGGTTGGGTCTTCCTGTTTCCAGGCACGGCGACCCAGCCCCAGGCAGTTTACACTCCGCACCCTTGTCAAATACTTAGGTATTAAATAGCTTTGGTATATAAGGATAATTCCATTCAGTAATTAGCTATAAAAGACAGGAGCGGCTGGGTTTTCCTGTTTACAGGCACGGTGACCCAGCCCCAGGCAGTTTACACTCCGCACCCCAGTTAAATATTTAGGTATTAAATAGTTTTGGTATATAAGGATAATTCCACTCAGTAATTACTTACAAAAGACAAGAGCGGCTGGGTCTTCCTGTTTCCAGGTACGGCGACCCAGCCCCAGGCAGTTTACACTCCGCACCCTTGTCAAATATTTAGGTATTAAATAGCTTTGGTATATAAGGATAATTCCATTCAGTAATTAGCTATAAAAGACAAGAGCGGCTGGGTCTTCCTGTTTACAGGCACGGCGACCCAGCCCCAGGCAGTTTACACTCCGCACCCCAGTTAAATATTTAGGTATTAAATAGCTTTGGTATATAAGGATAATTCCATTCAGTAATTAGCTATAAAAGACAAGAGCGGCTGGGTCTTCCTGTTTCCAGGCACGGCGACCCAGCCCCAGGCAGTTTACACTCCTCACCCTTGTCAAATATTTAGGTATTAAATAATTTTGGTATATAAGGATAATTCCATTCAGTAATTAGCTATAAAAGACAAGAGAGGCTGGGTCTTCCTGTTTACAGGCACGACGACCCAGCCCCAGGCAATTTACACTCCACACCCTTGTCAAATACTTAGGTATTAAATAGCTTTGGTATATAAGGATAATTCCATTCAGTAATTAGCTATAAAAGACAGGAGCGGCTGGGTCTTCCTGTTTACAGGCACGGCGACCCAGCCCCAGGCAGTTTACACTCCGCACCCCAGTCAAATATTTAGGTATTAAATAATTTTGGAAAAAAAGGATAATTCCATTCAGTAATTAGCTATAAAAGACAAGAGCGGCTGGGTCTTCCTGTTTACAGGCACGGCGACCCAGCCCCAGGCAGTTTACACTCCGCACCCTTGTCAAATATTTAGGTATTAAATAATTTTGGAAAAAAAGGATAATTCCATTCAGTAATTAGCTATAAAAGACAAGAGCGGCTGGGTCTTCCTGTTTACAGGCACGGCGACCCAGCCCCAGGCAGTTTACACTCTTCACCCCAGTCAAATATTTAGGTATTAAATAGTTTTGGTATATAAGGATAATTCCATTCAGTAATTAGTTATAAAAGACAAGAGCGGCTGGGTCTTCCTGTTTACAGGCACGGCGACCCAGCCCCAGGCAGTTTACACTCCGCACCCCAGACAAATATTTAGGTATTAAATAGATTTGGTATATAGGGATAATTCCATTCAGTAATTAGCTATAAAAGACAAGAGCGGCTGGGTCTTCCTGTTTACAGGCACGGCGACCCAGCCCCAGGCAGTTTACACTCCGCACCCCAGTTAAATATTTAGGTATTAAATAGCTTTGGTATATAAGGATAATTCCATTCAGTAATTAGCTATAAAAGACAAGAGCGGCTGGGTCTTCCTGTTTCCAGGCACGGCGACCCAGCCCCAGGCAGTTTACACTCCTCACCCTTGTCAAATATTTAGGTATTAAATAATTTTGGTATATAAGGATAATTCCATTCAGTAATTAGCTATAAAAGACAAGAGAGGCTGGGTCTTCCTGTTTACAGGCACGACGACCCAGCCCCAGGCAATTTACACTCCACACCCTTGTCAAATACTTAGGTATTAAATAGCTTTGGTATATAAGGATAATTCCATTCAGTAATTAGCTATAAAAGACAGGAGCGGCTGGGTCTTCCTGTTTACAGGCACGGCGACCCAGCCCCAGGCAGTTTACACTCCGCACCCCAGTCAAATATTTAGGTATTAAATAATTTTGGAAAAAAAGGATAATTCCATTCAGTAATTAGCTATAAAAGACAAGAGCGGCTGGGTCTTCCTGTTTACAGGCACGGCGACCCAGCCCCAGGCAGTTTACACTCCGCACCCTTGTCAAATATTTAGGTATTAAATAATTTTGGAAAAAAAGGATAATTCCATTCAGTAATTAGCTATAAAAGACAAGAGCGGCTGGGTCTTCCTGTTTACAGGCACGGCGACCCAGCCCCAGGCAGTTTACACTCTTCACCCCAGTCAAATATTTAGGTATTAAATAGTTTTGGTATATAAGGATAATTCCATTCAGTAATTAGTTATAAAAGACAAGAGCGGCTGGGTCTTCCTGTTTACAGGCACGGCGACCCAGCCCCAGGCAGTTTACACTCCGCACCCCAGACAAATATTTAGGTATTAAATAGATTTGGTATATAGGGATAATTCCATTCAGTTATTAGCTTTAAAAGACAAGAGCGGCTGGGTCTTCCTGTTTACAGGCACGGCGACCCAGCCCCAGGCAGTTTACACACCGCACCCCAGTTAAATATTTAGGAATTAAATAGTTTTGGTATATAAGGATAATTCCATTCAGTAATTAGTTATAAAAGACAAGAGCAGCTGGGTCTTCCTGTTTCCAGGCACGGCGACCCAGCCCCAGGCAGTTTACACTCCGCACCCTTGTCAAATATTTAGGTATTAAATAATTTTGGTATATAAGGATAATTCCATTCAGTAATTAGCTATAAAAGACAAGAGCGGCTGGGTCTTCCTGTTTACAGGCACGACGACACAGCCCCAGGCAATTTACACTCCGCACCTTTGTCAAATACTTAGGTATTAAATAGCTTTGGTATATAAGGATAATTCCATTCAGTAATTAGCTATAAAAGACAGGAGCGGCTGGGTCTTCCTGTTTACAGGCACGGCGACCCAGCCCCAGGCAGTTTACACTCCGCGCCCCAGACAAATATTTAGGTATTAAATAGTTTTGGTATATAAGGATAATTCCATTCAGTAATTAGCTATAAAAGACAAGAGCGGCTGGGTCTTCCTGTTTACAGGCACAGCGACCCAGCCCCAGGCAGTTTACACTCCGCACCCCAGTTAAATATTTAGGTATTAAATAGTTTTGGTATATAAGGATAATTCCATTCAGTCACTAGTTATAAAAGACAAGAGCGGCTGGGTCTTCCTGTTTACAGGCACGGCAACCCAGCCCCAGGCAGTTTACACTCCGCACCCTTGTCAAATATTTAGGTATTAAATAATTTTGGTATATAAGGATAATTCCATTCAGTAATTAGCTATAAAAGACAAGAGCGGCTGGGTCTTCCTGTTTACAGGCACGACGACCCAGCCCCAGGCAATTTACACTCCGCACCCTTGTCAAATACTTAGGTATTAAATAGCTTTGGTATATAAGGATAATTCCATTCAGTAATTAGCTATAAAAGACAGGAGCGGCTGGGTCTTCCTGTTTACAGGCACGGCGACCCAGCCCCAGGCAGTTTACACTCCGCGCCCCAGACAAATATTTAGGTTTTAAATAGTTTTGGTATATAAGGATAATTCCATTCAGTAATTAGCTATAAAAGACAAGAGCGGCTGGGTCTTCCTGTTTACAGGCACAGCGACCCAGCCCCAGGCAGTTTACACTCCGCACCCCAGTTAAATATTTAGGTATTAAACAGTTTTGGTATATAAGGATAATTCCATTCAGTAACTAGTTATAAAAAACAAGAGCAGCTGGGTCTTCCTGTTTACAGGCACGGCAACCCAGCCCCAGGCAGTTTACACTCCGCACCCTTGTCAAATATTTAGGTATTAAATAATTTTGGTATATAAGGATAATTCCATTCAGTAATTAGCTATAAAAGACAAGAGCGGCTGGGTCTTCCTGTTTACAGGCACGACAACCCAGCCCCAGGCAATTTACACTCCGCACCCTTGTCAAATACTTAGGTATTAAATAGCTTTGGTATATAAGGATAATTCCATTCAGTAATTAGCTATAAAAGACAGGAGCGGCTGGGTCTTCCTGTTTACAGGCACGGCGACCCAGCCCCAGGCAGTTTACACTCCGCACCCCAGTCAAATATTTAGGTATTAAATAGTTTTGGTATAAAAGGATAATTCCATTCAGTAATTAGCTATAAAAGACAAGAGCGGCTGGGTCTTCCTGTTTACAGGCACGGCGACCCAGCCCCAGGCAGTTTACACTCCGCACCCCAGTCAAATATTTAGGTATTAAATAGTTTTGGTATATAAGGAAAATTCCATTCAGTAATTAGTGATAAAAGACAAGAGCGGCTGGGGCTTCCTGTTTACAGGCACGGCGACCTAGCCCCAGGCAGTTTACACTTCGCACCCCAGACAAATATTTAGGTATTAAATAGTTCTGGTATATAGGGATAATTCCATTCAGTAATTAGCTAAAAAAGACAAGAGCGGCTGGGTCTTCCTGTTTACAGGCACGGCGACACAGCCCCAGGCAGTTTACACACCGCACCCCAGTCAAATATTTAGGTATTAAATAGTTTTGGTATATAAGGATAATTCCATTCAGTAATTAGTTATAAAAGACAAGAGCGGCTGGGTCTTCCTGTTTCCAGGCACGGCGACACAGACCCAGGCAGTTTACACTCCGCACCCTTGTCAAATATTTAGGTATTAAATAATTTTGCTATATAAGGATAATTCCATTCAGTAATTAGCTATAAAAGACATGAGCGGCTGGGTCTTCCTGTTTACAGGCACGGCGACCCAGTCCCAGGCAGTTTACACTCCGCACCCCAGTCAAATATTTACGTATTAAATAGTTTTGGTATATAAGGATAATTCCATTCAGTAATAGTTATAAAAGACAAGAGCGGCTGGGTCTTCTTGTTTACAGGCACGGCGACCCAGCCCCAGGCAGTTTACACTCCGCACCCCAGTCAAATATTTAGGTATTAAATAGTTTTGGTATATAGGGATAATTCCATTCAGTAATTACCTATAAAAGACAAGAGCGGCTGGGTCTTCCTGTTTACAGGCACGGCGACCCAGCCCCAGGCAGTTTACACTCCGCACCCTTGTCAAATATTTAGGTATTAAATAGTTTTGGTATATAGGGATAATTCCATTCAGTTATTAGCTTTAAAAGACAAGAGCGGCTGGGTCTTCCTGTTTCCAGGCACGGCGACCCAGCCCCAGGCAGTTTACACTCCGCACCCTAGTCAAATATTTAGGTATTAAATAATTTTGGTATATAAGGATAATTCCATTCAGTAATTAGCTATAAAAGACAAGAGCGGCTGGGTCTTCCTGTTTACAGGCACGGCGACCCAGCCCCAGGCAGGTTACACTCCGCACCCCAGTCAAATATTTACATATTAAATAGTTTTGGTATATAAGGATAATTCCATTCAGTAATAGTTATAAAAGACAAGAGCGGCTGGGTCTTATTGTTCACAGGCACGGAGACCCAGCCCCAGGCAGTTTACACTCCGCACCCCAGTCAAATATTTAGGTATTAAATAGTTTTGGTATATAGGGATAATTCCATTCAGTAATTACCTATAAAAGACAAGAGCGGCTGGGTCTTCCTGTTTACAGGCACAGCGACCCAGCCCTAGGCAGTTTACACACCGCACCCCAGTCAAATATTTAGGTATTAAATAGTTTTGGTATATAAGGATAATTCCATTCAGTAATTACTTATAAAAGACAAGAGCGGTTGGGTCTTCCTGTTTCCAGGCACGGCGACCCAGCCCCAGGCAGTTTACACTCCGCACCCTTGTCAAATACTTAGGTATTAAATAGCTTTGGTATTTAAGGATAATTCCATTCAGTAATTAGCTATAAAAGACAGGAGCGGCTGGGTTTTCCTGTTTACAGGCACGGTGACCCAGCCCCAGGCAGTTTACACTCCGCACCCCAGTTAAATATTTAGGTATTAAATAGTTTTGGTATATAAGGATAATTCCACTCAGTAATTACTTACAAAAGACAAGAGCGGCTGGGTCTTCCTGTTTCCAGGCACGGCGACCCAGCCCCAGGCAGTTTACACTCCGCACCCTAGTCAAATATTTAGGTATTAAATAGCTATGGTATATAAGGATAATTCCATTCAGTAATTAGCTATAAAAGACAAGAGCGGCTGGGTCTTCCTGTTTACAGGCACGGCGACCCAGCCCCAGGCAGTTTACACTCCGCACCCTTGTCAAATATTTAGGTATTAAATAATTTTGGTTATAAGGATAATTCCATTCAGTAATTAGCTATAAAAGACAAGAGCGGCTGGGTCTTCCTGTTTACAGGCACGGCGACCAAGCCCCGGGCAGTTTACACTCCGCACCCCAGTCAAATATTTAGGTATTAAATAGTTTTGGTATATATGGACAATTCCATTCAGTAATTAGCTATTACTAATTATACTAGCTGTCAGAAAAAAAATATGGGCTACTGATACCAAAGACCACAGAGCATCTAGGTCGGCCTGTTTCCAGGTACGATGACCAAGCCCAGGCAGTTTACACTCTTCACGCTAGTCAAATCTCTTGGGTATATAATTGTTTGGAGATATATGGATAATTCCATTCAGTAATTAGCTATTACTAATATTATTTGGTGTCAGAAAAAAGGGCCACGACTACCAAGCAAGGGCAATAAGTTGACACAGTCAATAGATGCTCTCCAAATGCCAAGGGTGGGTACGACAACCCAGCCCCAGGCAGTTTATACTGCACACCCTAGTAAAAAATCTCAGTCTTTAAATAGTTTGGGGATATATGGATATTAAAAACTTAGTAATTAGCTATTATTAATATTACTGGCTGTCCGAAAAAAACATGGCCTACTGATACCAATGAAGACAAGAGCGGCTGGGTTTTCCTGTTTCCAGATACAACGACCCAGCCCCAGGCAGTTTACACTCCGCACCTTAGTCAAATATCTCAGGTATTAAATAGTTTTGGGATACATGGATAATTCCATTCATTAATTAGCTGTCATAAAAAAAACATGGGCTACTAATACCGAACAAGAGCAATAAGTTGATACAGCCAACAAATGCTTTCTGAACATCAAGGTGGCTATATAGACCAAGCAACCCCCACCCCCAACCCCACAAACTCCCAAGCATGAGTTTCTAGTCATTTATCTTTGTTGATATTGAATTAATAAATATCTTATCGCCATTAAACTATAGCACTAATATAGCTGAACACCAAATGTGTCCATGGGACACTAATGGCCCCGCTTTATGAAAAACTTTATTTTAGTGCTTAACAAAGTCCAACAGGAGGCTCTAAGAGTCCGTAATCGCTCACCTGGCAGAACAGAAGATGAAAATATGATTTCATGGTAAATATAAGCTGCAATTGTGGCCATGTTTGCAGCCGGATCAATATTAAATGAGGATCATTGGTAGAGGGTGTCCCAGTCATCAATCCTGTGAAGTTTCAAAACATTCAGCCTTTTGGTTTCAGAGAAGCAGATTTTTCCAAATCCACCAATCAGAATCAAAGAATGCCTCTGGTGGCTATCCTTTCCATCCAACGTTAACAAAATGAGGATTGTTTGTAGAGGACCTCCTATAGACCATTCCTGCCCAGTTTGGTCCACATCGGCTCAGTAGTTCCAGAGAAGAAGAGGAAAATGTGATTTTCCATAGGGTTTCTATAGTAACTATCTGCCACAATTGTGGCCATGTTTGCAACCCAATCAACATTAAAAGATAATCGTTGGTAGAGGGTGTCCCAGTTATCAATGATGTGAAGTTTCAAAACATTTGGACTTGTGGATTCAGGGAAGATTTTTGCAAAACCCACCAATCAGAATCAAAGAATGCCTCTGGTGGCCATGTTTTCCATTCGACATGAATAAAATGAGGAAAGTTTGCAGAGGACCTCCCAGAGACCATTCGATTTGGATCTCATCGGCTCCGTAGTTCCAGAAAAGAAGGTGACAATGTGATTTCCCATAGAGTTTCTACAGTAACTAAAAGCTGCAAATGAGGCCATGTTTGCAACCTGATCAACATTAAATGAGGATTGTTGGTAGAGGGTGTCCCAGTCATCAAACATGTGAAGTTTCAAAACAATTTACCTTGTAGTTTCAGAGGAGATTTTTGAAAATCCACCAATCAGAATCAAAGAATGCCTCTGGTGGCCATGTTTTCAACCAACGGGAATAGAATAAGGATGGTGTGTAGAGGACCTCCCATGGACAATTTCTGCCAAGTTTGGTTCACATTGGCTCAGAAGTTCCAGAGAAGGATGATGAAAATACGATTTCCAAAAGGGTTTCTATTGTAACTATTACCCGCAATTGCGGCCATGTTTGCTGTCAGAAAAAAAAACATGGGCTACTGATACCAAAGACCACAAGAGTGTCTAGGTCTGCCTGTTTCCAGGTACAACGACCAAGCTCCAGGCAGTTTACACTCTTCACCCTAGTCAAATATCTCAGGTATTAACCCTTTCGCTGCTATAGGTCTGTACTGTGTATGGACATAAAATTTGATTCCCTGTGCTACACGTCTGTATTGAGTTACCACAGATAACATCAATACGCCGCACAGTGGTACTGTCAATATAACGCACTTGGTGACATTTGTAAGAGGCCGACGATGTGACGTCAGGTTTTTTTTTTCGAGTAATTTCCGTCATTTTTATTGAAATACCCGAGTGAACCGCATGTGAAATATCCAATGAGAGTTACTTTTCTTGATGTTCTTGTAGTGCAAACATGTCGAAAAGATTGTACACAACCAAAGAAGTTGTTGCAGAATTGTATGTAGACATAGTGATGCTGGTGATTTAGATAGTTCAAGTGACTTTAGCGACTCTGATGAATCTGAGGGGAGTTCCGATGGACTCCAAACATGTTCAAATATGTTCTAGCAGATGAAAATTACAAATTATTTTACGTTACTGATTTTTTTCATTTTTTATCATATTTTCCCATTTTCGCCCACATATGGCTCAGCACAGGAAATTAAAAACTTGCACAGCAGTGAAGGGGTTAAAATGTTTTGGGATAGATGGTTAATTTCTTTCAGTAATGCAACTAATAGTGACAGATACTGATACACTACATGTATACCAAGTCAGCCTTTTCTCTCTACATTTGTTATATCCTTATATCAGGGATGGATGTGGCTGTTGGGGAAAAAACCTGAAACCCTCAACTAATGGTCGAGGCAGGAAAGGACACAGGAGAGGGCTAATTTCGGGATTTTGGACCTCCCCCAAGAAAATTTTGATTTTTCAAGCTCTGAGAACGTATTTGAGGCTATCCTGAGCAGAGAATTGCTGGAAAATATCAATGACAAAATACAACTTTTAGGTTACAATTTTGGTGCAGCATGACTGTTTCCAGTTAATGCCAACACATTGGCAGAATCACCATATGTCATACCGGTACTCAAAGGGTTATAGTCAGACAAAGCTTCCTTCTTCCAAGTGCTTTGTATTTGAAAACACACATGGAAGTGACTGGTTTTCAAAAAAAGTTTTATTCCTAGTTTTGTGCTTTTCCAACTTAGAATTACCATGGATTGCTTTCTTTCCTGCAGAGTCGTATTTAACATAATCACGACAACGTTCCACTTTTCATTCATTTTCTTCATGTGGATGAAAAACTATCCATGTACATCTTTATCTTCGAGTCTGCTTCTCTTAAATTTATTTTGCAATCCACAGTCAACGTCCTTGATCGACGAATCATGATTCAAAACACTCATTGATACCATAACAGAAGATTCATTTGATTTTGACCATATATTGTAAACACACACCTGAGAAAGCAGAAACCATGCAGCTACATTAATTTTTGGGAACCCAACTCTCAGCAAAACAGCTTTATTTCCAACAGAGGTGACAAAAATATGGAAACCTGACAATAAAATGGGAATTTAACTGATGGTCAGTTTGAAAATGCCAACAAAAAAAAAGGATGTCGGAATGAAAATAAAAAATGGAATCCATTTCACCGACAGAAGTTCGAAAATGCAAAAAAAAAAAAAGGATGGCGCGGCGATGAAATAAAAAAACGGAAATCCAGCAAAAAACAGGCAATTTGCATCCCTATTAATCACAGGGTCAAATCTAGCAATTCATAATATTACTGGGGGTCAGAAAGAAACAGTGGCTACCAATAACCAAGAAGACAAGAATGTTGGGGCTTCCAGTTTCCAGCCCCAGGCAGTTTATAGTTCTTTGGAGTATATGGATAATTCCATTCAGTAAGACAGTTGATAGCCAGATACTGATACAGAACATGTAGCCCAGGTCAGCCTTTTCTGTGTAAACTTGTGATATCCTTAACCCTTTACCCAACAAATCGGCCGCATCCGCCCACGTAATATGCAAATTCAGCAGCTGAAAAAATATTATTTTTAAAAAAAAATTCAACAAAACCATATCATGTCACCCCTCGTTGGAACGAGCTCGTCGAACTTGTTGGACGAGGGGTCACATGATATGGTTTTGTTGAAATTTTTTGAAAAATTTGAAAAAATGATATTTAAAATAATAAATATCGTCTGCTTTGGGTAAAGGGTTAATCACTTGCATCTAGCCATTCATAATATTACTAGCTGTCAGAATAAAAACAGGGGCTACTGATACCCCAAAGACAAGAGCAGCTCGGTCATCCAGTTCCCTGGTACGGCGACCCAGCTCCAGACAGTTTACACTCCATACTGTAGTCAAATAATATCTCTTTGGAAGGAATGAATAATTGCATTCATTAAGACAAATGATAGTCAGATACTGATACACTCCATGTAGACCAGGTCAGCCTTTTCTCTGTAAATTTTGTTCTAGACTCAATCACTGGATAGTATCTAGCCATTCGTAATATTACAATGTGTCAGACCAAAAACAAGATATAGGCTACTGGTACCCAATAAGACAAAAGCAACTGGGTCTTCCTGTTTCCAAGCACCCTGCCTCATCAGGCAGTTTACACTCTGCACCCAGGTCCAAAGATATCATGGGTATTGCATATGAGTACAGTGATTTTTCAATCTCAACTGTTAAGGAAGACTGTAGACATACTAGCACAAGAATCTCAATTTAATTTATTATCAAGTCACCAAAGGCCATAGTTTGTTGTCATTCACTTGTATTTCTATCTCATATGCAATTCTCAGGGGGCGCGGTGGTTCAGTAGGCAGAAGAGCAGACTGCAAGCTGAAAGATCCTTGGTCGAATCCCACCTGCAGCAATGTTGTTGTGTCCTTGGGCAAGACACTTCTCCCCCATTGCCCATGTGGGAGCATAGTGACGTTGTGTACTAAGGTGTACTACATGTCGATGGTGCACCTGTCTTCAACCAATGCTAACCCTGCTTGTGTGGAGTTGGTATGATGGGAAGCTGACAGTTGCTCGCCATTGCTCAGTCGTTCTCTCCAGGTACTCTGGCTTCCACCACCTGTTAAACGTCATGGTCATGATTAGCCATTGTGCAGAAATATGTGACCTTAAACACCAATAAATAAATAAATAAATGCAGTTCTCAAAGGTTATTAGTTTGTTTTGAATATTCTCATATCCAGTTCTCAAAGGCTATCTATTTGTTTTAAATATTCTCATAGCCAGTTCTCAAAGGTTATTTATTTGTTTTGAATATTCTCATATCCAGTTCTCAAAGGTTATTTATTTTGAATATTCTAACAATCTTCTCGATGCCATTTTGATTATTAAAGCAACATGTTTGCCACCACTGCTAAGTGACAGATTGATTAAATGGAAGCATTAAATATCTTGCTAAATCATTATAATTGGTTTATTAACCCTTTACCTAACCTGAAAAGCAGACGACACTTGCAAAAATAATTCTTGAATAACTAATTTTTTTCATTTTTTGTCTCAAAAACATAGATTATGACCCCTTGTTGGAACGAGCTCGACGAGCTCGTTCCAACGAGGGGTCATAACCTATGTTTTTGAGACAAAAAATGGAAAAAAAAATGAAAATTAATTGGCGATTTTTTAGAATAGCGCTGGCCGGTTTTGGACGTTACGTCAGGTAAAGGGTTAATAGATGGTGTTGCTTCGTTTTACATTTTCATGTGCTTACATTCATGATATTATAACGGATCTTTCTTTTCAGTGTAGGTTTATCCTATCCACTATGAATTTAAAACATTTTTAAAAAAGTCTGTTTTCTACGACTACAAATCCTCTGCTTTTAGCACTAGGTGACCTCCACGTATTGCATGAGATGATTCCTCCACAACTACTGTGCGAGTTGATTCCTCTGCAACTTACTGTGCGAAACGATTCCTCCACAACCACTGTGCGAGATGAACTCGAGAAAACAATACCACGACATAACACGGGTGTACCCACCCGAATACTAATAGCTGATAAAACCATATCCACATCAGCCTTGTATGTAGTGTAAACAGAACCTACAGTTTATACCAACTTCTCTACACGCTGATAAGGCCTAAAAAAATTTAAAAAATCAAAAAAAAAAAATCTGTTTCTCAGGCCCTCCGGCATGGTCCTTTTGGCTGCCGCATGCTCTCTTTTTATAACCAATTTAAACTTGAAAAAAATAAAAATTAAATGGTTTATGTCTGATATTTTACCCAAGTTAAAAAAAATTTATGAATTTGTCACTTGAGTGCAAGAAGGCTTTGCAATACTTTAGCATTGCAAAGCCTTCTTACACTCAAGGGATGAAATACACCACCACCCATGCTATTCTGTAGATTATGAGGCCTAAATCTTGAACCAAGAACATGAACTTTTGATGGCAAAGAAGTAATTACTGAAATAAAAAATAAAATAAAAAACCGTTCGCCTGCATGCAATTTTACAAATAATGGCCTGAGAAACAGATCTACTTTGTGTGGCCTAACAGCTGTGTGAACGATCCACTGTACATGAAAATTTAACAAGCTGATCTAATCATATGGAAACGACCTTGATAAGCTTGCAGCTTCCTGTCGAATCCACACATATGTTTTTGTTGTATGTAGTATCTATGTATATTGCAAATAAATATTGTTTAAACTAATCATATCAGATATATACGTAGTGTAACCTCAAAGTCTACGTAACACACCATTCTTAACATACTTGATACCAGTCGTGTACACAATCTTTTTAGAGACAGAATTGATTATCAGAGAGCGAGTACACAAGGCTATTCCCTTGTATAAGCATAATGATTAGGCCACACAAAGTAGATCATCTGTTTCTCAGTCCATTATTTGTAAAATTGCATGCGGGCGAGCTATTTTTTATTTTATTTTTTTATTCTGTAATTATTTCTTGGCCATCAAAGTTCATGTTCTTGGTTTATGTTTTAGGCCTCATATTCTATGGAACAGCATGGGTGATGGTGTATTTCGTCCCTTGAGAGCAAGAAGGCTTTGCAATGCTAAAGCATAGCAAAGCCTTCTTACACTCAAGGTACAAATTTATCAATGTTTTTAACTTAAGTAAAATATCAGACATAAACCATTTAATTTTTATTTTTTTAAGTTTACATTGGTCATAAAAAGAAAGCATGCAGCAGCCAAAAGGACCATGCGGGAGGGCTGAGAAACAGATTTTTTATTTTTTTAGGCCTTAAGTGAGCCATGCTCCATAGTATCACTCATCCTTTGTAGTGTACAATCGAACTTCAGTATAGCTGCAACAAGCTGTTTGTCACTACAGAACAATCAAAGTATTTCTCAAGCACACACGTTATAATAACTGACAACATAACTCCAAGTGGCCTAATTATAAACAACATGAACATGAGAAATCTTATGTATTTGTTTATTTGATAAGACCCTACAGTCGAAACTCTAATTATACCAGCGGCTCTGCTGGGCAAATACTGCAAGATTCCTTTCTCCCACTATGAGGTTCTGCATTCTACCTCACCAAAACAAATATAAAAGTCCATCTCACCCAGTAATTGACAAAGTCAGAAACACACCTCCTCCTGGACTCATTCAGTCAAAATGTTCAAGGAGAGCTGGGTCAAAAAACACCCAGACTGACTATGAGAAATGTAACACCTCCATGTTGTTCCAAGTGACTTCCATGGAACAAACTGAACGAGAAAATAAACAAGAGGCCCCAAGGGGCCTGAGGGCGCTCACCTGACATGGTAGCCTAAATATCAACCCAGAAAATTGATTTCAACAAGTTGCATCTGCTCCTCCTAAGAAAAGCTAAAACCAAATATCCAAAGATTCTGACCAGTGGATCTAAATGAAAGTGTCAATGACACTGTAGCTCAACTTGACAAACTTGAACTTGGTAAGTTATAAATGAAATGGCAAAATTGAAGATCATTGGTACCGGTGTCATTTTTTTTTGCCAGTGGCAGCATTTTTTGACAGAAACCGAAGAAAATCGATAGCTCCCATCTAGAGGCCTTCCCAAACAAGCATGCCAGGTTTCAAAGCAATCCGATCATAAATGTGCCCTGTAGGGTGTACAAAAGGGAAATATTGTGGTCTGACTTGACTAAATTCTAAGAACGTTGGCCGTGACATTTTTTGACGGAAATTGAAGAAAATCGATAGCTCCCATCTAGAGGTCTCCCCAAACAAGCATACCAGGTTTCAAAGCAATCAAATCATAAATGTGCCCTGTAGGGTGTGCCAAAGGGAAATATTGTGGTCTGACTAAACTGAGTTATAAAAACGTTGGCCGCGGCAACATTTTTGGACAGAAATTGAAGAAAATCGATAGCTCCCATCTGGAGGTCACCCCAAACAAGCATGCCAGGTTTCAAAGCAATCCGATCATAAATGTTCCCTGTAGGGTGTGCCAATGGGAAATATTGAGTCTTCTGACTAAACTAAGTTCTAAGAATGTTGGCCGCGGCAACATTTTTTGACGGAAATTGAAGAAAATCGATAGCTCCCATCTAGAGGTATCCCCAAACAAGCATACCAGGTTTCAAAGCAATCTGATCATAAATGGGCCCTGTAGGGTGTGCCAAAGGGAAATATTGAGGTCTGACTAAACTAAGTTCTACAAACGTTGGCCGTGGCAACATTTATTGCCGGAAATTGAAGGAAATCGATAGCTCCCATCTAGAGGTCACCCTAAATAAGCATACCACATTTCAAAGCAATCAAATCATAAATGTGCCCTGTAGGGTGTGCCAAAGGGAAATATTGTGGTTTGACTAAACTAAGTTCTAAGAACGTTGGCCGCGGCAACATTTTTTGACGGAAATTGAAGAAAATCGATAGCTCCCATCTAGAGGTCACCCCAAACAAGCCTGCCAGGTTTCAAAGCAATCCGATCATGAATGTACCATGTAGGGTGTGCTAAAGGGAAATATTGAGTCTTCTGACTAAACTAAGTTCTAAGAACGTTGGCCGCGGCAACATTTTTTGACAGAAATTGAAGAAAATCGATAGCTCCCATCTAGAGGTCTACCCAAACAAGCATACAAGGTTTCAAAACAATCTGATCATAAATGTGCCCTGTAGGGTGTGCCAAAGGGAAATATTGAGGTCTGACTAAACTAAGTTTTATGAACGTTGGCCGTGGCAACATTTTTTGCCGGAAATTGAAGAAAATCGATAGCTCCCATCTAGAGGTCACCCTAAATAAGCACACCAGGTTTCAAAGCAATCAAATCATAAATGTGCCCTGTAGGGTGTGCCAAAGGGAAATATTGTGGTTTGACTAAACTAAGTTCTAAGAACGTTGGCCGCGGCAACATTTTTTGACGGAAATTGAAGAAAATCGATAGCTCCCATCTAGAGGTCACCCCAAACAAGCATACCAAGTTTCAAAGTAATCTGATCATAAATGTGACCTGTAGGGTGTGCCAAAGGGAAATATTGAGGTCTGACTAAACTAAGTTTTATGAACGTTGGCCGTGGCAACATTTTTTGCCGGAAATTGAAGAAAATCGATAGCTCCCATCTAGAGGTATCCCCAAACAAGCATACCAGGTTTCAAAGCCATCTGATCATAAATGGGCCCTGTAGGGTGTGCCAAAGGGAAATATTGAGGTCTGACTAAACTAAGTTCTACGAACGTTGGCCGTGGCAACATTTATTGCCGGAAATTGAAGGAAATCGATAGCTCCCATCTAGAGGTCACCCTAAATAAGCATACCACATTTCAAAGCAATCAAATCATAAATGTGCCCTGTAGGGTGTGCCAAAGGGAAATATTGTGGTTTGACTAAACTAAGTTCTAAGAACGTTGGCCGCGGCAACATTTTTTGACGGAAATTGAAGAAAATCGATAGCTCCCATCTAGAGGTCACCCCAAACAAGCCTGCCAGGTTTCAAAGCAATCCGATCATAAATGTACCATGTAGGGTGTGCTAAAGGGAAATATTGAGTCTTCTGACTAAACTAAGTTCTAAGAACGTTGGCCGCGGCAACATTTCTTGACAGAAATTGAAGAAAATCGATAGCTCCCATCTAGAGGTCTACCCAAACAAGCATACAAGGTTTCAAAGCAATCTGATCATAAATGTGCCCTGTAGGGTGTGCCAAAGGGAAATATTGAGGTCTGACTAAACTAAGTTTTATGAACGTTGGCCATGGCAACATTTTTGCCGGAAATTGAAGAAAATCGATAGCTCCCATCTAGAGGTCACCCTAAATAAGCACACCAGGTTTCAAAGCAATCAAATCATAAATGTGCCCTGTAGGGTGTGCCAAAGGGAAATATTGTGGTTTGACTAAACTAAGTTCTAAGAACGTTGGCCGCGGCAACATTTTTTGACGGAAATTGAAGAAAATCGATAGCTCCCATCTAGAGGTCACCCCAAACAAGCATACCAAGTTTCAAAGTAATCTGATCATAAATGTGACCTGTGAGGTGTGCCAAAGGAAATTGTGGACATACGTACTAACGTACGTACGTACGTACGTACGCCGACGGACGAGAAGTGATGGCAATAGCTCAGCTTGACTTTGTCAAGTTGAGCTAAAAAAGAAGATTTTTAAAGAATATTCCTCATATTGAACTGAGTTATAATTCGGGCTCCCACAGGGAGCCCATATATGAACCCAGGGACTTGGCTTTAACAACCTTGAATCTCCCCCCCCCCCCCCCACCCCCTCCCCCCTAAGGATGTTGCACACCAAATATCAAAACATTCCAACTGCTGGATCTGAAGAAGAAGATTTTTAAAGAAAATTCTCATTTTGAACTACGTTATAATTCAAGCTCCCACAGTGAGTCCAAATATGGACCTAGGGACATGGCTTGAACAAACTTGAATCTCACCCCCCTAAGGATGCTGCATATCAAATATCAAAGCTGGATATGAAGAAGATTTTTAAAGAAAATTCCTCATTTTGAACTAAGTTATAATTCGGGCTACCACAGTGAGCCCAAATATGAACCCAGGGACTTGGCTTGAACAAACTGCAATCTCAGCCCTCTAAGGATGGTGCATACCCAATATCAAAAGATTCTGCCTGCTGAATCTGGAGAAGAAGATTTTCAAAGAAATTTGCCTGAAATGCACTAAGTTCGAATTCGAGCTTCTATAGTGAGCCCAAATATGAATCTAGGGAGCCGATTTGAACAAACTTGAATCAGATCCACCCCACAATGTCGCATACCAAATATCAAAAGATTCTGCCTGCTGAATCTGGAGAAGAAGATTTTTTAAGAACTTTGCCTGAAATGCACTAAGTTTGAATTCGGGCTTCTACAGTGAGCCCAAATATGAATCCAGGGGGCCGATTTGAACAAACACAGATCCACCCCACAATGTTGCATACCAAATATCAAAAGATTCTGTCTGCTGGATCTGGAAAAGAAGATTTTTTAAGAAATTTGCCTGAAATGCACTAAGTTCGAATTCGAGCTTCAATAGTGAGCCCAAATATGAATCCAGGGGGCCGATTTGAACAAACTTGAATCAGATCCACCCCTCAATGTTGCA
Source organism: Pictodentalium vernedei (assembly GCA_031216915.1). Taxonomy (NCBI): domain Eukaryota; kingdom Metazoa; phylum Mollusca; class Scaphopoda; order Dentaliida; family Dentaliidae; genus Pictodentalium; species Pictodentalium vernedei. The sequence continues at coordinate 72,623,240 of CM062292.1, read as the reverse complement.
TACCAAATATCAAAAGATTCTGCCTGCTGGATCTGGAGAAGAAGATTTTTTAAGAAATTTCCCTGAAATGCACTAAGTTCGAATTCGAGCTTCTATACTGAGCCCAAATATAAACCCAGGGAGCCGATTTGAACAAACTTGAATCAGATCCACCCCACAATGTTGCATACCAAATATCAAAAGATTCTGTCTGCTGGATCTGGAGAAGAAGATTTTTTAAGAAATTTGCCTGAAATGCACTAAGTTCGAATTCGGGCTTCTATAGTGAGCCCAAATATGAATCCAGGGGGCCGATTTGAACAAACTTGAATCAGATCCACCCCACAATGTTGCATACCAAAGATCAAAAGATTCTGCCTGCTGGATCTGGAGAAGATTTTTTAAGGAATTTGCCTGAAATGCTCTAAGTTCGAATTCAGACTTCTATAGTGAGCCCAAATATGAATCCAGGGGGCCGATTTGAACAAACTTGAATCAGATCTACCCCACAATGTTGCATACCAAATATCAAAAGATTCTGCCTGCTGGATCTGGAGAAGAAGATTTTTTAATCTTTTTCCCATTGCCTACAGTGCTAAAAAGTGCTGACTCAGCACTTTTTCAAAGTCCCAAAACTGTACCCTATGATAAAACCTATGGCAATTTTTCTTTACCAGTCCTTTCTGTTGGTCCTAAGGAAGCTTCACACCAAATAAAAATTTGCAGTGCCATGCAGTTTTGGAGATATGGACGTTTTAATTTTTCCTATTTTTAGCTCCTGCGGTTCCCACGGGGCTGCGGGAAAACATTTTTTGGCATAAATTAGGTACCCAATAAGCCCTCACATAAAATCTGGTTCAAATCGGCCTCTCGGTTCGGAAAACTTAAATTTGGGGTGGGGCCAAAATTCTTGCCCCTCCCATAGAGTCGCCAAATATTGCCCCTCAAACTTTTCTTGAACAAACTTGAGTCTACACCTCAAAAGGAAGCTGCACACCAAATATCAAGTCTCTGCTACTGCTGGTTCATGAGAAGAAGATTTTCAAAGGTTTTGGTGCCCATTGGGGGCGTGGCCCCACCCAGGAGGGGCAACTTCATTTGAACAAATCTGAATTGACATTAGGTAATAAACATTTACCTAACATTTGAAAAATATTGGGCCAGTGGTTTCTTCAGAGAAGTTGGTTTTGTAAAGTTTACGCTGGACGACGACGTACGGACGCCGCACGGAAAGCGATTAGTAAAGCTCCCCTTGAGCTTCGCTCAGGTGAGCTAAAAATATAGTGGTTGGTTCGCAAAACACAACAGCATATACACAAGCCTATCTGATCACAAATCCTGACAATGATAAGAAGGCATGGACTATAGATGAAGCGTTGAAATAATGAAAAAGCAAAACTCTTCTATAAAGCCGCCAAATGCTATGATTACGCAACCAAGCTCGTCGATAAAGCAGCCAAGCTCTTCGGCAAAGCAGCAAAGAGCCAAATAAGTAACCCATAAATAAGGGTGCTGACATCTGATACAACCTAATTTGTTCTTAACAGCAGTAAAAGGTTATATAATCCCAATGAGTGGAAATCCACCCACATGGTTGTTCAGCACAAATTAAGTGCAAATAAAGGGCACAAGCTCACAAAGATCGACATACACTGCACACTTGTTTTCAATCTATCGACAATATCCTTTGATTGTGACAGTTAATTACTCAGACAATTGACTGAGCCTAATGATTGGAAAGCGCATACCTCCAACAATACAGCATGCACATGCTAATGAGCCTTTTAGCATGGCCAACAGATACGACTTTATACATTAAACATTATACCGACCTCGATATAGGGCCGAATCCTTTTACTGAAACACTGACAGTTCTGACATTGAATCATGGAAAGCACATGCATTCAAAAATTTAGCATGCACTTATAGATGAGCCTTAAAGTGAGGGCTAGAGGTGGATGGAGGAAATGGACAGATATGCCATTCACCTTTGGTCTTCCACCAGTGCCATCGACCATCATGCATGCCAAATACTGATACAATTTCTCAAATAAAACAATGTACGCATCATATATTCGAACTGCATCCAATTGGTGTATTGTACTGGTGGGAAGGATAATGTACAGAAATGTTAAATGAAAGTGTCAATAACACTGTAGCTTATCTTGATCTTATGGTATATTTATGCAATTAATGTCATAATTATCCACCCCCCTGTGTGGGGTATATTGTAACACTTTGTCTGTTTATCCTTCCGTCTGTTCGTTTGTCTGTTTGTCCGTCACACTAGTTCCGGGCAATAACTTTTGAACTGTTGATCGCACAATGCTCACACTACACACATAGGTTGCCAGTAATGGGACAATGATTGGGATTGCTTTTGGGATCTGTAGGTCAAAGGTCAAGGTCACTGTTACTCTAAATAGATTTTTGGTTTCAGTGCAGTAACTTTATTTTCCTTTTGCGTACAAAGCTCTAACTTCATATTTTGATTGTATATGAGGTTTTGATCATTGGGAATGCATTTGGGGTATTTTTGTCAAAGATCAAGGGCACTGTTACTATAAATAGATTTTTTGTTTCTGTACAATAACTTTAGTTTCCTTTCATGGGAAAACTGGGTATTTTTATTTTTTTTTGCATGACACCACTCAAAATCCTCAAAAACACATTTTAAAGCAAAAAAACAAATTTCACTATGTGGGACCCAACCCCAGCCCTACCCCATGGAGAGAATTGGGCGGAAAAAATTATTATTTTTTTGCATAAAATCACTTAAAATCCTTAAAACACATTTTAAAGCAAAAACAAATTCACCCCCACAGACCCCCCCCCCCCCCCAACCAGCCCCACCCCATGGGGTGAAAAATCTCTTTTTTTGGCTTTAAAATGTGTTTTGGAGGATTATGAGTGATTTCATGCAAAAAAAAAAATGAAAGTGTCAATGACACTGTAGCTCAACTTGTCAAGACAAAGACATGTACATGTATAGTATGTGACACAGCAATGACAAACATCTAGGTAATGATCTGATAACAAAGGTACATATAAAGTATTGTAACGGTCTGTACATAAATACTGACCGTTGCCTGTAACAAATGTATAGGTAATGTATTGTAAAGGTGGGTGACAGTCAGATGCTAAACTAGAAAAAAATCTTTGAGTCCCAGAGTGGGTCTGACTGAACCCCAAAATATTTGTTCTCATAGCACAGTGATAACAAAGGCACCCCAAAACACACTCATTCCTGTCCCAAGGTGAAAACAAAGGTACCCAAGAAGTTTCGTGAAGATAAGTTCACAAATATGAGCTGTGTAGAAGTTGTGACAAAAAACTGATTGGACCTAATTTCGGTACAAAATGGCCACTGGTAGCCACCCAGAAACACTTGTTCTCGTCCCAAGGTGATAACAAAGGAACCCAAGAAGTTTTGTGAAGATCGGTTCATAAATACAGCCTCTAGCCCGAGCCGTATTGACATGTGCACTTGCAGTGTATAAGTAGCACTGAATAAATCAAATTTCATCTAATTTGCATAATTTCTGCACGAGAAAAAAACCTGTAGTATATGTGATGTATTCCATGTTAGTAAACATTCATACAAAAATTTATTCAAATCAGAACTTTCATACAGAAGTTCTGTACAAAAGACTGATTACACTAATTTTGGTACAAAATGGCTGCTGGTGGCCATCTTGAATTTCGGACCACACCCAAAAACACTCGTTCTCATCCCACGGTGATAACAAAGGTACCCAAGAAGTTTCGTAAAGATCGGTTCATAAATACGGCCTCTAGCCTGAGCCGTATAGAAGTTGTGTACAAAAAACTGATTAGACCTAATTTCGGTACAAAATGGCCACTGGCAGCCATCTTGAATTTTGGACCGCACCCAGAAACACTCGTTCTTGTCCCAAGGTGATAACTAAGGTACCCAAGACGTTTCGTGAAGATCGGTTCATAAATACAGACTCTAGCCCGAGCCGTATTGACATGTGTACTACCTACCTGTGTGTAAGTAGCACTGAAAAAATCAAAGTTCATCTAATTTGCATAATTTCTGCACGAGAAAAAAACCTGTATTATATGTGATGTATCCCATGGTACTAAACATTCACACAAAAAATTATTCAAATCAGCGCTTTCATATGGAAGTTCTGTGCAAAAATCTGATTGCACCTAATTTTGTACAAAATGGCTGCCATCGGCCATCTTGAATTTCGGACCGGACCCAAAAACACTCGTTCTCGTCCCACGGTGATAACAAAGGTACCCAAGGAGTTTCGTAAAGATCGGTTCATAAATACGGCCTCTAGCTCCAGCCGTATTGGCATTTGCACTTACAGTGCTGAAAGTAACACCAAAAAACATCAAAGTTAGTCTAATTTGCATAATTTACGCACGAGAAAAAAACCCGTATTATATGTGATGTATCCCATGGTACTAAACTTTCATACAAAAAATTATTCAAATCAGAGCTTTCATATGGAAGTTCTGTACAAAAAACAGATTTCTGCATCGTCAGTACAAAATGGTGGCTGACAGCCATCTTGAATCTTGGACCGCACCCAAAAACACTCGTTCTCGTCCCACGGTCATAACAAAGGTACCCAAGAAGTTTCGTAAAGATCGGTTCATAAATCCGGCCTCTAGCCCGAGCCGTATCCAATTGTTGACGGACAGACAGATGGATGGACAGATGGACAGGCGGCCAGACGGATGACGGACGACAAGCCATGGCATAAGCTCAAATTTGGCTTCGCCAAAGTTGAGCTAAAAATCACCTCATGGACGCCCACCCCCACCCTATGGGGCCAACTTGGAATTTTTTTTTTTTGCATGAAATCAATCAATATCTTCCAAAGCACATTTTAAAGCAAAAAAAAAAAAATTCCCCCATGAAATACCACCCCCACCCTTCAGCTCGTGTGATATATATCCTTACTGTGCATTTACTGTGAGCTTACTGCTTCCTAGCTGTGCGCTTGCACGCTTATTATGAGCTTCCTGCGAGCTTGCACGCTTATGGTGTGCTTGCGCACTTATCGCATGCTTGCTGCATGCTAGTCACATGCTTACTGCTAGCCAATCGCACACTTGCTGTAAGCCAGTCATGCGCTTACAGCTTGCGCATCGTAAGCGCATGTATGGAGCCGCACGACTAGCGAATTACTAACTAGTCACTCGCTTGCAATATAAGCATGCCATTTTGGTTTGGGACAGCTGATAGACACCAATCTATTTTCATAAGCAGTGAAAAGTTACTTAACTCCAAGTGGTGGAAGTCCCCCCCCATATGAGTGTCCAAAATATGGACCAAAATCTGTAACAATTTTCTACCCATATACTCAGCGTACAGAGTCATGACAGCATACTCTGAGAGTATTGGAGGGGGCGCCCTTCTCCCCACATACATACTGCATCAGACCCACCGAATGTCTTGAACTGAACATGCAGTGGTAAACATGCAGCCACATCCTAAATCTCTCTGCAAGTCAGCTAACGAAATCTCAGAACTGACTGTAAGCATGCCTTTGTCTCTGCCTCTCCTTTTCAATCAAGGCTATTTACTTGTTTTGAACATTCTCATATCCAGTTCTCAAAGGCTGCTTATATCTAGAATTGGTCCTACCAATCTCAAATTTCAAGTCAAATTGAATCTGAGGATTTTCAATCAAATCAATTCAAATCGAATCTCGCAGCTCACGTTACAGATATTGCACCTTCTAACAAAGCAGGAATACACCTAATCCTGCTAGACTTCGTTCAAGCGCAGTGGAGCCCACTTAATTGGATATCAACTGATTAACCCTGTTAATTGAATATAATTTCCCAACACAAAACCATTTACCATACCCCCAGTACAAATTTGACCTGTTACATGAATATACATTGGTAATGGAGTAAACTCTTGTTAACTGAATAAAAAATCTTGTAACCTGTCGAGAAATTACCACGACTCTCCCCAGGTTTCCTTTGTTTATAGACCTATTTGGTGTCAGTACATCCAATACAGGCATTTATTCTATTACATCTTGTTTGACAGAGCTCAAGATATAAAAGAATAATTGCAAAGTTTAACTCTAGAATACAGGAATGTGACACAATCTCTGTTAATTGAATGCTCCTGTTAATCGAATAATTTTCAATGGCAAAGTGCCTATTCAATTAACAGGGTTCCACTGTACTGTATTCAACAACTTGTCTGTTTGGGCAAGTCAAACAAAAAGCAGAATATTACAATAATAGAATCAAAGTAGTTTCGGAAGTGGACCCTCCCTTCTCGAAGTCTACGTCTATGACAGAAGACAACTTCAAGAGGAGACACTAAATCGTGGTGGGGTTTTGAGAAACAATTGACGATTCAAAAATTTTCAAATCAGCCACACAAGACTTGAATCGTATCATCTGGACAGTTTCGAGGCAAATCAAATTTCGAAGCTTCACAGAGCCCTAATTTAAAACATTGATCTCTTTCAGACTAGATGTGAACTGTAACTTCAAAATACTGCTAGTGCGACATCCAGGCCTGGCATTTTCAGGAGAGCGATTTATTCACCTTAAAAAAAATTAAGGAGGGCGAAAACTAGCCCTCCTGGCCTTGGTAATAATAATAATGATTACCATAATCGCCTAAAACCCACATCTTTTAAAATCTCTGCTACATATATGTTATTGGTCTCTGTAAGACGGCCACACTGTCGCTCCCACATCTCCGGGCCTTGCCAAGGCCCGGGGGTGTGGGAGGAACAGTGAAGCCGTCTCACATAGACTACCTTGTTAGCAGCACCAAATAAAATGTACAAATCCCACTTGGCAGAATTCATTAACAGTAAAACTTCATTTTGCAATTTTAGCTTTTGTAAGCTTGAGGAGAGCTAATCACTCACCTTGGCCATGAGAGGGGAGCGAGTTTTAACCCTCCCGCATTTTTAAGAATGCCAGGCCTGGACATCCACTGTTTTGGACAGGTAAAAGCAGGCTCAATTACCCTTACAGTACATAACAAAATATCTGAAATTCAATTCATTTGCTACAGCAATTCTTGTAAAAATATCCCAAGAGATTCTGTATTCTTGAATCCACAATCAACCAAACACTCCACGTTCTAGACACTCTAGGTCAGTAATCCTGGAATGGGCTTTCATTTGTTGATCCTCTTTCTTCTGTGGTTTTTCAAGAAGATGTTGGAACTTCTGCTGAGATATTTCTTAATGTCTCTTTTTTGAACATAACTCAGGCAGCTAGGTCATTTTTCCCTGCATTATTCATAAATGTTGCTTTCTCTTCGGGCATTTTACTAATAATTTATTATTCAACCAGAGAGTTAACATTTCATATAAAAGAACAGTTCTAGAGGACTTCAACCTAACCAATAAATGAAGGATTGCAAACATTGTTTTTGAAACTGTTTAGCTTTTTAGCTTGTTCCAGCTCTCGAGAAAGAACCCAATATTTTCCACCTGAAAGGTGATCAATTACTTGCCTTTCAAAAAAAAATCATCAAAGCATGACACAATAGTTCTAATGTCAAGGGGCATGTCAAAAGCGGGATTATGGGGGATACTAAAAATGAGTTGATTTTGGAAACTTGTTTGAAAGAATTTTGTAAATGTCATGACAATTTTTTGTGAGGTTTTATCATGTATACAAATTATATATTCCTCATTGGTAGTCAAGTTTTCTGCAAAATGATATGTAATTATGGGTAAATGTTAAATTTTGAGTTCATCAAAAAAATATGACCAGACCAGATGAGTACAATAAATAACCTGCTTTTTGTTATATGGCTGTAGCAGTTGTATTTGTACAGCTCGAATCTAATATGTTGAACCTGTAGTAGGAAGAGAAAATAAAAAATGGAGGGTAACAATCTTAGAGGAAGTAGTTTTAATCCTTTACCCAACGGAGACGATATCAAAATTTACTATTTTAAATTGCATTTTTTAAAATTTTTCAAAATATTTCAACAAAACCATATCGTGTGACCCCTTGTTGGAACGAGCTCGACAAGCTCGTTCCAACAAGGGGTCACATGATATGGTTTTGTTGAAATTTTTTGAAAAATATTTTTTCAACTGCTGAATTTGCATATTACGTGGGCGGATGTGGGCGATTCGTTAGGTAAAGGGTTAATAAAATGAAATGTGTTAATATTTATTAATGTCAAATGTTATCAACACTTTGGACTGGGAGACCGTTTTTCCGGCCCAGGAACATGATACGTCATAATTTCATTACATAGGATAGTTGCTAAGTGAATGTGTGGGGTAGACCAATCAATATTTTCAACGTGCAGCCCCAAGGCTGGTGTGGCACTGATCAATTACTGTCATTTTTTGTCATGAGCAACAAATTTCCATTTTTGCCCTTTTGATATGTAGATAGATATGTAGATCATCTTCTATCACATAATTGCTAACTTTTAACCTCAAACCCCTTTTTTGTTGACTGTATAATTCTGAGAGATTTGTAATTTTATAAGAAAATCCAGTGTGTGGTACTCTTGGCTGTCCATTTTGAACTGAACCAAATGCCTGTGTTATTATATTGTACGTCTACAAATTTGAACACCAGGTACTGCATTATGATGTCATGTAGAGTACAATACAGCCACCATGGACTGGTCACTTTCCACAGCATAGGCAGAATTTCCACAGACGCAATATTTGATTGTAAACACTAATTACAGGAATAATCATCAAAAATTTAATTAAAGAAGCACCGGGTAAAACCTGGTGCTTCATTAATTAAAATTTTGCTGCTGATTTTTTTTACCTGGTAAATGCATGCGTGGGCATCACTGTCCAAGCGTGGATTATGACCAGTCCATGGTTATTTATTTATTTATTAGGGTTTAATGACACTTTAACAGCCAAGGTCATATCATGTCGGTGACAGTTTTAAGGGTGGAGGAAGCCGGAGAGAACCACCGAGCAGCTGCCAGCTCCCAACATCGTAATTCCGCACTGCAGCACAGGCAGGGTTAGATTGGTTGAAGACATGCACATCATCGATGGACAATACACCTTAGTACACAGTGTCATCATGCCCCCATGTGGACAATCGGGTTTTAGTGCCTTGCCCAAGGACACAATGCGGGAGTCCGAATCGATCGCTCAGACAGTCACCCATCCAAGGATTAACCGGACTCGACGTTGCTTAATTACGGTGATCTGACGAGAACCGGTTACCACAACGCCATCATGCCCCCCGACCAGTCCATGGCAACTGTACTGTGCTCACACAATACTAAGCATAACATGCTTTTTAATGAAGTATGATATTATGCATTACAGGAAACCTAACCATAACAATAAATAGGATGAAATTTACCATGAACCCTTTACCCAACGCAGACGATATCAAAATTTATTATTTTAAATATAATATTTTTAAATTTTTCAAAAAAATTCAACAAAACCATATCATGTGACCCCTCATTGGAACGAGCTCATTGAGCTCGTTCCAAAGAGGGGTCACATGATATGGTTTTGTTGAAATATTTTGAAAAATTTAATTTTTTCAACTGCTCAATTTGCATATTACGCGGGCGGATGCAGGCGATTCATTAGGTAAAGGGTTAAGAGTTAGCTCTCTGTAAATTTTGCAGTCTTTTGTTGTTTACAAACACTGCCTCCATAGTTGTGTTTATAGTTGTGTTCTCAATGTTAACCCTTTACCCAACGAATCTGTCACATCGCCCACGTAATATGCAAATTCAGCAGCGGAAAAAATACTATTTTTCAAAAAATTTCAATAAAACCATATCATGTGACCCCTCTTTGAAACAAGCTCGTCGAGCTCGTTCCAAAGAGGGGTCACATGATATGGTTTTGTTGAAATTTTTTGAAAAATTTAAAAAAATGATATTTAAAATAATAAATTTTGATATCGTCTTGGTTGGGTAAAGGGTTATTAAACATAGTATGATTGCACTCCATCAAGTAGATCTTCTGTTTCTCAGGCCATTTTTTTGTAAAATTGCATGTGAGCGGGTAGTTTTTTTTTATTTTATTTTTTATTTTTATAATCATTTCTTTGTCATCAAAAGTTCATATTCTTGGTTTGTTTTATGTTTTAGGCCTCATAATCTACAGAATAGCATGGGTGGTGGTGTATTTCATCCCTTGAGTGAAAGAAGGCCTCACAATGCTGAAGCAACACAACTATAAAGACTCAAGTAAAACAAAACTTGTTAACCACAGGAAACAAACACTTCTTCACTTTCCATGGTTCCCACAAAGGGTTGGGTTGAATTTAACTATCAGTCAGGTGTTAAATTAATAATCAGGCACTTATGCCCCACAATGCAGATCTGTTTCTCATGCCATTTTTTTGTAAAATTACATGTGGGCAGGCATTTTTTTATTTTTGTAATTATTTCTTTGCCATCAGAAGTTCATATTCTTAGTTTGTTTTATGTTTTAGGCCTCATAATGTACAGAATAGCATGGGCGGTGGTGAATTTCGTCCCTTGAGTGAAAGAAGACTTCACAATGCTGAAGCATTGCAAAGCGTTATTGCACTTAAGGAACAAATTTATCAATTTTATTAACTTGGATAAAATATCAGACATAAACCATTTAATTATTATTTTTTTAAGTATGCATTGGTTATAATCTGAGTATATGGCAGTCAAAATCACCATGCGGGCCTGAGAAACAGATTTTTAACTTTTTTAGGCCTTATGTGCTGTTTGTATGAACCAATGATGATCTACATGTAGTTAAAGGAAAAAGATTTGGTCAAAAGCAATCTTGGGAAATGATGCAATTAGCAGTTATTCTAATTATCATAAGTTTCAGAAATAACTCAAGTCTTTTAGGTATTGATTTTCATTCTGTTGTTAGAAACTTACCCAAAGTTCATTTTGTTATAACTTAAGAAACTTACCACAAGCTCATTTCTACTGTCAGCTTCCTTCACAAACTCTTCCAGTGATCCCAGTATGCTGTGTCTTATGAATCTACCTTTTTCGTCAAATGTTGGTCCAGTCAGAAACTTTACTATAAAGGAAAAGAAAAAAAATACTTCTGAAACTTGGATGGAAAGCAGGCATCACACACCTTTAACATAGCAATCTGCAGTACACAGATTAACATTCTGGTCATATCCACACAGAATTTATCACAAAACTGATTAACCACGGTGGTTAACCTCGGTTAACTGATTAATCACTAGCTCTAACAGGTAGCTGAATGACTGCCGTGCTGTTGATAATTTACAGCATTAACCCTTTACCCAACGTAACTAACAAAAAGGGGAGGCGATATATACAAAAATCTCCATTTAATTTTATTATGTTTTCAATTTTTATCTCAAAAACTTACCTTATGACCCCTTATTGGAACAAGCTCATTGAGTTCGGTCAATGAGGGGTCATAAACTAAGTTTTTGACACCAAAATTGAAAAAGTTTAGTAATTCAAGAACTCATTTTGCAAGTATTGTCTGCTTGGGTAAAGAGTTAAGAATGACCACTTTCAGCTACTGATGCAGTATAATGATCATGCAAATGAACAAGTATGTCGGCATGTAACTTGCATGCTTCACTCTGAATTGATGTGAGTCAGTGTGATAATGTTTGCCTGTTTTGGAGCAAGTTTGTTCCTTTGTTAACCCATATAATGCAGAAGTTCAAAAGTGATGTTTAATCAATCAATTACTTTTTGATCAATCAAGACGTTGATCATTGATTATCGATTAATTGGTTAACCATTTCAGCTCTACAAAATTGAACATTAAAATTTAATTTTTTTCAATATTTCTAGGACTCAGCAAAGCTTTGAGATTTGATTCAATTTCGAATCTTAAGTTGGTATTTGGTTCGATTTGAAATTGGCTGTCCAATTTGTTTTCCTTCGAATCTTTTCACTTCAATTTCACTGGGTATCAGTCATCATAGTCCTCTCACAAAACATATAGCCGAGGTAGAAATTGTAAATAATAATGTTGAAAATAAAGACTGGGTGTAATTTCTGGTATATTAAGCCACACAATGTAGAGCTTCTGTTTCTCAGGCCATTATTTGTGAAATTGCATGCAGGCGAGCGTTTTTTTATTTTATTTTTTATTTCAGTAATTACTTCTTAGCCATCAAAAGTTCATGTTCTTGGTTCAAATTTTAGGCCTCATAATCTACAGAATAGCATGGGTGGTGGTGTATTTCATCCCTTGAGAGCTAAAGCATTGCAAAGCCTTCTTGCACTCAAGGGACAAATTCATCAATTTTTTAAACTTGGGTAAAATATCAGACATAAACCATTTAATTTTAATTTTTTTTAAGTTTAAATTGGTTATAAAAAGAGAGCATGCGGCAGCCAAAAGGACCATGTGGGAGGGCCTGAGAAACAGATTTTTTTATTTTTTTAGGCCTTAACATAAAAGTATCTGTACCCATGCCACCATCCATGCTAATTCCAGTTTCACCAGTCACTACCACTTCTGAAAGCAAATTTAAAGTTCACAAGTAATATCGATGATGAGTTCACTGTTGCTAGCGCTGCAGCTAGCCTAGTGCAATGCCCAGTACAGAATTCTCGCATCCATTTCTGTTTTTGAACAAATCCTTACTGGGTAATATTCCAACTACACCATCAAGGCATGCATTCGATGAAGGCAAGCCTTGATGGTGTAGATGGAATATTTCATCAGTCAGGACTTCCTCTACTCAGTTCGAGGTTCAATTCGATTTTGAACAAGAGGCCCCAAGGAGACCTTAATCGCTCACCGGCCAAAGTGGTTCAAAGAAGTGTTTGGGGTCACATTCATTTAGACATGGTTCATCAACACTACAAAGGAATGAAGCCATGCAAAGGCAAATTTTATGGAAATGGATCTGAACAAACCTGAACCTAACATGCTCCCCTGCCCCCCCCCCCCCCTCCCCCAACCCTGCCTATAGAGAGCCCAAATAATAAGCCAGGGACTCAAATTGAACAAACTTTAATCTGATCCCTCTTGAGATGTTACAAATGTATATACCAAATATGAAAGAATTCTGACTGGTGGATCTGAACAAGGAGGTTTTTTAAAGAAATGTCCTCACATTGCATCAAGTTAAACTTTGGGCTCAAATAGGGAGCCAAAAAATTAACCCAGGGACCCGATTTGAACAAACTTGAATCTGACTCACCTAGAGATGTTGTATACCAAATATGAAAGGATTCTGATAGGTGGATCTGAAGAAGAAGACTTTTAACCCTTTACCCAACGTAACGGCCAAAACAGGCCAGTGCTATTCACAAAAATCGCCAATTAATTTTCATTATTTTTTCATTTTTCGTCTCAAAAACATAGGTTATGTATGACCCCTCTTTGGAACGAGCTCGTCGAGCTCGTTCCAATGAGGGGTCATAACCTATGTTTTTGAGACAAAAAATGAAAAAAATTAGTTTTTCAAGAATTTTGTTTGCAAGTGTCGTCTGCTTTTCATGTTAGGTAAAGGGTTAAAAGAAATTTCCTCATATTGCACTAAGTTAAAATTCGGGCTCCCATAGGAAGCTGAATATCAACCCATAGACCAGATTTGAACAAACTTGAATCGGACCCTCCTAGAGATGTTGTATACCAAATATGAAAACATTCTGACTACAGGGTCTAAAAAAGAAGATTTTTAAAAAAAATTCCCTATACTGCACTAAGTTGATATTAACCCAGGGACCCGATTTGAACAAACTTGAATCTGACCCACCTAGTGAGGTTGTATACCAAATATGATCTGATAAGTGAATCTGAAGAAGACTTTTAAAAGAAATTTTCTCATATTGCACTAAGTTAAAATTCGGGCTCCCATAGGAAGCTAAATATCAACCCATAGACCAGATTTGAACAAACTTGAATCGGACCCTCCTAGAGATGTTGTATACCAAATATGAAAACATTCTGACTACAGGGTCTGAAGAAGAGGATTTTAAAAAAAATTCCCTATATTGCACTAAGTTGATATTCGGGCTCCCATAAGGAGCCCAAAACTTTACCCAGGTAAGCAATTTGAACAAACCTGAAACTGACCCGCCTCAAGATGTTGTATACCAAATAAGAATGCATTCTGACTGGTGGATCTGAAAAAGAAGATTTTTAAAGAAATTTCCTCATATTTCACAAAGTTAAAATTCAGGCTCTCATAGGGAGCCCAAATATAAACCCAGGGACTCGATTTGAACAAACTTGATTCTGACCTCCCCCTATAGATGTTGTATGCCAACCATGAAAGGATTCTGACTGGTGGAGCTGAAGAAGAAGATTTTTAAAGAAATTTCCTCAAATTGTACGAAGTTAAACTTTGGGCTTCAAGAGAGAGCCCAAATACTCACTCAGGGACCCGATTTGTACAAACTTGAATCTGACCCCCCTATAGATGTTGTATACCAAATATGAAAGCATTCTGACTGGTGGATCTGAAGAAGATTTTTAAAGAAATTTCCTCATATTTCACTAAGTTAAAATTCGGGCTCCTAAGGGAGCCCAATTATTAACCCAGAGACTCGATTTGAACAAACTTGTATCTGACCCCTATAGAGATGTTATATTCCAAATATCAAAAGATTCTAAATGATGGTTCTGGAGAAAAAGATTTTTTTAATTTAAAAAAAAAATTTATGGGTGCTATCAGAGTAATGCCCCTTGTGATGCCCCCTATGGACGCGGAAAGTTTATTTGTACAAGCTTGAATTGACATATGATAAGGAACATGCACACCAAATTTGGTTCAATTTGGTCCAATAGTTTGGGAGGAGAAGTAGATAATGTAAAATTCACGACGGACGACAAGTGATAAGTTAAGCTCCCTTCAGTGAGCTAATAAAGACTCAATTCGATTTGAAATTCGATTCAAATCGAAAATATGTGATTTGCAGGGCCCTAAATATTTCCCTCCCTGGGGTTCATACACATCCAAGAGAGAGAAAACTTTCTGGACTTTTGAGGACATTTTTAGGAATTTTTCAAGCACTTTCCAGGATCACCACCTGGAATTATTTGATTCATTTCTGATCTTCATGTAAATGCCATAGTATCATCCAAAATGAATTGTAGAATTTTCTGCCATTTTTTGCCTTGTTGATAATTCCAACCCTTTGACATTATGTCTTGGGAAGCTCTCTCTGAGAGCTTCCCAAGAAATGATGTCAAGTGGGCTTAGGACCGTAGAAAGCTATGATTTCATGCCTTCACATTTTATGTGAATGATCGTTTTGTTCCTCCTTCATTCAAAGCAAAAAATTCCCCCAAACAAAACTGGTCCCCCCCCATGTTGTTCACATCTTGGTCGAAAAATTCCCAGCATGCAGACAGGTGAAGGCCTAGATTTGATGACCTGCTTCGGGATCGACATCAAATTGGGTAGCTTGCATTTTTTAACAAGAGGACGATGGCATATAATTGTCTTTTATCAGCGGAATCATGCAGCAGAAATGAAGAAACAGTTAACTATTGCATTTTTGGGTCCATTAGTTTATCAGCATGTCTCCCTTACTAGCTCATATGCACAGAATTACATCCAACTGTGGATATAGTGCCAACTCGATCAAGCTTACTGGCCTGTCAAATTGCATTTCAATCAATGGGGGTAGCTCCATATGCATGCATACCCGCACTCCACTATATAAGTACTGATGTAACAGTGTACCCTCTGCATCCTGGTATACATGACCCAGGCCTGGCATTCTTTAGGAGCACAGAAGTGCTGCACGCCTATTGCACGCCTAGAAAAAATTGAGGACAATTTTTTTGCACCGCTTGATTTTCTAGGATGCCTGACATGTTTGGCACTGCCTTTGAACTCTATTATCATTTCGTTCCCTGAGTTTCAATGTATTCTATGTGCCTATTGGCACATAGAACACATTGGAACTCAGGGGACGATTTGTCAATGTTGCAATGATTCGCAATAATTCATGACCCATTCGGTGTCGCATTTTGATACTTTTGAGTGTCGAAAGCAGTCACATAAGATTGAATGCAACATTTTGAACTAGAACTATCACTGAAGGTGATTAATACCCCCGCTTTGGGTTTTTAGAGGAATGCACTTCTGATCATGTAGGCGAAGGCCATAAGGAAATGTATACATAAAGATCATTTTTTGTTGTTGAAATTTGTATTTGCATGTGGCCTTCCGAAGAACAGCACTGAATACTTAAAGAGCCCACACATATATGGTTTACATTTGGAAAAACACATTTACAATGTGCAACATGTATTCAAAATCGGTTCATTAATGTAGGAGGAGTTGCACACACAAGAATCCCATTTGAAAAACCATAGTAAATCCAGGTTAAAGGGAGATAACCTGGTTAAAATTGTCGCAGATAAAAAATTTGGGAATATGCGTATGTTCACTTAGTTGTGATAATGTTTGAAAGGTTTTGTCAAAATTGATTGATAAATGTAGGAGTTGCACGCACAAGAATTTCATGTAGAAACCCATAATAAATCTAAGTTAAAGGGAGATAACCTAGCTAAAATTGCCACAGCTCAAAAATTTTGGAATATGCGCATGTTCACTTAGTAGTGATGATGTCTGTAAACTTTCATCCAAATTGATTGATAAATGTAGGAGGAGTTGCGCACACAAGAATTTCATGCAGAAACCCATATTAAATCAAAGTTCAAGAGAGATAACCTGGTTAAAATTGTCGCAGATCAAAAAGTTTGGAATATGCACATGTTCACTTAGTAGAGATGATGTTTGAAAGGTTTCATCAAAATCGGTTCATTAATGTAGGAGGAGTTGCGCACACAAGAATTTGTTCGAACGGAAAGACATAATAAATCTAAGTCAAAGGGAGATAACCTGGTTAAAATTGTCGCAGATCAAAAATCTTGGAATATGCGCATGTTCACTTAGTAGTGATGATGTCTGAAAAGTTTTGTCCAAATTGATTGATAAATGTAGGGGGAGTTGCACGCACAAGAATTTCATGTAGAAACCCATAATAAATCTAAGTTAAAGGGAGATAACCTAGTTAAAATTGCCACAGCTCAAAAATTTTGGAATATGCGCATGTTCACTTAGTAGTGATGATGTCTGTAAACTTTCGTCCAAATTGATTGATAAATGTAGAAGGAGTTGCGCACACAAGAATTTCATGCAGAAACCCATATTAAATCAAAGTTCAAGAGAGATAACCTGGTTAAAATTGTCGCAGATCAAAAAGTTTGGAATATGCACATGTTCACTTAGTAGAGATGATGTTTGAAAGGTTTCATCAAAATCGGTTCATTAATGTAGGAGGAGTTGCGCACACAAGAATTTAGAGATGATGTTTGAAAGGTTTCATCAAAATCGGTTCATTAATGTAGGAGGAGTTGCGCACACAAGAATTTGTTCGAACGGAAAGACATAATAAATCTAAGTCAAAGGGAGATAACCTGGTTAAAATTGTCGCAGATCAAAAATCTTGGAATATGCGCATGTTCACTTAGTAGTGATGATGTCTGAAAAGTTTTGTCCAAATTGATTGATAAATGTAGGGGGAGTTGCACGCACAAGAATTTCATGTAGAAACCCATAATAAATCTAAGTTAAAGGGAGATAACCTAGTTAAAATTGCCACAGCTCAAAAAGTTTGGAATATGCGCATGTTCACTTAGTAGTGATGATGTCTGTAAACTTTCGTCCAAATTGATTGATAAATGTAGGAGGAGTTGCGCACACAAGAATTTCATGCAGAAACCCATATTAAATCAAAGTTCAAGAGAGATAACCTGGTTAAAATTGTCGCAGATCAAAAAGTTTGGAATATGCACATGTTCACTTAGTAGAGATGATGTTTGAAAGGTTTCATCAAAATCGGTTCATTAATGTAGGAGGAGTTGCGCACACAAGAATTTGTTCGAACGGAAAGACATAATAAATCTAAGTCAAAGGGAGATAACCTGGTTAAAATTGTCGCAGATCAAAAATCTTGGAATATGCGCATGTTCACTTAGTAGTGATGTCTGAAAAGTTTTGTCCAAATTGATTGATAAATGTAGAAGGAGTTGCGCACACAAGAATTTCATATAGAAACCCATATTAAATCAAAGTTCAAGAGAGATAACCTGGTTAAAATTGTTGCAGATCAAAAAGTTTGGAATATGCACATGTTCACTTAGTAGAGATGAAGGTTTCATCAAAATCGCTTCATTAATGTAGGAGGAGTTGCGCACACAAGAATTTGTCCGGCCGGAAAGACGTACGGACGGACGGACAGACAGACATACGGACGGACATACAGGGCGATTCCTATATAGCCCCCACTTCTTCGAAGCGGGGGTATAATAATGAGAAGATTTGTGTGCCAATTTTTCCACTATGTGGCTGAATGTAGTACAATTTTTCAGTCACAATGTTAATACCTTGAAGTGAATATAACCAAAATAACATCAAAGATTTTGCGTTTCTGGTGAAATTGCACTCCCAAGCAATCTGAGGAGGGCAATTGTTTTGCATTTCTTGATTTTCTAGATTGGCAGGCCTGATGACCTGCAGCACACGCAAGCTGCGAGGATATGGTAATCTGGTACAATGATAGTCCGATAGTCATTTCACAAAGATTTTTTTATGCTCTCTCAGATATTCTTTTGGGTGACAACAGGGGCAGAATATTCCAATGGCATTTTTGCATGATTTTTTCCCAAATCAAACCTCAAATTTCCCAATCTCAGTCCTCATTCAATAAAAATTTAATTCTACTTTATCTTTTGAAGACCTAATTTTGACTTTAATCACTTTTTACTGCAACAAAACAGGAGTCTCAACAGGCAGTTTTTAGATACATTTGCAAGTTGCATCCCAAGAACCTTGTCAGCTGTTTCTAGGCAAGTCTTGGCTGCCTTTAAAAGCAGCCAAGACTTGCCTAGACAAAACTGCTAAGCCACAGAATGTAGTCTGTCGTAGTGTAGCAAAATTCAAAATTATCTTCGTCATTTAAAACTATAAGAACAATTTATTTAACTGTTTGAGTGCAAGAAGCCACTATCACGCTCGTCAAGCACACTTCAATGAGGAATCATCCACTATATTTTATATTAGGTATAATTTTAGTTTTCAGTTATTCAATAAATATTTTTGCAAGCCAAGTAACGAATGGTGGTTACTTGCTGAATACTGTCTGCACAATTTTCCGTCTCTTGTGATTGTTTTCACCCCAAATATTGTGATAATGCCATTTTTTTTCAACCTGCTTAGTTGAACTGTGGGGAGTGTTGAAAAGCCACATATAATGTAAAAGTCAAAATTGAAATTCACCCCAGCAGTCACTTTTTCTGTTTTTCTTTTAGTTTTTTGCCAAATGGACTTGGAAGTAACTTAAGATGACATACCTTTGATATCTGGCACCATCTTTGGCTTTGGAGCATTTGGATCAGCCCTGAAACAAAAATAAATGAAAAATACAGTAAAAACAAAGAACAAAAATACCCAAATCAGTTCATCTGTTTTATACTTAATTTGATAGAATTTTGGTGCTAAACTAAAAGAAGACACAACAAAATTATTTTTTACACATATTTGCTGAACGAAGAAAACACAGAGACTGTTTGTATTCATTTTGTTATCAACAAAATAAGTGATAATGATGGGAACAGTTATCTCCCCTTCCTCAAAGGGAAGACAAACTATTATTTCTTCCCATTAGGGCTGCAAATATTAATCATGATATGCTTGAACTGCGATACATTGCTCATGATTCAATATGTACCATTGTTTAATATGTATCGCGATACGTTAAATATAAATTTTATCATGCAAAACAACTTCTTGGCTTTTAAAAACTAGTTCAGAGAAACCCTGTTTTTGCATATCAACAATGAAACTGATAAATATGCCACAAAAGGAATTATTCAGTTAACCAACATTTGGTGTATTCCCGCTATTGTACTAAATATTTATTTGATTAATCCATTATATCTTGTTTGACAGATCTCAATGAGATCTGTCAAACAAGATATAAGGGATTAAATGTTGGAAACATATTTTCAGGGAAGAAGAAAGCACTACAAAATGGGTCATAAAATCAACAAGAGGCCTGTCACGCCTAGAGAGCTCCGCTGAGAATAATTGATGACACAGCGTCTATTGATAATACATATTGTTATGAAGTTTGGTGTAAAAATATTCAGCGGTTCAGAAATTATGGCTTGGACAAACAAATATCAAAAATATCTTAAGATTTTCTTGATCCTGTGACCTGTGACCTTGACCCTGTGGATTTACAGACCGCAGAATAATTGATGACACACCGTCTATTGATAATACATATTGTTATGAAGTTTGGTGGAAAAATATTCAGCGGTTTAGAAATTATGGCTCGGACAAATAAAATGTTGACGACGGACGGACAGACGGACGACAGACGACGGACGAATCAGTATAAGAAAAGCTCTGCTGACTTTGTCAGCTGAGCTAATAAAAACTTAAATCACTTAATGTCATGGGTTATCTCATTGAGAAGTTACCTATTGTTTAAAGAGTGCATCATAATTTGCAATACAAGTAATCTACTGGAAATGAATACATGGTGTCCCCAAAGTAGCTGACATCTGCAGCAGCAGGCCAAGAGGGATCATGCGTATCATGATACATATCCTATTGTGCACACTGAATTGTGATACATATCGATTGGGGAAGCATATTGTGTCGCAACCCTACTTCCCATGATCTGGTTTTACTGAAATTTTTTGTGAAATAAGGACAGGAAACATAAGTACACTGTCGGCTGTGAAAATCCAACAGATTCAGATGTATCATGTGACTGGAGTTAACTGGTAGAGTGCTGGAAGCCCATTTTTGGGCTTTATCCTGAAGTGCAGGTACCACAGCTTAAAGGCTTGAGGATGTGCTTCAATTAATTCTTGATGTGATATTTAGTCTGGATGGAATTGCCCTGCTACAATTTATGGGAGAGTGCTTGTAGGCACTCTCCCATAAATTGTAGCAAGGCAATAACATGTGAACAAAATTTTAACACCCCAAAAATTTTAGCACTCTACCAGTTAAACAAAAGCATGCAGTGAACTTTGACTAGGTCCCTGCGAAGCTTCGAGATTCCATTTGATTTTAAATCTTAAGTTGGTATTCGGTTTGATTCGAATTGCATGCCCGATTCATTTTCCTTCAAATCTTTTCACTGGAATTTAGCTTGGTATCAGTCATCTTAGTGGTCTCACAAAAATTTATAACCGATATAGAAATTGTACATACATGATGTTGAAAATAAAGACTGAGTATAATTTCCACTATATTAAGATAAAAAGCACCTGTACCCATACCACCATCCATGCTAATTCCAGTTTCACCAGTCAGTTTCACAAGAAAATTTAAAGTTCCCAAGTTAAATATCGACAATGAGTTCATGGTTCCTAGTGGCTTGCCTTGTGCTGAGCCAAGTACAGAATTCTCGCACCCATTTCGGTTTTTGAACAAAATCCTTACTGGGTAATATTCCAACTGCATCATCAAGGCATATTTTATCAGTGAGGACTTCAAGACACCTGCATTCGATTCGTGGTTTGATTCAATTTCGAATAATAGACTCGATCTGATTCAAGATTCAGTTTGTAGGGGCCTAACTTTGACTGGTATGTGAGGGAGTCCCTAGAATTTTCACTGAATTTCCAAACAATCAAAAAGGTCTATTTTTCCAGAACTTTCCAATCCTGGAATTTAAAATATATATATTTTGCCTGCTTATCTTTTCCCCTACTGACCTTTCAAGAATCAGAACTTTTGTTTTGCAAAATTCATTATTTTGAAGAGAATTCCATGTATTTAGTGAAGAAAAAAATTTAAGGCGGAGGGCTGACCTTTGCATATTCCATCATTAGAGACTTGTGAGACATCATTTTTTCTTTTTTTTGGCTCACATCATCATTTTGGAGAATATTCCTATTTTCAAGATTCATGAGCTTAAGTGTAAACAGAAAAAGAATTTCTGGTTGGGAAAGGAAGATATCTGACCTGGGTATATCCCCCAGCCTCCTTCTAGTGATGAATATCTTTGTTCAGTATATACTTTTTATATTCCAGATTCACTTGCATAAGCTGAAAAAATATTCAAGTGACTGGTAGTGTGGATAGTGGAAGGGGAAAGGGTCGGGGGCAAGACTGAAGTCTGTGATTTTCAAAATAAAGATTTGAGCTCAAACAGAAGTTTAATGACCTTATAATCTCTGTTGATGGTGAGAGTAGATACACACAGGGTTCATACATTACCATGAAAAAAATTTCTGTATATTTTACAGACTTCTTTGCCTATTTTGCATACTTTTTCAAAAAAATGTAACTGTTGAAGATTTTGATGAAAACGACAGTAACATAGCATTAAACATTTATAACCCTTTACACAATATAAAGGCCAAACAAAACTGGACAGCGCTACACATAAAAATCACTATTTCAATTTTCAGTATTTTTTTCATTTTTTTGTCTGAAAAACAAATCTTATGTCCCACTCATTGGAACCAGCTCGTAGAGCTCATTCCAATGTGGGGTCATAAGCTACGTTTTTGACGCAAAAAAATTGAAAAAAAATTAGTTATTCAAAAATTACATTTGCAAGTGTCGTTTGCCTTTCGTGTTCGGTAAAGGGTTAAGAAATAAAGTTGCAACAATTTAGTTTCTTTCCTCCTCTCACCTTGTTCACTAAAATCTGTTTCCCGGAATCGGAGATGTCAAAGATATCGTTGCAAAAAGGGAAACATACTTTCCTGTCGGTTTTCATGTTCAATCCACTGTTGTACATATTTATTTGGGGCCACAGTTGAAAATCTTCACACTCCCTGATCTTTTCTAAAACATTTTGTTAGGGATGGGATGATTCACCGATACCACAATGTATCAGGATGTATGTTACCTTTTGATGAATATTTAAAATTGTTGCTTTGTACTGTATATGCAGATTTGGGATGGGGGTGTAGGGTGGGGGAGAGGGGGTGGGAGGGAGAGGAAGTTATCCAGGCTAGGCTATCTTCTCCCTACACCCATGAAAATTGTTTTTCTTGTTAACCCTTTACCTAATGCAAACGATTTTAAAATTTATTATTTTAAATATCATTTTTTTTAAATTTTTCAAAAAATTTCAACAAAACCATATCATGTGACGCCTCACTGGAACGAGCTCAATGTGCTTGTTCCAAAGAGGGGTCACATGATATGGTTTTGCTAAAAAAATTTTGAAATATTTTTTCACCAAATGAATTTGCATATTAAATGGGCAGATGTGGTCGATAAGTTGGGTAAAGGGTTAATTCAATGCCGTTCGATGCTCAAATATTGAGACATACATTTTTTACATCAGTTTCAAATGTTTATGTTTGGAGAAAAGATCATCCCACCTAATGGTAATGTCATTGGGACAGGAATAACAGTCAATTATCAAAATACCTCAGCTCAAACTGTTAAAACATTTTTTCACATTGCTTTGATGTCCACAAACAGGCATACATATTGTCATCTCTCACCCTGCTCATGTCATAATCACAGAAAACAATTCATTTCACCCTAAACTTTCGACAGCAAGCTCTTAACTCAGTAAAATAAGCCTGCTATTTGATCACCTCAGAACTTGCAAATCTCCTGCCTTTTCGCAATGTTCTGTGAATAACTGAATAAAGGTGTGAGCCCCGGTCTACGACACCCTCATCCCCACCCTTCTGACCATCACTTGTCAAAGAATCAACGAATAAAAGACTCAATAAATAAATAAATAAGGTTCCTATTAAGTTCAACCCATCGTCATTCAAATATGAAGAACATTCGACTGAGCCGATGTTTGTTACTGAAATTTGCGTGTTGGAGTTCACATTACGGAAAACGTAGATTACCACTAAACCACCATGGAAGGGTTTTCCACCCAACAATTAATTTCAAGTTTGACGGATTAGCAGAAGTGCTAGTCATATTTCAAAGACTGCCAGCTGGTTCCTTAACTTTTGCTCTAAAATGTAAGCATGCACCCAACAACTAGTGGCGTAGAAATCACAGGAGGCTAACATCTCCCAAACCCTAACCCCCAAACAAAACTAGAGGTGTGACTGCCACAGGTGGGCATGTCCATAACCCTCCCCCTCCAGCCACACTGCTATGATTATTCTAAAATGAAGAGGGGCACAACTCTGATACAAAAAGTCTGATAAAAACTATAATCGCAGGTGCACAGGTTCCCATGGTAGTGAACATTCATACTAAGTTTCAAAGAAATCAACCCAGAAACCGAAAAAATCTCCGGACAAAATTAATTATTCTAAGATGAAAAGGGGCAGAACTCTGGCAAAAATGTCTGATCAAAATTATAATCGTTGGTGTGCAGGTTCCCATGGTAGTGAACATTCATACCAAGTTTCAAGGAATCAACCCATAAACATCCGAGAAAATCTCCGGACAAAATTCATTATTTTGAGATGAAAAGGGGCATAACTCTGGCAAAATAAAAGTGTGAGGAAAAGCATAATCACTGGTTCAGATTTCCATGGTAGTGAATACCCACACCCACAAGTTTCAAAGGAATAAACCCATAAACATCTGAGAAAATCTCCCGACAAAATTCTAGCATTCTATGAAATCTGAAAAACCGGAACTATAATCGCAGGTGTACAGGTTCCTATGGTGGTGAGCATTCATACCAAATTTCGATGACAATGGTCCATAAACATCTGAGAAAATCTCTAGACAAAATTATGTCTACAGACAGATGGACAGACGGACAAGGTGATTCCAGTATACCCCCATCCACAACTTGTTGCGGGGAGGGGGGGGGGGGGGGGGGGGGGGGGGGGGGTGGATAAAATGAAAAAAAAAGGCGATAGGATCACCGATCCAAAGTCGAGTTGTGACAGCACAAAAGTGGGTTTTATCAACTTATCGACCGGAAATCTAAATTTTATAGTAAATTTCCTTTCTTATTATACCTACCACAATTGTTTACTACAGGCTTGCACTACAGTGGAAGTCCCTAACTCGGATAAAATACTCTCTATGTTTGTCTTTCCCAAGCAAGTTGGGAAAGAAAAGTGGTGCAAAAGCACCAATAAAAATAAGCCAAAACTGGGTCAAGTGCAACCGGCGCAGACCCAGTACGGGACGCTCTCTCCCAAGTACAACTCCACGACTTCCGTTGCCAGTGCGCATATACCGTCTCTAAAGACTCATTCTTTTTGAATCCGTAAACGTTAGTTATGTGATCAGCGGGGAGGAAAGATTCTTTACCCGTAAAGAAGACGGGAGGGCCTCCATGTAAACAATTGTGGTAGGTATAATAAGAAAGGAAATTTACTATAAAATTTAGATTTCTTATCAACCTACTCACAATTGTTTACTACAGGCTGAATAGACAAAAGGCTGGAGGGAATCGCATAACCAACCCCCACATAACCCTAGTGCACTGGAACCGTGAAGTAGAAGGAAGAGGACCCGAGGCTAATCAACCATAATGTCGCAATCATTGGTAAAGGACAATGAAAAGAGACATATGAGCCTGTGTGACACACAGACAGAAAAAGGGCAGTAACAGCACAAGGCTGAAACTGACCTTCAAGAAGCCTAATGGCTATGGCAGACAACAGCCTGAGCAGAAGAAAGAGGACCCAGGGCAAAAAGGTCCTCCGACTGCTCCTGCAACTGGCGCAAATAAAAGGTGGAGAAAGTAGAAGCATTTCTCCAGTAGGCTGCCTGCATAACATCCGACAACTTGACGGAGTTAGAATAAGCCCAAGAGGTAGACAGTGCCCGCACCTCGTGGGCAGAAATACGATTGGTAATACAATCGCCAGCTGCTAAACGACTATAAGCCGTACGAGTAGCAAGACAAATCCATCGAGAAATGGATTGAGGAGAGATCTTCTGTCGACCCGGAATGAGAGACAGAAAAAAACGTTTCCTGCCTTTCCGTATGAAGCGTGTCCGATCAAGATAAATGCGAATAGCACGGACCGGACAGAGCAAAGGGCGAGTACCCTCAACAGAGGGAAGAGCCCTGATACAGATAGGAGGAGTAGTATCTGGTAACTGATTCTTAGCCAAAAAGGAGCAATCAGTGGTAAAAGTAACACTGTTGGGAGAGCTCCTAAAAAAGGCCGGGTCAACCGAGAGGGCGTGAAGCTCATTAACCCGTCTGGCCGAAGCAAATGCCATCAGAAAAGCCGTCTTAGATGTGAGAAAATGCATATCCACCTGGGAGAAAGGTTCGAACGGCGCCCCCCCCCCCCCCCCCCCCCCCAAGCAAAGCAGCACCCACGAAAGATTCCATCGTGGAGTAAGCTGCAAAGTCCGAGGCCTTTTCAAAGAAAAGTGCCGAACAAGCTTGGAGAGGTAAGGATTAGTGCCGATACGACGCTTCCCCACATAAGAAAAAGTCTCTGAAAGCATAGACCTGTAACCCTTGATGGTAACAGGCTGGAGACCCCGAGAATCAAACAGATATACCAGAAACTCCGCAATCTGTGAAATCGAAGGATTGGCATAATCAACAGAGTGATCAGCACACCATCGACAGAAGACCTTCCATTTAGCTGCATAAGCTAAACCAGTGGAGTGCCTCCTTGAAGAAGAAATGCACTCCACTGCTCGTCTCGAAAAACCTCTACGGAGGAGACAGGACCTGACAAAAGATATGCGTGAAGGCACAATGAAGTTGGGTCGACGTGAAACCTCCTCGGGCGACCTTGACAAAGAAAGTCGCGACGTAGCGGGAGACGTGCCGGAACCGCCGCCATCAGCGAGCGGAGCTGATTGATCCACACCCGCTGAGGCGACAGGGGAGCGATCAGAATGATTCGACAACTGCAGGTTCGAATTTTGGCGAGAACCTGAAGAAGAATCGGAACCGGCGGGAAGGCGTAGCCGACTAGACCGTTCCAATCGTGTGACAGAGCGTCCACAGCAAAAGCCAGAGGATCTGGACACGGGGACACGGAAGTGTCCACCTGATGGTTCCAACGAGTCGCAAAGAGGTCGATGTGGGGACGTCCCCAGAGATCGCAAAGCGACTGGAACACTGCCCTGAGAAGCATCCACTCGGTGGAAATAACCCTGCCCTGTCGGGACAGGGAGTCGGCTAGGACGTTCAGACGACCGGGAATGTGACGAACAACCACTCCGGCGTGAACATTCTGAGCGAGCAGTAGAAGATCCCGAGCTAACTCGTACATCGGAAGCGAGTGCGTGCCACCCTGGTTCCGAATGTAAGCAACCACTGTCGAATTGTCGGATAGTAGAAGGACCTGGCGATTCGACAGGTGAGGGATCCACTGCCTGAAACTCAGAAGAAGAGCAAGAAGCTCCTTCTGGTTGATGTGTAGAGCTGCTTGATCCTGGTCCCACATCCCGTGTAGGGAAAGACCGAGAGGATCCAACGTCGCACCCCATCCGAGATCGCTGGCATCTGCCGTCAGAACGCGATCGGACGTGGGTAAGTCCAGCGGAACACCCTGCGTAATCCATTGAAAATCTGTCCAGGGAAGAAGGTGAGGATACAGAGAGTCCGGAAACGGAAGCACCTGATCCAGAGAATCTACATTCGGCCTCCAACGACTGAGCAGAAAGTGTTGGAGAGGTCTGACACGCAGCCGACCTAGAGGAATGAGATCCGTCACCGAACCGCAGAGACCGATCAGCCGAAGAAAACTCCGAGCGGTCGTGGACCTGGACTGGGACAGAGTCAGAGCAAAAGCTGAGAGAATCACAGCCTTGGCCTGGGGAACAGCCACCAAATTGAATTTGGTTTGGAAAGACATCCCCAGATAACAAAACGACTGAGAAGGGACCAGGTCCGACTTCTCCTCGTTGTCTCTGAATCCTAGCGACGTGAGCAAGCTCAACAGAGTGGCGACATCCGAATCCAGTAAGGCAGCATTGGAATGCCTCTGGAGGATATCGTCCAGATATGCCAAAGTAGTCACCCTGGACTGTGTGCGATGGAACACTATCACATGCGACATCAGTCTGGTGAACGCCCAAGGAGCCAGGTTGAGGCCGAAAGGCATGGCCTTGAACTGGTAAACTCGCCCCAGAAAAGCGAACCTGAGATACTTTCGTGACGCCCGATGCATCGGAACGTGGAAGTAAGCGTCTCGCAGGTCGATGCTGGCTGCGAAATCTCCCTGGTGAATTGATTGGCGGACCGACCTGAAAGTCTCCATGCTGAACTTGGGAGCAATGATAGACTGGTTCAGGATACTCAGATCGATAACCGGTCGGAGTCGGCCGTCCTTCTTCGGCACCAAGAACAGGCGGGAATAGAAACCCACTGACTGAACGTTCTTGACGACCTCAATCGCCCCCTTTGCCAGGAGATTGGCAATCTCCATGGACAAAAGTTCCCGACGTAAAACGTCTGAAGGAACTGTGGTTGGAAGAGGCACCCTTGACAGGGTGGGGTGCCGTCGGAAGGATATGCGCAGCCCGGACCGAACAACATCTAACACCCATGGATCGGATGTGATGGTGGTCCAATGGTCTGCGAACTCTGCTATCCTTCCTCCAACCTGGGACGAGTCGAGGTGAGGACCTTCATTTCGAGCCCTGACGAGGCCCGCGAGAGGAGAAACCACCTCCTCTGCTAAATGAAGAATCCTGAGACTTCCCTCGATTCTGCCGACCCCTACCTTTACCCCGTGAGTAAGAAGTAGAGGCGGCGGCAGAAGGACCAGCCTTTTGCTTCACAGAGGAAGCAGAAGGGTACTTGTTAGGCTTGGAACGGCCCTTGCCTCCCCGAGAAGGCTGATCAAGCTGACGAAACAGCAGCTGATCTTTGGAATGACGTAGGACGTCATCCCGGACCGTCGACACGGAACCATGGAAAAGTTGCGGACCTGCCAAAGAAGCAGATCGAAGAGTAGCACGCTGCTCCTCGGGAAGGGATCGTCCTGTGTCCAGCACAGCGTCCCTTCGAACTAATTCCAAATTAGCCGTGTTACAGGCATGCGTGTGAGTAAGGTGCATAAGCGCCTTGGACAGCACACGCAAAGGAGCCTGTACCTCGTCAAACTTATCTGGAGGCAGATAAGCAGCCAAAGCTGAGACGACGTGATCTGAGAGAGAAAGCATGCCAAGCATCTCTCTAGATAAGCCCAACGTGGACTCCAGAGTCGTCATTGGAATGATGGCAGACTTGGGCTTGGAAAGCCCGAGGGAAGTGGAGTCCTGATCCAGAACCGTCAAAGCCTGGCAGACTGACGGATTGGCGGAATCGTAGGAACGATAACGCACAGGAGGCAAAAAGGTGTCAACCCTGATGAAGAACGAAGTCTTCAAAGCCTTGGAATTCAGCTTGGCATCCAATGCTGAAAAAGCTTCAACCACCTGTACCGACTGGCACGGTCGAAGGCGCCCAGAAGCAGGTTGCTCCATAGGCTGTTGGCGCGCGACCGATGATCGCGGCCAGGCTGACACTGTCGGCTGGTTAGCAGGTTTGAGCTCAGGCAGAAACCCAAACACAAAGTCAGGAGCCGCCCCCAAGTCCGAAGACTGCTGGCTCTCGACCTCAAGCATGTCGGACTCCTCCCCAGAGTCGGAAGACACATAGCCCATCGTGGGCAAACCAGCCGACGCCTCCCATGGTGTCGGGACACCAGAGGAATCGGAAACCGGCCTGTTTCCAATCCCGGGAGGCGGGGCCATAGGAGGCGCCTGGAAACCACCCATAGCCTCGCTGGAAGCAACAGGAAGGCTCTTAGAAAGAACCTGAGTGAGTAAGGAGAGGGCCTCCCTAAGCTCACTGCCTGTACCGACCGATTCGACAGGGGAGCGAACTGGCAAAGTGGCTTCACCTCGGACCCTCTTAACCAGCGAAGGGTCACGATCCTCCAAAACACCCGACGTGGGACGACGGGCGGCAGCCGAAACATCTGAAGGCAGACGTGTATAGGGGTACGATGCACCCCGAGGATCAATATTGCGAGAACTCATGAGAGTCACCGCGGACCTCTGCGGGGCAGAAGGTCCAGGCTGCACAAAAAGGCGTTGGTCCCCCAAAACTGGTCGTGTGACCAGAGTGAGTAGACAGAAACGCCACGGAGTTCATAGTGTTTCCACTACGAACATCCGAATCCAAAGACACAACTGTGGTGCTCGACGGCGAAGAGACCACAGCGATGGGTTCGGCCGGCAGCCCCTTCCGACTTCGCCGAGTTGAAGTCAGGGAAGGCTGAGGCCGATATCCCACGTCTACAGTATCGGACAGTCCTGCAGTCCCCTGCAGCGAAAAGCCGAGGCCGGCTGAAACAGACGAAGCAGACGGGCCAGCAGCAGTAGTAGATACGTCGAGAGTCGTTGAGGCTAGTGAAATAGTGGAGAGAGCACACCGGCTCGGCTCCGAAGGAGGAGTCACAACCCTAGTGACAGCCTCAGATGTCGACTGGAGGGGGACCGTAGTCCCGGAACCAGGCATCTCTACACCAGAACACTCAACGGCTCCCGCAGTATCCACCACAGGAAAAGACTGCACATCCCCCACGGAGGAGGAATAACTCTCACCAGACAAAGTCGGCTCGGGAGGCCCCGAACGACCACATTCTCCTTTCCCGTGTGAGCGGGAGGCACGGCCACGAGAACGAACGACACGGTTTACTGACGCCCAGAAGGTGGAAGACCATGTTCCACAGACACCACACGGCCGCTCGGCCGAACACCCATTACAGGAGAAACAAGACGAATGTACATCGTCCACATGCTTTGGCAGCAGACATTGCCCACAAGGAATTGTCCTGGGCATGATAGAGGTGAGAGGAGCAGAGAAGGTGAGATGAGAAAACAGAACACCCCCAAAGAAGAGAGAAAGGTGACAGAAACAAAGACCCCAGACGGTCGACCGGGAACCACACAACAGGAAGACTACTCTCAAAAGAGAGAAGAAACACTGTAGGAGTGGTACCCTGCTGACACCTAACTCTAACACAATTAGAAAATTTTGCAAAAAAAGCATTAACAATAATTGTGAAAAATCTAAGTCCGAACCGCGTGGCACGCGAAATTCGCCACGACTCGAGAGAGAGCAAATAAATATACATTATGGACATAATAATAGAAAAGAGAATATAAAACACTTGTAGCCAAAATGCATTTTTATTCCCTAAAATACGTGTATATATTTTTATGCTAACGTTAATGTTATTTGTAAGTAATATTAAATTGCGTTCTAGCAATAATTAAAGTTTATCCGTATCTTAAAATGTTTATAAAATAGTTTATTCGTTTCGTAACTCCGTAAGCTTGAGTGGTGGTGGAAATCGTCATTTTGGTAATTCGCCGTGTTGGCGTTTTAAATATGTACGCATTGTACAACTTTGGCAGTCTGTCATGTGCTAAACTTAGCGTCAATGGGTTTTTACCCTTCAGCTGTGCTTAACCGCTATGGTAAGGCGTGTTGGATTGGCGTTATCTTTAATGCATGATAAGATTTATTTTGTAAACCGTTCTTGTTTGTCTCGATTTCCGCCATTACTTCTATTTAATCTGCGAAAGGATTCCTGGGAGGATGATTGCCATATTTGGCATTTGTTCTCCTGCGACCTCTTTTTCATTCTCCGTATTAGGAAGTGTTAACCATATTTAGTTATGTAAATCTGTCCTGCTTTTATCCTCACTTACTCTCATTGGTTGACAAGAAGTTCTCTCCGCCTTTTTGAGGTCAGGGACTATAAAAGCAGAATTTTCTATTGGTCGCGGTCTTCATTACATCATTTACCGGCTCTTGTGAAAACAACGCTGACAGACGATAACTTAAATCAGAATCAATTGAATTCAATTTAACGCACTAAAACAACTTTAAAAGGTAACTTTTCAAGAGAAGATGTAGAACAACATAAGCCGCTAACCAGGCAAACCATATTTAAACAGTCCAAGGCAAAATTTACCATACAAAACATCGAAGCTCTATTTTACTACGTTTACTACGATACTTGTAATAGTAAACAATAGTATTGTACGATTGCCAGCATTGGAATATGTCTTCGACTGGCGATTTATTTTTATAAATCGTTACATCCTCCATCCACAGCTACTTTTATCATACGATTGTATATGTAAATTGACACAGGTTAAATGAGCTATTTTGGCATTAACTTTAGAACATTTATTTAAATTGTGGTCAAATAGGTCTAACACTAGAAACAGAATTACTGGCTACATTACACTTTATAATTACAGTAACAGTCAAACTTGAAATTACAATAAAACAGATACCGAGATAGGATTTCCTAAAGAAAACCATGTACATATCACCCACCATCACAGATCATATTAAAAGCTTTTATTGTTACTGTTAGAGATCTTCATATTTTATTTACCTGTTGTCCAGAATATTCCGGAAATATACTATTCTTGAATGATACCTGGTGCCATTTAAAATTCTGTACATGATGCATTCGTACAGTGAGCTCTTGGAGCTATGTTAATGAGCTCTCAGAGCTAAATTACCTTTTATTATAGTTTGCTGTATCAATGCTTCAATGTGCACTATTTTCTTCGCACCATTTATCATTTAGCTAGTGTCTGATCTAGCATTTATTTGGGTATCCCTGACATACATTTCATGTCCCTGTATTTATAAAATACAAAAAGGGGCTAGATAGGTAGGCTTGTGAATGTGACGTGCATGTAGCATAAATTATATGTTTATGCGTAACCTGTTGTTCAAGAAACCAAGTTGTATACCAGCAATTGTTACAATAAGTGACCCAGCAACAACCAACCAGAGTTACTATTAGAACCAGTACCTACTACCTACCTGTGCATGTACCATATATTGACACCATATACTGATTGCCAACCTCTATTTATGAATATAATTACCTGTATATAGACCATATACATTTAGGTGAGACCATACATCAGCAGACCATAATATT
This sequence comes from Pictodentalium vernedei, assembly GCA_031216915.1. Taxonomy (NCBI): domain Eukaryota; kingdom Metazoa; phylum Mollusca; class Scaphopoda; order Dentaliida; family Dentaliidae; genus Pictodentalium; species Pictodentalium vernedei. Next base: position 72,590,433 of record CM062292.1, on the reverse strand, counting down.
TACCCATGAATGTACCATATATATGCATAAAGGCTATACACTTACCTGTACATGCACCAACTATTACCTGTACATGCACCAATCATTATCTGTGTATCAGAACAGTGGTACAGGGCTATATTAACCAATATATGAACCAGAAGTCATTCACATTTACTTACCTGATAAGAGTGACCCACAGTTAATACCAGGCTATTCTATCAATATTATTTGTAGGCAAATAGCAAGTGATTCACTGTTCATGTATCAATAACCTGTATGCAGTACATAGTTAATTCCATCACCATGCTTATGTAGGTATATTTAACAGAAAAAGGAAAATCTATCCAAGAGTTATGTTAGTTTAATACTGGTACCAATGTAATGGGCAGTCCAATATTGTGATTGACCGCTCTACCATATTCTACTGTTATTTTGAGGGCTGGCCTGTTACATTTTTGGTGGCAGAGTGGTGGGATATCGCTGAAACCAGTTGAACAGTTCAAGCCAGTTCACTAGTGGTTAGATATTATTGTATTTGTGGTTGTGTCTTATTGGTGACCTATATTTTGGTATCATGGCTATGTCGTTGAGAAGTGGGAAATCAGCCCCGGTAAATGATGAGAATGAACTCCACAATATTCAAACCCCTCAGATGAGAATTCGAGATCAATTGAGCATTTCTCTAAGCAATTCACAGTCATCTATGGAGGAGGATACAGTGATTGTCAATAAACCAGATATTAGTGCTAGCTCTGAGAATAACACTGACAATGCTAGGATAAATACTAGACTTTATGATTCTGGAGAATCATGGCTTTTCCCGATTAGATTCCATGATTTTTCTTGACCCCACAGTGTCTGATGAATTGTTTTTAACTCTCTCACTAAAGTTCCTTCATTGATGTTATGAGAAAGGTGAGTATAGTAGTCTCAAATGACTCGGTTTGGGTTTGATAAAAAAAATGTTTAGGTAAAACCCATCATTAATGATAGAATGGGTTAATATCAATATCAATGTTTCTCTATCAGTTTTGCGTCCGAAAAAAAGAAGTTACGTTTCTCTGTGGCATTTCCATTTGATGTTGTTGGTGTCCAAAAACAGACTATTTCTTCAATTTTTTTTACATTTAGCTGCCCATGAAGGGTTAACAAATGCCTACCAGATTAATTGATCCATGCAACTGGTCATATGACACCAAGACCTATCAACGGCCATTTTCTCTTGAAAACCCCACAAAATGTTTGTAGAAATCCAGGGAAAACGATTTTTTAAGCTTTTGATGGGTATCCCTGTTAACCTCCCCAACAGGGGTTAACGCTTGGTTTTTTGAATACCTTTATTACTTACAAAAATGGTCCTCTGTGAATTCCACTTCAAACAAAGGAGATTATGTTTATCTCTCATGTATACATTAGGTGCTGTGCATGTCTGAAAACAGTCCCATGTTAACAACATTACGATGCTTGGCAGCTTGTAGATGGTTAAAAAACGCTCACCGGAGTATTTTGTCCATGCAACTTGTAATGTCACATAAAGACCTACGAATAGTCAATTTGTCTTGAAACCCTACAAGTTACCGTTAGAGAAATTCACAGAAAATGGGAATTTAAAGCTTTCAAGGGATATCTCTCTTTAGCCTGCCCAAAATGGGTTAAGACGTCGACTTTTGAATACCCTTACTACTTACAAAAATGTTTCCGTATAAATTGTACGCGCGATAAAAGAAGGCACTTTTCTTTGTGGTGTACCCTTTGGGTGCTGCTGGTGTGCAAAAATAGCCCATTTTATCGCAATTTTGACCTTCAGCAGCCCGGTTAGGGTTAACTAATGCTGACCGGAATATTTTGTTCATGCGACTTGTAATGTCACACCAAGACCTGCAAATAGCCGATTTCTCTTGAAAACCTACAAGATGTTGTTAGAGAAATCCACAGAAAATGGGTATTTTAAGATTTTAATGGGTATCTCTCTTTAACCAGCCCAAAATGGGTTAAGACGTCAAATTTTGAATACCCTTACCACTTTCAAAAATATTTTCCGATCAATTTTGCGTCCGATAAATAAAGGCCCCTTTCTCTGTGGTATATCGTTTGGGTGCTGTTGGTGTCTAAAAACAGCCCATTTTATCACAATTTTTACGTTTAGCAGCTCGGGGAGGGTTAACTAATGCTGACCGGAATATTTTATCTATGCAACTTGTAATGTCACACCAAGACCTGAGAGTGACCAATTTTTCTTGAAAATCTACAAGACTCGTTTAGAGAAATAAATGAAAAACATGAAGTTTTGAGCTTTTTTGGGGTACTGCTGTTTAACCAGCCCAAAACGGGTTAACACTTGGTTTTCTGAACACCCTTATTACTTACAAAAATGATCCTCGGTGATTTCCACTTCCAATAAAGGAAGTTATGTTTACCTCTCGGGTATCGTTTGGGTGCTGTGGGGGTCTGAAACCGGCCCATTTCATAAAAATTTCGATGTTTGGCAGCCTGTGGAGGGTTACCATATGCATCGCCAAATATGTCGTGTGTATCAAAGGTTGTGTCATAGGCAGGTCTAGTAATGATGGATGTTTAAAAAAAATCCTAAAGACGTGTTTCGAGAAAGTGCCAATAAACCCCAATTTTGGCAGTTTTTGGCCAATTCTGGCGTAATAAGGGTTAAATCGAAAATTCTGCTTCGGTACATTTTTAGATTTTTTGCCACTCTATGCGTGTGCCAAATTGTGTGAAAATCGGTTCGAAAATGGCTTCTGAATCGTACGGACAAAAATGTGTGGAAAAAAAAACCCCAAAAAAAAAAAACCCCAAAAAAAAAAAAAGAAAAAAAATAATAATCCGTAGAAAAACAATAGTCTTTTCCAGAGGGAAAAGCCTAAAAATGGAACATGAACTCAGTCAAATTAAAGCATCTCTGTGTTCAATAACTGGAATGATGAGCCAATTCCTACTACAGGGAGAGAGACCACAGTTGAATTCTAGTAATAACTGTGATGTCAGTATCAGTAATGATTTGAGACCTACCAGTAATGTAGACCTAATATACCCAAATCAAGATAACAGAGGGAATAGGTGTAATGCCTACACTAAACCTGATTATTATGATGGCAAGACCAGTTGGACGGACTATATAGCATATTTTGACATGGTGTCAGAATTAAATGGGTGGCATGATACAGAGAAAACCATGAAGCTTGCAACTTGCCTAAAGGGTAATGCAAGGAGCATCATCACTGATCTTAAGGATGAGCAACTTAGAGATTACACTCTACTTAGAAATAGTTTAAATACCAGATTTGAGCCTAAAAACCAATGTGAAGTGTATCGAACACAACTCGATAGCAGAATAAGAAAGAAGGGCGAGTTACTACCAGAACTTGCTCAGGATATTAAGTGGTTGGTACGATTTGCATACCCAACTGCTTCTGATGATGTCAGGAATAGCCTCGCATACAAATGCTTCAGAGATTCCCTACGGGATAGAGATATGGAATGGGCTGTTTGCCAAAGTTCGGCTGAAAATATAGAGGAAGCATTAAATTTAGCACTAAAGTATGAAGCCTTTACGGTTAGCCGAAGCAAGAAACACTATGATAAATACAATGTACGTGCACAGATGTTGGAAGATACAGAGCCAGATTGTGGTGATATTTCTCCAAGTGATGAAACACTTGAACTGATTAATGAAAGACTAGCCAAGTTAGAAACTGATAGCACGTCTCATAAAACACAAGAGAAGAAATGCTTTTATTGTAACAAGTCTGGACATTATAAAGTTAATTGTAGAACTTACAGTAGGGACCAAGCTAAAATGGGCAACAAAATGCCAAGAAGAAATGTTGGAAAGCATAATTATCTAAAATGTGAAAGAGGTGTAGAGACCCAGGCAACACAGGAAAACTAGGTATTGCTGAGCCTGTGGGTCGAGACTTGGCAAGTACACAGGATACAAGACCTGATAAAGTATTTGAAGTAAGAAACAGAAATAATGATGGATTATTTTTAGCATGTAAATTATATGAGAATCAATTTAACTGTCTTATAGATACAGGTGCAACTGTATCAGTTTTACATAGAAGATTGTATGAGAGATTACCCGAGAACTTACGACCTCAGCTAAATGCAGCATGCGGCAAATTACGCATGGCCGATGGTAAACTGGTTATACCACAGGGTGCAGCAACTTTCCCATTAGAAATAAACCATAAAATTATATATAATCACATGATTGTTGCCGACATAGATACACCTGCTATCTTGGGCTATGACTTTCTGAAGAGAAATAATTGTACCATAAATATAGCAGATGCTACAATAAATATAAATGATGTGATTATACATTGTCAGCTGGAAAGCCAGCTACAGTCAGTCTATCGAACAGCTATACAAGAGGAAGTGATTATACCTCCAGCTTCTGAAATGGTGATACCATGTACAATGAAAGGAGACCTGCCAGCTACTGACTATGCCCTAGTGGAGAAAGGTAGTGATAGTCTACTGAAGAAAGGCCTGTTAGTGGCTAAGTGCTTAATTGACCCTAACCAGAAATGCTTTCCACTGAGAGTCATAAATCTCACTGAACATGAGCAAATCATATATGGACAAACTGTGGCTGCTGAATGTGAAGCCATGACAGCACATCAGTTGGGTTTAGAGTACCCAGTAGAAGAAACTGAAGTAGAAAATAGAGAGGAAATTACAGAGAAGAAGAGTGAAGAGAGAAATGACCATTTAAAAATTATTATGGACTCACTGAGTTCAGATTATACTAAAGTGCAAATTGATGCTATCCAGTCTCTACTGTATAAACATAGGAAAGTATTTGCTAAAGATAAAAATGACCTTGGGAACACAGATATAGTGTACCATAACATTGAGACTGGCAATGCCAAACCAATCAAACAAGCACCTAGAAGAGTGCCATTGTCACAAAGAAAGGAAGTTGAAGATGAAATACAAAAGATGCTAAATAATGGTGTTATTGTACCTTCCAAATCACCTTGGGCATCACCTGTTGTATTAGTTAGGAAGAAAGATAGATCAATCCGATTTTGTATCGACTATCGAAAGGTCAATGCTGTACAGTTAAAGACTCGTACCCATTACCAAGAATTGACGACTCTATCGATGCGTTACAGGGTTCGAAACAATTTTCTACATTAGACCTACAAAGTGGATATTGGCAAGTAAAAATGAACCCTAAAGACCAAGAGAAAACTGCAGTTATTACGTCAAATGGCTTGTTTGAATTCAAGTCCATGCCATATGGCCTCTGCAACGGAGCTCAAACTTTCGAAAGGCTAATGGAGTTTGTCCTCCATGGACTGCATTGGAAAACCTGTCTACTATATATAGACGACATCGTAATTTTTTCGAAAACATTTGACAGTCATTTGGAAAGATTAGACAAAGTACTTCAGAGGATCGGCACAGCTGGTTTGAAAATATCTCCTAAGAAATGTCATCTCTTTAAAGATAGAGTTGAATTTCTTGGACATATTGTATCAGAGAAAGGAGTAGAAGTAGCACCAGAAAAAACGAAAATTATCAAAAGCTGGCCTATACCTAAAAATGTTACAGAGATTCGCAGTTTCTTGGGAACCTGTTCATACTATAGACGGCACATCAAGGACTTTGCTAAGATAGCAAAACCATTGACCCGCCTCACTGAAAAAGATAGCCAGCTTATCTGGACAGAGGAATATCAAAATGCTTTTGAAAGATTGAAATATTTATTATCAGAGAGTCCTATATTAGCATATCCTGATTTAAGTAAACAATTTATCCTCGATACTGATGCAAGTGCACATGGAATAGGTGCAGTATTGTCACAGCGGCATGAAGACGGAGAACATGTTATAGCTTACTATAGCAGAACTTTGAGTAAAGCAGAGCGCAAGTACTGCATAACTTGTCAAGAGCTTTTTGCAGTGGTAAGTGCAGTGAAGCACTTCCATCGTTATTTATATGGTACACAGTTCTTAGTTAGAACAGACCATGGAGCGTTAAACTGGCTAAGACAGTTTAAAAATGCTGAAGGGCAGTTAGCCAGATGGCTCGAGTTATTGGAAACTTATAATTTTACCATTGAACACAGACCAGGAAGACAACACGGAAATGCTGATGGATTGTCAAGAAGACCATGTACAGAAAGATGCGAATACTGCAACAGAAAGGAGGCAAAAATAAAGCCAGATAAATCAAATGAAGAGATAAGAGAGGAAAGTGTTCGAGCTAGCACATGTAATGTAGTAACCAGAGAGAACGCAAATAATCTGTCTGAAGTTGATATGTAGGAAGCCAATGACAGTGTCGAAGACACAATAACGTCTGAACAGTGGATTCAGGCTAAATCAGATCAAGAATTGAGAAATGCTCAGCTGAAAGATCGAATTTTGTCAGTAGTTCTAGCTTGGAAAGAAGCTAAGGACTGTAAGAGACCCTTGTGGGCTGATCTTAGTCATCTGTCTAGGGAGGTAAAAGCTTATTGGGCACAATGGGATAGGATCACTTTAATAAATGGAGTTTTGTTTTGCAAATGGCAAAACAGTGTTACTGGCAATAATTCCTGGCGGTATATAGTACCCAAGTGTTGGGAGTTGGATATTTTACGGTTGCTTCACAGTGAACCATTGACCGGTCATTTAGGAGTAGCACTTTGGCCAGAGTCCGTGGGCGTTTCTACTGGGTTGATATGAGAACCACAGTAATGAATTATGTGTTGAAATGTCAGGTATGTCAAAGGATTAAGAATCCATCCCAGAAAAGTTGTGCACCAATGAAGCAGTACTTGGTTGGTGAACCTATGGAACGTATAGCGTGTGATATATTAGGACCTTTGCCAGTGAGCAATAGGGGGAATAGATACATACTTGTTGTATCAGATTATTTTACCAAGTGGGTAGAGGCATACCCGATAGTTAATCAAGAGGCTATTACAGTAGCAACAGTAATATTGGAGGAGTTTATTTGTAGATACGGTATTCCCAGGGAAATTCATACTGACCAGGGTCGCCAGTTTGAGTCCAAACTTTTCAGTGATTTATGTACAAAATTATCTATTAGTAAGACTAGGACCACATCATATCACCCCCAAAGTGATGGTTTAGTTGAGCGGTTTAACCGTACAGTTGAGGAGATGTTGAGTAAATTTGTTTCTAAGAATCAGAAAGATTGGGATTCCTATTTACCCTTAGTTATGTATGCATACAGGTCATCGATACATGATAGTACAGGCCAATCTCCATGTCTTATGATGCTTGGTAGAGAAACAAACTTACCTGTGGATTTATTGTATACATTTAAACATTTAAACACAGAAACACAGAACAACCTACAGCTGATAGACCTTATGTCGAGTATGTAGAAGAGCTCCAGGAGAAGATGAACAAAATTCATGAACAAGTGCGTGACCGTATGTTGAAAGTGGGCAACCGTCAAAAAGTATATTATGACCACAAATCAAAATTGAAAACATTCAAAATTGGTAATGCTGTGTGGTTACATCATAAAGAGTGCAAAAATGGGAGGAGTCCAAAATTACAAGCCAAATGGGAAGGACCTTATACTATTATTGATGTTATTTCTGACCTACTTTATAAGATAAAAAGGTCCCCAAAAACTGTGCCAAAAATTGTACATGTTAACCGGCTAAAACCTTATTTTGGCAGAGTAAGGAAGTGGTTTAACCAAGATCCGGGGCCGATCACACGTTCTAAAAGTAATTAGAATGTGATCTATTCCATGGAGTAAGTTTAACCAATATTTTTGACGAAACAGACCATTGTGTTATATAACCAGTTATTATAAACCTATTTATAAACCATTAATTACCAGGATAGTTATGCATATTTATTCATTTTTCTTACAGAATGGCAAATGAACCAGAATTTCAATGTCAAGACTGTGGCAAGAGATTTTTTAATAAAGATAAATTGAAAAAGCACTTCAAGGACAGTCATGGTGAAGCAGTGTCATGCAGTTACTGTAACTATAAAGTGTCCCAGTATGGAAGAGATAACATGAGGCGACATATGCTTGCAAAGCACCAGAATTTCATGAGCCATAATGACAAACACAGTGACCATAAAAGGAAATATAAGTTCCACAGTTATTCACCTGATAGAAAGTCCAAATCTATAAAACCAAAAACTTCTTACGAGAAATCCAAAACCTCTTATGAAAAATCCAAAACCATCAATGAGAAATCAAAACCAAGTAAGACCACAAAAGAAACAATCAGACCTGCAGCCAACCATAAACCAACCGAGAACCTTGATTTGCCAGTGTCTGAATGGGCTGATTTGGCACCAATTACCATTTTACCTTCACATGAAGTCACACCACCAACTACTTGTGTGAAGCAACAAGAAGAAAAGGTAGCACCTATTGGTAATGATAACCAGTTAACCACAAACAGTATGAGTACAGCAGCAATTGTAAATAACACAGAATTAGATTCAATCATAATGGAATTGTTTGGCGATATAAGGAATTTAAATGATGAAATAAATAACTCACAAACAGATTCAATGGAAAATCATGTACATGTAAATAGTGTTTCAGAATGTGATTCACCTGGCAATTCAGAAAACGGTACTGTACCAGCACTTGCAAGTAATGAGATTGAGGATACAAGAAATGTCGAACTTTATGATCCAGAGACCAATAATGAACCACTAAATCTCGTCAAGGAACAATCGCTTCATCAAGACCAAGAAAATCAAATCCAGCTGCCTTCACCATTTAAAAGTTACAACCAGTTATCTGCTGATCCCCGATTTTATTTTATAGGTGCTCCTTCGTGCTATATGGAAGGGCACCGAGCCCAGTTATTGGCAGCAACCAGGACCAAGGCAATGAAACATTTAACTTCGTACAAAAGAAGGTTTATACCGTATGGATACCTATCAGTGAAGAAAGAAGAGCGCATCATACTACCAAACAACACACATTATGTCCTCTCAGAATTCTGGACCAAAGACCCTGAAGTGAAAACATTGCACACCACAGCAACCCAGACTGATGAGATGGTGCCAAAGAATTATGAATTTCCAACTCAGAATTCACCGTTGGACCTTGCACACAAAGAAGAATGAAAGAAGTAAAAAGTGTTAAGTATAAAGTGTAAAGGTAACCCTATCTGTATCTGTCTATATTTACAAAATCTATTTTGTCACGATTATAATTGGCGTTGGTCATTTTGGCCATTTTAAATTTCCAAATTCGGGACGAATTATTTTTTTTACTAGGTGGGTAATGTAGCCAAAATGCATTTTTATTCCCTAAAATACGTGTATATATTTTTATGCTAACGTTAATGTTATTTGTAAGTAATATTAAATTGCGTTCTAGCAATAATTAAAGTTTATCCGTATCTTAAAATGTTTATAAAATAGTTTATTCGTTTCGTAACTCCGTAAGCTTGAGTGGTGGTGGAAATCGTCATTTTGGTAATTCGCCGTGTTGGCGTTTTAAATATGTACGTATTGTACAACTTTGGCAGTCTGTCATGTGCTAAACTTAGCGTCAATGGGTTTTTACCCTTCAGCTGTGCTTAACCGCTATGGTAAGGCGTGTTGGATTGGCGTTATCTTTAATGCATGATAAGATTTATTTTGTAAACCGTTCTTGTTTGTCTCGATTTCCGCCATTACTTCTGTTTAATCTGCGAAAGGATTCCTGGGAGGATGATTGCCATATTTGGCATTTGTTCTCCTGCGACCTCTTTTTCATTCTCCGTATTAGGAAGTGTTAACCATATTTAGTTATGTAAATCTGTCCTGCTTTTATCCTCACTTACTCTCATTGGTTGACAAGAAGTTCTCTCCGCCTTTTTGAGGTCAGGGACTATAAAAGCAGAATTTTCTATTGGTCGCGGTCTTCATTACATCATTTACCGGCTCTTGTGAAAACAACGCTGACAGACGATAACTTAAATCAGAATCAATTGAATTCAATTTAACGCACTAAAACAACTTTAAAAGGTAACTTTTCAAGAGAAGATGTAGAACAACATAAGCCGCTAACCAGGCAAACCATATTTAAACAGTCCAAGGCAAAATTTACCATACAAAACATCGAAGCTCTATTTTACTATGTTTACTACAATACTTGTAATAGTAAACAATAGTATTGTACGATTGCCAGCATTGGAATATGTCTTCGACTGGCGATTTATTTTTATAAATCGTTACATCCTCCATCCACAGCTACTTTTATCATACGATTGTATATGTAAATTGACACAGGTTAAATGAGCTATTTTGGCATTAACTTTAGAACATTTATTTAAATTGTGGTCAAATAGGTCTAACACTAGAAACAGAATTACTGGCTACATTACACTTTATAATTACAGTAACAGTCAAACTTGAAATTACAATAAAACAGATACCGAGATAGGATTTCCTAAAGAAAACCATGTACATATCACCCACCATCACAGATCATATTAAAAGCTTTTATTGTTACTGTTAGAGATCTTCAAATTTTATTTACCTGTTGTCCAGAATATTCCGGAAATATACTATTCTTGAATGATACCTGGTGCCATTTAAAATTCTGTACATGATGCATTCGTACAGTGAGCTCTTGGAGCTATGTTAATGAGCTCTCAGAGCTAAATTACCTTTTATTATAGTTTGCTGTATCAATGCTTCAATGTGCACTATTTTCTTCGCACCATTTATCATTTAGCTAGTGTCTGATCTAGCATTTATTTGGGTATCCCTGACACACATTTCATGTCCCTGTATTTATAAAATACAAAAAGGGGCTAGATAGGTAGGCTTGTGAATGTGACGTGCATGTAGCATAAATTATATGTTTATGCGTAACCTGTTGTTCAAGAAACCAAGTTGTATACCAGCAATTGTTACAATAAGTGACCCAGCAACAACCAACCAGAGTTACTATTAGAACCAGTACCTACTACCTACCTGTGCATGTACCATATATTGACACCATATACTGATTGCCAACCTCTATTTATGAATATAATTACCTGTATATAGACCATATACATTTAGGTGAGACCATACATCAGCAGACCATAATATTTACCCATGAATGTACCATATATATGCATAAAGGCTATACACTTACCTGTACATGCACCAACTATTACCTGTACATGCACCAATCATTATCTGTGTATCAGAACAGTGGTACAGGGCTATATTAACCAATATATGAACCAGAAGTCATTCACATTTACTTACCTGATAAGAGTGACCCACAGTTAATACCAGGCTATTCTATCAATATTATTTGTAGGCAAATAGCAAGTGATTCACTGTTCATGTATCAATAACCTGTATGCAGTACATAGTTAATTCCATCACCATGCTTATGTAGGTATATTTAACAGAAAAAGGAAAATCTATCCAAGAGTTATGTTAGTTTAATACTGGTACCAATGTAATGGGCAGTCCAATATTGTGATTGACCGCTCTACCATATTCTACTGTTATTTTGAGGGCTGGCCTGTTACACACTGTTCCTGAGAATACAAAGGATACACTGTGGTATAATGAATCAGGAATCATCAAACATCGAGCTGGTGGAACACTGATAAACGTGCAAAAACATCTCGACACGAAGCGGATTTTAAAAAGAATGAGTCTTTAGAGACGGTATATGCGCACTGGCAACGGAAGTCGTGGAGTTGTACTTGGGAGAGAGCGTCCCGTACTGGGTCTGCGCCGGTTGCACTTGACCCAGTTTTTGCTTATTTTTATTGGTGCTTTTGCACCACTTTTCTTTCCCAACTTGCTTGGGAAAGACAAAAATAGAGAGTATTTTATCCGTGTTAGGGACTTCCACTGTAGTGCAAGCCTGTAGTAAACAATTGTGAGTAGGTTGATAAGAAACCAGTTGATTACAATTTGCTATGTGAAGGGTCACGGTGACCTTGACCTTTGACCTAGTGATTCCAAAATAAATAGGGCTCTTTCTTGCACCAATATCAACCTACCTATGGAGTTTCATGAACATGGTGGAACCACTAACAAATTAACATCTGGAAACCAATTGTTTACAATTTATTATGTTCAAGGTCACTGTGACCTTGACCTTTGACCTAGCGAGTCCAATAAATATAGGGGTCTTCCACTCACCTAAGACAACTTACCTATGAAGTTTCATGAATGTGGGTCAAACTATTATCAAGTTATCGTCCGGAAAGCAACTCTTTACGGATTTACTATGTTGAAGGCAACTGCGACCTTGACCTTTCGCCTAGCAAGTCCAAAATAAATATGGTTCTTCCTCTCACTGACGTCAACCTATCTATAAAGTTTAATGAACGTGGGCCAAACCATTATCAAGTTATCATCCGGAAACCAATTGTTTTGATTTATTATGTTCAGGGTCACTGTGACCTTGACCTTTGACCTAGCAAGTCCAAAATAAATACTGTCTTCCACTCACTTAGGCCAACCTACCTATGAAGTTTCATGAATGTGGGTCAAACCATTATCAAGTTGTCATCCGGAAGCCAACTGTTTATGGATTTATTATGTTGAAAGCCACTGTGACCCTGACCTTCCACCTATCAAGTCCGAAATAGATAGGGTTTTTCCTTTTACTGATGCCAACCTACCTATAAAGTTTAATGAACGTGGGCCAAACCATTATAAAGTTATCATCCGGAAACCAATTGTTCTGATTTACTATGTTCAGGGTCACTGTGACCTTGAACTTTACCTAGTGAGTCCAAAATAAATAGGGTTCTTCCTCTCAAGAAGACCAATCTACATATGAAGTTTCATGAATGTGGGTTGAACCATCGTTAAGTTATCATCCGGAAACAATTATGATTTACTATGTTCGAGGTCACTGTGACCTTGGCCTTTGGCCTAGTGAGTCTAAAATAAATAGGATTCTTCCTGTCACCAATGCCAACTTACCTACAGAGTTTCATGAACGTGGGTCAAACCATTATCAAGTTAACGTCCGGAAACCAATTGTTTACGGATTTACTGTTGAAGGCCACTGTGATTTTGACCTTTCACCTAGCAGGTCTAAAATAAATAGGGTTCTTCCTCTCACTGATGCCAACCTACGTATGAAGTTTCATGAACGTGGGCCGAACCATTATCAAGTTATCATCCGGAAACCAATTGTTTTGATTTATTATGTTCAGGGTCACTGTGACCTTGACCTTTGACCAAGTAAGTCCAAAATTAATATGGTTCTTCCTCTCACCGATGCCAACCTACCTTTGAAGTTTTATGAACGTGGTTTGAACTATTATCAAGTTATCATCCGGAAACCAATTGTTTACGCTCGCCCACCATTCATCAAACTATAAGTAGAGTTTGACTTCGACACAACTTGACTAAAAACTCCCAAACCACTTGTGACTTGCAGCCTACATCCCACCTCCGTGACGTATTGATGATGCAACCCGGCACCACTTTGCCTCCCTGCTTTACAAACTTACAACTTTCTTTGCACAGTTTTACTGAAGTTGAGCGACCTACTGAGTGGAATTTACAGTTGGTAGCTGTTTCCAAATCCTCCCAATATCCATGTACTGCATTTGTGCCAGGCTACTGGACAACCTCAATCAAAACATCAGTTGTCCTCACATTTTTGGTGATGTTTGATTTAACTTCCTGGGTCAATCTGCATGGAAGGAAAGTTTCTAGACAAAAGAATATCTGACAAGTGATATGCATGTGTTGATTGACATTTGTGAAGAACTTTTCCCTCGTAAGGAACACACACGCTTCCTGGCATGCTCTTTCAAATGCTATTGCTTAATAAATAGCTGAAACACATTTTCATTGTTTTAAGTGATTTGAATACGCTTTTCTTTAACCATTTAACGCTGTTAAGAACATGTGATCATCAGAATATCTAATCACTCCAAATGGCCAGTCGACAGCATTTCTGGTGAACATGCATTCAAACCATAAGATTGCCTTTTGACGGATTTCTACTCCACTGACAAATAGCCTATTTTTTGTAAGTCTACAGTTAAACCCCACAACTACACGACTGGTGGAAAAGCCTCTTCTTTTAAATATTTTTCTGAGGGCTTATAACCATTCAGTTCAGAACACCAATTGTTAAATAATGTTTTGTTTGAATGGGAACTGAGATTGGGAAATTTCAGGTTTGACTTTGGAAAAATTATGCTTAAATGCCATTGGAAAAGGGGACCATATGCGGCCACAGTAAACACCCAAAAGAATCCCTGTTGCCTTGTTACAATTTATGAGAGAGTGCCTATAGGCACAAGATAAATCCATATAGATGAAATAGAAGAATAAAGCGCCAGAATGGGCTTTCAACAGGCCTGAAAATAAGCTGTCTGACATTTGCAGAATGAAGTCCCCAGAGGGTGAATTTGATGATGCCATACCATACAGTTGGACAATTTATCCTCTGGGTATCTCTTTTTCTGTTCTGCTTTGAGACCCTGATTCAGATGGAGTTTACAGAGGATAAATTTAGTGATCATGATGCTACCCATGCTTTGCTGGGAAGCATCACTAAATTCACCCTCTGGGGACCTCATTTTGTAGATGACAGTCTGCTTATTTTCTGACTTGGCTTTCAGCACTCTACCAGTTAAAGCAGTGTAAATTATTATTATTATTTATTGGTGTTTAAGGTCACATATTTCTGCACAATGGTTAATTATGACCACGACAGTATTACGGGTGGAGGATACCAGAGTACCCAGAGAGAACTACCGAGCAATGGCGAGCAAAAGGCAGCTCCCCAACATACTAAGCAGGGTTGGCATAGGTTGAAGATAAGTGCATCATGGACGTGCAGTACACCTTAGTACACAACGCCACCGTGCCCCCATGTGGGCAGTGGGGTGAAGTGTCTTGCCCAAGGACACAACGTGGTTACCACAGGTGAGTTTCGAACCGAGGAGGCGAGGACCTCTCAGCTAGCAGCCTACCTACTGAGCCACCGTGCTCCCCAAGCAGTGTAGAACACAAGTTTAAAAAAATTTGATGTAAGAATACATAGTTTTTGATATTTTGTTCATTGCAATGTATTAAAACTGGAGTTATGTATAAAGTTGTTTTAAATAAAAGATTAATCAGTCTGTGTATTACATGACCAATTAGTAGTACAGTGGAGCCCACTTAATTGGATATCTCTTAACTGTATATCCCTGTTAACTGAATATAATTTTCAAACACATTAGCATTTACCATACCTTCAGTACAAATTTTATCTGTTAATTGCATATGAGTTGTAGAGTAAACTCCTGTTAACCCTTTACCCAACATGAAAAGCAGACGACACTTGCAAAAAACATTCTTGAACAACTAATATTTTTCATTTACTGTCTCAAAAACATAGGTTATGACCCCTCATTGGAACGAGCTCGACGAGCTCATTCCAATGAGGGGTCATAACCTATGTTTTTGAGACAAAAACTGAAAAAATACTGAAAATTAACTGACTATTTTTTGAGAATAGCGCTGGCCGGTTTTGGCCGTTAAGTTGGGTAAAGGGTTAACTGTATATAAATTTTTGTAATATGTCGAAAAAATTGCTGTGACACGCACCAAATTCCCCTTATTTACCAACCTTTTTGGCCTCACTACATCCAATACAGACATTTATTCTATTATATCTTGTTTGACAGAGCTCTATGAGCTCTGTCAAACAAGATATAATAGAATAAATGCTCAGTTTACCTCCAGAACACAAGAAACTGACCAAATCCCTGTTAATTGTATACTCCTGTCAATTAAATAATTTTCACTGGCAAAATGGATATTCAATTAAGAGGATTCTACTGTACTGCTTTTGCAGTTTTCAAGATTTCATGACATACATTATATATAAAGCTTACTGTTTGAATGGTTTGATGATCAAATAGTTAGGAGTAGGTGATCTTTCCTCAGCTTTTCTTTTACGTAGTCGTCTTCGTTTTTGTCTTTCGGCAATGAGATTTTCTCTAAACTGCAATGTCATTATGATTCACAAAACATGAGTCAAAAAACTTTCCCATAAAGCTACAGTTGAAGTCCTGTCACAAATTGTTCGCTTATCTAGGCTTAATTGCCTGTTAGAATTGCGCGCAATTACCATATCGAATGTCATCCAAAGCACGGCAGGTTCTCCTACTTACTCATAGCAAACACGGGCAATGTTTCTGCCAATGGACCTCCCGGTTACCCGGAGGTCCATTGGCTGAAACGTTGCTTGTGCACAGGCCATATGTACAGAATTTGATAGCCTTACTATGGTAATATTGCGTAGATTAACATGCAGATCTACGTGCTATTTGTGCGCATTTCACGACAGGACTTCTCCTTTTAACTGTATACAAAGGCACACAAATTTAAAATAAATATTTATCCTCAAAAATCTTATTCACACGAGGAGGAAAACTGCAATTTCGATGCCAAAAAATGACAATGTTTAGGCCCATCAAAAATAATTTCTTGTTTCTCAGACAATTTTTTCTCAGTTTTATGATTAGACTTTGTTTTTTCTTTTGTCCTGAACACAGTTGGAATTAGAAAAGAAAGGTGGAAAAACCAAGGTTTTTCTGCAGTAAACATTTCCTACATGTACAATGCAGTTGTAAATTTAACCAACTATATCTTGTTTGACAGTGCTCTGTGAGCTCTGGTCTTGTTTCCTATTAACCCTTTACCTAACAGGAAAAGCAGACGACACTTGCCAAAACAATTCTTGAATAACTAATTTTTTTCATTTTTTGTCTCAAAAACATAGGTTAACCTTTTACCCAACGAATCGTCTGCATCCGCCCGCGTAATATGCAAATTCAACAGTTGAAAAAACATTATTTTTCAAAAAATTTAAACAAAACCATATCATGTGATCCCTCGTTGGAACGAGCTCGTTGAGCTCGTTCCAACGAGGGGTCACATGATATGGTTTTGTTGAAATTTTTTGAAAAAATTGTAAAAATATTTAAAATAAAAAATTTTGATATCGTCTGCATTGGGTAAAGGGTTATGACCCCTCGTTGGAATGAACTCGACGAGCTTGTTTCAACGATGGGTCATAACCTATGTTTTTGAGACAAAAAATGAAAACATTATGAAAATTAATTAGCGTTTTTGGAGAATAGCGCTGGCCGGTTTTGGCCGTTATGTTGGGTAAAGGGTTAAAGGTTGCATTGTATATCCTCTATCAGCTGACAATTTAAGACCTTATTTGATTATGTGATGGTGTATGTCTAGTAAATAGTGACCATCAGTGATGCACAAGATAATCTACTGTTGTTTGAGTGGTTAAAAGTCATGTACACATTACAGTTATATGCATTTTGGTTAATTTTGGTTAGAGGTCAGGGTCACATAGGCTTGTTGAATGGGTTTTCCAGACAATATTTATAGAGGGCAGATTTTTCACAGATAAGGAATGGGATGATTTTTCATGGAATTCCCATTGGTGTACTTTCTTGAAAATGAAAGTGTCAATGACACTGTAGCTCAACTTGTGTAAGACATGTACATGTATAGTATGTGACACAGCAATGACACACATCTAGGTAATGACCTGATAACAAAGGTACATATAAAGTATTGTAACAGTTTGTACATAAATGCTGACCGTAGCCTGTACCAAATGTATAGGTAAAGTATTGTGAAGGTGGGTGACAGTTAGATGCTAAACTAAAGAAATCTTTGAGTCCCAGAGTGGGTCTGACTGAACCCAAAAATATTTGTTCAAATAGCACAGTGATAACAAAGGCACCCAAAAAAACTTGTTCCTGTCCCAAGGTGATAACAAAGGTACCCAAGAAGTTTCGTGAAGATCGGTTCATAAATACAGCCTCTAGCCCGAGCCGTATTATGTGCACTTACTGTGTATAAGTAGTACTAAATAAATCAAAGTTTGCATTGTATATCCTCGATCAGCTGACATAAGCTTTAAGCTTTCTGTCGAATCCCTCCTTTACACAGTAATCTACTTTCATTGTTTTGTGTATACTATTGTATTTAGTGTTGTTCAGAACTTTTGTTACTCTACTGTTATTGTGAAATGTGTACACATGTCATCTAGTGTATAAATACTGTTTAAACTAAATCAAAGTTCATCTAATTTGCATAATTTCTGCACGAAAAAAACCCCTGTACTATATGTGATGTATTCCATGTTACTAGACATTCATCCAAAAATTTATTTAAATCAAAACCTTCATATAGAAGTTCTGTACCAAAAACTGACTGTACCTAATTTTGGTACAAAATGGCTGCCGGCAGCCATCTTGATTTTCGGACCACACCCAAAAACACTCGTTCTCATCCCAAGGTGATAACAAAGGTACCCAAGAAGTTTCGTAAAGATCAGTTCATAAATACGGCCTCTAGCCTGAGCCATATAGAAGTTGTGTACAAACAAGAGGCCCCACGGGGCCTGAGGGCGCTCACCTGATACTGGCCGAGTCATATCACCAAAATAGCAAGGGATTCTGCCTTGTGGTTATTATCAGTTTTTCAACATAAAAGTGTTTTCTCTACTTAGTAACCCAGAGTGTTCATATGTTAGATCCCCATATTGGGTACTCAATAATTTATCTATTTATTTATTGGAATTTAAGGTCACTTTCTAAGGCTACATCATTACAGAGGCATAATTATAATATCAGGTTTGGTCAATCGTTTATGCCTATTACTGCCCACTTTACAGGGCTTTCAACGCAGGAATTGGTTACTGGGCCCAATTTTATCAATAAACCAGAACTTGAACAAATTTCAATTTGCCGCTTCTAAGAAAACTAAAAATCAAATATCAAAAGATTCTGAGAGGAGTATCAGAAAAAAAAGATTTTTTAAGAATATTTCTCATACTGAATTAAGTTATACATTGGGCTCCCATAGGGAACCCAAAAACAAAAGCTTCTGAAGCAGTGGTTTGGGAGAAGAAGATTATTCAACGTTATTCCCATTACCTACAGTGTTAAAAAATGATGACTCGGCACTTTTAGTCCTGGAAAAGTACTTATGATAAAACCAATGGCATTTTTTTCACCATTCCTTTCTCCCGGCCCTAAGGAAGCTTCACATTGTATAAAAATTCTCAGTGCCATGTAGTTCTGGAAATATGGGCATTCAAAAAAAAAAATTTTTTTCAGCTCCTGTAGTTGCCGTGGGGGACAGGAAAACAATTTATGGCATAAATTAGGTATTTGTGACCCAATAAGCCCTCATATCAAATTTGGTTCAAATCGACCTCTTGGTTTGGAAAATAAAAATTTTGGTATAATTTGGGCTTCTACAGTGAGCCCAAATATGAACCAAGGGACTTGGCTTTAACAAACTTCACTCTCAGCCCCCCCCCCCCCCACCCCCCCCCCCCCCCCCCCCTACGAATGCTGTACATCAAATATCAAAAGATTTTGACTGGTGGATCTGAAAAAAAAATTTTTTTTAAAGAATATTCCTCATATTGAACTAAGTTATAATTTGGGCTCCCACAGGGAGACCAAATATGAGCCGAAGGACTTGACTTGAACAAACTTGAATCTCACCTCCCTAAGCATACTGTATACCAAATATCAAAAGATTCTGACCGGTGGATGCGAAGAAGAAGATTTTAAAAGAATATACCTCGTATTGCACTAAGTTACAATTTGGGTTCCCAAAGGGAGTCCAAATATGAACTCAGGGACTTGGCTTGAACAAACATCAATCTCACCCCCCTAAGGATGATGCATAGCAAATATCAAAAGATTCTGATTTGTGGATCCGAAGAAGAAGATTTTTAAAATATATCCCTCATATTGCACTAATTTGAACATTTGGGTTCCCATAGGGAACCCAAATATGGACCGAGGAATTTGATTTCTACAAATATGTGAATCAATGTTCCAAAGATGTTATATGTAAAATATGAAAGCTTTTAGAGCAGTGGTTTGGAAGAAAACAATTCTTTATTTTTTTCCCATTGCCTACTGTGTTAAAAAATACTGACTCAGCACTTTTTCAGAGTCCCGAAAAAGTACCCTATGATAAAACCGATAGCAATTTTTTTTTACCAATCCTTTCTGTTGGTCCCAAGAAAGCTTCACACCAAATAAAAATTCTCACTGCCGTGCAGTTTTTGAGATATAGGCGTTTTAATTTTTTTCTATTTTTAGCTCCTGTGGTTCCCACGGGGCTACAGGAAAAAAAATTTCTGCATAAATTAGGTACTTATGACCCAATAAGCCCCCACATAAAATTTGGTTCAAATTGGCCTCTCGGTTTAAAAAATAGAAATTTGGGGTGGGGCCAAAATTTTTGCTCCTCCCATAACATCGCCAAGTATAGACCTACAAACTTCTCTTGAACAAACTTGAGTCTACACCTCAAAAGGAAGCTGCATACCAAATATCAAGTCTCTGCTATTGCTGGTTCTTGAGAAGAAGATTTTTTAAGAATTGGAGCATTTTTGCCCCACCCCTCTGCTCAATATGAGCCGAAACCTAATTTGCCCAAAAATCAAAATGCCGCTATATAACCCCTACTCACATGAAATTTCATTAACATGCGGCCAGTGGTTTGGAAGAAAAAGACCCAAACACCACCTTCACGCCGGACGACGGACGCCGGACGACGGACGACGGACGAAAAGTGATCAGAAAAGCTCACCCTGACTTTCAGTCAGGTGAGCTAAAAACTGAGTGGACCTAATTTCGGTGCAAAATGGCCATTGGCAGCCATCTTGAATTTTGGACCGCACCCAGAAACACTTGTTCTCGTCCCAAGGTGATAACAAAGGTACCCAAGAAGTTTAGTGAAGATCGGTTCATAAATACAGCCCCTAGCCCGAGCCGTATTGACACGTGTACTTACTGTGAATAAGTAGCACTGAATAAATCCAAGTCCATCTAATTTGCATAATGTCTGCACGAGAAAAAAACCTGTATTATATGTGATGTATTCCATGTTACTAAACATTCAGACAAAAATTTATTCGAATCAGAACTTTCATACAGAAGTTCTATACAAAAAACTGATTGCACTAACTAAAGTACAAAATGGCCACTGGCAGCCACCTTGAATTTCAGACCGCACCTAAAAACACTTGTTCTCAGCCCACGGTGATAACAAAGGTATTCAAGAAGTTTCATAAAGATCGGTTCATAAATACGGCCTCTAGCCCGAGCCATATTGAATTGTAGACGGATAGACGGACGACGGGCCATGGCATAACCTCAAATTTACGTCAAAGTTGAGCTAAAAATGAACAAGAAAACCACCTTCGTTCTCTTTGTTAGTTTGGAGTCTTTGATGCTGTAAAACCATTCAGGATATTGAAAAACTCCTATAACACTGTTTTCTTGAAATAAATGTATAGAAATTGAAATTTTTTGCCCTACTGAGTTAATTTTGCCAAGTTTACATAATTTTCAAGTAATTAAATGGTCATTCAGGCGAGTATATTTGAATGATGTAGTCAGGGTTAAAGGTCATGATATAATCTGCTTGGTAGGCAAGAAACAAGCCTTTTAGAATGTGTTTCACTCTGCACACTTTTCAAGTAAGGGAGATAACTTAAAGATGAATTCCCTCAGGTTGTATAATTGGAAAGATCTGATACTTGGTGAAAACATGCATTTTTAAGAGTATAACTGTAATGAGAATCTCTGTCAAACAAGATACACTTACATGGACAGTGTATTATCACTAAATCACCTACAGAGTGGAGATTCCACCCAAGCAATAATTGAAAATTTTTTGCAAAGTTTTACACAAGAAAAGTTCCAGCCAATGGACCTTCGGGTTATACCCGGAGGTCCACTGGATGAAACATTGCTTGTATTTTTTGTCCACATGTACAGAAATTGAAGGCGACACTTTGGGTGATAACTCCACTCCCCCGCTGATTTAGTTACAATCCACTCTCCACGTACTGTGCAGTTGATTAATTTTTTTGTCAAACAGGTGAAAAATAGTAAAACTGACAAGATTTCCAGGTAGAAAAGAATAATGAGGCAGTCTTTCAATGACGAGAGAGGTACAGGAAAAACATTTTATTTTAATAGCCTCAGTTGTTTAGGAAAAAGCACTGCAAGTGTTTTCTTCAGCTATGTTATTAAGAGGGTTCATTTTTACTCTCGTGTTTCGAATAGAAGTGCAGTCTGCAATATAAGTGCAGGGTGGAATAAATGGCCATAATTAATAAAAGTGCAGACTGGAATATAAGTGCAGGGTAGGAAATGCCATCGGAGCATGCAACATATACATTAGAAGTCAAAATAAGTTGTAAGATAACCACTATAGGCAATGTGCATCCTGCTTTTCCTACAATCTTAACACCTGGCTCTCACCGTCCTTGCATTATTTTTTGGGGAAGCCCACTCAGAACCTGGTGCTACCAATGTAGGAAAAGTAGGGGGACACATGTTTACAGTCAGTATGGTACCAAGTGGTGATCCTGCAACTTACTTTGAATTGTACTGTTGTTAGATTCCTTACTCTTGAGGCCAAAATAAACCTACCCTTTACAGTTTATTATATAGGTGAGCAAATGCATGTGATAATTTATTTGCTGCTGTCAAAATGTACCCAATTTTTTCCTCAGACGTGTGTCCACTCTGTCGAAAATTAAATAGAAGTGCAGACTGGAATAAGCATGGTGCAGGGTGGAAAATGTTCAGGAAAATATTAAACATGCGTGCATGTTTATTCCAAACATGAGAGTAGCTGAACTTGATGAAGTCAAGCTAAGCTATTGTCAATGCATGCACGGTGTTCATCTCAGTTTATGAGTATGTCCACAATTTTTTCAGCATAGGCTACAGCACACAGTTCTTTTCCAATCATCATCATTCACCATTATATGCATGATCAAGTTCATGACAAGATGAGAACCTCCCATTATGGTCATGGCTGGCTGCCCACAATGGCCACCACAGAAGCCATCTGAGATTTCTTCAGCACAGGTTACAGGTCACATAAGTGCATCAGTTTTCTTGAAACTCAGCAGGGTTACATGTACTTAGTATGATGATCAGATGACAACACCCTACAGTACTGTGATCACAAAAGCGGTCTTTTAGTCGATCGGCTCTCGATCCGGCTTCAGTTCCGTCGCGATTGAGAATCGCGGTTCTGTCGATAAAACGCGGCAGAATGGAGAAAGAATCGAGACAAGATTTAGGTAGAATCGAGAGAAAATCGCAACGGAAACACCAATACATTGTGAGATGATTTGTTAGATGTATTCCTCGATGGTGAAAACTTCAAAGTTTGGCGTGAACGGATCGTACATTCTAAGATTCGTTCGATGTATTCGTATGTCGCAATTAAAAAAAAAAAAAAAAATCCAGTCGAGTTACAAACCTGAAGATATTTTCCGATTCGCCTCCTTTTCAAATCGACAAAAGTAAAAATTTTGAAAGAAAAGTGTGCGGAGATGTAAATAGATGTGAACAAGTGAACACTATCATAAGAATAGACCTGGCCTGTGCGGGTAAATCCTCAACGCATCAAACTGAGAACGAAAAGTATTAAGCCTGCAGTCTTAACTCCACCCGTCTTTTATTTTATGGAAATATAGCCAATATGGTACCTTGCCTGGTAGCTAAGAGAAACAGAGTATTTCAAGGTCCATCAATGAATGTCATGAAGGATTCAGCAGGATAAGTCCCCCCCCCCCCCCCCCCCCAACAAAACGTCCTCCAATATAGTTTGGTGTAGCCAAACAGGCCAACTTTGCCCCGAGTTTCGGTTAAAATGAAATCATATAGGCTTAATTTTTTTTCAAATTCAGAAAATGATGGCCCGATCCCTAGGCAGATTCAATTATTTTTAAAAAAAAATGATTTCCTGAAAAAAACATGTCTCTAGCCTCCTAACTGGAATGCGCTCGGTCAAATGAGAGCTCACGACCTGAGCTATAATTCAGTTGATGCAAAAAAGATTTTTTTCAGTTAGACTTGGCTGAGCTTTTTACAGAACTATCTGTTTAACCTACCGTTGGATGCAGCCAAGGGTTAACAAATAATTAAATGATTTAAACTACTTCTATTTTCAAAAGTGGGGGTTGAACCCCTCCCCCCCCCCCCCCCCCCCCCCCCCCGTGCCACCGTCTGGGTGTCGATAGAAGTATTACTGTCAACTGGTAAAATTATTATAAACAAATAAAAAGGAAAAAGGCGGCCATATCCATCGGCGATATCCAAATTACTTCAAACAAAAGTTCTTTACCCAACATCAGAAATCAGTCAAAAACCAATTTTACGGTTGGACGGTCTCTCACCACAAAGTCGGCTGTTTTGGGGTGAATCGATATTCTGATCAGACATGCATTTCTGAGTTAAATGGTTAAAGAAAAGCCCATTCGAATGAAAGAAAAACAGTGATCGTACATTTTTACTATTTATTCATGAATATCATATGAAAGAACACGCCGGAAAGTGTATTTTTTAAATACGAGGGCATTATTTTTTCACAACTTTCAAACAACACGTGTTTGAGGAGTCCGACAATTTATCATTTGAATGTTTTTCGCTCCGTACAGTTCGCCCCGACGGATTAAATTAAAGTAACATAACTTAGTATTTTGGTCTGGAGGCTTTGAAACGAATTTGTTGAAGTATGTCTCCAGTGTGCTGTAAGTTTTTTTCACAGAACCCGAGCACACTGTGTGAGTGGAAACTCCACTACATGAGTGTTTTTGTCGTAATCAACCAATTTATTTATTGGTGTTTAAGGTCACATATTTCTGCACAATGGCTAATCATGACCATGACAGTTTTACGGGTGGAGGAAGCCGGAGTACCCAGAGAGAACCACGGAGCAACAGCGAGCAACTGTCAGCTCCACACAAGCAGGGTTAGCATTGGTTGAAGACAGATGCACCATCGACGTGCAGTACGCCTCAGTACACAACGCCACCGTGCCCCTACATGAGCAATGGGGTGAAGTGTCTTGCCCAAGGACACAACGCTGTTGCCGCAGGTGGGATTTGAACCCGAGGACCTCTCAGCCTGCACCTCTACCTACTGAGCCACCGCACCCCCTATCATCCAGTACTTATCCCTCTTCCAATCCCAGCCATTCATTGTGTACTGTAGGCAAATTATGGCAATTATGAATCAAGAACATGCACAGTCGAGCACTGCATCAACAATGCTAATGTTGGTGGTTCACGTCACGGTCCTGGTCCAAATCCGAAGTCTTTTTCAGGCTTGTAGCCTCGAGTCTACAATATCATGTGTAGAAGACCGGCGGATTGGGGGGGGTGGGGGGGGGTGGGGGGTGGGGGGGGGGATAACCAATAAAATTCAGTGTTGTTGTTCCCCCACCAAAAAACATTGACTCTATGCAAGACCCCCCCCCCCCCCCTCCCCCATCCCCTGACTGTGCACCTGGTATATTTACATGTACATCCCCTGAAGTTAAATAGTTAAATAAATAAAAGTTCCGTCAGAGACTTCGCACTTTCAAAAACAGTGAAGTAGGACTGATCTACAATTCCATCGAAGCTCCACCAGCGGGAAGGCCACACCCACCCCAGGGCTATGACCATCGGATATGCATGTGGCATATATCGAGCTGGCTAGCCCCCCCCCCCCCCCGCCAATAGACACCCCCCCCCCCACACACACACCGTAAAACAGGTTTAATCAGAACCACGGAATACATATAGCTCGTTTATGATGGGTGGGGTGGTGTCAATTTTTTTTTTCGAGAAACATGGGCACATGAGGCCGGGACGACTACAGCCCTCCGTTGCCAGAGAATCGACGTGGCGTGGGGGGGGGGGGGGGGGGGGGGGGAGGGGGGTAATCCATCACTCGGGAGGGAGGTGTATGTATGGGGGGGGATTAAAAGGATTGAATTGACTTGGATGAATATTTTGCGGTTCAATATCCATAACTAAACTGACTACGACTTGACTTGATAACGAATTGGTACTTTCGCCATTAAAAACCGCCATGTACCCAAAAGACCGAAAAATTGTCGCTTCACATGTTTCTTAAAATACAAATGTTCATGTGATGTCAGTCATTTTGATAATTAAAGGGATAAAATATCGCTTTTTTTATTTTTTAAGATCCCAACAACCTACAAAACTCTTGAATTTCTAACGGAGAGAATAGTTGGACACGACGATATTGTATTCACCCCAAACGACAGATTGCGGTGAAATGCGTGAAACTGAAACGGAAGGTACAAATTAAGTTGAGACTGGAGGGTGCTGCCTACACAATGTCAGATCGGGGGACAACAAAAAGAGAGGGAGTGGTGAAAGACATAGTGGGTGAAGCGGGGGTGTCTGCCTCAAGTCCATGTTTATCACGATTTTCAAATTCAGATGAATACGATTATGAATTTATGTTATGATTAATGTTGGGGTGTGGGCAATTGCGACATCTGGGAAGTGTTGAATTTGACCCTTTTTTAGAATATATAACAACTCGATACATTGGTTAGGTCTACATGTACATTAACATTGCAAACCGGTTACATTTGTGCACATACAGTTTGAACTGTTCCCTCCGACACAATCGCGGCGCTGTTGACGTTCGCGAAAAATCTCGGCGAAAATCCAATCGGCGGAATGGAGATTGTGTTTCGCTTTAGCCGCGCTTCTGTCGATAAGGTTTTTTTCTTGTCTGTCACCTCGATCGCGACCCGCGTCGAGAACGCGCCAGGATTTGGTGTCCGCTTTTGTGATCACAGTACTGTATCATGCTGTTTAGCCACCCATAATGGCTGCCACAGTGGCCATCTTGGATTTGTCCAGAACATCCTGCAGGTAGCATTTATGCAATTTTACTGAAACTTGGCAGAATGACTTTGTATTTAACCCTTTACCCAACGAACCCGCGTAATATGCAAATTCAGCAGTTGGAAAAAAATTATTTTTCAAAAGATTTCAACAAAACCATATCAGGTAACCCCTCATTGGAACGAGCTTGTTCCAACGAGGGGTCACTTGATATGGTTTTGTTGAAATATTTTGAAAAATGTCAAAAAATGATATTTAAAATAATAAATTTTGACATCGTCTGCGTTGGGTAAAGGGTTAAGTAGATCAGAAAGTCTTATCTTTGTCATGGGCAGCCACACATAATAGCTGCTATGGTAAAAAAATAGTAAAACTGAAGAGATTTCCAAGTAGAAAGAGTGATGAAGAGGATTTTCAGTGACGAGGGAGGTGCCAGAGAAACATTTTATTTTAATCCTTGTTTAGCAAAAATATTGCAAGTGTTTTCTTCAGAGTTATGTTAAGTGAAAGGGCAATTTTGAGCTTAACTTGATGAAGTCAAGGTAAGCTACTGTCATGGTGTGCACGGATGTTTGTGGATCTTAGTCTATGATCCTGTCCAAAATTTGTTCAGCAGACTACAGCCTGCAGTTCTTTTCTAACTTTTTAAAAATTCTTGATATCATAAGCCTCAATTTAGTCTGGCGAGAAATTCAGCAGCTGAAAAAAATTATTTTTCAAAAAATTTGAACAAAACCATATCATGTGACCCCTCTTTGGAATGAGCTCATGATATTTAAAACAATAAATTTGATATTGTCTGCGTTGGGTAAAGGGTTAAGAGCATAGTATTATCTAAGGCTAAAAAAATAGATCCATAAATTTTGCAAGATGGTCATGTTGATATCTCAAGTATAGTTTCATTATTGAAACTCACTGGGGGTTGAAAATATGTGTGCCTGTCTTCTGAGTAAGTTGTAACCCTGTGATTATTGATTGCATATTGAAGCGATCATATTGGTAATCACAATTTAGGAACTTTTTGAGTTTTTTTTTTAATTTCTGATAGATAAAACGTCAATAATTATGTCAATATTCACTTGAATGCAACATTAGTGAGATAATATGACATAAATACACGATTTAAGTCACGGTAAGCTATAGTGTTATTGACATCTTCATTCTGATGACAAGGCCAAGTCAACAAAAAAACACCATGAGGTGTCCAAACCCCCACTACCTAAGCACAGCAGGATTCAAAAGATTTTAAGCTATTCCAGTAAAAACAAGAGGCCCCAAGGGACCTGAGGGCGCTCACCTGACATGGTAGCCTAAATATCAACCCAGAGAATTGATTTCAACAAGTTGCATCTGCTCCTCCTAAGAAAAGCTTATACCAAATATCCAAAGATTCTAACCAGTGGATCTAAAAAAAAAAAGATTTTTAAAGAATATTCCGAGATATTGAACTAAGTTATAATTCAGTCTCCCACAGGGAGCCCATATATGAACTCAGGGACTTGGCTTTAACAAACTTGAATCTCACCCCCCCTAAGGATGCTGCACACCAAATATCAAAACATTCCGACTGCTGGATCTGAAGAAGAAGCTTTTTTAAAAAAAATTCATCATTTTGAACTAAGTTACAATTCGAGCTCCCACAGTGAGTCAAATATGGACCTAGGGACATGGCTTGAACAAACTTGAATCTCACCCCCCTAAGGATGCTGCATACCAAATATCAAAACATTCTGAAGAAGATTTTTAAAGAAAATTCCTCATTTTGAACTAAGTTATAATTCGGGCTACCACAGTGAGCCCAAATATGAACCCAGGGACTTGGCTTGAACAAACTTGAATCTCACCCCCCTAAGCATGGTGCATACCCAATATCAAAAGATTCTGCCTGCTGAATGTTGAGAAGATTTCAAAGAAATTTGCCTGAAATGCACTAAGTTCAAATTTGGGCTCCTATACTGAGCCCAAATATAAACCCAGGGGGCCGATTTAAATAAACTTGAATCAGATCCACCCCACAATGTTGCATACCAAATATCAAAAGATTCTGACTTCTGGATCTGGAGAAGAAGATTTTTGAAGAAATTTGCCTGAAATGCACTAAGTTCGAATTCGAGCTTCTATAGTGAACCCAAATATGAATCTAGGGAGCCGATTTGAACAAATTTGAATCAGATCCACCCCACAATGTTGCATACCAAATATCAAAAGATTCTGCCTGCTGGATTTGGAGAAGAAGATTTTTTAAGAAATTTGCCTGAAATGCACTAAGTTCAAATTTGGGCTCCTATACTGAGCCCAAATATAAACCGGGGGAGGGGGGGCGCTTTGAACAAACTTGAATCAGATCCACCCTACAATGTTGCATAACAAATATCAAAAGATTCTGCCTGCTAGATCTGGAGAAGAAGATTTTTTAATGTTTTTTCCCATTGCCTACAGTGTTAAAAAGTGCTGACTCAGCATTTTTCCAAAGTGCTGAAAAAAGAACCTTGTGATCAAACCGATAGGGATTTTTTTAACCATTCTATTCTACTGGATAAAAGTAAGCTTTATACAAAATAAGAATTCTCTGTGCCGTGTAGTTTTGGAGATATGGCAGTTTTAAGGTTTTTCCTATTTTTAGCTCCCGAGGTTCCCACGGGGCAATAAGAAAAAAATGTTTTGCATCAATCAACTACTTATGACCCATTATCATCTCATATCAAATTTGGTTCAAATCGACCTCACGGTTCTGAAATAGAAATTTTAGGCATGGCCAAAATTTTTGCCTCTCCCATAATGAAGGCAAATAATGCCCGACAAATTTCTCTTGAACAAACTTGATTCTACACCTCAAAAGGAAGCTGCATACCAAATATCAAGTCTCTGCTACTGCTGGTTCACGAGAAGAAGATTTTCAAAGATTCTGGTGCCCCTTGGGGACGTGGCCCCAGCCAGGAGGAGGGGCAACTTCATTTGAACAAATCTGAATTGCCATTAGGTAATAAACATTTACCCAACATTTGAAAAATATTGGGCCAGTGGTTTCTTCGGAGAAGTTGGTTTTGTAAAGTTTACGCCGGACACCGGACGGACGGACGACGGATGGAAAGTGATTAGTAAAGCTCACCTTGAGCTTTGCTCAGGTGAGCTAACAAGAGCAACGGAAAGCATGGCATATGCCCCTGGGCGGTGTCATAAAAGAGAAGGTAAGTCTCTCGAGGGTATAACCAAAATCAAAAGGAAGCTTCCTCTAGACACCAATAATGCATAACCAAACTAGAGTGATGTCACGCATACAGCCCGACTGTCCCAGCAATGGCAGACACAAAATAGTCTGAGCCATTTTTTGTTAACCGTTTACCTAACGAATCTGCCATATCTGCACTCGTGATATACAAAAAATGCTATTCAAATTTTGTTTTTTCATTTCTTTACCCCAAAACATACCTCATGACCTATTAATATTAGGAACAAGCTTGATGAGCTTGTTCCAATAAGGACTAATAAGCAAAGGTTAGAAGTAAAAATGAAAAAATCTGAAGTTTCAGAAAAATAATTTGTACTGCTGGCTTCAACTTGTGTTAGGTAAAGGGTTAAAGATGCAGTACATAAAACACTGTTCGGCTATAGGAGTCAATTTTTTTTTTTTTTTTGCATGTAATAACTCACAATCCTTCAAAATGCATTTTGGGAATAATTGCCTAAACTGGGTTATTGGATGGATGGACAAACGGACAGACCATTTACATAATATGACCATTTTTACAAATGGGCGTATAAAAATGTAATATCAAATTTGAAGAGAATCGTATAATTAGAACTGGATTTATCTTCTGGATAACATGGGGAGGAGCGAGGTATGGATTGATTCCACCCATCTCCCCCCCCCCCCGAAGTTTTGGAGACAGCATCAAAGTCCCTCACTCCCATTTCCTTCCAATCTGTATTACTTTTGTAAAACAACAGAAGTATGCTGCAGAAGGCATTTCTTTATATTTCAAACTGTGAAGCTCAGGTAATGAGAAAAAAGCTGCATACAAGTAACAGAAATCAGGTCTGTAAATGCAATTATTAAAAGTTGTATTGATCATGTAAGAACAAAAAGTGACAAAGTATGTGTTAAAAGACCAATTTCAAATTTAAAGGAACCAAATTCGAAAAACTTTTTGAAAAGGGTTAAATTAAGCAAATGTTAATTGAAACCACTGTATACAGCGTCAGTAGACCTTGCCCCAAATGAAAAACAATGATGTAACACAGTGTTTAAAGAATAAAAGGTACAACCTTGAAAAGAAAGAAACTTTAGTCCGAAACTTTAAGCTAGGAATACTAAGTAAAATTTACTGCAAAAAAAGAATTAAATAATTCCTAAAATCGATAAAAGAAATCACTGATGTAAATGCAATCATTAAGTTGTACTGACAATGCAAGAATTAAAGTAACAAAATATGTGGTAAAAGCCTAATTTTCAATACAAAGAAACTAAGTCTGAAAACATGTTTAAAAGGGGTCAAAATCCTGACAATATTAATTAAAATCACTGTAGAAAGCTTCAGTAGACAGTATAGACATTGTCCCAAATGAGAACAGTGACATTCTACTGAACAGTTTGAAGAATTAAAGGTGTAACTCTGTAAATAAAAAACTTTAACCAAAAACTTCAACCTGGAAGTTAAATTGACTGCAAAAAAGGGTTAAATACGTCCCAAAATAACATGAAACATAATGAGAATGATGCAATCAATAGTCATTAATATTAATTAATAAAAAAAAAAACGTTCACTAAAAAAAAATTTTAAGCAGAACTCTAAATGTGAACAGATGGACGGACAGACGGATGGATGAAAGTGATGAATGGCCCTGACTGTAAAGTCTTGCTAAAAATGCCTAATTGGCACCCCAAGGGGGAGGGGGCTATAAGTGTCAAAATTGTTCCCGCATGTAGTCAAAATGCATTTTGGACCAAAGAAAAAATGTTGTTTAAATGGCCCCGGGGGAGGAAGAGAGGGGTAGGAGAAAGAGGCGTGTGGTGTGTGTGTGTGTGTGTGTGGGGGGGGGGGGGGGGGGGGGGGGGGAGGTGTTATTGGAGTTTTTTCTGCACATAGTCACTCAAAATCCTTCAAAATACATTTTGGACCCAAGAAAAAACGTGCCTAATTCCTTCAAAATACATTTTGGACCCAAGAAAAAACGTGCCTAATTGGCAGGGGGGAGGGGGGTAGGGAGGGGGGGTGGAGGGGGAGGGGGGGGGTTGGAGGGGGAGGGGAATGGAGTAAATTTTCTGCATGTAGGCACTCTAAATACTTCAAAATGCATTTTGGAGCAAAGAAAAAAAATGTCTAATTGGCGGGGGTGGGGGAGAGGGGAGCAGCAGGGCAATAACTTCAACACTGTATAATGGTGGTCATCAAACTTGACAAAGACATTGCTACTGTAGAGACATATACTGAAAAGAATTTAAATCTGTGAACTATTTTTCGAGTTATGCCATAAAGAAAGTTTGGACAGATGGACGGACAGACAGACTGATGGACAGATGGATGGATGGAGCTCTATGTTATATCCCTTCCTTGTGGGGGGGATAAAAGTAACAAAGTATGTGGTAGAAGCCTAATTTGAAATTTAGAGAAACTAAGTTCAAAAACAGTTTTGAAAAAGGGTTAAATTAATGCCAATATTATTTGAAACCACTTTATATAGGTTCAGTAGACCTGCCCCAAATGAAAAACAAAAACACAGTGTTTGAAGAATGTTTGAAAAGCAAAACTTGAATCCAAAACTTTAAAATGGGAATACTAAGTAAAACTGACTGCCAAAAAAGGGTTAAATATTTCCTAAAACCAAAAAACGAAATCACTTATGTAAATGCAATCATTAAGTTGTATTGACTATGCAAGAATTAAAGTAAGAAAGTATGTGACAAAGCTTAATTTCTAATACAAAGAAACTAAGTCTGAAAACATGTTTAAAAGGGTTAAAATCATGTCAATATTAATGAAAATCACTGCAGAAAGGTTCAGTAGACAGTAGACATTGTCCCAAATGAGGAACAGTGACATTGCACTGAACTGTTTGAAAAATTAAAGGTGTAACTTTGTAAACAAAAAAACTGTAACCTGGAAGTTTTAAGTTAAATTGCCATACAAAAAAGGGTTAAATATTTCCCAAAATAACATGAAACATAATGAGAATGAAACAATCAAAAGTAATTAATATTAATTTAAAAGAAAAAAAACTTTAACCTTCACTAAAAAACTTTAACCAAAAACTTTAACCAAAACTAAAAATGTTTACAGACAGTCAGACAGACAAAAGTCATGACTATACCCCTGACTGTAAACAGCCTGACATGTTAAGTTTGAGACACTCAAAATAGTGAAATTTTTACGTGGCGAAGCTTGTTTTTCCATACAAGACAAAACTGTAATTTACCCCCCCCCCCCCCAACCATTACTTTTAGAAATCAAGCTAAAATAACTAAACAAATAAAATATTGGCAGCATTGCGGGAACATATGCACAGTTTCATCTAACTGACTAAAAAAAGTTAAGTTGCAAAAATAAAATAAATTCCAAACAATCCCCCACCCCCACCCTAAACATACCATAAATTCAAGTCAGAAAAATGAGGGAGGGTGGAACCCACCTCCAAATTTGGAGATAATTTTTTTGATTTCCTGCCCTCTGTACAAGTACAGTATGTGCCTTCAGTTCTGAGATCCCATCCCCCCACCCACCCACCCACTTCACTAGCAAGATCTCCCAGGATTTCAGACCATGGCTCCACCACTGGAAAGTAAGATTTGGGGCTTTATCAAGATGCAAAAATTTACTAAAAAGCTATATTTTAGCAAAAATCAACATTTCCTTATTTTTTGAGTAGTCACTAAGCTTTTACCATGGTTTTGAGGGATAATATGCAATTGTGCTTATTTTGGTAATTAGACATCACTACAAGAAACACCAGAATCTGCCCCATTTTTTATGATTCCCGCTTTAAATGCCAGTGAAATAAATGAAACACAACACAAATTATATTTCTTGTGATTTTGTTAACTTTTATTGGTTTAAGTCGTGGAATATGAATCACGTTTGTTGGTTACTCATGCCAATGTTTTCACCAATATCTCTCCTAATTTCGACTGTAGAGGTTCGTTTTTTAACTAATTATTTTTTTCACAGTTTTCAGTTATTCTTTCACACATATGAATTATCTACAGACCTGGCAAAGGTAAGGCAATTTGTTTGAAATACTTTTTCTGTCTTCCAAGTTCCACTCAGCTTATTTATAGTAGTTAGTACAGTAAACTGAAAACTCGAGACTCAAGTTTGCAAAACAAAACATGGGGCCTCAAAATCATGAGAATCTGTCCCCCGATCATGAGGACAGGAGATTGCATTGAAAATCGGGTGCCTCCTGCCAAAATCGTGAAACTTAACATGTCTGTAAACAGTAAGGCTAAAAATGAAATTGATTTGTGTCAGTATTCATTACTTATTGGGCAGAAACCACATTCAAGATGGTCCGAAATTGAAAGGAAGCTTCCTCTAGACACAAACAATGCATAATTAAAAAATAAAAATGATTCGAGTCAGCATTCATTAGTTATTGGATGGAAACCAAATTCAATATGGCTGCCATTGTGGCCATATTGAATTGGCTGGCTGGACCAAAATCGAAAGAATTGTCTGGTCATCCACAAGTAACCCCTAAAATAATGATTTGATCAAATAAGCGGTTTAGTTATTTGACAGAAACCAAAAGTTAATGGCCGGACGACAGATGGACAGGGTGAAAACATAATGCTCCTGAGAGAATCTCTCGGGGGCATAAATAAAACCAGCTGCAGAACAAAGACCAGCTCTGCAAATAATAAATTGGGTTAAAGCCGTTTCTTGAAATAAATTGAATTCTTATATTTCACTGTATTATGAAAATTAAAAATGATTTGATGACATCTCTCCATCAGGGATTCAAATTGAAGTAAGTCAAAAAGCCAGAATATTCATAACAGACACAATGTACATAGAAACAGGTCAAAAATAAAACAAGAGGCCCCAGGGGGCCTGAGGGCGCTCACCTGACATGGTAGTCTAAATATCAAACCAGGGACTTGACTTGAATAAGCTGCATACGCCCCTCCTAAGAAAAGCATATACCAATTAGATGAAGCTGTTGTACCCACACAATATACAGGATTTTCCTTCTATTTTCAGTTCTTGCACTTTTACGTCCCAAAATTGAGATAAACGCATAAAAAACAGATTTTTTTTTATTTTGGTAATTAGACATCACTACAAGAAACACCAGAATCAGCCTAAATTTTTTTGTTCTTCTTAATTAAAATTGACCAAAACGCATAAAAAAACCCAAAACTAATTCTGGATTTTGTTCCAAATTTTTTCAAGTCCCACCCGGACCCCAAATTTTCAGTGTAAAAAAAAAAAAAAATTTTTGTCTTAAAATTGACCAAAATGCAGAAAAACAAAAAAAACTCATTTCTTGATTTTGGTCCAAAATTTTCGAAGTCCCACCCGGACCCCAAATTTTCAGTGTAAAAAAGAAAAAAGAAAAAAATGTCTGAAAATTGACCAAAACGCATAAAAAAACAAAAAACTAATTTCCGGATTTTGGTCCAAAATTTGTAAGTCCGAAACGGGACCCCAAATTTTCAGCCTAAATATGAACCCAGGGACTTGGCTTGAACAATCTTGAATCTCACCCCCCCCCCCCCCCCCCACCCCCCTAAGGATGCTGCATACCAAATATCAAAAGATTCTTATTGGTAGATCTTAAGAAGAAGATTTTTAAAGAACATTCCTCATACTGCACTAATTTAAACATTTGGGCTCATGGTAGTTTAAATATCAAACCAGGGACTTGACTTGAGTAAGCTGCATACGCCCCTCCTAAGAAAAGCATATACCAACTAGATGAAGCTGTTGTGCCCACACAATATACAGGATTTTCCTTCTATTTTCAATTCCTGCACTTTTATGTCCCAAAATTGAGATAAACGCATAAAAAAACAGATTTTTTTTTATTTTTGTTCAGAAATTTTCCCAAGTCCCACACGGCAGCAAAATTTTCAGTGTTCCAAATATCAAAAGATTCCTATTGGTAGATCTGAAGAAGAAGATTTTTAAAGAAAATTCCTTATACTGCACTAATTTAAACATTTGGGCTCCCATAGAGAGCCCAAATATGGACCCAGGGAACTGATTTCAATAAACATGTGAAACAATCTTCCAAAGATGTTATATGTGAAGTTTGAAAGCTTTTGGAGCAGTGGTTTGGGAGAAAAGTAGTCTTAAATGTTTTTCCCATTACCCACAGTGTTAAAAAATGCTGACTAAGCACTTTTTCAAAGTCCCCAAAAAGTACCCCATGATAAAACCGATAGCAATTTTTTTTTACCATTCCATTCTGTTGGTCTTAAGGAAGCTTCACACTAAATAAAAATTCTCAGTGCCGTGCAGTTTTGGAGATATGAGCGTTTTAAATTTGTTCTATTTTTAGCTCCTGTGGTTCCCATGGGGTGACGGGAAAATTTTTTTTTGCATAAATCAACTACTTATGTCCCAATAAAATCTCATATCAAATTTGGTTCAAATCAGCCTCTCGGTTTGGAAAATAGAAAATTTGGGTGTGACAAAAATTCTTGCCCCTCCCATAACGATGGCAAATATAACCCCTAGAACTTCTCATGAACAAATCTGAGTCTACACCCCAAAAGGAAGCTGCACACCAAATATCAAGTCTCTGCTACTGCTGGTTCATGAGAAGATTTTTTAAGATTTAGGCTCACTTTTTGGGCGTGGCCCTACCAAGGGGTGGGTCAACTTGATTTGAACAAATTTGAATTGACATGTGATAGGGAACATGCACACCAGATTTGGTTCAATTTGGTTGAGTAGTTTGTGAGAAGAAGTCGATAATGTAAAGTTAACGCCGGATGCCGGATGGACAGATGACGGATGGCGGATGGGAAGTGATTGGTAAAGCTCCCCTTGAGCTTCGCTCAGGTGAGCTAAAAATAATTAAACCTGGTGTGAGCATAACTAATCTCTGTAAAACTCAGCCTCATTTCAGGTCAATTTGGGCTCAGATGAGCCCATATCAGCCTGAGATGAGGTACAGTCTTGCAAAGAATAGCACACACCTTGTCACCTTCACCGGTGGCACAACAAATGATTTAGCTGTAAAAACAGACAGTTCACAGCTGAATTGAATAGCAAAGAACAAAACACCTCGGACATACCGTAACAATCACAGTAGTTGGAAAGATGCAAACCCTGACACAGTAAATTTGTTCAAATTCAGAGCACAAATAACTCCACACAACAAAACATTCTTACTGAGCACAGACTTGGAAAGGCGGAAAACAATAACGAAAATCCGGAATTCCGGGAAAAGCCTGAAAACTGACATCCCTGCTTTATAACTTGAAAACACATCTACTGCAAATAATTCATGCAGTTTAAAAAATCAAGGTGAAATAACTTTGAAAGAAATGACTGAATGCACTGACTTTGCAAATTGCGTGTAGTGTTAGGTGGTATTTCAATACAGTCAAAATCAAAAGCCACAAATAGATCAATATTGTGTGTATTTAACCCTTTACCCAACAGCCAAAACCGGCCAGTGCTATTCTAAAAATCGCCAATTAATTTTCATTATTTTGTCATTTTTCTCAAAAACATAGGTTATGACCCCTCGTTAGAACGAGCTTGCTCCAATGAGGGGTCATAACCTATGTTTTTGAGACAAAAATCAAAAACATTAGTTTTTCAAGAATTTTATTTGCAAGTGTCATCTGCTTTTCATGTTAGGTAAAGGGTTAACAATACCATTACACCAACCATAAGAGTATTTTGTAATGAACTGAGCAATTTTTGTTTGTGGATGCTACGTGGGTAAGTAATTTGACTTGACATGTTCGATTGTCAACAAGTTTGATTACTTTGGTGTGCAGTTAGCTTATCTTCTCAACCTTGTGCGTATTTTCAAATTTTGTTTCCATTGCAACAGTGGAACAAAGAAATATACCACAGTAAGTCCTTGCGAACAGGGGTCAGCTTGGCAGCTGATTTTAGGGAGAAGTGACTTCTCCCTCCAGAGACTTTAGGGAGAAGTCAGGGGACAGGAGGGAGAAGTCAGTGGATATGAGGGATAAGTCAGAAAAAACAAAACATACAGCACATTGTGTAGTGTTGAAACAATTAGTCGACTAGTCGAAGTCGATTTGATTTTCGGAAAAATCAGCTCTAAAATCCGCCAGTCGACTAGTCAGGAAACTCAAAGATGAAGTCGTAAAATGCCAATAGTGGGGATTAATGATTATAAACATCAGACGTTTCTGCTTTGTGGTGGACCTATTTTAAATTGTATTAAGAAGTGGATATCAATGCAATCATTGTCGTTTGTTGATGCCGATAATGTTACAACTTAGATTTCAGCAGCATTACAAGCACTGATTTCACCTAACCTAATCACTGGCACGCGTTGAAGAATGAAAGTGTCAATGACACTCTAGCTCAACTTGTTTAAGACATATACATGTATAGTATGTGACACAGCAATGACAAACATCTAGGTAATGACCTGATAACAAAGGTACATGTAAAGTATTGTAACGGTCTGTACATAAATGCTGACCGTAGCCTGTAACAAATGTGTAGGTAAAGTATTGTAAAGGTGGGCGACAGTTAGATGCTAAACTAGTAAAGAAATCTTTGAGTCCCAGAGTGGGTCTGACTGAACCCAAAAATATTTGTTCTCATAGCACAGTGATAACAAAGGCACCCAAAAAAACTCGTTCCTGTAACAAGGTGATAACAAAGGTATCCAAGAAGTTTTGTGAAGATCAGTTCATAAATACAGCCCCTAGCCCGAGCCGTATTGACATGTGCACTTACTGTGTATAAGTAGTACTGAATAAATCAAAGTTCATCTAATTTGCATAATTTCTGCACGAGAAAAAAACCTGTACTATATGTGATGTATTCCATGTTACTAAACATTCATACAAAAATTTATTCAAATCAGAACTTTCATACAGAAGTTCTGTACAAAAAACTGATTGCACTAATTTGGGCACAAAAAGTTTGCTGGTGGCCATCTTGAATTTTGGACTGCACCCAAAAACACTCGTTCTCGTCCCACGGTGATAACAAAGGTACCCAAGAATTTTCGTAAAGATTGGTTCATAAATACGGCCTCTAGCCTGAGCCGTATAGAAGTTGTGTACAAAAAACTGATTGGACCTAATTTCGGCACAAAATGGCCACTGGCAGCCATCTTGAATTTTGGATCGCACCCAGAAACACTCGTTCTCATCCCAAGGTGATAACAAAGGTACCCAAGGAGTTTCGTGAAGATCGATTCATAAATACAGACTCTAGCCCGAGCCGTATTGACATGTGCACTACTGTGTATAAGTAGCACTGAATAAATCAAAGTTCATCTGATTTGCATTATTTTTGCACAAAAAAAACCCCCTGTATTATATGTGATCTATTCCATGTTACTAAACATTCATACAGAAATTTATTCAAATCAGAACTTTCATACAAAAGTTCTGTACAAAAAACTGATTGCACCAATTTTGGTACAAAATGGCCGCCAGCAGCTATCTTGAATTTTGGACTGTACCCAAAACCACTCGTTCTCGTCCCAAGGTGATAACAAAAGTGTCCAAGAAGTTTTGTAAAGATCGGTTCATAAATACGGCCTCTAGCCCAAGACATATTGGCATTTGCAGTTACAGTACTGAAAGTAACATTAAATAGGTCAAAGTTAGTCTAATTGGCATAATTTATGCACAAGAAAAAAACCTGTATTATATGTGATGTATCCCATGGTACTAAACATTCACACAGAAAATTATTCAAATCAGCACTTTCATATAGAAGTTCTGCGCAAAAATTTTATTGCACCTAATTTTGTACAAAATGGCTGCCAGCGGCCATCTTGAATTTCAGACCGGACCCCAAAACACTCGTTCTCGTCCCACGGTGACAAGAAAGGTTTCCAAGAAATTTCGAAAAGATCGGTTCATAAATACGGCCTCTAGCCCAAGACGTATCGGTATTGGCATCTGCACTTACAGTGCTGAAAGTAACACTAAATAAAAGTTAGTCTAATTTGCATAATTTACGCACGAGAAAAAAACCTGTATTATATGTGATGTAACCCATGATACTAAACATTCATACAAAAAATTATTCAAATCGGAGCTTTCATATGGAAGTTCTGCTCAAAAATCTGATTGCACCTAATTTTGGTACAAAATGGCTGCCAGCGGCCATCTTAAATTTCGGACCAGACCCCAAAACACTCGTTCTCGTCTCACGGTGATAACAAAGGTAAACAAGAAGTTTTGTAAAGATCGGTTCATAAATACGGCCTCTAGCCAGAGCCGTGTGTATGGCGCAACGGACGGACAGACGGACAACAGGCCATGGCAATACCCCAAATTTGGCTTCGCCAAAGTTGAGCTAAAAATACTTTGATGTACAACTTCAAAGATGCCGTTAATTCAAGCAAGCGTTCTGTCCCTCACCCAAGTCACCCACACTTTTTAACTGATATAAAAATAAAATACATGCCTGAAACACTCAGAAAGCTGCTCCATATTCTATGATATTACTGTACTGGTTTGGGTGCGAGCTGGCAAAGACCGGGTATGAAGGTGAGGAAACTGTCCGTCACAAAATTTGAGCCGGGAGTTTTTAATTAATTGCACCGGGCGATTGGCGGCACACTTCAAACATTTAACAAATTCACAAAACTTCTGTTTTAACATCATTGGGTACTTTTTCCACTGTATGGACAGAGGACTAGGAGGCACGCACTTCCCAGATATCCTAATTTTTTTACTGAATGGTTAAAGCTATAATATCCATGACGTTTTAAAAAACTCAAAATACGAAAAACAGAACAGCTACGTTCATGACTTTGACTGACAAGGAAACTTCATCAAACACATGTCAAACGAGGCATTAAACGAAAGGGTTATCAACTTACATGTAACAGTCTCTTTATCACCTAATTTACTGAGACAATTAAGTTTTCAAAAGAAAAGCCGACTAGTCGATTTTGAATCGATTACTCCCGTCGACTAGTCAACTTTGAAAAATAGGTAATCGTTTCAACACAAACATTGTGACAAAATAAATGTACATAGAGGGCACAACAATAGCTAACATGACGAACTGTGGAGAAAAAAATAAATAAAAGTTATACAAACATACATATATGCACAAAACTAAGTCAGACAGTATAAAACAAGTATATAACAAGAATGTAGGCTAAAATCCCCCCACCCCCCCCCCCCCCCCCCTTACAAAAAAATCTGTGTCATTCGTTGTTTCTGAATGCCCTAACTATTTCCCTACCAGTGATGACTGTGGTTGTGCAGATGGTTTTTGTATTGCCTCAAAGCAGTGGATTTGAATGAGAAGTTTCAGTGGATTTGAAATTTAGGATTACCTATTGTGAGTGTTCTTCTCTATAATAGAAGATATATTCTTTAAAAAAAAAATATTTAAAGTATTTAAAATAAATTTAAAGTTCTCATAAGAAGCTGGATCATTCATGGTTTCTGAATGCCCTGATGGAATTGAAAAACGTAGTTCAAAATGTTTTCGATGTCCTTACTTCATTAAGCGTTACTAACAATTTAAGTTAATTTATTTCTATGGTAAATGACAAAAGATTTCAGTTGTCTCCCCTCCCTTCTGCGTTGGGTAATAATACCAATACACTGTGCAGAAAAATGACAATTTCTGTCGATCATCTTACACTGACACGTGCGATTTGTGCTATGAAGGCCTGCCATTCTTATCCATCCTAATATGTGTGATTTCTAACATTTAACCCCTTTCCAACATAGGTTTTCAAAAGAAAAACTTTCAAATTAATTTCAATGCAAATTGCAGTGCTAATTTCAGTGGAACCAATTTTTCAATGGAAAAGAGTGTAACCGTAAGCAATTTCGACTTTTTATGGATAAACTGTCTCCTGCACATTTTTTTTGGTTTTGAAACGATGGTTAATTTAAATAAATTCTGACACGACGCGTGTCTTGTGTGATTCGTTGTTTTTGCTGGCACTTTGTTTTTAAATAGCCATTTTGTGCAGGTTGCTACCAGTTGGGGCGAATTGTTCAAACGACTACACCCGTACAACTCTTTTCAGAAATATAAAATTGGGCTAGTTTAGGCTATTTTCAAAGCCGTATGATGAATTTTAACAGCAGCCGTGTTTAGTTTATGAATGTGGAAGCATTTTGGGGGGAAATAAAACATAAGAAAATGCATAAAACTGCCATGTCTCTCAAGGACGTTTTGGAGAGTGACTTGAATTTTGCCCCCAATGTCAGCCAAGGCGACTTGAGGAATGACAAGGTGACTTCTTCTCCCCAGTTGCCCACTCAGCTGACCCCTGTTTGAGAAACGTGTCTCGAGCTTTCACAGGACATTCAGTCTGATAAATATGGAAACATACACTATACCAAGAGAGCATTTACCAATCCGAAACAAACTGAAACCAGTAGTTTAACTCTGAATTTGGTAAAAATTTATTTTTGTTCAACATTGTTTCCACAAATCTGTAAGGAAATATGTGGAAATAATAATTTTTGTTATATCGTGGTGACGTACAGGAAAGAAGTGTTATGATGTTTTACGTCAACCATTCCCTTAGTCCAAAACAAAAAAACATTAATGGTTTGGTTCAGGTTACATAGCAGAAAAAAATAGGGTCAGTAGGTAGAGATTTTTTTTTTCTTTCTTTATTTTTTAAATTTGTGCTTGAATTAATTTTTAGGACCAAATTCCTCCAACAGTTGTATCTGAAATATACTGCCCTGATATTCTGTTAAGCCTGAATATCAAACTTACACCCAAAATGGCAGTTTATCAGCAAACGCTTTATTCACAATTGCTGTGGACATTTTGGGTGTAATTCTGCTACTTCAATATGAAAAGGACTTGGAGGTGTCTTCATTATTATCTTCAGCTGATCTCAGATTCTGAAGTGAAGTGTGCATTCTCACACCTCACTTTACCACAGGAAGTGTTAAAATTAGCACACCTCAGCACATGAAATAAAGTGCCAGGGGCGCGGTGGCTCAGTAGGTAGAGGTGCAGGCTGCAAGCCGAGAGGTCCTTGGTTCGAATCCCACCTGCGACAACCACGTTGTGTCCTTGGGCAAGACACTTCACCCCCACTGCCCACGTGGGGGCACAGTGGCGTTGTGTACTAAGGCGTACTGCACGTCAATGGTGCACTTGCCTTCAACCAATTCTAACCCTGCTTGTGTAGAGTTAGTATGTTGGGGAGCTGACAGTTGCTCGTCGTTGCTCGGTGGTTCTCTCCGGGCACTCCAGCTTCCTCCACCCGTAAAACTGTCGCGGTCATGATTAGCCATTGTGCAGAAATATGTGACCCTAAACACAAATAAATAAATAAATAAATAAATAAATAAATAAAT
Source organism: Pictodentalium vernedei (assembly GCA_031216915.1). NCBI lineage: Eukaryota > Metazoa > Mollusca > Scaphopoda > Dentaliida > Dentaliidae > Pictodentalium > Pictodentalium vernedei. Next base: position 72,547,283 of record CM062292.1, on the reverse strand, counting down.
AAATAAATAATTAAAATAATAAATTGCCATTTTAATCATCGTATTGATCTTGGCAAAGGAAGCACAAATGACTTGCTTTTGTTAATCTGAAAACAATAAAATACCTTGCATAAGTCTTGTATTACTTGTGTGCACACTATTTTGAAGACATGATGCTATCATGACGTCAACATGTGCAAACAGCCAATCACTTTGAAGTAGAAGTGTAAAACTACAGGAAATCCTGTGGCATTTCCCAATCAAAATTTCCAGGTTTTAAACAGTAGGAATACCATTGTAATGCAGTATATGTGATCGTCACATCAACTTGTTTCAAATTTGTGGTAAATAACATTCTAGCACTTTCATAATAATGGAGACTGTTGCGACAAACCACTTGAGCAGTTGGCAAAGAAAAGTACTAAAGAAACGTTACATGGTCTGCAAGGGCAGACAGGGCGGTAAAAAGGTAAAAGGCCAAAATTTAAACCAGCAAGTGATACACTAAGCATGGGCCACTGTCCCCGACCCGTAGGAATGTTCAAAGTAGCCTTAAAGGTATTGTGGGATAGAAAAAGTTGAAAGTGTGAAAACTTTAAAATTTTCTAAGTCGAAAGAGTGAAAAAGTGCCATAACTCTGGGAAAAATTATTGCGCAGAACCCGTTCCTAGTGCATATCCGTTCCCCCATGCAGGTCTATCGGCATACCAAAGGAGATCCAAATGTGACCGATGGCTTTGAAATTACAATGCCAAACCTTTGTATAGGCAGATGGACAGACGGAGGATTTCACTAGATACCCCTGAATCCCCTTTTGGAGGTCGAGGGCTTAACAATAATCCACACCTGAGAAGTAAATTCACTTCAAGTAAACCATCATAAGCAAGGTGAAATCTGCATACCAGGGTAAAATGAACTTTTTGTTATACCAATTATGATTTAATTTGCCGGTATCAGTTATATTTACTATTTATTTATTTATTGGTGTTTAAGGTCACACACTTATGCACAATGGCTAATCGTGACCGTGACAGTTTTACGGGTGGAGGAAGCCAGAAAGAACCACCGAGCATCGACGAGCAACTGTCAGCTTCTCAACATTCTAACTCTGTTCAAGCTCCGCTTAAGCAGGGTTACAGCGGTTGAAGACATGTGCACCATCGCCTTAGTACATGGCATCATCGTGCCCACATGTGGGCAACCAGGATGAAGTGCCTTGTCCAAGGACACAACATGGGTCGTCCCGGATGGGGATCGAATTTGGGACCTCAAGCTTAGAAGTCCAACAGTCTACCACTGAGCCACCGGCCGGTATCGGTGACAGAATTGACAATTGTACAGATTATAATCTGTATTCTGAAAAAACCATCCAACACTAGTTGTGTTGTCATTGTAAGCGACCACCCACGTTTTTTTTTTCTTTTTCAATTTCAGTAAAAAAAAAATTGTTAGGGTAGGGGCAAAAATTAGGGTCGGTCAGGTAACTGGAACGTTACCATCAATTTTTTTGGGTCTTATATTAAAATAGAATTTCAAGCAAAATAAATAGCAATAACAATGCACAATCTCCCTTCAGCTGAAATTCTGATAAGAAATTGATCAAGAACTCCCACTGTGCATTGCTATTTCAAGTTGTGGTACTTGAACTTCAGAATAAAGCTCAAATGTGGACTTTCAGCACTCAACCAGTTAACCCTTTACCTGACATGAAAAGCAGATGACACGTGCAAACAAAATTCTTGAGTAACTAATTTTTTTCACTTTTTGTTTCAAAAACATAGGTTATGACCCAGGTCTGGCCATTTGAGGAGAGCTATTGCTCCGGGTCTCCTTGGCTCCCCTCAAATCATATTGGGGAGGGCCATACTTGCCCTTCTTAAACTGTAATGGCTCTCCTCAAACTTTCAATTCCCTTATTAAAAACCGTGTATAATTAATATAAGTGTAGAATAGCTCCCTTGAAACAGATTTAGGGGAGCCGTAGCGGCTCCCCTGGATTTTTCAAAAGGCCAGGCCTGATGACCCCTGATTAGAACGAGGTCGATGAGCTCGTTCCAATGAGGGGTCATAACCTATGTTTTTGAGACAAAAAATGAATAAATGATGAAAATTAATTGCCGATTTTTTAGAATAGCGCAGACCGGATTTTGCAGTTACGTTAGGTAAAGGGTTAATGGTTATTTTTTCTTAAGACCTTACCTGTTGAATTTTGTCAGGTGTGACTCGGTACTCAGAGTAATCCACTGCAGGCCTCTCCTCCTGCCAATATACAATCTGTACATTTTCATTCTCAGGAGTGTACTCTCCCTTTGAAGTTGTTTCTTTACCCTTTTTCGCTGAGGATGGAAATAAAAACAGAGATTATTACACTTTTGGATGATAAAAACTGAAGAAGTTTTCCAGAATTTTTCCTAAACTTGACAGTATATTCAAGGCAGGGTTCATAAACTTTTTTTAAGATGAAATTATATGACTTTTCCAGGATTTCAAGTGAATTTGCCAAAGCTTTAACCCTTTACCCAACAGAGACGATTTCAAAATTTATTATTTTAAATACCATTTTTTAAAAAAATTTCAACAAAACCATATCATGTGACCCCTCTCTGGAACGAGCTCGTTCCAAAGAGGGGGTCACATGATATGGGGGTCACATGATAGGCATAGAAGTCACTTGCCACAAAACTTGAGAATATTCAAATTTTTAGTCCCCTACCGACGTCGCCGGAGGGGACTCTAGGTTTGCACTCTGTCCATCCGTCCGTCTGTCGACGCACGCTATTTTGAAAGCATAACGCAAGGCCGAGTTTAGTGCTGAACGCCTACTGCATGCCTAGAGCAATTTTTTGCACCCCTTGATTTTCTGGAATGCCAGACCTGTTTGGGACTGCCTTTAACCCTTTACCCAACGCAGACGATTTAAAAATTTATTATTTTAAATACAATTTTTTAATTTTTTTCAAAAAATTTCAACAAAACCATATTCAACTTTTTTCTGTATTCGATGTAAACAGCATTTCGTTTCTATCACAGTGATGATTGTTCACCAACGAGCAGCTCTTATGAGGATTTCTTTCAACAACAAATGTTTCAATGTCTTTAGTGACAGATTGAGTGGGTAACGATATTTCGGTTCCGTCATTTTGTGACCACGGTACCGACACGCTATCGGTAATGATAGTTACCGTGAAATCCTGACACTTGTCACTGCTCCAGATCTGTCGCCCATTAGAACCTCAATGTGGCCTCTTTTACTTTGAACGCAATGAATGGAGTTCGAAGTTGGTGAAGGTATTCTTACGATTATTCGGTGTCTCTGTAGTGTGGATTTTTCTCCCCTGGACTAAGTCTGCTCCGTCGAGATACAGAATAATTGTTATAGTCCCAACATTAGTATTTAATTTTCCTGTAAATATTATTTAACTGAACGTCACAACAGATCTGGTGTCAATTGACAATTCACCCAACAACAGTCAAACGTCAAAAACGCCCACCCCAGATCTGGAAACACGGCTGTCACTCCAGATCTGGTGAAGTTTAGTATTGAAACTTACATTCACAATGTAGCACAAATATAATAGACCTTATGAATTATTCACATATTCAATTACCAAGAATCATCCAATGTTTATGAAGTTGTTTCTATTTTGAATAAAATATATTTTCATACTTTCCACAAGTCTTGTTTAACTATATAGACTTTTTAGACTTTTATAGTCGCAAACACCTGACCATTTTCCAATCAGGCCTAAATCTCAATCCAGGCGGACCCAATCATATGTTGCGATAAAGAATAACCATAGGTTTTACTAAGCTTTTTGCAAGTTAAGATTGTGTGCTGTGGTGGACTGATATCTCTGAATCGAGTCCAGGCACCCATACTTGATCTGCAAGTTATTTAGTTAAGTTAACCCCGATTTCTTGGGGGCGCACGCAACAATATATATTATTTAATTCCTTTTCCAGTCCTGGGAATTAGCGACGGCATTCGGCAATGCCGTCGCAAATGCCGCCCCCGTGGAGCATGACGGCAGCATTTTCTTGCCGTCGCAAATGTCCGCCCAAATATTTTTTACGTGTCCCAAACACCTGAAGTCTGTCAGAATTGATCATCCAACCCCACATAACATATGTTTTATAGGCATAACTGGTCTATAAAATCAACATTTGTGAAGATATCCAATATTTATTAATTTGAAAGAAAGATTGTACAAAATGTATGTTGTTGAAAAAGTGTTTGTAACCAGTTGTTTGTCATTTAGTTGTGCTCTTTGAAAGAACCCCGTTGTTGACTGAATACACGTTTAAAATACCACTGGAATTCCTGGGCAATTCCCCTTGACGTCACATCATTCATAAACACAACCAATCAAATTCGTCGTTCTATAAAAGTAGCGCCAGTAAGATATACTTATCGTAATACTATAACGTCCATGAATACACAAACATCCGACTCACTAGAACAACGCTTTAATGACATGTTCACACAATCATGAGAAAAAACACAAAGAATTGAATTCAATACAAAAGAGGTCACTTCTATAGAGGGAATGTTCAATTGTTCATTGGAGTAATTACAGTGACGATTAATGGTTACAATAGCCTAACTGGCGTAGGCTAAATTAGTGTATTGGGACAACGCGGCAGTTCTATTGGTCACTGATCTAAAACACAATGGAGCATGTGGTCATGTTCTATTTTAATATTAGCATTCTCCATGTATGGGCGTGTGTGAACTGTACAGTCTTTACGAAGCTGAATTGGAAAACAATGAATCAGTTCAATAAAAAAGTAAACGCATTGCTCATATAAAATAAGAGTGAGTTGGACCAACATTCTTGTTGTGTTTAGTGGGTACGAGTTAACTCGCCCCAGGTTCATGACAGATTTGGGTGCAATGCAAATATTTCTGTCTCCAACAGTTACTGTCAAAACCGATAGGCTGTCTGATGCGTGGATGTGAGGTACTGGCGTTTAAAATTAAACAGGACAACCAGTCAATCAATCGATCGATCACTTAATCGAACTACAGCATGTCCAATTGACCACCCGTCAATGACCTATTGTCTACATGAATGCAGCTGTTCTGATTAACGATTATTATTCACTTTGTGTCATCAAAACAAGTCAATTGAAAAGTGCCGTCGCTGATAAAAATTTGCCATCGCAGAATTTTTTACGGCGGCAGTTGTGTGCCGTCGCAATATTTTCTTAATTCCCAGGACTGCTTTTCATATATTTTAATTTCCAAAAACTACATTTAAATGAAGATGGTGTTTTCAATTTTTTGAAAGTAAGTCACCTATTTTCACTTCGACACTCGCACATTGATCACGAATCTCAGCGGAAAAAACACAGAAATAAACAAGAACACAGTTGAAATATATATCATAAAATCCCCTTTTCTTAAATAAATTTAACTTAAATCCATATTTTACTGCTTTGTGAGTTTTTACCAGAGTTTGAAATGCATGTGATTTGACTCCGAACGTTTTTCGTAAGTTACAACGGGAACGAAATATTTGACTGTTGTTTTCCGGGATTTTTGGTCCAAAACTGATTCCCGTCCGGGAGGCCAGGAACTACACTGAAATTCCGGGATTTTCCCGGGCATTCCAGGAGAGTTAACATGTCTGGGATCTAAGGACAGCTGAAGATAATATTATGAAGACTCCTCCGAGTCTGTTTCATTTTTAAGTTCTGGAATCACACCCGAAATGTTCACTGTAATCGCCAATAAAACGTTGGTGTAATTATTAGCGGACGTTTGTTTTTTTTTTCTGGCAGACCTTTTGGGTGAAGTTGTAAGCAGACATTTTGTCTCTTTTCATTGTTTGGCACATCACAGACCAAAACAAGAGGTGGGTCATGCCCCGGTGCATACCCCCACGGTGCATACCGCCAAACAATGGAAAGAGAAAAAATTAGGAAAGTTATGAATATTCTCGGACAGACTCACACAGGGATGCACGGATGGATGCACGGACACACAGACGGACAGACGGACGGATGCATGTAATCCAGTATACCCCCCTCTCCCTCCCTTCCCCCCCCCCCCCCCCCCATTTTCTTCAAAAGTGGGGGTATAATAATCGGTAAAACGGTATACAGCGGTATCATTTTCTGATACTGTGGTATTTAACTAACCCAATACTGTCCAGCACTACCCTGTGCCTATATTGGACAGAAAACATGATATGGTTTTGTTGAAATTTTTGAAAAAATAATATTTTTTCAACTGCTGAATTTGCATATTACGCGGGCGGATGCGACAGATTCATTGGGTAAAGGGTTAATAATTAGTATAGAATACATCAAATAACATTATTAATACATAATACATTGAATATCAATTGTCTCAAATTGTGGGTGCAAAAATTTGCAGCCGTAAAAATTGCTCACACGAAGGTCTGAATTATATCTGTTAATTTTGTTTTCAACTTTACATAGATTAGTAACAAAACCTCACTGAGAATGAATTATTTATAGACAATTAAAAGCCGCCCGGCCTCACATCCCCCCCAAAAAGTGTGGAATTCGTGGTATTTGAAAAAGATTAAATTTTTCAGTCGAAAAAGGGACATAACTTTCGCAAAAAATGTCGGACCAAACCCTAATTTGAACTTGGCATGTATTTTATGTAGAGACATCTGCATACCAAATTTTATTTCATTCGGTCAACAAGACAACAACACCTAAAGTTATCAGGAAACAAAATGAAAGTGTCAATGACACTGTAGCTCAACTTGACAAACTTGAACTTGGTAAGTCATAAATGAAATGGCAAAATTGAATATCATGGTACCAATGTTATTTGATGAAATTTCAACATAACAGCAATGTGTGTGCACGTCAGAGTAATCCATGAATTTTTAAATGTAAACTGTAAGACAGGCTAAAGGAAGAATGTTGATACACAAATGCAGTATGTTCTGAGGTTATTGTAAATGGCAACTTTTTTCACAGAAATGAATGCTAATCAATAGCTCTTATCTAAAGTTCTTGCCTAATGAGCACACCAAGTTCATAAACAATCCTATGATAAATGTGGCCCGTAGGCCATGTCAAAGAATGTTGATGCACAAATGCAATAAATTCAAAGATTGTTTCTAACACCAACAGTTTTTGATGGAAATGAAAAGAAAATCAATAGATCCTACCTTTGTCACCCTGCATAAGCATACAAAGTTTCAAAACAAACTGATAATGAATGTGACCTCTGAGGCATGCCAAATGAAGATGTTGATGCACAAATGCACTAAGTAAAAGGTCATTGCTTTTATGGAAATTCATAAATGTACCCTACAGAGAGTTCAAAAGGGATAAGTTGATGCACAAATGCAGTAAGTTCAAAGGTTGGTGATAACGACAATAATTTTTTATGGAAATGAAAAAAAGCAATAGCTCACATCTAAAGGTCACCCCGAACACACATACCAAGTTTCAAAGTGATCCGATCATAAATGTGCCCTGAAGGGTGTGTTCAAGGGAAATATTGAGGTCTGACGAAACTAAGTTCAAAGGTCAGCGGCAACAATTTTTGACAGAAATGGAAGAAAATTGAGTGCTCCCATATAGATGTCACCCCACACAAGCTCACCAAGTTTGCAAGCAATCCAATCATGTGCCCTGCAGGGTGTGTCAAAGGGAAATATTGATGCTTAACTGCACCAAGTTTTTACTGAGTTCATCAAAAGTCATTGCCAGTGGCAACATCTTTTGATGGAAATGGAAGAAAATCGATAGCTCCCATCTAGAGGTAACCCCAAACAAGCATACAATGTTTCAAACCGATCTGATCATAAATGTGCCCTGTAAGGCATGCCAAAGGAATAAATTGATGCCTGACTAAACTAAGTTCAAAGATTGTTGCCAGCGGCAACATTTTTTGACGGACAGAAATGGAAGAAAATTGATAGCTCCCATCTAGAGGTCACCCCAAACAAGCATGTCAGGTTTCAAAGTAATCCAATCATAAATGTGCCCTGTAGGGTGTGCCAAAGGGAAATATTGAGGTCTGGCTAAACTAAGTTCTAAGAACATTGACCGCAGCAACATTTTTTGACGGCAATGGAAGAAAATCGATAGCTCCCATCTAGAGGTCACCCCAAACAAGCATGCCAGGTTTCGAAGCAATCCGATGATAAATGTGTCCTGTATGGTGTGCCAAAGGGAAATATTGAGGTCTGACTAAACTAAGTTCTAAGAACGTTGGCCGCGGCAACATTTTTTGACAGAAATGGAAGAAAATCGATAGCTCCCATCTAGAGGTCACCCCAAACAAGCATAACAGGTTTCAAAGCAATCCAATCATAAGTGTGCCCTGCCCTGTAGGGTGTGCCAAAGGGAAATATTGAGGTCTGACTAAACTAAGTTCTAAGAACGTTGGCCGCGGCCAAATTTTTAGATGGAAATTGAAGAAAATCGATAGCTCCCATCTAGAGGTCACCCCAAACAAGCATACCAAGTTTCAAAGCGATCTGATCATAAATGCGATCTGTGCGGTGTGCCAAAGGAAATTGTGGACATACGTACGCAGACGGACGAGAAGTGACGGCAATAGCTCAGCTTGACTTTGTGAAGTTGAGCTAAAAAAATGAATTTTTGAAGTTGAAAAAGGGGCATAGAACTCTGGCAAAAGCTGTCGGACCTCACCCCGATGCGAACTTGACCTGTATTTTAGGATGATACACCTACATACAAACTTCATTTGATTTGGCCAACTATAACTAAAGTTATCGAGAGTTTCCGCTATACCGGCACAGCGGCCGTCAACCGGATGCATTTCCCCACCACGGAACCTTCCAGACATTAATCAACATGTTAAAACTGACCCTGACCTGCCCGTTCCCGGAGAAATAATTGATTCACAGATTGTAGAAGTGGCATTTCTAGACTTCTTTTGATGATTTCCGTACACAAAATTCATAGAAAGGTGGCTGTACTCTGATGATGCAATTGTTCCATGAGTTCTGCATAACTCAATCAACCCCCATTGAAAAGATAGACAAACTGTAAACAATAATCTCATTCAATATTAAATGCATCACATGACAAAACGGTCCGATTTATTTGGTCAGTATGTGCAGGACATAATGCGACAAAGTAGCAGCTGATCTATGGAATGACATAGGGAGTCATCCAGGACCGTCGTCACTGAACCATGGAATAGTAGCGGACCCGCCAATGGAGGCAAATCGAAGAGCAGCACTGCCCCTCAAGAAGGGAACGGCATGTGTCCAGCACAGCATGCCTGCGAACTAATTTCAAGTTAGCCGTGTTACAGGCATGTGTGTGAGAAGATGCATGAGCAACTTGGACAGCACACACAAAAAACATGTTCATCGTCAAACTTATCTGGGAGCAGATAAGTTGCAAAGCAGAGACGACATTATTGAAGAGAGAAAGCATTCCAGCATCTCTCCCGATAAGCCCAACATGGATGCCAGAGTATATGAAAAATGGCCAGCTTGGGAGTTGGAGTCCCAATCCAAGACCGTCAAAGCCTGGCAGACTGACGGATTGGCGGAATCGTAGGAACGATAACGCACCGGAGGCAAAAAAGTGTCAACACTGATGAAGAACGATGTCTTCATAGCCTTGGAACTCAGCTTAGAGTCCAAAGCCGTAAAAGCTTCAACCACCTGTACCGACAGGCATGGTCGAAGGCGCCCAGAAGCAGGTTGCTCCACAGGCTGTAGGCGCGCGACCGATGATCGCGGCCAGGCTGACACTGTCGGCTGGTTTGACGGTTTGAGATCTGGAAGGAAACCAAACACAAAGTCAAGAGCTGCCCCCAAGTCAGAAGACTGTTGGCTCTCGACGTCAGGTATGTCGGACTCATCCCGTGAGTCGGAAGACACATAGCCCATCAAGGGCAAACCAGCCGACGCCTCCCATGGTGTAGGCACACCAGGGGGATCAGAAAGCGGCCTGTTTCCAATCCCGGGAGGCGGCGCCACAGAGGAGCGCTCGGAAACCACTCGTAGCCTCACTGGAAGCAACAGAAAAGGCTCTTGGACAGAACCTAAGTGAGCAATGAGAAGGCCTCTCTTAGCTCACTGACTGTGTCGGAACGGTTCGACATGGGAACGAACCGACAAAGTGGCTTCACACCTGACCCATTTTACCAGCAAAGGGTCACAATCCTCAAATACACCCGATGTGGGGTGACGGGCTGCAGCCAAAACATCTGAGAGCAGATGTGTATTGGGGTATGACATACCCCGAGGATCTACAGAGCGGAAACTCGGGAGAGTCGCCGCAGACCTCTGCAGGACAGAAGGACCAGGCTGCACAAAAAGCGTTGGTCCCGCAAAACTGTCCATGGGACCAGAGTGCGTGGACGGAAATGCCACGGAGCTCATGGTGACCCCCACCATGAACATCTGAATCCAATGAGAAAAACTGAGGTACTAGATGGCGGAGAGACCACAGTAGATGGCTTGGCCGGTAGCCCCTCCCAACGACGCCAAGTTGAAGTCAGGGAAGGCTGAGGCCAATACCCCACGTCTACACTACCAGACATCTCTGCAGACCCCGCAGGGATAATACTGCTGTGCTCAACAGTGGAGAGGACACAACAGGGGGTTTGGTCGGCAGCCACTTCCGACTTCGCCGAGTTGAAATCAGGAAAGGCTGAGGCCGATATCCCACGTCTACACTACCAGACACCTCTGCAGACCCCTGCAGGGATAAAACGGCTGTGCTCAACGGCTGAGAGGACACAGCAGGGGGTTCGGTCAGCAGCCACTTCCGACTTCGCCGAGTTGAAGTCAGGGAAGGCTGAGGCCGATACCCCACATCCACACTACAGACATTGCCGAGGCCGGCTAAAACTATGACCGATGACGTTGTAGATGGAACAGCAGTAGCAGCAGATACGACGGGAGCTGTTGAAACTGGCGGAAAAGGGGAGAGAGCAACCTAGCTCGGCCTCCAAAGGAGGAGTTACAGCCCTAGTGACAGCCTCAGATGTCGACTGGAGAGGGCGCCTAGTTCCGGAACCAGGCATCTCTTCGCCAGACATCCAACAGCACCCGCAGTATCCACCACAGTAAAAAACTGCACATCCCCCACGGAGGGGGTATAACTCTCACCAGACGTGGTCGTGTCGGGAGGCCCCTAAACGACAGCGTTCCTCACCCCCCCCCCCCCCCACACGGGTGTGGGAGGAGCTGAACATCCCCACAGAGGGGGTTTTACTCTCAGCAGACGTGGTCATGTTGGGAGGCCCCGAAACGACTGCGTCCCCCCCCCCCCCCCGGGTGCAGGAGAAACAGAAATTGAGCCCTCAACAGAGTGAAGAAATCCTGTCCATACAGTCCCTCATTGACACCTAACTCCAATAATAATATTAAAATTTATCAACCGAAAAATTTTATGTCCGAACCGCATTGAAACGATGTCGAAAATCAGCGCGAAATCGGAATATATAAATAAAATTCAATGAAAATGTGGTTGAAAATATTATCGAGAATATATAAAGACACTCCTGTTATTATACGATCTTCAGATCCATAATTCCGGTCATAGAAAAACCATTATCGACGATTTGAATTATCACTGTTTCGTAATGCAAAATGGAGACACACATCCTCCACATGTCTCGGAAAAAAAAGAATGCTTAATTGATGACTGCTTGCGCACTGGTTAACGGAAGTCGTAGAATTGTACTAAAGGAAGAGCGTCCCCTACTGGGTGTGCGCCGATGGCGCACAACCCAGTTTTTGCTTATTTTTTCGTGGTGTTTTTTACACCACTTTTCTTTCCCAACTCTCTTGGGAAAGATTAAAATTGAGAGTATTTTATCCGAGTTAGGGTCTTCCACTGTAGTGCAAGCCTGTAGAAAACAATTGTACGGTAGGTTGATAAGAAATGCTGTGTTGACCACCACTAATTCTTCACAGAGCCAATCAAGGAGAAGGTCCTCTGGTCTGTTATTGTTCAGCAGTTGAAAAAATTATGGGCAGGACCCAGATGAGCATAAGTGGAGTTTATTAACCCTTTGATACTTTTGTATGTCTTATGACGTACGAAATCAAACAACGCGTTAATACTTTGTGGTCGTTTGTTTTGTTGTTATTTTTCGATTTTTAAAGTTTTAACCTCAGTTCCTATTGTCTCCCAAATAGCTGCTGTCAAGACTTCTTAACTAGTTGAATGCTAGAAGCCACTATCAGGGCTTTCAAAAAATGAGGATACCAGAGCAAAAGCCAACACTTTCCTTGCTTATATTTCATATTCAGTCAAACACAAATAATATTTTGTAAATATAAATTTGTTATATTACAAATTATTGGAGAGTGCCTGTGGGCACTCTCCAATAATTTGTAATAAAACAAGTTTTGTGTAACAAGACCACCAAAAATAATTTAGCCCTCAACCAGTTCATCACTAATGTGAAAAATATCGTGTTACCTGTACTTTCCGTCGCATTTTGAAAAGTTTTGAAGAAATTGAATTCCCAGTGATGTTTGAACATCAGGATAATTGAAGTCTCAAAGGGTTAATTCACTAAAAGGCCATTGCTGTGTCTGACACCATAACAGCATAACAATACTCAGCCTTGGACTGAGATTTTACTTCGATACCAAAACCCAACCTGAAATTTCACTTAACAACAGCTATGGTGATATCTTTTATTTTTTTCCATCGGCAGTTTTATCGCCGAGAAAAATTTATTTTTCTTTGACTTTTGCCTCGGCGCTGTTATCAGCAAACGCTAATTGAAAGGGTTGTTTTATTTCTTGATGTGTCTTAAATAATGAGCACACGGTACCCCAACCTTTTCAATTTCCTGCCATTCAAACTACCACAACCAAATCATCAATTTTTCACACTGGTACATCTGTCAATATATTACCTCAGTAACCTGTCAACATTTTACCCAAACACGCCACTGCTTCACAGCCTCCCCAACGCCCCTCCACATCCAATAAAAAAAAAATAAAGATAACCCCAGGAAAAAGAACTTCCTAATTAGATCAGGGAGGTTATACTAAAATAAAATTAAAAACTACTACAATTCACTGAAATTCGTTTGAACTGAATTAACATAACTATTCGATCCTATAATAGAATACATGACAAATTATGTAGCTTTCTATTTAATGAATGTCAACAAATATATTATATTTTCTTTTTAACATTTCAATCAATGTAGTGTTTAGCTGTTGCCCCCAGCTCCACACACACACTCACTCCAGGTCCATAAGGTGTGGAGTAGCAAATATCAGGTAGTTTGTCGGTCAAATTCAGCTAATCACTATCTCTTTTTAAATTCCAAGAGTGAGTCTACAATATGCATCCAGGTTAATTTGTCAGGGACATTTATTGAGATTAAGAAAAGATAAATGAATCTAGGGCTGCCTCTGGGCAATGGACCTCTGGGAGCCTGGGTTCAACTCAGAGGTGAGAGGTCTGTTGCCTCAAACTATGCTTATAATTTGCACGGAGTTGATATTTTACTGAAATACAATTGAACAAATGGAATAATAATTTGGAAAAGCACAAAATAGACTTGTTGGGCCTGAAAATGCAACTTCTTACTACATCATGTCGACCTGGAAGTGTATCGTTTTGTATCATGATACACATGAAACAATATGATACGCGAACCGTGAACAATGTATCGCGATGCATTGAAATTGCGATGAATCGTTACAGCCCTAAATGAATCACCCACCCAATTTTGCAGACCTGAACATAAGAAAAATGATAGTGAGCCAAGAGCAACTCACATGAAATATGTTTTCCTAAAATGATTTGAGCAACTAAATGAATTACATATCGTCCATGGAGTGCAACAAGGTACCATCTGCAGGGCTCTCGACGAGCAAAATGAAGGCGAGTGATGGATCACTCTCCTGCTTTTCATGTCAGGCAAGTGATGGTGAGTGATCGATCACTCTCCTGCTTTTAGGTGAGGCGAGTGATAGGCCTAGATAGAAGAAAAAGTTGAAGAAAAGACCGAAGTTAAAACCAAATATTAAAGTGCCTGTCCAATGTGTACTTATTGAGTTTACTTAATACTAAGTGTGCCGTGCACACTGCAGTATGTCATTTAAAAGAGGACAAATGATATGATTCTAGTTTGGTAATACATGAGGTGATATAAAAATATATCTAATGGGACTCGTGATTATATAAACACTTGGTGGTTCATCACTGACTAGCAGGGTGCAGAGGTACATGTATACCTGCTCAAAAACCTGGCTTCACTGACTAAGAGGGTGCAGAGGTACATGCATTCCTGCAATGACATTCCTGGCACAAACCCCACAATAAATGTGTGTAGCGTAAGCTTTTTTTTGTGATACAGTTATATATTTTTTTTTATGAGTGTCGTCTGCTACTAGCATTAGGTAAAGGGTTAATACCTTTGACCAAAGTCTGTCAAACAAATAATTTCCCAAGTTAGGAAGTGTCAACATGAGCTCAGCAAATGTATTAATAGTAAGTTATTTCAAGATGGATGCATGAAAGTATTTTTTATTGATCCCTCCTTTGTGTGCTTGTGCTCTGCATTAAACTTTTCTTGTAATTACTGAAGAATTTTGGGTTTCTCTGCCTCATGAAAAGTTTTTCTTTTTTGGAGATGTGGGTGTTTCAACACCTGTACCCTCGAGGAGAGGTCGTTTTTTAGGAGTTGATATTTTTCCAACACTGTCATGACTGTCAAAGACTGCAGTATATTGTTTCCGAGTTTGGAAATTGTTTTTTTTGTTTCATTTAGTCTGTGATCAGCTGTTGTGTGGAGAATATTGTTATGTAAACAATTGATGATAAAAATAGTCGGTGGCCATTTTGTGCTGGGAATTCTGGGATTTGTTATCATTCATGAAGGAAAAGATACACTCTATTTCATTTTAATTCTATTCGTGACTTTCCGGAAATTGACGTCCCAACTTCGAATCTTTGCAACGGATTGGAAAACTGTGTTACCAGCTATTCGAAAACACCCCCGTTGTGTTTGTATTTTCAGTCGTAGAACTTCTTCCCCCAACGGAAGCAATGTTAATTTATGTTCAGTAAATAGTAATTTCTTTTTGCCTTGATAAATCCACATGGGTTACGAATCGATTTGCAAATCGAAAAAGAACACAAGTCAATAATTAAATCAAGTGAACAAATGTATATTATTTAATTGCCCCTTGTCTATAGCGTGCGCATCTCATTGAAAGGAAGTCATGCTTGCAGAAAGTTGCACCGTACAGTTCACCTCCGCAATCGCTCTGCGCTGCAGCGTGCAGTTTGCAGAGTATGAGGATGGTAAAATTTAATTTAGAAAGAAAATTACGCTACGGTTTTCATGAAAAATGATGAAAATGAACGGCATTCTATAATAAAACTGGTTGACATACCCACCGCAAAATTTATAAAATTTTGTGGGCGGGCGAGTGACTGATCGCTCGCCTGCTGTCAGCCTCAGGCGGGTACGAGGCGCGCGCGAGTGACCACTCGCCTGTCGTCGAAAGGCCTGATCTGCAATGCTAAAAGCAATCAAGAGATGAAATAACACTGAATGCAAAGTTATATGAGTACAGTGGAATCCTGTCAATTGAATAGCCACTTTGCAATGAAAATTATTCAATTAATATGAGCATTCAATTAACAGGCATTGTCACTTTCCAGTATTCTTGAGATAAACTTAGCATTTATTCAATTATATCTTGTTTGACAGAGCTCCATGAGCTCTGTCAAACAAAATGTAATAAATTAAATGTATTGCATGTAAAAAACATTATTTTAAAAAAAAAAATTCCACAAAACCATATCATGTGACAAGCTCATTCAGGCCTGGCAGTCTAGAAAATCAAGGAGTGCAAAACAATTGCCCTCCTCAGATTGCTTGGGAGCGAAATTGCACCTGGAATTCTCAGAACATATACCCGCATGCTATTTTGGTTATAGCACGTGGAGGGCGGACTGTCATCCGCTCACCCATGGAGTGGAGATATCACCCAACATACTATTCTCAAATTTCATACTAAAACACAAAAAGAACAAGCCAAGTTTCAATCAATGGACCTCTGGGTTTAACCCTTTACCCAACAAATCGCCTGCATCCGCGTAATATGCAAATTCAGCAGCTGAAAAAATATTAGTTTTCGAAACATTTCAACAAAACCGTATCATGTGACCCCTCTTTGGAACGAGCTCGTCGAGCTCGTTCCAAAGAGGGGTCACATGATATGGTTTTGTTGAAATTTTTTGAAAAAATTTAAAAAATGATATTTAAAATAATAAATTTTGATATCGTCTGCGTTGGGTAAAGGGTTAACCCTGAGGTCCATTGGCTGAAACTTTGCTTGTGTTAATTACACTTTGCATCAAATTAGCATGTATTGCTTGAGAGAAATCATCAGGTGATTTATTGACAATACACTCTCTATATACTGTATATTCATTTCATGGTATTACTATTGTGACTTGAAAATTGCACTACATTCAGCTACACAGAGGAAAAATTGGCACACACATATTCTCATTATTCAAAAAGTTGCATTCTATTCTTATGTGACTGTCTTCTACACTTAAAATGTATCAAAATGCAACACAGAATGCAGGGTTCATACAAAAATTTGCTCACAAAGTTCAAGGGTTTTTCAAGGGTTTTTCAAGGGCTTCTTAATTTTTTTCAAGGGCTACATATACTATTCAGCTTGTTGTATGAGCTCTAAAAATCTAAGATTCATGTGCCACGGATCTGACTTTGGAAGTCAGGAAGTACTGGTACCCAAAGTGTGATCTGTGTTACAGTCTTGGTAAAACGTTCCATACTTTTTCATGGTTTTTTTTAACTGAACGACACGAGCGCAACAAACAAGTAAAGGCAATTACACGCATATTTACAATGCCGAGGAAATAGCTTGGTATTCAAGGGTTTTTCAAGAGATTTCTGAAAGTTCAAGGATTTCTCAAGGGCTAATTTCAAATTCCAGGGTTTTTCAAGAAAAAACTCATTTTCAAGGGTTTTTCAAGAGCTGTATGAACCCTGGAATGGGTCATGAATTTGCGAATCAATGCAAGATTGACAAATGATAACAGATTTTAAAGGCAGTCCCAAACAGGTCTGGCATTCCTAAAAATCGAGGGGTGCAAAAAATTGCCCTCCTCAATTTTTCTAGGCGTGCGTCACTCCTGCACTCCTAAAGAATGTCAGGCCTGCTCATTGAGCTTGTTCCAATGAGGGATTACATGTAGTGTTGTAGGGTTGGGATGATACACCAAATTCACGGTATGATACGTATGAAGGTACACAAGTCACGATATGATATTATCTAGATATGTATCTTGATATTTATCCTGGCATTGAAGCTACAGTTAAGATCACAGGGATAATGGTGGAGCCAGCAATTCATAGTTGGGGAGCACAGATACATTAGGAAGGAGGGGGATCAATTCCAAAAATCGAGGGGTGCAAAAAATTGCCCTCCTCAATTTTTTCTAGGCGTGCATCACTCCTGCACTCCTAAAGAATGCCAGGCCTGCTCATTGAGCTTGTTCCAATGAGGGATCACATGTAGTGTTGTAGGGTTGGGATGATACACCAAATTCACGGTATGATACGTATGAAGGTACACGAGTCATGATACGATATTATCTAGATATGTATCTTGATATTTATCCTGGCATTGAAGCTACAGTTGAGATCACAGGGATAATGGTGGAGCCAGCAATTCATAGTTGGGGAGCACAGATACATTAGGGAGGAGGGGGATCAATTTCAGCCCCCCCCCCCCCCCCCCCCATTTCCCATATTCTATCACTGGTCACGCATGTCTGAGCTCATATTCTGGCATAAGCCCATCAATAACTTTACAAATGCGAGTTACTAAGTGGCCCCTCCGAGTCTTAGCACATCCTTCTACTTTTCAGTTTTAGAATAAAGATGATTTTAGTCACAGGAGCTGGTAATTACGACGCAAATAGGTAAGTAGTCATCTGATGATCATGACAACTAATCTATCCAAATACATAAAAAAGCTGGAGTACCCTGATCCCATAGGTTGGCAATGAAAATATATCTGTGACGGAGACATGCTCTTGCAGTTCATGGTTCGACTTCCACTTTGCAATTTTCAAATCGATTCACCTGAATGAAAAAAGTTATGGAAGATGATTATGAAGAATAACTGGTGCACATCAAGGGGCTAATTAATAGGCACCGATTTCGTAGAAAACAAGAGTAAAGTTTTGTCAACTGCTTTAAAAACACTTGTAAAATGATGGCTAAAAATTTATCATTTTGCATAACCAACTGACGTTCATAATAAATTGGTGTATTGTTACAAGGTTTATCTGTAGTTTTACCATTTTTGAATCAGAATGTTGGATGAGTGCATAAAATATTGAATCACACCATGTGAGCAAAATTTCGGTGATTAGATCACACCAGTGATGTGAACCCGAATAAAAAATACCCTGATTAGGCTAAAAAAAATTAAAGTTTTGGTTCTCAGGCACCTCCCTCACTGGATTTGAACCCCCTCATTGAACATTTTTATTGTGTCAGTTATTCTGAGAACTTGTGAAAACTTTGATAATTTTTAGCTGCGACTAGCGCCTCTATAAGTGGCAATTTCGGTCTGTCTGTCGGTCGGTCTGTGACCAACCAGTTTCAAAACTCAATAACTTTTGAAATACTTGATGGAATGATTTTATATTTGGCATGTAAGTGTATCTTATTGATGTCTAGCCACTGTTCAATGCATGTGTTGTTCCAAATATTATTCTTTTCTTCAAGGCCTCATGTTTGATAGACACAACTAAGAAGAGCCATAGAATAGAAATCCTTTTGGCTGTAGTACTTGCAGTTGGATATAAAAGGTATGCCATAAATACAGTATGAAATAACTGTCCCTCTTTCAATAGTAGAAAGATGGCAAAAAAATTAACTGAGTTAACACAACTTTTTACAGGGAAAAAAAAAATAAAAATTAAAAATAAAATCCTCCCTCCCTCACTGATTTAAAAAAAAAAATTGCCTGAGAACCAATTCGTTTTTTTTATTTGGCCTTAAAAGGCTGATTTAATGATTGGTTTTCTGGTGTATCCCGGTGTTATATTCTGAATTGTGGGGCATTTGAGTTGGCCAAATCACTCAAGCCTAAAATGTGATATGTTGAATGTATTGAGAGTGAAAGAGTTGAATTTCAAGATTGGTGACCGGCCTATATAGTGGTATCATGATATGGTGAAATTTGGACATCCACAACGGTACCCGTATCATGGGTTGCCGTATCGGAGTACCGGCATATTGTCCCAATGCTATAGTATTAAAATGACTGGGATTCTGGAACGATTAGTCGACACATAAAAGTTGAGTCCAAGTCGACTTGTCAGCACCCCATTTTCTGCCACCATGATTGTCATAGCAATACCTCTGCGTTTAAATATTTTGGGCTGTACACTTGCAGACGAGTGTTTTGCCATTCAAATGTGTCCTCATAACAGAGGTAGATTTGTTGTATTTCAACTTAGTTTGACAGAGTTTGCAGTTCACAATTAATCGACCACTGTCTTTATACCCTTCAGTAAGTTCAAAGTGCTCCCACACTTCAGAAGTTTGGGTCTTTGTGATTTACTAGAAGCCATTACAAAAGCTGATGTAATCATCAACTCTTTGTTGTGTCGATCACATACGTAATAAATTAAATGGCACGGGAAACTCTCTATAAGGCCACACAAAGTAGATCTTCTGTTTCCCAGGCCATTATTTGTGAAATTGCATGCGGGCGAGCAGTTTTTTATTTTATTTTTTATTTCAGTAATTTTTTCTTTGCCATCAAAAGTTCATGTTTTTGGTTCAAGTTTTAGGCCTCATAATCTACAGAATAGCATGGGTGATGGTGTATTTCATCCCTTGAGTGCAAGAAGGCTTTGCAATGCTAAAGTATTGCAAAGCCTTCTTGCACTCAAGGGACAAATTCATCAATTTTTTTAACTTGGGTAAAATATCAGACATAAACCATTTAATTTTTATTTTAAGTTTAAATTGATTATAAAAAGAGAGCATGCAGCAGCCAAAAGGACCATGCGGGAGGGCCTGATAAACAGCTTTTTTATTTTTTTAGGCCTAACAGAAATTTTATTGTATGGAGACAAGTTCAAATAACTATGCCATTAACAGTATTAACACAGGTGCAGTGCGACCACTGTCAGTGAGTTCAAAGGAGCCGACGCAACACAGTCTACTTTGATCTCAATTCTGAGTCAGTTGTCTCATTATTAGTGTTGTTGACTTCTCTCTCCAAACAGATCAACTGACTATCATTTTAACTCTTCCTTAGTCAGGGTTCCTGCACCAAACCTCTAAGCAAATTTCAGGAGTTTCAAGGAGGTTTTTACTGCTTTTTCAAGGAATTTCAAGGAGAAAAACAGACAAAATTCAAGGATTTCCCAGGAAACATTTTCCACTTGCATTCAAGAGACAGAAAATATAACTCGACCCTTTACCTAAGCTAACAGAAAAAAAACGGCCAGCGCTTTCCATGAAAATCACTGTTCAATCTTTTTATATTTTCATTTTTTGCTTCTGAAACATAGGTTATGACTCTCATTGGAACGAGTGTATCACGCTCGTTCCAATGAGAGGTCACACCCTATGTTTTGGAAAAAATGAAAATGTTCAAATGCACAGTAATTTTTTCACAAGTGTCGTCTGCTACTAGGTAACAAGAGCACCGCTGGGCATTGCATCATACGCCCGTGAACTGTTCAAATTGTACCATTTTAACACATTTGCAATTTTTTTAGAGTGCGAGAAATTTATACTGGCATATATATTAGTGTCATGCGAATATTCGAAAATTCGAGTCGAATTCGAGTCGACATTTAAATTCGAGTCGAGTTCGAGTCGATTTGAAACCCGAATATAACAATTTCGAATATAGCGACGACGAACAATCTCTAATGTCGTAAATTTCCACCACGATAACGACAACAATCGCGTGCAAAATGGTGCAATATACAGGAACGTAGCCTTGATCTGTGGTTCTCAAATTTCAATTACGAAGTCAAATCCTAATCGTGAAAATGTGAAGCGTGTATGGTGTATGACCGTGTATCGGTGTATGGCTTGTTTCTTTGAACGTGTGGGTTTAATAATGTATTCTACATAAAGAGGAATTACGTTTACGCCACACACTGGCACACAGTTATGTCCGGTTTGTGTTGAGTTACGCTATGTCGTTTCCAGGTCGGAGTTTTTTACCTACCGTCCCAAATACCGAAATACGTCATTTGGTGATTATTGTCGTCCGTATCAATAGAAAATGTCGCACTCGATAATACATTCCTACTTTTCTCTTGACAAAGTATCGGGAACCTATAAGTGTAACACATGTTCCACGATTTACAAAGTCCAGTCTACTGGGACAACTAGTCACCTGTGGGTGCATTTGAAAAAACACAGAGAGCTGTACGACAAGGCAAAAGAAGATGATGAAAAAATTAGAAAAGCACAGGGACAGGGTATTAAGAGGCCTCGTCCCAGTACTATTGTCGACCATAGCCAAGCCCAAACTACAGCTACCTCAGGCTCACACTCCAAGAAACAAGCCAGTATGACCGCATTTACACGCTGAAAAATCGACGGCGATATGAAAAGTAAATATGACGCGGCTGTTCTTTCTTTTGTGGTGGCAGATGGGCGCCCATTTGAGTTAGTAGCTGGGAAAGGGTTCCAAAAACTATGCAGCACTTTAACAGACGGCAGTTACATTCCCCCGCATCCATCGTCACTATCTAGAAGGCTGGTTGATATGTGCCAAAAAGCAGAGTCTGAACTTCGAGATATTATCAAATCAGATGCAGGTGATTGTAAAAAATCGCTTACCTTCGACCATTGGAAGACCGATAATAACACTAATTATCTGGTCATAACTATTCACGCCATTGATAAATGTTGGAGGCTAATTTCGAGGTGCCTCGCGGTCGTCAACTTAGAAGACCTGGACCTCGATCATACCGCGGCTGCTACGGCTTCAGTTGTCAAAAATCAGTTAGAGAAATTTGATCTTTTACCGGAAGACATTATGTTCGTTTCTACAGACACAACCAACACTATGCCTGCCACTGCCAGAATATTGGAAGTTAAATAGCACGGTTGTGCATCCCATAAACTACAGCTGTGTATAAATTCAAATCTAAAGCAACAACCAATGGTTAAGAACCTGATAGATGCCACACACAGAATAACTACATTCTTTAATTCATCAACGGTTGGGCTGCACGCTTTACATAAACACCAGTTAGCAGCGGGCCTCTCTGAATCGGACCCACCCCTTGACGTGTCAACTCGCTTTAATAGCACGTGTACATTATTGGAATGGAGTGAGAAGAATGCATCACCCATAGCCATGGCATTGGTAGAATGTGAGCAGAACAGAAAATGTGCAAGTTCGCCACCACCGCCCATATCGTCGGCTTTAAATCAAATTAGACAGTCAGTTCTGCCACTACTGAAACCCCTTTCTGAGGCTACAACTATCCTTAGCGCGGACACTGTTGTCAGCATATCGATGATATTTCCCTGTATTCAAACCTTGAAACGAGAGCTGTCATCCCAAACTTCACATGGTACGAAGGCATTTCGTGATGGTCTAATTTCAGAATTAGAAGGGAGGTTTGATCTCAGCCAAGGCTATCTGCTAGCCTCAACATTTTTAGACCCCCGCTTTAAGACATTGATAAAGCAGGATAACTTTGACATTGCAAAGCGGTACATTGTTGATTCCGTAGCTTGTCTCAAGGATGACGAACCGAGTGCTGATTCTTCGCATCATCACACCCAGCAAGCTAGCGTCGATGACTCGGATAAATCCCCTAAGCGTCCATCTTTGATGGATGCTACATTTAAAGACATACAAAGCTCGAGCTGTTCAACAGAGTCGGGTGCCCAGATGAATCAAGAAGCCCGTTTAACCGCCGAATTAAGTGGGTACACAGTTTGCCCTGTTACTAACAGAAATGAGAGCCCCTTACAATTTTGGCGTGAGAATGCAGGAAGTTTCCCTCTTTTATCATCTGTGGCTCGGGATTTGTTTTCCATTCAAGCAACCAACTGTTCCTCCGAAAGAGTAAATTCGGTGGGTTCTTGCACTATCACAGATAGAAGACATCGGTTATCTAGACAGAACGCCGACACATTGATTTGGGCCAGAAAAAACGGCGACCTGATTGAATGACTTTTCTGTAGTTGAACTAAAAAAGTGACAATGGACTCATTTCGTTCTTGTTGTTGTAACAGTTGTATTGCGATTTGGCCAACTCACTTTGATTTTAAATTTATTTCAGTTTTCAGAGTCGGATCTGATGGTATATCTCCGATTCAAAGGTTCAAGTAGGGCTGTAGGAAGTGTAGGTCTAACGACTCTAACGAATCTTCTTGCAATTGTTTAATATGTTAATTAATAGTGTTAATGATTAAACCTGGTGTTAATTTATGTCAAAAATATCGTTTCTTTCTTGTATATCTATATGACAAAACGTCACAAAGCGATATGGTAATGGCGGTCTGGAAACTACCATTAGACTTATCGCTCGTAGAGTTACTTCCCTTGGACCACTGAGAGAGTGATATTGACAGTCCGCTTATGAACGAATCGCAGCCATCAATGCGTGAATCTTTTGTGACTCACAAAAGATTCACGCATTGATGGCTGCGATTCATTCATAAGCGGACTGTTAATATCACTCTCTCAGTGGTCCAAGGGAAGTAGTAACTCTACCAGCGATAAGTCTAATGGTAGTTTCCAGACCGCCACTACCATATTGCTGGCCAGCGAAAACGAGCAAAAAGACGCGTGTTCATTCTCAATATTTCTCATTTCCATTACATTTCCCAGAATTCCTAGATCTAGTTACAATGTTACTTATTATACTTATAGTTATGTATGGGATGAATATACCAGGGAATTAATGTAATATATACAAGAAAATCTCAAAATCAGGGTCTTGTATTTGTAACACGTTTCTTTTGTAATTATAGTATTCGAATTCGATATTCGACCGAATCGAACATTCAAAGGGGAAATTCGAGTCGATGTTCGAGTCGAAAAAAATTTCATATTCGCATGACACTAATATATATATATGTTACGGTCAGACTTTGAAATCAGTTAATTTGAAAAAAAAACAGTAAATTTTCATAATTGACCATGGGTTGGAAGGGATTGGTGGGTGCATCAGGGCAAACCAGTAAATTAAACAACATATCAAGTTTGGAGACGATAGAAAAACAAATACTAAAGTTATCATCCGGAAACCAAATATTTGGCAAATTCTTAGTCCAAAAGGGGCCATAATTCAGAAAAAATTGTTCGGACTGACCCCATATTCGAACTTGACCTTATTTTGTTGTGATTAAACCACATGCCAAGTTTGAACCCGAAGTTTGAAGCCGATCAAAAAACAAATACTAAAGTTATCATCCGGAAACCAAATATTTGACAAATTCCAAGTCCAACAGGGGCCATAATTGAGGCGAAAATTCTTCGGACCGACCCCATATTCGAACTTGACCTGTATTTTGCTGTGATTAAATCACATGCCAAGTTTGAAGCCAATCAAAAAACAAATACTAAAGTTATCATCCGGAAACCAAATATTTGACAAAGAATTCTAAGTCCAACAGGGGCCATAATTCAGGCAAAAATTGTTCAGACCGACCCCATATTCGAACTTGACCTGTATTTTGTTGTGATTAAACTACATACCAAGTTTGGAGCCGATCGGAAAACAAATACTAAAGTTACCATCCGGAAACCAAATATTTGACAAATTCTAAGTCCAACAGGGGCCATAATTCAGGCAAAAATTGTTCAGACCGACCCCATATTCAAACTTGACCTGTATTTTGTTGTGATTAAACCACATACCAAATTTGGAGCCGATCGGAAAACAAATACTAAAGTTATCATCCGGAAACCAAATATTTGATGAATTCTAAGTCCAATAGGGGCCATAATTCAGGCGAAAAATGTTCGGACCGACCCCATATTCGAACTTGACCTGTATTTTGTTGTGATTAAACCACATACCAAATTTGGAGCCGATCAGAAAACAAATACTAAAGTTATTGTTTGGAAACCAAACGGACGGACGGACGGACGGACGGACGGACAGACGGACGGACGGACGGACGGACGGACGGACGGACAACGCCATACTATAATACGTCCCGTTTTTCAAACGGGCGTATAAAAAGGAAAAAGAATGGACACCACCAGATGCACAGTATTTTGAAATAGCACACTGTCCATGCATAGCAGACTCCATTTCCAGAAGTTTCCAGGATGGCCTTCAATATTGAAGGAGTTTCCAGGTCCTTGGGAGGGTGTTTTGAGAGTCAAGGACTTTCAAGGAATTCAAGGGTGTGCGGGAAACCTGTTAGTAGACCTCCGATCGGAATTTTGTTATGTGTGATGTTTTTATAGAAAATGCAACATGTGTCAACTGGTTTAAGTAGAAATTCAGAGTCAACATTGGACTATCTAAGCATTGACGACAACTTGCTGACTAATCGTTTCAACACTAATCACATGATATCGTTTTGTTGAAATGTTTTGGACAATTTAAAAAAAAATTAATAAAATAAATTTTGATATTATGCGCATTGGGTACGGGTTAAATTTTAAGCTAGATGAGTGGCAAGGAGCTCAATGGAAAATAAAACTAGGGGCAAAATAGGCAATAAGGAAAAACAGGTGATTGCTCATTTCTTATATCAAAGTCCAATTTTGAATCCAGGAGAGTGACAGATCACTCACATCCAATACTCACTGAGTGGCTTGTTTCGAGTTTCAAACAACAGAAAGTATGTAACTGTTCAACAACAGCAACCTTTCTGAAAACTTGTATAGTTTACCTAAAACTTTTGATCCACTAATTCCAAGAACTGATCCCTTTGGCTTCTTCATATTCAAGGGCGAGGAAGATCTTGCTTGGCCTAAATTTCCCAGAGCACCTGCAGCCTGAACAATCTTTGAGAAGGTGGTTTTTGATTTTGCTGGTTTTGTATCTCTCAGGTCTTTCAAATTCATGTTGGTTATATCAAAAAGTTAAGAAACTAATTATCCCCAACTGGCTGTTAATCCAAGGTTTAAAATAATTATGAATAAGTCAAGCATCTAAATCTGTCTTTATTGATCTGAAAGAAAAACAAGAAAAATACATTTTATACTTTGACTGCCTGAAGATCAGGCTTGATGTTTCAATGCAAATACATAAGTCTGATTCCCATAAACTGCTACAATGAGATTCTGGTTAGATTTACTTTCAATTCCTTTGAGAAAATGTAGTTCCAGTTTGAGCAAATATCACCTGGCATCGATATCGGAGATTAAGTACTTTTAAAATTTTGCATGATGTAGAGATTTACAGTTAAAACTAGAAGTCCTGTCACGAACTGTGCGCTTATCTAGGCTTAACTGCGCGTAGGTATTGCACGCAATTGCCATATCGAATGGCATCCAAAGGACGGCAGGTTCTCCTGGTTACTCATAGCAAACACAGGCAATGTTTCTGCCAATGGACCTCCGGGTTACCCGGAGGTCCATTGGCTGAAACATTGCTTGTACACAGGCCATATGTACAGAATTTGATAGCCTTACTATGGTCGTAACACACAGATTAACATGCAGATCGACGTGCTATTTGTGCGCATTTCATGACAGGACTTCTAGTTTTAACTGTAATGCATTTTCTAAAGACTGTATAGCAATTTTTAATCTCGAGAAATAAGTGACGGTAATCTTCTACTGGATAGATGTATTTGACATAAGAGTTGTCAACAAATCTAACTGATATGACCACTAAATACATCATTAATCACAATAAAAGCAATATGAAATGTGCAATATATCAAACAAGTCCACCGCCAGGCGATGGATCAATATACGGCCACCTATGAAGACATTGCACTGATGCTGGTTATCGAAAGGAACCATCCTCTAGTTATGACTAATCAACCATAAAAAAACAGTATCTGTTGGATTATCACATGGACAATCAAAAGTCCCTGAAAATCTAAGATGGCTGCCATGGTGGCCATTTTGAATATGGTACAATGCTGGTTATCGAAAAGAACCATCCTCTAGTCGTGACTAATCAACCACAAAGAAACAGTATCTGTTGGATGTTTTGTTTTCAAGTTATCGAGGGACAAACAAAAGTTAAGAGATGGACGGACGGATGGTCAGAAAAAAATGAGAGTTGTGGGCTTAAAAAATTAAGACAAAATTGATCATTTTAATTTGTTAGGAACAACAGTTACAGTAAAACCTCGTTTTGGGGGAAAAATTTGGACCGTTAATATAAACCCCGAAAATTCGAAATTTGCCTCATAAGTCTCATATCTTAGTAATTAAGCTCGTAATATATCAGATAAGCTCATAATATTTCAGTAAGCTCATAATGCCTGTCCAGACAAAAAAAACATCTTGTAACTCCCGTATTATAGCATGGACAGATGGATGGACGGACGTTGCCATACCATAATACGGCCTGTTGATATGAGTGGTTGTATAAAAACCAAACCGATACGATATCATAGGAATACCAAACAACTGAACCGAACACATCATTGAATACCGAAACTGTGTGAATTTTCATATTTTCCCCCATTCACTACTTATAAGGCCTTACTGAGGATTGATAGTAGTTAAATGGTCCTGACTTCCCACAAGACAAAAACCTGTCAGGGATGTGGTGACAGGGGTGGGGTGTGTTGGGGGGGATGTTTCACCCCTCCAGCTAGGAGTATTTTTTTTCAATAATTGGAAATTCCGAGGTCAAAAATCAAATAGTTGGAAATTCAATAAATTAACATTGTTCATGAAAAATATTAAAATTCCAACTAATGATGAGAAATTTTGATCTTTTATTTCCAACTGGAAACTTGAGTTTCAAATTTCCTACTCTAAAATTGACATGGCCTCAAAATTTCGACTCTTGACATCAATCCGGTAAATTTTCTGACCCAGATACATTATATATGATGCTTTTTCCCTTTCAGGACTACCCGGTAGTGAACATTTTCAGAAGGGTTCATAACCCTTTACCCAACGTAGACGATTTCAAAATTCATTATTTTAAATATCATTTTTTTAATTTTTTTTTTTAAATTTCAACAAAACCATATCATATGACCCCTCTTTGGAACAAGCTCGTTCCAAAGAGGGGTCACATGATATGGTTTTGTTGAAATTTTTCAAAAAATAATATTTTTTTAGCAGCTGTATTTGCATATTATGCGGGCGGATGCGGGCGATTTGTTGGATAAAGGGTTAAAAGATATCACCCAGCGCTGCAGTGCAAACCACCTATCGAAACCACTCACAGTTGGAATTTACACCTGTGGCACCCCCCAGCTGAAACCGTCCAGCCACATCCCTGCAACCTGTACATGTCCAGTTGCTTAACAGTGATTTATAGTCAACTCTTCGGCACCTTTAGAGACAGTGAAAGCTTGACTATAAAAATATAAATCACTGCTCAGGTGATAGGTCTATTGCCAGCAGGACCTCCTAATGATGACATGTAAAACAAGTGTTTGACCACCGAGGTGCTATTAGTCCCCTACGGCGCTTTTGTGACATAAGGTGTTTTTGTCACAGAAGACACCAGAGTATATAAGCATCTTGGATTTTGAAAAAAAAATATTGAGCCTGCATAATTCCCTCACAACCTTTTATCTATGTACCATATATCTGAAAGGCGTAGCTTGAACCATGTTGGAGGGAGGGGGGTGGTAACATAAAAGAGAGAAAAAAGTTTAAAAAACACAACAAAAATGGCCGCCATTCTGCCATCTTGGATTTTGAAAAATAAATATTGACTGTGCATCATCCCCTCAGAACCATTTATCCATGTACCAAATATGAAAGGTGTAGCATGAAGCATATTAGAAGGAGAGGTGGTAACATAAAAACAGGCAGACAGACAGACAGATGGACAGACAGACAAATGTTAGATTTTGACAACATCCCATTACAACCCTCTACCCATGTGCCAGATATAAAAAGTGTAGCTTGAACCATGTTGGAGTGAGGGGTGGTAACATAAAATAGAGAAAAAAGCTTAAAAAACACAACAAAAATGGCCGCCATGGCGCCATCCTGAATTTTGGAAAAAAAATATTGAACGTGCAACATCCCATTACAACCCTCTATCCATGTGCCAGATATAAAAAGTGTAGCTTGAACCATGTTGGAGTGAGGGGGTGGTAACATAAAATAGAGAAAAAAGCTTAAAAAACGCAACAAAAATGGCCACCATGCTGCCATCTTGGATTTTGAAAAACAAATATTGAACGTGCGTCATCCCCTCCCAACCCTCTATCCATGTGCCAAATATGCAAAGTGTAGCTTGAACCATGTTGGTGGGAGGGGTAGTAACATGAAAATAGAGAAAAAAAGCTTAAAAAACACAACAAAAATGGCCGCCATTCCGCCATCTTGGATTTTGAAAAAAAAATTTTGAGCGTGCATCATCCCCTCAGAACCATTTATCCATGTACCAAATATGAAAGGTGTAGCTTAAAGCATGTTGGAGGGAGAGGTGGTAACATAAAAAACAGACAGACAGACAGGCAGACAGACGGATGGATGGACGGACGGACAGACAGACAGACAGACAGACAATATTTTTATTTCCTCAATGAAATGGGGTTTGGCGAACAGGCAATGCCTATATTAACGCCGTACCCTACTAAGAAATACAATACAATACAATGGTGCAGGTGCAACTGTACACAAAACAGAAACTGATCCAATGAATTGGAAAGAAAGAGAAAGCACATATGTCAGTGTTGAGTTTATTGGCAGCGGCATTTGTAGCCTGTGGTAGAATGATACAAGAACAACTTAAGCTGTATTTTCCTGGTGTGAACTTCCCTTTTGTACCACTAGCAAATATCAGTCAAATCAGATAATAAAAACCGAACCGATACCGCAGCACACCCCCACATAAATACTGAAATCAATACCAACTCAAAATTCCAATACCGTCCATCAAGCCAGAAAATAAGCAGACTGACATCTAAAAAATGAGGTCCCCAGAGGGTGAATTTAGTGATGCTACCCTGATCACTAAATTTACCCTCTGTGAACCTCAATCTGAATCAGGGTCTCAAAACTAAATTAATAATAATAATACAGTTTATAGCATGAATCCACATAATTACGCTCTCAGAACAGAACGAGGTACCCAGAGGATAAATTGGCCCACTGTGTGGGATAGCAGAATCAAATTCACCCTCTGGGGACCTCATTCTGCCAATGTCAGACGCCTTATTTTCAGGCCTGCCGCCCATGATCTCGAATCACAGGAAGAATAAAAATGGAAGGTGACACAGCTATAAGTACCCCTTTTTGGAACATTCATGCCTCATATGAATGCCAATGTTCCTCAGGTTATGCAACCTCTATTTCACCTGATAAATCAACCATGCAACTGTTACTATCTGGGTTGGCAGTAATATAGTTGAGCCCACTTAATCGTATATCTTTAATAAATTTAATTGAATAACGCTCTTAATTGTACATAACTTACAAACACAGAACCATTTACCATACCTTCAGTACAAAATTGACCCATTCGTTGCAAAGAGGTTATAGAGTCAATAACTTTCAACTGAATAAAAAATGTTGTTTTTGCAAATGATTCTCGCAAAGAAAACAATGAGAACCAGTTTTGATTCTCGTAATATGTGCATTTGATTATCATCATAGATTCTAGATTTCCTTAACACAAATGGCAGGTGACTCTTGCAAAAAAAATTATTGAATAACAATTTTTTCCCTTTTTTGCATCAAAATATAGGTTATGACTAGAGCTGGGTCGGAGTTGGTATTTTCGGTGCGGTTTCAGTTTTGGACCACCACGGAAAAACCCCATCCCATTAATTTGAAAACACCGACATTTTGGGTGGCAGGTAAAATCTGTTCTCCATTCTGCATTTTTATAGTTTCGATATTTAACAATGGCGGAACAAGCTAAAAGTCCATGGGTTACAGAATTTGAACGAATCGACAAGGAGAAATACAAATGTAAACTTTGTAAGAAAGTCATATCAGCATCACGAGGCAATACTTCTCTATTCCTAACACAAAAAACAATTTACTAGAATTGAACAATCCATTTAGAGGTGTGCCGATACCAGTGTTATCGGTTTAGCTGATACCGGTTTTGATGATACCAATATCCACTGTTTTAGATATCGGCCGATAACGATACCGATATTTCATTGGCTTGGGAATAAGCACATGTGAAGTTAGCCTGTCAAAACAGCAAAAGTTGATGGCATGTTGTAACTTACACAGTGTTTTCTTGGCACCGATAGGCGATACGTGAGTTTTGTTGCAGATCACATGAAAGAGAAAATCTCAAAATAATACATACCACCATGACTAGTGGAAGAAATTTTACAAAATAATTAACTTTTAAAAAAATACATATTATGCTGGTGTCATTTTGTAAACAATGTCTCCGGGAATTGTATAAACATGACAACCAAGGGAAACCATCTTTTTAAAACAGACTATAATTCCAGGAATTGTTAAAGTGTTTCCAGGAAGCTGGTTGATTGCCATGAGCTTTCTGAAAAAAATCAACAAAGATTAAGGACTGACCAACGTCCAGGGATATGGCTAGAGGGTTTCAACTGGGGGAGGGGGGGGGGGGCAGCGGGGGCAACGGTGTAAATTCCAGCTGTGAGTGGTTTCGATAGGTGGTTGCACTGCAGTGCTGGGTGATATCTTTTAACCCTTTACCCAACGAATCGCCCGCATCCGCGGTGTAATATGCAAATACAGCTGCTGAAAAAATATTATTTTTCAAAAAATTTCAACAAAACCATATCATGTGCCCCTCTTTGGAACGAGCTCGTTGAGCTCGTTCCAAAGGGGGGTCACATGATACGCTTTTGTGGAAATCTTTTTAAAAAAATTTAAAAAATTATATTTAAAATAATGAATTTTGAAATCGTCTGCATTGGGTAAAGGGTTATGAATCCTCCTGAAAATTTTCACTAGTCCTGAAACGGAAAAAGCATCATTTATAATGTGTCTGGGTCAGAAAATTTACCGGATTGATGTTAGAGTCGAAATTTTGAGGCCATGTCAATTGTAGAGTAGGAAATTTGAAACTCAAGTTTCCAGTTGGAAATAAAAGATCAAAATTTCTCATCATTAGTTGGAATTTTAATATTTTTCATGAACAATGTTAATTTATTGAATTTCTAACTATTTGATTTTTCACCACGGAATTTCCAACTATTGAAAAAAAATACTCCTAGCTGGGGGGGTAAGACCCCCCCCTCCCCTTGTCGCCACATCCCTGCCAAAGTCTTGTTTATTTTGCTGAGCTTGTATTTGTGTCACTTTGTTTTGATATTGATTATCACTCAACCTTCTGACATCAATTCGCGAGATGAAAACTTACACCAGAGAATCAAAATATAGTCAAAAAGTTAGTTTAAAGAAAACAAAACAGAAGCGAGACACTTTGCAGCTGCTCATTTGCATTCTTCTGGAGTCATGACACTATGGCCGGCTGCTGATTGGTTATGATTCCTTTGCAGGCATGGTCTGTGCTGAATTCTTCAATCTTCAAAGATGATTGAAGACAGTGAAGTGACATGTTGTCTGCAGATTGACATGGGTAATGGGAATTTTCTTTTGTTGACAATCAAAATAGGTGAATAAGGGCGCAACACTGAACAGTGATTTATTTGAATAAAATATCACTTACTATGTTGTAATTATATGGCGAATAGTATTTCAGGACTCAGAAGATCCCAACATTTATTGGGTTTTTTCCTAGAAATGTGACAGGAGGGGCGACCGTGGACCCCGCAGTCCCTTCCCAGATTCTAGGATTCGGGATTCCCGTCAAATGGATGGAGGAGAACACTAGTTTGATAAACCACAGGAACGATATACTGTCGACAGATTTTTATTAAATATGGAATAGTCAGAATTCATTGATAACGACAGAATGAAATCATTTGACAAGTTGGGAGACAGTCAACCTTCGAATGGCGGACGGACGGCAAAACCAGAAAATTCCTTGTCAAGAAAATTGGTTTAGAAAGCTCAAACACATGTCAGCACAGAGGTAATTTTTAATGCTTCAAAATATTGCGAGCGACACAAATTCTGGCATCAACAGCTCTGCGAGAAAACTCCCAAAACTGTGGATGAAAGTACTGTGTCGCCAACTAGAATCTAGCTGTGGCGAAACAATGTATAATGGGAAGAAAAGGCTGTCAGACCCACCGATCTGTGCGTTTGTAATGAACACCGTTTCTGTCCGAAGTGAATTAGTGGACAGCGCTTTTATACTCTTTGCAAATGAGCAGTCCGTGCGACTTCAGCCAATGCGCAAAAAAAAAAATAAATGAACGAAGTGGGATTTACGTGTTACTGATGTTTGTCTCAGCCATAGTTAGGGACACAAGCTTGTCAATAATTTTTCGTTTTGAACAACATTTATATAAAACTTGATATTTAATTTTATATCTTAATTTTCGAAACCACCACAGAAATATGACCATAAAATGATGCTGACCGCAGAAATTTTTACAGATTTTTTGATGCAGAATTGCTGACAAATTATTGGCAATGATATCGGGTGAGAAATCTTCTCTTTTGCAGTAACCATGGCATTATTCACAAGCATCTCAAGGAAAGTCCGCATTTTCAGCGAACGGAAAGTTAAAACCCAATCTGAACTCTACAAATTTGTGCGTAATTTGAACTTTACAGTATATATCAATAAGCCAAACATTCTTTTCAGTTCTATTAATTTATCTTTGTCAAGAACTGACGACGTTTCGACATCGTTCACACACTGCACTGGGTAAGCAAGTTTGCAAAATCACCCTTAATTCGATGAATGAACTTGGCCTGTTCCAACACCGACAACCGCACCCGCGGTTTTACTTCACAAAAAACACCGACTTGAAAATTCACCACCGACCCACCTCTAGTTATGACTCCTCGTTATGACCCCTGATTGGAACAAGCTCAACAAGCTTGTTCAAATGAGGGGCTGTAAGCTATGTTTTTGAGATACAAAATTCGAATGAAATGAAAATTGAATGGTGATTTTTGTAAGTAATGCTGGCCGAATTTGGCCGTTACATGGGATAAAGGTTTAACCCTTTACCCAATGAATCGCCCGCATCCGCCCACGTAATATTGAAATTCAGCAGTTGAAAAAATATTATTTTTCAAAAAATTTCAACAAAACCATATCATGTGACCCCTTGTTGGAACGAGCTCGTTGAGCTCGTTCCAACGAGGGGTCACATGATATGGTTTTGTTGAAATTTTTTGAAAAATTTGAAAAGATGATATTTAAAATAATAAATTTTGATACCGTCTGCGTTGGGTAAAGGGTTAAAGGACTGGAAAATTCTACTTATTTTTGCTCCTTGATAAAAAAAAGGTAATACTTTGACTTAGTGGTGGTGTCTAATGAAGTCTTGGATGCCTATATAGACAGCCAAGACATAACAAGAAACTACTGCCAAGGTACTGTAACATTCATCACCAAGACCACCAGAAGCCTGTGTATTGGAACATGTGTTCTGCATGTGCATACAAGACAAGAACCTGACAAAAATTGGAACAACCCAACATGACGGCCAAAACCAATGTACTGGACATACTGTACATTGTGTTTATTCAGCAAGTCATTATGTAGAGTCTGTATCGATAATTTTCCTGAAGAAGGTTTTGGCCGAAAGCTGTACATTGTGTTTATTCAGGAAGTTAATCGCCATGTAGTAGTCGACGATTACTCGACTAGTCGGTTATGCGATGTCAGATGCTAAACCAAGCAATAAATTCTACAAAACTGTGGTTTTAACTAAATTCATTGGCTGAAGTGGCTTCCAAATTACGATACAATCAATGGGTCTAACCACGCGACATTCGGAAGCCGATGTCTCCATGTCCTTACGATCAAACAACTGGTTCCGCAAAAAATAAATTTATCTAAAAATAAATCTTTGGTGTTCCAATATTCGGTTCTGTCAAATATTTTTAAGCGAAATTGAACTTTTCCCCCAAATTCCCTTATATATTGTGGTCTAATGAGAAATTTCTGCACTTCTGTTCTTGGGCTAAAAAACCTGGAAGGCAGAAAACAGGTCACCGAAGAAGTGTACTCTGATGACATGATTGTTCCATGACCTGCATAACTTAATCAACCCCCAATGAAAAGCTAGACAAACTATGGACAATAGTCTCATTGAATATTTAATACATCACGTGACCAAACAGTGTGATTTGTTTGGTCAGTATGTGCACTACGTAATGCAAGTTTTTACTCTTCATTCAGTAGTAAATATCATTATATTATGTGACGTTTTGTTTTCTGACCAATCTTATTACAGCAACATTTACCCAAAACAAGAACGTGTTAAAAGAGCTGAACATTTGTAGATGTACTTCCACTGTCACAGCCTGTCAGCGTTAATTAAAATGACACAACACTTTGCAGGTACACCGTGCACACCTCATTTGTGTTTTAATCAGTGAAATGGAATCTCGAATCTTTGCCTGGTAATTTAACCTATTTTCTTGAAAATAAGAGAAGCTTCTTGTTTCCAATGTAGAAGTGTGAGTGCGAAGGCGCACCACAAATTGAATGCACTGAATTAATTTTAATAAAATTAAATTAAATTTCTTAAAGGAACACAAAGTGGAAACGTCAAGGCTTTAGAGAATACACTCAGGCGACTATTCGACGAGTGATTCACTAATCGGTTAATAAGTTTGTTTAGTACTAATCACATTGACATCGACTAGTCGAAAAATCGTTTCAACACTATATAGCACACAGCACATTCTGTAGATGGGAGTTCCACTGACAAAAATAACAAGAATTTACACTCACTATTACTCAAATCGGACCAATTTTTGGCTTAATGATTTTGAGCCAGTTACTGTGTTTGTGTTGATCGGTGTATTTATATGTAGAGTTTTCAAGAGTATTTTGGTTAAACATGCAAATGAGGGAGTAACTGAGAAGTTTGTTTGTGTGGAGCATATATATTACCCGAAATACAATTTCAGTCAAATTTAAGTTCTCTTTTCAGTGTGTTGTGTAGTGCAGGAGGCACATTTTCACACAACCACAGTTATCAGAATCCTCTTGTGTTAATTGAAATCAATAAATTGAGATGTTAATCGAGTATGTAATTACTCAGAATTCTACTTAACCCTTTACCTAACGACTCACCCGCATCCGCCCGCGTAATATGCAAATTTAGCAGTTGAAAAAATTAAATTTTTCAAAATATTTCAACAAAACCATATCATGTGACCTCTCATTGGAACAAGCTCATTGAGCTCGTTCCAATGAGAGGTCACATGATATGGTTTTGTTGAAATTTTTGAACAAATTAGAAAAAATGATATTCAGAATAAATTTTGATATCGTCTGCGTTGGGTAAAGGGTTGAAGTGCTATATAATTAAGGGAAATTTGTTTACTTTTGAAATTCCCACCTTTGATATTCCATAAAATTCAAATTAAATACAGTACAGTTGCTGTGGACTGTTCATAATCCATGTCCACGCATGCATTTACTTGGTAACAAAATACAAAATTCATAATCAGCAAAATTTTAATTAATGAAGCACCGGGTTGTACCCTGGGCTTCATTCATTAAATTTTTGAAGATTATTCCTATAATTAGTGTTCAGAGTCTAATATTATTTTGCTTCCGTGGAAATATTGCCCGACCGTGGAAATTGACCAGTCCACGATGGTTGTATTGTATACACAAATTATATATCACAATGAATGTTGTGCATAGAACATGAAAAATATATGGATTTAACCACAAGAGTTGTCAGCAGGCACCAAAGGTTCCTGGAAGTCTGCTACATATATGTACCAGAATTGATAAAATATTTCAGGCGAACAACTCGTGGTCAAATGTGCTTCAGATATCCAAGAACAAAGCTAGGATATCAAAATTCTTCAAGACACAGCAAAAGCTGCGTACATGGGTAAATTCCAATACTCTTGGCTTTGTTTTTACTGTCTTTGTTTACATTTTCAGTCAAAGGTCATCGTGCCGAAAAAAGCATTGATATAAATGCAATCTATAATCAAATAATGAGAAAGATCGACTTAATACTACACACTATTATTATATAGAGATTGCACAGTTGCCATATTACTTGTACTGTATCATGACACCTGTTTAAATTTCTTAGAATAAGTTGATTGTTTTTCAATGAAAATATGTGGCAACGTGTGATATGCACATGTCCATCGGCCAGGGAACCCACCTTCAATACAAAATGCAGTCCTGTCACTGCATCCTAAAGTGTTTTGAATGCCTGGCTTTGTTTTTGGATATCTGAAGCACATTTGCCCATGAGTTGTTTGCATGAAATATCATTTTATTATCAGTTCTGGCATGAATACGGTAGCAGACTTCCAGGAAACACTGGTGCCTGCTGTCAACTGTGTGAGTTGAATGCATATATTTTTCGGGTTCTATACATCTCAACCTTCACTTTTATGATTAATTTGTGTAATTTTTTTGTTTTTTGATTAATAATAAAAGAGAAGATATAATACATATACATACATGCAAATATACAATAACAGATTAACAGTATATCACATTTTAATGTACAGAAAAAATGCATGTAAGAAGAAGGATAGAGACTGGGAGAAAAGGAGATAGAAGAAGAGAAAGAGAAAAGAGAAGGATTTCTGGGTAGATTTCCTAGTATACTAGATGTATGACGAAAAGATGGATCCAAACACATGAAAACGCTTATAGTGTTTTGATGTAAGGCCTATTTGATACACATGCACGACATACAAACACATATGAAACACAAACATGCTTACATACATATTTAAATTGTCTTTGACGACTATTTGTGTTCAGCATATAAATATATATACTATATATATATATTCACTCCAAAATCAGTTGGGTCAAAAATTTAAATTTTATAGTAAATTTCCTTTCTTATTATACCTACCGCAATTGTTTACTACAGGCTTGCACTACAGTGGAAGACCCAAACTCAGATAAAATAGTCTCTATTTTAAGCTTTCCCAAGAGATTTGGGAAAGAATAGTGGTGTAAAAACACCATGAAAAAATAAGCCAAAACTGGGTCGAGTGCCATCGGCGCACTCCCAGTAGGGGACGCTCTTCTCTTAGTAGAATTCCACGACTTCAGTTAACCAGTGCACAAGGAGTCATCAAACCATTCTTTTGAGTCCGCCAATATAGGAGTTATGTGATTAGCGGGGAGGAAGGATTCTTACCCGAATAAGAAGACAGGAGGGCCTCCATGTAAACAATTGCGGTAGGTATAATAAGAAAGGAAATTTACTATAAAATTTAAATTTCTTATCAACCTACCTTACAATTGTTTACTACA
Organism: Pictodentalium vernedei; assembly: GCA_031216915.1. Lineage (NCBI taxonomy): Eukaryota > Metazoa > Mollusca > Scaphopoda > Dentaliida > Dentaliidae > Pictodentalium > Pictodentalium vernedei. The sequence goes on along the minus strand of CM062292.1, from coordinate 72,508,868 downwards.
GGCTGAATAGACAATAGGATGGAGGGAATCACATAACCAATCCATACATAACTCAACAACAATGGAACCGTGGACAGAGGAAGAGGTCTCTAGGCCTATCAAACCATAGCATCACAAACATTAGTAAAAGACAATGAGAGATGAGGTGTATGGTGATGTGCAACGCACAGACAGAAAGGGCAGTAACAGCACAGAGCTGGAACTGACCTTGTAAGCAGCCGAATGGCTGGGATAGACAACAGCCTGAGCAGAAGAAAGAGGGCCCGTGGAACAAAGGTCCTCTGTCTGCACCTGCAACTGTCGCAGATAAGTGGAGAAAGTAGTATATCTCCAGTAGGCTGTCAGCATAACATCCGGCAACATGACGGAGTTAGTACAAGCCCCAGGAGGTAGACAATGCACACACCTCGTGGCAGAAAAACGATTGGTAATACAATCACCAGTCGCTAGACGAGGGGAAGCTGCACGAATAGCAAGACAAATCCATCGAGAAATGGATTCAGGAGAGATCGTCTGTCGAACCAGGAATAGGGGACAGAAAATCGATCCTACCCTTCCAAATGAACAGAGCAAAGGGTGCTTACCCTCAAAAGAAGGAAGAGTCCCGATACAGATAGGAGACGGAATAGTTTCCGGTATCTGATTCTTGGCCAGAAAGGAGCAATCACTGGTAAACATAACACTGGTGGGAGAGCTCCAGAAAAAGGCCAGGTCAACCGAGAGGGCGTGAAGCTCACTAACCCGTCTGGCGGAGGCAAAAGCCATCAGAAAAGCCGTCTTGTATGTGAGAAAATGCATATCCACCTGGGAAAAAGGCTCGAACGGCGCCCCCAAGCAAAACAGCACCCAAGAAAGATATCATATTGGGGTAAGCTGCAAAGTCCTAGGCCTTTTCAAGGAAAAGTGCCGAACAAGCTTGGAGAGCACTGCCCCCTCAAGAAGGGAACGGCATGTGTCCAGCACAATGTCCCTGCGAACTAATTCCAAATGAGCCGTGTTACAGGTATGTGTGTGAGAAGAAGCATGAGTGCCTTGGACAGCACACACAAAAAACCTGTTCGTCGTCAAACTTATCTGGGAGCAGATAAGCAGCAAAGCAGAGACGACGTGATTGAAGAGAGAAAGCATTCCAGCATCTCTCCCGATAAGCCCAACATGGACTCCAGAGTCTCCATATGAAAAATGGCCAGCTTGGGAGTTGGAGTCCAGATCCAAGACCGTCAAAATCTGGCAGACTGACTGATTGGCAGAATCGCAGGAACAGTAACGCACTGGAGGCAAAAGAAGTGTCAACCCTGATGAAGAACGACGTCTTCATAGCCTTGGAACTCAGCTTAGAGTCCAAAGCTGTAAAAGCTTCAACCACCTGTACCGACAGGCACAGCCCAGAAGCAAGTTGCTCCACAGGCTGTAGGCACGCGACCGATGATCGCAGCCGGGCTGACAGTGTCGGCTGGTTTGACGGTTTGAGATCTGGAAGGAACCCAAACACAAAGTCAAGAGCTGCCCCCAAGTCAGAAGACTGTTGGCTCTCGACATCAGGTATGTCGGACTCATCCCATGAGTCGGAAGACACATAGCCCATGATGGGCAAACCAGCCACGCCTCCCATGGTGTAGGCACACCAGGGGGATCAGAAAGCGACCTGTTTCCAATCCTGGGAGGCGGTGCCACAGGGGGCATCCGGAAACCACTCATAGCCTCGCTGGAAGCAACAGAAAAGGCTCTTGGACAGAACCTAAGTGAGCAAGGAGAGGGCTTTCCTAAGCTCACTGACTGTGTCGGAACGGTTCGACGTGGGAACGAACCGATGAAGTGACTTCACTCCTGACCCATTTACCAGCGAAGGGTCACGATCCTCAAATACACCCGACGCGGGGCGACAGGCTGCAGCCAAAACATCTGAAGGCAGATGTGAATTGGGGTATGACATATACCGAGGATCTACAGAGCAGAAACTCAGGAGAGTCGCCGCGGACCTCTGCGGGACAGAAGGTCCAGGCTGCACAAAAAGCGTTGGTCCCGCAAAACTGGCCGTGGGACCAGAGTGCGTGGACAGAAACACCACAGAGCTCATGGTGACCCCACCATGAACATCCGAATCCAATGAGAAAAACTGAGGTACTCGACGGCTGAGAGACCACAGTAGAGGGTTCAGCCGGCAGCCCCATCCAACTTCGCCAAGTTGAAGTCAGGGAAGACTGAGGCCAATACCCAGGGTTTCCGCTAGACCGGCTGCGGGTCCATCGACCGGACCCATTCCCCCCGCCGATCATACTATGATCAGTCAGAAAAGCTGGTGATTAAAATGTTGAGCACAATGCTGTATCGTAACGACACTCAGGATCCTTTGTTTCCATGTAATATAGGCATAATTATGTATACTATGCTTACTATTACTGGCGACAACCTGATACTTTACAACCACCAGACGAGAGGGGGAAACAAAGTTCAAATCCTAAACGTCGCCTATAACATTTCGGACTCAAATTGTTGTGTTTGGTCCGAAATCACTGCCTTTTATTTTGAGTGATAAATGATGTAATTGCACGTGCATGACGTCACACGTCCGCATCATGGTTCTTTTCGAATATCGGGTTGTATAAAAAAATTGAGGTCAAGCATCGCAGTCACTGTCAGGATTCGTGGATTTTGTGTTGTTTTGGGTTTGTATTTTTATGAAATCTTCGACCAGATGTAGTATTGTGTGTCCCGTGGGAATTTAGAGAATTGTAGGAGGAAAAAATAAATATTTTCCACTTCAATTATTCAGCATTTTAGCGACCAGAATGCCCCAGAGAGCACCTAAAAATCAAAATTTCCCGGGTGGGGGGGGGGGGGGAGGGGGGGGGGGGCAGGGGGGCCTCAGAACCCCCTCTATACGCACGTGCCTTCAGCATGTGCGGCAGACGCCTTTGGCGTCTGAGTTTCACTTTCTTTAAACTACCAGACCCACAAAGTTTCCCCTAGTGGAAACCCTGCAATACCCCATGTCTGCACTACCAGACATCTCTGCAGACCCCTGCAGGGATAAAACTGCTGTGCTCGACGGCGGAGAGGACACAACAGGGGGTTCGGTCGGCAGCCACTTCCGACTTCGCCGAGTTGAAGTCAGGGAAGGCTGAGGCTGGCTAAAACGGTGACTGAGAAGTTGTAGACCGAACAGCAGTAGCAGCAGATACGACGGGAGCTGTTGAAACTGGCGGAAAAGGGGAAAGAGCAACCTAGCTCGGCCTCCAAAGGAGGAGTCACAACCCTAGTGACAGCCTCAGATGTCGACTGGAGAGGGCACATAGTCCCGGAACAAAGCATCTCTTCACCAGACATCCAACAGCTCCCGCAGTATCCACCACGGTAAAATAACTGCACAACCCCCACAAAAGGGGTATAACTCTCACCAGACGTGGTCGTGTCGGGAGGCCCCAAATTGACAGCCCCCCCCACGGGTGCAGGAGGAGCTGCACATCTCCCACGGTGGGGGTATAACTCTCACCAGATGTGGTCGTGTTGGGAGGCCCCAAAACGACAGCATCCCTCCCCCTCCCACAGGTGCGGGAGCAAGGGCCATGAGAACGCACCAAAAGCGAGGGCAAAAGTCATTACCCTAAAGGAACCAAACTGGACATAACAGAGGTGAGAGCAGTAGAAGAAAAAGGTGAACTCAACAGATACAGAAAGTAGAAGAACACCCCCAACTACGAGAGAAAGGTGGCAGAAAATAGAACCGGTGGGTACACAGCAGAACTCAGACAGCTGACAGGAACCTAAAAAACAGAAATTCAGCCCTCAACAGGGTGAAGAAATCCTGTCCATACAGTCCCTCACTGACACCTAACTCCAATAATAATATTAAAAATTATCAACCGAAAAATTTTATGTCCTAACCGCATTGACACGATGTCGAAAATCAAGTGCGAAATCGGAATATATAGATAAAATTCAGGGTGTGTGGTGGCTCAGTAGGTAGATGTGCAGGCTGCAAGCCGAGCGGTCCTCGGTTTGAATCCCACCTGCGGCAACCGCGTCGTGTCCTTGGGCAAGACACTTCCTCCCCATTGCCCATGTGGGGGCACGATGACGCCGTGTACTAAGGTGTACTTCACGTCGATGGTACGCATGTCTTCAACCAATCTAACCCTGCCTGTGCTGCAGTGCGGAGTTACGATGTTGGGGAGCTGGCAGCTGCTCATCGTTGCTCGGTGGTTCTCTCCGGGTACTCCTGCTTCCTCCACCCATCAAACTGTCACGGTCATGATTAGCCATTATGCATAAATATGTGACCTTAAACATCAATAAATAAATAAATAAAATAGATAAAATTCAATGAAAATGTGGTTGAAAATATTAACGAGAATATATAAAACACAGTCCTGTTATTATACAATCTTCAGATCCATAATTCCAGTCACAGGAAAGAAATTATCAACGAGTTGAATTATCACTGTTTCGTAATGCAAAATGGCGACACGTCCTCCACGTTTCGCGGACAAAAAAAGAATGGTTTGATAACTGCTTGCGCACTGGTTAACGGAAGTCGTGGAATTGTACTAAGAGAAGAGCGCCTCCTACTGGGTGTGCACCGATGGCACTCGACCCAGTTTTGGCTTATTTTTTGTGGTGTTTTTACACCACTTTTCTTTCCCAAATCTCTTGGGAAAGATTAAAATAGAGAGTATTTTATCCGAGTTAGGGTCTTCCACTATAGTGCAAGCCTGTAGTGAACAACTGTAAGGTAGGTTGATAAGAAATCAACCCAAATCAACTTGGCCGAGCAGATACAAGCCCAATTGGGCTCGCATTCACTCCACCCAGCCGACCCGGGCCACCCCTCAACCCAACCCACCCAAGCGTGTATAAACGAGTGCATTAATGAGTAGGCATAAATGTCGTATTGACAGATTTGTGGATTGGAAGCACAGTGAAGGGTGAAATACTAGTGAGTTCATATATAAATTTATCTATTGATTTCTCTTGTACTTTTCCAGTCAGACCACCGCCACAAAAACCTTTCTCTATGGCAAGTTTGGTATAAAGCCGCCCTCTCTGTGTAGTACTGAGATGAAATATCATTCTTAAGTGAAGTTAAAGACAGTAAGGTGTTTCTCATTTTAGCTCTGAAAATGTGGAATTTCGTAAAAATTATGAGGAAAATTATAAGTTCAGTTTCTTTGTCGTCAGACCTTCATTTTAATTGTGCACGATCGCTCTCATGCACCATCGCAATTACAATTTGCAGCAAATGATCAATCGAGCACATGGAAAAAAAAGCAGTTAACTTTTTTAGTTTACATCAACAATGTCAGAGTTTCAGAAACTGTGTCTGTAAACACTTGACTGTCTCACCCATTCAGTTAATCGAATAACCGGTGTAAGGTGCTATAGTCTACTATCATTTTTCATAGTCGACTATTTTTTTAACTGTATAAATCATGCCACTGAATGATAATATTGACCTGCGCGGGACACGTAACGTTTCTCGGTACCTATTATCCTTCATATTCATTGATTATATCGTGAAAATAGGCAGTAATTTTGACTTTACCCTCGCATATTATTTCACTAGCGGGTGTTACCCAGTGTTGCACGGGAGAAGATGGTTATATCAGCCGTTTTCGAAATTGAAGGTTAAGGTCACCAATTTCAAGGTCAAGGTCACCCCGATCAAGTCCAAATGATCGATGGGTCAATATACCCACACATATGAAATTTCAGCCCAGCCATTTTCGAATTAAAAGGACAAGGTCACCAATTTCAAGGTCATGGTCACCCCCATGTGCACCCTGATAAAGTCAAAATGATCGATGGGTCCAATATACCAGCACATATGAAACTTTAGCCTGATCGGCCCAGCCGTTTTTGAAATAAAAGGTCAAGGTCACCAATTTCGGCACATAAAGCATGTGCTTATGTGCTAGGGCACATTGTGCTTTTTCACATATGACAAAAAAGGGATTCTCTAGAAGGTATCCTAGATAGGTATCCTCAAATAATACAATACCAGGCCATAGGTATCCTCAAATACCCGTATGTGCCTATGTGCTAGGGCACATTGTGTCACATTGTGCTGTTACGGTGTGGAATTATTAATGATATTGGTAACAGAAAGAAATCTGAGAATCAGCAACAAAACTATGAATTTAACTATTCTGAAATTTAATTAAAAAGAATTAATATATAAAAAAAAAATGATACAAAGATCTTTTACACTAATTGGTTTACAGAAAATAAAAACAGTGGTACTTATCAATTATTGAATTAGTCCAAAGTACAGTTTGACAGAATCCAGTAATCCAGTGGTGAAGAATCTTGTGAAGAAAGTTACCAGCTGATAGTATTAAATCCAAGAATGTCTCCTCAGAAACAGTATCCCGTAGATTTGTAATAAAATTTTCACTTAGAAATTTCAGCAGTCTCCAATAAAATATAACAAAATGCTCCGTAAAATTCAAATGGAGTAAAAATCCAAGAAGTATTGGCGCCACAGGTAATTTCCAAATAATCCAGTACAATCCTGGCTTTTCACAAAATAATATTCTGTTTCACAGAAAGTATAAATTCTCTTTTCCAAGACAAATAGATTCTCCTCCAAATTCTCTTTTGGAATCAATCTCCAAATTCACAAAGAAGCGCTGCTTCTATAATAAATGCACTGTTCTGAAACAATTATATTCTCCAATGGAAATAACTGAAGTTAGTCTTTCTGAAATGGTTTTCTAAAATGAGTTTTTGAATTCTGTTGACAAACCTTTATATAGTAACCAGATAGAATGTCCCAGAAGAGGAAGTTTCTGCAATGTTCTATTAGTTTCTGGGGGATTCTGTTAAAGTTCAAGTAAACAAGGTCATTGACCTATTTAAACAATTAAACAATCAACAGCTATATGTACAATATATCAGTGTAACAAAGATGTAAACAAGGTCACTGAGTGCAAAAGTGTCAGACCAGTCAGAAAATGCAGCAATAAAAAAAAATATCTTTCTCATATAATTATCTACTAAGGATATATCAATCTCAATATAATATGGGGGCTATAACACACCCCGCCTTAAAAGAAAAAGTTTGAAGGTACTGAAAACTTTTTACATAATTTTAGCAGACTCTGACTGGTTTACAATACACACACACCATAATCTTCACAATTTTTTTTTTTTTTTAATAAACATATATACACTTGAAGTGAATAGGGACCGATCATATCATTTTAAATTAGGATATTCTGGAAAGAGCATCAGCTACAACATTATCTCTTCCCGAAATATGCCTAATCTCTAAATTATATTCTTGAAGGGCTAAACTCCACCGCAATAATCTTTGATTCTTGTTTTTCATTTTATTGATAAATGTTAAGGGGTCATGATCGGTGTAAACTGTAATTGGACATTGGGCGGTTCCTAGATACACATCAAAATGGGTTAATGCCAAAATTAGAGCCAAAGTTTCTTTTTCTACTGTAGAGTAATTCTTTTGATGTTTGAGAAATTTTCTGGAAAAATAACATACAGGGTGATCAGTACCTTGGGAATCTTCCTGGGCAATATACCCACCTGCTCCATTGTTACTTGCATCTATGAATAATTTGAAGGGCTTTTCATAATTGGGACTGGCCAGGACAAGGGAATTATTTAATAAAGTTTTTATTCTGTTAAAGGATTTCTGACATTCCTCAGCCCAAACAAACTTAACCCTTTTGCTCAATAAACTGGTCAAAGGGGAGACAACATCTGAAAAATTTAAACAAAATTTTCTATAATATCCAGCCATGCCTAAGAATCTCATGAGCTCTTTTTTAGAGTTTGGTACTGGAAAATTTACAATGGCATCAACTTTAGCCGCAATCGGCCTCACCTGCCCCTGCCCCACAACATGACCTAAATAATTTACAGTGGCTTTGCCAAATTCTGATTTTACCAAGTTAATAGTTTGGTTGGCTTGGGTCACTTTGTCAAAAAATTCTTGAATATGCTTTAGATGATCAGCCCAATTTGTATCTGTGTGTATAATAACCTCATCAATATAAGCTTCCCTGTGATCTAGGTCTGCAATTAAGTGGTTAACCATGCGCTGGAACGTTGCCGGAGAATTTTTCATGCCAAAAGGGGTTACTTTATATTGATACAACCCAAATGGGGTAACAAAAGCAGATATTTCTTTTGCTTTTTCTGTTAAAGGGACTTGCCAATAACCCTTTAACAAGTCAAATTTTGTCACAAATTTAGCATGGCCAAGTTTGTCAATGCAGTCATCAATTCTTGGAATTGGATAATTGTCTGTTTTGGTGAGGCTGTTCACCTTTCGGTAATCCGTACAAAATCTGTAACTGCCATCAGGTTTTGGGACGAGTATACAGGGCGAACTCCAGTTGCTATGGCTAGGTTCTATGATATCATTGTCCAGCATATACTGTATTTCCTTTCGCATGATCTCAGCTTTGAAAGGGTTCAATCTATATGGATGCTGTTTGATGGGATTTGCCTCTCCTACATCAACATCATGAAAAATAACAGATGTCCTAATAGGCACATCGGGAAATAAGTGTAGATACTTGAAAATTAAATCAACTAAATCTTTTCTTTGGTCAGGCAGTAAATAATCCATTTTATTTTGTAGATCTCTCAGGACATCTGAGTTCTGTAATTTCAGAGGTACATTTTCGCCACCCTCATGAATATCCTCTGCAGGATTTTCCAGCTCATCCATGTGGGTGACTGTTGAGACTGGTAGAGAGTTTGGTTCTCTCTCATAATAAGTTTTCAACATATTTATATGGCACACAGGCACAGCTGAGTATTTTTGAGTCTATCGGGAGTCTCAACAACATAATCAGTATCACTGATCTTGTGCTTAACAATATAAGGGCCTGAATATCTTGCTTGTAAAGCATTGCCCTTTACAGGGAATAATACTAGCACCTTGTCCCCAGGTTTAAAGGAGCGAAATTTTGCCTTTTTATCATACCAGGTCTTCATATGACTCTGGGCTTTCTGTAAATGTTTATTTGCCATTTCTCTGGCCTGGTGCAATTTTTCCTTAAAAGTGGACACATAGTCCAGAAGAGAAATTTCAGGTGGCTCTTCTTCGAGCCATTTCTCCTTCAAAGTAGTGAGTGGACCCCTCACTATGTGTCCAAACACTAATTCAAAAGGGCTGAACCCCAGAGATTCCTGTACAGTCTCACGGACTGCAAATAAGAGATGTACTCCCGAGTCCTTCATCCCAATCCTTCTCATTATCCTCCCCATAGGCCTTTATCATGGTCTTCAGTGTTTGATGAAAGCGTTCTAGAGCTCCTTGACTTTTGGGATGGTAGGCACTTGATGTGTACTGCTTAATTTTGAGCTCATACATCACCTGCTGAAAAAGGTTTGACATAAAATTTGAGCCTTGGTCCGATTGCACTGACCTGGGTAGACCGAAAGTTGTAAAAAATTTTATCAAGGCCTTAACTATTGTCTTAGTTTTAATATTTCTTAGAGGTATAGCTTCAGGAAATCGTGTAGAAGCACACATGATGGTAAGAAGATATTCATTTCCAGATCTTGTTCTAGGCAATGGGCCAACACAATCAATAATAATTCTACTAAATGGCTCCTCAAAAGCAGGGATTGGTTGAAGGGGAGCAGGAGGAATCTTCTGGTTGGGTTTTCCTACAATTTGACAGATGTGGCAGGTTTTACAAAATTCGACAACATCCTGTCGAAGCTTGGGCCAGTAAAAACATTGCTGAATACAAGAGTAGGTCTTCCTAATTCCCAAATGTCCAGCCATTGGATTTTCATAAGCCAGGCTTATTATTTCATTCCGGTATTTAGTGGGGACAACTATTTGATAAATAACCTCCCAATCACTATTGGAGGGTACTTCTGGTGGTCGCCATTTCCTCATAAGTACACCAGATTTTCTGAAATAACAGACAGGGGAGTTTTGGGCTTCAGCCTGTGTTAGAGCCTTTTCACGTTGCTCGGCAAGGTCAGGATCACTTTCCTGTTCCTGAATTAAAGATGTCCGGGAAATGACATTCAAGGAGGTCCCCCTATCACTCTCAGGTGTAGTGGCCTCTTTACAATTTCTGGAGGAGTCATCACACTGACTCAGAAATGTCTGAGACAAATCAATGTCTTCAGAATCCGTAATTCTGTGACTGTTCTTATCCTCAGCTTTGCTGTTTAAATCAACACAATTGAGGTTGTTATCAACCTCAGCTTTCTTTGCCATGGACCGAGTCACAGCACATGCTGGAAAAGCAAAAGGAAAACATTCCTTCAAATTAATAATACTTTCATCTGTGCTCGGCTTATCCACCACTTGAGGTTCTACAGTGACTTTGTCACCAGCTAAGTCATTTCCCAATAATAAAGAAATACCTTTTACAGGTAGAGTAGGTCTGATTCCTACTGTCACAGTCCCATTTACTAGGCTACTTCTTAAATTTATTTTATGAAGTGGGACCTTTAAAGAGTTTGACTCAATATCTGATATTAGACCTTGTGCCCCTGTAGCACTTTCTTCAGAAAATGGCAAAATGACTTCTAACATTAAAGACTGAGTAGCCCCTGTGTCTCTCAGTATTTTTATTGGTAAGGAACAGTGCTTATCCCCATCAAGAGAAACAAAGCCTTCAGAAATAAATGGCTTATAATTTTCTAAAGCGTCTTGCTTTATAACATAATTTTCAGGGCATGGAGCACATGCTAGTGCATTCTGTGAAGTAGAGGACTCATTTTTCCTTTTTAACAGCCAGCAATCAGATAATAAATGACCTGCTTTCTTACAATAATTACAAGTTTTAGTTGAACTGTTGGGTCGTAATGGTGTAGGGCTGGCATTGGATGACTTATTCTCATTAGGCTTCCGATTAAATTTAGGTGGTGAAAAGTTTGTAGGATGGGAAGGATGATTGGAAGGATGAGTTTTATCTGAAGCTGGTCTAGGTCCACTTTGGAAAGAATTCTTGTGGGGCCAAAAATTTGTGGCGTTACGACTCATTTTATGAGTTAAGGCATAGTCATCTGCCAGTACTGCTGCTCTATTTAACGTGTCAACTTTTTGTTCATCCAGGTGGGCCTTTATATCTGAATGTATCTTTCCTTTAAACTCCTCAATCAGTATCATTTCCTTTAATTTTGTAAAATCTTTCCCTATTTCTTTTGAGTGGCACCACCTGTCAAATAGATTTTGCTTTTTTCTGGCAAATTCCACATGAGTTTGATTTTCATTTTTATAATAATTTCTGAATTTCTGCCTATAGGCCTCTGGAACAAGTTCATATGCCTTAAGTATTGCCTCTTTAACAGCGTCATAATTGTTGCTTTGCTCAGAAGATAGAGCGGAATAGATTTCTTGGGCCTTCCCTTTCAAAACACTTTGCAGTAGCAAAGTCCAGACATCCCTTGGCCATTCTAAACTTGTTGCCACTTTTTCAAAATGTGAAAAATATTTATCAACTTCTTTTTCTTGAAAGGGGGGAACTAGCCTAACATGTTTAGTTGCATCAAATCTACTTGGAGAAATTACATTTGAGCCTTGATGTTGAGATTCTAATTCTTTTATTTTTATTTCCTTTTGGGCCTGAATTTCTAATTCTTTTAAGTGCATTTCTTTTTGAGCTTCTATTTCCCTTAATTTTAATTCCCTTTCCTCTTTTTGAGCCTGAATTTGTTCCCTTTCTTTTTGAGCTTCTAATTCTTTTAATTTAATTTCATTTTCTCTTTCTTCTTTTTCTTTTTGAGCCTGAATTTGTTCCCTTTCTTTTTGAGCCTGAATTTCTTCCCTTTCTTTTTGAGCCTGAATTTCAATTTCCCTCATTTTTTGTTGCATTTCTAACTTTTTTAATTCTAATTCTAACTTTTTGAGTTCAAGGGCATCAGTATGTTGTGGTTCAGAGGGGGGATTTTCAGACTGAGGCAAAAGACCTTCTTCCATATAATGATTAACAATGAGCTGTTTAAGCTTATCTTTGTTCAGACCAGGGGTGGCAGGTAATTTTAGATAATGAGCAAGTTGGAATAAATCCTCCTTCTTAAGAGATTCTAAAAGGGCCAAACTAGGAGAGCCTTCAAATTCAGAAATAAATTCTGTCACAATAAATACCATGATGAAAAGGTTTGCTGGTTCTCAGAATATAAATAATAATACTGAAATTTTCTAAGAAAATTTAAATGTTTTAAAATTGAGCCAAATAATAATTGCAATATGCAAATAAAGTTTTCTCGTTATCTTATACTCAATCTCGGCAACGAGCCCCCAATTTCTGTTACGGTGTGGAATTATTAATGATATTGGTAACAGAAAGAAATCTGAGAATCAGCAACAAAACTATGAATTTAACTATTATGAAATTTAATTAAAAAGAATTAATTTATAAAAAAAAATGATACAAAGATCTTTTACACTAATTGGTTTACAGAAAATAAAAACAGTGGTACTTATCAATTACTGAATTAGTCCAAAGTACAGTTTGACAGAATCCAGTAATCCAGTGGTGAAGTATCTTCTGAAGAAAGTTACCAGCTGGTAGATGTAGTATTAAATCCAAGAATGTCTCTTCAGAAACAGTATCCCGTAGATTTATAATAAAATTTTCACTTAGAAATTTCAGCAGTCTCCAATAAAATATAACAAAATGCTCCGTAAAATTCAAATGGAGTAAAAATGCAAGAAGTATTGGCGCCACAGGTAATTTCCAAATAATCCAGTACAATCCTGGCTTTTCACAAAATAATATTATTCTGTTTCACAGAAAGTATAAATTCTCTTTTCCAAGACGAATAGATTCTCTTCAAAATTCTCTTTTGGAATCAATCTCCAAATTCACAAAGAAGCACTGCTTCTATAATAAATGCACTGTTCTGAAACAATATTATTCTCCAATGGAAATAACTGAAGTGAGTCTTTTTGAAAGGCTTTCTAAGAATGAGTTTTTGAACTCTGTTGACAAACCCTTATATAGTAACCAGATAGAATGTCCCAGAAGAGGAAGTTTCTGCAATGTTCTATTAGTTTCTGGGGAATTCTGTTAAAGTTCAAGTAAACAAGGTCATTGACCTATTTAAACAATTAAACAATCAACAGCTATGTGTACAATATATCAGTGTAACAAAGATGTAAACAAGGTCACTGAGTGCAAAAGAGTTAGACCAGTCAGAAAATGCAGCAATAAAAAAAAAATATCTTTCTCATACATAATTATCTACTAAGGATATATCAATCTCAATATAATATGGGGGCTATAACACTTCATATGACTCTGGGCTTTCTGTAAATGTTTATTTGCCATTTCTCTGGCCTGGTGCAATTTTTCCTTAAAAGTGGACACATAGTCCAGAAGAGAAATTTCAGGTGGCTCTTCTTCGAGCCATTTCTCCTTCAAAGCAGTGAGTGGACCCCTCACTATGTGTCCAAACACTAATTCAAAAGGGCTGAACCCCAGAGATTCCTGTACGGTCTCACGGACTGCAAATAAGAGGAGATGTACTCCTTCATCCCAATCCTTCTCATCATCCTCCCCATAGGCCTTTATCATGGTCTTCAGTGTCTGATGAAAGCGTTCTAGAGCTCCTTGACTTTCGGGATGGTAGGCACTTGATGTGTACTGCTTGATTTTGAGCTCATACATCACCTGCTGAAAAAGGTTTGACATAAAATTTGAGCCTTGGTCCGATTGCACTGACCTGGGTAGACCAAAGGTTGTAAAAAATTTTATCAAGGCCTTAACTATTGTCTTAGTTTTAATATTTCTTAGAGGTATAGCTTCAGGAAATCGTGTAGAAGCACACATGATGGTAAGAAGATATTCATTTCCAGATCTTGTTCTAGGCAATGGGCCAACACAATCAATAATAATTCTACTAAATGGCTCCTCAAAAGCAGGGACTGGTTGAAGGGGAGCAGGAGGAATCTTCTGGTTGGGTTTTCCTACAATTTGACAGGTGTGGCAGGTTTTACAAAATTCAACAACATCCTGTCGAAGCTTGGGCCAGTAAAAACACTGTTGAATACGAGAGTAGGTTTTCCTAACTCCCAAATGTCCAGCCATTGGATTTTCATGAGCCAGGCTTATTATTTCATTCCGGTATTTAGTGGGGACAACTATTTGATAAATAACCTCCCAATCACTATTGGAGGGTACTTCTGGTGGTCGCCATTTCCTCATAAGTACACCAGATTTTCTAAAATAACAGACAGGGGAGTTTTGGGCTTCAGCCTGTGTTAGAGCCTTTTCACGTGGCTCGGCAAGGTCAGGATCACTTTCCTGTTCCTGAATTAAAGATGTCCGGGAAATGACATTCAAGGAGGTCCCCCTATCACTCTCAGGTCTAGTGGCCTCTTTACAATTTCTAGAGGAGTCATCACACCGACTCAAAAATGTCTGAGACAAATCAATGTCTTCAGAATCCGTAATTCTGTGACAGTTCTTATCCTCAGCTTTGCTGTTTAAATCAACACAATTGAGGTTGTTATCAACCTCAGTTTTCTTTGCCATGGACCGAGTTACAGCACATGCTGGAAAGGCAAAAGGAAAACATTCCTTCAAATTAATAATACTTTCATCTGTGCTCGGCTTATCCACCACTTGAGGTTCTACAGAGACTTTGTCACCAGCTAAGTCATTTCCCAATAATAAAGAAATACCTTTTACAGGTAGAGTAGGTCTGATTCCTACTGTCACAGTCCCATTTACTAAGCTACTTCTTAAATTTATTTTATGAAGTGGGACCTTTAAAGAGTTTGACTCGATACCTGATATTAGACCTTGTGCCCCTGTAGCACTTTCTTCAGAAAATGGCAAAATGCCTTCTAACATTAAAGACTGAGTAGCCCCTGTGTCTCTCAGTATTTTTATTGGTAAGGAACAGTGCTTATCCCCATCAAGGGAAACAAAGCCTTCAGAAATAAATGGCTTATAATTTTCTAAGCGTCTTGCTTTATAACATAATTTTCAGGGCATGGAGCACATGCTAGTGCATTCTGTGAAGTAGAGGACTCATTTTTCCTTTTTAACAGCCAGCAATCAGATAATAAATGACCTGCTTTCTTACAATAATTACAAGTTTTAGTTGAACTGTTGGGTCGTAATGGTGTAGGGCTGGCATTGGATGACTTATTCTCATTAGGCTTCCGATTGAATTTAGGTGGTGAAAAGTTTGTAGGATGGGAAGGATGATTGGAAGGATGAGTTTTATCTGAAGCTGGTCTAGGTCCACTTTGGAAAGAATTCTTGTGGGGCCAAAAATTTGCGGCATTACGACTCATTTTATGAGTTAAGGCATAGTCATCTGCCAGTACTGCTGCTCTATTTAACGTGTCAACTTTTTGTTCATCCAGGTGGGCCTTTATATCTGAATGTATCTTTCCTTTAAACTCCTCAATCAGCATTATTTCCTTTAATTTTGTAAAATCTTTCCCTATTTCTTTTGAGTGGCACCACCTGTCAAATAAATTTTGCTTTTCTCTGGCAAATTCCACATGAGTTTGATTTTCATTTTTATAATAATTTCTGAATTTCTGCCTATAGGCCTCTGGAACAAGTTCATATGCCTTAAGTATTGCCTCTTTAACAGCGTCATAATTGTTGCTTTGCTCAGAAGATAGAGCGGAATAGATTTCTTGGGCCTTCCCTTTCAAAACACTTTGCAGTAGCAAAGTCCAGACATCCCTTGGCCATTCTAAACTTGTTGCCACTTTTTCAAAATGTGAAAAATATTTATCAACTTCTTTTTCTTGAAAGGGGGGAACTAGCCTAACATGTTTAGTTGCATCAAATCTACTTGGAGAAATTACATTTGAGCCTTGATGTTGAGATTCTAATTCTTTTATTTTTATTTCCTTTTGGGCCTGAATTTCTAATTCTTTTAAGTGCATTTCTTTTTGAGCTTCTATTTCCCTTAATTTTAATTCCCTTTCCTCTTTTTGAGCCTGAATTTGTTCCCTTTCTTTTTGAGCCTGAATTTGTTCCCTTTCTTTTTGAGCTTCTAATTCTTTTAATTTAATTTCATTTTCTCTTTCTTCTTTTTCTTTTTGAGCCTGAATTTGTTCCCTTTCTTTTTGAGCCTGAATTTCAATTTCCCTCATTTTTTGTTGCATTTCTAACTTTTTTAATTCTAATTCTAACTTTTTGAGTTCAAGGGCATCAGTATGTTGTGGTTCAGAGGGGGAGTTTCAGACTGAGGCAAAAGACCTTCTTCCATATAATGATTAACAATGAGCTGTTTAAGTTTATGTTTGTTCAGACCAGGGGTGGCAGGTAATTTTAGATACTGAGTAAGTTGAAATAAATCCTCCTTCTTAAGAGATTCTAAAAGGGCCAAACTAGGAGAGCCTTCAAATTCAGAAATAAATTCTGTCACAATAAATACCATGATGAAAAGGTTTGCTGGTTCTCAGAATATAAATAATAATACTGAAATTTTCTAAGAAAAGTTAAATGTTTTAAAAGTGAGCCAAATAATAATTGCAATATGCAAATAAAGTTTTCTCGTTATCTTATATTCAATCTCGGCAACGAGCCCCCAATTTCTGTTACGGTGTGGAATTATTAATGATATTGGTAACAGAAAGAAATCTGAGAATCAGCAACAAAACTATGAATTTAACTATTCTGAAATTTAATTAAAAAGAATTAATATATAAAAAAAAAATGATACAAAGATCTTTTACACTAATTGGTTTACAGAAAATAAAAACAGTGGTACTTATCAATTATTGAATTAGTCCAAAGTACAGTTTGACAGAATCCAGTAATCCAGTGGTGAAGTATCTTCTGAAGAAAGTTACCAGCTGGTAGATGTAGTATTAAATCCAAGAATGTCTCTTCAGAAACAGTATCCCGTAGATTTGTAATAAAATTTTCACTTAGAAATTTCAGCAGTCTCCAATAAAATATAACAAAATGCTCCGTAAAATTCAAATGGAGTAAAAATCCAAGAAGTATTGGCGCCACAGGTAATTTCCAAATAATCCAGTAGAATCCTGGCTTTTCACAAAATAATATTATTCTGTTTCACAGAAAGTATAAATTCTCTTTTCCAAGACGAATAGATTCTCCTCCAAATTCTCTTTTGGAATCAATTTCCAAATTCACAAAGAAGCACTGCTTCTATAATAAATGCACTGTTCTGAAACAATTATATTCTCCAATGGAAATAACTGAAGTTAGTCTTTCTGAAATGGTTTTCTAAAATGAGTTTTTGAATTCTGTTGACAAACCTTTATATAGTAACCAGATAGAATGTCCCAGAAGAGGAAGTTTCTGCAATGTTCCATTAGTTTCTGGGGGATTCTGTTAAAGTTCAAGTAAACAAGGTCATTGACCTATTTAAACAATTAAACAATCAACAGCTATATGTACAATATATCAGTGTAACAAAGATGTAAACAAGGTTACTGAGTGCAAAAGTGTCAGACCAGTCAGAAAATGCAACAATAAAAAAAAATATCTTTCTCATATAATTATCTACTAAGGATATGTCAATCTCAATATAATATGGGGGCTATAACAGTGCCTTTTCACATAAGCACATATCGGCACATAAAGCATGTGCTTATGTGCTAGGGCACATTGTGCCTATTCACAAAAGCACATATGACAAAAAAGGGGTGCCAAAGGTCATATCTTTTTCAAAAAAAGGGGTGCCGAAATTGGGGTGCCCAAGGATATTGCCTTGATATAGGCTTTTATTATACAGAAGGGAGATAACTCTGTACGATTAAGTACAGGTTATGGGAAATCAAGCCATCTGATTGGTTGGTTATAATTTATATAAATGATCTAGACAAATGAAACAAGAGTACTTGGAATAGGGTCAGAACTAACAAGAATAGATCAGAATAGCTAAATTTAGTAATAATAAGCAAAGCTGTTCCAACTAATAGGCTCTACTATGCTACTGGAGTATACTCTAGAACAAAGGAACATGGCCAGATAGACGAAAACTATTGCATATATAGATAGAACCATTCTGAAAGAATTCGAAACAATACAACTTGTCGGGTTGTTTGTGGTAATTTGATTTACTCCTATTCAATTGAACATACCCTACGAACATACCCCATCCCATTGCAGAAGAATTGGGTAACATAGCAACCACGTGCTACTATAGAAACCAAGATGGCGGCCTCCAGTATACAAAATGGACGACGGAACACGCACGTATCACCTTAACACGCGCTGCGCATGTGCACTAACACCCCGTATCACCATGGGGATGATGTCACAACATGGCCGCTCACGTGGGTTATCATGATGATGACAACACAACATGGCACCACTAGGTCACATGACATGACGTCACTTCCGGGGTCCGACACCGGGGTCTGGCAAATGAGTCGTCAAAAGCCTGAGACATGCTACTCATGTGTTCAGACGAGAATTAGCATTTTCGTGTTTAGCATACAAATAAAACAAATTAAGGCTAGAACCCTTCTTCGTTGTTTTTTTGTTCGATGAACTTTTTAATTTTAACATGCATTATCTCAACAAAACATATTTCAAGAGAATAAATGGCCATTCGCATATTTCTTCAAATGTTTATTCACCACAAAACACAAACATTCCATTCGAGTATTTGGCTTTTGCGCTGCTGAAAATCACAATAGCCCACAAATCCCGTAATTTAAATTTTTGGTGTGGCACAACCCACGGCAAAACAGTATTTTACGGACATTGGATCCAAGTGTGAACTATCGTCAGTGGCGTAGGAAGCATTTGGATGGGGGATGGGGTCAAATTTCTGAATGTTGGGGGGGTGGGGGGCACACATTTCTGATTATGGGGGGGGGGGCACACATTTCTGATTATTAAGTGATATGGCTGGGCAGCAGATGTCGAAGGCATCGGACTGAGTGCCACAAAGTGAATGATAATTCGACAGTGTTGGCTGGTTATACAGGCAGGAGAGGCCTATTTTCACCAAACACGGGAAAGGAGGGGAAAAGGAGGGGGGGGGGGGGGGTATGTTATCCATGCAAACTTGTGAATTTTAGGCCTTCTGTGTGAATTTTCAGGTTTTTTGAAAATTTTATGCTAATTATATGCGAATTAGACACAGGCTTTAAATAGAAAAACTGGTTTGCAATTTTCACAAATTAAAAACACGTAAAATTGGCAACATTTGGTGAAAATTTTAAAAGTCTATCTTGAGTTTGTTTTGTTTTATGAATGTTTTTGTGTTTGCGAACTCTGTTTTTTTGCATGAAAAAGGTCTCTTTTTGGCACGTTTTTGCCTCACCAAAATAGCATGAAAGCAGACAAAGCACTAGGCTCCCGTGACAAAAATATCTGTCAGCCAGCAACCTTCAAATTGTCATATCTCAAAAAGTATTTGGAATTTTCAAATTCTGAAAAAGTGTGTTGCTTCTCATGCTTTGTAGCACAATATGCCACTAAAATGAGAGGGCTATCTACCTATTGAAAAAATGATGTAAAATCCCTACCATAGGTGATTGGATGACAATCCACCCTCCACGTACTGTAACAAAAATAACATACAACTTACAAGCATATGTATTGAAAATTCCAAGTGCAATTGCACTCCCAAGCAATCTGATTCTGAGGAGGGAAGTTGTTTTGCACTCCCTGATTTTCTAGACTACCAGACCTGGGCTCCTGAAAGTAAACAGGACTTACAGAATTTGAAAGCAGAGATACTGAGATTCCTGAATCATTTTATGAGACTTAGTCAAGACATGTCAATGACCACACCCATCTTTGATTTATCTTTTGAAATTTCGTTGTCTGATTTGGGGCGAAACTACCCGCCTCCGAACGAGGATTAGGACGAAACGACTCAGGGAGCGAACGAGAATTGGGGCGAAACGAGCCTGGCACTGAACATTGCAATCAATCTTTTCATCAAAATGTCTGCTCAGCAGCAAGCCTTACGTCAAAAATAGTTTTGTCATCGTCAACGCCGGTTATACTCACCAATCTAAACCAAAACAGTTTAAACTTGCATCACTCAGTCACGATTTTGTGTTGTATACTGTGGTCAAGAACAATTGTTGTGACGTTCTGGTCCCTGTATTGTTGCCACGGCCGACCATCTCACCCCGAGTGCTCAGCGGATTTACGTCACGTCATTTCAATTTTCATTGATTCTTCAAGTTGAATTTGAAACCAACGCTCAGGAAAAAGCTGTATTTTACATCTATGAAATACATTGCTGTTGAATCGATTTTCAACACAGGTTTTCCTTCAGTTTATGACACGCCGAACTCGACAAGCGTGAAGGCGAGTTAGTCCAAAGTTGACTTAACCTAATTTTACATTTACGCGCCATTTCATCTTTCCAGCGCGCGGTTGTCACAAAAAAGTGTACTCGATTGAGATACGCAGAACTGGACTGGTGATCTGGAATCATTACGTTCCGGAATGGGATGTCACGATCACAGGATATACTCCCTAAACATTTCGGCCCGTGAAGTTTCGGTCTGGTAATATTATAGAACTGCGAGGGGTTGGAGCGGAGTAAAGACAAGAGAAACAGCTAACGCTATGTCGCGGAGTCGAAACAGGGACGACTTGGCGTGGAGCAGTACAAACTTGAACTTGAAGGTTCTTATTTATATATATTTCTTATTTTCAATTGACCTTTGAGGCCAAAGGAAAATTTAAAAATATAAATAACCTGTTTTCAGTCCAAATTGGGACTAGGAGTGGAGTAGAGTCAAAAAGGAAACGGAATAGACCTGAAATGGCGTCAATGGAAAGAAGGAAGACTGGGTCGCTTGCGGTAAAAATTACAATGGTTATAAATTGTCTCCTTCTTCCAGTCTCTCTTCGACAGTCTCTTGCATACGCCATACACAAAACTCCATTCCAAACTGCCCCTTTAGCCCCGAGGTAATCTCTATGAGATATATCTTGAAAGACATTACAATACGTTAAATGGGTAATTTCGTGGATAAGATCGATAATAACCCAATTCAACAGGACTGTAAGATTGAATTATTACTGAACTTGTCTCCAAACTTTTGCATAGACAAGGTTAGTGTTTGCCAATGAATGCATTTGTAGATAAACGGATTTCGACAAGAAAATAGCAACTTACCATATTGACACTTGAGGTGCTGCCACTGATCACAACTGTCACGCGCAATTGCGTGTTGCCTGGATCGGACTCCCCCACCCTCATAAAAAGTCCCATGGTAAATCCCAAAATACCCTGGTAATACCATGGTAATACCATGGTATTACCAGGGTATTTGGAGATTTACCATGGTTTACCATGGGACTTTTTTTATAAGGGCAACACCCCATGCATATAAGAAAGTTAAGACATTTTTGTGCCTTGCAGATCGAATAAAGAAATGGTTTCAGTGCGCCGAACGAAGGCACGTTGGGACAGTGAGGGGTTATTCAACCCCTTTCGACTCCAGTAACGGTGTTCTATGTCTCAGGCTGGTCACAGCAGAGAGTATGGGTGAATGCCGTATCACCTATTCGAGTTCTTTTTCTTGGGTGGTGCCTCTAGTGGTGATTTTGAGATTTGTTCTGAAAGTTTCGCCAGTAGAGCATCTAGATTTTAAAACACTCTTTCCGTTCTCAAACACTTCCCTCCGCTTTGCGATGCCACTCGCACTCGTAGTTTACTTTTCGCCGTTGGTCTTGCTCAACATGCCTTGTATCTCTGGCCCCATGCATGTCTAAGGACTCCTCATCGGTCTCCAATGGAGCCACCTCCTTGACAAAGTTCTGATGCCGATCAAGAAAATAATTCAGAGACGAAGGTGCTAACACACTAACACTACCTCCTCCTCAAGCACCGTGGTCATGCTGCTCTCCTCCGACTCAACCTCCCGAGAGGAAAGAGTCGTAAATAAATAAATAAATAAATAAATAAATAAATAAATAAATAAATAATCCAGTATCCTTCAAGCGAGGACCTTTGTGGGAGGAGCTTCTCCCACAAAAATATAGGCAAGACGATGAGAAACGTCCAGGGCTAGCAAGGCTCTTTTGATGTGAGGTATTTCCATGAAATCTTGCAGCAGAGTGTTGGTTCCTGGCCTTGTAAACCCAGCAAACAACAAGCAAACCGAAGGTTTTTGCTCACCTAAGGCACGTGGGGATAAACGTATCCCCACAACCCATTTGGGTATTACAATTATATCCTTCCACTTCCAGCAGTCACAAAGATGGAAAAGTAACGGAGCCGGAAAAGCCACCAAGATCCAGTCCGCAATCGATGGTTGTCTGCAGTAGGCGATTCTTTGGTCTGCTCTTCAGGCATGTAAAATCTACCACTTATGTGGTGTAGCTCGCTGGAAAGGTCCACTGCCCTCATTAACAGGTATAATCTGGCTCGGGGCGTGATTCAAGGGGTAGTGTCTTGCCGATTTTCTGGCACGTATAGTCTGCCACAATTAGTCTGTCTCCGACTCAATCAGGCCAGTCGTTCCCAAAGTACACAGTCAGCAAACGAGAGGACCGTGTGGCCAAAGGTTTGACGTCTCCACACAGCTGATGAGCTTCCGTTGGTAAGTCGGGTGTAATTTTGATTCCTCCAGGACGGGAGAATCCAAATGGAGAAGCCAAATGGTTGTACTGGAGGTAAGAAGAAACTCCAGCAGCAACGCCACCCAGGGACCAGCCCGCCATAATATTCCATTACGGTTACAGAAATAGGATTGGAGAAAACTCCTCGTCTTTCCCGATTGGCTTCCATGGCTTGCTAGGCGGATTTGCTCTTCTGTAACTTTTTATTGGGCGTGCATATTTTGGCCTTTTTCTCCGAATCTTTCGCCTTCTTTGGTGCAGGAAAATTTACGTTAAATTAAGTTGTCAATATCCATTAGCTCTTTCCTCTCTCTTGTACCCTATGGCTTACTTCCTTTCGCCTATCTTTGAGTCCACTAGGGAGCTGAGGGTCTCGCTGTCTTCCCGGGACTTTTCCTGGATTAGTTTGAGCTGGTCTAGCAGCTCCTGATGCAACATGTCACTTTCACACTTCAGCCGCCCGTTTTCTTTTTTCAGACTGCGAACTTCGCTTTCTCTTTCCTCTCTCGGTCTAGTCATCTACCTTTAATTTTTCCCTTCTCGACAGCGCTTTCAGGACTTTGTTTAAGAAACATTTCCTAAGTGGAAGGGCCCTCAGTGCCCAAACTGAGTTTCTTAGTGATGTTGGAACTGGGAGGAGTTTCAGTGCTGTCCACAGCAGTGTTTCCACTTCTGCAGTTGCTGGGGGCTCGCTTAACCAGGCGCTGGCTGCTGAAGTTGTACGGAAACTGCTGTCGACGTCGTGTCCTTTGTTGCTAGCAGTGTTACTGGTCTTGCCTGTGAAACTATCACTACTACCTATGCAGCTGGGAATCAGTTTGTTGTCCTTCAGAAAGTTCTGTGCTGACAGATTAGAAGAACTTTGCTGAGACATTACAGATAACAAGATAATTAGTAACGATGCAGTATGAAATGTGAAATTTAAGAATTAGTCGTTTACTGTTATTTTAATCAGTGCCCGTACCTTTCGTGTCTCCACTGTTATAGATGGATATTTTTCAGTTGAGCCACGTTTGAAGCATGCAGATTCATATTTCTCGCGCCTGTGAAGTTTGGAGGACACTCGACAGAAAGGTCACAGCAGCAATTTTGCTTGAAGTAAACTTTAAACACAGATGACCAAGATTTGTATTTCACTTTTGTCTGCGTGCCTTTTGTGTGGGTCTTTATACCATTCACCCTAAAAATATACATGCTTGGTGTAAGTAAAATACCAATTTATGTCTATATTTAAATTTACTTTTCAATAATCGTGGCGTGCTAATAAATAAAACCACCACAAGACTTAAAATTCATGCGAGAATCAGAACCCATTCTTGCAAATGACTCTCGCAGTGAAAAGAATGAGAATCAACTTTGATTCTCGCAAAATGTTCATTTGATTCTCGCCATAGATTCTAAACGTGTACTTAAAGGCATGGGGAATTCTACTTTTTTTTGGCTCCCTCACAATAAGGTAACACTTTGACTTAGCAGTGGTGTCTAGTGATGTCTTGGCTGCCTATCAAGGCAGCCAAGACTTCACTAGAACCACTGCCAAGGTACTGTATCTTCCATCAAGAAGAGCATCACAAGACTGTATGTTGGAACACTTGATCTACGTGTACATACAAGACAAGGACCTCACAAAAAATGGAACTAGGCCTTTTAGGGTTAAGCAGCAGTAAATATTTGTATATAAAAATATGAGGTTGGGGGGGGGGGGGGTATTACGGAGTAGGGTCCTAGCTTAGTTATGGGGACACTTTGTAACCTGTGTAATGGTATCGTCATTTTCGGACCCATTCAACTCGGCCCTGGTGAGAATCACCGTTTCTGACCTTAATTCTCTCCAGGTCCGAGTTCTGTGGGAACCAGTCACGTTAATAGATATGTTGGGTGGAATTTTAACCCTCCTTTTGGTAAAAGTGTAGTGGACGACCCGTGGTTTTTGACCCATCATTCATAATCATGTCCATTTCATATCATACTATTTTTTGACTTCTCAATAAACCACGTATAAACTGTTATTGCTATTTTATTGTGTATTCATCCAGACCACAACACATAACTTAATAGTTATTCTACCTCTAGAGTTGAGTTATATTTTATCCATGACTTGCTAGTTGACCCAGATCCTCACGAATCTGAAGAACAACACGGAGATTTCGGCCAGGGTTCTAGCCTATGGGGAGTCGTTCACCCCAGACCTGCTACAAATTGGTGAGGCTACCAGGATCTGGTTATTACAGTTACTTACATTATGGGTAATTGTTCTGAACAATGTCTGCGTTCTTTGAACGATTAAGATGAATTTAATTCATGGGGAAATTAGAGCTCAATTGTTGGTATGCATAATTTCAGTAGCTTTTGTTGTATTATTACAATTGCAAGGGCTTCTCCCCGGATGAATGCAATTGTAAACCTTTGGAATCCTACTTAGTGGTATTAAGTGGCACAATGAGCCCAAGTATACCACTGCTGGTGAAGTGGAAGCTCATAAGCTTGGTGTAATTAAAGTTTGGTAGACAAAGTTATTCTATGAGTGAGCTAAAGTCTAAGTTTATAGACTGTTCTGTCTGTTGTCTTATTTTACTCTGCACCAAACCCCCAAGAGGTCACTAAACTGGGATTAACAGGGGCCGAAATGCCCAAATCCCCCCTCCCTCCCCATAATTCACAATACATATTTTGTATTCTCGTAGGCGATCGTCTTGTTATAGATGGATTTATTTTGACACTTGTAAACGTATTGACGGTTAAATGTTCAGCCATATTATTTGACATTTAAAAGCGCCAATGTAGCTCATGAAGCTTATTCATGAAAAGCTGTGAGTGGTATTGGTCATAAAAAATGTCTGCAGTTGAATTACTATTTTTCTGAAATATCTTCACTTTCCGGGTTCATTAGGAAAATGACTCATTTCGTGAATCAGTCTATGGGACATTTGAGGCAACTCAACCATGGGCAAATAGGAAGGGAAGTCGAGTTATATGCCCTTTAGTACAAAGTAGAATTGAGTGTTTGCAGGATTTAACCCCACAATTTTTCGTTCAACTTCTGAAAATGTTTAAGGTCAACATTAAATCTAATAAACAGGGCCAAATTTGAGGTTCGATAAGGTATTGACTAATAAGTAAACTTAATTCAAGGACGAATATTTTAGTAAATCGATACTAAAAGCTAAAATACTAGATGATTGCATTGCTCATTAGTTTGAATGTATTTTGTGTTACCGAAGGTAGCACTCGGTAGTGAGTAGATAGGATGTTTTTCCTAGGAAACGAAATAAGACACCGTAGTCTGCTTATTTAAAGTGGGTAGTACACAGTGTGTTGGTATGTCGGTTTTCTATTGGCAATAGGTATTGACGTATGTGGAACCTTTCCTATTAAATCGTAATCGCGACGTGTAGGAGTTTGTAGGTGGGTTGTCTTCCTTCAGTAGTCTGGGTGCTATTTTAATATTACGTAGATGATATTTGTGGATGCCATTGCGGTACATCATTTAGCTCTGGCGACAACTGAAGCTGTTACTGATATGTCAAATTGAACTAACCTTGGAGGTGTACATTTGGAGTGTCTTATGTTGGGCAAGTAATTTACAGTAGAGGAAATATTGCAATCCCGAGGCTTGCTGTTTTGTGGGTAGTGGCCAATCTCTCGCTCGTTTACTAAAATGTGAAAACTTTTCTTGAATGGTAGTGTAAAATAGTTGGTTGTTGGGAATTGTGTTCTCCGTGGATAGCCAAAAATATAATTTTCAAATTGACCATTAAATTTAAAAAGGGGCATAATTGTGAGCAGTCTATATATATCAAGAGGCTGAATACAGCTGCTTATTCTGCTCGAATATTGATATGTCCCATTGATAGTAATATGTGGTTGATAGTGGAAGAGTCGGGGAGCTATCACATGTGTTAGATTAGTGGAAACCACGTGGCCTTGTTGACCTTTAGAACTTTACAATTCAATTTTAAATAGTTTTAGAATTATTGGCGGAATTGTAAAATCCAGAGAAATAATTTCATCCAGAATTTTATCTGCATTAATTGTATTCTGGATATTTCACCTATCTTTTGTGGAAATTAACCAGATATCCAGTATTTCGTATTTTGGAATTTCTGTAAAACTATGGAGCAGAGGAAGCAATTAGAATTGCTGTTACTGTTGTAGATTTAATTTGTTTGCTCCTTCCAGTAGAAATTGAATGTCTGCTTAACATTAATGGAGTGTACACCATCGCAAGAAGCTTGCAACAGAGTAGGGCGATGTAGTATGCAGTGTGTCAGGAAAGAATTCTTGATTCTCCTGACGCACTTTTGCTTTGCCTTTTGGTGCTAGCGGAGAGAGCAGAATCTGATGAACGTGTTGCAGCAGATCCAAGATGGGTGGTGGTAATGTAAGGGAACTTCACTTCTCCAGAAGAGATAGACATGTGGCATTGCGTGCTGTGAAGAACATGGGGGTTATCTTGTTTTGAATAGTGAAAAGAAACTGGAAACATTCCAACAGTGAACACCAGAGGACTATTTCAGAAGAAGCAGAGAGACAAGATCAAGACTTTACAGAACTCTAAAAAGAGAAAATAACTTAAACTATATAATAGTCGGTAGAGGAATCATGTGTAATTTTGTAACACCTCACTCATCTCCTTCATTATTAGTTTACATTTTTGCATATAATGTTTTCATGGGGATTGGCTTGGTATGCCGGGTTCCTTGAAAGTTTATGGAGAAATGTTTTATGTGGAATGCCACATTTAAATGAAAATTATAAAATATTAAAGATTTATTGGAAATCTGTTTAACAACTGCTGTATGGTTCTAAAAATGTTGCACATTTTTCTTTTTAAGGAGGGGGAAGTGTAACGGATTTGGTAACAGCAGTTGAAAAATAATTTGCAATAGAAGTTCTAAATTACTTTGTTATAATTCGTCTGTTCACAACAGAGGTTTAATTCTATTTTTGTGGGCTTTAAGTCATTTCCATGTTTAAAATGAATCGATGTACCTTATTGGTTCGCGCCGTAGTACATTGTGTTGCTGTTTCATTCGTCGAGGTGAAAGCGAGGGGTCAATCAGATTACAGTATTTGAAATCTTTCCCCGCGAAATTATCTTATATAAGAACGGTCTCGCTCATAATTCGTCGTCCACTTTATGTTTGGGTAAAGCTTTGATCTAGCTGTCAAAACTTAAACCTGAACACTAGCTTAGCTATGGGGACACTTTGTAACCTGTAAAAAGATTAACCGTAATGGGTACCGTCATTTTCGGACCCATTCAACTCGGCCCTGGTGAGAATCACCGTTTCTGACACTAATTCTCTCCAGGTCTGAGTTCTGTAGGAACCATTCGCGTTAATAGATATGTTGGCTGGATGGAATTTTAACTCTCTTTTTTGGTAAAAGTGTAGTGGACCCGTGGCTTTTGACCCATCATTCATAATCATGTCCATTCCATATCATACTATTTTGTGGCTTCTTAATAAACCACGTATAAACTGTTATTGCTATTTTATTGTGTATTCATCCAGACCACAACACATAACTTAATGGTTATTCTACCTCTAGAGTTGAGTTATATTTTATCCATGGTTTTGCTAGTTGGCCCAGATCCTCATAAATCTGAAGAATAACAGGGAAATTTCGGCCAGGGTTCAAGCCCCCGGGGAGTTGTTCACCCCACCCCTGTTACACATGTAAAGGTACACCGGCAAACACTGTATATGTGTTTCTGTATGTGCGTCGGTGGGAGGGAATATAGTGTTCCCTTTCTTTAAATTCTTCACCAAACTCATGGCTATCCTTAAGGTATGCCGCATCTACGATACGGGCCTCAAAGACACAGATTCTTTTTAACGATCTTCTATTGAAAGTTCTGAAATGATCTTTCCTCGTATGTAACATTGACGATGCTCTCGCCCAACCAAAAGACATTTTTATTGAAAAATAGAACGATGAGTGGAGTTCGCGCCGTAATGGCGCTTGGTCAATATATTATAACAGGTCACGGCATCTGCTTGCTTCCTCATTGGGGAGAGAAGTGTCTTTTGTGGGAGGAGGGGGCTTTGATAACTAGATTGCCAGTCAGTTGGAAAAATTAGGTATTGACTAAATAGCTGTCAGTCTATAGTCCTTGTAGAGCCTGGTCACTGTGGGTGAAACGGAACGGAGAACTCGAAAAAGCGGAGGGTCACAGAGTAGAGTCGGAATTTCGGAAAATTTTCATTAGCTGATTGGAAAAATTAGAGAATTTGTTCGAAAATTGGACTTTTGTTTAAAGCTTGACTCAACTCCGCCAACTCGTTAGAACTTCAATCTAGTGATGCCGACCGGTCCACTAATCAGGTGGTCCAGTCCGGTGCGGTCTAGTCCCTAATGATTCAGTACAGCAGCCTAGATCGATCCAAAGCGGTCCGATCTGCCAAAAGTGATTAAAATGAAAATTATTCAGCTTCTTGTGCATATGTAACAACTAGGATAGTTAACCACCAGGGCATGTAATCACAGGGGTGGTATCAACAGCTTAGCTATCGTTTTTAACAACTGAACTATTTTGTTATAACAACGTACTATAAAATATTATTAAGCACCAATATGCTGCGGCACAAACGCCAGTAGATTGCGATAAATCTACAGAGATAAAAAGATATTTTGTTATGTTTGTAAATGCAAAAAGAATGTCTTCCTTTTTACCGTTACATTATATCACTGTCTTTACCGATACAGTTTTTACCACAACACTGTGAAATAAACGTTTTAAGAAATTAACTGTTAATAAGAGAAATTCAACTTTTCACAAACATTCTTCGACGCACGCGCACTGTTAACTCGAAACACACCCAGTTAAAATTGTTTTCAGTTTTGACAGTGTGTTGAATTAATGGTCAACAAAAATGATTAATTTTATGGTAGTCGCTTGGTGATGCATATTTTTTTATTTTTTAATTAACAGAAAGCGCATGGGAATACACACAAACCTTAAACAGGACATCTGTAATGTATAATAACAAATTCTCCCAATATTAATTAACGCTCGGCGTCCTTGGTCACAATTTGTCCGTAACGGTGAAGAAACCAGTTTCTTTTGAAATGTTTTTTTTCCCCAATGTCATGGGAGCAAGTTGAAAACAATTTAAGCGCTGTAATTTTATCCTCGGAATTTCGACATCGTAGCTGTACTTCTGCCTATTTTCACACGTTTTAAAAGGGTTTTAGATTTTCGAAAGGCCGACGGGCAAAAATGTCACCTAATCCGTTGGGAAAGCTTAACCTAACATGAAAAGCAGACGACACTTGCAAAAAAAAAAAAAAAAAAAAAAAAATTTGAATAACTAATTTGTTTCAATTTTTGTCTCAAAAACATAGGTTAGGACCCCTCATTAGAACGAGCTCTACGAGCTCGTTCCAACGAGGGGTCATAATCTATGTTTTTGAGACAAAAGATGAAAAAATAATGAAAATTAATTGGCGACTTTTTAGAATAGCGCTGGCCGGTTTTTGCCGTTACGTTGGGTAAAGGGTTAAATCAAATTATGGCAGTGGAAGTCCCAAGTAGATGTGACTTACCAAGTGGTAATCAGACTGTTACGGTCATGGAAGGAAAATCCACGAGCAGTGACCAAAAGGGAACCTTGGCCAGTATTGAGGATCAGCTAACGATTTTTCCCAAGAAGACATGTTGTCGTGTCGGGGCCAGTATTTGGTGATGTCACGGTCATGGCGTTTCATTGGGGACTGGGGAGATACATCTTACGGTCACACCGACAATAAATCTAGATTCTGTAAGGACATATAGACGGCGATGGCGACGGCGACGACACTTGCATTGGTATCATAGAGAAAAGTAGGGATTTGTCCCGGACGACACGATTCACCGGCACTTTCAACTTGGCGAAATGGACCAAGTCGACCATCGGAGGTGAGAACCTAAAAGCGCGGCATCTTGCAGGATAGTGGCTGGGTTGGGAGAAAAGTTTTTTTTATATAGATCTGCTACCTCTGACTGCACGGTGCTGGTAGAAGCGGCACAGGCGGCTGTTGAGGTCGAAGCTTTTAAGGAAACTGAGAAGAGGAACAGTGTGATTCGGAGTACATACACTGAGACAACTGAAATAACGATACGACTTCCTTGAGGGTGATGGTATGGGCTGCAATAAAGATGAACTGCTGAAGGATTTACGAGAGAGAGAGAGAGAGAGAGGGGCGCCTGAGACAACTTGTTTACTGTAATTGCTGGGAAAGCAGGCACTTTAAGCGACAAAGTCGAAAACAAAAAGAAAAGGAGAAACGAAACTTACGGTGAAGATAACCAGAAAGGTATCGGCCATGGGTCGACAAGAATATTGGTCTAAGACAAACAATCAGGCATGTTTATCAAAGGTTTGGGGGGACAAAATAGAGAGCAAGAAGAACAAGACTGCTGTAGAAGCTAATGATAGGACAGATAGACCATAGACAAGTAGTGGCCTTGGAGCTTTGGATATATAAGATGGAAACCGTTGGTAAGACTACATTATATCTCATTGAGGGATTTCTCATGGCCTCATCCGACAAAAAAGGGATTCTCCAAAAGGTATCCTCAAATAATACAATACTAGGCCATAGGTATCCTCAAGTACCGAAATGAGGCTACGAGGGATAGTAAATGAGGCCTCATTGAGGGATTTTTTCATGGCTCTCATGCCCTCAAAAGAAATGAGGCCAAGAGGGATAGTAAATGAGGCCTCATTGAGGGATACCGTCATGGCCTCATACGACTAAAAAGGGATTCTATAACCAGAGACGTTTCACAAAAAGGGATTTCATGGGACGTGGCCATTGGATATAGAGGTGATGAGAATCGGATAAGACTTCGTTGTAATAAGGAGAGATAACTCTGCATAGAGATTACGGGGGATGAAGCAATCTGATTGGTTAGTTAGCGCCAGTAAAGTGAACTGATTGGGTGATCTTGATAAATGAAACAACAAGAGTACTCGGAATATGGTCAGAACTAACAAGAAGAGACCAGAACAGCTAAATATGGCAATAATAAGCAAAGCTGTTCCAGCTAATAGGCTCTTCTACTCTACTGGAGTATACTCCAGGACAAAAGAGCATGGTCGGGTAGACGAAAACTATTGCATAGATAGAAGCAGAGAATTCTGAAAGAATTCGAAATAGTACAACTTGTCGGGTTGTTTGTGGTAATTCTGCAAATCAGGAAAATACTCATGTACAAAGGAACACACACTCCGAACATACCCCTGTCTTGTTGTAGCCCTTTGTGTAACATAGCAACCATGTGCTACCATAGAAACCAGGATGGCGACCCCAGTATACAAAATGGACGACAGAAATGCGTGTCACCCTAACATCACGCACTGCGCATGCGCACTAACACCACGTATCACTATGGGAATGGCGTCACAACATGGCCGCTCACGCGGGTTACCATGGCAACACAACATGGCGCCACTGAGTCACGTGATATGACGTCACTTCCGAGGTCCCCAATCTTGGGGTGTCCGGGTACATGACATACTACTCGCGATCTGTTTGCGAGAGATGATTTGGGAAGAACCGGCTTTATAGAGCAGTGAAAGAGCCACTGGGTGGCCGGAGTTGTTTTGGTGAAAGGGCACGATGAAAGTTTGAGGTTCTCTGTGGATTGTCGAAACTTGAATGCCTTGACCATCTAATGGACAACCCCTTGGATATTTTGTAATCAGTGGCGTGGTTTTTGACGATAGACCAGATGGAGGGGTATTGGTACATGAAGGTAGAGTTGGAAGAAGAAGATAAACCAAAGACGACGTTTGTAACTTTTCAAGGCCCTATCAGTTTAAGGTCATGGCAAGGGTATTTGTAATTATGTGTCGACGGTCCTGCGCCTGATGGAAATCCTTTTGAATTGCTCCAATATCTGTCTTATCTACCTAGAGGACATCATTATTTTTGGCAATATATTCGAGGAGAGTAGTACGAGAGGGGCAGATTGTATCGTTTCAGATGGACCTCGCGTTGGTTCTCGGAAGTGACGTCATAGTCACGTGACCCGAGATGTCATGTTGGGTTGCATGGTAGCCCGTGTAAGCGATATCTGTCTTATCTACCTAGAGGACATCATTATTTTTGGCAATATATTCGAGGAGAGTAGTAGGAGAAGGGCAGATTGTATCGTTTCAGATGGACCTCGCGTTGGTTCTCGGAAGTGACGCCATAGTCACGTGACCCGAGATGTCATGTTGGGTTGCATGGTAGTCCGTGTAAGCGATATATGTCTTATCTACCTAGAGGACATCATTATTTTTGGCAATATATTCGAGGAGAGTAGTAGGAGAGGGGCAGATTGTATCGTTTCAGATGGACCTCGCGTTGGTTCTCGGAAGTGACGTCATAGTCATGTGACCCGAGATGTCATGTTGGGTTGCATAGTAACCCGTGTAAGCGACCATGTTGTAGCGTCATCCCCACAGTGATATGTGGTGTCAGTGTATATGCGCTACCCCCCCCCCCCCCTACACACACACACCTTTACCCTTGATTAATCAAACTACTCCATTCTATATAGTTTGTAGCTACATAATATACAGGGTTATTTCCCTCGTGTATAACGAGGTTCCGAAGTCTGAAGAGTAATGCGAGTAAAATTGCTTCTCAAAATTAATTAACAGAAAGAGCCATGAGAGTGATTGCTCCAGGAGAAAATACTCTCACGACTCTTCGATTCATCTACTCTTGTCACATTTTAGCTCATTTGATAAAATCATTATTTATCCACGTTTTTTGTCAACTCACAGCACCCCTATATTACAACCGACTGAACGCCGCACCCTGCTGTCAGAGATCAGGATAAGCGTAATAAAAGCATTTACACAGGCGGGAGATAACTGTATAGGTAGCTAAAGACCACAGAAATGGTGCAATCTGATTGGTGTACGGTAAAGGATAGGATTAGAGACAGCCAGGACTAAATAGAATGCTGGGGTAATCAGAATAGGGGCAGTAATAGGTGGGACAGATCCATGAACACGTTAAAGAGAGCAGGAAACGGGGATTCTTAAAGAATGCGAACCCGTAAAGATACACCTGTATAATCTGTCATACCTTATAACACTACACCCTACCCTTATTAAGAGTATTCTCCAGAAATCCAAGCCCCTTTTGTGATTTGAAGTGATTTTTTTGTGGTTTTGGGTTGTTGCCGGGTCCGTTTGGGTAATTAGGTTTACTTTAGTTCAATCTAACACACATTCCGAACATAACCGTTAGAGGCCCTCCAGACTAATAGCAAGTACTTGCCAAGGTAGACACCAAGATGGCGACCTCCGATATACAAAATGGACGACGGAAACCCGTGTCATCTTAACATCACACGCTGTGCGTATGCATTCACACAATGTAGCACTGTAGGGATGACGTCACAACATAGTCGCTCACGTAGGGTGCCATGACAATACAACATTACATCACTTGGTCACGTGACTATGGCGTAATTTCTGTGGTCCACCGTGACTCCTGCCTGAATTGACAGGATCTGTCCCTTTTCTACTACTGAGCGACAGTGAGAAGTATTCCAGCCTCTATCTAGAGCTGGCCTTAAGTTGAAAGCGTAAAAATGCATATTATTTGCTCAAGAAATGGAGTAACTGGAGCGCACATTATCATGGGGGGGGGGGGGGGGGGGTAGCTATTGATCTCAGTAATAAGACAGCGCCTTTTAGGAGAAGGAATTGTGCAGTCTTTTGGGAGCCTGTAGTTCCTCTAAACGATTCGTATCAGGATTTTCTCATATGGCAGTCCCCTTGCATAAGCTTATAGAAAAAGAATCGAACGTTTGTCTTAAGAGCTGGGTGTCAAGGACCGTTTGTGGGCCTAAACAGGTGCAGACGCGAGCGCCAATACTGACATTACCTGAAGCGAAGAAGTTTATTCCGGACACAAATGCGAGGTCTGCCATTATGCGATCTGTAGATCTGTACGTAGTCCCAAGTAAGAGATGGGCAGGAGCGTGTGGTATAGTTTGTGGTAGTAGAAGTATGATGGAACATTTTTTGCATTATGCGCAGGGAATTACCGGTGGTGGTGTATTTCATCAAGTTCCATAAACCATGTCTTTATGGCAAATGGTTTCGGATGAAGACAGTTCATGGTTTCCAGCGCTGGCTTTTTAAAGGACCAGAAGGACAACTAGTGCGTTGGCTGGAGGCTTCGGGGAGTTTGATTTGGATATGCTGCGTCGGTCATTAAGGAGTCATCGTAATCCAGTCCCGCGTAAGCACTGTGGGCGCAGCGCTAGGTAGGCGATGGATGTGACGGGGCAAATTGGCTACAGGGACAATGACATGATCATTAGCGCCACCAAATTGATTCGGTCTGTGGATAAATTGAGAAAAGGTTAGAAATCGGATCTAGAACTTGAAATAGTATTTAGATGGCTGAAGAACAAGACATGACCCAGCTGGGATGAGATAATGCCTTAAAGCCCGCAAGTAAAGCCGCCATGGGCCAATTTGCTATATTTAAGTTACACAATGGTCAGTGTTCACAAGCGGTTGGTAAGCGTGCAGACAGAGTTTGATTGTTCCAAAGGAGCTCAGAGGGACGGTGATGGAAGAATGTCTACACAGTAATCATAAAAGGAGTGCGTTGGTGGGTTGGGTGCTTGTGTGTAGGTGGGCATGTATTTATGTGAGTGTGCACACTCATGCGAATTGTTGAAATCATATGAGTGTGTAAGACCACTCAGTTATTAAAAGTTAGCTGAGTAGACGTCAGTGCACACTCGAATACAAATAAATCTCTCCCCTGTGCTATTACAAATGGCAAAACTCCGCTTCACAAATAAAAAGACTTGGATTGCCTTTTGGCCCCAAATTCGTGAAAGCACCCTAACACCCCTGATTTAATGGGCCACTGTAGTCAGTCCGGTGGATCTGGTCGCGATTAACAATACACTTTGCACGTACCGCCAAAAGATTGCATGTGACATGAATTATACCGGTTCGGGTGATAATCGTAGAGAGATGCTGCTGTTGACATTTCGCTCGGTGAACTACATCATCTGGATATTCTACGTGGCAATATTCGACTCCTTTCGAACCACAAAACCCCCGCAACCATGACAGAGTGGAAACTCTGTATACAACAAAGTGCAATTCTCTCGACACTCGCGCACACCTACAACAGCACTGCAGACGGACAAACAGACACGTGCAAGCACCCCCAGAGTGGATACGGATAGGCAAACACTACCTACTTCATAAGCATCTGTTCACCGCGCTACCCCGAATAGATGCTAGCATCGTCGTTGCTGGGTGCTGCTCCTGGTTTCACCCTGCCGCAATCGACTCACCTTAATACAACTATATCACAACAATTCGTGTACACACCGACAGCGAAACTACAGCACAGTTTCTGGCACGCCCATATTGCCGACGGTTGAATTGATCTGGCAAATTTGAAAACAGGCACCCCCCCCCCTCCTCAAAAACATAGTTTTGATTGTTTTATAATATATTTCATACCATAAATATGTGTCTGAAAGGTAATACCAATAGAATAAAAAATTCTATGGGCCGACTTGGTTATGGGCAGAATTTGTTGTGGCTGAGGGTCTTACAATAATGAATTAGACCCATATCGTCCGCTAGCTGAATCCCGCTGCAAATTTACCCAAGTCGTCCGATGCAATTTTACCCAATTCGTCCGAAACTCGTTCGTAGGGGGGAATTTTGAATTATTGTATTGTGAATCATTTTTTATTTATTTGTTTTTTTTTTTTAATTTTATCGTATATTATCTATTGTAATATATATTAATGTAGTCCTTGTAGAAGACCTACTTGCCTTTTAAGTACACTGTCCCACCGAGAACGGCAAGTGCCACGCGGAGGGGCCAGCAGATTAATTTTCCGGGATGGAAAACCCGAATGCAAGTTGAGATTTTTTCCGCTGTTTGCAGCTCCCACTGGTAGCAGAGGGAAGCTTTCTTGTGTATCAGGTTAATTACGCCAAGTACCCGACCCTTCCCAAAGCGTCACGGTGATGTATAACGCGTTGAGCAGTGAGGCAGTCCTCATTAACTCCGTCCTTAAGGATTGTTTGACTTGTGATGTAAACCTCACTGACCTTTGTCTCAATTGTAGTAGTTTTGTTAGATCCCTAGATTATGTTTAGTCACGCGACTTTAATTATGATAACTAGTTATATCCTAGTCTTGTACGCTTTAACTCATTTAGTTTTTCTGTTAAGGGCTCAGTACTCGTTTAGCTCTGCCATTAATTCACTATCTTGGGAGTCTCTTAAGGGTTTTGTTTTGTAAATCTTTTAAAGGCGTTTCAATAGTTTCTATTTTTGCTAGCTCATGAAGTTCCTTTATCGGTGTCCACATGGGTTTGCAGAGTGCAACGCGGAGGGCATGACTTTGAACTCTCTGTAGCTTTTGAAAGTTGGTTTTGGTCAGGTCGCTCGTTATCTACATCTACATCATACTCCTAGCCTTCAAAGAATTGAAGATTATAAGGAGGCGCATGAATGATTTTTTTTTTTTTTTTTTTTTTTTGTAAACTGATAAAAGATTTGTTTAGATGACTATTTGACTTTGAAAAAGTACTTGTAGTAGGTGGATTTGAACTCATCTAGATCTGTTAAGCTTGCCATTGAGTATGGGATCTTATTCCATGCGTTGATAGTTCGAGGATAGAAGGAATTTGAGATATATTTGGGCACTGCATGGGGTCTAACATACTTGTGATCTCTAGTAGGAGTAAGAGGAGCAGTGTCTTTTATTTTTACAAGGTCATGGTGGATTTTATACAGTAAGACCATGGATGTATATAATCGGCGCTGCTCAAGAGTCGGCCAATTTAGGATGGTAAGCATGTCAGTAACACTACTAGGGTGTTTATATATGTTCATGACATAGTGTGCTGCACGATGTTGGACCATCTCAATGTGGTGTGCGAGATCTATTTGCCAAGGATGCCACACAGGTGAGCAGTATTCAAGTTGTGGCCGAACATATGTCTGATATGCAAGTGCTTTGATGTTTCTATTACTTGTTCTTATGTTTCTTTTGATGAATCTTAGCGAGGTGTTCGCTTTATTTACTATATTATTTACATGACATTTCCATGAGAGATCTTTTGTTAGCGTTACACCTAGGTATTTGGCTTTATTTGGCGCCATGTTCTTGTACTGGACGTATAAATAATTTGTAAAGTTTGAGAACCACGTCTTTGTTTGCTCCCCAATTTTTACCTCCGATCATCTTCAGAAAATTAATACGTTTAGTAGCTCTAACTGTAATGGAGTTTATATGACTATTTAGACTGAGGTTGCTATCCAGAGTAAATCCCCAACATTTGGCCTCAGTGCTCGCTTCAAATTTGTGATCGAAAAACTGGAGTTCAATACTGGGGGCGGGTTTTTGTCCTTTACTTCTTAAAGAATGTAATTGTGAGATTTGGCGACATTGAGCTTCATCTGATGCGCCACAGGGCGCACCAGTTCTCAAGATCGCGAATGGTATCCAACAGTCGATTTTTAATTATGTTTCGGGACTTACTGACCGTCCACATGCCTCTGTCGTCTGAGAACTGCGATAGTTCAACAAAGTTTTTCCCTACTTTATCTGTGGCATTCACATAAATTATGAAAAAAGCGGGCTTCCTCCGACACCTCGCGATTAACCCTCACCTTGATTTTCCGGCCAGTTAGAAATGAGGATATGATCCTCAGAATCCCGTTTTCGCTAGTTTATATCTTCTGATATTGTACCATGCCGAGTCGAACATCCAAGAAAAACGCTGTTCCCATTTCGTTTCGATTGAGCGTTGTTTTCATATAATCGACCAGTCTATATATGTGTTCGATTCCTTCTTTCCGACTTCTATATGCTCTTTGCTATTTTCTTGCAAACGTTAATTGATTCGAGAAGCACCGACTTTTTAACCCGGTGGCATTGACGGTTAAAAATTATCCCAAGTAAATACTGGCCTGCACCTCCGAAAATATGCTCTCAGTCAGCGTGTGATCGCCGGACATTTGGATCAAACTCCCAAACGAAAGGTAAAACATCGGAAAGATATATATATATATAGGCCTAAATACCTTCAAGAATCGATCTGTGCAGTTATTGGGACAAACGCGATTTACAGTATGACGATCGGGCAGAATTGATGACAGACACACACACTTTACAAATAAATGAAATCTCGACAACTGGCCAATGATATGAAGTTGGCGAAGCACAACAAGAGGGTGCTGGGAAATTGATTGATAAATACCCCATCATCTTACTTGGGTGGCCAGAAATCTGCTCTGTGGCTGTATCTGCTGGGTGAAAAGACGCTATTTCAACACAGAAACTTACGAACATCAATAGAGAATCCTCTGATTGCTCATAGAATCCGAGAATCGATTTGGCAGTGTGAGTATGATATTGATATGACTGAGATTTTATTTTTCATTTCCATATATTATTTTACATGTAAATTGTTCATTACAATTTAAAAGCGACTTGTTAATATATACTCTTCCATATATTATTTTACATGTAAATTTTTCATTTCATTACAATTTCAAAGCGACTTGTTAATATATACTGAAAAATATTCATGCATTCATCGGAAGCTATTGTTGATACATTTTACTGAAATAAATAATGTATATTTTGGATCGATTTTACTCCATTTTATTCCATACTCACCTGTGAACAGGTTTCTATGGTGAGTATTTTTCCACACGTTTCAAAACTCGTGTATTTCCTTATGTGGGCCACCAATAACGTTCCCTAAATAGAGGAAGAGATGGGTGAAATTTCCGACAGGGGTACTGACATACAATATGTCCCAGGCATATCATAAGTAACCCTGTCGAAAATTTCGACATCTTGACATTTTTCTCGGACTATAGACTATGAGAGGCGCGAATCACTGGGGTTCATTACAAAGAATGATTCAGTAATGCGTATTTTATCATATTTTATCCCTGAATCACTGTTTGTAATGAGACCCTGTGTGCGAATCACATCACAACATCCAAATGGTCCCAATCAAATATAGTTTCATCACATCGCTAGTTTCAAGCCCCCTCCCCCAACCATTAGTAAGCTGTAATAAATATTGTTATAAAAGATGTGACGTTTTGACCAAAAGTATGTGACATTTTGACCCAAAAGTATGTGACGTTTTTACCCAAAGTGTGTGACGTTATTACCAAAAGTATGTGACGTTTTGACCCAAACATGTGACGTTTTAACCATTTTGAAATGTGACGTTTTGGTCGTGTGACGTTTTGATCTGTTCCCGGGGAATGCAACGGCAAACAGCCAGCGCGTCCTCGAAGGTCACGTGAGGTAAGGTTACAAACTATGCATGCTACATTTTATTTCAATTTTTATGTCTATGTCCATTTTCAGGTGGTCTCTATTATTTGAATAGAAACCGCAACACAAACGAGCTGTCGACACGCTGATTACATAATGATAATCTGTCTAACTGGAAAAAGCTACTTTACTGGCACGCATGGGTAATAGCTGCGTATAAAGTGCTAAAATTGAATCTGCATGCACAAGAAAACGGAGTGTAAAGTTTCTCCCCGGTGAAGGTATTGCAACTAAAATAAATTTGACATCGCACCCCGACTCAACACGTCTCCTTTGAAATGTGAAAAACTTGAATGACAACTTCTTAATACTAATTTTAGTGTGTCTTGGGATTACAGCTGCAGACGGCGCACATTGTCTTTAACTTTTTAAATTTATATAGGGCCTATGGATCGTTGGTCTGTGAAGACCCGATTATTGGTAATATTAATATTATTATGAATAAATCCAAAAACATGGATATTATTATTTGTGAATAATATATATGAATTATGATGTAAAAGTTTGGTTACAAGAGAGTTCGGCCCAATTTGGTGATTTCGGCCCCCAAAAGTTAGTTTGGCCCAAGTGACTTTGGACCACACATAAGTGAGTTTGGCCCAATACATTATAGGACTTATGTATTATGATGTAAGTAAAGGAAATTTGACCTTGAGTTGTACATTATTTTATTATCGGTTCAACTGCAGGTACGAATAAGGTAGCAGACTTCCACTCCAGAAACCACTCAGCCAGTCTGGGGTGCCTGCTGTCAACTCTGTTAGTTGACTGCATATATTTTTGTGTTTGATACATCGGGTACGGGACAAGTTGCCGTCGGGACAACTCGCCGTTGGACGGCGAGTTGTCCCGATTTTTACGGCGAGTTGTCCCGTTTTTTGTATGGCAAGCCTTATTGACACATACGTATGTGGAAATAAGAGAACCACAGTGAGTTGCTTATTGACACATATGTATGTGGAAATAAGAGAACCACAGTGGGTTGCTTATTGACACATACCTATGTTTACATTATTTTGGGTGAATATTGTTACCTTATTATTCTATAAAATAATTACTTTGTAGAATAAGATAACAATAACATGACTTTCGGGCCTCTAACAGAACCTCTGGTCATTTAATGCCCTCAAAAATCATGTTATTGTTATATTATCCCTAATAAAATGAACTGACTAATCACCAGTTCATGAAGCTTTTAATTCTAATACTGAATAATCTCACTGGCTGTAAATTTAAATACATGTATACTAGCCTGTGTTGTTATTACAATTGAGAGCATTGCTGTGTTCCTTTCTTTAAAATTGTGTTGTTGTCAGGGATTTTTCTAGGGGCATTGGGAATGGGGCCAGGGGCCCATACAATTGGGAAAAATGCCATCTTATTGGACCAAATTGGGAATTCTGGTGA
This sequence comes from Pictodentalium vernedei, assembly GCA_031216915.1. NCBI lineage: Eukaryota > Metazoa > Mollusca > Scaphopoda > Dentaliida > Dentaliidae > Pictodentalium > Pictodentalium vernedei. Next base: position 72,467,613 of record CM062292.1, on the reverse strand, counting down.
CACTGCAGAGTGGAGAAAAATGCACATTTCTTCTCAACAGGCACATTAAAAATGAAGAAGTTGGGTTTATTATTTGAAATTATGGTTTTACAATTCTTTTATCATCATAATAAGGCCTACTTTCACAGTAAATAATCGCAATTATTATGATGAAGTTGGCACTGGGTACCAATTGGGAATTTTATGTTAGAAATTGGGAAAAATCGTGCCTAAATCTCATTGGGAATGGGGCCTATATTCGGCCCCTGTCGTCACCTAGAAAAATCCCTGGAACTTGTGTATAAGTCATAATAAATGAAAACAAAACAAGAACGATTTTTTATATGTAAATTTAATATCAAAAAAATATTTTATCAAAATACATCACTTGCATATGAAAATGAAACATATTACAAATATATACAAAAAATGCAAGAATAAGTCCCAGAGATACTGATCTCACTTTGTACACTTGACTTTATCAAAATACACCACTTGCATCTGAAAATGAAATATATTACAAATATATACAAAAAAATGCAAGAATAAATTCCAGAGATAGTGATCTAAGTTTGAACACCAGAGACCCCCCCCCCCTCCCCCCCCCCCCCCCACCACCACCACCACCACCAATACAGAAAAAACCAACAAAACAAACAAAAAAGGCACTTTTCCCAATCTGGCTTCTGAAAAAAACACAGGAAGTATTGGACAACTTTCTCCTCATGCACCACTTGGACAACAGGAGGTTAATGAACTGAAAGTTTACCAGAACTTCTTCTGTTTTTTCTTCTTGTACAATGTCCTCGGAAATATTCATTTGAGTGTGAGGACTTAACAATATTCAACAAAATAAATTTTCCCCAAAGGAGATATGTCAGAGACATTTTCCTAAGAGTTATCCTATACCCAATTTCAGCTGGTACTGTACCCTGTGAAGCGACCAGATTATTTATTTAATTATTTATTGGTGTTTAAGGTCACATACAGTGGAATCATGTTAAATGAATAGCCACTTTGCCAGACAAAATTATTCAATTGACAGGAGCAAGCCTCAAAATAAGCAGCCTGTCATGGTCAATGTCAACTTCAATTTACCTGATTCGAAAATGATATACTGAGCCTAGGTTGTTTACTTAATATGTTTTGTTACAATTTACTGATGAATGCCTAAGGACATTCACCAATAAATTGTAACAAAACAGACTGAATGAGCAACAGAGGTTACTTAGGACCATACCTACTAATAACTTCAATTTACCTGATTCGAAAATTATATGCTGAACCTAGGTTGTTCACTTAATATGTTTTGTTACAATTTACTGATGAATGCCCAAGGTCATTCACCAATAAATTGTGACAAAACAAACTGAATGAGCCACAATTTACAGATTTACTTACTTAGTATCATAGTTATCAAACTAGTTAATAACTTGATTCGGAAAGTTGTACACATGTACTGAGCGTAGGTTGTTTACTAATATTTTTTTAGAATGTCAATAATAGCATGACTGAGAAATTTTTCAATTATTTTAGCTCTTCGAGAAGTGAAAAGAATCTAGTTAAATACTTACTAGTATAACTCTTGTGTCTTCTAAATATCTTCTTACAGCTGTCTTGACCTTCTCATGGGTTGTTTAAGTAACAAGCAGCATCTTAACTGGTGAAAAAATGATTGTTGAATCGAAAGAAATGATTTCGCGTGCCGAAGGCGCGCATGGACGGTATGAGGGACAAGCCCCTTTCGACCCTCGGTAGCTGTATATGATGGCTGTTACATGTCTAGGCGTGTTGAAGGAGGAAAAGGATCCGGTACTCAGCAGGTGTCTCCAGTTGTGGGTAGGCGGTCTCGTTGACTGATGTCGGTTGGACCCTCGGGTGAGGACCAGTGTGGGAGGTTGGGTCCTATCACAAAGGTACTACCTCTCCCCGAGGGTGCAGTCGATCTAGATTTTCGGGCAAGTATAGTCTGCCGCTTCGAGGATGATAATGAGTGATGGCCATCACTGGCAAGTATAATCTGCCTCAGGCTGTCTCTGTTATAGTTGGACTGTTGTTGAATTGAATGGAATGGTTTAACGCGCTGAAGGCGCGCAGGGACGGTATGGGGGACAAGCCCCTTTCGACCCTTGTTGACTGTAAGTGACTAATTTCCACATGTCTGCTCGTGTTGAAGGAGGATCAGGTTCAGGTACTCGGCAGGTGTCACCGGTTGCGGCGTCGTGATGGTCTCTTTGACTGATTCGGTTGAACCCTCGGGTGAGGACCAGTGTGAGAAGTTGGGTCCTCTCACAAAGGTACTACCTCTCCCCTAGGGTGCAGTCGGTCTGGATTTTCGGGCAAGTATAGTCTGCCACTTCGGAGATGATATTGAGTGATGGCCATCACTGGCAAGTATAATTTGCCTCAGGCTGTCTCTGTTAGATAGGATGTCTTTTGAAGGAAACAACAACGACCCCTTTCGGGGACCACCAAGAAGAAGACCCGAACTTCCCTGGTTCGGGGGCAGGCCTGCATTGTAATCCTATTGGGTTGGGACAAAAAGATGCGCAATGCACTTACAAAAAGGGGCAGAGGCGGGACTCAGGACCAGCGCTCGCCTCCCTTAAAGTGTTGACCACTTTTAGGGATGGAGCGGAGGATGTTCAGGAACCGTGGGGTGACTGTTTCCATAACGGTTAGACTGTCTGTAGCGGTTTTTGGGGTGCTGGTCAAAAAAACATCTTCTGTGTACCTGCTTAAAAGAAGAAGGTAGAATTAGTTTTCATTAGAGTATGTAAACTGTAAAGATAAAAGTAGCACCTCTTTAGTTGCGTGTCCTTGTGGTATCTGCTGTGTATGTGGGGGAGAGTATGAAATGCACGAATCTTTACATTCGTAAGAGCAGTAACATACTCTCGTGCAAGGACCCCTCCGATCCAGCCAGCTACCGCCCAATCAGCTGAGTAGGCTGATTGGGCGGTAGCTGGCTGGATCGGAGGGGTCCTTGTCAGGTTTTGGTATCATGACACCAATGGCTTTTTTCCAACATTTGGGAAAGTAGCCATGGGTGAGGCATGCGCTGAACAGTTTGTTTACTTTTTTGATTAGGAAGAATGGGCTTTGTTTTAGAATTTTGTAGCTTACTTCGTCTTCGCCGGGTGAGGAGGAATTTTTGCATTTTTTTATGACGTTGATGATTTCCTCATTAGTGATGGTGGTGACGAGGTCATCGTCATCCCCGTCTTCTGGCTCATTATCGAATTTGGGGTCACGGAAGATATCAGGGTGTTCATTGATGTAGTCATCAATGGCGTTTATGGCGGCGTCATCGTTGCCTGCGCCTTGATGCGGGCGATGTGTTTTTCTTAGGAGGTCGGCAAAGGTGTCGGCCTTGTCTTTGTCGGTGCGCGTGAAGGAACCGTCTTCCTTCTTAAGAGGTTTGCCTGCAGCTTTGTGGCTTTTGTTTTTTTGCCCAGTTAGGGTTTTGAAGGAGTCCCAGAATTTTTTGGCATCCTGGATTCCGTTTAGATCGGCTGTTGCCTTTTCCGAGTTTGCTTGTTTTTCAGCTTGGAGGGCTTTCTTGACCTCCCCATGAAGGCGGTTGTATGTTTTTTTTAGGTCAGCTTTCTTACTGGGGTCAGTTTCGGTTTTAAGATCGCGAAGAGCTTTCCGTTTAGTTTTGATTAGTGAGAGTGTGTCGCCCGAGATAGTATTTCTCCAGGGGCGTACTTCTTCTTTTGGGCATATTTCGTTTAGGGTTGAGTTAATGATTTTCTCTATGCCCTCGCATTGGGTTTCGAGTTCCGCTGCATTGGATGGGGGGGGGGGGTTGTGAGTTTGACATCGATGATGTCACGATAGAGGTTCCAATTAATTTTTCTAAAATTTTTGCTGAGAGTGGGGGGGTACCTGAGTGGGCCATTTCCTAGCTGCAGTGAGGCATGGACCGGGAGGTGATCGCTGCCTAAGTCGTCATCGCCGACCCAGTGGTCATCTATGTGATTTATCAGAGAGTCACTGGCGATAATTAGATCGAGGATATCAGATGAGAATAATGGGTTATTACTGATATAAGTTGCAGAGCTGTCATTCATAACCACATGAAGGTTATGCTTTTTAGTGATTTCGAGGAGGGCTTCACCGTTAGGGGTGGTTTTGTTACAGCCAAAGTACAAGTGTTTGGCATTGAAGTCACCGAGGAAAATGCAGTGTTTGTATTTCCTCGTAAAGAATTCAAAGACAGTGTCAGAAACAATTTTGCTTGGGTCGTTATAATAACAAACAATCGCAATGTTTTTGTTGTCGACAGTGATTTCAGTTGCAATCACCTGTGCATCGAGGTGATTGGTTTTTATTGTTTTAGTTTTCATGTTCTGCTTTATTAGAAGAGCGACGCCGCCACCTTTGGTGGTTTGTCGGTCTCTTCTAATAGAGCTGAACCCGCTACTGAAAAATTTTTGCTGGGTTGAAGCCAACTTTCGCAGATGGAGATAATGTCTGTATCCTCGAAGAATCGGCTCATTTGAAGTTTTTTGTTATTAACGCTTCTAGCGTTCCACACGGCTATTTGTAGCTTATTCATGACGGGGGTTGGGAGTTAGTAGCGGTGCTTTAGATATATGTTTAGACAGGTGCTTTAGTCTGAGCTGATAGCGGCTTTGATTAGTGATTCCGAAATATGCGTCTTGAAAAGTCGGGCGCTGATCGGCTGACATCCTGGCAGATGTCGGACAGATTGGTTTTAGCGTGTTTGCTTAATACTGAGTAAAGGGATCCGGCGATAAGGGAGCAGACCAGGGCTTGCCTTGAGTCGGGGCTGATCAGCCCAGGCCCCGAGATCAGCCCCGAGGAGCACTTGCTGGGGGCTTTTTTTCAAGCCCCGACATTTTCCATAAAGAAGCAAGTGCTAACAATAATGGACAAAATGGAAAATCAGCCCCGAAAAGGCCCCGACCTCAATATGTGGGGCACTTTTTTTTAGGCCCCGACCATTTTACTCAAGGCGAGCCCTGCAGATGGTATGAGGAGATGACGCATTGTCGGGCTTGATGAGGTTTAGACTTTTCAGCTTGATGGTGGTTTTAACTTTTTTAAAATGGGGACACCCCCGGTAGCTGCTGGGATGACTTCCTTTACAGTTGGGGCAAGAGGGGGATTTTAACCTGCATGACTTGGTGAGATGTGATTCTCCGCAATTCATGCAGGTTAGATTCCCTCTGCATTTATTGGCGATATGCCCGAACTTTTGGCATTTGTGGCATTGTATGGGCGTTGGTGAGGTATTGTATTCCTCCCCGGCGTGCCATCTGCCATTGATGTGGATCCCATCTTTGATTATTTTTACTTTAGTTTCCTTGTTGGGGCAGGTGACTTTTATTTTCCACGTGACCTTTCCAGTGGCTTTGGAGTGGAATCTCTCCCACTTGCAATTATTTACAGTTAAAACTAGAAGTCCTGTCATGAAATGTGCGCTTATCTAGTCTTAATTGCGCGTTGGAATTGCGCGCAATTGTCATATAGAATGGCATCCATAGCACGACAGGTTCTCCTGGTTGCTCATAGCAAACACAGGCAATGTTTCTGCCAATGGACCTCCGGGTGACCCGGAGGTCCATTGGTTGAAACATTGCTTGTGCACAGGACCTATGTGCAGAATTTGATATCCTTACTATGGCCATAACGCGTAGATTAACGCGCAGATCGACGTGCTATTTGTGCGCATTTCATGACAGGACTTCTACTTTTAACTGTAGGCTAAGGTTTATGGCTCCACTGGGTGTGTCGGGATGGACCCTGGTTATAACCGCACTGAGGTTAGGCGGGTTGTTCCCCCTGCCCTCCCTGGTGCTGTTGGTTTTGTTAGGAGTGGGGTTACCAACTTTCTTCCTAGCGTCTCTTATTTGTCCTAGGCCGCCAGCATTCTTTTTGACCGCCGCGAAGAAGCTCATTTCCATGAGTGGGATTGGCAGTGGCACTTTTCTGGGCGTTGACTGAGTTGGCTGGCCTAGTGCCGTAGGTACTTCAGGTGATGTGTTAGAGAGGCTGAAGACACTATTGGTATCAGTTGCTTTATTTGTTTCAGTACCAATATTGGAATGGTCCGGAACTGGGGCAGAGCCAGAACCAGAAGAGCACGGGCGAGGAATTAAGCTCCTACACCTCTTGATTTTCCGTTCAATCATGGTGTTGAAGCCCTCCTCGTTCGTGATCTCCTGCAGCTCTGTATCTGAGTCTGCATTGTCCCTGTTTAATTTCCTTTTTTGGGGAGTTTTACTGTGGGTGTGGACTCTACTTTCAGTATCCTTGTAGGAGGAGGGTCTCCTATCAGGTAGGCTAATCTCAATTAGGTCTTCCAGGCTGTTACTGAACATTTCCGACAGTGGCTTGTCAGGATTGAAGCTTTTGGCATTTAGAGGGTCCTTCGGATCCTTAAGGGAGAGGCTCCTGTTGATTGCCTTTTCCCAGCAGCCCCAGCAACCTCCGCATACGATTTTGGGCTTATGCCCTCCACCGATGCGGAGATTGCTGAGTTGCTGGATTTATCAGCTGTACTGTTACAGTTAAAATTAGAAGTCCTGTCATGAAATGCGCACAAATAGCACGTTGATATGTGCGTTAATGTACGTGCTATGGCCCAAGTAAAGCTATCAAATTCGGTACATATGGTCTGTGCACAAGCAATGTTTCAGCCAATGGACCTCCGGGTAACCCGGAGGTCCATTGGCAGAAACATTACCTGTGTTTGCTATGAGTAACCAGGAGAACCTGCCGTGCTTTGGATGCCATTCGATATGGCAATTGCGCGCAATTCCAACGCGCAATTAAGCCTAGATAAGCGCACTATTTGTGACAGGACTTCTAGTTTTAACTGTACTGTCATTTGTTTTTATGGCTAAGGAGTTATTACCAATGTCTGAGAGTGGGGAGTGGAGTGGGTGAACATCCACCACCACCTGAATCTCCCTTGGAGGAGAGCCAGGGGCGAGTGGAACTACTTCTGAGGCAGTATCAGGCATACTGCTCGGAACATCAAGCATTTGCTACGACTAAACTGAGCCTAGCTATTTCCGCATCTTTGGCCTTGATATCCTTCCTGAGACCTTCTAACTGTGCACTTAAGGTGTTAACAGTTTGGGTTAGAGTGGCAAGCTCCGCTACCAGACTGGGTCCCTCCCTAGATTCTTTATTAGTAAATCCACTAACCTTTCCCGTAGAGGCTCTCCTAGCTGCTCTTTCTCTTTCTCTTCTGGATTTTCTGGCGTCCTTCTTTTCTTCCCTCTTTTTATCCTTGATGGTAGCTGCTGTGGCCGTGGCCTGATGCTTATAATTCTGAGACATTTTTTTGGTGCAGGGTACTAGTTTTATAGACAAGCGTATAGTGTTTTAGTTTAACTCTTTATAACCGAAATATGATGAAAATCACTTTCTCGGAGATGTGACTTGTCTAATAACTTGTACTTCGATCTTCGACTGACGTGAAATGCACGAAACAAGAGCGATTGTGTGCATTGTTGAATCGAGAGAATGAATGGTTTCGTGTGCCGAAGGCGCGCAGGGACGGAATTGGGGAACAAGCCCCTTTCGACCCTCGTTGACTGTATGGTTTTGTCATGTCAGAGTGTGGCAGAGGAGGGAAAGAGTAAAGGTGTTCAGCGGCGTCTGTGTCTCCTGTGGTTTTTTTTGTGGGAGGAGGATGTGTTGGAGAGATAGATGTTGGCGGCGTTGTTGGATCTGGAGGATTAGTAGGTTCCTTGGTAGTGAATGGCCTGGTCCTAGCTGCTGTTTCTTCTTCAGGTTTCCTATAGTTTTTTAAATTTATTGTGAGGATTGTCCTGATTGAGTGTGCTGGAAATTGTTTGGATACATAGAAGCTGTAGTTTTCTTGGACTGTGGCTCGGGTGTTATCGTCCTCGATCTCCTCCCCAAGGAATGCCTCCGCGGACTCCGGGAAGCTCTCCTCCTGGTCCAAAGAAGCTGGAGAAGCAAGAGCTGGAGGGGTGAAAGGTGCGTCATCAGAGACAGCTTCCTGCACCATTGACAGAGCATCCTCCTCCATCTCCTCTTCAGATGAAGAGTCTGATGAGCTGAAGAATGAACTGTCACCTGATGACCCATGGTCCTCCGGACCCTCCTCCTGGGAGAGGGGTGCCAGGCTGGACAAGGGTTGTTCAGGGGTGACAGGCGTTGTCCCCTTGACGCCCTCACGTGCCTCCTTCTTTTCCTTTTCCTTCTTCTTCTTCTCCAGGAACTCCGTCATTCAGCGGGCATCTCGTCGTCTGGCGGTGGGTCCCTTCTTTCTTATTCTCTTCTTCTTGATGATGGCTGTGGCTGTACTACTCCGGCTGCCTTCATCCAGCTTTTCCGTGTCACTAGGGGGGTGACCAGTGTGAGGGGAAATCCCCTCACGAAAGGTGCTACACCTCTCCGAGGACGGCGGTTCCGATTCTTTATCAAAATCCACTGTCAGGTGAATTTTACCCTTGAGCACCTGGATACTCCAGGTGGTGGCAAGGGTAGCCTTCACTCTGACAAGTGTCTCTTGGATTACCAGTGGGAGCCCCATTGATCAGTTGTAAGCACCTCGGAGTCCAAGGTGCGAATGTAATGATCCCGGCGCACAAGCGACACAATTATAATTTTGTGTGCCAGCAATACGCTTGTTGTATTGGCTGAAATGTTTTCTGTGAATATTGTTGAATCGAACGAAATGATTTCGCGCGCCGAAGGCACGCAGGGACGATATGGGGGACAAGCCCCTTTCGACCCTCCGTAGCTGTATATGATGGCTGTCACATGTCTAGGCGTGTTGAAGGAGGAAAAGGATCCGGTACTCAGCAGGTGTCTCCAGTTGTGGGTATTGTTGAATCGAAACGAAATGGTTTGACGCGCCGAAGGTGCGCAGGGACGATATGGAGGACAAGCCCCTTTCGACCCTCGTTAGCTGTTTGTTGTTGTTGTAGGATGTCAAGGCGCGGTGGAGGAGGAAAAGGAAGAAGGGAGGTGGCTTAACCCCGTCTAGGCTTCTTGGACGGCTCTTTTTCTTTGGAGGTGGTTGAGATTGTGACGTGGAAATCGACGATGTTGAGTTTAGTGATGAGTTTGGTGAATGGATTGCGTCTAATTTCTTTTTGAGATCTGCCTTGGATTGTTCCCTGAACTCCTGAGTTTCGGAGGCGATTCGGTTTCCCATCTCATTTGCTCGTCTTGCCATCTCTCTTATTTTCCTTAATTCTTCGGCGGTGACTGCAGATTTAGGTGGCTGTGTTGCTGAGATTGACTCACCCGGGCTGTCCGGTAGAGAAGGAAGTGGGGAATGAGGGGTGGGAGGTGGTGAAAAGGCAACCTCCGGTTCCTCCTCAGTCTCCACCAGATGTTCCTCATCCAACAGTACCGGCTCAGGAGCTGGCAGTTGGTTGGGTGTACTAGTGGGACTAGGAGGGGAACTGGCAGCTGCCCCCAGGACCTTCATCCTCTCGCTCACCTCTTTCTTCCTATTCCGGAAGGCCTCCAAGCGCCTGGAATCCTGGTGCTTGGTGGATGGACTCTTCTTCTTCTTGCTCTTCTTCTTTTCAGGGCAGGTCCAGGCTTCTTCGGGTGAGGACCAGTGTGAGAGGGGTTCCTCTCACAAAAGGTGCTACCTCTCCCCGAAGAAGGTGTGGTGGTGTTGTGCTCATCAATGACGAACTCCAAGTTCAGATGGACTCTCTTGCCTGTCTCCCGGACAGTCCAGGTGACAGGGCAAGAGATGCCCAGAGCTGCTATTGTTCTCTTCAGTCGCGCTGGTAGTTCCAGTGTTTCCATAATTATGGTGTTAATTAGGATGCTCGCACTCTGAGTTCAGAGGTGCGAATGGCATTGTTGAATCTGGCAGGAAACAGAATTTTATAGACAGTGAATCTGCCATCTGAAAATTGTTGTATAAACAACTGGTGCCTAGCTGTAATCATTTTGTGAACAAACAAAAACAGTTAACAGATAAAACACTGATGACTTACTAGTATTTTCACACTTGAACTATCAAAATTGTCTTTGCTCAATTTCCTCAATCGTAATAAAAACACAGGTTAATTTATGAAACCCACAGCCAGTGAGATTAATATTAGAATTAGAAGCTGCATGGATTATGGATAAGTCAGTTAATTTTATGACAGTCTTCATTGAATTCATTATATTGCAAAAAATTAGGTAACAATATTCCCAAATACAATGTGCTATACATGATAATCATAATGAAGAAATATATGGTATGTGTCAGTAAGAAACCCACTGTGGTTCTCTTATTTCCACATACGTATGTGGAAATAAGCACTTCCTTTTTGTTTTTCAAAAAATGTAACTTATTCTTAATTTATTCTATTGAAATACTGTTAATTTTATCATTTGGGAGCGCAGTGGCTCAGTAGGTAGAGGTGCAGGCTGCAAGCCGAGCGGTCCTCGGTTCGAATCCCACCTGCGGCAACCGCGTTGTGTCCTTGGGCAAGACACTTCATCTACATTGCCCGCGTGGGGGCACGATGACGCCGTGTACTAAGGCGTACTGCACGTCGATGGTACGCATGTCTTCAACCAATCTAACCCTGCCTGTGCTGCAGTGCGGAGTTACGATGTTGGGGAGCTGGCAGCTGCTCGTCGTTGCTCGGTGGTTCTCTCCGGGTACTCTGGCTTCCTCCACCCGTAAAACTGTCACGGTCATGATTAGCCATTGTGCATAAATATGTGACCTTAAACATCAATAAATAAATAAATAATATTTTATCATTTACTTACCTGTAGAGTATTTTTACAAATAAATCCAACCTCCGTGAATTGAAAAAAAACCCAGAATTAAATCCATGTTTTATAATAATAATAACAGTTTGGCCAGCCGTTGATTTGTCGCGGTTCTCGGATGAGAAGGCCTTGGTTACCCCTGTACACCCAACTGCCTCCCTATTCTCACGCTTCTCCTCTCCTCCCAACACTGAGACGAACTGTTTGATGACATCCCTACTCTTCAAAACCTGGCTTCTCTTTATCAAGCAGGCCACCCAAAGACCTCTTTGATTTGACCCCCTCTCGCCAATTACGGTTACAATTCACCATGACCCTTTCTTTGACGATTTTTTTACCCTGGTTTGCCCCCAAAGTCCAGGTCTGAGATATCCAATGAGTAGTTCCCTACTAGCTCCCTCACTTGGACCATCCACCCCGCCTTGATATTTGAGTTGAAAATTCTCAGGAACATCACCTTACACCATCGTCTGTCGGAGAGATTACCAAATACCCTCGGTGACTGTAGATGATTGTTTTTGCATGTCTAGGCGTGTCAAAGAAGGAAAAGGAAGGAGGGAAGAGGTTTATCCCTTTCTGCCATTCTTGCGGCTCTTCTTTTTAGGTGGAGGTTGGCTTGGTGATGGTGAAGAGGCTGGTGGTGGTGTAGAGGTGCGCACATTAAGTTCTTCTCGGTACTCTCTTGATTTTATCCGTTCTGCTCTTGCCAACTCTAATTCTCTCATTAATTCCTCAATAGGGTTTAGTGGTTGTACCGCTCCCAGGCTTTCCGGTAGTGAAGGAAGGGGGGAGTAAGGGATGGGAGGCGGTGAAAAAGCAACTTCCAGTTCCTCCTCAGTCTCCACTGGATGTTCCTCATCCAACTGAGCCGGCAGTTGATTGGGTGTACCACTGGGACTAGGAGGGGAACTGGTGGCTGCCTCCACCCCCTCACTCAACTCTTTCTTCCTATTCCGGAATGCCTCCAAGCGCCGGGCGTCCATGCGCTTGGTTGATGGACTCTTCTTTTTTCTCTTTTCAGGGCCTCCGTGCCTCTTCGGGTGAGGACCAGTGGGAGAGGGGATCCTCTCGCCAAGGGTACTACCTCTCCCCGAAGAGGGTGGTGTATTGTTTTCTTCAATGATGAAATCCAAGGTTTGTTGGACGCTCTTGCCTTTTTCCTGGATAGTCCAGGAGATAGGGCAAGAGACGCCCAGAGCTGATATGGCTTTCTCTAGTCTAGCTGGTATTTCCATGTCAGTCGAGATGCTCACGCTCCGAAGTCAGAAGTGTGAATGAAAAATGAATGATGAATGCCTAGTTTCAACAGGTCTATCCTGTCCTTTATCCTCATCCACCCATGCACCTCTGATTAATCTTGTTAAGTTAGTAACTACTATTTTATAATGTTATATTATTATATGTTATATTGAACCTGTTTTGTTATATAAGTCATGAGTATTAATAAAGATAATTTAATCCTATGCCGCGTGTTACTTATCAATTACTACTCCACGGCTACTTGTCCCGATGGCGACTTGTCCCGACGGCGACTCGCCCCACCTTGAGTACGGCGAGTTGTCCCGACGGCGAGTTGTCCCGTTCCCAATACATCACAGCCTTCATTTTGATGTATAATTTGTGTATATTTAAATAATTTGAATTTATAGAATATCGGAGGTGGAATTTCAAATTTAACAAATTTCTCTTACTTGTTTTGCACCTTATTAAAGCGACTGGTTGGCCATAAGTGAATTTGGTCCATTCAGCAGAATAAGTGATTTCTACAGAAGGAAAGTAGATTACGAAGAAAACGATTACATCTTGCTCCAGTGTTTTATTAAAAGTTGAAGGGACATCTAGTGGAGACCTCTGCTCATTCATCTGTTTGTTCGTTCATCCGTCCGTCCGTCCGTACCAACATTTTCTCCTGTATCTCAGCCACTACTACCCCGATTTGAACGATATATGGTGTTCTGATAGAGAATCATAGAGGAAAGATCCTGTGTAGCATGAGTTTCTTCCATACAATTTTTCCAGAGTTATGGCCCTTTTTCACTCTTTCTTGACTTAGAACATTTTTGGCAGTTAGGGGCATTGGGACATGCTTTGCATTGCCCCTCTTGTTTCATTATAAAATAGCAGCAAGCAACATTTCTTTATATAAAATAGCACATGCTTTTACACAATGAATCAGCGATGTCACGATTCTGAAATTTCATGCCATACCTTTATTCCATCTTTGTTGTTTTTTTACATTTGATTCACTTGTTATCCAAGAACTTGTTCGCGAAGAAACTGATGCTGTAAACCCCAAATCTTGTGACTTTTATATATTTAAATGGCCTGTGTTGTTTTAGTATATTTTTGATCAGTCATATTTATCAGTGATATGTAATATCTAGCAAGCAAACAAATCAAAGGTTTTAACACGTGGTGTGGGGGGTAAACTAACCCCTTATGACCCCTTTGACAGTACAAAATTGCTTTCCGCATCCAGCAGCTGCGCAACAGAAGCAAAGGAACCAGAAAAGCCCCCCCAATGCTTATAGTAGACATTTGAAGTTTGTCACTTATAGAGTATAGTTCATTCAGAAGATTCACTTCCTTCACTGACAAATTTAGTCTGTCTCTGGAAGTTGAAGATGGTGATGATTCTAAGGGTAGTCCTTCGTGTTCTTAAAGCAAGTATAGCCTGCCATTTGTAGTTGTGTGAGTGTAGGGTCGATGATCGGAAATTGTAATCGGCATTGGCCGATTGTCGGCCATCGGATCATACATGCAATCTGGGTAGTCACTAAATATAATTTTTTCCGATCATCAGAGAAATAATGTAACGATGCTCCAAAAAGGTGTTATTTTCAGTTGTTCTAAGTAACAAATGGGATATTCAGTACGTGTATCCGTTTTAATTAAATGCTTTCAATATTTTCTGCTGAACTAACAATTGTGAAGTGAGATTTCATGTCAGAGCAAAAACAAAGTGTTCTGAAGTGTTCATTCATTTTACTCTTGTTGAATTGGAAGGTGCCAAATCTGCAGATTGAAATATGTGACATGATTCATCAGGGTTTCTGCTAGGGTAAAAATGTTGGTGCCGGTAATTTTGGGTAAATGGGGCAACCAAGAGTCATAGCTATCACAGGCCGACAAAGGTTCTGCCCGTGATAGGAATGTTTTAAATTCCAGGGTCCCAAAATCCCCATTTTGTTGCATCGGAGGGAAATTTTTATTTTTTTTGTGTTTGTGTAGGTTTTCACATTACGAGAGCCGGTGATTGCGGAAGAATAAGGATCGATGAGGAGAAATTCAGATGAAAAATCATTCATACAGATTACAGTACTTACCAACAATACTGGTCCATGGTGGCATGGATGATCCAGTGCAACAACTATTGTGTGTACGGGGGTGTCAACAACCGTTATATGTCGCAACAATTTTACTCAGAAACAATCATGCAGAAATCAAAAAGCATACAATTGTGACATCAGTCACTGACTGACTTGAAGTTTGCCGATGCTCTCATACACTGTCATACAACCCGCTTGTGGTCTTTGTGAACTCGGAGAGCGTCATTGATTGATCTCTGACAGACATTCGTGTATAATTTTATAATGCGTTTCCTGCTCCTGTTTGGTGTAACCCATGATTACTACCATTGAATGCATTGTGCTGAGTGATAGCATGAGAGTTTTATTTCACCTTTTCCCCGATGGCAAACGTCTTGTAGCAATTTATATCAACTATGGAATGCACGGTTAGGGGAATTAAGGCCAAAGGGATTGGGGCCATTCAGGGGATCCCAGGTCATCCTAGCAAAAACCCTGGATTCATTTATATATGTACATGAGAAATACAAAAAAACAATCACAAAGTGTTTGTTTTAGTTGGTTGCTCTTGGGGGATGTTCTCATACCTGAATCCCAGACAGGTAGTACCTTAACTTTAAGAGCAACTGAATAAATAAAGAAAAATGGCAGTGATTCTCTGTCGTTCAACATCAAAGAAATTTATGTCGACAAATGTTGCAAAGCAGAGAAAGTCTGTGAGGCCGCTTTTACATGGTGACATTAACTGCGAAGGTTAACAAAAGGATTTTCAGATGGTTTATACAGTTAAAACTAGAAGTCCTGTCACGAAATGCGCACAAATAGCACGTTGATAAGCGCGTTAATGTACGCGTTATGACCCAAGTAAGGCTATCAAATTCTGTTCATATGGCCTGTGCATAAGCAATGTTTCAGCCAATGGACCTCCGGGTAACCCGGAGGTCCATTGGCAGAAACATTGCATGTGTTTGCTATGAGTAACCAAGAGAACCTGCCGTGCTTTGGATGCCATTCGATATGGCAATTGCGCACAATTCCAACGTGCAATTAAGCCTAGATAAGCGCACTACTCGTGACAGGACTTCTAGTTTCAACTGTAGATGTCGAGATTGAACTATTATTTGTGACTATAACGTAGCATTGCAAGAACCTGTTGCAGTATGTACCGCCAGTATTTGGTATGCAAACAATAGAGATAGGAAAGTTATATTACCATATTTCATCTAAGTGAATTATGTCAAATTGCAGGGCTTGCATTTTAGAATCGTGACCAGGCTGATCGATAGGCCTGGTGAAGTGGTCGACCAGGCTGATTTTTCTTCACTGGGGCTGATTTATTTTTTATACTTGCATGTGCATATTATATTGATATTTCATGTATATTATGTTATTTGATGATTTGTTATGAATAAAGATTAATATAATTCCAACCTAATTGTCTTTTATTAATTTGCTATGGGCTCTTAAGACTCAAACGGTAATCAAGCCATGTACTTGCATTGTTCCTGTGAGATAAAAAAAGCTGATTTGGCTTCAGTGTTTTCAAAACGGATCAGTGTAGCCATTCAAACTTCAAAGACGATGAAAAGTTACAAAGGTTCTAAGATATGCTGCTGTTAAAAGACTCTTGTACTTTTATGTTAACTTCATTTGAAATAACAATAATAATAATAATATCTACTCATTTGTTCACCCCTTTGCTATCCTTATACTAATATACAAAAAGTTCATTTATTCGTGCAGAGTGGGAAAATGTCTACCTAGTTTCCATGGTTTCATCGAAGTCCTCCTTAACTTCCATGAAGTTGAATTGTATTCACTTCACTTATACTCAGAAAAGAAATCATGAAACATAAAGAACAAATGGGAATTCCAGAAACCACTATTCTGTCATACAACTTATTAAGCACCAACCACGTCATGGACATACATGGGACAACACTGCTTGACATGAATCCCTCTCCCCATATTAATAAAAACCCACCTGCTATGTAGCTCTAGGCTGCAAAAAATTCATGATAACAAATGGTCTATTTATTTCTGGTTCGGCATGTTAGGGTTTGACTCTTAAATCTTCATTTGAAAAAAAAAATGGTAAAATAGAGTGCAGGGCAATTGGGGTTATATTAGCTCAAAAGGCTTATCAGTTTTTTTGCATAACCTTTGTGAGGTTATCTTAAACTTTCAATTTATGCATCCCTGGCAGGCATTGACAAATGATCAGATTGATTAATTCTAACCCATTTTTATGATTTCAGATGCTGCCAACAGATGTACCTGTAATATTGTTTTATGACAAAGACATCTGGCTGTCTGCATTGACAATTCTTTTCCATTTAGTATTTTGGAGTTTTGTAAGTATAAAGAACAGTATTGTATTTCTGTAGTTTTATCTGAGTACATGGTTTATTTTATACACGTACTTTGCTTATGAAGTAGAAAATATGTTGTTAGGAAAAGATGTTTTCATGTAGCAGGAACAAATGGTTATTTTATTATGCTTGAGAAAGTGTGTTTGCGTACATACTACTGGATATAGTTTTAGCAAATACATGATCAAATAGCAGGGTTTCCATAACTTAAGGGTGTGTGTGTGGGCGGGGGAGTGGTGCAGTGTGTCCAGTTCTCCTGGACAACTTTTCCCCCAATCATATATTACCCTTGTTAAACGTTTCTGTCTTTTTGAGGATTTCATCTTGTGAACTGCTTGGATGGTATTTGCTACAAGGTTGCATGAAGCTCTTTGATCCAGTATGGTTTATCGGGAGAAGTCCCCCATCCCACTCCTTGGTAAATTATCCAACTGAAGGTCTCAGTAGTCCCAAATTACAACAACTGCAAATCAATATTTGGGTTTACAGTGATATTTTACCCTGAAATTTCCACATTCATCCAATTTTGGGCCTCAAATTTCAAACTACTGTGAATTTAATGAGGACCCCCCCCCCCCCCCTCCTCTGCCCCCACCCCCCACAGTGGCAGTGTCTCTGTCTATCTGGTTATAGTTAACACATGGTTAGCCAGCTACATGTATGAAAGTAAATCAAGTTTTTCAACACCTTCTCTTTAGGAAGCTCTCAGGCCACAGTCTAATTCTATAAGGAATCTGATTGAAGTTTGCATGCAGACTGCAGTCCTTTTAATGTGAAGTTACTTTATTCACAAAGATATACCTGGTACAGATATTCTCTCATGCTCCAGTTAAAAATATTCCAATCAATAAATATTTATTTTGCCTGAAGTTAAATCATAAAGATATTAACATAATTGGTAGATCTACATGTACACAGTGTAATCATAAAACTAACACCGTTGTTAGTCTTCACTCGTAAGTATTTTATTTACAAACATGTCTATTGTAAGCGGAGCATTGCGATAACCAGTTCTTGTCAGATCACCGAAGTTAAGCAACGTCGAGCCCGGTTAGTCCTTGGATGGGTGACTGTCTGAGCGATCGATTTGGACTCCCACATTGTGTCCTTGGGCAAGGCACTTAACCCCAATTGTCCACATGGGGGCATGATGATGCCGTGCACTAACGCATACTGCCCGTCCGTCCGTGGTGCGCATGTCTTCAACCAATCTAACCCTTCCTGTGCCGCAGTGCGGAGTTACGATGTTGGGGAGCTGGCAGCTTCTCGTCGTTGTTCGGTGGTTCACTCTGGGTACTCAGACTTCCTCCACCCATAAAACTGTCACCAACACAATATGACCTTGGCTGTTAAAGTGTCGTTAAACCTTAATAAATAAATAACCGTATTGAAATGTCATTAAAGATTTGATCATATCAATTCTCAATTTAGAGACATTTCTTGAATTGATTTTTAGTCCCTCATAATACATGTAGGTACCACTGTGACTTGGCAGTAGTATCTAGTGAAATCTTGGTTGCCTATATAGGCAGCCAAGGCTAAACTAGAAACCACTACCAAGGTTCTGTACCTTCCACCAGCAAGACCACCGAAGGCCTTATGGTGGAACATGCGTTCTACATGTACATGTGAGTCAGAAAAACTCACCAAAACTAAATCTTGGCCCTTAAGAGTTAAACTCTTGTAAATATATAATTTTTTTTTCTTACTAGCGAATATATACTGGTTACACTCCAAAGGATATAATAGTACATGTACTCCCAAATTCTAAATTATTTAAGAAATGAAAATGGATTCTTGCAGCAGGAATTCATGAGAATCAAAACTGATTCACACCAGTTAGAACAAATTAGAAGGCCTGCCAAAGTTTTCATCATAGTTATCACATGTCACAATCTTGAAAGAAGTAACTTTAGTTAGTGTAGATGTGCAAGTACTACACATTTTGGCTGTCCGGAGTAACCCAGTTAAAAACAGGTGAAAATAAACATTTAACCCTTTACCTAACGAATCGCCCACATCCGCCTGTGTAATTTGCAAACTGAGCAGTTGAAAAAAATACATTTTTCAAAGTATTTCAATAAAACTATATCATATGACCCCTCATTGGAACTAGCTCCTTGAGCTCATTCCAATGAGGGGTCACATGATATAGTTTTGTTGAATTTTTTTGAAAAATAAAAAAAAAATAGTAATTAAAATAATAAATTTTGATATCGTCTGCATTGGGTAAAGGGTTAAGAGGCAGAATTCCACTGATTAAGGGGGTGACTGAAAAACAATTTTTTTTTTATCTCAGGGGGAGCTTACATGTAAGTAATCACTTACTGTCTGACATAAACAAAATTGACTTATATTCCCAAACTACTGTCTGGGTCAATTTTGGGACTGTTACCTATGGCCTCATAATGCAATTTTGTTCAAAACTGGGCTGCCCACTGACACACCCTCCTAGGGCTCCATAAGGGGAGGTAACTCAAATCCCTAAAAAATCTCATTTTCCAGAACCACCAGTCAGAATTTTTTGATATTTGGTATACACCCTAACGTGGGAGCAGATTCAAGTTTATTCAAATCAAGTCTCTGGGTTTCCCTATTGGAGTCTGAATTTAAATATCTTGCTTGTGCAGAGTTAGTTAGTTGGGAGTCCGGTAGGGATGAGCCGATCTATCAGTAAACAATCGGCTATCGGCCGATAAAAGCCTATGGGCAATCAGTATGAATAGCATGAAAAATATCGGCTCTTGCCGATTGTTGAAAAAGATTGTTGGATACCTATTCTATTTCTAACTCTATTTCACAGCCATTTTAATGTTCTGCTAATAACTAACAAACGTGCCGTGCATTACACTGTGTAGATCAGACCCCCGACGTAACATTTAATTTCTACCAGCAACAACCCAAAAAAAGAATCTCTTGTCCCGGGTGTCAAGTGCTATTTTTAGCTTGAGTTTCATATTAAACTTGAAAAGTTATGTGCTGTTCAAATCATTAAATAGTTGTCTTATGTATTGAAACATCTATTATGCGGTCTATCAATAACAATACTATGACATTTTTTTACCACGAAGGCAAATCCAGGCATCGGCGCATTTGGTGTGCTCCCCCCTCCCCACTAGTTTTTCCCGGAGATGGGTTGTGCATTGTGGATATCTGCATCAGGTGCGAAGTAATAACATCTTTTCAGATTAAATTTCAAAATTTGGTTGACAGTACACGCCGGTAGACTTGAGCCTACAGTACGTGGAGAGTGGATTAGAATTAAATCACCCGCAGAGTGGGGTTATCACCCAAGCTATAACTTTCAAATTCTGTACATATCGACAAAAAACAGAAGCAATGTTTCAGCCAATGGACCTCCGGGTTTAACCCGGAGGTCCATTGGCTGAAACTTTGCCTGTGATGGTTATGCTTTGCAACAAATTTGCAATTATTGCTCGGGTGGAATCTCCACTCTGCGGGTGATTTAGTGATAATACACTCTCCACGTACTGTAGGTGTGCCCCCCCCCCCCCCAACCCTGCCACGGCCCCACAGTTTTCCGTAAAGTCCTTCATCCACCACTCAACCAACTCTGAACCAGTATTGGGATGTAACGACTATGCGAATGAACTCACCAGAAGTTAAAAATGTCTGCAGTGTAGAAAGGTAATTCTAGTCCAAGGGAGGTAATCAAATTAGCTATCAAAGAACTCAGCTATTTTCGAAATTGCTGACAGGGCTGTGGCTCGTCATACGTGATGCCTCATATCTCACACCAAATTTAATTTGCTTCGTTCCATGGCTGATTTTAAATAATATAAGTGATCTCAGACTTTGATATCACGAACCTTCTCAATTTTTAGCTCACCTGACTGAAAATCAGGGTGAGCTTTTCTTATCACTCTTCGTCCGTCGTCCCTCGTCCTGCGTGAAGGTGGTGTTTGAGCCTCTTTCTCCTAAACCACTGGCCACATTCTAATTAAATTTCATGTAAGTAGTGGTTATATAGGGGCATTTTGATTTTTATCCAAAATAGGTTTCGGCTCATATTGAGCAGAGGTGTGGGGAAAAAATGGTTAAATTTTTTGAAAATCTTCTTCTAATGAACCACCAGTAGCAGAGACTTGATATTTGGTATACAGAGTCCTTTTCAGGTTTAGAATCAAGTTTGTTCAAGAGAAGTTTGTCGGGCATTATTTGCCTTCGTTATGGAAGGGGCAAAAATTTTGGCCACGCCTAAAATTTCTATTTTCAGAACCGTCAGGTCGATTTGAACCAAATTTGATATGAGATAATAATGGGTCATAAGTAGTTGATTGATGCAAAAAATTTTTTTCTCATTGCCCCGTGGGAACCTCGGGAGCTAAAAATAGGAAAAAACGTAAAACTGCCATATCTCCAAAACTTCACGGCACAGAGAATTCTTATTTTGTATAAAGCTTACTTTTATCCAGTAGAATAAAATGGTTTAAAAAAATCCCTATCGGTTTGATCACAAGGTACTTTTTTCAGGACTTTGAAAAAGTGCTGAGTCAGCACTTTTTAACACTGTAGGCAATGGGAAAAAGATTAAAAAATCTTCTTCTCCAGATCCAGCAGGCAGAATCTTTTGATATTTGGTATGCAACATTGCAGGGTGGATCAGATTCAAGTTTGTTCAAATCGGCCCCCTGGGTTCATATTTGGGCTCAGTATAGGGGCCCGATTTCGAACTTAGTGCATTTCAGGCAAATTTCTTAAAAAATCTTCTTCTCCAGATCGAGCAGGCAGAATCTTTTGATATTTGGTATGCAACATTGTGGGGTGGATCTGATTGAAGTTTGTTCAAATCGGCTCCCTGGATTCATATTTGGGCTCACTATAGAAGCCCGAATTCGAACTTAGTGCATTTCAGGCAAATTTCTTAAAAAATCTTCTTCTCCAGATCGAGCAGGCAGAATCTTTTGATATTTGGCATGCAACATTGTGGGGTGGATCGGATTCAAGTTTGTTCAAATCGGCCCCCTGGGTTTATATTTGGGCTCAGTATAGAAGCTCGAATTCGAACTTAGTGCATTTCAGGCAAATTTCTTAAAAAATCTTCTTCTCCAGATCCAGCAGGCAGAATCTTTTGATATTTGGTATGCAGCATTGTGGGGTGGATCTGATTCAAGTTTGTTCAAATCGGCCCCCTGGATTCATATTTGGGCTCACTATAGAAGCCCGAATTCAAACTTAGTGCATTTCAGGCAAATTTCTTCAAAAATCTTCTTCTCCAGATCCAGCAGGCAGAATCTTTTGATATTTAGTATGCAACATTGTGGTGTGGATCTGATTCAAATTTTTTCAAATCGGCCCCCTGGATTCATATTTGGGCTCACTATAGAAGCCCAAATTCGAACTTAGTGCATTTCAGGCAAATTTCTTAAAAAGTTTTCTTCTCCAGATTCAGCAGACAGAATCTTTTGATATTTGGTATGCAACATTGTGGGGTGGATCGGATTCAAGTTTGTTCAAATTGCCCCCCCCCCCCCCCCCCCCCCCCCCCCCGCCTCCCCCTGGATTCATATGTGGGCTCACTATAGAAGCCCGAGTTCGGACTTAATGCATTTCAGGCAAATTTCTTCAAAAATCTTCTTCTCCACATCCTGCAGGCAGAATCTTTTGATATTTAGTATGCAACATTGTGGGGTGGATCTGATTCAAGTTTGTTCAAATTGGCCCCCTGGGTTTATATTTGGGCTCAGTATAGAAGCTCAAATTCGAACTTTGTGCATTTCTGGCAAATTTCTTCAAAAATCTTCTTCTCCAGATCCAGCAGGCAGAATCTTTTGATATTTGGTATGCAACATTGTGGTGTGGATCTGATTCAAATTTTTTCAAATCGGCCCCCTGGATTCATATTTGGGCTCGCTATAGAAGCCCGAATTCGAACTTAGTGCATTTCAGGCAAATTTCTTAAAAATCTTCTTCTCCAGATCCAGCAGGCAGAATCTTTTGATATTTGGTATGCAACATTGTGGGGTGGATCGGATTCAAGTTTGTTCAAATCGGCTCCCTAGATTCATATTTGGGCTCACTATAGAAGCTCGAATTCGAATTTAGTGCATTTCAAGCAAATTTCTTTGAAAATCTTCTTCTCAAGATCCAGCAGGCAGAATCTTGATATTGGGTATGCATCATGCTTAGGGTGGGGGTGAGATTCAAGTTTGTTCAAGCCAAATCCCTGGGTTCATATTTGGGCTCACTGTGGTAGCCTGAATTATAACTTAGTTCAAAATGAGGAATTTTCTTTAAAAATCTTCTTCAGATCCAGCAGTTGGAATGTTTTGATATTCGATATGCAGCATCCTTAGGGAGGTGAGATTCAAGTTAGTTCAAGCCATGTCCCTAGGTCCATATTTGGACTCACTGTGGGGCTTGAATTGTAACTTAGTTCCAAATGAGGAATTTTCCTTAAAAATCTTCTTCAGATCCAGCAGTCGGAATGTTTTGATATTTGGTGTGCAGCAGCCTTAGGGGGGGTGAGATTCAAGTTTGTTAAAGCCAAATCCCTGGGTTCATATATGGGCTCACTGTGGGAGCCCGAATTATAACTTCGTTCAATATGAGGAATATTCTTTAAAAATCTTCTTTTTTGTTTTAGATCGACTGGTCAGAATCTTTGGATATTTGGTATAAGCTTTTCTTAGGAGGAGCAGATGCAACTTGTTAAAATCAATTCTCTGGGTTGATATTTAGGCTACCACGTCAGGTGAGCGCTCTCAGGCCCCTTGGGGCCTCTTGTTTATTTCACCTCAAGCGAAGTTTAAGATGCCAGTATTGCAGTCGCTCAGGTGGATTGCTGGTTTGGGGTTCCAGCCTTAAAGCGTCCCCCGTGCCAGTCACTTAACTGTGGCTAAATTCCGAAAGTATATTCAATATTGTCACCACACTTTTTTCGACCATTTTTACGGAAATAATATGGGTGAACAAAACTATTTGGTATCGGTATCTGCTGATAGTAAATCAAAACTATTTGGTTTCAGATGAATAGGCAAATCTCTTATCGGCTCATCACTAGAGTCTGGCAGTTGCTTGTTGCTGCGTAGTAGTTCTCACTGGATACACTCCATCCACCTGTAAAACTTTCCGACAAGATGTGACCCTGGCTGTTGAAAGTGTCATTAAACCCCAATAAACAAACAAACAAACTTCGTACAATTTGAGGAATATTCTTTAGAAAACTTCTTCAGATCCACCAGTCAAAATCTTTAGGTATTCAGCATCCTTATGGGAAGCTCAGATGCAACTTTGTTCAAATCAAGTCACTGCATTGATCATATTTTAACATAGTGAAATATGAGGAATATTCTTCAAAGTTCTTCTTCAGATCCACAAGGCAGAATCTTTTAATATTTGGGTCAGCATTTCGGCGACTCCTAGATTAAAGTTTACTCAAGGTGTTATGAGTGAGAGATATGAGAGGGGTTTGAAATTTAACATAGAACCCTATGGAGAAATTACTATTTGTTTAAATGAATTCTGTTCCCAAGTGATGAATGAATTATGATCGAATTTAGTCGGATGCATATGTAGGTGGACACGATTAATGTTTGCTCAAATGGGGCCCCACAGGCTGCATGAGGAGGACATGAAGGATGGTACTGTTGGAGGTGGGAAGAGTGGTTATCCATTGGCTGAAAATGGTAGAGCATCTTGGGTTTTTTAATGCCCTATCCCTAAACAATTCTCTCTTATTTTTGATTCAGTGAGAACACTAGCCCCTGACATTATTCATGCAATTCTGGTCTAAAGATGGAAAATTGTTTATTACAAAAATGATTTCACAGTACAGTTAGAATTTCAGAATAGATCCTGTGTGGAGTTGTGTATTATTACTTTTTTTTCTTATTGCAGATTGCTCAGTGGGAGGACAAGAGACATGTTTTGACCAATATATTCAGATCTCCAAAAATAGCATGTGATTCTCTGGTTGTGTTGACTATGTTTTCAAGCCTTTACAGAGATTTAAAGCAAGTAGATTTTGTGTATGGCCCATTGGGACGTTCAGATTCTCTTGTTTGCAATATATAAATATAAAAGTTATAACTAGTACGGTACTGGGATCACAAAAACAGACTGAGATTTTCAACCACATTGTGACTGGGCCACGATCCAGTTAAAATTATCTTTCCACTTATAGTAAAGGGCATTTATGAAAATTGGGGACAAAATTCCTACAGAAATGAATTTTGGCTTATGTAATATATAGCATGTGAGGTACAACATAGTAAAAGTCTAGAAAAGTCTCACGATGCGAAATGCCATTTTTGGGGGTAAAAAGTTGAAAAATATAAACGAAACTGTGAATTTCGGGAATCAGCCCATAACATCATCCCTATTCATCTGGGGAAGTCAACACTTGGCATGGCAGTAGATAGGTATATTACGCAAAATTTAGGCTAATGATAGATTTAATAAAATCCAATATGGCGACCCAAATTCAAGATGGCCGTCAATCTGTATGGAGTAGAGTAAATCCGTCTAATTTCGGTCAGGGGGTAAATTCGGACACACATTTTACTTTCTCTTTATATTAAAGTCCTGGTGCCAAATCATAATTAAAACTGGCAAACAGTGAAGATCCTGATGAGATGGCCCCATAAGGACTGTCTCATCGGGATCTTCACTATTTGCACAAGGGTTGTCAGAATTTACCACCTGTCCGAAATTAGACGGATTTACTCTTCGCTCCGCTTTTATGAATGTCCTCAGCAATTCCACCATTTCAATATATTGCATCCACAATCTTGCCGTTCTACTTTCAGCTGATATTTTGTCACAGTACGTATTCATTCTATCCTGAATTCGTGTTATTACTTGATCCGTACATGCTTGTACTATACTTATTTCTCCTTCCAATACACTGTTAAACAGTTTCAGAGCAGAATCCAAGTCAGCATCATAGATCTCATGTGAAATCCCATCCATGGTCAATCTTCTAGTAGTTTCCGAAACTCTATCATTACTTGCTTCACCACACACATTTGCATGTATACTTTGACTATCACACATGCCTTGGTCATGTTTAGTACTTCGGGGTTGTTTTTGATTAAAATCACAGTCACTACCAGCCTGAACAGTGGTATCACTATCTTCAGCAGAAGGTTTACAGCTATCCGCAACTTGCGCTTGAGATTCTCTTTCTCTTTGCTCTACAGCTTCTATGTTCTGTCCTTCTCTTTCACTTTCTCGGCCATCAGATTCATCACTCGGTTTCCCATCAATCAAGTCTAGATGAAACACCTCAGAGACTATGAGTGACTGGAGTGCCATATGAACCAGGCCATGACCTCTTAATGCTCTAGCTACAGCTTTTCCAGTAAGCATATGACTCACCACCTTTTCGGCATATACTGTAGTGAGTACCTCCTGGAGTCCCGAGTCGTTCATTATGTGTGCGATAGCACAGAGAAAGCTCATCTCGGTGTGAAATCCCCCTAATCGGACAACAATCTTGCTCACATCACTGTTGGAGGGTTCTGTATATACAATCATATTTGCCTTGTACCACAGAGGTTGATCGAATGTTATTACAGGTGTCACATTATATCGCTTTGCATGATCACTGACCAAGAGTAGCGTTGAGTATATGCATGTCTCGTCACATGGGTTGAGATCGATCATGGGCATGAATACTACTGAGGACTGACCAGGGTATTCACCGTGGGTATTAATCATTTGCATGGTTCCGCTCCAAGATGTTCTGTCAGCTCTCAACAGCCATGTCGTTTTCCATAGAATGTCTATGCTCGCTGTATCATAATTGACCCCAGGAAGATCAGATAGTGCCTCATAACGGATGTCCGAACTTTTCTTTGGACTGTAGAAATGAACATTGATCTTACCAATCTCATTCAATTCATTGACTGGTATCTTCAGTCTGGGAATCCTTTTATTGGCTTTACCACCTGGTGTAGCTGCTACTATAATCCCCATTCCGTGAAACGTTCCGTGGCCGTCTATGGTTTGGATGTTATGGTCGACATTATCCGCAACATATTGTATGAACTGATTAGGAGTATGTCCGGGTATTTCTGAATCATTAGTAGCCGAAGAACTTTGTTCATATCGTTGTACTTCTTTGTAACTGCAACAGAATCCTACATTGTGAAGGGTTTCAATTAGAAATCATGATGCAAAATGGTGGTGTAATTGAATACCAAGACCTAACTGTATTGGTGCAATCATCACCCTGGGTCTCGCCGCTTGCATGACAGCTTGGCCAATCGCAGCCGATTTGGTTTGGGTATCTTTTCCTACAAACATAACATCTAACAACAGTTTTTAAGGAGTCCGGTAAGAATGCTACACTATTCTCAGGATCAATATCTGCTGAACTAGGATATGTGTCTTTACTTGCTGGACGTCTTCTAATATCATTCTTTATCAACTTGGCAGCTACTTCCACTATTTTCATTTTCTCACGTTCTGGATCATCATCTTTTGGAAGTTTATGGTAATCGTATAATATCCTTGATGCTGTCCTCCTGAACGTAACATTTTCTTTCTTCTGAATCACAGTTATCACTATTTCATCACCAAAATACTCCTCAAGACGTCTCCTCATGTGCTTAACTGTAAAACTGTCACTTTCTCCTTCAAGATATTCATCCATTTTTGTAACCAGCGCTGGTATTGTGATCTGTTCATTGTCATTTTGTTCTAGATATTGAACAACTTTTAGAAATGCTTCTTCTCGCACCATGCTTTTCTGTCTACCAACTGATGTTCGTCTTCTTTTGTTTATATCAGGAAAGTTTGAAAAGTCTGAAAGTTTGTCTTGGCCTGTTCTGAATCGCACACTGCACACTTGATGATAAACAGCATCTGATGCATGTAAATCACGAGAATATTCAACTCTCGCTAATACTTCATGTCCCCAATCGTCATTTCGTTCTTTGGATCTTTCTTGTATTTCAGTATTAAACTCAAATGTCCTCACTTGATAATATTCCTTACACACCTTTAGTCTTGAAGTTTCTGCTATTGATTTTCCACAAAAAAGACAGTCTTCCTTAAAAGAGAATACAGTTGTGGACCTTAGACTGACTTGTTCATTACTACTCTCGTTTCTCTCTTTACGTTTTGCTGCTGACACCTGATTTGGATTTGTATACATTTTTCTACAGTTGGAGTGTACTCTTTGGCCTGCCTTTACATATAGTGTTTCTTTACTCTTTTCAGCAGCCCTTTCTATCCCACTTACTCCCTTTTCTCTCAGCTGAACTGTCTCTCCACTATCAAGTGACCCATTACAAATAACACAAACATCACTGTCAGTTGATGAATCTTCCATCATCATTTCTATCGGTTAATAGGACATAGCGTAGATGTGTTCAACATGTAATGGCATTACTCTGGATATTTGTATGTACAAATATTGCGCAAAGATTCCACGATGCATTGCTGTTATGGTGCATGTGTCTGCATTGCCTACCTATGAAGACAGAAAAAATGATAAATTTGAATGTCAATTGTCTGTGGAAGACGCAATTTGATTGTGTCGGGGCGTGGACATCTCTGAATTTTCAACGGGAAACAACCTTTCTCGGCTACACACTGCCAAGAATAGAACTATTGGTAGTATGTAGCCTAGAAAGGTTGTTCTCCTTTGAAAAATCCAAGATGGCCGCCCCCAAGCACACTATCATCTTCCATATCATGCCGCTCAGAGACATAATATAGGATATGTTCCATGTCCATGTGATAATAACTCATATCCAATGAAAACCTAAGGTTCTATATTTATAGCCCAGATGGCAAATAGAAGACAAAATTCCAACAGAAATGATTTTTCTATAAGGGGAGTAACTGCGGTTAATAAAATCATAAAACATAAAGGGAGATAACATCTTATCAATGTTACAATACATTGTAAATGGACAGAATATAATGAGAGGAAAGTACTCATTCTATAAAGTGATTTTTGATATAAAAATATTGCTAAATCTTGAAGAAATGAGAAATTCTGGCGGCTATCTTGGATTTTGGCCACCATATTGGATTTTTCTTGAATTGATAATGGCTCTAAATTTTGTGTAATATACTTGTCTACTGACAAACCAAATTTTAACCTTTTCAAATGAATACAAATAAAGTTATGGGCAGATTCCAGAAATTCACAGTTTCGTTTATATTTTTCAACTTTTTACCCCAAAATGGCATTTCTAGACTTTTACTATGTTGTAGAACACATGCTGTATATTGCATACACCAAAAATCATTTCTGTAGGAATTTTGTCCCTTATTTGCCATCTGGGATATAAATACTCCTTACTATTATCTACCCACAGTACTGCATAATCTCACATGTCAGAAAAATATGAAAACATTACAGCTGGAAGGTTTTGATTTTTCAGATTTAGTTTAGGTTTCGGTTTGATTTTTGGAAAAAACATTGGGTTCGGTTAAGTTTTTCTATGTGTTAAGAACATGGTAACATGACTGTGGTTTCTAAAAAATTTTTTGCTACTTATATATGCTGGTGGAATGCTAAATTATTTTTGGTTGCCAAAATGTATGCACACGTGTTTGCATCGTTACAATTTCTGGGAGAGTGCATAGGCACTCTCCCATAAACTGTAACAAGGAAAATCCATGCAGACTAAATAAATCATTTCACTTCCAGGCCTGGCATTCTTTAGGAGTGCAGGCATGCTGTATGGCAACTGCATGCCTAGAAAAAATTGACGAGGGCAGTTTTTTGCACCCCTTATTTTCTGGAATGCCATTGATTTGCAATAATTCATGACCCATTGATTCTGTCACATTTCGATACATTTTGAATGTAGAAGACAGTCACATAAGAATTGATTAAAACATTTTGAATAATGAGAATATGTGTATGCCAAATTTTCCACAATGTAGCTGAATGTAGTACAATTTTTCAGTCACAATAGTAATACCTTGAAGTGAATGTACAGTACATTGAGAGTGTATTGTCAATAAATCACATGTAGAGTGATGATTTCTCTCAAGCAATAAATGCTAATTTGATGCAAAGCGTAATTAGCATAAGCAAAGTTTCAGCCATTGGACCTCCGGGTTAAACCCAGAGGTCCATTGGTTGAAACTTGGCTTGTGTTTCTGTATAAAATTTAAGAGTAGCATCTTGGGTGATACATCTACTCCATTGGTGATTGGGTGACAATCCACCCTCTACGTACTGTAACCAAAACAGCATACAAGTATATGTATTGAAAAAATTCCAGGTGCAATTGCACTCCCAAGCAATCTGAGGAGGGCAGTTGTTTTGCACTCCTTGATTTTCTAGGCTGCCATGTCTGCACTTCAAAGATGATATGAAGCACATCCACGTAATATAAAGCTTTTAAATTGTGGTACCTGAACCTAAGAATAAAGCCCAAATATGGGTTTCCTGCATTCTATCAGTTAAGAGGACATTTTCAGGACCTAGGACAAGAATCAAATGAACATTTTGCAAGAATCAAAGTTGATTCTCATTGTTTTCCTTGTGGGAATCTTTTGTGAGAACTGAATTTGAATCTCGTATGAATTTTAACCCTTTACCTAACCTGAAAAGCAGACAACACTTGCAAAAATAATTCTTGAATAACTAATGTTTTTCATTTTTTGTCTCAAAAACATAGGTTATGACCCCTCGTTGGAACGAGCTCGATGAGCTCGTTCCAACAAGGGGTCATAACCTATGTTTTTGAGACAAAAAATGAAAAAAAATAATGAAAATTAATTGGCGATTTTTGAGAATAGCGCTGGCCAGTTTTGGCCGTTACGTTAGGTAAAGGGTTAAGCCATGCCTTTCACAAAAACACCTCAGAAATAGTATGTTTTCACATAAGCAAAGTTTTAGCCAATAAACTTTGGGTTTCACCTAGAAAGTTTTTTTGTCTGTACTATTAGGGCTTAACCCTTAACCCAACTCACAGAATATCAAAATTTATTATTTTAATAATTGTTTTTTTAAAAAATTTTTCCGAACATTTCAACAAAACCATATCATGTGACCCCTCATTGGAACGTGCACAATGAGCTAGTTCCAATTAGGGGTGTGTGTCACATGATATGGTTTTGTTGAAATATTATGAAAATTAATTTTTTTTCAACTGCTTAATTTGCAAATTACACGGGTGGGTGTAGTCATATCATTAGGTACAGGGTTAATAATGCATTTAACAGTCAGGGATGTACATGTATCATGTCAGACATTTTTATTGATATGGAGAAAGCTGGAGTTCCAGGAGAGAACCACTGTAGCATCTAGTAACTATCGGATTCTCCACCTTACTAACCACTCCAAGTAAAGATAGCAGTGGAATCTCCCTGTACTTTTATTGAGTGACACATTTGATTAGTTCTATTTATGATCTTGTGTGACGTCAAAGTGGGGAAATCATTTGATGTAATATTCATCAGTCATTGAGTCAATGGTTTTTTTACGGAGAATAGTGAATAAAATATGGATTTGAATATTTTTCATTCTTGTGAGAACTAATTTTTAAATTAATGCTGGGTAAGCACCTCCCACACCCACACTGATTTTGTGTATCATTTACAATCTGAAAAATATGTTTTATGCAGAGCTGAATATTCATCACAACGGTGACAGTCTAGTCTCAACCATACAGTTAAAACTAGAAGTCCTGTCACGAATAGTGTGTTTATCTAGGCTTAATTGCGCGTAGGAATTGCGCGCAATTGCCATATCGAATGGCATCCAAAGCACGGCGGGTTCTCTTGGTTACTCAAAGCAAACACATGCAGTGTTTCTGCCAATGGACCTCCGGGTTACCCAGAGGTCCATAGGCTGAAACATTGCTTGTGCACTGGCCATATGTACAGAATTTGATAGCATTACTTGGGCCATAACGAGTACATTAACGCGCTTATCAACGTGCTATTTGTGAGCATTTCATGACAGGACTTCTAGTTTTAACTGTAGGCCCTGCTCATGATTCACGTTTTTTTCTGCTACAGAAATTGCAGAGAATTGTATCATGATACATCATGGTATCAGTGAATCGTCCCCTTGCTGCAACAAAAATTTGAACAGAAACAACTGACAAGGTTCTTAGAATGTAACTTGCAAGAGTATCAAAAGTCTGCCTAATGGAGCACCTGTTTTGTTGTAATAAATAGTGTACAAAGTTGGAATTGGACCTTTAAGGTTAAGGAGCCTTTTGTTTGCCCTTGAATTCAGATGCATTCTATGCTTCCTTGGTTGGTAATTATTGGTTTTCTGAGGGTTAATAATCAAATGTGAATTCATTTTTTGTTCGAGTGGGGACAGAAATTGGGAAATTTGGGGCTGGAATTGGGGAAAAATCATGCCCAGATGACTTTGGGAGAGAGTCCCATATTTGGTAGTGTTCAACCGATCACTAAAAGTGGTCGCTGACCGATTATCGGTTATTTGAGCTCACAATTGGCCGATTCTGATGCCGATTCCGATTGTAATACCATGCACTACCAGACAAGTCGAGGCTTGAAAGAACTACATTAAAACTGAACATTATTCACAATGTTGAACTTCGTTGACTGGTGTCGCAGTAAAATTACCAGTCGCATGCACTTGGGCGGTAAACGTGGCTCTCTCAGAGCCACGTTTACCGCCCAAATACGTGCAACTGGTAATTTTACGGTGACCTGAGTCAATGGAGTGCAACCTTCACTTTTCTGGTTTGAATTGGCGATTGCCGCAAGTACGCTCAATTGTAAGCTTTATATGTCGTTTAACTTGTATATCCCGTGAAAGGGGCGTCTAGAGAGATTAGGCATACACATTATGGTTGTTTCTTAACTTTATTGAATGGTATCATTGACATCATTTTACATTAACAACTGAACAATTGCAGAAGATTATAAAATGCGGTTAATGAATAATCGCAAAATGTTTGGCAACAATCATTTGAACCGATGTTCCAGGAACCGTTGCCGTTGTCATCCAATTGCCCGCAATTGGCCGATTATGGTGGCCGGTTCCGATCATCGGTTGGACACTAATATTTGGCCCCTGTAGACACCCAAAAGAATCCCTGAAAACATACTGTAAATCAATATTGAGTTCACAACTCACTGTCGTATGGACGCCATGTTGATTTTCTATACTATACAGGTTTATTGAAAGCTACATGTGAAGCAAAACTTAAATGAACTTGTTTTTTTGTCTGCCTTCGTGTGATATAAATGCAATAGTGATTTGGTATATCTTTTCAGATTATATGTATCTATAAACTATACCAATTTTTGTCCCTGATCTGCATATTAATTCATAACATAAATATAAGTAGACTCAAAAGTATCGCTAAGATGACCGATTGGGAAATGGGTTGGGGGGGGGGGGGGTATAGAGTGTTGTAAACATGATTTGTTTTGACATGGATGGCTCAAGTCCAAACTGTTAAAATATTTCAACTACATCATCAATGAACAAGCCTGAAAATAAGCAGTCTGTCATTTGCAAAATGAGGTCCCCAGAGGGTGAATTTGCTGATGCTATCCCATACAGTTGGCCATTTTATCCTCTGGGTTCCTCTTTTTGTTTTGGTTTGAGACCCTGATTCAGATTGAGGTTCACAGAGGGTAAATTTAGTGATGCTACCCTGCTGTGCAGGATAGCATCACCAAATTCACCCTTTGGAGACCTCATTTTGCAGATGACAGTCTGCTTACAGGGACCGACCTGGGCATGCGCCATTGCGTATTTGGTTCTGAAACATCAGGAGCTGGCTCTTAAATAGGCTTCTCAGTTGGCGCGTAACTTCTCAGATCATATTTTGATATTCTTTCGATGGATAATCAAGAGAGACACTCTTACATGTATTATATATATGATTATCATTTATCATTGTTGTAGAGTGCTTAAGTTAATACTTCAAGTCTTAATTACCAAGCATTAATCTTCACTGTTGTTTCTGATCAAGTCTTGGCTGCCTAAATAGGCAGCCAAGTCTTGATCAGAAACCACAGTGAAGATTAATGTTTGCTATAGTGTACTAAATGAAAATGATGAGAGCTATTACATACTTGCAGTGTGTGTTACAAACAGCAGTGTGACTCCGTAAATTGAAATCTGGCGCATGAATTGAAAAAATAGGCTCCGAGGCTAGAGCGTAATTTAAATAGTCCTGATCGGTCCCTGGCTTATTTTCTGGCTCATCAGTGAAGATGTAGTTGGAATATTCATCTTTTGGGAATTATAGTTAATCCTTTACCCAATGTTATGGCCAAAACTGGCCAGCCCCATTTACAAATTTTGACATTCAGTTTTAATTATTTTTTCATTTATTGTCTCAAAAGCATAGCTTAAGACCCCTCGTTGAGCTTGTTCCAGTGTGGGATCAAAAGCCATGTTTTGGATGCAAAAAATGAAAAATTTTGTTATTTTAAGAATTTTCTTTGCAAGTATCATCTTCCTTCCGTGTTAGGTAAAGGATTATATAACTGAAAACTCTTGGATATTTAGTAGTGGATAAAATACATGTTATAGTTGTGATGTATCTTATTTAATTAACATGTACCATACTGGTACTCCAAATTAATCATGCAGAGCTTCCTACATCGATAGCAAAATCACCAGTCTCCCATATCCACCAACCACAACATATCATGGCCTATGCGTGGACGTCATATAGTTACTGATATGCAACCATTATTACCACTAAATCTATAAGTTACTAGTAGATTAACATGATTTTGGAGGGCTGTTAAAACTCCATAATTTCAGGGACGTCATTCGACGAAGCCGGGCCGCGGGCGGATAATGGTATCAATAGCCATTAGCGGCCCGGCTATTTTTAGATTCCATGGTCTAATGAATTACTCTCTTTCGGATGAAGTCCCTTTGTATTTCCGAACGGAAGTCGAACGCGCGATCGAAACAGAAATATCGAACCGACTTACTGATTATTTCTTGAATTTTCTTCCAGCAATTCCCTCGTGCGGTTAGCTGTAACAGGGAGTGGTAATAATAGTAATAACATAATTGTTGTCAGGCATCATGATTGATTAGCGGCCCTGCAGCAATGATGAACAGCCCTTGGGCTTATTAACGGCCCTCGACTTCGTCTCGGGCCTTTAATAAACCCACGGGCTGTTCATCATTGCTGCAGGGCCACAAATGAACCATAATGCCCTCCAAAATCATGTTATTGTTATATTATTCAATCATAATTTACTTCCTAAAACACGTGCGGACAAAGAAAGGTCGTAGATTCCAGAGTCACCATGGCTCTCTGCTCTTGGATATTCCACCCATGCATTGACATACAGTGAATTGTTGTCATCACCTTGTGAGTGAGTAGCAACAACTCAGTCACATTGTTTTCAAACAACTCTGTCACATTGTTTTCGCAGGACTGCAAACTTTACCGGCTCCTTTTATGTTCAATCCAATTATCTGACGTAATTATTATCTTGTCACTGGACTCACCAATGGCACATGCTGATATTGATATTTAAGAAAAATGATTCAGTGGGTCCTTCATTTTGTAAACTATCATGGCTATGAAAGTACAGAGACAATTGATGTTTGGAAAAGTTTCACGTTGAGTTATAAACCACGAAATTAGATGCGGAAAATTCCTGGCATTTTATTGTCAGGTAGGGTGTAACAATAGGTGCTGTCTGTCCCTATTATATAGTGTTGTGATGATGGGTGTTGACTAATCGATTAGTTGTTGACTTATGGCCGCCGAATGGTCGACCACAAAATTCCCTAATTGTTTCAACACAACATGTATGTATGACCAACTATGTGTGTGACATACCCGTAAGTTCAAGTATAAAATCTAGATTTGTAAGAAAGTTTATCATATGACTCGTCTGGTTTGTTCACTTTAAAACATTTGATATTTTGTTTTCATATTAATCAGTGATAAATAAAGCCTTCCGTCAATTTCATTGGTCAATTTCAAAACTAGACAATTTGATTGGCTGGATAAAATACAACTGGGCCACATTTGCATAATTAGAGTTGGGAGCTTTCATTGGTCATTTCAAACTGGACAGTTTGATTAGCTAAATAAAATACAACTGGGTCACATTTGCATAATTTCATTAGGGAGAATTTACGTTATCTGTCCTATTTAGGGTGGGTTATATTGTATTAATCTCTTACCTACAAGAAAAATGCCATTCATTTTTTTTTAGCTCAACTTTGACGAAGTCAAATTTGAGCTATTGTCATGGCCCGTCGTCCATCTGTCCGAATTGGCTATGGCTCGGGCTAGAGGTCGTATTTATGAACCGATCTTTACGAAACTTCTTGTGTACCTTTGTTATGACCCTGGGATGGGAACGAGTGTTTTAGGTGTGGTCCGAAATTCAAGATGGCTGCCAGCGGCCATTTTGTACCGATGATGCAAAATCAGTTTTTTGTACAGAACTTCCGTATGAAAGTTCTGATTTGAATAAAGTTTTGTATAAATGTTTAGTACCATGGGATACATCACATATAATACGGGTTTTTTTCTCGTGCGTAAATTATGCAAATTAGACTGACTTTGATTTATTTAGTGTTACTTTCAGAGCTGTAAGTGCCAAGCTGCTATGGCTCGGGCTAGAGACCGTATTTATGAACCAATCTTTACAAAACTTCTTGGGTACCTTTGTTATGACCCTGGGACGGGAACGAGTGTTTTTGGGTGTGGTCCGAAATTCAAGATGGCTGCCAGTGGCCATTTTGTACCGATGATGCAAAAATCAGTTTTTTGTACAGAACTTCTGTATGAAAGTTCTGATTTGAATAAAGTTTTGTATAAATGTATAGTACAATGGGATACATCACATATAATACGGGTTTTTTTCTTGTGCGTAAATTATGCAAATTAGACTAACTTTGATTTATTTAGTGTTACTTTCAGAGCTGTAAGTGCCAAGCTGCTATGGCTCGGGCTAGAGGCCGTATTTATGAACCAATCTTTACGAAACTTCTTGGGTACCTTTGTTATGACCGTGGGACGAGAACGAGTGTTTTTGGGTGCTGTCCCAAATTCCAGATGGCAGCCAGCAGCCATTTTGTACCGACGATGCCAAAATCTGTTTTTTGTACAGAACTTCCATATGAAAGCTCTGATTTGAATAATTTTTTGTATGAATGTTTAGTACCATGGGATACATTACATATATTACAGGTTTTTTTCTTGTGCGTAAATTATGCAAATTAGACTAACTTTGATTTATTTAGTGTTACTTTCAGCACTGTGAGTGCAAATCCCAATACGGCTCGGGCTAGAGGCCGTATTTATGAACCGATCTTCACGAAACTTCTTGGGTACCTTTGTTATCACTGTGGGACGAGAAGGAGTGTTTTGGGGTCCAGTCTGAAATTCAAGATGGCCGCTAGCAGCCATTTTGTTCAAAATTAAGTGCAATCAGATTTTTGCGCAGAACTTCCAAATGAAAGATCTGATTTGAATAAATTTTTGTATGAATGTTCAGTACCATGGGATACATTACATATAAAACAGACTTTTTCTCGTGAATAAATTATGCAAATTAGGGGTCCGGGTGGGACTTAGAAAATTTTGGACCAAAATCCGGAAATTAGTTTTTTGTGTTTTGATGCATTTTGGTCAATTTTAAGAAGAAGAAGAAAAAATTTTAGTCTGAAAATATTTTGTTTGGGACTGAAAATTTCCACACAAAAATAATAATCTACAATGATTGGTCTTAATCTGTAGTCCATTACAGTCACCTTGTAATTCTTTTATTATTGTTGACTGGGCCAAAACAAATACTAATTCCTGTCATATTCATTATTCAGTTGTCTTGGTCACAGCAAGTACTAATTCCTGTCATATCCAAGTTGAGCTACAGAGTCATTGACTCTTTCATTTATATTTTCACTTTTTGCTTCCAAAACATAGGTTATGACCCCTCATTGGAACGAGCTCGATGAGCTCGTTCCAATGAGGGGTCATAACCCATGTTTTGGAATCAAAAAATGGAAAATTTTTAGTCATACGAGGATGTTTTTTCCAAGTGCCGTCTGCACCTAAAACCCACATTTTTTCAAATCTCAAGTATTTTAACTGGTAGAGTGCTGAAAGCCCATATTTGGGCTTTACTTTGAAGTTCAGGTACTGTAACATAAAGGCTTCATCTTCAGTTGGTATGCCTCATATTATCTTTGAAACGAAATTATTTAGTTTGCAGGCCTGATATTCTTAAAAATGAAGGAGGGCTAAAAATCGCTCCCCGTGCATGGTCTAGGGGAGCGATTATCTCTCTAAAGGTTTACAAAAGCTAAAAGTGGCAAAAGGAAGTTTTACTATTAATGAATTCAGCCTTATGAACTTTGTACATTTTATTTGATGCTGCTAACAAGGTAATCTCTGTGAGATGGCTACACTGCCCCGCCCACACGTCTGGGCCTCGACAGGTGGGAGGGGCAGTGTGGCCATCTTACAGAGACCACTAACATGCAGAGATTTGAAAAAATGTGGGTCTTAGGAATAGACTGTTATGGTAATCACTATTTTTTAAGGCCAGGAGGGATAGTTTTCGACCTTCTTAATTTTTTTAAGGCGAGCAGTAGGCGAGCGAATAAATTGCTCTCCTAAAAATGCCAGGCCTGTGTCTATGTGGATTTTTCTAGTCACAATTTGTGAGAGTATGCCTGTAGGCACTCTCCCATAAACTCTTACAAGGCAAAGGCATGTGGCCAAATGTTTTTGTTGACCAAAAATAATTCGGCATTCTTCCAGATAAATAAGAAAACAATCACCAGTTTTGGTTTGAACATTTTATTTCACAAGAAATGAAGAAAACTGTGTGGGCATTGATACTAGAATTTTTTAATCACCTAGCTGGACAACTGAATTTGATTTGTTACTTGCAGGGTATTTTTTTGTTTCTAAAAATTTGATTAGCAATGTCCATCTTTGTTTCAAAAAGTGATGATAAATAGTTAATATAAGGCCAATATGATAGAAAAATGGTTAGCATTTGGACATTTTTGTATAGCATTTTGCGATGCGAATCCAGTCATCAAATACCCTGACTTGTCATGCACTAATGCCTACTCGTTATGTCGAACAGACGAGTGGAATTTTCTAGCTGTGCTGAAGTCCAGACCTGAAGAAATAAAAAAAAAATCAATCACCAGTTTGGGTTTGATCATTTTATTTCACAAGAAATGAAGTAAACTTTCCAGGCATTCATACCATAATATTTTGCTCGCCTAGTGGGACAACCGAATGTGATTTGTTACGTGTTTTGCAGTAATGTCTATTCGTTATTTCTAGCAAACGAGTCGAATTTTCTAGTTGTGCTGAAGATCAGACCCAAAGCAGGGTGGGTGGGAGGGGAGGGGGGGGGGGGGGGGGGCTCCCCGGCTCCTTTCTCTAAGAAATGTTTGTTGTCCATTGAAATAATAATTGTTGGTCACTGAAATGGCAACATACAGTACGTAGAGAGTGAATTGTAACTAAATCACCCATGGAGTGGAGTTATCACCCAAAGTATCACTTTAAAATTCTGTACATATGGACAAAAAACACCAGCAATGTTTCAGCCAATGGACCTCTGGGTTCAACCCAGAGGTCCATTGGCTGGAACTTAGCTTGTGCTTATTATGCTTTGCAACATATTTGAAATTATTACTTGGGTGGAATCTCCACTCTAGAGGTGATTTAGTGACAGTACTCTCATCACGTACTGTATATTGAGTCAGGTCTCAAGTTTGTACCGACAGTCAACAACCTGGGAACACTCTTGACCAGCCTGTTAGAAAATTTGGAGATCCTAGTTTTGGACCTGCTCAAGGCTGTAATATAATTCAATGCCAGTTTTTATGTGTAAAGTTGGATAGATTCACAATGTTGTTTGTGAAAAGTGTCAATGAGTATATCTTCTCTAAAATAAATATCTCGAGCATTCAGAAAAAAACCTTTCACAGGAGTCTGAAAAGCATTGTTTATAAAATTTTACATAAACTATTATCCTTTGCATTTTTTCAGATTTTTAACTGCCTTGGGAAGTCAGCCAAGATGGATAATATTACAGAATAACACAGTATTATTAATTGGTTACAGTTGTATGTTGTTTGGTTGTGTGTTTATTTTCAACAGTTTTTATACTCTCGGATTTTGCAGAACATTTCTAGGTAAGAGAAAACAAGTGTTACTGTTTTTCATTTTATGGACTTCAGATGAAAAAAATGACAGGATTTCTTTGTACATTTCTTTGCAGTCTTTAACCTTTACCTAATACAGGTGATCTCAAAATTTATTATATTGAATTGTATTTTTTTCAAAAATTTCAACAAAACCATATCATATGCACCCCTGCCCCCCACCCCCATTGGAACGAGCTTGATGGACTCAGTCCAGTGTCATGGGGGGGGGGGGGGGGGAGGGGTGGGGAGGGGGGATAACATGATATGGTTTTGTTGAAATTTTTTAAAGATAACTTTTATATTCAGTTGCAAAATTTATTTGTATATTATGCAGGCTGATATTTATTTATTTATTGATGTTTAAGGTCACATATTTATGCACAATGGCTAATCATGACCGTGACAGTTTTACGGGTGGAGGAAGTCGGAGTACCCGGAGAGAACCACCGAGCAACAACGAGCAGCTGCCAGCTCCCCAACATCGTAACTCGCGTTAGATTGGTTGAAGCCATGCGCACCATCGACGTGCAGTACGCCATAGTACACGGCGTCATCGTGCCCCCACGCGGGCAATGGAGATGAAGTGATGCAGGCTGATACATGAAATTTGTTAGGTAAAGGTTTAACTCTTAAGGGCCCGGAGATTTTTATACATTTTTGCTATACTTTGAAAGTTTACCTCATCTGGATTTGCAGTTGTTTCTAGTCAAGTCTTGGCTGCCTGCAGCCAAGATTTGCCTAGAAACAACTGACAGGGTACTTAGAAAACAAGTTTTGAGTTTACCCAAACAATGCATGTTGGGGAACCTGTTCCTTTATACTAAAAAGTTATCAAAGTCGGAATTAGGCCCTTAAGGGTTAAACAGCAAACTAATAATTCATTGTTAGTGAATACTTGGGAAAAATATGCCGTTAACAGAAGAATTCATTTACCTGCAATACTGGTTAAATTCCTAAACTGTTGGAATAATTTAGGATTAAAATTTATATCCTCGTGACAGAATCCACAGAGGCCTGTTAAAAGAAGATATAGGTTATTGCCATCCAGGGGTCCGAAGTTGTGTATTGAAGTTGAGGACATGTTGATAAATGAGGTTGTTCTACAATACATGGAAAGAGGACAATCATTAACAGTGTTCATGTCTTTGGGTGCCAAATTAGAAAATTGAGTTTGGCACAAAATATTGTGTGTTTGGCTAAAATTTCAGCACAAAAAATATTTCCTTTGGATAAGGTCATAATATGAAGAAACTCTGAACCTTCAGCTGTAAAGGTGGGTGGAAGCAATTGTTATTTTGGTGACATGCTCTAGCCGAATTTATACATCAGTAAAGTAGGACAGCTTTGCCAACAAGACTGACAGTCACAAGGGGCAGTATCAGAAGGGTGTTCAGATAATTAACACAAATACATAACAATAGAATTAAATTATACATTCATGTACATGTACTCAACTGATTTTATTATTTGTTATACAGTGCTTATAGAAATAAGTTGTTAGATAATAATATATGAATTGTTGGTTATTCTAGAAGGTGAAAGTCAAGAAAAACATTTCTCACCGGTATCCATTTTAACTCCCCTGCCTCTGTAATTGATGCTTATCGTCTTACCACATGTTGATCCATTAAATAGATTCTATGTTATTAAATTGGAAGTCAATCACAAACCCTCTCTCCACATCTTAATTAACTGTTCACACATTTTACATTGTGCGTACCTCAATTTTGACAATCCCTTTATTACAGTCATCTGCTATAATTGCTCATTTTATAACCTGCAGTTTATATTGATGATGAGTTGTTGAGGATTTAAACATTTTGTCCTGTGATTATACCCCCACAAAACGAAGTTTGAAGGGGTATATAGCAGTCAACTTGTCTGTCGGTCTGTTGTCGTCATCAGTCTGCTGCACATGTAAACTTGTGGAGCGAACTACTTTCACAGTTTTAGCTACATTTTTATGAAACTTCACAAAAATGATCAACATGACGAGGGGAAGTGTGTGACATATTTTTTTTCCTGCTCAGTTTCAAGATAGCCAACTGGTGGCCATATTGGATTTTGCAAAATACTTGTGGAGCAAACTACTTATACAGTTTTTGCTGCATTTTCATGAATCCTAATGTAACTTGATCGACATGATGAGGAATAGTGTGTGACATCATTTTTTTCCCGATTTCAAGATTGCCGACTGGAGGCCATATTGGATTTTGCAAAATACTTGTGGAGCGAACTAATTCCACAGTTTTAGTCACATTTTCATGAAACTTCACGAAATGATCAACAAGATGAGGAGCAGTGCGTGACATACTCTTTTTCGCGATCAGAATCAAGATGGCCGACTGGTGGCTATATAGGATTTTTTTTTACTCAGAAAAATTGAATGCCCCTTTTTAGTCACCCACACTAGGCGGTATGCCACGATGGGGGTATACCGGACGTCAGACCATCTCTAGTCATTTTTAGTCATTGACAGGGTCAGCAGAGTCTGAGGCAGAAGTGGGCTTCAGCCCTCTCACTGTTATGGCCAACAGTGTTCAAAATACTTGAAAATAGCAAAGCTACCTCATCCTCCCTCAACAGTCAAATTCGCTCTGCATAATCGTAAACAATCAGCCCATTGCTGTTGTTCAGGACTCTGATACCCGAGTAATACACTTCACCAGTTCTGTAAAGTGGACAAACTTATGCCTACATGACATTACTGACTATCACCAAAGTGAAATTAAGCATAGGCCTATAGAACTTTTCCCAGTTATTGGTAGTTTTACAGTATTTGTGGTATTTTAAAGAGGGTTGCAAACAAAATAGACTGCACTATTAAAACTGCTGCATGGCGTTTCCCTCTATCAGTAAGTTACTAACTTGCATCCAGTGAAAAAGAGTATGATGCAGGCAAAGTCTCTCAATTGGCCTTCTGTCTCAACCCGAAGAAGCAATGGATGAAGTATTGCCTAGTTTCTTATAATATTGCGTAAGATTTGAGATACATTTGTTTTAGTACTACTCTAGATGTTCTATATGTGCAAAATTTAAAATGTGTTTTTTTTCTGTTCATGTGTATAAATATTGTTGGATTCTTACTTTCCATAAAAATGTTTTGAAATAGATTGATTTTTTCATACACTCAAAGTTTTGGCCCCAAAACATTTTGTTTGGCACCAAAGTATTTTGTTTGGCATCAAAATAATTCAATTGGCTAAAAAATTGCCACCAAACATATTTGGGCCAGCGTGAACACTGATCATTAACCATTAACCCCTTTCAAGCCAGAAAATAAGCAGACTGTCATCTGCAAAATGAGGTCCCCAGAGGGTGCATTTAGTGATGCTACTCTGCATAGCAGGGTAGCATCACTAAATTTACCCCTGTGATCCTCAGTCTGAAACAGGGTCTCAAAACTAATCAGAAAGAGGTACCCAGAGGATAAATTGGCCCACTGTATGGAATAGCATCATCAAATTCACCCTCTGGGAACCTCATTCTACAAATGTCAGACTGCTTATTTTCAGGCCTGACCCCTTTACCCCAAAAATCTACCAACATAATATACAAATTGAGCAGTTGAAAAAATAAGGATTTAAAAAAATTTCAACCAAGCCATATTCTAAATTTCATAAAAATGAATTGGGAACTTGGTGATCCTCTATTTACTGAGTGGTTTTCAAACATGTAACTTGATGGATTTATGCAAAGTGCTTTGTGAGAAATATGCAGTATATCGAGGATTGCCTTCAAACACTGCTAACTTTACTTGGAGT
Source organism: Pictodentalium vernedei (assembly GCA_031216915.1). NCBI lineage: Eukaryota > Metazoa > Mollusca > Scaphopoda > Dentaliida > Dentaliidae > Pictodentalium > Pictodentalium vernedei. The sequence continues at coordinate 72,424,334 of CM062292.1, read as the reverse complement.
GCTTAGTAAGGTGGAGAATCTGATAGTTACTAGATGCTTCTCAGTGGTTCTCTGCTAGTACTCAGTCTTTCTCTACCAATAAAAATGTCTGACTCTGACATGATACATGTATGTTCCAATGAGACTAAAATCCTCCTCCTCTGATTGGACGAGAGCTCACTTAGTATATTCTATGTTTACAGCTTAAGTGGCAAATGTTATCGTTGGACGTCACAACGTGAAATATTTGCAATGATGTTGTACCGTTTCGTAACTGATTCATCAATGGAGTGACTAGCAAGCCACATCATTTTTCTGGATGTTTCATGTGTGCAGCAGACGGTGTTCCAGATGAAGTGTTGTTTAAATTACAAACTGATTTATGATTCGAACTAAGATGGAATGAGTTTATCTGGTTTACTGATTATTTATCCAGTGCTGTCGTGGATGCACGAGAAGTTTATTTACTAAACCTGTGTTCGCTAAAAGTTGCCTTGAACAAGGCAACTTTTAACGATCACAAGTTTAGTAATAAGCCTCTTGCGTTTCATGATGTAGGTTTTGGGCTATGGGTAGTGTCTGTTGGAACATACCGGTATACGTTATTGTGATGAATTGATGGTAACATGGTCTGAGGTTTGTGGCTCGGAGTGTATGTTCAACCTCAATACTTTGCGACTCGGTTGAACATAAGCTCCAAGCTGCAAACCTCAGACCATGTTACCATCAATTCACCACAATAACTTATTATGTCCCTGACTGTTAAATGCATTATTAATGCTTTACCTACCGAATTGGCCACATCCACCCATGTAATTTGCCAATTAAACAGTTGAAAAATACATATATTTTTATACTGTACCAATGACCCAGACATAGCTGGTGCTAACTCTTAAAATATAGGGCCAAACACAAATTTTGCCCCCCAATCCCCAAAATTTGCATCTAAAACTAAAGAAAACATGTCCTGAGAGGCCCTCCACACTTCGCCCCTACTGCGCATGCGCAGTGTCAAGGACGTTCCGAAATTGGCGCCATTTATCATTCTAAGTTTGGCCCTTCATCAGTTAACATCTGACTGATCTTTGTGCTTTTAAATCTCAGTTTAAATGATGCCAGACACATAAATATTAGTGAAATGGTGATTCTAAGGAGGATAGAAAATGAGGAGAGGAAAAGAATGTGTGACAGAATATTATCAGGGCTGTAACTTAAAATTTTTTAATGAAATTATGTTAAGTTACCTATTTTCAAGGCAGCAGCCATTTTGTTGTCATTCTGATTATTTAGTTACACTGTTTTTTCAAGTGTTTTTCCTCTCTCCCTGTCCTTTAAGTTCCCCCTTGCTATTCTCCCATGCTTTTGGCATAATTTCTGTAATTATTATTACTAAAATTTCTTGGGAGTTTAGCTGAATAACAGAATGAATTCTGTTTTTTCCCCATGTTTACGTCTTCACCTACGGGTGGTTAGGCGTTGTGTTCTGCATCTACCATCTAATGTTCTGCAGTTTCTTCCCTGGAAGTCTCTGTTTTGCATCAGATGGTGTATTTTTGGTAACTGATTTCGGGCCTGGGTGCCTGGAGTCTTATTTTAGTGTTTTTACACTCATTGTTTACATTTACAACAGCCCTCTGTGTGAGGGGGGGATTTCTAAATAATAATATCTTTATGTTATTTCAATCATAACTAGATACGTTATTATTGTTCGTAAGTGTTGAATAAATTGTTTAAAATATTTTTAAAATTTTTGTCCACACTTAGGCTTGGGATCCATTGGGGCTCAACGTTACTTTTCAGAAACTTGGGCTGTTCTGAAAAAATATTTTTTCAAAATATTTTGATTTCAATTATTTTTTCTATATTAATGGATCATATTATTATTATGTATTTTGATTGCCAGGGGTTAGTGCGAGTACCAGGACTTGTTTTCTTTTCACATTGAAAGGATATTGATCAATTGTTTTAAGAGGAAGTCTTCCTCTGACCTTATTATCATTCTATATGTGGTCAGTGTACTCGCATTAACTCCGGTTCTGTATCGTATGATTTCGATGACAATATGGGAAGCGTATGTCACGGTATGTTGTTGGGGATTTGGACACTCCGGTCCTTTCCCCGCAGGGTCACTCTACTTTATCAATTTCTATTTCAGACGATCAAGATTAGGGTGATGTATCTGTGATGTCTTCCAACAGTGTGCCTCCGTCGTCACAATTAATGAAGGGCTAGCGGAAAAGTGCTCATGTAATACGCCAATTGCCTAAGAGGACCCTAGTAGGTTCGACGGCCTTTGACGTCCGCTAGCTCGCCCGGTGTAGCGTCCATTCACCGAATGGTTCGGCAGCCGGGTTCGTCCGTTGCGGTCTAGAAGGAATTTTGGGGTGATGCGAGCACTATAAAATTAACTTAATGCACACCCAGTGACGGCGGATCGGAGGGAGAACGGAGGAAGCCTTTTAGTCCGGTTCATAGCTCGTTCCGGTCCATCCGGACGGCAAGCGAGAGAGGCCCCTCTCTCGTTCAACAACATCTGGCCCCAGATGTTGTGGTACAAATGTGTCGTTAGCGGAGCATACGTCCGTCGCTCGGGACGCTCCGTTGTATAGGCAGTCTGCTGAGACTGCTAGGGCTTCCTCTTCTCGTCAGCGCACACGACCGCACCTTGGCTGCGTGACCGCCGATATATTACCAGCTTCGCCGATCAAGGATTCTTCGGCGACCAGGTCACACCATCCGGCAGCCAGGGATTCGAGACCGATGGACTCCGGACGTTCGCATAGGAAAAGTATGCGGGAGCCATCTGATGCGGAGCTGCCCTCGGCGAAGCAGCGATAGACTGCGCCTCCGCAGGTCTCGACGCCGGACATTCTTGTGCACATAGCACAGCTTATCGCAGCATCCCAGCAGCCGACAGTAACGGTGTCGGATCGAGAATTATCCGACAGCGCTGGGTCGGTAGCCGGGGACTCGAGGCCTGCAGACTCCGGACGTTCGCATAGGAAGTATGCGGGAGTCAACGTACACGGAGCTTTCAGCGGCAATGCATCGTAAGTCCGCTACTGCACAGGCCTCGGGAACGGACGTGCTTTCCTTAATAGCACAGTTTATCGCAGCATCCCAGCATCAACTGAATCTGTCGCATATATTTTATCTGACGATGCTGGGTCGGGACGCTCCGCGGAAGCGGGTACGGACGTCCGATAGTTTCATCCGGTCCGACGGGATACCGAAAGGGATTCGGTGGATTTCAAGCTTTCCCTTTCGGAACAACATATGCTGCGATGCCGGATAAGAAACTGATAGCGTCGGTGGACTTAGAAATTTTTGGTTCGGTTCAGGGACATCGTCCCTCAGTTCCGACATAGTCCAATAATGTCACACAAACTTTCGAATTATTGAACGACGCTATATATTATTATTTTATGCTTGCTATCCAAGCATTTCTGGTTTCTTGTTCGAAGAGTTATGGAGATGTCTTTCAAGAGTGTGCCTCTGTCGTCATAGTTAATGAAGAGTTAGCGGCAATAAGTGCTCATGGAATATGTCTATCGCTTACGGAGTGACATTCGCTAGCTCACCCGGTGTAGCGTACATTCATCGAATGGTTCGGCTGCCGGGTTCGTCCGTTGCGGTCTAGGAAGGAGATTTGGGTGATGCGAGCACTTTAATTACTTTAGTACTCACCCAGTGACGGCAGATTGAGGACAGATCGGAGGAAGCCAACAACATAGGGGACCGCATGTTGTGGTTCAGATATTTTACATTCGGAGCATATGTCCGTTGCTCGGGACGCTCCGTTATATTGACAGTCCGAGAGGCTGTCTTTAATGCTTCCTCATCCTCACAGCAGGGCACACGACCGCACATTGGCTACGTGACCTCGAGTATCCGATCAGTTTCGGCATTCAGTGATTCCACAGCGAATAGGTCGCGCCATCCGGTAGCCAAGGGACACGAGGCCTATACACTCCGTTCGCTCGCATATTGGAAGTATGCACGGGGTAACGATCTCGGAGCTTCCTGCGGCAATGCATCGTAAGACCGCTGCTCCTCAAGCCTCAGTGACGGACGTGCTATCCGAGTTAGCACAGTTGTTTCGCAGCATCCCAGCAATTGACGGTTTCTCGGTCGAATCAGGAATTATCCGATGGCGCTGGGTCGGTGCGGTCTGCGGTTGCATCAAGCTACGGACGACCGAACGCTTTATAGGGTCCGACAGGATGGCGAAAGGGATTCGAAAGATTTCGAGTTTTCCCTTTAGTAGTATCGGAAGATGCCTTTCATATCTTCTGGCATTTCTTCCAGTGATTATTTTTCGGACTTCATTGCTGCGATCTTGGATAAGAGACTTATAGCGTCATTGGACTCGGATTTTTCGATCGGTACAGGGACTTTGTCCCTGACTTACCGACGCAGTCCAATATTGTCATTACAACATGTGTTTTATTTTTCGACGCTATATATATTATATATATATACAAGCCTGCTACTAAGCATGATAGTTTAGTTTCTTGTCCGCGTGGCTCATTTCTGCCATTTTATCTTTTTTACATATAGTTTATTTTGGCAGAGCAGGGCATACCGAGAGTTCATATGCGTCTAGACGGTGTGATTAAAGACTGCATATATTCTTTTTCACCGTTTATGTCTTTTCCAATTTCAATGTTGGGAACGACATTATGTATAGTAGACTTAACTTAGACGCTTTATTATACGTAATCCGCCTTACTGAGGCGTTATCATTACGCCTTCAAGAAAAGATTTACGGGATATTATTCTCAATGTAATTTCTTTTGAGGGCAGTAGTTTGTTCACGTATAACTCCGCCCTTCAGTGGCTGATTGGAGTTGGTTAGACGTGATGCAGCCCTAGCTACATCCACGCGTGGATAGTAGGTTAAGAACTCTCTCAGAGTCGCTTCGTTCTCGGAGGAGCTTCTCTTCGACGGCAACTTTCCGGCAATCCATGAATTGCTTGATTTATACATTCTCTTGTCTATCTAGTGTTACAAGAGATTCAGACTGGGGCAAACATTCGGTGGTTGACTTAGTGAGTGCCGCCGCAGTTGCCGGACCCGAGTGTGGCTGTTATGACGGTTGCCAGTCAAACAGATTGGGATATATACTGATCCCTACGGATTCGAAGTGCCAGGGTCTTTGGGTTCCGCAGTCTTTTAGCTATCAGTTAACTTCCGCGGAATAATGTTTTTTAGGCTTGCTTTATGTCATTGCATGAACATTATTCAGAAACGCATGCCCAAATTCCTGTCCTTTAATTCGACAGTAGTGGCGTATCTCCGGAACCAGGGAGGCACTCTTTCGTTTCCGTTATTCAATTTAATGGAAAGAATCCGTCTGTTGGTTATAGTACACCAAGTTCAGTTTTGGTCCGTCATATTCTGGGTCGTCTGATTGTTTTATCGCACTCCCGTTCTCTTACGGGTCGCTTGTTGCTGTCAGAATGGACTCTCAACAAACAAGTATTCAATCAGATTTGCTATCTATGGGAGCGCCCAATGATGTTTTATTTATGACACAGCTGGCTAATCAATTGCAGACGTATGTGTTGGCTTGTCCAGATCTCTGAGCTAATACTGTTAACGCTCTATTGATCTATAGGACGGAATGATAGGATACGCGTATCCTCCGGCGCTGTTGTTTTTAGCAGGTATTGCTAAGATAAACATCCACAATACATTTCTGTTGATAGCATCTCTATCTTCACAGAGATCATGAGTAATTTACTCTCTTGTCTACTGTGGATCTTAACGTGAAATCTTCCTCTATGTGAGGATCTTTTTTCACTGGGTAAATCGTGTCATCTTTATCACAACCAGCAAGGTCGCAACCTTCATGTATTCCGTTGTGTGGTCCGTATTGCATTGTAAGCACTGTACTGGACGAGCTTTGGACGCGATTTCTTACTATAGGAGATCCTCTTCTTCGCTATTCTATGCGACTAAAGTGGAGGCTCTTCTGTCGTGGTGTAGGGATCATTATGTTCATATGGTTGATCCCTCCATACTACTCATTGCTATTTTTTTAGTATACTTGTTTCACAAGATCTACTGCAGCCTGTTTAGGTTTATGTTACCTCATACCTATGCACTCTACGATAGTTTACAATTGAGTCTTTTGTCTCTTTATCTAAGTCAGTTAGTAACTTTTTGATAAATAGACTTAGAATCTTTAGATTAAATTCCTATACGGATTTTAACTTCAGGTTCTTATTTAGCTAAGTAATCATTTGAGCCTCTGGAAACAGTAGTTTTCAAATTCTGACCTTTTAGACAGTAATTCTGTTGGTTTCTCTTTTACTGTAGAGTCAGTGAGTTTCATGCACTATCGATGGATGATTTTCACTTTCATAGTTTCGGAATCAATACTTCCGTTACTATTTAGGTTGGATTGTTGCATAAGAGTTAGGCTCCTATTATCCGGAACCTATTATTTTAAGGTCCTTCCGTCTTCGTATGGGCATAGGCCTTTACTCTTTCCGGGTACAGTTTATGTATTTATAAACAGATATCTGTTTATTACAAGGGCGTAAGCTTCTTCTGTCTTTGATGTCTAGTAGAAGGACGTTACGCTCCATTTTATTGTTAATGGATTCTATTAACTAGCGTACTGCTTATGGTATATCATTGGCTTAGCAGTTGTGCTTAAGATTTCGGCTCATGAAGTAAGAGTTCTTCTACTTCTTGGGCTTACATTAATAGTGTTGCTATTATAGATTTTTTGAAGGCTGCTCATTGCGCTCAGCCATCCATTCATGAATTTTATCTCAGAAATATCGAGTCCATTTCTGGAGGCCTCTATTGTTAGGTCTATTATCTACTGCTCAGAATGTCATTCACTTAACAGTTGCTACTATAGCTAGGTAGGCTGTCTGTTTCGGCAGTGTCTCCGTTCGGCTGCCCTCTTCGCTCTGGGCTATTTGACCCAGGGCAAGAAAAAGGGGGGGGGGGGGGGGAGGGTGTTCCCTTGGGTCACCTGTTTTTACTATGAAAACAAGGGGATACCTCCTCCGGAGTTAGTAATTCTGAGCTGTTATTGGGATGGTTGTTTAGTGAGAAGTTTAAGTTTATAAAATTCATTCAAGTCTTAGTTTTTAAAGTATAGCTTTTGAATATTGCATATGTCAACGGACATGATTATGCAATTCTCACACACTTTTAGGAGTATAAGAGTCTCTATTCTCTAGACTTACTTTATTATTGGCTTACTTTAAAAATTATTAGTATAAGGATTATTGGATATTTATAGAGTACATGGATGTATGAAGCTCAATTTTTGGAAGGTGTTGTATCTTTCTAATTTATCATAAATAAGAAAGATACATGTAAGGCCTATTACTTCTTTTCCCTACAGGGGATGACTCTATTTTATTTTATTGAGCGTATTCCATTTTGCTCTATGTCCTTGGCCCTCCAGCCTTTTTACTATTCAGCTATGTCTGGGTCATTGGTACAGTATAAAAATGTTAAAAAATTTATAGTAATTTATATATTTTTTATACTTACCAATGACCCAGACGGGGATGGCCCTCCCAGGAGTTGGGAACTCTTGCCTCCCCGCTGAGTACATAGCGCTTACCAGGCACTGGTTATTAGAATGATAAATGGCGCCAATTTCGGAACGTCCTTGACACTGCGCATGCGCAGTAGGGGCGAAGTGTGGAGGGCCTCTCAGGACATGTTTTCTTTAGTTTTAGATGCAAATTTTGGGGATTGGGGGGCAAAATTTGTGTTTGGCCCTATATTTTAAGAGTTAGCACCAGCTATGTCTGGGTCATTGGTAAGTATAAAAAATATATAAATTACTATAAATTTTTTAACTTTTCAAAATATTTTGAGAAAACCATATCATGTGACCCCTTATTGGAATGAGCCCATGGAGCTTGTTCCCATGAGTGGTCACATGATATGGTTTTGTTGAAATTTTTTTTTCTAAATTTAAAAAGAATAAAAAACAATAATTAAAATAATAAATTCTGATATTCTATGCAATGGGTAAAGGGTTAACCCTTTACCCAACGGATCGGCCGCATCCTTCTGCATAATACGCAAATTCAGCAGTTGAAAAAATATTATTTTTCAAAAAATTTCAACAAAGCCATATCATGTGACCCCTCGTTGGAACGAGCTCATCGAGATCATTCCAACAAGGGGTCACATGATATGGTTTTGTTGAAATTTTTTGAAAAATTTGAAAAAATGGTATTTAAAATAATAGATTTTGATATTGTCTAAGTTGGGTAAAGGGTTAAACCCTAATAAAAAGAGGCAAAAGAACTTTCTAGGTGACACCTAAAGTTTATTGGCAGAAACTTTGCTTACAGAAGAACGTACTATTTCTGAGGTGTAATTGTGAAAGATGGGGCTTAAAATTCATATGAGAATCAAATTTGATCCTCACAAAAGATTCTCGCAAGGAAAACAGAATGTTCATTTGATTCTTGGCTGCCTATATAAGCAGCCAACATTTCACTAGAAACCACAGCCATGTTCTTAACACACAGAAAAACTTAACCGAACCCAAGGTTTTTTTTCCTGAAACTGAACCGAAACCTAAACCAAATCTGAAAAATCAAAACCTTCCAGCTCTAATGTTCTCATATGTTTCTGCAAGTCGGTTCACATTTTTATTAGCACAGGCTACACCCTGTAGTTCTTGTCTGATCATCACAAATTTTCATCTGCAGGTTCGAGGTCATGTCTAGATGAGAAGGTCCCATTTTGGTTGCGATCAGTCAACCATGATGGCCGTACATGCATGTGACCTAGATTTGTTTAACACAGTCTACAGCTCATATTTATGAAGCGATTTCATTGTAACATGGTAGGATAACTCAGTATGATGTCTAGATGAGACTGCTATATTTTGGTCACAATCGGCCATCCGAGAATGTCAGAATGGCATGTGACCTAGATTCCTTTAGCAAAGTCTACGAGTTATTAATGAAGGGATTTCATTGTAACTTGGTCGGATGACTCGTTCTGGAATGGTTTTACTGTAACTTGGTAATTTCACTTGACATACGTAACTGTGAGGGCCACATCAAGTCAGGCCTCAATTCTTTAGTACAGTCTACACCTCAAATTATTCATATTGAAAACATAGCATATAGGGAACAGAACTTAACATATTCTCAATTATCACAATTCTTGTCTTATTTCATAATCCTTTGAACATTGAACATTATCCTTTTCATTAAACACTACACACAGTCAAGTTAAGCTGCAGTGTCATTGACACTTTCATTAGAAGTGTCACCTCCATGTCGTATGAGGTAAAAGGACAAGTTGAGCAACTTTTTTATCTTAACCCTTTACCCAACGTAATGTCCAAAACTGGCCAGTGCTATTCTAAAAAATCGCCAATCAATTTTCATTATTTTTTCATTTTTTTTGTCTGAAAAACATAGGTTATGACCCATCGTTGAAACGATCTCGTTGAGCTCGTTCCAACGAGGAGTCATAACCTACGTTTTTCAGACAAAAAATGAAAAAAATTAGTTCTTCAAGAATTTTTTGTGCAGGTGTCGTCTGCTTTTCATGTTAGGTAAAGGGTTACACACTTGTTTGTTTGTTAGGGTGTAATAACACTTTCAACAGCCAAGGGCACATCTTGTCAGACAGTTTTATGAGTGGAGGAAGCTGTAGTACCTGTCAGACTGGCCAGCTTACTAATTTGGAACAGAGTTAGCAGCAGTTGAAGACAAGTAACACATTGATGAGTAGTATACCTTAGTACACAGCATCACCATCCCTCTCCTGGATCAAGTGTCTTGCCCAAGGACACAATGCAGATGACGCAAATCAAGAACGAACCATCCACCATTTGTTTTAACCCAGCTCATTGAGCGTGTTCCAATGAGGGGGTCACTTGATATGGTTTTGTTGAAATTTTTTGAAAAATTAAAAAAAATGATATTTAAAATAATAAATTTTGATATCGTCTGTATTGGGTAAAGGGTTAAAGTCTAATGCTCTTGCCAATGAGAGACAGTGCACCCTAACACACTTATATCCCTGAGAATGAGGAAAAACAGTGGCACAGTGGTTACGGCATTGAACTTAAAACCGAAAGGTCCACAGTTCGGTCTCCTCTAAGGGTAACTGCATTGTGTCCTTGGACAAAGCACTTCGTCCCAATTGCCCACGTGTGTACTAAGGCATACTGCATGTCAATTGTGCACTTGTCTTCAACCAATGCTTATCCTGCCTGCATGGAGATAGTACAATGGGGAAGTCTGACAGTTGCTTGCCGATGCTCGGTGGGTCTCTCCGGGAACTCCGGCTTCCTCCACCGGTAACTCTGGCTGTCGAAACTGTCATTGAACTTGAATAAATGAATAAATATATCCCTGTGAATGAAAACTACACTACATTCTAAAATTCTGTGGTTTAAGATTTTAATATTTTAACTCTTAACTTGCTGAGTGTTTTTTAAAGTATTTTCATTAAATCTAGTCATTTACTGAAAATCTTTTGGAAATTTAACTCAAGAAATCATTGGTCAAAACCTTGATTTAATTTACAGTGGGTAAATTTAATTAACCCTTTACCCAACGAATCGCCCGCATCCGCCCGCGTATTATGCAAATTCAGCAGCTAAAAAAATATTATTTTTCGAAAAATTTCAACAAAACCAGATCATGTGACCCCCTCTTTGGAACGAGCTCGTCGAGCTCGTTCCAAAGAGGGGTCACATGATATGGTTTTGTTGACATTTTTTGAAAAAATTTAAAAAATGATATTTAAAATAATAAATTTTGATATCGTCTGCGTTGGGTAAAGGGTTAAATCTGCCCAAATTTTACTTATTGTAATGGCAAGAGATTTGCTATCCATGGCAGGAATATCCGCCAGCAGCAGGAAAAGAGTTAAATTAAATTTGCATTTGTCTATTTGCATGATAGACTATGAATAATAAACTATGAAAAATATCATTCAGTTTGGTATACTGTTGCAAATGCAAGAACGAAAGTTCATTCATCCATCAGTTACAAACAAGAGATTTTTTTTCGAATTAATTCCTTCATAGATGTCAGTTCTGCCATTCAGGGATACTAAGATGTACAACATGACAAATATAGTTTGGGCAGCTCAGACTTCAGTTTTAGAATTTCATTATTTTTGGAATCACTTTTCATTCTATACACTACTGGATGAGTTTATAGTTAGTACAGTGTATTTGTGTAGGTATAGTTTTGTATTTTTTACCCTTCACCTAATTCACACAGTATCAAACATATTACTTTAATGTTTTATAAAAATAGAATATTCAAAAAATTTCAACAAAATATGTCACATGCTCCCTCCTTGGAATGAGCTTGATGAGCTCGTTTCAATGAGGGAATCACATGATATGATTTTGTTTGAATTTTTTGACAATTTTTTTTTAAGCAGCCCAGTTTGTAAATTACACAGGTGTATACAGCCAGTTCATTAGTTAAAGGGTTGAACAGTTAAGTTCTGTAAGTCTGGTTATTTCTCTTGAAAGAGGTAGTCATGAAACATCACTTTTTGGTGCTCACCGTGATATTAGTGTTTTTCATTTCTTTTTTTTGTTTTGTAGGTGACTATTATTGCATAATAATAGATAGTGGTATTTCAACATATTCAGGAAAAAGACTTCAAAATCCTGTGTGTTGGGGATCAACACTAATTTTCCTTTCATTAGCATTACTGTAAGTCCTATGATTTTGTCCTTATCACTGTTTCTACAAACTGTATATTACTTGTGACATACTTGTAAGGTTCATTCCCTCATTGGATTTAGATGTTAGAAGCTATTATGTTTTTCGCTTCAGCAAGCATAGGCTTTTTGCCTTCAGTATATCCTAAAACTCTGCATGAACTCAGCTCATTAACCCTTTACCTAACAAATCGGCTGAATCTGCCCACGTAATTTGCAAATTGAGCTGTTAAAAAAAAATATTTCCAAATATTTCAACAAAACCATATCATGTGACCCCTCATAGGAACGAACTCATAATAAATGCTCTACAAGCTAGGCATGGTAGTTAATAATATAAATAAATTTTTGTTCTCATTATACTTCGAACCACCCAACTCAGCGATTGTGAGAATACTTTTGGCATTCATAGGTTTAACCCGAAGTAAAAAAATGCTAATCAGTTCCAGCTATTACATCACATCATTTTTGCTTCACATTTTGCGAGGTGAAACCGAAGAAATTGAGGCCTGGCTTGTTAGCGCAATAACTTGAACAAATGTTCTCTGATTTAACTAATATTTGCCATACAGGTCTTTTGCAATGATATCTCAAGAAAGTTAAAAAACTGGCCCAGTCCGATTTTACATTACAGAGTTATGGATTTTAATAAATAATTTTTACAAATTCCAAACTTGTTCGCACTATAACTTGAACAAAAGTTCCAGATTTGATATGATATGATTGATAAACAGGTTATGGACATGCAACAATCTCTGATCGTCTCTACAACTGGACACCTGCATCTCCGATGTGCACTTCTTGTTACAAAATTTGGTCTGTGAATTCTACACGTGAATGCCTTGGGTGAGTTCGAAAACCAGTCTTGCCTGAATTTTTTTTCAGGAATTATGCCCCTTGGATTGTTTTCTTCTTTGAATATACATCTTGCGGGCAGTGTCAGTGCGATAACTTAAAAAAATTTTTATTAGATTTTTACCATATTTGGTCTGTGGGGTCTTTGCGATAATTTCTTGGATGAGTTCAAAAAACAGTTCTTGGCAATTTTTTTTCAGGAGTTTTGCCCCTAAGATTAAATTTCCAACTTTCAGACAGTGTCAGCATGATAACATAAAGAAACGTTATCAAATTTTTATCAAATTTAGTCTGTATGTTCTACTGTAGAATGTCTTGGCTGAATTTTTTTTCTAGAGTTATGCTCCTTAGATAGTTTTCTTGTCTGAATTTCTACCTCGGGAGTGGTGTTAGTGCGATAACTTTATCTGCTTTTATCAAATGTGACCTATGCGTCTTAGATATTTATTTATTTATTGGTGTTTAAGGTCACATACTTCTGCACAATGGCTAATCATGACCACAACATGGAGATAAAGTCAAGGTCAGTCAATCGTTTATATCCCATGTTGCCTATTTTAGAGGACTCAGACTCCAAGCATTAGTGACTGGGTCCTATTTTACCAGGGAAACCGAGCTTGTTTACCGCAGTAAACAAACACTGCTTCACTTCCAGGGGTTCCTGCGGGATTTGCATCTTAGATTTTTTTCTAGTTTCAATAGTTTCAAGGCCTAGCACAGATTCCTTTTAGCCACCACAACTTGACCCCAGCATCCCTGATGCAAATATCTTATTTTAATTATTTATTTTTTTAAATTAAAAACGATTCAACAAAACCCTATTATGGAGCCCCCTCATTGTAATGAGCTCAACAAACTCATTCTGGGGGTTCACATGATATAGTTTTGTAGGAATTTTTGAAAGACTTGTGTTTTTGAGTTGCTCAATTTGTAAATTTCACGGACAGGTGCGGTTGATAACGCAAACTATAAGATGACACTTGCAAAAACATTTCTCTAACTAACAAACTGCCCATTCTGTAGACTTAACTCTTTACCCAACAAAGACGATTTCAAAATTTATAATTTTAAATATCATTTTTTAAATTTTAAAAAAAAAAATTTCAACAAAATCATATCATGTGACTCCTCTTTGGAACGAGCTCAATGAGCTCATTCCAAAGAGGGGTCACATGATATGGTTTTGTTGAAATTTTTCGAAAAATAATATTTTTTCAGCTGCTGAATTTGCATATTACGCAGGCGGATGCGGGCGATTCGTTGGGTAAAGGGTTAAGAAAAACTCAAAGTTATCTGTGACAAAGTAGACAGAAACACCCTTCATAGTGTGCAGAATGTGTATTCATGTCAGTTAAGTAAAAGAGAATAGCATAACTTGCACAATCCCAACAGACTGTCATTTGGGTAATAAACTGAACTATTGACCAAGTAACCTATGGAGGTGGATGAATTTTCTGTGTTAACTATCAAAAGGTGAAATGTACACATAAAAGAGCAATTGGTAGACACTGGACCCCCCTCCCCCTCCCCCACCCCCATACACACACACACACACAAAAATATGAAAATGACAAATGGTTCAGAATGATAAATGGTTAAAAAACGACAGCAGACTGTCGCAATCAGTGTCAGCCACCAGTTCTTCTGGAAGTCCCAATCCCCACAGCTCCGAAAGTGACAATCATGTATATTGTAGAAGGTCACACATAACTCTTAGTTTCCTAAAGTGACAATATTGTGTGTTACAAAAATCCCCCACCACTCTCAATTTCTCTTTCAATATTGATAGTCCAGACTATACAATTTTCAATAGAAATTTGTGTTGCTGTGCTTAAACCTTTACCTTACATGAAAGGCAGACGACACTTGCAAACAAGATTTTTGAATAACTAATTTTTTTTATTTTTTATCTCAAAAATATAGCTTATGACCCCTCATTGGAACGAGCTCCTAGAGCTCGTTCCAATGAGGGGTCATAAACTATGTTTTTGAGACAAAAAATGAATAAAAATAATGAAACTTCAGGCCACACAAAGTAGATCTTCTGTTTCTCAAGCCATTATTTGTGAAATTGCATGCGGGCGAGCGTATTTTTATATTATTTTTTATTTCAGTAATTATTTCTTAGCCATTAAAGGTTCATGTTCTTGGTTCAAGTTTTAGGCCTCATAATCTACAAAATAGCATGGGTGGTGGTGTATTTCATCCCTTGAGTGCAGGAAGGCTTTGCAATGCTAAAGCATTGCAAAGCCTTCTTGCACTCAAGGGACAAATTCATCAATTTTTTTAACTTGGGTAAAATATCAGACATAAACCATTTAATTTTATTTTTTTTTTAAGTTTAAATTGGTTATAAAAAGAGAGCATGCGGCAGCCAAAAGGACCATGCGGGAGGGCCTTAGAAACAGATTTTTTTTATTGTTTTAGGCCTTAATGGTAATTATTGTGAATAGCACAGGCTCGTTTTAGCCATTGTATTGTGTAAAGGGTTAACATTGCTAATTTGTGTCATTCAAATTTTATAATTTCTTCCATTTTTCCCTCAGAAATATAGCTTGGCTTATGACACCTCATTGGAACAAGCTCATTCCAATTATGGGTCACATCCTAAGTTTTTGAGGCAAAAAATGAAAGTCTAAGTCAAACAAGAATTTTTGTTGTTGCAATTTTCTCCTTACTGGTTGTGTTAGTTAAAGGATTGATGTCTTTAAGTCTGTGTTATGATAATTTTGTGATTTTTATCATTTCATAAATGTAGTGGTATATCTATTTCAGAAAAGCAAGTTTTAGTGGAATTATCTTGACGGTGTTCATGACTGTATGTTATACAATCTCTCTGAGTTTTCAAAGGTGAGAATAGAAAAAAATATGAAAAGAATTTATTTCAACTTATTTTCACACCCAGTCAGCCAGATATAAAATAAATCTTCTCCAGAAATACCAACTAGGTTTTCAACATCCTTAGAGTTCAGATTCAAATTTGTTCAAATGAAGTCCCTTAGTCATGTGGGCTCCCAGTGGGAGTCTGAATTTTAACTTTAAAAATATTCTTCTTCTCCAGAACCACCACATTCAGAATTTTTGGATATTTGCTTTACAAAATTCTTGTGAGATCCTGAATTTGATTTTAGTGCAATATCAGGAATAATCTTTTAAAACTCTTTTTCAGATCCACCAGTCAAGGAGGGGCGGGGAGGGGGCCTGAGTGTTGACAAATTTAGTCAGATGTATTCGTAGGTGGATATGATTATTGTTTGTTCAAATGAGGTCCACCAGGGTGCACATGCACCACATGTGTGGTGGGGAGGCATTTGTATATTGGCTTGGATGAGAGAGTTCAGTTAATTAACTCACTTCAGATAATTTATTGTCAAACTGTGAAATTTATTTTCTGTAAAGCTACATGAAAATGGTCTTCCTGACCATTTTCATGTAGATTTATAAACAAAAAATTGTTTTACCTGGTTATACGTTAACTGTATGTCTTCTTATTTCCTGAAGAAACACAATTTTCACAAATTTTCAGGTTAATTATTAGATTGTCAGCTTATCTCACTCAATTCAGATACCTTCCACCCTCATCCCTGCATTGGGTGAGCAGATTTGGCATTAAATGAGTTCTGTATAATTCTGGAGAATTTTGAGTCATTTCATGCAAAGAAAAAAAAAAAATCATCCCATTGAAGGTCAGGGAGGGCAAATGGGGGAATTTTATTTTTAAGCATTTAATCACCAAAAATCCTTCAAAACTCTTTGTAAAGCAAAACATTTTTAAAAATCACACAATGGACCTTCCCCCACCCCAAAGTTAAAAATACAGTGTTGATGTGTGGGAGTTTAAACACAGTGTTGACTGCCTACAATGGAAAATAAGAATTTAGAATTAGGCCTAAAAAAAGTTAAAAATCTGTTTCTTGGGCCATCCAGCATGGTCCTTTTGGTTGCCGCATACTCTTTTTTTATAACCAATGCAAACTTAAGAAAATAAAAATTAAATGGTTTGTCTCTGATATTTTACCCATGTTAATAACATTGATAGATTTGTCCCTTGAGTGCAACAAAGCCTTCTTGCACTCAGTGGACAAAATACACCACCACCCATGCTCTTCTGTAGATTATGAGGCCTAAAACATAAAACAAACCAATAACATGAGCTTTTTGATGGCAAAGAAATAATTTTAAAAATAAAAAGTAAAATAAAAAACCTCCCGCCTGCATGCAATGTTACAAAGAATGGCCAGAGAAACACAAGATCTAGTTTGTGGAGTCTTACAGTCCCTGGAAAATTGCCCTTTTTAGAATGACTGGGAATACTGGAAATCCAGACATTATTTCCACAGTAGCATCTGAATACTAGAAAAATGATCTTTACATGAACAAGTGTTAACTAGTCATAGATGCTGAATGTGAACTTAAATCCTTCTTTAACCTTTTACCCAACGAATCTCCCGCATCCGCCCACGTAATATGCAAATTCAGCAGCTGAAAAAATATTATATTTTTAAAAATTTCAACAAGACCATATCATGTGACCCCTCTTTGGAACGAGCTCATTCCAAAGAGGGGTCACATGATATGGTTTTGTTGAAATTTTTTGAAAAAATTTAAAAAATGATATTTAAAATAATAAATTTTGATATCGTCTGCGTTGGGTAAAGGGTTAAAGCTTCCTAGCACCTGTTGTTTACCTAACTACCCTTTGTCCAGAAAAGAAAAGAAGTATTAGTTTAAACAATATTTATTCATAAATTATAGAAAATGTACACATTAATAAATTTGGAGGACAGATTATAAATGAATAACAATAGGTTTGTATACAACGCATCAGTAAGAAATACTACAGGTGACAGGAATTCAACAAAAAGCCTATGGCTTATGTGAGTTGTCTCCCCCAAAAAGTATTA
This sequence comes from Pictodentalium vernedei, assembly GCA_031216915.1. Classification (NCBI taxonomy): domain Eukaryota; kingdom Metazoa; phylum Mollusca; class Scaphopoda; order Dentaliida; family Dentaliidae; genus Pictodentalium; species Pictodentalium vernedei. The sequence goes on along the minus strand of CM062292.1, from coordinate 72,406,891 downwards.
CAGTGAGCTCACTTAATTGGATATCTCTTAACTGAATGACCCTGTTAATTGAATATAATTTCCCAGCACAAAACCATTTACCATACCGTTAGCACAAATTTGACCTGTTAATTGAATATAGGTTATAGAGTAAACTCCTGTTAATTGAATAAAAAAATCTTGTAACCTGTCGAGAAATTACCCTGACTCTCCCCAGTTTTCCTTTTTTTTATAGGCCTATTTGGCCTCAGTACATCCAATACAGGCATTTAATCTATTATATCTTGTTTGACAGAGCTCATGGAGCTCTGTCAAACAAGATATAAGAGAATAAAGGCTAAGTTTACCTCTAGAATACAGGAAAGTGACACAATCCCTGTTAATTGAATACTCCTGTTAATTGAATCCTTTTTAGTGGCAAAGTGACAATTCAATTAAGAGGGTTCCACTGTACAACAGAATATAAAAAAAATTATTTGTTTCTTCACTTTCTTTTTATTCTGTAGAAACCAAGCTCATTGTTCCCAGGATATATTTTAAGTGATGAAAAAGAAAGAAATTCTTAAAATTATTTCTTGAATAGTACAGAGGAGCCCGCTTAATTGGATATCTCTTAATTGTATATCCCTGTTAATTGAATATAATTTTCAAACACAAAACCATTTATCATACCTTCAGTACAAATTTGATCTGTTAATTGCATATGGGTTGTAGAGTACATTCCTGTTAATTGTATATAAATTTTTGTAATATGTCGAAAAAATTACTGTGACACCCACCAAATTCCCCTTATTTATCAACTTTTTTGGCCTCACTACATCCAATACAGGCATTTATTCTATTATATCTTGTTTGACAGAGCTCTATGAGCTCTGTCAAACAAGATATAATAGAATAAATGCTCAGTTTACCTCCAGAACACCCCCCCGTGGGAACCCCGGGAAGTGAAGCAGTGCTTGTTTACTGTGGTAAACAAGCTCTGTTTCCCTGTTAAAATAGGACCCAGTCACTAATGCTTGGGGTGCGAGTCCTCTAAAATAGGCAACATGGGGTATAAACGATTGACTGACCTTGACTTTATCTCCATGTTGTGGTCATGATTAGCCATTGTGCAGAAGTATGTGACCATAAACAACAATAAATAAATAAATAAATAAATAAATAAATAAATAAATAAATATACCTCCAGAACACAGGAAACTGACCAAATCCCTGTTAATTGTATACCCCTGTTAATTGAATAATTTTCACTGGCAAAATGGATATTCAATTAAGAGGATTCTACTGTATTTCATCTGACAAACATAATTTAGAATGTTAATGTCAAATTACATTTCTTTTAATTTTTTTCCAGACGCTATATAGTGAAAGAATACAGTAATAAACTGAAGTTAAGGTGATACTTGGTGTCAAATATAAAATTCTGAAACATTCCAAAAGCATTAATAATAATCTGCCAGGACATGTTGACTAGTGGAATTGTGCCAAAGATATTTGTGAAGCCTTGAGATTGAAGAAAGAAAAGAAGCGAAGATTTAACATTATTTTCTTACTCCTGTTTTGGTAGTAGTTTGGTTGTGGAAGCTAAAATATGATCTACCTAGAAAAACATTTTAACCCTTTACCCAATGCAGATGATTTTAAAATTTATTATTTTAAATATCATTTTTTGAAATTTAAAAAAAAATTTCAACAGAACCATATCATGTGACCCTTTGTTGGAATGAGCTCGTCCAGCGCTTTCCAATGAGGGGTCACATGATATGGTTTTGGTGAAATTTTTTTAAAAATAATATTTTTTCAACTGCTGAATTTGCATATTACGTGGGTGGATGCGGCCGATTCGTTGGGTAAAGGGTTAACAGGCAGATTTTGATAACATTGGGCAGAGGAGATACTGGCACATATGATATCCCTAAACTGCTAAAATCCACTTTGTGAAAAACTTTGAAGTTGGGTGGTGTCTGACGTAAGTAGTATAGTTTGCTTTCGACTCAATGCGGAGGATCTCTTTGAGGATCTCATGTGACATCAAGTTGCAGTGTATTGTGGGTATCACATGTTCTGACATGTTAGCCCATTCAAGTGGTCACATTGAAATGTCAATACCATGGTGATACGTGGTATCAGTGTGCATGTGCAGAAATGTGCGGAGGGTGTTGTTAGTGCAATACATGTTTTCCTCATCCATTTTGAATGATAGAGGCTGCTGTCTTAATTTCTAGGTGGCATTTGGCTAGTATGAAGGGCAAGTATGATTTGTGGGTTTATCGGATGGTATGTTCGATTGAATGCAAGCATATTTTATTACCAGAAATGACTCTGCAACTACCATAAATTCCCCAGTGGACCTGTCTAGACTTCTTCTATCATGCATAGCACATAGGGGTGTTAACCAAGTATGGTATGTCCAAGGGTCCTTTCAGTTGGTCTGGAGTGTCCACAGGAAGAGAAGAGCACCTAACTAGAAGTAGAATCTGTGCTTTCTTTGTACTGGCGACTTTTGACCCCATCATTTTGACCAAGTTGACGTGAGTATGATCTTTGACTGCTAACTGGCTGCCCAGCACCACACATATGTCCCTTGACCAAGTTGTTGTGAGTATGATCTTTGTCTACTACCATAACTGTCTCTCCAGATCAGCACAGGTGGCACAAAGCCGATATGTGCTGATGAGATAGGTTGCAATATGCCCCAAAGACATATAGCACATGGAAACATGGATATTTGGGGACATTTGATGACTGAAGACTGGTAGTTGGGGGACTTGTGTTTGGGGACTTGGGAACTGATGGCGACTAACTGGCTAAGGACTTGATTATTAGCTCGCCTGACTTTCAGTCAGGAGAGCAATAGTGATCACACCACCGTCTGTCTTCCGTGAACATGGTGTTTGATTCTTCTCCTCCAAAACCGCTGAACCAATTTAATTGAAATTAGAGATAATAGTTTGTTTTGACATCGCATTTTGATTTTGTTCAAATCAAGTTGCCTCTCCCCTCGGTAGGGCCACGACCACAAAGTGTGCTTAAATCTTAAAAAACTTCATCTCATGAACCAGCAGTAGCATAGACTTGATATTTGGTGTGCAGCTTCCATTTGAGGTGTAGACCCAGATTTGTTGAAGAGAAGTTCAAAGAGCTATATTTGCCTTCGTTATGGGAGGGGCAAGAATTTTTGCCCCACCCAAAATTTCTGTTTTCCAAACCGAGAGGCTGTTTTGAACCAAATTTGATATGAGGGCTTATTGGGTCATAAGTACTTAATTTATGCCAAAAACATTTTTCACGCTGCCCCATGGGAACTGCAGGCGCAAAAAATAGAAAAAATTTCAAAGGCTCATATCTCCAAAACTACACAGCACTGAGAAATCTTATTTGGTCTGAAGCTTCCTTAGGACCAACAGAATGGAATGGTCCAGCTATCAGTTTTATCATGGGGTACTTTTTCTGGACTTTTGAAAAAGTGCAGAGTCAGCCTTTTTTAACACTTTTGGTAATGGGAAAAACATTTAAGACTACTGTTCTCCCAAACCACTGCTCCAAAAGCTTTCAGATTTCACTTATAACATCTTTGGAAGATTGTTTAATACGTTTATTGAAATCAAATCCCTGGATCCATATTTGGGCTCTCTTTGGTATCACCATGCTAATGGCATCACGTCCTTTCAGGTGACCTACCAATATAACACATGTAACACCCACAATTCACCATGACATGATGTCACATGAGATCCTCCAAAATTTGGTTGAAGTGTGCAAGCTGTACTGCATACGTCACACAGCATCCAAAATCAAAGCATAAAAGACTTTTTCCAAGGTGGATTTTAGTGAATTTTGGATATGTTGTTTGTGGGGATCTGCATGAAACAACACCAAAATTAGCTCGTTAATAATTTGTTTTTAGATTTTAACTCTTCAACAACTGGACTATTTCAAATGAACCTTTCTTAGTGCTTGGATGTTTCATTTCTTCATTTTCATTGTTTTTTTATTCATGTTTTATAGAGAGCTGTTAAACAAGTTTGAGTTAATATTTTTAGTTAGTACTCTCATTTTTCCATAGCAATTATATTTTAGGTGTGAAAACGTGTGGGATAAAGATGCTATCACCTCTTCATTATCCTTTCCTCAAGTTCTTATCATCCTGGAGAGCTTTAAATACATTTTAAAAAAGGAGATGAAAACCAAAAGGAAAAGTATGAGACTGGTCAAAATTCTAAATGGCGGACTCAAATTATGAAAAAATATTGATAGTCAGTTGGACAGTGTGAGATGCTAAGCATAATATATCTATGGAAATAAAAAAAAAATAATCTCGGAATATCATGCTATGCAGTCTGGGGGAATTTTTCTTGGGTAAATATGCCAAATGTTTTTAGAAGAAAACCAACAAATTTGTTTCATTAACCCATTACCCAATGCACAGGATATCACAATTTAATATTTTAAATATTATATTTTCCAATTTTAAAAAAAGTTCAACAAAAAACTATATCATGTGACCCCTCATTGGAACGTGCTTGATGAGCTCATTCCAATGACGAGGTAACATGATATGATTTCATTGAAATTTTTTTGATAAATAATCATTTTTCAACTGCTCAGTTTGTTAATTACATGGATGGATGCAGTCGATTTGTTAGGTAAAGGGTTAATCAGAATTTATTTGTCAGAAGATTTAACATATTTTTTTTTTATAATATTTTTGTATCGTTCATCAAAGGTTTCAGGATGACAAATATGATATGCTTTTGTGAACACTGGCTGCTGTAGAACAGTCACGACTTGATTTAATGGGAAATTCAAGGATTAATCAGCTGTGTAAGAAAATGAATATTTAGTTTTTTTTTTAACCCTTTACCCAATGCAGACGGTATCAAAATTTATTATTTTAAATATACCCGGTAATTTTTTTCAAAAAATTTCAACAAAACCATATCATTTGACCCCTTGTTGGAACGAGCTCAATGAGCTTGTTCCAACGAGGGGTCACATGATATGGTTTTGTTGATATGTTTTGAAAAATAACATTTTTTCAACTGCTGAATTTGCATATTACGCGGGTGGATGTGGCCAATTCGTTGGGTAATGGGTTAAAACAAATGGTGAATGGTTCATTCTTGATTCGCGTCATCTGCATTGTGTCCTTGGGCAAGACACTTGATCCAGGAGAGGGATGGTGATGCTGTGTAATAAGGTATACTCCTCATCAATGGGTTACTTGCCTTCAACTGCTGCTAACTCTGTTCCAAGTTAGTAAGCTGGCCAGTCTGACAGGTACTACAGCTTCCTCCACCCATAAAACTGTCTGACAAGATGTGCCCTTGGCTGTTGAAAGTGTTATTAAACCCTAACAAACAAACAATACAAGTGTGTTAACCCTTTACCTAACATGAAAAGCAGACAACACTTGCACAAAAAATTCTTGAACTAATTTTTTTAATTTTTTGTCTGAAAAACATAGGTTATGACCCCTCGTTGGAACGAGCCCGACGAGCTTGTTTCAACGATGGGTCATAACCTATGTTTTTCAGACAAAAAAAATGAAAAAATAATGAAAATTGATTGGCGATTTTTGAGAATATCGCTAGCCAGTTTTGGACGTTACGTTGGGTAAAGGGTTAAGATAAAAAAGTTGCTCAACTTGTCCTTTTACCTCATACGCCATGGAGGTGCTTGATGAGCTCATTCCAATGACGAGGTAACATGATATGATTTCATTGAAATTTTTTTTGATAATCATTTTTCAACTGCTCAGTTTGTAAATTACATGGATGGATGTAGTCGATTTGTTAGGTAAAGGGTTAATCAGAATTTATGTGTCAGAAGATTTAACATATTTATTTTTTTTTATAATATTTTTGTATCGTTCATCAAAGGTTTCAGGATGACAAATATGATATGCTATTGTGAACACTGCCCGCTGTAGAACAGTCACAACTTGATTTAATGGGAAATTCAAGGATTAATTAGCTGTGTAAGAAAATGAATATTTAATTTTTTTTTTAATCCTTTACCCAATGCAGACGGTATCAAAATTTATTATTTTAAATATAATTTTTTCAAAAAATTTCAACAAAACCATATCATGTGACCCCTCATTGGAACGAGCTCAATGAGCTTGTTCCAACGAGGGGTCACATGATATGGTTTTGTTGATATGTTTTGAAAAATAATATTTTTTCAACTGCTGAATTTGCATATTACGTGGGTGGATGTGGCCGATTCGTTGGGTAATGGGTTAAAACAAATGGTGAATGGTTCATTCTTGATTCACGTCATCTGCATTGTGTCCTTGGGCAAGACACTTGATCCAGGTGAGGGATGGTGATGCTATGTAATAAGGTATACTCCTCATCAATGGGTTACTTGTCTTCAACTGCTGCTAACTCTGTTCCAAGTTAGTAAGCTGGCCAGTCTGACAGGTACTACAGCTTCCTCCACCCATAAAACTGTTTGACAAGATGTGTCCTTGGCTGTTGAAAGTGTTATTAAACCCTAACAAACAAACAATACAAGTGTGTTAACCCTTTACCAAACATGAAAAGCAGACGACACTTGCACAAAAAATTCTTGAACTAATTTTTTTCATTTTTTGTCTGAAAAACATAGGTTATGACCCCTCGTTGGAACGAGCTCGACGAGCTTGTTTCAACAATGGGTCATAACCTATGTTTTTCAGACCAAAAAAAAATGAAAATTGATTGGCGATTTTTAGCTCACCTGACTTTCAGTCAGGAGAGCTATAGTGATCACTCACCGTCCGTCGTCCGGCGTCCGTGAACATGGTGTTTGCGTCTTCTCCTCCCAAACCGCTGAACCAATTTAATTGATATTTGAGATAATAGTTTGTTATGACATCGCAATTTGATTTTGTTCAAATCAAGTTGCCCCGCCCGTGGGTAGGGCCACACTTAAAAAGTGTGCTGAAATCTTAAAAAATCTTCTTCTCATGAACCAGCAGTAGCAGAGACTTGATATTTGGTGTGCAGCTTCCTTTTGAGGTGTAGACTCAGATTTGTTCAAGAGAAGTTTGTGGGGCTATACTTGGTGTCGTTATGGGAGGGGCAAAATTTTTGGCCCCGCCTGAAATTTCTATTTTCCAAACCGAGAGGCTGATTTGAACCAAATTTTATGTGAGGGCTTATTGGGTCATAAGTACCTAATTTATGCTGATTTTTTTTTTCCCGTAGCCCCATGGGAACCGCAGGAGCTAAAAATAGAAAAAAATTAAAACGCCCATATCTCCAAAACTGCACGGCACCGAGAATTTTTATTTGGTGTGAAGCTTCCTTAGGACCAACAGAAAGAATTGGTAAAAAAAAATTGCCATCGGTTTTATCATAGGGTACAGTTTCGGGACTTTGAAAAAGTGCTGAGTCAGCACTTTTTAAAACTGTAGGCAGTGGGAAAAACATTAAAAAAATCTTCTTCTCCAGATCCAGCAGGCAGAATCTTTAGATATTTGGTATGCAACATTGGAGGGTGGATCTGATTCAAGTTTGTTCAAATCGGCCCCCCTGGGTTCATATTTGGGCTCAGTATAGGAGCCCGATTTCGAACTTAGTGCATTTCAGGCAAATTTCTTAAAAAATCTTCTTCTCCAGATCCAGCAGGCAGAATCTTTTGATATTTGGTATGCAACATTGTGGGGTGGATCTGATTCAAGTTTGTTCAAATCGGCCCCCTGGGTTTATATTTGGGCTCAGTATAGGAGCCCAAATTTGAACTTACTGCATTTCAGGCAAATTTCTTTGAAAATCTTCTTCTCCAGATCCAGCAGGCAGAATCTTTTGATATTTGGTATGCAACATTGTGGGGTGGATCTGATTCAAGTTTGTTCAAATCGGCTCCCTAGATTCATATTTGGGCTCACTATAGAAGCTCGAATTTGAACTTAGTGCATTTCAGGCAAATTTCTTAAAAAATCTTCTTCTCCAGATCCTGCAGGCAGAATCTTTTGATATTTGGTATGCAACATTGTGGGGTGGATCTGATTCCAGTTTGTTCAAATCGGCCACCTGGATTCATATTTGGGCTCACGATAGAAGCCCAATTCGAACTTAGTGCATTTCAGGCAAATTTCTTTGAAAATCTTCTTCTCAAGATCCAGCAGGCAGAATCTTGTGATATTTGGTATGCAGCATCCTTAGGGGTGGGGGGGGGGGGGGGGGGGGGGGGGTGAGATTCAAGTTTGTTCAAGCCATGTCCCTAGGTCCATATTTGGGCTCACTGTGGGAGCTTGAATTGTAACTTTGTTCGAAATGAGGAATTTTCTTAAAAAATCTTCTTCTTCAGATCCAGCAGTCCAAATGGTTTGATATGTGGTAAGTAGCATCCTTGAGGGGGAGGGGGGGATTCAAGTGTGTTAAAGCCAAGTCCATGGGTCCATATGTGGTCTTCCTGTGGGAGCCCAAATTATAACTTAGTCAATATGAGGAATTTTTCTTTAAAAGTCTTCTTCTTCAGATTCAGCAGTTGGAATGTTTTGATATTTGGCATGGAGCAACCTTGGGGGCTGAGATTCAAGTTTGTTCAAGCCAAGTCCCTTGGTTCATATTTGGGCTCACTATGGGAGCCTGAATGACAACTTAGTTCAAAATGAGGAATTTTCTTTAAAAAATCTTCAGATCCAGCAGATGAATGCTTTTGATATTTTTTATGCAGCATCCTTAGGGGGGTAAGATTCAAGTTTGTTCAAGCCACGTCCCTAGGTCCATATTTGGGCTGATTGTGGGAGCTCGAATTGTAACTTGGTTCAAAATGAGGAATTTTCTTTAAAAATCTTCTTCTTCAGATCCAGCAGTCGGAATGTTTTGATATTTGGTGTGCAGAATCCTTAGGGGTGTGAGATTCAGGTTTGTTAAAGCCAAGTCCCTGGGTTCATATATGGGCTCCCTGTGGGAGCCCGAATTATGAATTATGACTTAGTTCAGTATGAGGAATATTCTTTAAAAATCTTTTTTTTAGATCCACTGGTCAGAATATTTGGATATTTGGTTTCAGCTTTTCTTAGGAGGAGCAGATGCAACTTGTGGAAATCAATTCTCTGGGTTGATATTTAGGCTACCATGTCAGGTGAGCTCCCTCAGGCCCCCTGGGGCCTCTTGTTTCGAATAGCACTGGCCAGTTTTGGACATTACGTTGGGTAAAGGGTTAAGATAAAAAAGTTGCTCAACTTGTCCTTTTACCTCATACGACATGGAGGTGCTTGATGAGCTCATTCCAATGACGAGGTGACATGATATGATTTCATTGAAATTTTTTTGATAAATAATCATTTTTCAACTGCTCAGTTTGTTAATTACATGGATGGATGCAGTCGATTTGTTAGGTAAAGGGTTAATCAGAATTTATGTGTCAGAAGATTTAACATATTTATTTTTTTTTAATAATATTTTTGTATCATTCATCAAAGGTTTCAGGATGACAAATATGATATGCTATTGTGAACACTGGCTGCTGTAAAACAGTCACGACTTGATTTAATGGGAAATTCAAGGATTAATCAGCTGTGTAAGAAAATGAATATTTAATTATTTTTTTAACCCTTTACCCAATGCAGACGATATCAAAATTTATTATTTTAAATATAATTTTTTCAAAAAATTTCAACAAAACCATATCATGTGACCCCTCATTGGAACGAGCTCAATGAGCTCGTTCCAATGAGGGGTCACATGATATGGTTTTGTTGAAATATTTTGAAAAATTTAATTTTTTCAACTGCTCAATTTGCATATTATGCGGGTGGATGCGGGCGATTCGTTAGGTAAAGGGTTTAATGTTGAATGCAACCTGAACCAAACCATTTTTTTTCTTAAAAATTTTTTTTTTTTTTTTTTTTTCGCCTAATGCTTATAAATTAACTGCAAATTTTTGCTCCATCAATATTAACTCCCAAAGAATGTGGATATCTTTCCAGAATTTTCACTACCCTGCTATCTGTTACTCTAGTATTATGGCATTGATTTGGAGTGATATTTTGCCTGCATGTGAAAGCATCCAAGACTTGACTAAAAACCATTGCCAGTGGAAATTCACCCTAAGGTGGAAGACTTCATGTTGGGACAACAGAATATCTACTAAACCGCAGCCTGTCATTGACTTTCGGAGGGGGCGCGGTGGCTCAGTTGGTAGAGGTGCAGGCTGCAAGCCGAGAGGTCCTCGGTTCGAATCCCACCTGCGGCAACCGCGTTGTGTCCTTGGGCAAGACACTTCACCCCGATTGCCTACATGGGGGCACGATGACGCTGTGTACTGAGGCATACTGCACGTCGATGGTGCGCATGTCTTCAACCAATCTAACCCTGCATGTGCTGCGGTGCAGAGTTCAGAGTTACGATGTTGGGGAGCTGACAGCTGCTCGTCGATGCTCGGTGATTCTCTCCGGGTACTCCGGCTTCCTCCACCCGTAAAACTGTCACGGTCATGATTAGCCATTGTGCATAAGTATGTGACCTTAAACACCAATAAATAAATAGATAATATGACTTTCGGAGTCAAGTTTTGGCTGTCTTTGAAGGTGGCCAAGTCTTGACCAGGAATACTGCAAGGATAAATTTACTTTAGGATGGAGGGCATGTTCATGACAACATGTTAGGATTAGGGTCTGGCGAAACACAATTTTTTCCCTTCAAATCGAATCAGACAAGAGGTTCGAAACCAAATCAAATCGAATTCACCTCCCAATTATAACAATACTACTGTTGTCGTACTAGTGCTTTTGGTCACCAATGCGAATCTAGTGTCAATATGCGCAGTGGGCTATTTTGTCCCTTTGAACCACAATATGGACCTGTCACTTGTTTCTGAAATGAGCAATTTATTCATATGCCAGCCAATGGTATTCCATGTAGAAATGTCTGTCTGCATGGGCCCTATGTTCATTAATATTACAACCTTACAAGACAGGGTACTGACCATGTGACATTCAAACTAGAAGCAATCATCACTTTGAATGGATCACTACCACAATGAGTTTTGACATTTTCTGTTCTCAATATTCAGGAAGTGATAATCCATTCTGCATTTATCTTAGCAATGAGACTAGATTCAAAGGCAAATTGACCTGATGAAAAAGACAGAAAAACATTGCATCTCTGATATTATTTCTTGTTGTTTTTCTTGATTCATTCTTTATTTTTACTGTATTTTATTTATGAAATCTCGATCGATTGGTGCTAACGTGTTTCAACCAGATTACAATTTTCTCAAAGGAAAGTTAGAAAACACGACCTTTGCAATCACAGCACTACAGTCTCAAGATAAGCATGTTTTATTTACCCAATAAAAGTATTTGTACTTTGGTTGTTTGTTTTTATGCACCGTCTAAACATATTTTGCTTTTGTGTATTGTGTTAACCCTTTACCCAATGCAGATGATATCAAAATTTATTATTTTAATATTTGTTTTTTCAAATTGTTCAAAAAATATCAACGAAACCATATCATGTGACCCCTCATTGGAACGAGCTCGATGAGCTCGTTCCAATGAGGGGTCACATGATATGGTTTCATTGAAATTTTTTGAAATAGATATTTTTTTTAACTGCTTAATTTGTAAATTACGCGTGTGGATGCGGCCGATTTGTTAGGTAAAGGGTTAAAGCCAGTGATTGTGCCTGTTATTACTCATTGTTAGGTTAAAAACTCAAAATGCATTTTTTTTCTCACATTGATATAAACTTTGTTTTTTAATATTTATGTTGCCAATATTTATTTATTTATTATTTATCTGTTTTCATGCGAAGATTTATTCCAGAATGGAGAGAACATCATGTATTTTTTTCTTTTGCTTATGAAATTCTGTTGGAGTACACACTGTTGGAAGGGGCTCTTTGAAAGCAACAAATGGCTTTCACATAACTTAAACACTTGTTTACTGTGGTAAACCAGTTCCGCTTTACTAGTAAAATAGGACCCAGTCACCAATGCTTGGGATGAAAGTCCTCTAAAATGGGCAACATGTAGATCAACTAAACTTGACTTCATCTCCTTGTTGTGTCACGATTAGCCATGGTGCATAAATGTGTGACGTTAACCACCAACAAACATAACTTATAACCACAAACTCCTTACTCCCTTTGTTTTACCTTCGCTCTAAACTGAATGACTGCCACAAACAATAAGCATGCATGATTTTAACAATAATTGGGCCTTATCAGAACAACTGGGTGATATTTTCAATAATACTCCATCATTGTTCTAAAACAGTGGAGCTCTTGTAATTTGATATCTCTTCATGGAATAATCTTGTTTATTCTGTCAAACAAGATATAATAGAATAAATGCACAGTTTTACAGGAAGCGGCCATATCCATGTTTATTGAATACTCCTGTTATTGAATGGCAGCTGCTCGCCGTTGCACGGTGGTTCTCTCCGGCTTCCTCCACCTTTAAAAACTGTCAAAATATGACCTTGGCTGTTAAAGTGTCGTTAAACCTAAATAAATAAATGTACTTTGTTGTATTCAGAGATACAGAAAATAACCTTGACCCCCACCCCCCCCCCCCCCCCCCCCAAAAAAAAAAAAATAGATTACATGAATAGTGGACTTACAGTCTGGGTTGAAACCCCCACTTCATGGGTTTGTAACTTTTATTAACCCTTTACCCAACACAGACGATATCAAAATTTATTATTTTAAATATCATTTTTGTAAAAAATTCAACAAAACCATATCATGTGACCCCTCATTGGAACAAGCTCAATGAGCTCGTTCCAATGAGGGGTCACATGATATGGTGTTGTTGAAATATTTTGGAAAATTTAATTTTTTCAACTGCTCAATTTGCATATTACGCGGGCGGATGCGGACGATTCGTTAGGTAAAGGGTTAATAATCATAAGCAGCTCAAGCAAAGTTTCAGCTATTGGACCTCTGAGTTGCACCCAGTAGATGAAACTTTGCTTTTCTCATTATTATTCATATAATTTGAGATTTGTTGCATGGGTGGAAAATCCACTTTAGAAGTATTTTAGTGGTAATCCACTCTATATACTGTAACAATTTTCAACTTCATGCAAAAATCTGTGGAAATGGTCTTCAGTATTTTGGGTGATTCACATCATCATTAACTTTAAGTGATCAGGAGGGTCCAATAATTTATATTTTTAGAAGGCAGCGAAATTTAACATTTAATTTCAAATCAAATTATTTAATTATTCCTCTGAAAGTTTATTAGGTTATATATTTGGTTGTAGTTATTATAACAATAACAAGAGTTTGGAGGGCGTTATGATTTTTTAATGGCCCAAGAGGAACGAATAACAGCCCAAAGGTTTATTACCAGCCCAAGACTAAGTTGCAGGCCGTTACTAAGCCAGCGGGCTGTTAATCAGTCCTCGATGCAGTGTGCAAAATTTGATGAGAATGCTCATTTCACTTCCACGGTGGTTACGCAAATTTAAATCTATGCGAATGGATGACCAATTAGCCAAAAGTTGCATCTTGAATGGTAAAGTCTGAGTCACTTAACTGGTAAGAGTTTTTTTTCAGCCTCAGAATTTGTTCACACATTTTTCTTTTGTTACAATTCATGGGAGAGCGCTGATAGGCACTCTCCCATAAATTGTAACAATACAAATCAATGGAGATGAAGTAATTTTACTTTAAAGATAATATGAAGGACATCCACAGATTAGGAAGCCTTTAACTATGGGTACCTAGATTAGGAAGCTTTTAACTATAGGTACCTACAGTTCAGAATAAAGCCCAAATATGGGCTTCTCGCTCTCTAACAGTTAAGCAGCCTTTCTTGTGTCTCGATAGATTTTTAGACTTTTGCCGTGAAAGGCTATATATATTTCAATTTCATGCAATATATGAATACTTATTCACGATAAAAAAAAAAGCAGTTTCCGAAGAATTTTTACATAGCCGAGCGTTCGGTTAGCCATCTCCAACCCACGTGAACTGTCAGTCGGTTAGTGTCACTTTTGAAATTTTGTACACTGCGATGGAAGTTTATAAACTGGGACATCCGACAAAATCATGTTTTTGCCATGACTGGAAGCAGGTGGCAGGCCGTTGATGAATTTTGTTTTCAATAATGGCCTGCCGCCCACTTCCGGTTGCATGACACCATGAATTACGGAGTTTTACCGCCCCGCTAAACTGTTAATAAAATATAAAATGCCTGGTAAATTGGTAATAATATTGATCCTCCAGTATTGTAAGTCTCTTGTTTGCTACTGCTGGAGTTGATTTGAGATGTATTTGCCAACAAAAACCTTTGCAAAGTTTGAATAATTATAGATTTGTATTATTTATATAAATTTCAATAATTTACGTTTTAGTTTTATAGAAATTATTCATGCTCATTGGAAAATTTGAGTGTAGAAATGTTGAAATAAAGGAGGTTGTTCACTCAACAGTTCTAATTTTAGTTTATTTTAATTCTTTTTTCCCTGTGAACTCTGCTTCAGGCAACAATATAATTACAGCGATGTCCCCAGAAGGATATAACACTGCTTCAAAGAAGTGGGGGCTATATTGTCATCACCCTGTTTGTCCATCCAAAGTTCTTGTGTTTGCCCAACATGAATGATCTTGAAATATGTCATGGACCAGGCCACAGATCTGATGTTTGGCTCCTGCGGAAATTTGATTCGAAAGTCAATATTCGATTTGAAATCAGCAATTTGAATCTTTTCGAATATACTTCAGCCATAACAGTAACTATTAGAGATTGTAATTGATCACATTATTTTATGTTGAGTATTGTTCTATGTAGAAATGCAACTGACTTGTAGTGGTAAGGGTTTTTGTAGTGATGCAGCTACAACTGTACAACAGGTCACACAGGTAATTTATTTTTAAATTATAGAATTCGCCTTTCAAGAGCCCTGTCTCCTACTTTCCACGTTTCCCATTTTTGTGTATAAAAAGCGGGCAAAGCCCAAAATTCTGAAAGTGGGTTGTGCCCTTATTCCGTGATTGGTATGTCATATCAACTTGAGATCAACATCAGAACTCTTGTTAAGTTCACTCGCAGCATTTTAAAAACTTCCACAAATCCACTTTCCAAGACCCCATTATACTTTCCTGAATCTTGTTGAATTTTGGTTCTTAACTGGAAGAGAGCTAAATTATTTTTGGTCATCAAATTTGTTTACCTGTCTGCCTTGTTCAAATTTATGGGAGAGTGCTAAAGATTAAAATAATTTCTCTTCAAAGCCAATATTAAGTACATCAACTGAATATGAAGACTTTCAGTTGGGTTTAGTTATTGGTGTTTAAGGTCACATACTTATGCACAATGGCTAATCGTGACAGTTTTACGGGTGGAGGAAGCCGGAGTACCTGGAGTGAACCACCGTGCAACGACGAGCAGCTGTCAGCTCCCCAACATCGTAACTCCACACTGCAGCACAGGCAGGGTTAGATTGGTTGAAGGCATGCGTACCATCGACATGCTGTATGCCTTAGTACACAGTATCATCATGCCCCCATGTAGGCAATCGGGGTTAAGTTTTCAGTTGGGTTACCTGCATTTCAGATTGAAGCTCAGTTATGGCCTTCCAGCACTCTACCATTTAATAATTTGACCTGTATTTGAAGTCAACTGAAACTCAAGTCATCTCTCTGGAACCAAAATACCAAGCGAATTTCAAGTCCAAAAAGAGTAATAACTCTTGTAAAATCAACCTGACCCCAAATACAAGCTGAACCTTTATTTTCTTAAAGAAAAATGACATACCAAATTTGAAGTCAATCGAAGAACCAAAACTGAGGTTGTCATCTGAAAACCAAAATATTTAGTATATCCGCAGTCAAAAAGAACCATAACTCTGGCAACATTTATCCGACCAACCTCAGATTGGAACTTGACCTGTTTTTTCATGTCAGTAAAGCACATAAAATTTGAAGCCAATAGAGAACCTGTAACAGAAGTCATCCAGAAACCATATCCGAACAGGTAGGTATGCAGGCAGATGGACATCAGCCATTTCTCAAGGTAACAAACAAAGTAGGTGGAGCCAAAAATTCTGAAAGTCATTTGGTATATGACATAACTTTGGGACCAACACCGGGCAAGTGAAAACTTGAGGAGGGTTCAGATTATGGGTCAAGGTCACTTGGATCACTCAGTGTTCATGGAGGACATTTTAACAAATTCTGGAAATTGCATTCCCAAACCCTTGTTTATTGGTGTTTAAGGTCACATACTTATGCACAATGGCTAATCGTGACAGTTTTATGGGTGGAGGAAAACAGAATACCCAGAGAGAACCACCGAGCATCGATGAGTAACTGTCAGCTCCCCAACATTCTCTGTTCAAGCTCTGCTCAATCAGGGTTACAGCGGTTGAAGACGTGCACCATCGACGTGCAGTAAGCCTCAGTACACAGCGTCATCTTGCCCCCATGTAGGCAACCGGGAGAAAGTGCCTTGCCCAAGGACACAACGCGGGTTGTCCTGGACGGGGATAGAACTTTGGGACCTCTAGCATAGAAGTCAAACAGTCTACCACTGAGCCACCGCGCCCATCCCAAACCCTTGAACATATTCCTAAAACCAGCAGAGATGAATTTATTATTCCCCGGAAAAAAATTTGGGGGAATCTAGCCGTGACGTCATCCGTCTGTCTGTCTGTCCATCCAGGCGTAGACGGAATTCGTGTCCGCTCCATAACTTCTTACAACCTTCAAGGATATTAATGATACTTGGTATTATTATTGCCCACAACCAGAGGGTGTGTCGCGAATAAGGTTGGAATGGCTATCCTCAAGCTCAAGGTCACAACTGAGTATTTAAGGTCGCATACTCATATCCACAATACTAGATCGTGTCCGCCTCAGAACTTTCTCATTTTTCGTACTAGGCTTATGATATTTGGCATGTGGGTGTATTACCATGAGACGATGTGTCGCATACCTTCATCACCAACATCTGACCTTGACGTTTGACCTCAAGGTCAAATTAATGATATTTGACAATTAGTAGACAGAAATCGTGTCCGCCCCATAACTTCTTACAGCCTTCAAGGATATTAATGATACTTGGTATTATTATTGCCCACAACCAGAGGGTGTGTCGCAAATTAGGTTGGAATGCCTATCCTCAAGCTCAGTCTGTCCATCTGTCCGTCCGGGCATAGACGGAATTCGTGTCCGGCCCATAACTTTTCACAGCCTTGAACGATATTAATGATACTTTGTATTGTTGTTGCCCACTATCGGAGGGTGTGTCTTCAATAAGGTAGTACTGTCTGGCTTCAAGGTTAAGGCCACAACTTTGTGTCAAGATCACATACTCTTATCCACAAATACTAAGTTGTGTCTGCCCATAACTTCTCACATGGAGTGACTGTCCTCATAGTCTAGGTACATCAAGGCTTTTTTCGGGGGAATCAGCCACCCTTTGGTGGCCATCATCTAGTTTTTTTTATGTTTTTTTTTTTTTGATTGGTGTTTAAGGTAACTTTCAGAATCTTTGGCTACCTCTTGACAGCAACAAAGGGATGAAGTCCAGTTGAGCTAATCATTTCTACCTATGCTGCCCACTTTAGAGGACTTCCACCCCAGGCATCCCCCTCCCCCTGTCCTATTTTTACCAGTGAAGCATAACTCCACTTCCTGGGGGTTCCCACAGGGTTTTTATTGGTGTTTAAGGTCACTTTCAGCATCATTGGCAAAACCATGACTGCAAATTAGGAATGAAGTAAAGTTCAGCGAAGATCTATAGTTTGACTAGCACAAGTACAATGTCAGTTGTTGAACCCTTTGAATGCTGGTGGCATCTTCAAAGTCAATTGAATGGCAACAGTTGGAAGAGTCCATATTCATTATCTGGGGGGAGACCAATCAATATTTTCAATGTGCAGACTAAAGGCTGCACATTGAAAATATTAATTTGTCTACCCCACACATTCACTTGGCAACCATCCTACTTTATCAAACTATGACGAATCATGTTTCGGGGCAGAAAAAATGGCCTCTCAGTTTCAAAGGCTTAATAATTACACCAGTTTCAACCACTATAGATGCCTTCCACCCCAGGTATTGGTTACCAGGTCCTACTTGTTAATTTATTGGTCTTTATGGTCACATTCAACATCAAGGTCTATTACTACGTCCTATCTTACCAGAGAAACAGAACGTTACACTGCTCCCCTTCCTGGGGTTGACACTGAAAATTTATTTGGGCTTAATGACACTATTGACTGTCAGGGTAACCTTGTGAGAGTTTTATGGGTGGAGGAAGCCGGAGTACCTGGAGAGAACTACTCAGCAGCAGCAAGAAATGTCAAACTCCTCAACTTTCTAACTCCAAACATGCAAATTTAGCAGTGGTTGAATGCAAGTGAACCATCGATGTGCAGTACGTCAGAGTGCACAATGCCACTGTGTCCCCATGTGGGCAATAGAGATTAAGTGCTTTGTCCAAGGACACAATGCTGTTGTCCCCGTGGACCTATTGGTATGAAGTTCAATGCCATAACCACTGAGCCACCACGCTCCCTAACACTGAGGAAATGGAGATGAAAAAGTTTTATTAATATTAGTAATATTATAAATTATTGTGATGAATGACGGTAACATGGTTTGAGGTTTGCGGCTCGGAGCTTCTGTTCAACCGAGACACGAAGCATCGAGATTGAACATACGCTCCGAACCTGAAACCTCAGACAATGTTACTGTCAACTCATCACAAAAATGTATCTGTTTCAATAAGACCCTACCCATAGCCCAAAACCTACATTGTGAAAAACGAGAGGCTTACTTTCTAAACTTGTGATCGTTAAAAGTTGCCTTTTGCAAAGCAACTTTTAACTATTGCAGGTTTAGTAAATAAATGAGAGCAATGGATAAATAATCAATAAACCAGATAAGCTCATTCCAACTCAGTTCAAATCATAAATCGGTTTGTAATTTAAACAACACTTCTTCTGGAATACCGTCTGCTGCGGGCGTGAAACATCCAGAAAAAGGAAGTGGCTTTCTTGTCACTCCATTGATGAAGCAATTACGAAACGAGTGATGTCAATTCAAATATTTTGCGTGGTGACATCAGACGACAACATTTGCTACTGGAGCCGTAAACATAAAAGAAACTAGGCCAGCTCTCATCCAATCAGAGGGCAAGAATTATACTCTTATTGGAACATAAGCATTATGCATAGTGCTCAGGAAGTAGGATCAGAATTTACAATCAGTCAAGGTTTCATCTTGAGACAAATATTTCAAGATTATATTTTTAAAAATTGATTTGGTTCTCGGGTAACATCTGTAAACAATGCATGATTTATTATTTATTTATTGGGGTTTAATTACATTTTTGATAGCCAGGGTCACCTCGTGTCCGACAGTTTTATGGTTGGAGGAAGACCGAGTACCAGAGAGAACCACCAAGCAACTGTCAGACTCCCCAATGTACCAACTCTGAACAAGTAGGGTTAGCATTGGATGGAG
Source organism: Pictodentalium vernedei (assembly GCA_031216915.1). Taxonomy (NCBI): domain Eukaryota; kingdom Metazoa; phylum Mollusca; class Scaphopoda; order Dentaliida; family Dentaliidae; genus Pictodentalium; species Pictodentalium vernedei. The sequence goes on along the minus strand of CM062292.1, from coordinate 72,387,488 downwards.
AAAAGTGCAGTTCACCTTTGTACACAGCGCCACAATGCTCCCACATGGACCAGCAGGATGAAGTGCCTGCCCGAGGACAAAATGCAGTTATCCCTGGTAGGGATCGAACTATGGACCTTTCAGTTTGAAGTTCAAATCTGTAACCACTGAGCCACCACACTCCCAAAACAATGTATGAAATGAAATGAAACTAGAAATGCTCATATAACACAGGGAACACACACAGGTGTGTTATCATCAACATAGTCTAATGAAAAAATGAGAGCGCTGTCTAACCGGGCATCAAACACCTGTTAGATATCACCTTTAATTATAATTTATCTTTAACAGTAGCAAGTCTGAAATCAAGTATCCAACTATATTTAAATGGCAAACTAGAAAGATAAAATACCAGTTCAACACTTGGGCCAACACAAAGAAAAAAACACTTGGGAAAATGCGAAGTGAAACTTTTAATTTTTATTGTTGACTGCAAAAAATATAGCATCTGACCCCTCATTGGAATGAAGGGTACAAACTATGTTTTGGAGGTGTAAATTGAAAAAATGAAAAATGCAAAGTATTGCATATGCCTCCTCCTGCAATACTATGGATAACATATGCTGCCCATTGGAGTGGTAGCATTTCTCACAGCCAATTGGTGAAAATATGTTTTGGTGGAAAATGTGTGAAATGGTTATGTAAAAAAAGCCCCTCAAGATGGCATAAATGTCTGCCATTTTGAACAATGAACACACATGCAGACTAACTCAGTTAAATTTGACTTTGCCTGCATGATGATTCAAACCTAGCTATATAAATGTAAGTGTCCATGACACTGTAGCTTAACTTGACTGTGTGTTAACTGTACTAAAGAATTGAGGCCAGAGTTAATTTGGCACTCACAGTTCATGTATGTCAACCAAAGTTACCAAGTTACAGTAAAATCATTCCAAAACGAGTCATCCTACCAATTTACAATGAAATCCCTCTTCATAAATATGACTCACAGACTTTGCTAAAGGAATCGAGGTCACAGAACGTTCAGGGTTGACCGATTGTGACCAAAATAAGACAATCTCATCAAGAAATCATACCAAGTTATAATGAAATCCCTTCATAGAAACAACCTGCAGACAGTGCTAAAGGAATCTAGGTCACATGACCATGTAGGGGTAACTGCTGATCGATCTTGACCAAAATAAGAGAGTCTCATCTAGATATACCAGGTTTTCCAACCAAGTTACAATGAAATCGCTTCATAAATATGAACTGTACACTTTGCTAAACAAATCTAGGTGACATACCTGTGCGGCGGTCATGGCCAAAATAGGACGTTCTCATCGAGACATACCAGTCATCCTACCAATTTACAATGAAATCCTCTCATAAATGCAACTGTGCTAAAGGAATCTAGGTAACGTGCCCCTGTGGCCGTCATGGTTGACCGATCACTGCCAAAATAGGATGTTCTCATCTGGACATTATACAGAGTCATCCTACCAATTTACAATGAATAATTATTTATTGATTTATTGGTGTTTTAGGTCACACATTTTTGCACAATGGCTAAACATGACCACAACATGAGTATCAACTCAAGACCAGGGGTGAGTGTTAATAAGCCATGTTTCCCATTTTAGAGAGGGTTTGCACCTCTCAAGCATTGGTGACTGGGTCCTATTTTACCAGTAAAATACAGCCTGTTGACTGCAGTGAACAGGCTTCACTTCCCACAGGGAAATATACAATGAAATCCCTTCATAAATACAACCTGTAGACTGTGCTAAAGGAATCTTTGTAACATGCCCCTGTGGCCATAACAGTTGACTGGACCCGACCAAAATAGGATGTTCTCATCCAGACATTATACGGTGTAATCCCACCAAGTTACAATGAAATCCCTTCATGAATACAACCTGTAGACTCTACTGAAGGTTTTCAGGTTTCGGGCTTGTCAGCAGTCATGGTAGACTGATCGTGAACAAAAGGGGACGTCCGTTCACATCTAGACATGACCTCGAACCTGCATATGAAATTTCATGCAAATTGGACATGAACTACAGGGTGCAGCAGTGCTAAAGAAAATGTGAACAGACTTCTGCACTTATGATCGCAATAGCTTATTTCGACTTTGTCAAGTTAGGCTAACAATTAGCAATTTTCTGTTGACATTCGATAAAATTTATTCTCTTGGATAAAAAAATAATAGAACTGTCCATATGAACCTTTTACAAGTCAAACAAGGAATATAACTGAAATGTATGTGAAAAAAACCCTGCAATATGCCGATGCCATTTTCCCCCATTATAACCGGCCTATCACCATACCATTATATTCGATTGATTGGATTTAACACTTCACTGTCAGAGTCACCTTGTGTCAGACAGATTTACAGGTGGTGGATGCTGGTGTTCCTGGAGAGAACCACCGAGTGGCAATGAACTGCTGTCCGACTCCCCGGCATGCCAAGAATGCAGGGTTAGCATTGGTTGAAGACAAGTGCACCATCAACGTGCAGTATGTCTGTAACAGCACCACCGTGCCCCAATGTGGGCAATCTGGAATAAGTGCCTTGCCCAAGGACACAATGCAGTTACCCCTGGCAGGTATCACCATATCAATGTACATAAAACAGTGGAAGCTAATCATAGGACAGACGATGGCAACATTGTACAATCCGTCACTCAGTGGTCTTGAAGATATGAAGTGGGGTGGTCAGTGGCGGCCGGTCCATAGAGCCTGGTGGCCAATGGCCAGGGGGGTAGATTTTTTTGGGACCCCTTCTTTAAAAAAAAATTGGGCCCCCCGCAGAGAAGTTAATTTACAGGCTCATGTGCATAAATGAAATTTCTCTGCGCACTGGAATAGTTTTTCATTAACACACCGTTCCGTAATCTCCGCTTACCGTAAACCGAAAGTAATACACGATGACAGCTTGTCAACAAATCAAGAAGAAGCCGACAAAAGAATCAAAAGTTTCATTAATAGACAACTGAATTCTCTTCTCTGGAGTGAAGGATTTGGCATTTTTCATCCATAATTTTCAAAATTTTCTCACACCGGGCTGAACCATGGTCGGCCCGGTGCGTCCTGTGTCCGAGGGCCCCATCATAATTATGGCCAGAGGCCCCCACTGGGAGTGGTCAAGAAGCCAGTAACGGAAAGGTGCTAGAAGCCATTATACTATCTTCAGATAGATCTCTTCAGAAATGTATCCTCAGAAGGTATCCTCAATAGTACATCACCATGTCATAGGTATCCTCCAATACCCAGATGAGCATAAGAGCCGTAAAATGAGTCACTCGCTCGAACAATTGCTTTATAGCTCATTTGCTCGATTTGATTAAAGTCATTCAAGCAGTGCCTGTTCCTGCTCAATTGTTATCTGGATTTTGCCTGTTCCTGCTCAATTGTCATCTGGATTTGAGGATCATTGAGGCCTGTATGGGTAGGTACAGATACGGGAAATGAAGCAGTTTGATTGCTGCAGAGTAGTGGTTGGAACCAGAGACAGCTAGGACTAGATAGACTGCTAAGGCTAGAACAGTGTCTGCAATTGGTAGAAACCGAAGATTTTGTGGGAAATTCAAACCAAAGTGTTGTTTATTGAGTGTGTGTGTGTGTGTGTGGGGGGAGGGGGGGGTATTTGGGTGATGATCGGGTTGTTTATGGTAATTCTAGGAAGTAACAGATGATTTGGGGTAATTAAAAAGGAATGTGACTTTTATTGGAAAAGGCGAAGATTCTGGGGGAATTCAAACCAAATAAAGTCAGTTTTGGTGATTTGGGGTTATTGTTGGGTCCATTTGGGTAATTAAATTTACCCCATTCAAACTGAACATGCCCTCCAAACATACCACCGTTCAAGGAGAGGGTTTTGGCTTACATGGAAACCACATGCTACCATAGATACAGAGATAGCAACCTCCAATATAAAATAGATGATGGAAGCATGTGTTGCCCCAACAGGAGCTGCGCAAGCAAGTGCAGTATGACCACTTTTCATTGTGGGTATGATGTTACAAGATAAGATAGCCACTCACATGGGATACCATAGCAACCAAACATGACGTAGCTGGACCACATGCCCAATAGGGATGCAGACCAGATCGGACCACCAGTGGTGGTCTGGTTCAGGGGAGAGGTGGTCCAGTCCAGTCTGATCCAACCCAAGGTGGTCAGATATTCTTGCCTGGACTGGTTCTGGACAGGTCCAAAAATGCCTTAAATGAAGTGAAATGTTAAAATCTTACTTTTGGTGATACCAAATTTAGATTTTAACACGTTTGCTTTAAGATATTTTATAATGCTTGAATTGGCATTCGCGTTTTGTGTTAAAGAAAGCATCAAGTTACTGCTGTTACGGGCAAGCTTGGTAACTCTGAGCATGTTATATAATACATTGTATGCACATAGTGGAAATGTGTGGTGTATTTTGACATATTTTCTCATATCCATCATTATAGAGAAGTTAAGAGAGCGAATACATGTGCTTACAACTTGTGGCCGACTCACTGTGGAGTCCAGTTCAATTTTCTGCTATCCTGCACATGCTGTATGTCATATAGCATGTGCAGGATAGCGGAAACGTGAAATACAGACTAAATGTTATTATGCTGAATGACTTGGGAGGATTTGCACTATCTATCTTCAAGTTCAGATAAATAGTGAAAATGCTCAAAGTTCATATAGTGAGCTCAAATTTTAACCCAGGAACTTTTGTTTGAACAAAATAAGATCGGATCTCCCTAATGTCGTTTACTAAATATCTCAAAATTCTGACTGGTACAAACTTGAATTGACTAGATATATAGCATATGATTGGGCTAAAAACTTAAAGATAGATAGTGCAAATCCTCCAAGTCTTTCAGTTCAAAAACAGTTTGTTCTTAGCATTGGCACCCGACATATTCCAGATATTTTGGTCAATTTCTGACATGCAGGTATGCTTACCAGTATTCGGTATTGGATGTAGTGATTTGGAGTTAGACATCGCCAACTATAGGCTATAGCGCGATTTGCAACCTATCTTCAGTACATTGAAATGTATATGAGCCTATGAGGGTTAGTTGACAACTTGACATGGTAATTCCTAATTCGCCATCTTGTCCGACATCTGTCATGGTCACAGGCAATATGCATACCATTACCCATTGAAATTATGAAACCACCCCTACAACTACCATGTTCTCAACATTTTGGCATATATCTGACACAATGGGTATTACCCACATTACCCAATGTGTCCGATATAGGCCCAAATGATGAGAACATGGTAATTGTATAAGTGGTTTCGAAATTTCAGAGATCAAAGGTTAAAGAGGATATTTCTGAAAAACGCTTATTCGTTTCATCAAGGATCGTTTTTGTCCTGGATGCAAGGTGTCAAGTCAGAGAAGATGGCTGTATGAAATGCATTTTAGAAAGCGTCCTGCTAAACATCTAACCTACGAAGGCAGCAATGTCGACTTTATAAAAAGGCTTATTGTAATCGATAACCCCAGTGCTCAAGCTAGACATACATCTATGTATTATAGTCTGGGAAACCGGTCCATTACCGGACAGTCATGTGTGGACTGGTCCAATGAGAGCGGTCTAGACCAGTCCATGGTCTGGCCCTGGACTGTACCAGTTTTTTGCAGTCCAGTCCACATCCCTAGTGCCCAATGTCACTTTTGAGATTTTTTCCAATCAGGCTCGATCCATCACTCAACTACTATTATTCATTACTGTAAGTACTATTTGTTTCTCTGTTTTATACAGTTAAAACTAGAAGTGCTGACACGAACTGTGCACTTATCTAGGCTAAATTGCGCGTAGGAATTGCGCGCAATTGCCATATCAAATGACATCCAAAGGACGGCAGGTTCTCCTGGTTACTCATAGCAAACACAGGCCATGTTTCTGCCAATGGACCTCCGGGTTACCCGGAGGTCCATTGGCTAAAACATTGCTTGTGCACAGGCCATATGTACAGAATTTGAAAGCCTTTCTATGGTCATAATGCGCAGATTAACGTTCAGATCGACGTGCTATTTGTGCGCATTTCATGACAGGACTTCTAGTTTTAACTGTAGTGTAATCATATCCTGATTTTAATAAATTGTTTTACTCCCCAAAAGGTAATGGCCTCTTTTACGACAAACCACGATATTGCCTAAAACATTTGTTCATATCGAGTCCCTGGGTTCATACAGGGAGCTCAAATTTGAATCCAGGGACTTGGTTTGAACAAAAGATCTGACCCCTAAGGATGTCGTTTACCAAATATCTCAAGATTCTGACTAATACAAACTTGAATTGACATAATTATGATTTGGAAATAATGCTGAGAATTTCTTAAATTACCATTCCTAATTTAGTATAGTACAAAGGATTATTGGAAATCTGAAAAACAACAAGTCTAAGTGAATGATTTTAACATTTGCTTTTTTTTAATCAAAAATATAAATGAAAACAAATAGGCCTCATGTGAAAATGTGCAAAAATAACTTAAATATATAGACAACTGAGGTAGCAATGTGGCTATTATAGTTGTACAATCCAACATGACTAGAATATTGTACCATTGTTTTGTCATGAAAATTAACATCCATCTTGGACTGATGTCACTGATAATCTAAAGCCTTGAAATAAAATTGGACTTAACTTAAATGTTGTGGCCTTTGTTTTTAAGCAGAAATTATATTCAAAAAAATAAAAAAACATGAACAAAAAATGGAAAGCCTATTTGGTTTTGTTTCACTTTGGATGGAAGATTAATCCCCTGAACTCGCAAGACAGATTTTTCAGTCCAAGGCATAATTTTGTCCCATTTTTGTCTTATTGTAAGGTCTATTCATGGGGCCTTGATGATAGGATAATAACTTATAGTCATTATTTTATCCCCCCCAGAACATTGATATAGGACTGAACCATCTCACTGTTTGTGTACACAAAGGAGATACCAATTCCAGGAAATGAGGGTTCAAAGAGTTAACCACTGAGCCACTGCTTTCCCATCTTGTCTTGTAAGTAAGTACATTGGTTATAGTAAGAATGAATCGATACGAAAGACTCCAATACAGATTAACCCTTTGAACTCAGATCAATTTTGTGGGACAATTTATCCTCTGGGTACCTCTTTCTGTTTAGTTTTGAGACCCTGATTCAGATTGAGGTTCACAGAGGTTAAATTTAGTGATGCTACCCTGCTGTACAGGGTAGCATCACTAAATTCACCCTCTGAGGACCCCATTTTGCAGATGACAGGCTGCTTATTTTCTGGCTTTATTGGTTTGTTCCGTTTATTTTATTTGAGCTGAGTTTTCAACAGTCCAGGTCACATTGTGTCAGTTTTACAGGTGGAGAGAGCCAGAGTACCTGGAGTTATTTATTTATTGGGGTTTAAGGAAATTTTTGACAGCCAGGGTAATCTTGTTTTAGTTTTACGAGTAGAAGAAGCTGGAGTACCCTAGAGAGAGCCACTGGGCAGTGGCAAGCAACTGTAAGACTCCCCAATACTGTAAGCACTGAGCCACTGCACTCCATGTGCTGCTTGAAATATTCTGACATTGGGTTAAAACCAATTTAAGTGATTGGTTTGTTTTATTGGAGTTCATTGACACTTTCAACACCCAGTGTCACATTGTGTCAGTTTTACGGGTGGAGGAACCCCAATTTCCTGAAGAGAACCACCAAACAGTGGCAAGCAACTGTCAAGACTCCCCAACGTGCTATGTACAGAATGTCTTAGTACACAGGGCTTCCCCCTCCATGTGAGCATTAAGTGTCTTCTCAGAGTTCACAATGTAGATACTGCTGGTCAACATCAAACTGAGTTTAAAGTTCAAGGTTAAACCCACTCAGCTTCCCGATGCAGTGATAGCTGCATATTCCTATTGCAGGGGATAGGTTATAGGTTTCAGTCAGACTTCCTCCAGCTCACTGGCAACAACAATATTGTAAACAACTGCCATTAAGGGCAGATCACTAAGCACTGGTAAGATGATCTGGCACACTATACTGACAGAGATCAGACAGGCTAGTAGTCAATGTCTGGACTTTTTTAATATTTATTGGGGTTAAAGGTAACTTTCAGCATTTATGGCTACATCATGAACACAATTTAAGTATAAAAGTCAGGTTTAGAAAATCATTTACTACCTATACTATGAGATTCACTATGTGCATTGCAGTCCTGGAAATGAGACGGGTGCGAGTGCAACTGCTCCCGTCAGCACCCTTGTTTTCCAAAAGGGAGCTAAACAAGAGGCCCCAAGGGGCCTGAGGGCGCTAACCTGACATAGTAGCCTAAATATCAACCCAGAGAATTGATTTCAACAAGTTGCATCTGCTCCTCCTAAGAAAAGCTTATACCAAATATCCAAAGATTCTGACCAGTGGATCTAAAAAAAAAAAGATTTTAAAAGAATATTCCTCATATTGAACTAAGTTATAGTTCGGGCTCCCACAGGAAGCCCATACATGAACCTAGGGACTTGGCTTTAACAAACTTGAATCTCGCCCCCCTAAGGATGCTGTACACCAAATATCAAAACATTCCGACTGCTGGATCTGAAGAAGATTTTTAAAGAAAATTCCTCATTTTGAACTAAGTTACAATTCAAGCTCCCACAGTGAGTCCTTATATGGACCTAGGGATATGGCTTGAACAAACTTGAATCTCACCCCCCTAAGGATGCTGCATATCAAATATCAAAACATTCCAACTGCTGGATCTGAAGAAGATTTTTAAAGAAAATTCCTCATTTTGAACTAAGTTATACTTCGAGCTACCACAGTGAGCCCAAATATGAACCCAGGGACTTGGCTTGAACAAACTTGAATCTCACCCCCCTAAGCATGGTGCATACCCAATATCAAAAGATTCTGCCTGCTGGATCTTGAGAAGAAGATTTTCAAAGAAATTTGCCTGAAATGCACTAAGTTCGAATTCAGGCTTCTATGGTGAGCCCAAATATGAATCTAGAGAGCCGATTTCAACAAACTTGAATCAGATCCACCCCACAATGTTGCATACCAAATATCAAAAGATTCTGCCTGCTGAATCGGGAGAAGATTTTTAAAAAAATTTGCCTGAAATGCACTAAGTTCGAATTCGGGCTTCTATAGTGAGCCCAAATATCAATCCAGGGTGCCGATTTGAACTAACTTGAATCAGATCCACCCCACAATGTTGCATACCAAATATCAAAAGATTCTGCCTGCTGGATCTAGAGAAGAAGATTTTTTAAGAAATTTGCCTGAAATACATTAAGTTCGAGTTCGAGCTTCTATAGTGAGCCCAAATATGAATCCATGGGGCCGATTTGAATAAACTTGAATCAGAGCCACCCCTCAATGTTGCATACCAAATATCAAAAGATTCTGCCTGCTGGATCTGGAGAAGATTTTTTAAGAAATTTGCCTGAAATGCACTAAGTTCGAATTCGGGCTTCTACAGTGAGCCCAAATATGAATCCAGGGGGCTGATTTGAACAAACTTGAATCAGATCCACCCCACAATGTTGCATCCCAAATATCAAAAGATTCTGCCTGCTGGATCTGGAGAAGATTTTCTAAGAAATTTGCCTGAAATGCACTAAGTTCGAATTCGAGCTTCTATAGTGAGCCCAAATATAAACCCAGGGGGCCGATTTGAACAAACTTGAATCAGATCCACCCCACAATGTTGCATACCAAATATCAAAAGATTCTGCCTGCTGGATCAGGAGGAGAAGATTTTTTAAGAAATTCGCCTGAAATGCACTAAGTTCGAATTCGGGCTTCTATAGTGAGCCCAAATATGAATCCAGGGGGGGCCGATTTGAACAAACTTGAATCAGATCCACCCCACAATGTTGCATACCAAATATCAAAAGATTCTGCTCGCTGAATCGGGAGAAGATTTTTAAAAAAATTTGCCTGAAATGCACTAAGTTCGAATTCGGGCTTCTATAGTGAGCCCAAATATGAATCTAGGGAGCCGATTTGAACAAACTTGAATCAGATCCACCCCACAATGTTGCATACCAAATATCAAAAGATTCTGCCTGCTGAATCGGGAGAAGATTTTTTAAAAAATTTGCCTGAAATGCACTAAGTTCGAATTCAGGCTTCTATAGTGAGCCCAAATATGAATCCAGGGGGCCGATTTGAACAAACTTGAATCAGATCCACCCCACAATGTTGCATACCAAATATCAAAAGATTCTGCCTGCTCGATCTGGAGAAGAAGATTTTTTAAGAAATTTGCCTGAAATGCACTAAGTTCGAACTCGAGCTTCTATACTGAGCCCAAATATGAACCCAGGGGGCAGATTTGAACAAACTTGAATCAGATCCACCCTACAATGTTGCATACTAAATATCAAAAGATTCTGCCTGCTGGATCTGAAGAAGATTTTTTAATCTTTTTCCCATTGCCAACAGTGTTAAAAAGTGCTGACTCAGCACTTTTTCAAAGTCCTGAAAAAAGTTCCTTGTGATCAAAGAGATAGGGATTTTTTTTAACCATTCTATTCTACTTGATAAAAGTAAGCTTTATACAAAATAAGAATTCTCTGTACCGTGTAGTTTTGGAGATATGGCAGTTTTTAGGTTTTTCCTATTTTTAGCTCCCGAGGTTCCCACGGGGCAATGAGAAAATTTTTTTTTGCATCAATCAACTACTTATGACCCATTATCATCTCATATCAAATTTGGTTCAAATCGACCTCACGGTTCTGAAAATAGAAATTTTAGGCATGGCCAAAATTTTTGCCCCTCCCATAACGAAGGCAAATAATGCCCGACAAACTTCTCTTGAACAAACTTGATTCTGAACCTCAAAAGGACTCTGTATACCACATATCAAGTCTCTGCTACTGGTGGTTCATCAGATTTTCAAAAAATTTGGCCATTTTTTCCTCACACCTCTGCTCAATATGAGCAGAAACCTATTTTGGCTAAAAATCAAAATGCCCCTATATAACCACTACTTGCATGAAATTTAATTAAAATGTGGTCAGTGGTTTAGGAGAAAGAGGCTCAAACACCACCTTCACGCAGGACGACGGACGACGAGTGATAAGAAAAGCTCACCCTGACTTTCAGTCAGGTGAGCTAAAAATGCACTTGTTGAAAAATATTGTGGAGCACTAATATACTGTGATGGCAAAAAACGTGTGTTGTCATGGGAAAGCAGCACTCCGTGGCCAATAGAAAGTTACTGTCATTATTCAGCTCTTCCTTATACATTTAACCCTTTGAAACTGAACAGCCGCTTTTCCAGCAAGAAACATACGTCAGAACATCATTTAAAAGGGTGGCTGTTCAGGAAATCTGTGGGTTAACCGATCAATATTTTCAACGGGCAGCCTCAAGGCTGCACAATGAAAATATTGATTGGTCTTCCCCAAATAATGAAAATGGACTCTAGCAATTGCTGCCAATGAACTGGCATGGAAGATACCCGAGTTCAAAGGATTAATGTTTCTGGGGTTTGGTGACAGATTTCCTCGAAAATTCATATACTAACATTTTGTGGGTGCAATTTACTCCCGTCTGATTTCACGGGAGCTTAAAATTCATTTCTTGCACATGCACTGGTTACCCAGTCTTGTACCAGTAAAGCAGAACTTATTCTACCACAGGAGAAAAACCTCCACTTCCTGGGGTTCTCTCGGGATTATTTCATCATTTATACCCATGTTGCCCATTTTAGAGGACTTTCACCCTAAGCATTGGTGAATGGCTCCTATTTACCAATAAAACAGAAGATTTTTAGTAAACAAGCACTGCTTCACTTCCTGAATTTCCCATGGGGCTAGGGAATTATAATGATCTTATTTGATTGTCAGGCAAAACTTATTCCAGCTTGTGGATGCCACCACTCACCATATTTACTGGTTGAGGACTAGATTATTTTTGGTGATCTGAATTTCTTGTTCAAAATTTGTTTTACCACAATTTTTTTTATTTATTTATTGATGTTTAAGGTCACATACTTTAAACATCAGTAAACAAATAAATATTGGAGAGTGCCTGTGGGCTCTCTCCAATAATCTGTAATAAAACAAATTTATATAAACAATGACTGAATATGACTGAATAAAATGTGAGCAAGGAAAATGTTGCTCTGGTACCCTCATTTTTTTTAACTGGTAGAGTGCTAAATTATTTTTCTGTGGCCATTTGTAACGCGAGTATTTTTTTCAAAGACACTACGCTACCAGCAGGAGGAGACTTAGTTTAGCAATATACTGTTCAAAAATAATTGTTTTGTTACAATTCATTGGAGAGTGCCAGTTGGCACTCTCCAATGAATTGTAACAGAACTAATTTATATTAAGATTTTTTTCTACTGCTGAGCCAACAACAAACTAGCGCATAACAGAGTAAAGCCACTAAAGTGGCTTTCAGCACTTTTCAGTAGAGCCATGATAGTGGCTTCTAGCACTCTACCGGTTAAAACCCCGATAGTGGCTTCTAGCACTCAAGTTAATTAATGCACATTCAATATAGGAACAAGTTACATAAAATCAACCAAACATTACAAAAGGACACAAGCAACCAATTTCAAGAACTTTTCACGCTCTCTCCTGATTCACAACTGCTGGTGAAAGCTATTAAAATAATGGATGTTCTGCATTTTTGATTATCAATTGCTTGTATTCTGTGAAAAAATTTAGACTGGTCTGGTTGGAAAAAGCTCACATTGCCAGTTGAGCGTACATTCATAAACCGAGTATGTACATTATTATATCCTGTTTGACATCACACACCAGATATAACAGAATACATGTTTACAAGTACAGTGGAGCCCACTTAATTGGATATCTCTTAATTGAATAACCCTGTTAACCGAATATAATTTACCATATACATCCATTACAAATTTGACCTGTTAATTTAATATAGGTTAGAGAGTAATATCCTGTTAATTGAATACAATATCTCATAACCTGTCGAGAAATTACCCTGACTTGCCCCAGTTTTCCTTTTGTTTATAGACCTATTTGGCCTCAGGACCTCCAATACAGTTGCTTAATCTATTATATCTTTTTGACAGATCTCATGGAGCTCCGTCAAACAAGATATAACAGAATAAATACGAAGTTTATCTGTAGAATACAGGAAAGTGTCACAATCCTTGTTAATTGAATACTCCTGTTAATTAAATAATTTTCATTGGCAAAGTGGCTATTCAATTGACAGGGTTCCACTGTACTAAGAGTTTAGTGAAGCTGGGGAATTTCCGAGTCCTCAAAATTCGGGGGCAAATCCTAGGACAGTCATCAGTCTGCTACCACAATCATTGATATTAAGCCCAGCAACCGTGCCAGAACCAACAAGAAAACACAAGAACGGGTCTGCATCAGCAAACAAAACTTCCCAGACAACGTGCAAAGCACAACTTTAGGTTCCCCAGTTCCATCATTAAAAAACATTATAAAGGCCACATCATGTTAACTGCATGACCAGAAATTGCATTTACCTGCTCACCTGCAGAATTTGCAAAAGCAATACGTACAGTTAAAACTAGAAGTCCTGTCACGAACTGTGCACTTATCTAGGCTTAATTGCACGTAGGAATTGTGCGCAATTGCCATATCGAATGACATCCAAAACACGGCGGATTCTCCTGGTTACTCATAGAAAACACAGGCAGTGTTTATGCCAATGGATCTCCGGGTTACCCGGAGGTCCATTGGCTGAAACGTTGCTTGTGCACAGGCCATATGTACGGAATTTGGTAGCCTTTCTATGGTGATAACGCGTAGATTAACGCGCAGATCGACGTCCTATTTGTGCGCATTTCGTGACAGGACTTCTAGTTTTAACTGTAGGTGAAATGAAAAGAATTTCTGCATTTACTTACGAGAGCATCTAGTAGACATCATATATTCCTGAGACACCAGTCGCAATTCAATTCAATGATACCCACCACAAATCAACCGATGTACTTTTTTTGCATTATTCAAATTCTCCAGTCAGATCCAGAAAGCAGCCATTCTGAAGTATAGAGATGCACACCAGAAATCCAATGGATCTACGAGGTGTGCGCTTAATAATGTACAAACTCAGTTTATGCTCATCTCTTACTCGTGTTTTGTAAAGATTGAGTGAACTCTGAAGGCAAACTTCCCAAAAAAGAATATTTTCAAGAACGGTTAACAAAACCATATGTGAGCTCAATGAGCTTGTTCCAATGAGGGGATCACATGAATGGTTTCGTTGAATTTAAAAAAAAAAAGAGAAGTTTTTCAACTGCTCAATTTGTAAATAATGTGGGTGGATGCTGCTGATTAGTTATTTATTTGTTGGTGTTTAAGGTCACATACTTATGCATAATGGCTAATCATGACTGAGTTTTATTGGTGGAGGAAGCCGGCGTAACCGGAGAGAACCACCGAGCAACGATGAGCAGCTGTCAGCTCCAACATCGTAACTCTGCACTGCAGCAGGGTTAGATTGGTTGAAGACATGTGTACCATTGATGTGCAGTGCACCTTAGTACATGGTGTCCTTGTGCCCCCATAAGGACAATCGAGGTTAAGTGCCTTGCCCAATGACAACGTAGGAGTATGAATCGATCGCTCAGATGGTCACCCATCCGAGGATTAACCGAGCTCGACATTGCTTAACTTCGGTGATCTGACGAGAAACTGTTACCACGCCCCTTGCTGATTAGTTAGAGAAAGGGTTAATTTTTGTCATGTTCTGAAAAACATGTGAAGTTGAGAAATACAAGCCTGCAACTATAACTTGTCTTGCCGTGATAACTGTCCTGCATCATTCATCATGTAACAGCTCATACATCAGCTTACATCTACCAAATTCATTACTTGTGAGATTAACCCTTTACCCAATGCAGACGATATCAAAATTTATTATTTTAAATACCATTTTTTTTAATTTTTCAAAACATTTCATCAAAACCATATCATGTCACCCCTCATTGGAATGAGCTCAGGAAGCTTGTTCCAAAGAGGGGTCACATGATATGGTTTTGTTGAAACCTTTTGAAAAATAGTCTTTTTTTCAGCTGCTGAATTTGCATATTACGCGGGTGGATGTGGCCAGTTCATTGGGTAAAGGGTTAATATCCAGGCAATAAATCTGAAACTAAGCTGGATATTATTAACTGCTTGCATGCTGCTGGCAGATATTCCTGCCCAGCGTAGGATTTCTTTTGCCACATGAATATTTTTAACTGTTAGCATGCTAAATTATTTTTGGTCATCAAAATTTGTTGACATATCTTTGCCTTGTTAAAATTTATGGGAGAGTGCCCATAGGCACACTCCCTCCCATAGGCACTCTCCCATATATTGTAACAAGGCAAATCCTAAAAGACTGAATAATTTCACTTCAAGGATGATATGAAGTGCATCCATGGAATATAAAGTCTTTAAGATGGACTACCTGCACTTCAGATTAAATATCAAATATGGGCTTCCAGCACTCTACCAGTTAGTTAGGGCACATTTAATCAAATTTACCTGTCAAAATTGAAATGTTTCTCACCAATGATCACCTGTTAAATTTAGGTGAATTTTTTTTACATCGTAGCCATGACCAGATTTGATGAAAATCTCAAAAATACTCAGCAGGTTAAGAGTTAATCGTACAAATATGGAACTTGACAGACCCGTAAAGTGAGGTGTGAGGCATCGCTTAATCTATGAAGAAAGCCCAATTGTAATGGCAACACATTACAATTCTCAACCTCCAATTTGAAGATAAAATTAACAGCATGAATTCCCATTTCAGAACAGGAAAAAATTACAATAAGGCACATTTTTTTGTAAGTAAAAGTTGATAAAAATATATTTATAACAAACACATCTTTAGCTAGCTTTAAAATAAATGTGAAAGACTGTAGATAAAGTAAAGTTTGTTGAAGACTTACAAAGACAGTAAGTCCTGGTCTGCACATTTATTCACAAATCATACAAAAACATTAGACACTTTTGTCAAAGTTCCACTTTTCACCAAACGTAAAAAAAATCTAATTCCGCCAATACAATATAAACCTGTTTAACTCCCTGCACTCAGATGTCATTTATTTATCGAAGTTTAACCCTTTAAGAAACGCAGACAATATCAAAATTATTTTTAATATCATTTTTTAAAATTTTTGAAAAAATTTCAACAAAACCATATCATGTGACCCCTCACTGGAACGAGCTCATTCCAAAGAGGGATCGTATGATATGTTTTTTTTTAAATTTTTGTAAAAATAGTATTTTTTCAGCTGCTGAATTTGCATATTATGCGGGCGGATAAGGGGTAAAGGTGACATACTTCTGCACAATGGTTAATCGTGACTGCATGGTCCATATCTAATGCAAAATTTGTACTGAACCCCAATTCACGCCTGACTTGTAATGTGGTATAATTGAGTCACATGCCAAATAAGGTTGCGGTGAAATAAGCAGATCTAAAGTTATCGTCTGGTAACCAGACTGTTGGTGAAAATAAGCAGTTTCTAAGTCAGAAAGGCCCATAACTCTTGTAAACATCATCAGACCAAGGCCCAATTCAAACTTAACCTTCATTTTGATATACACCTGAGGCACAAACCAAGTCTGGTCCTGATCTATAAATCCAAAGTCAAGTTATCATCTGGAAAAGGAAAAGTTTACAGACAGTTGGATGGATGGATGGACAGACCAAGCACATAATACAACCGTTGTATATAAAGAATGTGATAGGTGGATATTTAGGTTTTCAAGACTATTCTAATACAAAGTACTCTCATAGGTAATCCGAATATGAACCCAGGAACTTGGAAACTCTCGGCAGACTTTTCAACTCAATGCACATTAATGCCATGTTTTCATACTTTATTTTTATAAATCTATATTTTCAATGGGATTCAATAATTTTTTGTTTGACAGTTTTTTGGGGGTTTAACAAATTTTCAACAGCCAAGGTCATATTATGTCAGACAGTTTTAAGGGTGGGGTAAGCTGGAGAACCCAGAAAGAACCATTCAGCGATGATGGTAATTGTCAGACTCCAACTTACTAACTTGGCAGAAGGGTTGGCACGAGTTCTAGGCAAGTATACCATTGCCCTCATTCCCTTCTTCGCCTTAGTACACATGCAACATATGCTTGGCAATGGTTAGCTTCAAATTCCCAACCATATCAACCTAACTGTCTCTCAATACAGCAGAATCCTGTTAGCTGAATACCAACTTTGTCGCTGTAAAATATGAAATTGATAGGGACAGGAATGAGAGCAGTAGACATATTTCTGTAAATTTACATGAAAATGGCCTTCAGAAACATTATCTTGTAAGTTTACAGAAAATAAAATTTCCACATTTTAATCATGAAATCAGCTAATTAGCTGGTAGAGAGCTAAATTTTCTTTGGTTGTAAAAAATTTTTCACATGTCTATCTTGTAACATTTTATGGAAGAGTGAATAGGGTTCCAGTAAGTTGTAACAATGCATTTCCACGCAGACTAAGTTTTACATTGGATTTAACATGAAGCAAATACACCGGATATGAAATCTAAAGTTGTAGTACAGTGGAACCCTGTTAATTGAATAGCCACTTTGCCGATAACACTTATTCAATTAACAGGTTTATTCAAGTAACAGGGATTGTATCACTTTCCTGTATTCTAGATATAAACTTAGCATTTATTCTATTATATCTTGTTTGACAGAGCTCCATCAAACAAGATTTAGATTAAATGCCTTGTTTGGATGAACTGAGGCCAAATTGGTCTACAAACAAAGGAAAACTGGGGAGAGTCAGAATAATTTCTCAACAGGTTACAAGATTTTTTATTCAATTAACATGAGTTTACTCTACAACCTAAATTCAATTAACAGGTCAAATTTGTACTGGAGGCATGATAAATGGTTTTGTGTTGGGAAATTATATTCAATTAACAGGGTTATTCAGTTAAGAGATATCCAATTAAGTGGGCTCCACTGTACCTGCACTTCAGAATAAAGACCAAATTTGGGCTTCCGGTACCCAACCAATTATCAAAGCCCTCTCATCCTTTTACTTAAATCCTTACTAAAGCCATGATACCTGGTTTTGGTGGTGGAAGGGATGAGAACTTGACTCTCCCTGAACGAGATGTCTGTCTATCACACGTTATGTTCCAGCCTTTGCCAGGACCCATTTATACAGCTTGGTGAACTAGAGCAACGATGTGGAGTCTTTTGTTCCAAGGATTAAGAGTGAGTGGCATGGTAAGAATTAAGCTCACAATCTTCTTGTAAGTCTTGTGTGCCAGTGCACCCCTATACTCTGGTGAAAAATTAATTACTTTATGAATCATTGTATGAAAAAGCTTGGAACTCTTTCAGTTATCATATTGAAAGGGAAAATGTTGAAAACACCTGCAATACAAATAGGTGTTCAAGTGTTCACCTGGAAGTATTCAAAAAGTTGTCAGTGAGGAAATAAATTGAAGGCAAAATACTCTGCCCACTACTCCCTTTGCTATTATCTTCACATTTTCAAAAATGTGCGAGACAAACTCACGCTGCACAGGTTTCGTTCCCCCATGATGCTCTATCAAAACACCAAATATCATTCAAATTGGAGTAGCAGTGGATACAAAGGAAAATATTGGTAGACGGACGAACGGACAAATGGACCAATGGACATATGGATGGAGGTCTCCACTAGATACCCCTTTGACTTTTCAAGTTGGGGGGAGGGGGGGGGGGGGCATAACGAATTTTCTTTCTCCATTTTTTTGCTTCTAAAACATAGCTTATGACACCTCATAGTAACAAGCTCAAGTTTGTTCCCATAATGAGTCAGTCATAAGCTATATTTTTGAGACAAAAAATGAAAACTGAATGGTGATTTCTGTGAACAGTGCTGGCCGGTTTTGACCGTTATGTTAGGTAAAGGGTTAAAACTTGTTTGTTCATCAATTGCTCTAAATCAACATCCTATGCTACACAATTCAGGCCCTCTTGCTTTGATGAAAATTAAATTTTGATGGGTGTCTTATTGCTGCAATATTTCCATCCACCCCATTTATCAAATCCAGAAATTCGTTTTAGGAGTTGGAATACAAATTTACAAAAATACTTCATTCCATTTGCTTGGGACCTCATCTACAAATTTCTCAAAAATACACAACATTTTACAACTTGAGATTTTCTCCAGTGTTGAGACAAATGGAGAAAATCTTATGTCACATAATTTTGCAGCCATCCTGTGGTGCCTATCAGCAACAGAGAAATGCATTGATTGGGGAAATTTTTTTAATGTAGTTGGGCAAATGTTTCTGTTAATAACTTAGATATACATAAGTCTGGTAGTTTCCCATAAAATGAATATGTGGGAATACAAAAAGATTTCTGGAAAAATCTGATTAAAATTGTAGTCTGCGTTCACATTCCACAATGATTTGAAAGACAAGATCTGATTTCTACTAATGACTCCACAACCTAATACAATGAAAAACAAAGTGAAACATTTACACTTTTCACATGTTGATAAATGCTGATAAAAATTATGACATGTCAATCTTTTCATAAAAAGTCATTGTTCCAATGAGGAATCAAGTTTGATGACAAAAAATCTTGTCGACATCATTCCACAGTAACAATGATAACAGGAAAGATTTTAAATGGTTTGAGTGGTGGAGTATAGATATAGATATGTATATATATACATACAGTACGTGGAGAGCGGATTGTAACTAAATCAACCGCGGAGTGGAGTTATCACCCAAGCTATAACTTTCAAATTTTGTACATATCGACAAAGAACACAAGCAATGCTTCAGCCAATGGTCCTCCGGGTTTAACCCTGACGTCCATTGGCTGAAACTTTGATTGTGCTAGTTTTGCTTTGCAACAAATTTTCAATTATTGCTTGGGTGGAATCTCCACTCTGCAAGTGATTTAGTGATAATCCACTCTCCACCTACTGTATATAGATTATAAACAGTGAAATCTGAGTTGACATTCTGTCCAGTTAACATGACTAGATCAGCCAAATTAAACTTGCCATAGGCATTCTGGCCTGCCATTATGAAAAATACCTGAGGCCTAAAAATTGCCCTCCTAATCCTCACAGTAGGTCAAATGCGCTCGTCAGGATACACATCATCACTGGAGTTCCATTTTGTTCTATCTCCCAGTAATCTCACAGTAGGGAGATAGAACAGAATGGAACTCGGGTAACATGTTCACTCTGATGTCAAAATATCCAAATTTCAAGTAGCCATTTTTCCCATAAAGCAACTGGGAATTTAACCAATTCAATCTTGTTTGACAGAACTCAATGAGCTCTGTCAAACAAGATTGAATTGGTTCAATTTCCAGTTGCATTATGGGAAAAATTTGCACCTTGAACTTTAGATATTTCGACATCAGTGTGCAAGGGGTTAAGGAAGTCTTCTTGCTTCATACCGTAAGTGTAAGAATAACAAGACTGACCACATCTAACCCAAGCAGTATTTCTAGGGAGATGTGAACAGCTGAACAGCATCTTAAGATAGAATTGTACTTTCCCAACAATGTTCAATTATACCATGACTGACAGAATGTTTGAACATGAAGCTCAGTGGTGCAGTTGTTTTATTTTTGAGCAAATTATATATTCCTTTTTGTCATATGAAGTGAGCTGTAGAAATTATGTACACAAAATAGGAGTGCGGCAAAACATTTGTGAGGTGTTCAGTTAGCTAGATGCAGGAGGGCTAAAAATCGCTCTGCTAAAAAAATCTGAGAGGGCTCTGGGAGGGCAGACATTTTCCATTTGAATTGAATACAAATCAAATAACGTGTTTAAGTATTCAAATCGAATCAGACATTCAGTCTGTATGTGGTGACATATTGGGTCACAGTTTACAGGTCTCACGTTCCTGCCCTTTCAAGTTCACATATTGTTGAGCAGTCTGTACAACTGACACACATTTATGAATCCTGACAATGTCTGCTTGGTTATCCTTAATAATTTTATTTGTACCAGCTCTGACTTTTAAAATAACCACACAACAACTAGGTCTGACCAGTTATTCCTGATATTTGCATAATTGGCAAGAAATAATGACCACACATAATGATGTATACGAAAAGAAAAAAAGACATAGGTTTCTACGATCATCCAGATATTCGATTTCAGTATCTGGTGGCCAGGAAT
The DNA here is from genome assembly GCA_031216915.1 of Pictodentalium vernedei. NCBI lineage: Eukaryota > Metazoa > Mollusca > Scaphopoda > Dentaliida > Dentaliidae > Pictodentalium > Pictodentalium vernedei. The sequence goes on along the minus strand of CM062292.1, from coordinate 72,366,395 downwards.
TCAAAAATCTAATTAAATTGGACGAATGATTTGAAATTCAAAATCAAATTCAAAGATTCGTGGGCCCTACTTGTCTATTAGATAGCATATGGCAACCAAGACAGAATGACCATTTTAATAATTTGTTTATTATGAAAGAGGATATGTAAAAACTGAATTGGGATACACCACAAAATCACACAGTAGCCAAATGGTGCATCATGTTCCTGGACCTGACAATCAACCTCTTGTTTGGAGTGTTAATATAATTTTCTGTACATATATTTATTTATTGGGGTTTCATGCCACTTTTGATAACCAGGATCACCTTGTGTCAGACAGTTTTATGGGTAGAGGAAGCCAGAGTGCACAGACCCAACAAGCAGTGGTGAGCAACTGTCCCAACCCCCCCCCCCCCCCCCCCCAACATACTAACTCCACACAAGCAGGGTCAGCATTGCTTAAGACATGTGCACCATCGATGTGCAGTATGCCTTAGGGCATGGCACCACATGGTCAGTCGGGATAAAGTGCCTTCCCAAGGCCAATGCAGTTACCTCTCTGGCGGGGATCGAACTGTGGACCTTTTGGTTTGAAGTCCAATACCATAACCACTGATCCACAATTTTCTGCACAATTTTCCTTCACTCACGTTAGCCATGGCACTGAAACAGTTCACACAATTTTGCTTTATTTCTAGAACTTTTTAGTTCATGTGCTTTTAAAAAGAACTTTCCAATGACATTTCACATATTTCTAGAGTTCACATTATATTCCATTTGAGCAATAGTATAAAATAAAAGTCAAACACTTATGTTTTTATCAATTTGTCATAAGGAATTAGAGTGTCCATTGTCCCTTACCCATCAAAACTGCCGAAGTTGCTGAACATAATTCGTATTAATGAAAGTAAAGTTGAAATATTTTCAGCCCACTTGGTCACTTGGTCCCTCAATGAAATAAGTAACTCATCAATGAAATATGTAAAGACAGCACAAAGCACTGACAGGTTAGACATCTATTTTTAAAAGATGAGCCAGCAAGGTTCGTTCACTTTTTTGAGAATCAAATTTCAGGACTTTCAAAACTGTCTACCCAATTTCCATGACATTTCCCTTGTTAGTATGACCACCACGTTCTCTTTTTCAGGATTTTTAAGCATAATTTGGGGATGGGGGGGGGGGGGGGGGGGGGGGGGGAATGGCGTACTGCATCGTTATCACAAATTTCCATTACTTTTCCTGTTTTCCAGATGATAGCAAAAAAAAAACCTCCTTTTTTCCGAAACTTCCAGGCATGAAAAATATTTTCATTTTCGAGGACTTATCTGATTCAATGAACTGTATGAACCCTGAGCCAAGAAACAAACAAAACAAAACCAAACTGTTTGAAACTAGTCTGTTAATAAAGTTTTTAATATTTCATAATCAATCATGTGTCAAGCATTTAACTGGTTGAGTGCTGGAAGCCCAAATTTTGGCTTTAATTGTGGGCACCATTAGTTAAAGGCTTCATGTTCTGTGGATGTTCTTCATATCATATTTGAATTGAAATAAATTGATCATTAAGGATTTACCTTGTTGTAATGTATAGGGGAGTGCCTATAGACACTCTCCCGTAAATTGTAACAAGGTAAAAATACGTGAACTAATTTTGCTGAACAAAATTAATTTAGCACTCCACCAGTTGTCAGTAATCAAAGAAAATATATTCATGAAATTTTGAATGGGGTGCCTCCCCATTAGAGCCCGAACATAAAACTGGAACAGATTAAATTATATGTAATACTCTACATTGGTTTTGAAAGTAAAAATTATGAAGAAATTCAGTCGACAGACTGGCTTACTTGAATTAAATAATTGATTTATATGTTGTTTTTAAAAATGACTATCTTGTTTATAAAATTCTCTTCAATTGTCGGTAAAAAAAATCCAGAGATCAGATAGTTTTTAAGAGGCTAAAATTGGTTTGTTTGCAATCAGTGTGTTAATCATGAAAATTGTTACATTGATTAGTTTTCATTCAGTGCTAAAACACAAATGTGTTAAAAATAACAAAGGTGGTATGTACATGTAATTATAACTTTGAAAACCAACAAATTTAAATTAAATCTGAAATAACATTTTTATAACTTTTTCACATTTTTTTTATTTACAATGAAACAAATCAAAATCTTTCCCTTTTCATCCTGAATGAATAAAATATGGGTGTTTATTGTAGATGCAAGTATGTAACAAAGGACATGTCTACAGTCACCGAACAAAAATTGGAAAGGGAAGGCAAATCATTTTTTTGAACTGAACATTTCACTGAACCTACAGTTTAACCCTTTGACCAACGCAGACTATTTCAAAATTATTATTTTAAATATAATTTTTTAAATTTTTTCAAAAAATTTCAGCAAAACTATATCATGTGACCACTCTTTGGAACGAGCTTGATGAGCTCAATCCAAAGAGGGGTCACATTATATGGTTTTGTTGAAATTTTTTCGAAAAGTAATATTTTTTCAGCTGCTGAATTTGCATATTACTCGGGCGGATGCTGGCGATTCGTTGGGTAAAGGGTTAAACAACCGTAATAAGCCTCATGGGTTCATGCTGTTAAGGAGTCAAGCTATTTACTTATTTACTGGTGATTAACCCTTTACCTAACGAATAGCCTGCATCTGCCCGAGTGATATGCAAATTGAGCAGTTGAAAAATCAAATTGAGCAGTTGAAAAATTTTTTCAAAATATTTCAACAAAACCATATGTGACCCCTCATTGGAACGAGCTCATTGAGCTTGTTCCAATGAGGGCTTCACATGATATGGTTTTGTTGAAATTTTGAAAAATTTAAAAAAAAATATTTAAAATAATTTTGATATCGTCTGCGTTGGTAAAGGGTTAAGGTCACATTTAGCACCTATTGCAACCGTAAATGCAGAATGTGACCTTCAAAACCAGTGGTTATTTGATCACTGCAATGCAAGTATAAAATCAAGTTTTGTGAATTAGTTTACTCATGCTGCCCCAATCAGAGAACTCTCACCCCATCTACTGATTAGGGAGGACTATTATATTCAGTTAAACAGAATCTTCCACCACAGTAATAACTTTTCTCCACTTCCAGGGATTCCCGTCGAGAAATGATATTCAATGCTTTATTAGTGAAAAATGAATGGTAACAAAGCCAATTTGACGGCACTGAATTTTCTAGTTCATATATGTTTCTTTCAATAACTCTTAACCTAACAAGGGCTACGCAAAGCATGGGCCACTGCCCCTGACCCTTACACATGTTTGAAGTAGTCTTAAAGGTATTGTTGGACAGAAAAATTTTCTAAGTAAAAACAGTGAAAACAGAAAAACTTTCCGACTCAAAATTGTGAAAAAGGGACATAACACTGGGGAAAATTATTGGACAGAACCCATTCCTTGTGCATATCTGTTCCCCCATGTGGGTATATCAGCATACCAAAGGAGATCCAAATCTGACAGATGGTTTTGAAATTACTGTGCAAGACATCTGTACGGACAGATGGACAGATTGATGGAGGGCTTCACTAGACACCTGCAAATCCTTTTTCGGAGGTCAGGGGCATAATAAGACTAGATAACACCTGCAAAATCATTAATTAATTTGAGTTTTGACTAGAAAACAGCTTATGACTCAGGAATGAGCTTGATGGGGCCCATCCCAATGAGATGGTCATAAGCTATGTTTTGGATGCAACAACTGAAAAATAATAATGAAAGTGTCAATGACACTGTAGCTCAACTTGTTAAGACATGTACATGTGTAGTATGTAACAGAGCAATGACAAACATCCAGGTAATGACCTGATAACAAAGGTACATATAAAGTATTGTAACGGTCTAAACATAAATACTGGTCGTAGCCTGTAACAAATGTATAGGTAAAGTACTGTAAAGGTGGGCGACAGTCAGATGCTAAACTAGGAAAGAAATCTTTGAGTCCCAGAGTGGGTCTGACTGTTCTCATAGCACAGCGATAACAAAGGCACCCCAAAACACACTCATTCCTGTCCCAAGGTGAAAACAAAGGGACCCAAGAAGTTTCGTGAAGATCAGTTCATAAATACAAGCTATATAGAAGTTGTGACAAAAACTGATTGGACCTAATTTTAGTACAAAATGCCTACTGGCAACCATCTTGAATTTTGGACCACACTCAGAAACTCTCGTTCTCGTCCCAAGATAACAAAGGTACCCAAGAAGTTTCGTGAAGATCGGTTCATAAATACAGCCTCTAGCCGTATTGACATGTGCACTTACAGTGTATAAGTAGCACTAAATAAATCAAAATTCATCTAATTTGCATAATTTCTGCAAGAGAAAAGAACCCGTACTATATGTGATGTATTCCATGTTACTAAACTTTCATACAAAACTTTATTCAAATCAGAACTTCCATACAGAAGTTCTGTACAAAAGACTGATTGCACTAATTTTGATACAAACTGGCTGCTGGTGGCCATCCTGAATTTCGGATCCCACCCCAAAACACTCATTCTCATCCCACGGTGATAACAAAGGTACCCAATAAGTTTCATAAAGATCGGTTCATAAAAATGGCCTCTAGCCTGAGCCGTATAGAAGTTGTGTACAAAAAACTGATTAGACCTAATGTTGGTACAAAATGGCCACTGGCAGCCATCTTGAATTTGGACCGCACTCAGAAACACTCGTTTTCGTTCCAAGGTGATAACAGAGGTACCCAAGAAGTTTCGTGAAGATCGGTTGATAAATACAGCCTCTAGCCCGAGCCGTATTGACATGTGTACTTTCTGAAAGTAGCACTGAAAAAATCAAAGTTCATCTAATTTGCATAATTTTTGCACGAGAAAAAACCCGTATAAAATGTGATGTATCCCATGGTACTAAACATTCATACAAAAAATTATTCAAATCAGAGCTTTCATATGGAAGTTCTGTACAAAAAACAGATTTCTGCATCGTCGGTACAAAATGGTGGCTAGCAGCCATCTTGTATTTCGGACCGCACCCAAAAACACTCGTTCTCGTCCCACAGTCATAACAAAGGTCCCCAAGAAGTTTCGTAAAGATCGGTTCATAAATACAGCCTCCAGCCCGAGCCGTATCCAATTGTTGGCGTACGGACAGATGGACGACGGGCCATAACAAAAGCCCAAATTTGGCTTCGCCAAAGTTGAGCTTAAAATGAACAGCAATTTTTTACCACTGGTTTGCTTCAGTGTAGTACTACATACAGAAAAACTCCTCCAAGCCTTTGTACAAATCTGAACGATGTCGTTCAGAATTTTTGTGGTACATTACAATTTTCGACAATATTAGTAATGGTGATGAATTGATGGTAACATGGTCTGAGGTTTGCGGCTTGGAGTTTATGTTCAACCGAGATGTGGAGTGACGAGGTTGAACATAAGCTTTCGAGCCGCAAACCTTAGATGATGTTACCATGAATTTATCATAGCATATATGTTCCAATAACACCCTACCCACAGCCCAAAACCAACAATATGAAAGAAACAAGGCAACTTTAATAAGAAGTTTAGTAAATAAACCTTGTGTACTCCATGACGTCACTGGATAAATAATCAAAAAATCAGATAAAAGGCAAGGTTACTCCATCGTAGTTCAAATCGTAAACCAATTTTTAACTTAAACACTTCATTTGGAACATCGTCTGCTGCACATATGAAAAATCTTCAAAAATGAAGTGGTTTGCAAGTCACTCCATTGATGGAATAATTGCAAAATGGACAGACAGATGCACTGGATGGACAGACAGATGGACAAAGCAACGACTATATGCTCCCCAGAAATTTTTTTGGGGGGGGGGGGGGGGGGGAGGGGGGAGAATAAAAATGATAATTTTACCGAAATGTCAAAGCAAACAAGGTAAAGACCCCAGAACGCAACCATAAACCAATAAGATGAGCATTCTGAAAAAGTTACTTACGTAAAAGTTTCTATTCAAATCAATATTGGTGGAGTCAATCAACATAAAAATCAAGTGCACAAGCTTTAAGATATTTAATAGATTAAAAATACTACCAAGTTTTAGGACATAGTTACATACATGCATCTTAATAAAACACCAACAAAAACTACTCCCATTAAACATGACACAAAAAAATCATCAGATTTGCATCTTAAAAAATTGACTTTTCAGCTACTACACTATCGATAGCCGAATTTAAAAAAATCCATTCCATTAAACTGACGGTTTGTCTACTCCTCATTTCTATTAAAAATAACATCCACTTTCAATCTGTCTAAAAAATCCTACTTTTCTTAACTTAACCCTTTACCTAACGAATCGCCCGCATCAGCCCGCGTAATATGCAAATTGAGCAGTTGAAAAAATAAAATTTTTCAAAATATTTCAACAAAACCATGTCATGTAACCCCTCATTGGAACGAGCTCAATGAGCTCGTTCCAATGAGGTGTCACATGATATGGTTTTGCTGAAATTTTTTGAAAAATTTAAACAAATTATGTTTAAAATAATAAATTTTGATATCGTCTGCGTTGGGTAAAGGGTTAATCCATTTCAACAACCAATCTCTTCAACTCTGATAGAATTGGTATGATAAACAATATTTTTTACATAAAAGATTCGACAAAAGCATTTTCGTTTAAACCTATTATATACAAGTCAAAAGTGTTTTCAACAAATAAAATAACAATTATAAAGTTTGAAAAAACAAATTTACGAGTTTAACATATTTATAAGGCAGGTGCATAAGAATGAGGCCATGGAATTCAGAACAAAAAATCTCTTATAAAAATCTAAAGAAGAAAATAAAGCACTTATAAATTTGTCACAACCTTTCCAAAATAACAAATCTTCAATTTCTGTTATTCACTTATTATTCAACAAGCCAAGGTGAATTATGTCACATATTTCTAATACCCACTTTCTATTTCCACTTCACACGAGTATCAATTGAATGGACTGAAGCCAATATTTTTTCAAAAGCACTGATGAGAATGAGGGAATAAAAATCAGAGGGTGGAGTACAGGGAAATAGAATCAACAAGTTTTTCTTTTATTACAGTTAAAACTAGAAGTCCTGTCACGAATAGTGCGCTTATCTAGGCTTAATTGCGCGTTGGGATTGCGCGCAATTGCCATATCGAATGGCATCCAAAGCACGGCAGTTTCTCTTGGTTACTCAAAGCAAACACATGCAATGTTTCTGCCAATGGACCTCCGGGTTACCCGGAGGTCCATTGGCTGAAACATTGCTTGTGCACAGGCCATATGTACAGAATTTGATAGCTTTACTTGGGCCATAACGCGTATATTAACGTGCATATCAACGTGCTATTTGTGCGCATTTCATGACAGGACTTCTAGTTTTAACTGTACATGCCTGTTCTATGTAATCCCAATCTGCAGCAACACCAAACAATGTGGAAAATGAACATCTGTTCCACACATGTGCTAAACGGAAATCATTGGCTATTTTTAAATTGAAGCAAAATTGCACTGGAATTTTCTACAAATCGTGCAACGCAATTACAATTTGAATCACTAGCGATAGCTGAAAAGTGTCCCTTGACTTCCAATGTGTTCTATGTGCCATTAGGCACATAGAACACATTGGAACTCATGGGACGAAACAGTAACACAGGTTCCCCTCACAAATTTTGTTGGCAATAAAATGCGTTCTTTTTGTTCATAGTTGTCAAATGAATTACTGAGTGTCCTTATCATAATTGTTTTTATAGACCTGTAGGCATGTAATAAACATTGCATGGCACACGCGTGTGAATGGATTAATCGATATGGCACTTGTGCCATCACAGAAGGATAAAACTCAAGGCCTGCGACCTCATTTTATTCTTCCATGCTGGCATTCGTGCCATATCGATTAATCCATTCACACTCGTGTCGTTACTCGAAATGTGTTATGTATTTATATTTTGATTAAAATTTAAGTGGATGAAGCAGATTTATTTATTTATTTATTTATTGGTGTTTAAGGTCACATATTTCTGCACAATGGCTAATCAAGACTACGGAAGTTTTACGGGTGGAGGAAGCCGGAGAATAGCCAATTAACAGCAAGCAACTGTCAGCTCCCCAACATACATATTTCAATGGCAAAAATAATTTAGCACTTTACCAGTTAACATAAATAGTACTTGATAACAGAATGATAGAATTTCATTTACTTTCCCAGAAACCAATTAAATCGGGTTTATGTCATTTAAAATATTTTGATGGATAAAAGATGGGTCAAGTACTCTTTGTGAATAAACCTTGACATACTGTTGAATAAAACTTAGCACTTGGAAACTCCCAAAACTAACTTAAGCACAACATTCTTACCTTATCAGTTTCTCCTTCACATGAACATTTTAAAGAAAATATATTTTAAATGAAAAACTCACTCTACAGTGAGCTTACCAATGTTAAAAAAAAAGATCTGAACATTGCTAATGTACTACCCAGGCCTGCCATTTTGAAAGTAAGAGAAGAGCTACTATTGCATTCTGAAAAAAGGTTCAAGTCGACTGTCCAGTCATTTCATTTTGATTGACAACCCTGTACCATGTGCTTTTCTGAAACACCATCCAATGGAAGCCATGTACAACCAACCAAAGGTCTAATTTTCGACGTGAGAACATGTCACTTTAGGCCCCACAAAGTAGATCTTGTTTCTCAGGCATTTTTTTTGTAAAACTGCATATGGACGGGCAATTTTTTAATTTATTTTTTATTTTTGTAATTATTTCTGTGACCTCAAAAGTTCATGTTCTTCATTTGTTTTATGTTTTAGGCCTCATAATCTGCAGTATAGCATGGGTGGTGGTTATTTTGTCTCTGGAGTGCAAGAAGGCTTGTTGCACTCAAGGGACAAATTTTTCAATTTTAATAAATATCAGACAGACCATTTTATTTTTATTTTTTTGAGTTTGCATTAGTTATAAAAATAACATGCATCAGCCAAAAGGACCATGCAGTAGGAAAAGTTTTTAGCTTTATTAGGCTTTATCAAGATTTTCTAGGTGGGCTTTTACCACATTCCTTATTTTTGTTTCGGGTGAGTATGGAAGGTGACTGGTTGTTTGCCTCAAAATGGCAGACCTGATTACCTTAATAAGCAATAATTTATAGCAATGCATAATTGAGCACAGTATTCTTTGTGTTTCGAGTTACTGGTTTGTGATGGCGCATGGTGTCTAGAGAATGTTGCCAATACCAGCATGTTCTGCAAAAATATTTGAAGCAGTTGAGATCACGACAGAAGTAGGGTCCCTGTTGTACAGCGCACATACTGCAAATACTGTCTTCTAAGTATGGATCAACCTGGATCTGAAATTTAATAAAATCAGTTTAACCCAACATCTGGTACAGAAAATCTTAGTGAAAACGAATATCTGAATAGATGGATATTTAATTTGTTCAAATTATATGTAGTGGCTGCAAGATCCCCACATCTAAAGAAGTACAGTCTATCACAATCAAGCTTGTCAAAGTACTGCTAGTACCAGCATAACCGGTACCAGGACGGGACAAAGTCTGTCCCACCGGAACTGGTACCGGTACCAGTAATGAGACAAATCAACAATTGGGCAACATATCACAATCGGATGGGAGAAATTCCCACTTAAACTGCCCAAGTCCCCAAGATTGCAAAGACAAACATAACATCGTACAACTTATTCTGCGGCGACATCAAAGTAATCATAAAGAACGAATATCGTGCTTTATAATTTACTTTGTTGCTGCCACTGAATAATTTCTTTGAAATAGTTGATGACTGCGCTGTCATTGTCTTTGATGCCACATCTGAAAAGTCAAAATGGTCGGTCTTATCAAGGTCGTGGAGCGGACAGAACATGAACTTTTAGATTGTTTTGATATGTTCATTCACAATAAGTTGAAAGTATGTTGTGCAAGTGCGCCATACACGATTATCTGCCCGTTTACCCTCGTTCAATTAGGTATTGCCCCATAAAATAAGTCTGTCCAGTACCGGCTGGACAAAAGCTTCAGTGCTGGTACTGGTTGGAGCATGAGGAAACTGGTGGTACTGGTACAGTTACCAGTTGACATGCCTGATCACAATGGACAAGAACGGCTGTTACAAATGTTAAAATAATTAAGTCTAGGGTTTTACAAGTGTTGAGGGGAGAATATAAGTGAAAATGCTGCAGGGCTTATGTTATGTTTTGACAAGAATCCGAGAATCGATTCATGCAAAGACTTGCATAACAAAACCAGTAAGAATCCATGTAGATTCCTGCTGTACCTCTGCTAGGATTCGCATGAAAAGAATGGAGTCAATTTCACCCTTTACCTAACGTAGTGGCCACAACTTAACCAATACAAGGCTAACATGACCTGAAATATTCTGACTCTTTGTCAATAAAATTGTACAAATATGGCTGTCATTGGAATCGACTCAATGATCCGGTTCCAATGACAGCCATATTTGTAAGGTTTTATTGTTAAATATTGTTTATTTTTAAAAAAAAAGTCAGTTAAGCTTTAAAAAGTAAGAAGCTATATTGAGTAAAGAGTTAAGGTTTAACTAGAGGTACTGAGCAAACTCACAAAGTGATCCCCCCCCCCCCCCCCCCCCCCCCCACGCCTGAAATGTATAAGTTAGATTATCTCCCCTTGGAAATGTCAGAACGGAATTATATTGCTTCATGCACATCTTCATATGGAGTTCTTCCATTGTGTAAAGTTTCATGAAAATTGTTCAAACGGTTTAGGAGGAGTTGCGCTTACAAGGATGGTCAGACGGACAGATTATCTACCCTTGGAAATGTCAGAACGGAATTATATTGCTTCATGCACATTGCCATATGGAGTTCTTCCATTGTGTGAAGTTTCATGAAAATTCTTCAAACGGTTTAGGAGGAGTTGCACTTACGATGGATGGACCGACGGACAGACGGACAGACAGGGTGATTCCTATATACCCCCCCAAACTTTGTTTGCGGGGGGTATAAAAAGTAAGAAGCTATATTGAGTTTGTTTGTTTGTTGGTTGTTAATGTCATATTTATGCACCAAGGCTAATCGTGACACAACATGGAGATGAAGTCAAGTTTAGTCAATCGTTGATCCACATGTTGCCCATTTTAGAGGACTTTCACCCCAAGCATTGGTGACTGGGTCTTATTTTACTAGTAAAGCAGAACTGGTTTACCACAGTAAACAAGTGCTGCTTACTTCCCGGGTTCCCACGGGGAGCTATATTGAGTAAAGAGTTAATGTGTTAGTATACAACAGGATTTCAACCATGGTCGCCTCATGGGTTGCTGGACACTCAAAAGCAGGTAAGGATTCTCACATCCATTTTTGCAAGAATCCAAATTGATTCTCCCAAATTCAGAAATGTAAGCCCTGTGTTGTCCAATAAAAACGAAGAAAAGGCTCCAATTAGCCCACAACACTAACCTAGATCAAGCTGTCTACAGGAAATGGAGGGTAAATGAGAGGGAGTGAGTGGGTAAATTAAGAGTTTCCTGTTGATTTGTTCAAATAGGGTTAGAATTTTCCTACAAAATGTGAGAGGAGAGTGATTTTCTAAAATCAGAGCAGATTTGATTTTATTGCTCATAAGGATATCCACTAAATGAAAAGTGCAGCTTAACTTGACTGTGTAGTGTTTGATAAAAATGATAATGTTCAATGTTTATGAAAGGATTATGAAATAAGACAAGAATTATGGTAACTGAAAATATGTTAAGTTCTGTACCCTACATGCTATGTTTTCAACAAGAATAATTTGAAGTGTAGACTGTACTAAGCCTGGGTTGATGTGGCTCTCACAGGTAACATATATCAACCAAAGTTACCAAGTTACAGTAAAATCATTCCAAAACGAGTCATCCTACCACGTTACATTGAAATCTGGTATTGAATTGATAATCGGAACTGGACAACACAATCGGCCGATTGTAGGCAATCGGATGACAATGACAAGGGCTCCTGGAACATCAGTTCAATCGATTGTTGCCAAGCATTTTGTGATGATTCATAAACCGCATTTCATTATCTTCTGCAATTGTTCAATTGTTAATGTAAAATTATGTCAATGATGCCATTCAGTAAAGTTGAAAAACCACCACAATGTGTATTCTTAATCTCTCAAGACACCCATTACAAGATATACAAGTTAAACAACATGGCAAGCTTACAATTGAGCAATGTTTTCCAAGCACGATGGTGTCTGAAATAAAGTATTTTTTCATTAAGCCAAACTGATGACACCACTTCTTAGGAAGTTTCATATCAAATAACATGTCAGTCTTGTGGAGTTTCCAAATTTTGTTCATATTGGCAGATGGCTTCTGAAAATTCGGAGGGGGGAGGGTGGTGGGGTGGTGAGGGGAGGGGGTCATAAATGTTTACCTTCATGGGACAAGCCCAAGTACTGTCAAAGAAACTTATTTTGGACGTGAATTTTGGACACAAAATTCAGTTGTATATCAAATCTCAAAGCATTGTGACTGGTGATTTATGAGATTTTAAAGAATTTCAGACCTTTGGAGCATTACCTTTACCTTACTGCCCTCAGCAGCTTCTATTTAACAAACTTGGGAGGGTGTTCCCACAAAGACTGAAACTGATGCTGAGCACCAAATACCGGCAATAGCTCAACTGAATTTCTTTTAAGTGAGCTAAAAATATAGATACCAGTTGTCTATACATACCTTTTTACTGAATTTTGGGGTCTTTATTTCTATAAATGCAGCTTGGACAGCTTTCATGTAGCTTTTTCTTGTTTTGAAGGTAACTCTTCCAGAACCTATTAGATAATAAAAGAATGTTATTCCTGTCACCAGACACTTCTGAACAGTAGAAATGCAAACTGGCTACCCAGCCAAAAAAATATGAATCAGCCAAGAAAATATGACTCAGCAAACATGCAAAAACATCAATGAAAATTTAAGACTGAATTTAACTCTAAAACCTGGAGACTTATTTTTGCTACATTTTGGCAGTTCACATCTTGTGGCTGAGCAGTTATTTCTAGGAAAGTCTTGGCTGCCTTTACACTATAATGTCATTAGCAATTTTCTCCCGAGACTGCATGTTGAAGCAAATGTTCTGATGCAGTCAAGGATAATGATTTTACACCACAGATCATCTACATTTTCATCTTTTGCCTCCAAAAAATCGTTTAGGCCCCACAAAGTAGATCTTCTGTTTCTCAAGCCATTTTTTGTAACATTGTATGCGGCCGGGTGGTTTTTTATTTTATTTATTAATTTTGTAATTATTTTATCTTTGCCATCAAAATCCAGGTACTTGGTTTGTTTTATATTTTAGGCCTCATAATCTACAAAATAGCATGGGTGGTGGTGGTGTATTTTGTCCCTCGAGTGCAAGAAGGCTTTGCAATGCTGAAGCATTGCAAAGCCTTGTTGCAATGAAGGGACAAATTTATCAATTTTATTAACTTGGGTAAAATATCCGACAAACCAATAATTTTTATTTTTTGAAGTTTTTGAAGGGGGTGGGGGCGGGGGGGAGGTGGGGGGTGGGGGGGGGGGGGTGTGAAGGGGGTTCTTTAGATGTGAAAGTGTGAACAGGTTAACGGACAGATGACGGACATGACACCAATAACCAAAATGAAAAAGGAAACATCATGACTGGAAATCGGTGGTGAACAATAACTACCAGGCCATTCTATTTGTTTATATTTATTGATGTTTAAGGTCACATACTTATGCACAATGGCTAATCATGACCATGACAGTTTTACGGGTGGAGGAAGCTTGAGTACCCGGAGAGAACCACCAAGCAACGAGGAGCAGCTGCAAGCTCCCTAACATCGTAACTCCACATTGCAGCACAGGCAGGGTTACATGGGTTGAAGACATGCACACCATCAACGTGCAGTTTGCCCTAGTAAACGGCGTCATCGTGTCCCCATGTGGACAATCGGGGTAAGTGCCTTGCCCAAGGACACAACGCGGGAGTCCGAATCGATCGATCAGACGGTCACCCATCCGAGGACTAACCGGACTCGGTGATGCTTAACTTTGGTGATCTGACGAGAACCGGTTACCGCAACGCCACCGCACCCCCTTAACAGGCCAGTCATAAAAAGTTCAAAATCTGTAAACATCGACTAAATAAGGCTCATAACTATTAACTATGTAACGAAAAATTGGGCCAGGCCAGTTCTCGAACTTGCTCGAGATATTCTTGCAAATGACCTGTATGGTAAATATTAGTCAAATTGGAGAATGTTTCTTCAAATTATTGCTCTAACGAAGTGAAAATTTGTTAATATTGATTAATTAAGGCCCATAACTCTGCAATGATAAATCAGGCCAGGCCAGTTTTTGAACCTGCTCGAGATTAGTGTTGTACAGTTAACCAGTTTTATAAGTCGGTTTCGGTTTTGCTTGAAAACTGAAACCGAAACCGTGTAACTGGTAAATGAGTACGGTTTCGGTTTTTTCATAAAATGTCGGGAAGAGATGTTTTCTTTATTCAGTTTGCACTAACAATGTCTGAAATGTCAAGCTTTGTCAGGAAATAACAGTGTCGTCAATGCACGCCACATTCTGGATGTAAAGGGGTCACTGTAGTATGTCCAGATCACTCAAGAATGATGTATGACAAATTGTCAATCACACATCGTTGACGTAAAAATGGGTTAAACAGACAGCCAACACGCCTTCATTTCACTGATTACAGGAATTACCCTGCGCAATTGGCTTCGTTTTTGAACAGGTTTGTCTGACATAGTCAATCAGTTTAATTAAAATTACTTATCTACAATCTGTTGGACAGTGAATAATATATCAGAAAAAGGTCTTGGCATTTCATTGTCATATTCAAAAATAACATTTGTCACGGGTTTCCCCACCACGTGTTTCGTATGTAGTCTGTTGCCTCCCTTGATGTGCTTATCCAGGAAGAGGTTTTACTGCGGTTCAGTCTTGGGACGTTCTGACCTGAGACGATTTGACCTGTAGGTTTCGGCCAACTAAAACACGAAACTGCAAGTTCTTATTCTATTCAGTTCAATATATGAAGGCCGAAACGTCTTGAACCGAAACGTCCCGAGGCCGAAAAAGCTTCGTTCCGTAATATCTCAACGTGCCACGGTTGCATTCCCACATAACTTAGTACTTACTTTAAGGGGGCCAACCAAAGGAACAAATCAGTGGTAGAAAGTGGAATGGCAAGAGGCAAACGCAAAAAAGTTACAATATATAACAGTACACCAGTGAATTGTGAAATCAATTCCGTTGAGCTAAAACTATTGCGTGCGCGAGGTGTGTGTGTGTGTGTGTGGGGGGGGGGGGGGGGGGGGGATAGATAGACAATAGGTATTTGGTAAAGTGGTTCGTTTTGAAGCCCACCCAGCTACAACCAATATGACTTTCCCATTCCAGGCTGACATGAAATGATTGCTGATTATTTTACTAGGGCGGGTGGTGGCATTAGTCACCACTGTGAGTGTGTGTGTGGTGGGGGGGGGGGGGGGGGAAGTCCATACATCAGTTCATTGTCACGTATGTTAGGATGGGTGTCTAGGTGACCCACTTGGCAACGCTTGTTATTATTTGCAATGCCTGGTAGGGTCACTTTGTTAGGCTGCCCAGGGCCCCACCCAGGAGTGAGCACTGAACAGAGCCCTGGGAAATTGTGAATTAGCTCTTTTCGCACCCATGTGTTAATATCAATTCATCATAGACTCTCTTATGTCTGAACTTAAAGACCAGAGGTGTGGGGGAGAGGGGGGAGGGGGCATGTGCCTAGAATTGGTGAGTGGTGATATTCTACGAACACTGTTACATTTTATTTTCTTTTATATTATTTTGTTTTGATAATGCCTGCTATTTATACACAGCACAAATGCTAGTCACTGCCAATTAAATCATCATTGAAAATATGACAGTATGGGCATTATATCGACACTACATAGTTTCTGTTGGAAACTGCAGATGTCTCACTATAAAAAACCGAAAACCGACCTATGAACAGAGTTTTTTTTAAAAACCAAACCGAAACCGAACCGAAACAAGAAAAATAAAACCGCACAACACTACTCGAGATATTCTTGCAAAAAGCCTGAAATTCGTAAAAATTAATTAAGGCCCATAACTTAAAAAAAAGAGGCCCAAGCCAGTTTTCGAACTCACTTGAGATATTATTGCAAAAGACCTGTATGGCAAATATTAGTCAAATCGGAGAACGTTTCTTCAAATTATTGCACTAATGAGCTCAAAATTCGTAAAAAATTGATAATTAAAGCCCATAACTCTAACGATATATCAGGCTGTGAACTCACTAGAGACATTATTGCAAAAAAGCTATACGGCAAATATTAATCAAATCGGAGAATGTTTGTTCAAGTTACTGGGCAAACAGTGCAAGGATGCCCAACCATCTGGATGAACACCAACTGTTGACAAAACATAGGTCTTGGTTGTTAACACAACTAGACCGAACATGTTTGAAAAAGGGTTCAGACTGTCTGAACATATTTACGAGAATGTTACTAAAAGCAATTTATCCCTTTACCCAACGAAGCAGCTGCATCCACATGTGAAATTTACTAACTGAGCAGTCAAAAAAAGCAATTTCATAATATTTCAACAAAACATATCATGTGACCCCTCATTTGAATGAGCTCATTCCAATGAGGTCACATGATACGATTATTATTTTTTAATTTTTAAAAACAATTTATAAATTTTGATATCCTGTGAGTTGGGTAAATACAAATTACTACAACAGTCAACTGATCTGTGTTGTTGTATTCTGTCGAATTGATGAGATGAGATTGGCAAGATCAAATGAGACGCCAGGCAGGTGTCGAGTTTGATCTGACTGATCTCATCTCATTAACGCGATGGAATACAACACAGATCAATTGACTATTGTAGTAATTTGTTTATTATATGACAATTAATATTTTAAATTGATCACAACATCTGAAATCTCAAATACAAGAAGAATTATATCAGTGAAATAACCATTAACAATTTATGGAATTGGGGAATCCCAAACACGTAGTAATATAGAATGTTCATTTCGAACATGAAACTTGAAAGTCAAAACAATGGAAACAAGATGTGAATTTCAATCAGAATCACTTTCAATAACAGATATTTAATTGTTATTTTTAAATTGTTCAGCACGGCATTTTCAAATAGACCTAGAATGGAATGTTCGTCATTGGAGTTTAAGAGGAAGGCAATCTATATTTGTCACTTGGCAATGGTCCTAGAGTATGTTTGATTCGCTATAATATTGTAATCGATTCTCATTTCTCTTTCAATCACATCATGAAATGCGCAAACTGCTCAGTTGTTTTTACTGACTTCTGTAAGTGGTCATAGAAAAGCAGTGTTTTCTCATATGGTATTAATAAACGACTCAAGATCAAATGCATGCATTGCAGAATTCTGATGTATTTGTGGAATTTACCGATTTATTTATAGGTCACTGGTAAAAATAGCCCATTTACATGTGCCTCGTTTGAGACAAGTATGATACCAATCTGGAAAACATGACACTCGTTTTCCAGAGAGCTGGATTGATGGGAAAGCTACGGTGGTATTGAGGGGCTATTCGTAGTAATCACCTGATAAAGGGTTATATTTTATCTTTAACCAAACATACCTATTGGGTACTTGTATTTATCTGTATCAATGCCAGAATAAACAACATTCCCAAATAAATCATTCATTATTGTAACTAAGGCCTCAGCAGTTATCATTCCATGCAAAGCTCCAACAAAGATGGTTTTCTTCGAGTCAAGGCGTTGTGAGGGCTGGCTGACATAATTACTGTCACCAAGAACCCAAGGAATGACTTGTACCTGAAATAAATAATGGAATCTTATTATACAATAAGAGCAATGTATGGCATGTCTAAATATGCTTGTTGAGCAATTCCAAGTTGAAGCAATCCCCCCAGTCCAGTGAAAAATTATAGACCACAGGGCCATAACATTGAAAGGGTTAATCAGATGAGCCTCCAAAGTGCAGGTGCGCAGGTTACTATTGTTTATTATTATTCATGCCAAATATGGAAATGATCATTTAAAACATGATTGAGAAAACTACCAATCAAAAAAATGTTTACAGACTTCAGAGAGCAGTGAAAATTCCAAGTGTATACATAAGGTCATAACTTTGGAAGGGTTAATCCGATCATCTTCAAAAGTCCAGGTGCACAGGTTCCTACTGTCGTTATTATACATGCAAAGTTTGAAAGAGATCGGTTGAAAGATGACAAAGTCTGGGCAAAAGAAAAGGTTCATGGGCAGATGGATGGTTGGCAGACAGATGGACAGATGCAAAGACAGACGTATGGATGGATGTTCTTACCTGTTCTTACTTGTGGGTTTTTTCCCCCATGTTAAACCCTAACCCCACAGTGCCAAAAATAACCCCACGAGTGGTCCCTGCACTAACCCAACCCCACAACTACCACTGACCCTAAATTGTAAACCCCACAATGTACCTCTGCTAAGCCTGGATGGACGGACGGACGCTCCAACATTTCGGGTTTATGGGCTACCACAAAAACATTTTGGATGTCCAAAACCTTATTTTACCCAGAACCCCACCCCCTCCACCCTAGAACTTATATTTAACCCTAACCCCAACCCTCCACCCAAAACCACACCCTAACCCTACCCCACCCTGACCCTAAAAGCCCACCCCAGACCCTAACCCCCACCTACCCCTGGGACCTAACCCCCCCCAACCTTAAGCACTACTCTGGTGCTACCCCTAACCCACCCCTGACCCAACCCCATCCTAGCCAAAGCAATAGGATTAGGAGCTATTTTTGGTTTAGGGGCTACTAAAACTAAAACCCCACCCCTGACCCCTCCCCCCCCCCCCCGGGGACCTAACCCTCCTCAACCGTAAGTCCTACTCTGGGGCTACTCCTAACCCTAACCCACCCCACTCCTAACCCTAACACTACCTTAATTTGGAGGTAGCCCCTAATAATAATATCCACTAAACCCCCAATGTTGGCCCGGAGGGACAGACAGATCACATTATATGTCGAGTGTTGAAACGATTAATGCCATTTGTATTTTTACTAATCGATTAATCGCCAGGTAGTAGTCGATTAATCGACTAGTCAGTTATGCAATGTCAGATGCTCAACCAAGCAATAAATTCTACAAAACTGGTTTTAACTGAATTCATTGGCTGGAGTGGGTTCCAAATTACGATACAATTAATGGGTCTAACTGCGCAACATACAGAAGCCGATGTCACCTTGTCCTTACGACCAAACAACTGGTGCCGCAAAAAATGAATTGGTCTAAATTGAACTTTTCTCCCCAAATTCCCTTGTATATTGTGGTCTAATAAGAAATTTCTGCACTTTGTTATTGTGCTAAAAAAAAACCTTTGAAAGCAGAAAACAGGTCACTGAAGACTTGTTCTCTGATGACGTGGTTGTTCCAAACAGGTCACTGAAGAAGTGTATTCTGATGAAGTGCTTGTTCCATGACCTGCATAACTTAATCAACCCGCAATGAAAAGCTAGACAAACTATAAACAATAGCCTCATTGAATATTAAATACATCATGTGACCAAAAAAAAGCATGAACATCTGTAGAGAGCTTTTATTTCCAATATAGAAGCACGTGTGCGATAGCGCACCTCAAATCAAAAGCACTGAATTAATTTTAATAAAATTAACTTAAATTTCTTAAAGTTACAAAAAGTGGAAACTGAAAGGTTTCAGAGAATACACTCAGGTGACTAATTGACAAGTGATTCACTAATCGGTTAATAGATTTGTTTAGTACTAATAGCGTTGGCGTCGACTAGTCAAAAATCGTTTCAACACTAAATACGTTCCATTTTTCAATGGACATGTAATAAAAATTAAGTCTTATAAAACTCAACCCTTTACCTAATGTAATTTTCACATCCAGTCAAGACTATTCAGACAAACTGAAAAACGTAATAACTCCATACAAGCAGGGTTAGCATTGGTTGAAAACAAGAGCATCATCGAACTGCAGTATGCCTTATTAGTTCACAGTGCCGCCGTGACCCCATGTGGGCAATCAGGATTAAGTGCCTAGCCCAAGGACAATGCAGTTGCCCCTGGTGGAGATGGAACCGTGGATCTTTTATGTTTGAAGTACACTTCCGTAACCAGTGAGCCACCATGCACCCGCTCATTAATGGCGATATGGCCAAAATAATCAACTGATCATCTTGATTCAAGAATCATCTTGAATCAAACTGTACAGTCAGGTGCATTTCAGTTGGAGGTCGAGGTCACACAGCAGTGTTTAATGTCCGATCCAAACCTCTTTGGAAGTTGACATTTTGTAGGTGAAAAATGGAACAATTTTGGTGTAAATTTGCTTTGCAGAATCTTTTTGAAAAAGTGAACAAGAAACCCATGTTTTTCCTTAGAATGTTCATCTTATGTTGTAAAATCCTCAGTGGGGATAAAGATTTCCTGTAACAGTTTTATGACTACCGATGCATGAAAATTGGAAATTTATCCCCAAAATGAGAATTTTTTGGGCCATTTTGACCAATTTTTGGAGCTATCAACTGTCATTCAGAATGATACATGAAAGATTCTTACCAGGCCTCGAATTTGTTCAATTTCGCATCGGAAAATGCGAAGCAAAAATTGGGAGCTGCGATGCAATAACTAGAATTGGATAGCAGTTTTTTTACTTCAGGATAAAAGGTTGAACACAAAGTATTCTCACAATCGTCGAATTGGATGGTATGATGGATAAGGGCACAAAGTGTGTAATATTTTTTATCAACTACCATATGTAGCTTGTAGAGCACACACAGCTTCTGATTGGTAGCTGGGGGAATCCCAATTGTGTCGAACCGGAATGTCTTGGACACACATTTGCATATTTCTGGGACATATAAACACGTGTCTCTTGAAACTTTAAGTACAATATGTCACTTTTCATGCGTTCGAGGACACGCACAATGATAATGTAGAACATAATTAGATGAATTTGTAGATACATGTATATTAAAGATGGGATCAACCCAATTCATAGCAACAGATTTTTTACCTGGTCTCCTCGAGCACTTGAATACTAGTGAGTAATAGAATAAAATAATTTCTCTTCATTCACTTGGAAAATTGAGTTTCAAAGTAAGACTTTGTTACAATCCCAGTAGTCAAAACTTGGACTTGAAGGCTGTAATTTAATTTTTTACGTTGGTACATCATTGAAGAACATACCAATGTAAAGAAATAAATTATGACCTTCAAGACCAAGTTTGGACTACAATCCCAGATGCCAGGAAATTGTCTTTCAGGTCATGTTTTTAAAATTTTCTCATCTCAGATTGAACCATGATTGGTCCATGGACCCTCAAGTTGGACTACAAAAAAGTCGCTAATCAATTTTTGGAAAACAAATTGAGGCCTGGTGATTGTGTGTTTTCTCTAGGAAAGGCCACACTGAGAGCTTCCCGAAATGTATGCATCGTGCGGATTGTCAACAAACATGGATATTTTAAATCCAAAATAGCCATGACCATGTTAATGAGAAACTTGCATTTCTTGAAAAACCGACATATTCAACTGAATAACTGTAAAAAGACTTACCAAACATTACTAGACCTTGGGAAAGGAGCATGGAAGTTTATTTTTCCCCATGTATTCATTTTTCAAAATCGTAATTTCTTACCAGTATTCCATATTTTTGACTGACATGAATTTTTATCAATTGACATTTCTTATGCATGATTGGTTTGATTCCCACCAGGGGCAGATGTGTTGTGTTCTTGGGCAAGGCACTTATTATTTATTTATTTATTTATTGGTGTTTAACCCTTTACCCAACAAATTTTACCCATCCGCCCACGAAATATGCAAAATCAGGAGTTGAAAAAATATTTTTTTTAAAAATTTCAACAAAACCATATCATGTGACCCCTCGTTGGAACGAGCTCAGCGAGCTCATTCCAACAAGGGGTCACATGATATGGTTTTGTTGAAATTTTTTGAAAAATATGAAAAAATGATATTTAAAACAATAAATTTTGATATCGTCTGCATTGGGTAACGGGTTAAGGTCATACTTCTGCACAGTGGCTAATCATGACCACAACATGGAGATAAAGTCAAGGTCAGTCAATCGTTTATACCCCATGTTTCCTATTTTAGAGGACTCACACCCCAAGCATCAGTGACTGGGTCCTATTTTACCAGTGAAACAGAGCTTGTTTACCACAGTAAACAAGCACTGCTTCACTTCATGGGGTTCCCGCAGGAAGGCAAGACACTTAATCCTGATTGCACACATGAGGGCATGGTGGAGCTTTGTACTGCATGTCAAAGGTGCACTTATCTTCAACCAATGCTAACCCTGCATGTGTGGAAAGTATGTTGGGGAGTCTGATAGTTGCTTACCAATGCTCAGTGGTTCTCTCCAAGTACTCTGGCTTCCTCCACCCATAAAACTGTCTAAAGTGTCGCTCAACTCCAATAAATAAATTAACAAGGGGAATGCGCCCGAAGGTAGCAAAGTCGGACTTGCATGTAAATAAATAACTTCTGAATGTTTGAAGAGAATTGATTCATCTGAATGTTTGAAGAGAATTGGTTCATCTGAATGTTTGAAGAGAATTGGTTCATCTAAACAACCCTATAGACTATGGTACAATTTACCTTAGTCAGAAACAGAGGTCAAAAACAAACAGGGGCCATAACTCTACCAAACATGAATGGACGAAAGGCTAGGTATGAGGCATCTGTTTCCCCAAGCTGCCCTATCACTATACCAAAGAAGATTAAAATCCGACAACTGATGCTCGAGTTATAATACAAAATGTATGTACGGCCGGACAGAAGGATGTACAGGTACCTCGACTATATACTCCGATAAAATCTTTTTGGGGGCATAATAAGTTATCCTCGATTGAATTAATTAAACAAAAAATCGCGACATCGACACCACAGCTGCGACGGGTGGTGAAATCTCACAAAATTCTAAGTTCATCAAGGGCCATAACTCCAAGAAAAATGTTTGGAACAACACATGCATTGAACAGTGGCTGGACATCAATAAGATACACTTACATGCCAAATATAAAGTCATTCCATTGAGTATTTCAAAAGTTATTGAGTTTTGAAACTCGTTGGTCAGACAGACAGACAGACAGACAGACAGACAGACAGACAGACAGAAACAGACAGACAGACAGACAAACAGACAGACAGAGACAGACAGACAGACAGACAGACAAACAGACAGACAGACAGAGACAGACAGACAAACAGACAGACAAACAGACAGACAGACAGACGGACGGACGGACGGACGGACGGACGGACGGACGGACGGATGGACGGACGGACGGACGGACGGACAGACAGACAGACAGACAGACAGACAGACAGACAGACAGACATTGCCACTTATAGAGCTGCTAGTCACAGCTAAAAAACATAGGAAGCAACCTATCACAGGAATGCATTAAACAGACTTTGGAATTATTTTTGCAACATTACCGATGAAATTGACAGGAAATTGCTCATAGAGGCTGCCAACATGAAATTATCTTGAGAATAACAGGAAAAAACATCTTCAGACGTAATATTCACCAAATACATTTTTCAGGGTTTTCAAGGAGGTATAATGGTATTCAAAGGTTTTTCTGTTCCAAGAAAATGATTTTCAAATTTCAGGATATTCAAGAAGCTGTGGTACCTTGCACACATTTTCTAAGACTGACACACAATATCAAAACTTATTTTAATTTTTGTTCCCAGATTTTTCACAATATTTCAACAAAACCATATCATGTGGCTCCCACTTGAATGAGCTTCATATTTCTACAAAACCATATCATGCGCCCCTCAATGGAATGATTATAGTTCTGCAGAAGTTCTGTTTTTGTAGAAATATTTTCTTTCAATTGCTAAATTACAAATTAAGCAGGTGGATGTGGCCGATTTGTTGTGAGAAGGGGGGGGGGGGGGGGGAGGGGGTTGAACAGGCATATAAAGCGTGTGGCTAGGTATTTAGAGCATCACAAAGATGTTTTCAATTCGTACAACAAACTAACCTCCTTTGATCTCATCCTCCTGCTAGACAATGTGTAATAGTAGTCTCCAGTACTGAAATCATGAGTACAGGCCTGTAGCAATGCTCTAACTGACTTCTCTGATTCAAACAATAAATACACATATCCTAAATACAGAGAAAAAAAATTCATATAAAAAGTCAGTTTTGATTCGTTTGTTTTTATAACTTATAAAGAAGTTTCTTAGTTTAATCCTTACAGGATTAATTTTAACTTTGATCACTTTACTTTTTATGACACACCTGTTCTATGAAATCCCCATTACACCATTTACACCAACACTAAACCAGACAGAAAATGAAAATCTGTTGCGCACATGTCACATATGTGTGCAACAAAATTTTCATTGCAAAATTTTACTGGAATTTTCTACAAATCGAACACCACAATTACAATTTGAATCGCTGGTGATAGCTAAAAACATCGTCCCCTGAATTCAACGTGTTCTCTGTGCCAGTAGATGCATAGAACTCATTGGAACTCAGGTGACGAAATAGTAAATTGGGTTCCCCTCACAAACGTGGTTGGCGATAAAATGTATTCTTTTCGTTGATAGTTGTCAAATGAATTGCGGAGTGTCCTTCTAGTAATTCCTTTTATAGATGGGACGGCATGTAATAAACACAGAATGACACGCTTGTAAATGAGTTAATCGATATGGCACTTGTGCCATCGGGGAAGGATAAAATTCTATGCCTGCAGCCATATCAATTAACCCATTCACATGAGGGTGTTGTTCTGTGTATTTAATGCATCCGAACAGGTGCCTCAACATACAGTATATGAGTTAACTTGATGTTATGTTTTGAAAACAGTGGCAATTGTTTCTGGGCAAGTCTTTGCTGAAAATAACTGCAAAGCCAAAGGATATAGACTGTCAAAGTGTATAAAAAATTTAGGACAAGGGCAATGCCCCCGGTCCCCCGACCAAGATGGCAAATTCAAGGGAGCTGTTAGGATGCAAATTGTTCGCAGAGCATGGCCATTTTTTTAACTTGACCTGTATTTCCAACCAATTAAACCACATACTTAGTTTCGTTTCAATCAAATGATCGAAAGTAAAGTTATCATCCGGAAAACACAAAAAACGTATTTTCTAAGTCGAAAAAGGGGAATAAATCCAGTAAAAATCAGTGGAGCGTGCCCATTTTCGAACTTGGCCTGCATTTCCACCCAAATAAGCGGCATACTAAATTTTGTTTCAATCAAATGATCCTAACTAAAGTTATCATCCGGACAACACAAAAACTGTATTTTTTAAGTCGAAAAAGGGGAATAAATCAGTGGAGCGTGCCCATTTTCGAACCTGACCTGCATTTCCACCGAAGTAAGACACATACCAAATTTAGTATCAGTAAAATCATCCAAACTAAAGTTATCATCCGGACAAGGGTGTGACGGACGGATGGACGCACGGACAGACGGACGGATGGACGCACGGACAGACGGACGGATGGACGGACACTGCTGATTACAATAGTCCCCCGAAGGGTCGGGGGACAAAAATATCTTGGCATTTGAGGGCTAATATTATAAGGGCTGTGATATTTCAGTCCGAAATTTCCTCTTTTGTAATCAAATAACTGCCATGTTTATATCTATTTCAGAAAACAAAGAAAAAATAGCAACAGAAGCTTCCTCTTATTCAAGGGTTATTGATTAACAAAGCAGCTCTTCAAGGAACAGGATTTCTCTGTATCAGAACCATACAACAAATTCTGACTTTGTTATTCTCAGTAACTGCGTAGAATTCAAAAGCACATCAGCACAACAACATTCATTGGAATCCATGGCGGTCATGAGAGACTGCCCAAGAGTGTTGTATCACACAAGATGTCCAATACCTAAGAATTGCCTTGCTAAGTACATTCTAGTCAAAGCCCTTCATTGAAGATAAGCATTCTACAGCGTTTACAGTTGTACAGATGTTTTTACATTTATTATTTATTGGCGAGCCATTCCCTCACAGGATGGGAAAACCCATCCATACAATGGAAAAGCCGTCCTTTGTATATCAAGGGAGATATTCAAAGCTGGAATTTCAAGCTGAACAGAACCAGACTTACCAATTTCCCATTTATATTAGATGTCGATACAGTACAGTTGCCGTGGACTGGTCGTAATCAACCTGAGGGCAGCGATGTCCATGCATGCGTTTACCAGGTGATAAAAATCAGCAAAATTTTAATTAATGATGCACTGGGTTGTATCTGGTGATTCATTAAACTTTTGATGATTATTCCTATAATTAATGTTTGTAATCTAATATTACAGTGGAGCCCACTTAATTGGATATCGCTCAACTGAATAACCCTGTTAATATAAATTCCCAGCACAAAACAATTTACCATACCTCCAGTACAAATCTGACTTGTATACTGAATATAGGTAATAGAGTAAACTCCTGTTAACTGAATAAAAATTATTGTAAGCCGTTGAGAAATTACCCCGACTCTCCCCAGTTTTCCTTTATGTTTATAGACCTATTTGGCCTCAGTAATCCAATACAGGCATTTAATCTTTTACATCTTGTTTGACAGAGCTCATGGAGCTCTGTCAAACAAGGTATAACAGAATAAATGCTAAGTTTATCTCTAGAATACAGGGAAGTGACAATCCCTGTTAACTGAATACTCCTGTTAATTGAATAATTTTCATTGTCAAAGTGGAAATTCAATTAGCTGGGATCCACTGTACTGCATCCATGGAAATATTACCGTGGAAAGTGACAGGTTCCACAGTAGCCATGCTGTACTTCAAGTTTAGGATGGAAGTGGTGAAGAACGTGAAAAAACTTCCATTCTGTTCTTTGTACTATGTACTCTGTACTCACCATCTTTTCCAGGCCACTCTACTTTTAAGGAACCAAACTTTGTAAATGCAGTTTGTAAGCCAGCTGAAATGAAAGAATGATATAATAGACAACCAAGCAGTCTTATGTCAATAAAAAGGTTTAAAATTAAGATTTGAATTGTGTCATTTTTTTACACTTTGTAATGTTCTGTTCTGAATGTTTCAGTTTAACCCTTAAGGTGACAGACAAATTTCCTGTATTCCCACTAGACCACAGCCTGTACACGTCCAGTGGCTAAGCAGTGATTTCCAGTCAAGTCTTGGCTGCCCATTTAGGCAGCCAAGACTTGACTAAAAACCACTGCCTAAGTAATTTGTCTATTGTCAGCAGGTCCTCATAATGGAATGTAAAAGACCTATTCTGAGGTGATAAAAGTTGAAAATTATTTATTATTAGTGTTTAAGGTCACATACTTGTGCCCAATGGCTAATCAAGACCGTGACAGTTTTATGGGTGGAGGAAGCCGGAGTACCCAGAGAAAACCATCGAGCAACGACAAGCAGATGCCAGCTCCCCAACATCGTAACTCCGCACTGCAGCACAGGCAGGGTTAGATTGGTTGAAGACATGTGCACCACTGATGTGTAGTAGGCCTTAGTACATGGCATCATCGTGCCCCCATGTGGACAATCGGGGATAAGTGTCTTGCCCAAGGATACAATGCAGGAGTCTGAATTGATCGCTCAGATGGTCACCTATCCGAGGACTAACCGGGCTCGACGTTGCTCAACTTCGATGATCTAACGAGAACCAAAAGTTGAAAATAGGCCTTTAAAAGTAAAGGATATTTTAACTGGTAGAATGCTGAATTATCTTTGGTCATCAAAATTTGTTCACATAACTGCCTTGTCACAATTTATGGGAGCATGTCAACAGGCACTTCAGAATAAAGCCCAAATATGGGCTTCCAGCACTCTACAAGTTAACTCATTTAATGCAAACTGATGTAAAAATTTCAACCTGCAAATGTTTCCCATAATGCAAGTAGCAATTCAACTAATTCAATCTTGTTTGATAGAGCTCTTTTAATTATCTATTTTGACATCAGAGTGCAGAGGGTTAAGCATCTAAGCTATATAGCTACATTGGGATAATTCATATCCCTCACCATAAAAAAGGAAAAACAAATAATCTCAGATCTTGGCATGGTTTACTATTTTTTCTACTTAATTACCAAGGTATACCCCCTTAAAAATACCGAAACCAAACTAAAAATTCCAGTACTGCCCATCCACATCTCTTCTTCCAACTGAGGCTATAAAAGTATTTATGTTCAGTGCTTGACAAAACTTTGACATGATGATTAATAGCTTTGTACAGAAGCCCATTTAAGTGGTTGAGTGCTAGAAGCCACTATCAAAAAAAAAAAAAAAAAAAAAAAAGATCAAAAAGTTCCAAAGCTAAGATTTTCTTTGCGAATGTTTCAAATTCAGTCAAATGTGAATGATATTGTTTATATAATTTGTTTTATTGCAAATGATTGGAGAGTGCCTATGTGCACTCTCCAATCATTTGTAAAAAAATCAAATTTTGATTAACAAATTCAGACCACCAATAATACTCTTGCCCTCAACCAGTTAAGAATCAGCCAACCATATTTCTATTTTAAAAAAAATAACTTATTTTATTTGAATTTACTCTTTCAAGCATGACTTGAAAAAAATGTAATTTTTTTAAGACTACATGGCCTCCTCCAACTTGCACTAGTTGAACAACACATGTGCTCCATTGTCAGGCAGACACCTTTGGACTTCATATTATTTTTACTTAATTTGTGTTCGTAAACTCATTACCCTTTGATCAGAATACCAACAAACATTCAATTGGCCAGTGTATGCTGTTTTTCAATTGATACAATTTCATTACTTCTTGTTTTTAACAGTTCCCATGGTCCATGTCTACAAAATGTAACCACTAATGAATGAGCAGTGGAATGTTGATAGAAAGAAAGAAGTCCAATGGTTGGTGTGAAAGCTAGACTACACTTTCAGTTGTATCGATTATGGCAATACCTCTAAACCAAATTTGTTGTCAAGGTTTTTAAAAGTCAGCAGAACAATGAAAGAGGATGGAGGAAAGGAGTGGAGTAATGCAGCAGCAGCAGCAGCAGCAGAAGAACTAAGGGGTTGATGAGGATCAAGGACTGGATATACAGTGGAACCATGTTAATTGAACAGTCATTCTGCCAATGAAAATTATTCAATTAACAGGAGTATTCAATTAACAGGGAGTGTCACTTTCCTGTATTCTAGAGATAAATTCAGGGCTCGATTTGTTTTGAAAAAATTCATTTAACAGTAATTGCATCACTATCCTGTATTCTAGAGATAAACTTAGCATTTATTCTATTATATCTTGTTTGACTGAGCTCTGTCAAACAAGATATAATAGATTAATTGTCTGTATTGGATGTACTGAGGCCACATAGGTCGAGAAACAAAGAAAAACTGGGGAGAGTCAGGGTAATTTCTCGACAGGTAACAAGATTTTTTATTCAATTAACAGGAGTTTACTCTATAACCTATATTCAATTAACAGGTCAAATTTGTACTGGAGGTATGGTAAATGGTTTTGTGTTGGGAAATTATATTCAGTTGACAGGGTTATTCAGTTAAGAGATATCCAATTAAGTGGACTCCACTGTATTTGGCAAAATTTACTTATAATATCTAGTAAATCTTCTAGACAGCCAGCAGAGTAATATTTCAGAATATTTGGGACTCTGAGTTGGAAAAGTATTCAGTGGAGATCTCAGACCAAACTAGAGGGAAATGGCTCAAGAAAAAGAATACGCCCGAGTGAGAGAATTATGGATTATTGTAATCCAAATTGGAGAGAACTGGTCAGAGCAAAGAGGCCTCAGGGAGGCCTTCATGATAAAGAGAAGACAGCATTTGAGTATCAAGATGGCATTTTGGGGGATCAATGCTGTTCAAATTGTGAAGGCCTCAATTACTCCTGTCCTACCCCTCCCACCCAAGTCCTGAGAACCAGTGGTTGGCATTAGTGTTATTGCAGTTACCATCTTCTCCACAAGTATACAGGGATGCAAGTTGACAAGTAACTCAAAAGCTGGAATATTCATAACAGATGTAGCATTCGTCAAAACTGGACAAAAAATAATTAAGTCCACTACGAGCATGTGACTCTGCAAAACTACCTTGGTTGAGCCCAGATCGGCCTGAGATTAGGTCAAGTCTCGCAAAGAATAGCACACACCCTGTCAGCTTCACCGGTGGCAAAACAGATTTAGCTGTAATGACAAGACAGTTCACAGCCAAATTCAATAACACCTTCGACGTAATGAAAATATAACAGTGGTTAAGTTGCAAACCCCGATGCAGTAAGTTTGTTCAAATTCCGAGCACAAAAAAACTAAAAACATTCTTACTGAGCATAGACTTGGAAAAGGCCGGAAAACTTACATCCCTGATTAAATAGAGGATATCTGGTGTTCTTGAGTTGATACTGAAAATTATCTCAGGAGTGACCGAGACAAATGTTTATTTTACGCGAGCACTTGCGCAAGCGAAAATAACCATTTGTCTCGGTCACAAGTGGATATAATTTTAGGTATCCACTCAAAAACACTAGATTTTCTTTTTATTATACGCTTTTTATGAGAATCTGATAATTCTACTCGTTTCAACCATGAATTGATGCATGAAAGAAAGCGCATTGAATTATTGATATGTGGAAGTGATTTGATCGATACTCGGAACAGATAGCGTCTTGCGATCTGATTCAGATTGGCGGGTTTCTAGTGCAAACATGGCCTGAAAGGCTGTAATATAAATTTTTGGTTTAGTACATCCTTTAAGGATGTACCAAACCCAAAACTTATATTACAGACTTTCAGGCCTTGTTTGGACAAGCAGACTTCATGCTTCAATTCAAATTGAATACGTGTTGAATTATTGTTGGAAATGATCGGTATCCATTCAAACACGCTAGAATTCCTTTTCATTATACGTTTCTAGAACAAATTGCTCATTTCTCGTGATAATTTGACTCGTATTCACCATTGAAGTGATGCTTTGAAAGCCATCATTTTGATTGATACTGTGAAAATGAAAATTTCAAAATCTTCACAGTGGGGGATACGATTTCTATCTTTCCGCAATTTCTTGGATAATCTATTGTTTAGCGTATAATAAAAGATATTACACTGCAGTAACTATTATCCATACTGAACTGGTATATAAATTCATTCAGTATGAATGTAAGAATGAAAATGTAGACAACACTTAACAAAGAACAATTCCCAACTGAAGTTTACAACATTTTTACATCCAACAGAATTTTATTTGAGTGGGATTGCTCAATCTGATTTGAATGAATTCAGTATGTTTTGTTATGCATAAGCAATACAATCTACACAGGAAATATACATACTTTCAGTTATGTCCCAGGGTACACCACCCAAGAATACTTTGCTGGAATATGTTGGGTTCTTATGAACTTTTGGAGGTAACTGGCCACTCCAGGTGCAGCTAGCTTCTGAAACAGCTGAAGATATAAAAATAATACTGTATACAATTTCATTAAGAATGAAAGGATAAAACAGAACATTTATCAAGATTTTCTTTTCAATACATGTTATTAGAGCCAAGTGTTTTTGTTTTCGTTTTCTGGTTCGGTTCCAGAAACTGAACTGCAAAACTCTGCAAAAATTGGCTGAACAGTTTTACTGGTCTAATGGAATCTATGGTCTTGGATCACATAGTCTAGTCGACTGGGGGTGAATGCATTGATCTCCCATTGTCACAAAGATTAGATGAACCGTATTCATTTGTTACCCTAACTTATGTTTTTAACTACTTAATTACTGCAGATATTTTTCAAGTTTTGGGAGCCTGAAGTGTCATTTACGAATGTTCTTAACACAAAGAAACTAAACTGAAACTGATGTTTTGCTGAAACCAAACCAAAATTGGAAAATGTAAAGGTTCCAGCACCAGGAGGCCAATACTATAAAACTTTTACAATTGTATTTTCTAGTTATGGCTTTAAATGGGTTCAAATGAACCATTAGCATTTTCAAAGATGTGGCAATTTGCCAGTTGGCAAACTGCCATATCTTTTAAAATGATAATGATTTTAGTCAGTTATATTAGTGGTAGAAAATACAAT
Organism: Pictodentalium vernedei; assembly: GCA_031216915.1. Lineage (NCBI taxonomy): Eukaryota > Metazoa > Mollusca > Scaphopoda > Dentaliida > Dentaliidae > Pictodentalium > Pictodentalium vernedei. The sequence goes on along the minus strand of CM062292.1, from coordinate 72,334,371 downwards.
TCTAGAAAATACAATTGTAAAAGTTTTATAGTATTGGCTCCATATGTGATCAGTCTCTACTTCTTACCACACTTTGCTCGCCAAACTGCATGGATGATACTTATAACTGAGGTCATGCATACTTTGCAATAATCAGATCCCACTAAAGAGGATCCCACTTAATTGGATGTCTCTTAAATGAATAACCCTGTTAACTGAATAATACTTTCTAACACAAAACTCTTCACCATACCTTCAGTATATTTTTATTTATTGGGGTTAAAAAACACTTTCGACAGCCAGTGTCACCTCATGTCAGACAGTTTTATGGGTGGAGGAAAACAGAGGACCTGAAGAGAACTAACGAGCATCTGTCAGACTCCCAAACATACTAACTCCACACAAGCAAGGTTAGCACTCTTTGAAGACAAGTGCATCATCGACATGCAGTATGCCTTAATACACAGTTCCACCATGCACCCACATGGGCAATCAGGATTAAGTGCCTTGTCCAAGGACACAATGCAGTTAGTTACCTGTGGTAGGGATCAAATTGTGGCGCTTTTGGTTTGAAATTCAATGCTGTAACCACTGAGCCACATGCGCCCATCTTCAATATTTATTTATTTATATTTATTGGTGTTTATGTTCACATACTTGTGCACAATGGCTAATCATGACCATGACAGTTTTATGGGTGGAGGAAGCTGGAGTACCCGGAGAGATCCACCGAGCAACGACGAGCAGCTGCCAGCTCCCCAATATCATAACTCCGTACTGCCCGCATCCGCAGCACAGGTTGGGTTAGATTGGTTGAAGACACGCGCACCATCGATTGATTGATTGATTTGATTGATTTATTTTGCAGCATAAGAGTATACAAGATAACAATAAAACAGGTTATAGTTGAACGCTCTGCAAGGAAATGGCATAGCCTGAGAGGCTGTCTTCCTGCCATTCCCTTTTGACGAAAAGTATATTCTTGACAGCAAGATTTGTGTTGATGACTCATTAGGTTTAGTGATGGAACCTCTTTTTGGAAAGATACTATGGAGTATAGTAAACAGTTTGTGAGAGAAACGCTACCAATGTACGTGTGGGCATATCAACCCCTTGAACATAGAATACAAAAAGCGCCGATGAGCCGTCGGTCCGCGAACCGTGGATATGACCAACCCCCACGACCGAAAAGCCATCGCCAGTTCCCGTGGCCTATATTCGCCAGTTATTAGAAACCTGTCGGGTGGAGAATTCACCACTGATACCTCTGTAGCGTCCTCCCTCACCACTCTACAAGGATGTAGACAAAGGATACGACTTTTTTGTTTAGTACGATAATTAATATAATAAGTAATACACTAAGCAACAATAAGTAATACACTAAGCAACAATTCGGTAAGGGCTATACGGTAAGGGCTATACTGTAAGGGCTGTAGTTTCTACCATTGGTTTAGTGATAGAACCTCTTTTGGAATAATATTATGGTGGATAGTAAACGGTTTGTGAGAGAAATGCTACCAATGTACGAGAGGGCAAATCACGGGAAAAAAAAAAAAAAAAAAAAAACCATCGCCAGTTCCTGCGGCCCATATTCGCGAGTTTTCAAACGTCCCCACCTCTATACAACGAGTTAGACAAAGGACATGACTTGTTAAATAGTACAATAATTAAAACAATAATTAAAGCAATAAGTAGTACACTAATCAACCATTCGGCGAGGGCTATAGTGTTTCTCATTCTCACGTAGGGAAAGAACGAAATGATCTTTTAAAGGCATTTTTTTTTTTTTGGGGGGGGGGGGGGGGGTACGATGCCCTAGTACACGGCCCCATGTGGACAATCAGGAGTTAAGTGCCTTGCCCAAGGTCCAAATCGATCGCTCAGACGGTCACCCATCCAAGGACTAACCGAGCTTGGCGTTGCTTAACTTCGATGATCTAACCCGAACCAGTTACCACAATGCCACTGCGCCCCCTAACCCCAGCTTCAATACATGTTTGATCTATTATGAGTTATAGAGTAAACTCATGTTAATTGAATGTCGAGAAATTACTCCGACAATCACCAAATTCCCCTTGTTAACCCTTTATCTAACATGAAAAGCAGACGACACTTGCAAACAATTCTTGAATAAGTAATTTTTTCATTTTTTGTCTCAAAAACATAGGTTATGACTCGACGAGCTCGTTCCAAAAAGAGGGCATAACCTATGTTTTTGAGACAAAAAATGAAAATTGGCGATTTTTTATAATAGCACTAGCCGGTTTTGGGCGTTACGTTGGGTAAAGGGTTAAAAGACCAATCTGGCCTCTGTTCATCCAAAACAGGCTTGTAATCTATTATACCTGGTTTGATAGAGCTAAATGAATGATGGGCATTAACCATATCAAGTTCATGTAACCTAACTGTTTGGTCAGTTTATCAATTCAGCCTTGCTGGGAAATGAAGTTAACTTTTCAAACTTTTTACCCAACGCAGACGATAAAATTTATTACTTAGTGGTTTTTAAAATTTTTCAAAAAATTTCAACAAAGGTATATCATATGACCCCTGATTGGAATGAGGGGTCACATACGGTTTTGTTGCAAGTTTTTGAAAAATATATTTTTCTAAACTGCTTATTCTGTAAATTACATGGGCGAATGCAACCGATTCATTACATCAAGGGTTAAATTCAAAACCGGATGCAGGCGATTCGTTGGGTAAAGATTTAACCCTCAACCAGTTAAAACTTACTTGCTGCATATCTGTGAAGCCGAGCTGCTCTATCAATGGCACATACATCAGATCCAGATTGTGAAGTTGTTGTGGAAGCACCAATATTACTAGCTGTTGGAAGTGAGTAGGATGACAAAGCTGCCCAGTTTCTGTCAGCAAGAAGATTGAGGTTACTTGTATTGTTCAATGATAAATTGTCTGTCTGTTTCGTTATAGGCATTCCAGTGCTATACCATTGACATAGCTGACTGTTGGTGTAATCCAAAGATGCCTGTGCAGCCTGTACCTGGGCTTGTGTTTGAGCATGCACTTGTGCCTGTGTCTGACTTTGAGATTGTGAATGCTGAGTTGGTTGTGTTTGGCATGTTTGAGACGGGTGGTAGGATGAATGCTTCATCCCACCAATGTTCAAAGAATTCTGTAAAATAAAAAATATATCAGAGGTGTTGCTAATAATTGACTGATTGGTTAACCATTGATAGTATGCATCGATTACCATTTTGGTCATCGACTAATTGGTATTTTCTACTTTCACGTAGATCAATGCAGCATTGTGATTTTTGCCCCACAATTATGTACAAGTGTTTTTCATTCCATGTGTCAAAATAACTTTAGGATTTAATGTATTTATTAAGAAATCGTCAAAAACACACAAGACAAATTGTCAACTCACTTTGAAGTTGGAATCAACCAACAGTACACATATTAATATTCATAAGAATGTTTGACTGGAGTTGAGGGAGAGTTTGTTGCCATAATTAATATTCATGTTGAAAGGTCATAAAGGAGCGATATGGATATTTTATACATTACACTTGAAAAAGGATAATGGCCGACTGACCATGCTGTCCTTTCACTTCCTTGTTTATTTTGAATGTTCCTCAAACAATTTATCTATTTATTGGTGTTTTAAGGTCATATACTTATGCACAGTGGCTGATCATAATCATGACCATGACAGTTTTACGGGTGGAGGAAGCTGGAGTACCTTTAGAGAACCACCGAGCAACGACGAGCAGCTGCCAGCTCCAACATCATAACTCCGCACTGCAGCACAGGCAGGGTTTGATTGGTAGAAGACATGCGTACCAGCAACGTGCAGTATGCCTTAGTACACAGTCATCATGACCCCACATGGACAATCAGGGTTAAGTGCCTTGCCCAAGGACACAACGTGCGAGTCCGAATTGATCGCTCAGATGGTCACCCATCCAAGGACTAACCGGGCTCAACTGTTCATTTGAAAAAAAATAAAATAAATTATCGAATCATTTGACCACTAATAACCGCAACCGTCATTCCCTCTGCTTCGTTCTCTGTAATTCTTCCCAGTAAAAACTGAAAAGTTAATCAACTCTTACTCTTCTTACCTATAAGTGACAGAAACTTTTTTAACTTCATGTTTTGGCATGCTTTTGACTGGAGCCTGCATCAGGGTTTATTTCACGTGAAAAATTACATCATTTGAACATAGACAAGATTTACAAAAAAAATTATTTTAGCATAGACAAGACTTAAAAAAAAAATGTCTGGAAATCTTGTAATAAAATGGTCATTTTTCACCTGAAATGATCACTGATGATGGCTCCAGTTGAAAGCTTGGCAAAAGATTCTTTTTATTACTGATGCATCCAGTAACTATCAAATTGAAATTTTTGTGACAAAATACAGAAACAGTGGAATCCACTTAATTATTTATTTATTTATTGACGTTTAACCCTTAAAGCCCCATCTCCGACTTATACGAGCACAGAACAGGTGCCCTTAACATGCCATCATGAGTAGATCCCAACATGCCATCATGAGTAGATCCCAACATGCCATCATGAGTAGATCCCAACATGCCATCATGAGTAGATCCCAACATGCCATCATGAGTAGATCCTAACATGCCATCATGAGTAGATCCTAACATGCCATCATGAGTAGGTCCTAACATGCCATCATGAGTAGGTCCTAAAATGCCATCATGAGTGGGTCCTAACATGCCATCATGAGTAGATCCTAACATGCCATCATGAGTAGATCTTAACATGCCATCATGAGTAGATCCTAACATACCATCATGAGTAGATCCTAACATACCATCATGAGATCCTAACATGCCACCATGAGTAGATCCTAACATGCCATCCTGAGAAGATCCTAACATGCCATCATGAGATCCTAACATGCCATCATGAGTAGGTCCTAACATGCCATCATGAGTAGGTCCTAACATGCCATCATGAGTAGGTCCTAACATGCCATCATGAGTAGATACTAAAATGCCATCATGAGTAGATACTAACATGCCATCATGAGTAGATCCTAACACGCCATCATGAGTAGATCCTAACACGCCATCATGAGTAGATCCTAACACGCCATCATGAGTAGATCCTAACACGCCATCATGAGTAGATCCTAACATGCCATCATGAGTAGATCCTAACATGCCATCATGAGTAGGTCCTATAGTAGGTTCTGTTCATTGAAAAAATTGTGATCTATCAAAGAATTACTGATAACCATGGAATTTTCCATGTTTTTGCACCTCTTTGGCCTCAGTTTATCCAATATTAGCAATTATTCTGTTATATCTTACCTCCTACAAGTATCTGGGAATTTCATTGGTTCAAAGATGTCACATGAAGACTGCATATAAAACCATATACTGCCTGTCAACATCAAGATACGATGACAGCTTTGGGTAATCTCCCCTTTGTTCATTGATTATTCAAAATGGCGGCAGACGATAAACACTTCAAATTGAAAAATTGAGTGTTGGAAGCCCATATTTGGTCTGAAGTGCAGGTTAGGCAACTTAAAAGGCTTCATATTCTGTGGATGTCTGTCACGTTACCTTCGAAATGAAACTGTTTGGTATGTTTGAATTTGCCTTGTTATAATTTATGGGAGAATGCCTACAGGCACTCTCCCATAAATTTTAACAAGGCAAAGACACGTGAACACATTGTGAGAATTCTCTCATTTAATTTTGATCGCTGTTATTAGTTCTGTGCATCGATGCAGCAGTCGGTACGATGCAGCAGTCGGTACGATATATTCATTACAGTTTGTTGGTGGCCTAATATGGTATATATGGTGTCAGTTAATTCCAAATTGCACTCGAGCTTCGCTCTCATCCAATATAAAATTAACTGACACCATATATACCATATTAGGCCACCAACAAACTGTAACTAATAATATCCTGTTTGACAAAGCTCCAAGAATTCTGTCAAACAAGATGTAAAAGAACAAAGACAATGATTTACCAAACTAACACAACCTGCTTCTTTACAGCATACCACAGTACAAGAGAAAATAAGTTTAAGGAAACCATAAAGTAAATTTCACCCCACTTTCCCTCTGCTGATAATTCCAACACTTGACATCTCTTGGGGAAACTACCCGAGAGGTTATCAAGATATAATGTCTTGAGTTGGAAAAATGTGCTAGGGTTTATTGTGATTATAATACAATTTATTTATTTATTGGTGTTTAATGTCACTTTCAGCAGCTTTGGCCACATCATGACCGCAACAGGCATTAAGTCAAGTTTAGCCAATTGTTTGTATCTGTGCCGACCACTTTAGTGGACTTCTACCCAAGGTACTGGTTCACCACAGGAAACTGGCACTCTGCCACTTCCTGGGGTTCCCACGGGGAATATTACTCAACATATTTCAGTTGCCAATGCAGTTACTCAAATAACTCAATGAGCATACTATTTTCAAACCATTTTCCATCCCTCTAACACTAGTCTTCTCTGTTAAATGCAGATGTTGTGCAAACCCATGTTAATTGAATTTTTTATTTACTGGTTTTCATCATTTTCAGTGTCTATGGCTATATTGCAATCACAAAAGTATAGTAAAGTTTTGTCAATCATTTGTTGCCAGTTTGGGAGACATTTATCTGAGGCGTTCATTAACAAGACCTATTAAGACCAGTAAACCCACAGTAAAGAAACACTATTAGGCTTCGCAGGGTTTCAATTGACAATAAATGAATACAAAAAGATAATTAGGGCCCTGCAAAGCTTCAAGATTCGATTCGATTTCGAATCTTAAGTAGATATTTTGTTTGATTCGAAATAGGGTGCCCAATTCAAAATTGGCTGCCCGATTAGATTTCTCTCGTATCTTTTTCATAGGAAAATAGCTTGGTATCAATCTTCTTCACACAAAACATACAGTTCAGATAGAAATCATACATAAATAATGTTGAAATAAAAGATCAAGTGTAACTTCCGCTACATTAGCACAAATAACATCGTCACTCGTGCCACCAGCAATGCTAATTCCAATATCACTAGTCCCTCCCACTGCTAAATGCAAATATAAGATTTCCAAGCAATGTCGACGGTGAACTGTAATCCTTGCAGGGTAACACTCCAAATACATCAAGACATGTAGTTGGAGTGTTACCCTGTAAGGCATGCCTTGATTTAGTTTATCAGTTGGGAGTCATCAGTCAGAACTAATCAGGTTTATAGCACCCTAACCACCATCAGTGAGCTTCAAGATGCCACAAATTCGATTAGCTTTCGAATAACAGACATGATTCGATTTGAAAATGTGTGATTCACAGGGACCTAATTATAATGAATACAAACTAATTATCAAACCCCTTGGGAAATATATGGAGACGCACACAAAGTACAGTGGAACCCGTTAATGGAATAGCCACTTTACCAATGAACATTAATCAACATGGATTTGGTCACTTTGCTGTATTCCAGAGATAAACTCAGTATTTCATCAAATTATAAATTGTTTGACAGATCTCATGGAGCTCTGTCAAAGATATAATAGATTAAATGGCTGTCATGGAGGTATTGAGGCAATATTAACTCTTTAAACAATGCAAACGATAACAGAATTTCTAATTTTAATTATTTATTTTTCAAATTTTTCAAAAAACTTCAACTAAACCACACCATGTGACCCTTCACTGGAACGAGCTCGACGAGCATGTTCCAACATGGGTCACATGATATGGTTTTGCTGACATCTCTTGAAAAATATTTTTTCAACTGCATAATTTGTGTATTACACAGGCGGATGCTACTGTTTTGGTAGGTAAAGGGGCAAATAAACAGTTTACTCCTTAAACTGTATGTAATTAACGCATCAAAATTTGAACTAAAGGTATAGTAAATGGTTATGTGTTTGGAAATTATATTCAATTAATAGGGTTCACCTGGTTATTTAAGAGATATCAATTAACCCTTTACCCAACAGGCAATATAAAATTTATTATTTTATATACTGTTTTTTTAAATTGTTCAAAAAAATATCCATAAAACCATATTATGTGACCCCCCTCATTGGAACGAGCTCAATGAGCTTGTTCCAATGAGGAGTCACATATGGTTTTGTTGAAATATTTTTAAAAATGATATTTTTTCAACTGCTACATTTGCATAAAACGTGGGTGGATGTGGCCGATTTGTTGGGTAAAGGGTTAAGTGGGTTCAACTGCTCTCAGCTCCCAAGAACTTTTTTTGTCTCGATGCTTCTAATTTACTGGAGAGATTTTTCGTTGTGATCTACAGGGTCTGTTCATAGAAATCATTCTCAATGATTTAGTCTACTTTCTTTTTCCTAATTTCCAATTAATATTTTCCATTTCCTCAACCTGCATTAAACATTAACCCTTGTTGAAGGGGAAATGTTCTGAAATGGCCCACACAAATCACCACTCATATATTGGAAACAGACCAACAGTTTAGGAGAAGACTCAAATGCCACCTTCGCAACATACTTCAAAATGATCAGTATGGCTCAGCATGAATTCCAGTCAGGTGAGCTTAAAGATTAAACCATCAAAAGTTGGAGGTACACACACGTATACTTGACAATGATCATGGATACATTTTATTACAATGGTTCATAAGCCTCGGAGCAATGGACACAACCCCCCTACCCCTCCCCACCCCCCCCCCCCCCCCCAAAAAAAGAAAGAAATTAAATTAGTTATGGCAGTGACTGGTAAAAATGATTGATTAAATTTGTTGAAAAATTTTCTCCCAATTTTTAACGTGTGGTAGAATAATTACCATCATATCAATAAGAGCTGCATCTGAGCCTTCACTACCAATTCCACTGGTGTCGGAGTCTGATGGAGATGTACTTCGTCCTGCTCTGCTTCCACCACTCAAGCTGTTGTAAATCATCTTTTCTACAGGTGAAAGAGCCGTATCACTGGAAGGACTGAGAGGTGACAAAGTTCCATAGTCACTGAAAATGTTACAGCATGTTCTATAGAGAATTACCCTTCAGAAACTACTATTTTATTCCTCATTTCAGATCACTGATGAGAAGTCAATTAAAAAAAAAAAACCCAAATAATCTTCAGAATGTTAATGTCAATTAAAAGCTTTCTTGATGAGCAATATTAGCAGAGCTCAAAATAAGCGGTGTCGCGTCGCTTTTTGCTATGCAAAACTTGCAAAAAGCTACACAATGTTAAATTATGTATAGCATTTTGCAATACAAGATAATCAACTGCAGCCTATTAGGCTGCAGTTGATTATCTTGTATCGCAAAATGTAGATGAAAATTTGCAAACAAATTTGAAAACTAGTTCACGGATGCTTTACTTCTGTTTATGGAACATTCCAGGCATAACTCAGATTAACTCTCCATCAAGCATCATTAGCAACTTCATATGTAAGATGAGTTCTGTTGGTTTCAATACTTCCTGTTTTTACAACATTTTGCATAAAATGTCCATTAAAAATAACTTCAAGCCCATCAAATTAAAAATCCCAACTTCCATTTTGAGAACTCTATTAAACAACCAAGACGCCATTTATAACAGTATACAAGTCCATGCAACCCTTAAAGGCAGTTCAGTTAAAAAAACACAGTAAATGCTTCATGTGTTGCAGATCATTTGGAAATGCCAGGATATGGATGGAAACTATTCTATCTACTTAGACGAATTCAATACAAAACAGCATAACACAACTCTGGCATACAAAAATAGCTATGTAATTTTTACAAAATGCTATTCATTTTTTGGAAATGCATAGCATTTTGCTAAGCAAAGAAAAAAAGTTATTTTGAGCACTGAATATTAGTCAGTTTGTATTCTTTTCGTCATGGATAGACCAGGCTTTCCACTGATATCAGGGAATCAAATCCAAACACTAAGCACATTTCAAGGAATTTGACAATTTTCAAGGACTGCAGTTAAAACTAAAAGTCCTGTCATGAAATGTGCACAAATAGGACGTCGATCTGCGCGCTAATATATGCGTTAATGACCATGGTAAGGCTATCAAATTCTGTACATATGGCTTGTGCATAAGCAATGTTTCCCAGAAGTCCATTGGCAGAAACATTGCCTGTGTTTGCTTTGAGTAACCAGGAGAACCTGCCATGCTTTGGATGCCATTCGATATGGTAATTGCACGCAATTCTTACGCGCAATTAAGCCTAGATAAGCGCACAGTTTATGACAGGACTTCTAGTTTTAACTGTATTAGGGCTGTACAAATTGGTCTAATATTACGGCTGTACAAATTGGTCTAACGGATGTTCCATACATCTGCCGAGAAACAAGGGGATCGATTTTGTGTTCACCTACATTACTACTGTCAAATATCTTTACACGAATTGTCTTTTTATTCATTTTAACTCCTCCATACTTTGTAATGATACTAAAACCTACTGTTATGATGACATGAAGATGAAATGCTCTCTGAGCCCTTTCCAAAAGTGTATTACATAGCAGCATTACATTATAAAATTACTGACAGAAACTCATGCTATAAGGCCCCACAAAGTAGATCTTCTGTTTCTCAGGCTATTCTTTTAGTAAATTGCATGTGGGCAGGGGTTTTATTTTATTTTTCATTTTTGTAATTATTTCTTTGCAATCAGAAGTTAATGTTCTTGGTTTGTTTTATGTTTTAGGCCTCATAATCTACAGAATAGCATGGGTGGTGGTGTATTTCTTCCATTGAGTGCAAGAAGGCTTTTCATTAGGCATTGCAAAGCCTTGTTGCACTCAATGGACACATTTATCAATATTACTAACTTGGGTAAAATATCAGACATAATCTATTTAATTTTGTTTGCACTGGTAAAAAAAAGAGCATGCAACAGGCAAAAGACAATGCGGAAGGGCCTGAAAAAAAGATTTTTAACTTTTTTAGGCCTAAACTGCAGTGATATAGAATGTACATACCAGGCTGAGGAGACTTATTGAACTTCTCATCTCAGAGGTTAAAGGTGACCTGAATTAAAGTACTTTTCAGGGAAGGCAGCAGAAAGTCGGGTATTTTACAAAGCAAATTCAGGGACTTCTGTAGGGAAGGTTAAAAATTCAAAGCTTTTCATTTGAGTGGGAAACCTGAGTGTTAGCGTAATAATATCCTGTCAAACATGACAAACCGTTCCATTTTACAAAAATGACAATCTTATTAACCCTCAGCACTGTCAAAATGGCAAAGATTTCAGCATTAAATATTTAACATAAGGCCTAAAAGTTAAAAATCTGTTTCTCAGGCCCTCCCACATGCTCTCTTTTTAAAGTAAACTGAAAAAAATAATTAAATGGTTTATGTCTGATATTTTACTCACGTTAATAAAATTGATAAATTTGTCCCTTGAGTGCAAGAAGGTTTTGCAATGCTTTAGCATTGAAAGCCTTCTTGCACTCAAGGGTCAAAATACACCACCACCCCCCATGCTATTCTGTAGATTATGAGGCCAAATACATAAAACAAACCAAAATCATCAACTTTTGATGGCAAATAATTACAAAAATAAATTTAAAAAAAGCATGCCCGCCCGCATGCAATTTTACAAAAAATGGCCTGAGAAACAGAAGATCTACTTTGTGAGGCTTAATGCAGGTCGATATTTAACCAAATATACTTAATTTCAAGCTGTATATTATTAATATTAATTCCTGTAAAAATAACTGGTGAACAACCATTTTGCATGAGTGGAATAGTAGAAATAGAGAAGTTGGAGAGGCACTACAACACCCTTTTTCCTATAGGTTACAAGTATGCAATATGACAACAGGTTATGATATAAGCTCTTTATTTCCAGGTCTGCTATATCTTGTTTGACTGAGCTCGCTGAACTGAATTCAAGATATATTTGGTTAAATTTTAGCTGCAAAGCAGAATCATCAAAGAAATTTATTTATTTATTAGGGTTTACAGGTGGAGGAAGCCGGAGTACCCAGAGAGAACTACAAGCAGCTGCCAGCTTCCCAAAATCATAACCCCGCACAGCAGCACAGGCAGGGTTAGACTGGTTGAAGACATGCGCACCATCGACATGCAGTACGCCTTAGTACAAGGCGTCATCGTGCCACCAAGTGGACAATCGGGGTGAAGTGCCTTGCCTAAGAACACAATGCAGGAGTCCCAATCGATCACTCTGACAGTCAAACATCCAAGGACTAACTGGGCTCGACATTGCTCAACTTCGGTGATCTGACGAGAACCGGTTACTGCAACGCTGACACGCCCATATCAAAGAAAAGGTTAATTACTGAAAAATAAAAGGTTAAGAATCAGAAGAAGGCCAAAGAATCATTACTATCAAAATATTCCTTAGTAGGGATACTCTTTGCTATACTGGTTGTTCAATTAACTGGATTTCATTTTCATTTTAATAAAGTAGAAATTAACCCTTTAGCCAATGCACACGATATAAATTATTTTAAATATTTTTCAAAGTTTTTCAAAAAATTTCAACAAAGCCATATCACACGAGGTTTTGTTGAAATGTTTCGAAAAATAATATTTTTTTCACTGCTCCTCAATTTGGAAATGACATGGGAAGGTGCTGCAGATTTTTTAGGTATAGGGTTAACAAGAACTTACCCAAATCGCTTCAAAAGTAATATTCTAAGTTCAAAAAGACTTGGTTGCATGGTACAAATTTTCATTCTGTATGTGATTTATCAAGACACAAAACTAAAATTTCTGCACTCTAATCAATTTTTATAACAAATTTCAAAACTCTTCTACACTTCTCAGCTTTGTAGTGTTAGATAAAATCAGTCCAATGGGTGTTATTAGACAATTTCATTTTTACACAAGAGATACAAATGTGCTTGGTGCAATGGCAAATAACTAATTTGTTAAATGCTTGCCTTCTTTTACATGTTAACTGAAGAAAACCTATCCAGAGATTAATTTGACAAACTTGTTTAAAATGCCAATAGTGAGAAAATAAGCTGTGTTAACTAAACAAGTTATGTAATCATAGAACAGCAGCATTAAGCAGGAAGTTTGAGATGTGTTCTGAATATATCCCTCCAGATGTGAGCCAGGGGCAATGTTTATCACTCTAAAATTGAGATCATATGTTAACTGGTTGAGGGCTACATTATTTTTGGTGCTCTGAATTTGTTCATCAAAATTTGTTTGATTTGTATAATTTGTGATAAAACAAATTTATATGAACAAAATATGATTTGCGTTCAACTGAAAGTGAAAGGTGAGCATGGAAAATGTTAGTAGTTGCTCTGGTTCCCTCATTTTTTTTTTAAAGCCCCGATAGTGGCTTCTTGCACTCAGTTAAATCTTATAAGTCGGGAGTCGAGTTTTCTTGTCTGTGATGTAATACTGCAGGTAATCTGGATGTGACAGTTCGGCTATCTTTGGGCTGGGGGAGAATTAAACACTGAGCAGGTGCTTCTAGTCAAGTGTCGTCTGCCTGAATAGGCAGACGACACTTGACTAGAAGCACCTGCTTTTCTGTAAGTTTTTCGCGGTATGTCATGTTCAATAAATTCATTCTGAAACCCCGGTTTCCAGAGTTAATTCAAGATTAACCATGGTATAAATACAGAACATAACTCACCTCCCATTTTCAAAATCAAAGACTTAATGAGGTAAGGGGTTAACTCTTAGAAGCCGAGAGTCAAGTTTTCTTGCCTGTGATGTAATACTACAGGTAATCTGGCTGTGATGGTTCGGCTATCTTTGGGCTAAATGTTAGTAATGCTCTGTTTCCCTCTTTTTTTGGAAAGCCCTGATAGTGGCTTCTTGCACTCAGTTAACTCTTAGAAGGCTGGAGTCGAGTTTTCTTGTCTGTGATGTAATACAGCAGGTAATCTGTCTGACAGTTCGGCTATCTTTGGGCTGTGGAAAAATTAAACACTGAGCAGGTGTTTCTAGTCAAGTGTCGTCTGCTTGAATAGGCAGACAACACTTGACTAGAAGCACCTGCTTACTGTAAGTTTTTCGCAGTGTGTCATGTTCAACTAGAGGTAGTGTGAGCAAACTCACAAAGTGATACCCCCCGTGCCTGAAATGTATAAGTTAGATTATCTCCCCTTGGAAATGTCAGAATGGAATTATATTGCTTCATGCACATCTTCATATGGAGTTCTTCCATTGTGTAAAGTTTCATGAAAATTCTTCAAACGGTTTAGGAGGAGTTGCGCTTACAAGGATGGTCAGACGGACAGATTATCTCCCCTTGGAAATGTCAGAATGGAATTATATTGCTTCGTGCACATCCCCATATGGAGTTCTTCGATTGTGTAAAGTTTCATGAAAATTCTTCAAACGGTTTATGAGGAGTTGCGCTTACGATGGATGGACAGATGGACAGACGTACAGACAGACAGACAGACAGACCGATTCCTATATACCCCCCAAACTTTGTTTGTGGGGGGTATAATAAATTCATTCTGATTCCCCGGCTTCTAAGAGTTAATATAATAAAATATGCTGTACTTTTTAGAGATTTTTTACTATAGATGCCAAAATATATGAAAACTAAATTGATTAAATCTGCATAAGCAAACAAAGTTATTTTTTATGAAAAAATACACCAACTGGACTCCTTGCTACTGTACTTTTAGCTACTCAATGGTGGATCTGAAGGGGAACGAGACCCGTCTTTGCAATCCTCTATTTGAAAAAAATTCCTTTTCATAAGAAAAAAAGCTTTTATGCATGGAACTGCAATTTATTCACAATTCTTGTACTTTGTCACTTTTTTCAAAAAGTACCAGGAAGTTGTATAAAAGCTTCTGAAACATTCCAATGCCTATTATACAGTGGAGCCCCAGTTAATTGGATCTCTCTTAACTGAATAACCCTGTTAACTGAATATAATTTCCCAACACAAAACCATTTACCATACCTCCAGTACAAACTTGACATGTTAATTGAATATAGGTCATAGAGTAAACTCCTGTCAATTGAATAAAAAATCTTGAAGCCTGTCGGGGAAATTACCCTGACTCGCCCCTGTTTTCCTTTGTTTATAGATCCATTTGGCCTTAGTACATCCAATACAGGCATTAATCTATTATATCTTGGAGCTCTGTCAAACAAGATATAATAGAACAAATGCTAAGTTTATCTCTAGAATACAGGGAAGTGACACAATCCCTGACAATTGAATACTCCTGTTAACTGAATAATTTTCATCGGTAAAGTGGCTATTCAATTAACAGGGTTCCACTGTAGTAGCTTCCAACTATCCTTGGACGGCCTTTTGAGATAGCTTTCCAAACTCAAAGTCAGATATTACTTTGTTTATTGGAGTTTAATGACACTTTCAACAGTCAGGGTCACATTGTGTCAGCCAAATGTTTAGGTAGAGGAAAGTGGCATATCCAGATAGATCCATCAAGCCAGCAACTGTCACTCTCCAACTTACCAAGTCTACAAACAGGGTTAGCAGTGGTTGAAGGCAGGTGCTCCACTGACTTGCAGCACAACTAAGTACAAAGTGCCACAATACTCCCATATAGGTAATCAGCCTTCGTGACGTAGGTCTGGCTGGGACTATTGCAAATTTTGTCCGACCTTGACCTTGAATGCTCGCACAAATTCTTGTTATCACTACTCCAGAAAAGCTTGAGGTATCAAGAGTTTTTGCATAATATTTGCCTGAATGTGCGATACAAAATGCACGAAAATGGTAGGGGGCAGAATTTGGGTTCGGGAGATGGTGTGGGTAAAAAATTTTGGGCCGCTTTTCCTCAATGTTATCGCTACTGATTCAGAATGGCGTGAGATATCAAATCCAGACTGTTTGCATTATGTCTGCCTATGTGTGTGGTATATGTGCAAAAATGGTAGGGGTTAAACATCAGGTTTGGGAGATCAGTGGGGGCCAAAAAGTTAAGTGATATATTGAAATGGCGGAAATATAGATCTGACATTGCGAAATATGACACACTTGCTGAAAATAAGAGGCCTGTATTTTATCTTTAGTCTATCCGACACTTACCGCATATGAATCTGGAATATTGGTGACCACAGAGATCAGGCCATGCTTGTGACATGCCCAGTTGTAAATATATGGGTGTTTGAGGAAGGAAATAGGGTTAGATGCAAGGAGGTATGCTGTATGTAATTCCAAACTCCATCTGCTGGAATCAGTGTGCCATGACAGAAACATGGACGACGGAGCACTTCTGAATGTAACATATCCTACCTCTTTTTCATGCTGTAGCACGTTTCTAAAAAGTTATCTATTTTTGACATAAAAATAGTCATTAATCAGTGGCCGACGATCTTGGTATTTTTGTATGGAAATGGCAGAGTTGTCAGTTTAAGGCAGTCTAAGATAAACAGTTCAACTCCAACCATTTGGCCCTATATAAAGGTGCGAGTGGTTAAAGTTGAACAATTCATCAAAGACAGAAATAATACTAAACTCGGCCGGTCAAAGGTTAAGAGTGAGTGGAAAAGTCACTGCATTGAGAATAAAGCAGGGACGAACTATTCTCTCGGTTTCCACATGATCCACAGTGTTCCCTCATGGTCTTGACACTCAACACATATATGAAACTGTCAAGCAGGGACCATAGAACAAATTTTGAAAATTTAAAGTACTTGCATTCAGGGGTTGGACACAGTAGGCGTATGCCTGTCAATGTTGTTTCTTCAATTTTAATGTCAAACATGGTGACGACGCCACCGGTATCCCCTGCCAAGGGTTTCTAAGTTGAAGGGTTTCGAAGTTGAAAAAAATGGTAAAAGGCCCATAACTCTATAATAAAAAAAAAAAAAAAAATGGACAAAACCTATTATTTGTGAATATCATTTCCTCCATGGCGGTCTATCAGCATACCAAAGATTTAAATCCAACATCCACTGACTTGAGATATGAAGGTCCAAAGTTGCTATAGATGGACAGATGAACGGATGAATGGATGGTGACCCCATTTCTATATCCTCTGGAAACTTTTGGTGGGGGATAATATTAGCCAATTTACAGCTTTTTTTGTCATTAACCCATCCGCGATTTCTGTTTACTTTTACCAACTGGCAACTAAGAAGTTAAAAAGGCAGTGTTGTGACCATTGGCGATGGTCTTGAACATGCAAATTTGATTTAGTCCCATCTCTGCACCCATAACAGTGAGTTGTAAGTCTTAAGTGGCACTATCCCAGTGAGAAAAATCTGAGTGCATCCCGGTGCCATTTTGCACTAGCTTGAAAAAGACCAAATTAAAATGAAAGTATCAATGACACTGTAGCTCAACTTGACAAACTTGAACTTGGTATGTTATAAGTGAAATGGCAAAATTGAAGATCACTGGTAGCAATGTTATTTGGTGAAATTTAACTGGTAGAGTGCTAAATTATTTTCAGTCCTCAGATCTTGTACACATGTCTTTGCCTTGTTATAATATATGGGAGAGTGCCTATGTGCACTCTTCCATAAATTATAACAAGGCAAACCCTTACAGACTAAATAATATCACTTCAATGATAATACAAAGCACATACACTGAATATGAGCCTTCAAGTTGTGGTACCTGCATTTCAGAATAAAGCCCAAATATGGGCTTCCAGAACTCTACCAGTTAAACATAACAGCATTGTGTGTGCACAACGACAGAGAAATCCATGCATTTTTAAATGTAAACTGTAAGGCTGGCTATAGAGAGAATGCTGATACACAAATGCAGTAAGTTCAGAGGTTATTGTAAATGGCAACTTTTTTCACAGAAATGAATGCTGATCAATTGCTCCTATCTAGAGGGCCCGCCTCATGAGCACACCAAGTTAAAAAAAACAATCCAAAGATAAATGTGCCTTATAGGTCATGTCAAAGACAAATGTTGATGCACAAATGCAATAAATTCAAAGACTGTTGCTAAGGCCAAAAAAAAAAAATCAATTGATTCTCAGGCAATTTTTTTTTCAAATCAATGAGGGAGGGAGGATTTTATTTTTATTTTTTATTTTTATTTCTTCCAGATGGTGAGAAAGGATTGAGAGGCAAAAGTCACTTTCTGATGTCTGTTTTTACCTGAAAAGCATGGAAAGTGCATATTGTAAAATGATATACAAATAAAACTAATTTTATTGAAAACTAAAACTGTTTTTCTTTATTTTCTGATATCACCACTTTTTGTATTTAGAAACAGAACTCTGACTTCACTTTTAAACTTTTACAAAGCAGAACTATTTTATGAATACTAGATATTATTGACCACCCTCGTATTATTTTGGTATCATTGTGAGTTATTTGGATTTTTAGTATGACCCATGGTGAGAGTGTTCTTCTCTGTAACAGAAGGTATATTCTTTTTAAAAAAAATATTTAAAGTGTTTAAAATAAATTTCAAGTTCATATAAGAAGCTGGGTCATTCATGGTTTCTGAATACCCTGAGTTGAAAAGCGTAGTTAAAAAAGTTTTCGATATCCTTCGTAAATTAAGCGTTATTAACAATTTGAGTTAATTAATTTCTTTGGTAAATGACAAAACATTTCAGTTGTCTCCCTTTCCGGCTGCGTTGGGTAATAATACACTGTTCAGAAAACTGACAATTTCTGCCAACCATCTTTCACTGACACGTGCGATTGGTGCTTTGAAGGTCTGCCATTCTTATCCATCTAAATACCTGTGATTTCTATTGTAGCCTTATTACATTTAACCCCCTTCCAACAAACTTCACAAGTTTTCAAAGAAAAACATTCAATGCAAATTGCGGGGCGAATTTCAATGCAGCCAATTTTTCAGTGGAACAGAGCGTAACCGCAAGCAATTTCGATATGGACGAACTGTCTCCAATACATTTTTTTTGTTTTGAAACGGTGGTTAACTTTTAATAAATTCTAATTAACTCGATGCGTGTCTTGTGTGATTCGTTGTTTTGTCTGGTACTTTGTTTTTAAATAGCCATTTTGTGCTGGTTGCTATCAGTTGGGGCGAATTGTTCGAACGACTACGCCATTGCAATTCTTTTCAGAAATATAAAATTGGGCTAGTTTAGGCTATTTTCATAGCCGTGTGACGGACTTTAACAGCAACCGTATTTACTGTTTTTTGCGGAAGCGTGTGTTTTTAAAAAATAAAACATAAGAAAATACAGTAAACTGCCATGTCTCCCAAGGAAGTTTAGAAGGGCGACTTGAATTTCGCCCCCAATGTAAGCCAAGGCCAGAGGCTCTCACACTTAACACACGCCTGTGTATATTTACCTGTTTATTCGTTGGTTTTGGGCCTTAAAACCAATAGTCCCGTTTCAATTTCCCTGTTTCCTATTTTCTTGCAATGACGGTCCAAATAAAAAGGCCCAATGCGGGCCATTTTTTTCAACGCGGCGGTGCCTGAGAATCAATTCCTTTTTTTTTTTTGGCCTAACAGCAACAGTTTTTGATGGAAACAAATATCTATAGCTCCTATCTTTGTCACCATGTATAAGTTCAAAGGTTTTTGCCACCGGCAACATTTTTTGACAGAAATGGAAGTAAATTGATAGCTCCCATACAGATGTCATCCCCACACAAGACCACCAAGTTTCCAAGCGATCCAATCATAAAAGTGCCCTGCAGGGTGTGTCAAAGGGAAAAAATATTGATGCATAACTGCACTATGTTTTTACTAAGTTCATCAAAGGTTATTGCCAACAGCAACTATTCTTGATTGCAAATGGAAAAAAAATCGATAGCTCCAATCTAGAGGGCACCCCAAACAAGCATACCAAATTTTAAAGTGATCCAATCAAAAATGTGTCCTGCAGGGAGTGCCAAAGGGAAATATTGATGCATAACTGCACGAAGTTCATCAAATGTCATTGCCAATGGCATCATTTTTTGACAGACAAGGATGAAAATAAATAGCTCCTTTCTAGAGGTCACCCCAAACAAGTATACCAAGTTTCAAAGTTATTCAATCATAGATCCTAAATGTGTCCTGCAGTGCGCGTCAAAGGAAAATATTGATGCCTGACTAAACTAAGTTCAAAGGACATTGCCAGCGGCAACATATTTTGATGGAAATGGAAGAAAATCAATAGCACCCATCTAGAGGTAACCCCAAACAAGCATAGCAAGTTTCAAACCTATCTGATCATAAAGGTGCCTTTAGGGCATGCCAAAGGAATACATTGATGCCTGACTTAACCAAGTTCAAAGGTCACTGCCAGCGGCAACATTTTTTGACGGAAATGGAAGAAAATCGATAGCTCCCATCTGGAGGTCACCCCAAGCAGGCATGCCACCTTTCAATGCAATCTGAGCATAAATGTGCACTGCAGGGAGTGCCAAAGGGAAATACTGAGGTCTGACCAAGTTGAAAGGTCGTTGCCAGCTGCAACATTTTTTGATGGAAATAGAAGAGGATAACTCCCATCTATAGGTCACCCCAAACAGGTACACCAGGTTTCAAAGCAATTCGATCACAAATGAACACTGCAGGGTGTCCCAAAGGGAAATACTGCTGCATAACTGCACTAGGTTCATCAGCAACAATTTTGGATAAAATTTGAAGAAAACAGACAGCTACCATCTATAGGTAACCCCAAACAAGCATACCAAATTTCAAACTGATCTGATCATAAATGTGCCCTGTCGGGCGTGCAAATATATATATTGATGCCTGACTAAACTGAGTTCAAAGGTTGTTGACAGCAGCAAGAGTTTTTGACGGAAATGGAAAAAAATCAGTAGCTCCAATCTAGAGGTCACCCCAAACAAGCATACCAAGTTTCTTAGTGATCCAGTCAAAAATGTGCACTGCAGGGTGTGCCAAAGGGCAATATGATGCAGAACTGCATTTAGTTCATCGAAGGCTATTGCAAGTGGCAACATTTTTTTAAGAAAATGGAAGAAAATCGATAGCTCCCATCTAGAGGTAACCCCAAACAAGCATACCAAGTTTCAAACCAACTGATCATAAATGTGTCCTATAGGGCATGCCAAAAGAATATATTGATGCTTGATGAAACCAAATTGAATGGTTGTTGCCAGCGGCAACATTTTTTGCTGGAAATGGAAGAAAATCAACAGCTCCCATTTAGAGGTCACCCCAAACAAACATACCAGGATTCAAAGCAATATGATCACAAGTGTACCCTGTAGGGTGTGCTAAAGGAATATACTGATGCCTGACTAAACCAAATTGAATGGTTGTTGTCAGCGGTAACATTTTTTGACTGAAATGGAATAAATTTGATAGCTCCCTTCGAGAGGTCACCCCTAACAAGTCTTATTTATTTATTGGTGTTTAAGGTCACACAGTTTTGCACAATGGCTAATCATGACCACAACATGAGTATCAACTCAAGACCAGGGCTGAGTGTTAATAAGCCATGTTGCCCATTTTAGAGAGGGTTTGCATCTTCCAAAGATTGGTGACTGGGTCCTTTTTTTACCAGTAAAACAGAGCTTGTTTACCACAGTGAACAGGCACTGCTTCACTTCCCGGGGTTCCCGCGGGGGCCCAAACAAGCTTACCAAGTTTCAAATCGATCTGATCATAAATGAGACCTGTGCGGTGTGCACAAGGAAATTGTGGTCATACGTATGCCCGCACGTATGTATGTATGTACGTACATACTTACGTACAGCGACGGATGAGAAGTGATGGCAACAGGTCAGCTTGACTTTGGCAAGTTGAGCTAAAAATTACCTTCTTATGGGCGACTTTCTATGTTAAAAGGCGACAGACATCTTCCTCTCGATGTTGGGGCAAACAGTCATCGGCCATGCTTCGTTGGATGGCTTCCAGATATTACTCTGCACTTCATCTACTTATTATACTTCCCATGTTTTACGTGGAAGTATCTGAATATATTGCTCAGCAATTTCAATTCCATTCTGATTTTGATTTAAAATCACAATACAAAGACAGCTCAGACATGAGGGAAAACAATTTAGTGCCATGACTTGTTCTCCGAAAAAAATATCACACAATTCGTCACTGTAGTGTTTATGTTTCTTTGTTCATGAATATTAATTCAGCTGTTTATGGAGTGTGGGGACACATCGATCTACGCGTTAACCTACGCGTTATGACCATAATAAGACTATCAAATTATGTATATATAGCCTGTGCACAAGCAATGTTTCAGCTAATGGACCTCCGGGTAACCCGGAGGTCCATTGGCAGAAACATTGCCTGTGTTTGCTATGAGTAACCAGGAGAACCTGCCGTGCTTTGGATGCCATTCGATATGGTAATTGCTCGCAATTCCTACGCGCAATTAAGCCTAGATAAGCACACAGTTTATGACAGGACTTCTAGTTTTAACTGTATTAGGGCTGTACAAATTGGTCTAATATTACGGCTGTACAAATTGGTCCAACGGATGTTCCATACATCTGCCGAGAAACAAGGGGATCGATTTTGTGTTCACCTACATTACTACTGTCAAATATCTTTAGCCTGTGCACAAGCAATGTTTCAGCTAATGGACCTCCGGGTAACCCGGAGGTCCATTGGCAGAAACATTGCCTGTGTGTGCTATGAGTAACCAGGAGAACCTGCCATGCTTTGGGTGCCATTCGATATGGCAATTGCGCGCAATTCTAACAGGCAATTAAGCCTAGATAAGCGCACAATTCTTGACAGGACTTCTAGTTCTAACTGTATACAACAGTTACACATGAAAAGACTGCAATTTAGCTGAAAATTGGGACTGCCACTAATTGGTATGGTACCAGAAAAAGATTTTAAAAAAATATGACTTGATTTTAACCACTGCAACAACTTTCATTGTGGATGTGGTTTCGACAATTATTGACACGAGCTGGCACATGATTGAAAATAAGGCCACCTATTAGTATTGACAGTTTCAGAAATGAAACAAGTCGATGTTGATGTGCGAGGTATATTTTTTAATGAAGAATACTTACCTCATTAAAAGCTCACTCAATTTATTAACCCTTTACCCAACGTAGAGAATATCAAAATTTATTATTTTAATTACTATTTTTAATTTTTCCAAAATATTCAACAAAACCATAACATGTGACCCCTCATTGGAACGAGCTCGATGAGCTCGTTCCAATGAGGGGTCACATGATATGGTTTTGTTGAAATATTTTGAGAAATATTTTTTCAACTGCTTAATTTGCAAATTATGCGAGCGGATGCAGGTGAATCGATAGGTAAAGGGTTAAGCAATTTCCAAACTATCTCGATTTGTACAAGCATTTTGGCAATTAATTTTCATACAGTCTCGCCTGGAAACGTTCTATCAGGTTGCTTTGTAGTTTGATTTCCAGGATTTGCTCCGTTTCACGGGAATCCACTTAGATTTGTGCACAATATTGGGAAATTTTGACACCAAATAAACTAATTAAGGTCATAACTACACCCATAAAAGTCAGATTGCACTAATTTTCCCAATTCAATCAGTTGACATTTGTTTGAGTTATGACACCAATGAGCTCAAAATTCACGACATTAATTAAGAGCCAGAACAACAAAGAACAGTCAGAAAGCAGTTTTCTAACTCCAGATATTTCTGTGAAAGACTCCTATACCAGGCCTGGAAATAAAAGGCTTACATTGTAACCCATGGGCAGGTAATGCTGTGCAGTATGGTGGTAACCCAAAGGAAAAAGGGTGTTGTGATGCTTCTCAGGCTTCTGTTTTAACAATGCAATTCATGGTTTTACATCAAGGGATTTGTGTCTAAATAAATAACAAATAACGCATGATCTCTACAGATGGGTGGTATTGGAATATTGAGTTCAGTATCGGTTTCGGTATTTTTAGGGGAGTATACCTCGGTATCGGTTCGGATTTCGGTATCTAACTTGACAGATTTGCCGATAGTACCAAAGAGGAATACAGGCCAGGTAAAACAGAATAAGTTGTAGTAGTACCATTCTATCACAACGCTATTAATGACACTGGCAATGAGCTCAACAGCAGCATTCTTTTATAACCACAAATCATATCTACAGTAATTTTGTGACTTGTTCTGAACGCAGCTAATGGATGTAGTGAGGGCAAAAAAGGTTGATCAATAAGGGGATTTTGGTTCGTGTCACAGTAATTTTTTCGACATATTACAAAAATTTATATACAATTAACAGGACTTTACTCTACAACCCATATACAATTAACAGATCAAATTTGTACTGAAGGTATGCTAAATGGTTTTGTGTTTGAAAATTATATTCAATTAACAAGGATATACAATTAAGAGATATCCAATTAAGTGGTCTCCACTGTAATTTGATAAAGTTATGTTGTATTACTCTGTCGTACCTACAGTTCTTTCATGTATTTTATAGTTCACGTAACCTACACATAACCTAAATGATCGCTCACAGGTTATTTCTAGGCTTGCTCTACCAAATACAGTGGAGTCCACTTAATTGGATATCTCTTAACTGAATAACCCTGTTAATTGAATATACTTTCCCACCATAAAACCATTTACCATATCTCCAGTACAAATTTGAGCGGTTAATTGAATATAGGTTATAGAGTAAACTCCTGTTAATTAAATAAAAAAAATCTTGTAACCTGTCAAGAAATTACCCTGACTCTTCCCAGTTTTCCTTTGTTTATAGACTTATTTGGCCTCAGTAATCCAATACAGGTATTTAATCTGATATGTCTTGTTTGACAAGAGCTCATAGAGAGAGTTCTGTCAAACAAGATATAATAGAATAAAAGCTAAGTTTATCTCTAGAATACAGGAAAGTGACACAATCCCTCTTAATTGAATACCCCTGTTAATTGAATAATTTTCATTGGCAAAGTGGCTATTCAATTAACAGGGCTCCACCGTACCAGTAAAACTGGTTGACATTTGTGTTAATGTGCTGGATTATATTCGTTTGAGTTAACGTGCCAACAGGTTAAAAATTCATGAGAATTTGGAGATTATAAACAATAACTTTACAACGAAAAGTAAAACTGCATTGGTTTTGGAATTCCAGATATTTTTTCTGGAAGACTCAGTTAGCAAATACCAATTGACATTTGTTACTAGTTATTGCACAATGAGCTGAAAATGAGTGAACTGTCACAAAGGACAATAACTCTTGGCAGAAAGTGCGAGCAGATTCAATTTTTTTTAAATCCATCCTTGTAATTTTGTTCTAGTTTAGCGATGTGCAAACAGCCGCCTGCCAGCCTATCTCACCAATCCACAGGTTGATGTCTTTTGCAAAAAATTTCAATAAAAAATATTACCTGTAACTACTACTGCCTGAGCTGGTGATTCTCTCCCCTTTGATTGGTCTAGTTTTTCTGGCTGGTGTAGTGTAATCCTGGTTTCCATAGATGTTATAGCCGCTTGGAGTCTGAGAAACCTGTTGTCCACTAGATGAGGAGAAAAGTTGGAAACCTGAGGATGTAAAAATAGTTATCTGCAGGGGTTGAATTATATTGCTAAATCACCTTCCACTGAAAGGTTGGGCAGGACATGAAAAATTTGATGGTGTCCCGAAATTAGACATGTCCTCAAGTTATTGTCAACCCATAGGTTTGGTGTGACTTTTTTGTTGTTCTCAAAACGGTAAGAAATAGAAAAATTCAGAAACTGATTGCTGCATCAGAAATGTGGAACTCAAGTTCTTTAGCGGGAATTACGAGACCACTATATAGAATAGACAGTTTCTATTTCTCTCAGACAGACATGTTAACATCAGTAAAACATTTTTAGGACTTGAGGGTGATTTTCATGGAAAATGAATGGATCTCATGGATAAGTTTCATTATGTTTTTCTTTCTTTGGATGGTCGTTTTTCTTCTCATGCACTGACTTCAGAGAGGGAACATTTGACCTTCAAGAATTGACATTTTCCTCATTGTTGGCAAAACAATATTTTGTCTTCACCTGTTTCCAATCCATATGGAACTCTCAGGAAATTGATGCCATAACTGTGACTCATAATGGACTATTGTGTTAGAAACTTTACGGAAATACGTTTGTTGTGTATAGATTTTCAGTTCTAAATTTTCAGCATCTCACAGAACCAATGTGAATTATTGCATACAAATTGTTACCTATTTTTGAACTGCATTTTTTATGAATCAGATGAGTTCCAAATTTGAACTAATGAATAAAATTATATTTTTAATCCCTTCTGAATTTTAATGATAAGGAAGCACTCTTTTATTGAATGTGAATGGAAGAAATGAGCTCAAGTTACGTAATTTACTGCCAACATTAAAAAATTCTACCCAATGCTTTGATTGTTATGAATAAAACAGAGGAAAATGTGGATATATCGAGATATGTAAAATAGATAAAATTTATTCTATATATTTCACTTGTGCAGTATAGTAATCCACATGTGGGCACTGATGTCCACGCATGCGTTTACAATAAAAATCAGTAAAATTTTAATTAATAAAGCACTGGGTTGTACTCTGGACTTCATAAATTAAATTTTTGATGATTATTCCTATAATTAAGAGTTTAGAATGTAATATTATTGCATCTGTGGAAATATTGCCCACCTGTGGAAAGTGACCAGTCCTCGGCAGCCATACTGTATCCATATTTTGGGTTTTATTCATTACAGTCACAGCTTCAAAGGCTCATGATTTGACAATGAGCATCTCAAAACTGGAAAAAACTATTTGTTCGATAATTTATATGGGACTTTTTGCCCTCTCTGAGGGCACCAGGAAATGGCATCTCCAGGACCTGAAATTTCAAATTTTCTCACATCAGCGAGAACCATGGTGGGCCAGTTGTGTCAAGTGTCCCTAAATTAGCATGATATAAAGGCCTGATGTCTGTGTCCTTGACCCACAAAGGTTGGTCATGAGTTTTATATGGGACACGCTATCTAGTGGTGGTCTTGTGTTCATGTTTCATTGTGGTATTTTTCCACCAAAAAGTTATCGCCTGGACAAAAAAAATTTTGGTGTGCATGCTGAACCCATGTGTAGACTAACCTTGACACAGACGAGTCAGTTGTGAATCTTATATGCAACATGAAGTCTAGTGCTTGTCCACATGCGTAACTTTCATCGTGATACCTCCTTCCTCTAAAAATGATGGTCCAAATATGAAAAAGATTATATGCATACCGATTCCATGTGCTGCCCCTTATCTGTAACCTCGACGAGTCACTAAAAATTTTTGTACTTGACTCACCATCTAGATGTGTAAGGTTCAGTGTGATATCTCCTTTGACTGAAATGCTATAGCCCTGAGGCATGAAGCAGCTAACTGGAAGAGTGTTAAACTATTTTTGGTCATCAAAATTTGTTCACATGTTGTTTTGTTACAATTTATGGGAGAGTGCCCAGAGGCATTCTCCCATAAATTCAAACATGGCAAATCCACACAGATAAATAATTTCACTTCAAATATAATATGAAGCCTTTAAGTTGTGGCACAATGCACTTAAGAATATAGCCCAAATGTGGGCTTCCAGCACTCTACCAGTTAATGACCCAGACAATGCCATAACATGATGCATTCAAACAAGAGGTCCCAGGGGGCCTGAGGGTGCTCACCTGACAAGGTAGCCTAAATATCAACCCAGAGAATTGATTTCAACAAGTTGCATCTGCTCCTCCTAAGAAAAGCTTATACCAAATATCCAAAGATTCTGACCAGTGGATCTAAAAAAAAAAAAAAGAAGATTTTTAAAGAATATTCCTCATATTGAACCAAGTTATAATTCGGGCTCCCACAGGGAGCCCATATATGAACCCAGGGACTTGGCTTTAACAAACTTGAATCTCACCCCCCTAAGGATGCTGCACACCAAATATCAAAACATTCCGACTGCTGGATCTGAAGAAGATTTTTAAAGAAAATTCCTCATTTTGAACTAAGTTATCATTCATGCTCCCACAGTGAGCCCAAATATGGACCTAGGGACATGGCTTGAACAAACTTGAATCTCACCCCCCCCCCCCCCACCCCCCTTAAGTATGCTGCATACCAAATATCAAAACATTCTGACTGCAAGATCTGAAGAAGATTTTTAAAGAAAATACCTCACTTTGAACCAAGTTATAATTCGGGCTACCACAGTGAGCCCAAATATGAACCCAGGGACTTGGCTTGAACAAACTCACCCCCCTAAGCATGGTGCATACCCAATATCAAAAGATTCTGCCTGCTGGATCTTGAGAAAAAGATTTTCAAAGAAATTTGCCTGAAATGCACTAGCACTAAGTTCAAATTTGGGCTCCTAGACTGAGCCCAAATATAAACCCAGGAAGCCGATTTGAACAAACTTGAATCAGATCCACCCCACAATGTTGCATACCAAATATCAAAAGATTCTGCCTGCTGGATCTGGAGACGATTTTTGAAGAAATTTGCCTGAAATGCACTAAGTTCGAATTCGAGCTTCTATAGTGAGCCCAAATATGAATCTAGGGAGCTGATTTGAACAAACTTGAATCAGATCCACCCCACAATGTTGCATACCAAATATCAAAAGATTCTGCCTGCTGGATCTGGAGAAGATTTTTGAAGAAATTTGCTTGAAATACACTAAGTTCGAAATCAGGCTCCTATACTGAGACCAAATATGAACCCAGGGGGGCCGATTTGAACAAACTTGAATCAGATCCACCCTATAATGTTGCATACCAAATATCAAAAGATTCTGCATGCTGGATCTGGAGAAGATTTTTTAATGTTTTTCCCATTGCCCACAGCGTTAAAAAGTGCTGACTCAGCACTTTTTCAAAGTCCTGAAAAAAGTACCTTGTGATCAAACCGATAAGGATTTTTTGTAACCATTCTATTCTACTGGATAAAAGTAAGCTTTATACATAAGAATTCTCTGTGCTGTGTAGTTTTGGAGATATGGCAGTTTTAAGGTTTTTACTATTTTTAGCTCCCGAGGTTCCCACGGGGCAATGAGAAAAAATTTTTTTGCATCAATCAACTACTTATGACCCATTATCATCTCATAAGAAATTTGGTTCAAATCGACCTCACGGTTCTGAAAACAGAAATTTTAGGCGTGGCAAAAATTTTTGCCCCTACCATAACGAAGGCAATAATGCCTGACAAACATCTCTTGAACAAACTTGATTCTAAACCTCAAAAGGACTCTGTATACCACATATCAAGTCTCTGCTACTGGTGGTTCATTAGAATTAGATTTTCAAAAAATTGGGCCATTTCCCCCCACCCCCCCCCCCTCCTGCTCAATAGGAGACGAAATCTAATTTGCACAAAAATCAAAATGCCCCAATATAACCACTACTTATATGAAATTTAATTAAAATGTGGCCAGTGGTTTAGGAGAAAGAGGCTCAAACTCCACCTTCGACGGACGAAGAGTGATAAGAAAAGCTCACCCTGACTTTCAGTCAGGTGAGCTAAAAATGGGCAAATACAGATGCAAGTGCCATCAGCCTATCTAAATGATGAATTGAATGATGTATTGGGTCAAGGTTGAATGATGGACTAGTGTTGCCATGACTATATAACTTTTCAGAATTCCTGATTCGGTCATCATTTATTTAAATTTATTGGGTGTTTTGAGTTCACATATTTCTGCACAATGGCTAATTGCTTATCGATATAAAGTCAAGTTCAGCCAATTGTTTATACCCATGTTGCCCATTTTAGAAGACTTATCAGTAAAACCAAGCTTACAGTTCTGCTGCCATGAACTGGCTACTTTCCATGAGGGTGGGGGTGGGGCAATATTAGATTCCTAACAATAATTATAGAAATAATCACCAAAAAATTAATGAAGCACCGGGTACAACCTGGTGCTTCATCAATTAAAATTTTATTGATTTTTGATTTTTATTGCCTGGTAAATAAATGCATGCGTGGACATAACTGTCCATGTGTGGGTTACGACCAGTCCACGGTGCCTGTACTGTATTTGCTGCAGTAAAAAAACATTCACTACCTTGGGTTCCCACAAGGAATCGGTCATCATTATCAATGGTTAGTCCATTATTCATCCATAATATGTACACAATATATCATGAAATCAAACAATAAAATACAGTATGGTCACTTTCCATGTGTGAGCAACATTTCCAGGGATGCAATAGAGTAGAGCCCACTTAAGTGGATATCTCTTAACTGAATAACCCTGTTAATTGAATATAATTTTCCAACACAAAACCTTTTACCATACCTCCAGTACAAATTTCACCTGTTAACTGAATATAGGTTATAGAGGAAACTCCTGTTAATTGAATAAAAAATCTTGTATCCTGTTAAATTACTCTCACTTTCCCCAGTTTTCCTTTGTCAACAGACCTATCTGGCCTCAGTACATCCAATACAGGCATTTAATCTATTATATCTTGTTTGACAGAGCTCATGGAGGTCTGTCAAACAAGATATAATGGAATAAATGCTAGGTTTATCTCTAGAATACAGGAAAGTGACACAATCCCTGTTAATTGAATACTCCTGTTAATTGAATAATTTTCAATTGCAAAGTGGATATTCAATTATTAGGGTTCCACTGTATTAGATTCCAAATCCTAATTATCGGAATAATCTTCGATGAAACTAAATAGAAAGGTCCAGTAATGCCAATTCATTCACTCAAGTTTCTACAGAAGACATCGAGGTGAGGGATGAGACCTGCTTTGTGTGCTAATAAAATTGACAATTTATATGCCAAATTTGAAAAAGATCGAGTGAGAGGTGCAGATTGTTGGGTGTGCAAATGGAAGTGATGACAATTTATATGCCAAATCCAAGATGGCCACTCCTGGCCATATTTTTCAACGAAATTTAGAAAAATTCTATAGCTTCTATCTAGACATCACACCAAAGCTAAAAATATGAAATCAAAAATAGGCAGATGAAATCGTTAGATGTGTACCCATATGCGCAACTAGTAGAAAGCTGTATGACGGAGGGTCACCACAGATGCCGACATTATGTCCACTATACATGGTATGGGTACATATAGAAATGGATTGGAGGAGTGTCTGATTTGATGGATAAAGGGTCAATATCTCCGGATCAAATTATCAGATTTAC
Source organism: Pictodentalium vernedei (assembly GCA_031216915.1). Classification (NCBI taxonomy): domain Eukaryota; kingdom Metazoa; phylum Mollusca; class Scaphopoda; order Dentaliida; family Dentaliidae; genus Pictodentalium; species Pictodentalium vernedei. The sequence continues at coordinate 72,303,528 of CM062292.1, read as the reverse complement.
ATAAAAAAAACTATACAGCACAGCATATCAGTAACCTGAATAAATATATAAAGTAACATGACAATCGGATGGATATTTTTTGAGTTATCTCATGCCAAAGGGATTGGAGGAATTTTTAATTTGAAGTATAAAGGGTTAATATCTCAGGATCAAATTGTCAGATTTACACCAAAAACTATACAGCTCGGCACATCAGTAACCTGAACACAAATATAAAGTAACTTGACAATCCAAGCAATATTTTTCAAGTTATCGAATGCCAAAGGGATTGGAGGAATTTTCAATTTGAAGGATAAAGGGTTAATATCTCGGGATCAAATCATCAGATTTACACCAAAAACTATACAGCTCAGCAAATGAGTAACCTGAACACAGATATAAAGTAACTTGACAATCCAAGCAATATTTTTCAAGTTACCGAATGCCAAAGAAATGGATACGGATGCCAGGCAGACGGACGGATGGACGGACAGATGGACGGACGGACAGACGGACAAAGGATGGACGAATGACCACCCCGGATGCCAGCATTATGTGTACCATTCATAGTATGGGTACACATAAAAAAGAATCAGGTGAGAAATGCGGTCTGTAGGGTGTGCTAATGGAAATGTTAATTTATAGGCCAAATCAAAGATGGCCACCGGCAACCATGTTTTTGAATGAAATTCAGAAAAAGTCGATAGCTCCCATCTTGACATCACAACAAAGGTACATTTGAAATTTGAAAAGTTTAGGCGAGAGATACGGCCTGTAAGGTGTGCTGATAGAATTGTGGACAATTAATATTCCAAATCCAAAATGGCTGCCGGTGGCTAATGGCAACATTTCTCAACAGAAATGCAAGAAAATCAATAGCTCCCATCTGGTGATCACCCCAAACAAGCATACCAAGTTTCAAAGCAATTCATTCATGAATGCACATTGCAGGTGTGACGAAATGGCCTTAGCTGTCGGCTTTCGTTTTTATAAACGGCGCTCGGATCTTCTGATGCCATTCTTGTAACAACGACAAGCCAGTTTTATTTATGTTGCAATTGGCAACCTGTATTTCGCAGGCACGTATAACCCGACAATTTGTAGGTCAAATTGGCGTCTGTACATCGGAATGAAATTATCCGTATAAATCACTTTGACATGAAAGAACTCACCTCGCAACAAATTCCTAGTATCACATCCTGCATAAATTAATCCATTTATATCCGAATCGGGAATTATCCTTTGCAAGAATAGCAATTTTAGGCCGTAAATATTCACGTTTTTCGGGAAATATGCTTGCAGTTTAAAATTCGAACTCCGCGCGTGCGCATTTAGTCGTTCCTCCGTCCCAGTTCCTGAACGCTATTCTTGAAATTGTACCCACGAAGTATTGACCCATTTACAGCAAGCTGGCTTATTAAACCAAATACCGTGAATTTGTTGCGTGGTGAAGCTTAAAATTAAATAATGTTGAATATGTTTGGGGATTTGCATTCCTATTTGAATGCAAATGCTGTAAGATTGGCGTTTAGAAAACTGTGTTGAGTATGAGACTATATCACGTGATCCACACCCAACGTTGTGGATTTTCCCTACTATAAAAAGACGCGCAGACGTCGATAAACGCTTTGAATGCAGGGTTACTCCCAGCTACAACAACTCGCCTGAAAATTCTCACAGCTCTCTCAATATTTAGCAAAGGTGCATATACTGAATGGAAAATAAGCAGTATGACTATTTTGTCATTTGGCTTCAATTTTTAGGAAACCTTAATGGATTTCAAGGGATTGTTCCATAGGGCTAGAATGAAGTCTTCAAGAGCTCATTCTGGCCCAATGTAAACAATACTGGCGGTCAGTCAAAATGACTTGTTAATTCAGTAATCATTGTACATAAATAATGAGACAAAGTTAAATTAATATTATTTTAGGATATTATTCAAAGGAAAGATTTATACATACAAAATAGTCATACTAATTTATCCATTTAGAAATGTAATGAAATGAAGAGTAATTGCCCTTATACAATGTACTTATAGTTTTAGCACAGAAATAGACTGTGGCAAGTTAAGGCCCAGCCTCGGCGTAAAGCCTAAAGGTTTATACTGGTTAATTCTAAGTGGGTTACTCCTACTTGGTCCAGTGAGAAACTAGTTAATATTATAAGGGAAGTCAAAAATCTAGGATTGAGGAAACAATATTTTCCATTACAAATTTTGTTAGGGTATTAACCCCATGATTTACCATGTGTATTGGTCAGTTGATTTTTGGGTGATTCAGTACTGATAGCAGGTTTAGTTTTCCAGATGGCAGGTCAGACAAGTGATCAGTACTGAATCATCAAACAACTGAGGCAAGTCAATCCTATTCATGTAAAGGTTATGCATACATGAAGTTTAACCCCTCTCGGGCTTGGACATACCTAATTAAGTAAAATTAGCTGTATATAATCATTGTACATACACAAATTAATTTATTGTTGAGAAGATAGATATGGGACAAATAAGAGCTACACATAGAAAGAAAATAAAAGTTGATATATAATTTTATTACAGTCTCCTATCCTTTAGGGCAGCCATGCTGCTATTCATATCTCACTCTCAAGCTTCCCTGCTCTTTGTCTCCCCATTTTCACCTTCAATTTCCCAACGGTTTAGGATAGGTTACCCTAGGGACCACCTACCCGTTACACAGGCCATGCCATAGGAAATACTGATGCACAAATCCACAACCTTCAAAGGCCACTGACTAACAGCAACATTTTATTGAAAATGAAAGAAAATCAATAGCTCCCATCTAGAGGTAACCCCGAAAACACATACCAAGTTTCAAAGTGATCTGATGATGTGACCTATGCAGCACACTAAAAGAAATTGTTGACTTACAAAATGGGCAAGTTTAACACAGTTGCTAACGGCAACATTTCTTGACTGAAATGAAAGGAAATTGATAGCTTCCATCTTGTGGTCACTCCCAAACAAGCATACCATGTTTCAAAGCAATCCATTCATAAATGTGCCCTGCAGGACGTGCCAAAGGAATATTATTTATTTATTGGTTTTTAAGGTCACATTTCTGCATGAAGGCAAATCATGACCACACGAAAGGAAATGCTGATGAATACACCAAGTTCAAAGGTCGATGCAACAATGTTTTTTGACAGAAATGGAAGAGGTCTCTCTGGAGGTCACTCCCCAAAAAAGCATACAAACTTTCAATCTGATCCGATCATAAATGCGACCTGTGCGGTGTGCCAAAGGAAACGTGTATGTTCGTATGTATGCCGACAGATTGGAAGTGATGGCAATAGCTCAGCTTGATTTCAAGTTGAGCTAAAAATTTAATTAATGAAGCACTGGGTACAACCCGGTGCTTCAGTAATTAAAATTTTGCTGATAATGATTTTTATTACCTAGTAAATGTGTGCGTGGACATCAGTGCCCATAGTGACTGAACTGTATTTAACGTTGAACCCCACTCAATGACATGGGAAACATGTTCACTGTGAGAGATAATGTAAGTACTACCACCCCCCACCCTCCAACTTTACAATGTGAATACACTTTGATATGTCGGCAATAATATTAATAACAATACAACATTATTTTTACATTTACATTTATTCAACATCTGTCTTTGGGATTATCTTTTACTGACCATGATCACTAGGAACAGGCCTGGCATTTTCAGGAGAGTGATTTATTCACTTGCCTACTGCTCGCCTTAAAAATATTGAGGAGGGTGAAAAATAGCCCCCAGCCTTAGAAATTAATGATCACCACAACAGTCTATTCCAAAAACTCATAGGTTTTCAGATCTCTATGTTAGTGGTCTCTGCAATATGGCCACACTGTCCCACCCACACCTCCAGGCCTTACCAAGGCCCGGAGGTGTGGGAAGGTCAGTGTAGCCATTTCACAGAGACTACCTGGTTAGCAGTACCAAATATAATGTACAAAAACAGCAAGGCAGAATTTGTTAATAGTATAACTTAATTTTGCCACTTTTAGCTTTTGAAAGCTTAAGGAAAGCTAATCACTCCCCTAGGGTTTTTTAGCCCTCCTGCATTTTTAAGAATGCCAGGCCTGTAGGAACAGCTTTCTATAGCATATGCCACCAATAATAGCGAAGAAATGTGTTAATTTGCATGTGCTGACCTGGATAGTAGTGGCCTGAGAGTGCAAGTTGAAAAGAAATGGATGTACTACAGCCCAGTGCAGTTGCAACATTTGATTCGATTTCGAATCTCAAGTTGCAATTCGGTGCAATTCAAATTGGCTGCACAATTTGTTTCCACTTGAATCACTGGAATGTAGATTGGAGTCGGTCATCTTTGTCATCTCACAATACATATAGTTCTGGTGGAAATTGTACATAAATGATATTGAAAATAAAGACCGAGTGTATTTTCCGCTATCTAAAGAAACAACTGTTACTGATGCCACCAGCCATGCTAATTCCAGTCTCACTAGACACTACCATTGTGGAAAGAAAATTTTCCAGGCAATATCACCGATGAACTGTTGAGCAGTGGGTAGTATAACAAATGGTTCTCATACTGTTTCTGTTTTTGAACAATAAACCTTTCTGGGTAATATTCCAACTACCTCACCAAGGCATTCCTACAGAGAAGGCATGACTTGGTGATGTAGCTAGAATATTTTATCAGTCAAAACTTGAGCCATCACCGTCAGAACAAATTAACTTTAGAGCACCCTCTTCTTCCAGTCGGTCATCTTGAATTACATCTAATTAACTCTTTTCATACTCATGGTGGATATTCCGGCCCAGCACAGGCTTTTTCTTGTCACTGTAATATGTACAAGTTGGGCACATTTAATCATATTTGCCTCGTATAAATTGAATGGAGTTTTTTTATTTCTTGTGTTACATTTATTTTAATTTTTCAATAAATCATGTCATGGCTGCTTTACAGCAGCCATGACTGGATTTGATGAAAACTATCAGGAAAATACTCAGCAGGTTAAGAGTTAAAGATTAAGATAAATTTTTCAACAATTTTGAAGGTTTGATTTCAGAACAAAACTAGAGGTACTGTGAGCAAGCTCACAAAGTTATACCCTCCGGGCCTGAAATGAAAAAGTTAGATTATCTCCCCTTTGAATTGTCAGAACGGAATTATATTGCTTCATGCACATTTTCATATGGAGTTCTTCCATTGTGATAAGTTTCATGAAAATTCTTCAAACGGTTTAGGAGGAGTTGCGCTTATAAGGATGGACAGATGGACGGACAAACAGGGTGATTCCTATATACCCCCCCCCCCCCCAAACTTTGTTTGCGTGGGGTATATAGGAAGCGATTACTGAGAATGTAGCATTTCTCCAGTAGGCGGCCAGTATAACATCAGTCATCCGACAACACGACAGAGTTATTAAAAGAGGAAGACAATGCACGCACCCTGTGGCAGAAAAAACAATTGGTAACACAATCACCAGTAGCTAGACAAGTGGAAGCTGCACGAATAGCAAGACAAATCCATCGAGAAATGGATGCAGGAGAGATCTGGCATGTGAGAAAACGCATATCCATCCAGGATAAAGGCGCGAACACCCCCCACCCCCACGCAGAATAGCGCCCAAGAAAGTGACCATCTCGGAGTAAACTGCAAAGTCCTAGGCCTTTTCAAGGAAAAGAGCTGAACAAGCTTGGAAAGGCAAGGATGAGTGTCGAAATAATGCGGTACCACATATGAAAAAGGTCTCTGAAGCATGGACTTGTACCCATTGCTGGAGACCCCCAGTAACAAACATAAACCAGAAACTCCGCAAGCGGTGTGATCGAAGGAGTGACAGAAGCAACAGAGTGATCGCACACCATCGAGAGGCTAAACCAGAGGAGTGAGTGCCTCCTTGAAGAAAAGCAACTCCACTGCTTGTCTCGAAAAACCACTACGGAGGAGACAGGACCGGATAAATGACATGTGCGAAGGCACAATGAAGTCGGGTAACTTGAAACCTCCTCGGGCGACTTTGGCAAAGAAAGTCGCGACGTAGAGGGAGACATGCCGGAACCGCCCCTAACAGAGAGCTGAGCAGATGGATCCACACCCACCGAGGCAACGGGTGTGATCGAAAGGATTCGACGACTGCAGGTTCATATCTGGGAGAGAACCTGAGGCGGAATCGGAACTGGCAGGAAGGCATAGCCGACAAGACTGTCCCAAAGGAGGGCCAGAGCATCCACGGCGAATGCCAGAACATCCGGATTCGGGGGACACGAAAGTGTCCACCTGATGGTTGCAACTAGTCACAAAGAGATCGATGGAACACTGCCATGTGGAGCATCCACTCTGTGGAAAAGAACCTGCCCCGTCAGGACAGGGAGTCGGCTGGGACATTCAGACGACTGGAAATGTGACGAACAACCACCCCGGCGTTGACATCCTGAGTGAACAGTAGAAGATCCCGAGCCAATTCGTACATTGGAACCAAGTGCGTGCCGCCCTGGTTCCGAATGTAAGCAACCACTGTCGAATTGTCGAACAACAGAAGGACCTGACGATTCGACAGGTGAGGGATCCACTGCCTGAAACTCAGAAATGCAAGAAGCTCCTTCTGGTTGATGTGTAGAGATGCCCGATCCTGATCCCACATCCCGTGAAGGGAAAGACCTAGAGGATCCAACGTGGCACCCCATCCGAGATCGCCGACATCTGCCGTCAGAATGCGATCGGACGTGGGTAAGTCCAACAAGACACCCTGCGTGATCCACTGAACATTCGTCCAGTGGAGAAGGTGAAGATAAGAGATTCTGGTAACTGAAGCACCAGATCCACGACTGAGATCCACGACTGAGCAGAAAGTGTTGGAGAGGTTGGACAGGCAGCCGACGAAGAGGAATGAAATCCGTCACCGAACTGCAGAGACCGAGCAGCCAGAGAATACCCTGTGCTGTCGCGGATGTGGACTGGGAACAGAGTCAGAGCAAAAGCCGAGAGAATCACAGCCCTGGCCTGGGGAACCGCCACAGCATTGAACTGAGTGCGGAAGGCCATCCCCAGATGACAAAATGACTGAGAAGGGACCAGATCCGACTTCTCCTCGTTGACTCTGAATCCTAGTGATGTGAGCAAGCTCAACAGAGTGTCGACATCCAACTCCAGTAAGGTAGCATTGGAATGCCTGTGGAGGATATCGTCTAGATATGCCGAAGTGGTCACCCTGGACTGTGTGCGATGGAAGGCTATCACATGCGACATCAGTCGGGTGAAGGCCCAAGCAGCCAGGTTGAGGCCGAAAGGCATGGCCTTCAACTGGTAAACTCGCTCCAGAAAAGCGAACCTGAGATACTTCCGCGACACCCGATGAATCGGAATGGGACAGTAAGCGTCTCGCAGGTCGGTACTGTAAGCAAAATCTCCCTGGTGAATGGAACGGCAGACTGACCTGAAAGTCTCCATGCTGAACTTGGGATCAATGATAGACTGGTTCAGGATACTCAGATCGATAACTGGTCAGAGTCGGCCGCCCTTCTTCGGCACCAAGAACAGGTGGGAATAAAACCCCACTGACTGAATGTTCTTCACGACCTCGATTGCCCCCTTGGCCAGGAGACTAAATCCATGGACAAAAGCTCCAGACGTAAAACGTCTGAAGGAACTGTGGTTGGAAGAGGCACTCTGGACAGAGTGGGGTGCCTTCGGAAGGATATTCGCAGCCCAGACCAAACAACATCTAACACCCAAGGATCAGATGTGATGGTGGCCCAACGGTCTGCGAACTCGGCTATCCTTCCTCCAACCTAGACGAATTGGGGTGAGGACCTTCAGTTCGAGCCTCGAAGAGATCCGCGAGAGGAGAAACCACCTCCTCTACTGAATGAAGAATCCTGAGACTTCCCTCTAGCCTGCTGGCGCTTACCCTTACCCCAGGAGTAAGAAGTAGAAGCAGTGGCAGAAGGATCAGCCCTTTGCTTCACAGAGGAAGCAGAAGGGTACTTGTTAGGCTTTGAACAGTCCCTGCCTCCCCTAAAAGGCTGATCAAGCTTACGAAGCAGCAACTGATCTTTGGAATGACGTAGGATGTCATCCCGGACCGTCGACATGGAACCCATGGAACAGTAGCAGACCTGGCAAAGAAGCAGATCGAAGAGCAGCGCGCTGTCCCCAGGAAGGGATCGGCCTGTGTCCAGCACAGAGTCCCTTCGAACTAGTTCCAAAATAGCCGTGTCACAGACATGTGTGTGAGTAAGATGCATGAGCGCCTTGGACAGCACATGCAAAGGAGTCTGTACATCGTCAAAACTATCTGGAGGCAGATACGACCTGATAGGAGAGAGAAAGCATACCCAGCATTTCTCTCGATAAGCCCAACATGGACTCCAGAGTAGTCATAGGAATGACATCCGACTTGGGCTTGGAAAGCCCGAGGGAATTGGAGTCCTGATCCAAAACCGTCAAAGTCTGGCAGACTGACTGATTGGCAAAATCGTAGAAACGATAACACACCGGAGGCAAAAAGGTGTCAACCCTGGTGAAGAACGGAGCCTTCTTAGCCTTAGAACTCAGCTTAGAGTACAATGCTGAAAATGCTTCAACCACCTGTACTGACTGGCATGGTCGAAGACGGCCAGAAGCAGGTTGCTCCACCGGCTGTAGGCGCGCGACCGATGATCGTGGCCTGGCTGACACTGTCGGCTGGTTTGATGGTTGGAGATCCGGAAGGAACCCAAACACAAAGTCAAGAGCTGCCCCAAGTCAGAAGACTGCTGGCTCTCGACATCAAGGATGTCTGACTCCTCCCCGGAGTCGGAAGACACATAGCCCATCGTGGGCAAACCAGCCGATGCCTCCCATGGTGTAGGCACCAGGGGGATCAGAAAGCGGCCTGTTTCCAATCCCGGGAGGCGGCCCCATAGGGGGAGCCTGGAAACCACTCGCTGCCTCGCTGGAAGCAATGGGAAGGCTCTTGGACAGAACCTGAGTGAGTAAGGCGAGGGCCTCCCTTAGCTCACTGACCATACCAGCCGGTTCTACATGGGAATGAACCAGCAAAAGTGGCTTCACACCTGACCCTCTTAACCAGCGAAGGGTCACGATCCTCCAATACACCCGAAGCGGGGCGACAGGCAGCAGCCAAAACATCTGAGGGCAGACGTGTATAGGGTTATGACACACCCCGAGGATCAACATAGCGGGATCTTGAGAGAGTTGCCGTGGACCTCTGCAGGGCAGAAGGTCCAGGCTGCACAGAAGGCGTTGGTCCCGCAAAACTGGCCGTATGACCAGAATGAGTGGACAGAAAACGCCAATGACAAAACTGTGGTATTCGACAGCACAGAGACCACAGTAGAGGGTCCGGTCGGCAGCCACTTCCAACTTCGCCGAGTTGAAGTCAGGAAGGCTGAGGCCGATACCCGCATGTCAACACTCCCAGACACCGCTGCAGATCACTGCAGGTATAAAACTACTGTGCTCAATGGCTGAGAGGACACAGTAGGGGGTTCCGTCAGCAGCCACTTCCGACTTCGCCGAGTTGAAGTTGGGGAAGGCTGAGGCAGATACCCCACAACCACACTACAGACATCCCTGCAGACCCTTGCAGGGATAAGCCGAGACCGGCTAAAAACGGTGCCCAATGACATTGTAGACGGAACAGCAGTAGCAGCAGATACGACAGGAGCTGTTGGAACTGGCGGAAGAGCAGAGAGAGCCACCTAGCTCAGCCTCCAAAGGAGGAGTCACAACCATAGTGACAGCCTCAGATGTCGCCTGGAGAGGGCGAATAGTCCCGGAACCAGGCATCACTTCACCAGAAATCCAACAGCTCCCGCCGTATCAACGGTAAAAAACTGCAAATTCCCCATGGAAGGGGAATAACTCTCAGCAGACATGGTCGAGTCAGGAAGCCCCGAAACGACAGCGTTCCCCATCCCCGCTGGTGCGGGAAGAGCGGCACATCCCCCACGGAGGGGGAGCAATTCTCACCAGATGTGGTCGAGTCAGGCGGCCCTGAAATGCCAGGGTTCCCCACCCCCCACGGGAGAGGGAGGAGCTGCACATCCCCCACGGAGGGGGTAAAACTCACTCCAGACGAGGTCGAGTCGGGGGGCCCCGAAACAGAATTCCCAACCCCTGCGGGTGCGGGAGGAGCTGCACATCTCCCCCCCACAGAGGGGGTATAACTCACACCAGACGTGGTCGAGTTGGGAGGCGCCCAAAACGACAGCGTTCCACACCACACGCACGTGCGGAAGAAACGGCCACGAGAACGCACCAAGGCGAGGGCAAAAGGAATTGCCCTAAAGGAACCAAACTGGAAATAACAGAGGTGAGAGCAGTAGAAGAAAAAGGTGAACTCAATAGAAACAGAAAGTAGAACACCCTCAACTACGAGAGAAGGTGGCAGAAAAAAACAGTGGGTACACGACAGAACCCAGACAGCCGACAGGGACTGAAAAAAAACAAATTCAGCCCTCAACAGAGTGAAGAAATCCTGTCCAGACAGTCCCTGATTGACACCTAACTCCAATAACAATTAAATTTATCAACCATAAAATTCATTGTCGAGCCACGTTGACACGATGTCGAAAACAAAACATTCGCAAAAACGGTATAGTAAATAATATACAATGAGAATGTGGTTGAAAATATTAACGAGAATATATAAAACACAGTCCTTTTATTATCTGATCTTCAGATCCATAAACCAGTCACAGGAAAACCATTATCGACGAGTTGAATTATCACCGTTACGTAGCAAAATGGCACACATCCACCACATGTGCAGATAATCAAAAGAATGATGAATTGATGACGCACTGCGCATTGGTTTACGGAAGTCGAGGATTTGTACTATGGAAGAGCGTCTCATACTGGGTGTGCGCCGATGCACGACCCAGTTTGGCTTATTTTTTTCGTGGTGTTTTTACACCACTTTTCTTTTCCAAATCTCTTGGGAAAGATTAAAATGGAGAGTATTTTATCTGAGTTAGGTTCTTCCACTGTAGTGCAGGCCTGTAGTAAACAATTGCAAGGTAGGCTGATAAGAAATGAGATGCTTCTGACTGGTGAATTTAAAGCTTTTAAAATAAATTCCCTCATCTTGCACAAAGTTAAAATTGGTCTCCCATAGGGAGCCCAAATATTAACCCAGGCACTTGGTTTGAACAAAATTGAATCTGACCCGCACCCCCCCCCCCCCCCCCTCCCCAACACCCCTAGAGATGTTGTACACCAAATATGAAAGCATTCTGACAGGTGAATCTGAAGAATTTTAAATAAATTTTCTGATATCGTACCACTGTTAAAATTCGGGCTCCAATAGGGAGCCTAAATATTAACCCAGGGATCCAATTTGAACAAACTTGAATCTGACTCTCCTTGAGATGTAGAATACCAAATATGAATGAGTTCTAACAGGTGGACCTGAATGAGATTTTTAAAAATTATCCCCCTATTGCATTGTTAAAATTTGGGCTTTAACAGGAAGCCCAAATATTAACTGCGGGACATGGTTTGAACAATCTTGAATCTGACCCTCATGACAATGATGTATACCAAACATTAAAAGATTAAGATTTTGAAAGATTATTCCCCATATTGCCCTAAGTAAAAAATTTGGGCTCCTGTATTGAGCCCAAATATGAACTAAGGAGCTTCACTTTAACAAACTTGTATCAGACCCCCCCCCCCCCCCCCCCCCCCCCCCCCCCCCCCCCCCCCCATGGATGCTGTATACCACATATGAAAAGATTCTCACCATTGGTTATGGAGAAAAGATTTAAATTTTTTTAAAATATGCTGACTCCGCATTTTTTTTTATGCAACTCCCTCCCCCCCCTCCCCCCCCCCCCCCACTCCCACAGAACCCCCTTTTACATAACTGATGGCAACTGGTTTTAACCATTGAATTCTACTGGTCCTAAGGAAGCTTCATACCAAATAACGGGTCTCCATTCCATGTGGTTTGGGAAATAAGGGTGTTTGAAAAGATTTCTATTTTCAGCTCCTAGGATTCCCACGGGGACACAACAAATTTTAGTGCAAGAGTCAAGTACTTATAACCAATAATACCACATACCAAATTTGGTTCAAATCTGACCAACAGTTCAGAAAACAGAAATTTTGGGCAGGGCCAAAAATCTTGCCCCTCCCATTACAAATGCAAATATAGCTTCACGAACTCAGTTTGAACAAACTTAATTTTACAACTCAAAAGGAAGCTCTATACCAAAAATCAAGTCACTGTACACACTGGTTCATGAGAAGATTTTGAAAAATATTTTGGAGCATTTTCCCCCACCTCCTCCCTATGGGGCTGGGGATGTTTAGTTGAACAAAAATGCATTGCCCCTTTGGGACCATCACTTTCACTTGAATTGACCCAGTGGTTTTGGAGGAGATGTTCAAAACAGTATTGACAGACAGACGCTGAACGACGGACGGAGAGCAATTGGATAAGCTCAGCTTGACTTTGTAAAGGTGAGATAAAAGATAAAAACACACTCAACAGGTCAGGGGAATTGTGCAAAGAATATCACGCAAAGACTTTTCCTTGAACTTTTTGATTCTGTCAACAGAAGAGTGAATTTTTCATACTACGGAGGAGGTATACTCAAAAAGAGTGAACTGGACCAGGCTAGAAAGCCATATACAGTGGTGCCTACTTAATTGGATATCTCTTAATTGTATATCCCTGTTAATTGAATATAGTTTTCAAACACAAAACCATTTACCATACCTTCAGTACAAGTTTGATCCGTTAATTGCATATGGGTTGTAGAGTAAACTCCTGTTAATTGTATATAAATTTTTATAATATGTCAAAAAAATGACTGACACGCACCAAATTCCCCTTATTTATCAACCTTTTTGGCCTCACTACATCCAATACAGGCATTTATTCTATCTTGTTTGACAGAGCTCTATGAGCTCAGAGCTCTGTCAAACAAGATATAATAGAATAAATGCTCACTTTACCTCCAGAACACAGGAAACTGACGAAATCCCTGTTAATTGTATACTCCTGTTAATTGAATAATTTTCACTGGCAAAATGAAAATTCAATTAAGAGGATTCTACTGTATTGAAAGATGTGCTGCATTTTTATCCAGAATTTAGTGAACAATTCAGGAAAAGACTGAATAGTCCCCAAAACTAATGAAGCACTCCATAGGCCAGTTTAAAACTAGAGTGATGTCACGCATGCAGCCCGACTCTCCCAGCAATGGCAATGCATAGACACAAAATAGTCTAAGCCATTTTTTGTTAACCATTTACCAAATGAATCTGTCATATCTGCACTCGCGATATACAAAAATTGCTATTCAAATTTTATTTTTTCATTTCTCTGGTGGTGTGTTATAGTAGTCAATATTTGTTTATTTGTATTTAATAACTCCCAATCCTTCAAAATGCACTTTTGTAAAACTTGCCTAAATTACCGTGGGTGGGAGAGGGAAGGGGGGGGGGACCCATACTCAAACTGACCTGTAGTACTAGCTGGAAAGTACACACATATCTATCAACTTTGGTTGAAATCAAATAATCCAAGCTGGAGTTATTGGTCGGAAACCAATTGTTTACGGACAGGCGGACAGACCATTTACATAATATGACCGTTTTTACAAATGGTCATTTAAAAACGTCATATCAAATTTGAAGAGAATCATAATTAGAACTGGATTTATCTTCTGGATAACATGGGAAGGAGAAAGAGGAGGATTGATTCCACCCATCTCCCCCAACTATGCTGGAGAAGGCATTTCTTTATATTTCAAACTGTGAAGCTCAGGTAATGAGAAAAAAAGCTGCATACAAGTAAAAGAAATCAGGTCTGTAAATGCAATTATTAAAAGTTGTATTGATCATGCAAGAACAAAAAGTGACAAAGTACATGTTAGAAGACCAATTTCAAATTTAAAGAAACTAAATTTGAAAACTGTTTTGAAAAGGGTTGAATTAACGCAAATATTAATTGAAACCACTGTATATAGCGTCAGTAGACCTTGTCCCAAATGAAAAACAATGACGTTGTAACACAGTATTTGAAGAATAAAAGGTACAACCTTGAAAAACAAAACTTTAATCCACCAACTTTACGCTGGGAATACTATGTAAAATTGACTGCAAAAAAAGGGTTAAATATTTCCGAAAACCGATAAAAGAAATCACTCATGTAAATGTAATCATTAAGTTGAACTGACCATGCAAGAATTAAAGTAACAAAATATGTGGTAAAAGCCCAATTTCTAATACAAAGAAACTAAGTCTGAAAATATGTTTATTCATTAAAATCACTGTAGAAAGGTTCAGTTTGTTTGTTGGTGGTTAACGTCACATATTTATGCACCATGGCTAATCGTGACACAATATGGAGATGAAGTCAAGTTTAGTCAATAGTTGATCAACATGTTGCCCATTTTAGAGGACTTTCACCCCAAGCATTGGTGACTGGGTCCTATTTTACTAGTAAAGCGGAACTGGTTTACCACAGTAAACAAGTGCTGCTTACAGTACGTGCCAAGTGTATTACGTCCCAATCACCCGCCCCCGTGCTGAGTGAAAATCGCATTTTTCAGCCGGTGTCACACGGTGTTGATTTTTTAACACCGTGGCGTGGCATGAAAAGGATTATAAAGATCAAATCTTTGTTCCGTGAAAACAGTAGTTAATTAAATTTGAGAAAACAAAGGATTTATACATGGGTATTGTTGTGACCCGGTGTTCAACCGTGACGCTTTGAGTATGTAATAATAATAAGAGTATGTGCTTCTGTAAACTCGCAATTCACAAAATAATTCACACGTGGTTATATTCTCGATATTTTGTCACATGAAGAAAATATAAATAAATTGAAAATGCTTGAAATAAAACAAATCGCTAACCCAGAGTCGATTGTCTAACCCAGACTAGCCTACCTAAATATTATTTATGCATTTGGTAAGTTTACCCACCGAAAATCTATTTATTAAATCAACCTGGACTCTGGGTTTGACTCGTTTCTCAACTGCAGTATTGAAATGTGATTCTGGCGGTGTGAGGGAAAAAAGTGCACCGTGGAGATTTTTTTTTCTGTTTAAATCCCAACAATCTGTAGCCGTTAAAAGGCAGAAACAGAAACAAAAGACAGGCGAGTTGAGATGAGTTGGTACCACGGTGCCGTTCCCTCGGCGAACTGAGTGTCCCTATTTGCCCCACTGTCTTTCTTTTTGCCATTTTATGGTAGACCCTTCATGTAAATGAGCACTTCCATGTCTAGATCCTAAATAATAATAATAACTCTTTGTCTATAAACATAAAATGTCAAGTAAAATCAATAGGCCCTATTTAAGGTGGCTCAGAAAAATGATCTAAGGGACGGGACCATAATATCGGAGACACGTCGACATTTGACAACCTCGGGTAAAACGTTTTCTTGAAACGTCACATTTCACCCCCACCACCCGGTGGAAATACGGCCGAGCTTCTGAGGTCATGCCAGAACTTAATTTCTTGAGAGCTGCCCCCTTGAGCATCCCCCCTCCAACCATGTCATTTAATGGTTTTGCCGCACGTTATCACTAACAGTGATAAGAAGCATCACGGGGTCTGTTCTGCTTTGGCCCAGATGCATTGCAAATCAGTGGAGGGGGGGGGGGGGGGGGGGGGGGGGGCAAGGAAAATCTCATCGGTAGGCCAATTAAACTTTTGTGGTCTACACTGCAGGCCAAAAATAAATTTCACCCCGACTAAGATTCTTAATCTGTACCTTGTGCCAAGGGCATCTAGCTAGGTTTTCCTCAATCGGGTGCTGCTGGTGGGGGGGGGGGGGGGGGGGGATTATATTCATTGGCGGAAACCTTACCCTCGCCCTATCGGCGCCATTAATTTGTTCACCAGCCCCACCCTCCATTCTCAACATCGCCATGGTCAATTTTCCGACCACTTTCCGATTTTGACACAAGCCCCTCCCCCCCCCCTCCACCCAATGAGGGATTTGACAAAAAGCTTGTTGGAACATCAAGCGAATTTTCAGATAACAGGCCACATGGTAGGCTATCTATGAGCCGCCAGGTTGCTGGACACCTCACGATAACAAATAAGTGTACAAGCAAATTCTTTTATATGAGGTGGGCCCCATTGTGAATCGCCTCGGTAATGGCTGGACGTAATGGGTTATTCCTACCCCTCCAATATTTCTACATGGGTCATCACTGTGCAATGCCCCCCCCCCCCCCCCCCCCCCACCCACCCCGCGGCATATCAATTCTGTGGCAACGGAGGGCTGTAGTCGTCCCGGCCTCATTCCTATGGTTCTTGGGGGGGGGGGGGGATGACACAACCCCACCCATCATAAACTGGCTACTAGTATATGTATTCCGTGGTTCTGATTAAACGGGTTTTCACAGTTCTGGTATAAGTTCATCTTTCTCTCTTCATCTCAAACGTTTTTGGCTGCCAGAGTCTTATTGTCAAGCGATTCTGTTTTCGAAGCAAAATTCGAACTAAACCGTCTATATCAATAGGCTATTAAGAATAACATAAGGTTTATACAATAATCGGTGGCTGTTTGATTAACTTCTGATCATTAATCCTATTGTGGTGACTGTCTTATTAAAAAGATTATTACCACTGGTTTTTAATTGCTGAACAAACTACTAGAATTATTTATTATAGTTATATGTGCTAACTCTATAAGGATGTTGAGGTGTGACTCATTTTTACATAGTCGATTAATTGGGAATAAGTGTCAAAATTATCAGCTGCCAAATTCAATGAACTCTTTCTCGAGTTGAAGAAAAAAAAGCCTGATTCTAAATTTCATCTGTCTGTGTTTTCAAGCAAGGCTGTTATCCATAATTTGCCAATAGTACACACTGAGTGGCTGCGATTAGACCGAGGGGTAAGTATTGGTTGTTTCCACTCACACAGTGTGCTCAGGTTCTGTAAAAAAAAAGCTTACAGCACACTGGGGACATACTTCAGTTTGAACGCCTCAAGAATTCGTTTCAAAGCCTCTAGACCAAAATACTAAGTTATATTACGTTAATTTAACCCCGGCGGGGCGAACTGAGCGGACCGAAAAGCATTCAGACGATAAAATGGCTGACTTTTCAACACGTGTTGTTTGGAAGTTGTGAAAAAATAATGCCCTCGTATTTAAAAAACACACTTTCTGGTGTGTTCTTTCATATGATATTGATGAATAAATAGTCAAAACATACGATCACTGTTTTTCTTTCATTCGAATGCGCGTTTCTTTATCCATTTAACTCAGAAATGCATGTCCGATCAGAATATCGATTCACCCCAAACAGCCGACTTTGTGGTGAGAGAACCCCCCGACCGTAAAATTGGCTTTTGACTGATTTCTGATGTTCTGCTGTTGCGGAAATAACTTCTGTTTGAAGTAATTTGGATATCACTGATGGACATGGCTGCCTTTTATTTGTTTATTTTTTATAATAATTTTACCAATTAACAGTAAAGGGGGGGGGGGGGGGGGCAATTCAGATACATTTTTTTTTGCCCAACCCCACTTTTGAAAATGAAAGCAGTTTTCATCATTTAATTATTAGTTAACCCTTGGCTGCATTCACTGGTAGGTTAAACAGATAGATCTGTAATAAGCCCAACTGAAAAAATCTTTTTTTTTTTGCATCAACTTAATTATTATTGCTCAGGTCGTGAGCTCTCGTTGGACCGAGCTCCTTCCATTTAAGAGTCTACAGACATGTTTTTCCGGAAATCATTTTTAAAAAATAATTGAATCTGCCTTGGAATCGGGCAATCATTTTCTGAATTGAAAAAAAAATTAAGCCTATGTATGATTTCATTTTCACTTTTAACCGAAACTCGGGACCCGGGGCAAAGTAGGCCTGTATGGCTCCAAACTGTATTGGAGGACGTTTTGTTGGGGGGGGGGGGGGGGGGGGGGGGGGGGGGGGGGGACTTATCATGCTGAATCCTTCATGACATTCATTGATAGACCTTGAAATACTCTGCTTCTCTTAGCTACCAGGGATTTCTGAGTAAAAGTGCTCGTCAATTTTACTGCCACAAACGCAAGATAGTATATACCATAGGCTATATTTCCATAAAATAAAAGACGGGTGGAGTCAAGACTGAAGGCTTTAATACTTTTCGTTCTCAGTTTGATGCGCAGAGGATTTACACGCACAGACCAGGTCTATTCTTGTGCAAGTGTTGATCTGTTCACATCCATTTACGTCTCCACACACTTGTTTCAATTTCTTTTTTACTTTTGTCGATTTGAAAAAAAAAGGGGGGGGGGGGGGCACGGTGGCTCAGTTGGTAGAGTTGCAGGCTGCAAGCCGAGAGGTCCGATACCCACCCGGGCAACCCGCGTTGTGTCCTTGGGCAAGACACTTCACCCCCGATTGCCTACATGGGGGCACGATGACGCTGTGTACTGAGGCGTACTGCACGTCAATGGTGCGCTTCATCTTCAACCAATCTACCCCCTGCCTGTGCTGCGGTGCAGAGTTCAGAGTTACGATGTTGGGGAGCTGACAGCTGCTCGTCGTTGCTCGGTGGTTCTCTCCGCGATGCTCCCGGCTTCCTCCACCCGTAAAACTGTCACGGTCACGATTAGCCATTGTGCATAAGTATGTGACCTTAAACACCAATAAATAAATAAATAAAGGGGGGAGGGGGGGGGGTGGTGAATTCGGTTCTTTAAGTACATGTATATAGCCTACTCTGTGTTTTCTTTGGAATTACGGTTATGGATTTAACCCTTGTTCTTGTGTTTCCATTTTGTCTGTAAAGTTAACTTTAATGTCACCGAACGTTCGATAAATTAATAGAACTTTTCGGATCCACGCAGCGTCAAATGTCAACATTGTGTCAGTCACGATATTTTTTATTTTTATTTCCGATTTCAATTGCATGTGAGATTGCTGCCTACACTGCCTCAGTCTGAGTATTTTCATTCTGATCACACGTTAGAGGTTGAATAATATTGCTTTTTTAAAATCTTTTAAAGTTTTTTTTTTAAATGCTGACGAGACTCAACCGGCCCACAAAACTCGCTCAAAATGCCGATTTCTGAAACCCACAATATGATCAGAAATCTAGTTTACATGCGTTTCCCACGGGCGTTTGCAAATGGGCCACAACGGCGTCTGTCGGTGGAGGGAAGGGTGTCAGAAACAATATCCACGTGTCTTTTAATTTTATGTTTTAATTTTCAAGTTTGTTTTATCTCCGGCGGCACTTCAAAAGAGTTACGGGAGCACATTGTTTTATTGGTAATCGAGACTTCCAGTGTAAAAAAAAAGTCACTAATCTTTTTCACCCTTGAACGCGGTATGGACACGGTGATTTATTCATTCATAATTACACCGTGTGACACGGTGTCTGCCGGTGATTTTTTAAAAAACGACCACCGCGATGGGTGTTTGAGACGTAATACACTTGGCACGTACTGTACTTCCCGGGGTTCCCACGGGGAGAAAGGTTCAGTAGATAGTAGACATTGTTCCAAATGAGAAACAGTGACATTGCAGTAAAGTGTTTGAAGAAATAAAGAAATAAAGGTGTAACTTTGTAAATAAACAACTTTGATCAATAACTTTAACCTGGGAGTTTCTAAGTTAAATTGACTGCAAAAAGGGGTTAAATATGTCCCAAAATAACATAAAATATGAGAATGGATACAATCAATATAAAAATTAAGAATGTTAATAAAAAGGAAAAAAAAAAACTAACCTTCACTAAAAAGCTTTAACCACAAAATGCCTAATTGGCACCCCAAGGGGGATGGGGGCTGGGTAGAGGGAGTGGACATTTTTCTGCATGTAGTCACTCTAAATCCTTCAAAATGCATTTGTTACCGAAGAAAAAATGTTGCTTAAATGGCCCTGAGGGGGGAGAGGGTGGAGAAGGAGGGGGGGGGGGGGGGGGTCTCTTGGAGTCAATTTTTTTTTCCGCATGCTGTCACTCCTGAATCCTTCAAAAAGCATTTTGAATCAAAGTAAAAAAAAAGTGCCTAATTGGCATGGGGGGATGGGGGGGGGGGGTGGGGTTGTAGGGGTATGGAGTTTAAAAAAAAAAATTCTGCATGAAGTCACTCTAAATACTTCAAAATGCATTCGAGGCAAAACAAATGAAAGTGTCAATGACACTGTAGCTTAACTTGTGTGTTGTGTTTGATGAAAAGGATAATGTTCAATGTTTATGAAAGGATTATGAAATAAGACAAGAATTGTGATAATTGGGAATATGTTCATTTCTGTTCCCTGTATGCTATGTTTATGATAAAAATAATATGAGGTGTACACTGTACTAAAGATCTGAGGGGTGGGTTAATATGACCTCACAGTAAATATAGGTGGCCCTCACAGTTAACATATATCAACAAAATTACAATGAAATTATTCCAAAATGAGTCATCCTATCAAGTTACATTAAAATCCCTTCATAAATATGGCCTGTAGACTGTGCTAAAGGTTTTCGGGCTTCGGGCCCCTGTAGCCGTCAGTTTCCCAATTGCGTCCAAAGGGGACATTCTCATCTAGACATTATATGAAGTCAACCTACCAAGTTACAATGAAATCCCTCCATAAATACGACCTGTAGACTGTGCTAAAGGTTTTCAGGCTTCAGGCACCTGTAGACATCACAGTTGACCAACCACGACCAAAAGGGGATGTCATCATCTAGGCATTATATGGAGTCAACCTAACAAGTTACAATGAAATCCTTCCATAAATACGACCTACAGACATGCTAAAGGTTTTTGGGCTTGGGCAGCCATCAAGGCTGAATGATCGTGACCAAAAGGGGACGTTCTCATCTGGACACTATTTGGAGTCATCCTACCAAGCTACAATAAAATCCCTTCATAATTATGACCTGTAGACTGTTCTAAAGGTTTTCGGGCTTTGGGCCCCTGAAGCCGTCACAGTTGCCCACTCGTGTCCAAAAGGGGACGTTCTCATCTAGACATTATATGAAGTCAACCTACCAAGTTACAATGAAATCCCTTCATAAATATGACCTTAGACTGTGCTAAAGGTTTTCGGGCTTCGGGCTCGGGCAGCCATCATGGTTGAATGATCGCAACCAAAGGGGACAATCTCATCTGGGCATCATCTGGAGTGATCCTGCGAAGTTACAATGAAATCCCTTCATAAATATGACCTGTAGACTGTGCTCAAGGTTTTCGGGCTTTGGGCACCTGTAGCCATCACAGTTGACCAATCACGACCAAAAGGGGATGTCATCATCTAGGCATTATATGGAGTCAACCTAACAATGTTACAATGCAATCCTTCTATAAATATAAACTTTTGCCTATGCTAAAGGTTTTTGGGCTCGGGCACCCATCAAGGCTGAATGATCACGGCCAAAATGGGACGTTCTCATCTTGACCTTATTTGGAGTCAACCTACCAAGTTACAATGAAATCCCTTCACAAATATGACCTGTAGACAGTGCTAAAGGTTTTTGGGCTTTGGGCACCTTTAGCCGTCAAAGTTGCCCAAACATGTCCAAAAGGGGACGTTCTCATCTAGACATTATATGAAGTTAACCTACCAAGTTACAATGAAATCCCTTCATAAATATGACCTGTAGACTGTGCTAAAGGTTTTCGGGCTTCGGGCTCGGGCAGCCATCATGGGTGAATGATCGCACGTTCTCATCTAGACATTATATGAAGTTAACCTACCAAGTTACAATGAAATCCCTTCATAAATATGACCTGTAGACTGCTAAAGGTTTTCGGGCTTCGGCAGCCATCATGGGTGAATGATCGCAACCATAGGGGACAATCTCATCTGAGCATCATCTGGAGTGATCCTAAGAAGTTACAATGAAATCCCTTCATAAATATGACCTGTAGACTGTGCTCAAGGTTTTCGGGCTTCGGGCACTTGTAGCCATCACAACTGACCAATCACGACCGAAAGGGGATGTCATCATCTAGGCATTATATGGAGTCAACCAAACAGGTTACAATGAAATCCTTCCATAAATATGACCTTTTGCCTATGCTAAAGGTTTTTGGGCTCGGGCACCCATCAAGGCTGCATGATCGCGATCAAAATGGGACGTTCTCATCTAGACATTATTTGGAGTCATCCTGCCATGTTACAATGAAATCATTTCATAAATATGACCTCTAGACTGTGCTAAAGGTTTTCGGGCTTCGGGCTCCTGTAGCCGTCACAGTTGCCCAATCACATCCAAAGGGGGACTTTCTCATCTAGACATTGTATGAAGTCAACCCACCAAGTTACAATGAAATTCCTCAATAAATATGACCTGTAGACTGTGCTAAAGGTTTTCGGGTTTTGGGCTCGGGCAGTCGTCACGGTTGGCAGATCATGCCCAAATGGGGAAATTCGCATCAAGACATCATAAGGAGTCATCCTACCAAGTTACAATGAAATCCCTCCACATTAAACATGACCTGCAGACTGTGCTAAAAGTTTTTGGGTTTCGGGCTTGGGCAGCCATCACGGTTGATAGATCATGCCCAAAAGGGGACGTTCTCGTCTAGGCACTATACAGAGGCATCCTACCAAGTTACAATGAAATCCCTTCATAAATACGACCTGTAGACTGTGCTAATGGTTTTCGGGTTTTGGGCTCGGGCAGCCATACCGGTTGCCTGATCGCGACCAAAAGGGGACGTTCTCATCTAGACATGACCCCAAACCTGCATATGAAATTTCGTGACGATCAGACAAGAACTGCAGGGTGTAGCCCATGCTAAAGGAAATGTGAACAGACGTCACAGACTCACAGACTAACAGACTTCCGCACGCGTGATGGCAATAGCTTATCTTGACTATGTCAAGTTAAGCTAAAAATGCCTAATTGGCTGGGGGGTGGGGGTGAGGTGGGGGGTAGGGCAATAACTTCAACAATTTTCATTGGATAATGGTGGTCATCGAACTTGCCATAGACACTGCGGCTATAGAGACATACTGAAAAGAATTGAAATCTGTTGACTATTTTTCAAGTTATGCCATAAACCAAATTCGGACAGATGGACGGACAGCCAGGCTGACCTACAGATGGACGGACGGAGCTCTATGCTATATCCCTCCCTTGTGGGGGGATAAAAAGTAACAAAGTATGTGGCAGAAGCCTAATTTGAAATTTAGAGAAACTAAGTTCGAAAACCATTTTGAAAAGGGTTAAATCAATGCCAATATTATTTGAAACAGGTTCAGTAGACTTTGCCCCAAATGAAAAACAATGACGTAACATAGTATTTGAAGAATGAAAGGTGCAACCTTGAAAAGCAAAACTTTAATCCAAAACTTTAAGCTAGGAATACTAAGGAAAACTGACCGCCAAAAATGGGTTAAACATTTCCTAAAACCGATAAAAGAAATCATTGATGTAAATGCAATCATTAAGTTGTACTGACAATGCAAGAACTGAAGTAACAAAGTATGGCAAAGCCTAATTTCAAAAACGAAAAACTAAGTCTGAAAACATGTTTAAAAAGGGTTAAAATCACTGTAGAAAGGTTCAGTAGATAGTAGACATTGTCCCAAATGAGAAACAGTAACACTGCAGTAAAGTGTTTGAAGAAATAAAGGTGTAACTTAGTAAACAAGCAAATTCAGTGAATTCATGTCTCCCGCTGGGCAGCAGTTTCAAGGGGAATTAATGCATCCAGTGGAATATAGTTGAGTTGCAAGTGGAAGTTATGTAGAAGAGACAGAACCTGCTGGGCAGCAGTTTCAAGGGGAATTAATGCATCCAGTGGAATATAGTTGAGTTGCAAGTGGAAGTTATTTAGAAGAGACAGAACAGACAGTGCTTCAGACAGTGGTTATCAGATTTATTTTCACGGAGGTCACTGTCAAAGCAAGTAAAGTGATGTGAAGTATAACTGTGAGAATCACTAAAAATTAGGACTGTATGATAAGACATATTACATTAAACTGATGTGAAAAGTGTTAACCAATGTATAAAGCTTGTGATTGGTGGAAGTTAATGAAACCTTGGAAGTGATGTCCAGATAATATGGTGGTCTGTATATGGTACTGGGAGAGTCTTTGTAGAGTTGCAAAAGAAGTAATGATTAAGACATATTCTGGTCTCACAATGATAACAAAGATACACAAGAAGTTTTGTTAAGATCGCTTCATAAATACGGCTTTTAGTCTGAGGTGCGTTGATGCATGGGTAGACGGACAGGCTGACAGACAGATTTTTGGTACAAAATTCCCACATTAGAACTTGACCTAGGTATTGATAAAAGAAAGCCATACATGAAATTTCATTGAAATCGGTTGACTCTAAGGAAAGTTAGAGTCTGGAAACCATCAGCCAATCAAATTTAACCAACCTAATTAAATATGCACGGAAAATGCCCATGTTCGAACTTGGACCAACAATTGATGAAAGTGATCTACTACCCAAATTTCATCGAAATCGACTGACTGTAAGGAAAGTGAGAGTCTGGAAACGAAAAACACGGAAGGTGTGCACTGACTGTATTTCAGAAGTAGCACTGAATAAATCAAAGTTTCCCTAATTTGCATAATTTTTACACAAGAACAAAACCTGTACTATATGTGATGTATTGCATGTTACTAAACATTCATACAAAAATTTATTCAAATCTGAACTTTCATATAGAAGTTCTGTACAAAAACTGATTACACCCAATTTCGGAACAAAATGGCCACTGGCAGCCATCTTTAATTTTGGACCAAAGCCCAAAACACATATTCTGGTCTCACAATGATAACAAAGATACCCAAGAAGTTTCGTGAAGATCGGTTCATAAATATGGCTTTTAGTCTGAGGTGCGCTGACACACGGGGCAGACAGACAGGCAGACGTACAGATTTTCGGTACAAAATTTCCCACATATGAACTTGACCAAGGTATTGATAAAAGTAATCCATATATGAAATATCATCGAAATCGGTTGATTTTAAGGAAAGTTAGAGTCCGGAAACCATCAGCCAATCAAATTTCATCAACCTAATTAAATATGCGTGGAAAATGCCCATATTCGAACTTGGACCCACAATTGATGAAAGTGATCTACTATCCAAATTTCGTCGAAATCCGGTCACAGTGAGGAAAGTTAGAGTCTGGAAACGAAAAAGGATGGAAGGACAGAAGGATGGAAGGACACCCCGAATTTAATATCTCATGTTTTTTTGACAAAGCGGGAGACAAAAAGACTTTAACCAAACACTTGAACCTGGAAGGTCTAAGTTAAATTGCCATACAAAAAGGGTTAAATATTTCCCAAAATAAGATGAAAAACAATGAGAATGATACAATCAATAGTAATTAATATTAATTTAAAAGAAAAAAACTTTAACCTTGACTAAAAAACTTTAACCACAAACTTTAACACAAACTCTAAATGTTAACAGATGGATGGACAGACGGACGAAAGTCATGACTATAGCCCCAAACTGTAAACAGTCAGGCTAAAAATCAAAAAACTTTAAGGTTGACTAAAAATTTTTTAAAAATCAAAAAACTTTAAGGTTGACTAAAAAATTTTAACCACAAACTTTAACCAAAACTCCAAATGTTAACAGACGAAAGTCATGACTAAACAGGAGAAAAAAAAAACCCACTTGAACCTTCAGTAAAAAAAAAAAAAACTAACCAAACTCTAAATGTTAACAGACTGCCAGACGGACGGACAGATGGACGGACGAAAGTCATGACTATAGCACTCACTGTAAACAGTCGGACTAAAAACTGCTGTTTAATTGCTGTGTGAACAAAACTGCTGTTTAATTGCGGTGTTAAACCTGTGTCGATTTAGTATTTTTATAACACAGGAAAGGGGAATCGGTCAATGGCTAAATCATGGTGAAGATTTTCCAGACAAGTTGAGACAACTGTTTTAAGAAAAGATTACTGTCAGCTCTTGGACCTTGGGCAATTGTAAAATGATGAAAAAAAATAATGTTTGTTTGTGACCAGTTTTATGACTTGTTATTCTTTGTTGTTACAGTTATAAACTCATAATTAACGTTTATCAGTTTTTGTGCTCTCTGTTGCATTGTTACCCACTATCAATTAAGCTACCACCAATAGTAGGTTTAAAACAGATGTTAGGTGTGATAAATTGATGCTATTTCGCAGAAAATAGCTTCTGTGCAAAAATGTTCTCGGCTGGACCAGTGGCATAGCTGTGGGTGGGGGAGGGAGGGGGATGGGGCATTTGACTCGATCACAAAAATCACAATGGCCTAACCCGGTTCTAGAATTCCATAGCATACAACCCTCACTGGAACAAGCACATCTTAATCTATGTTTAAGACGCAAAAATGATAACCACACGAGAATTTCTTTTTTCATCTGCTATCCGAGTTAATTAAATGATTAGTGGGTCATCATGTGTCAAAATATAAAAATATCGCAGGCTCCATTAAATACTACTTCTGGCCTAGGGTCCCAGTTGGGAAATAGACCAGACTACCCCCTCCACCCCCCAAGGCTCCAAGATGGCTATGCCTCTGGGCTGGACTGAATGAACATTTTATCTATTATATCTTGTTTCACACACAAAAAGGGTGTAATAGATTTATTTATTTATTGGTGTTTAAGGTCACATTTCTGCACAATGGCTAATCATGACCACGACCTTTTTATGGGTGGAGGAAGTCAGAGTACCTTGAGAGAACCACCAAGCAACGGCGAGCAAGTGTCAGCTTCCCAACATACTAACTCCATACCAGCAGGGTTAGCATTGGTTGAAGACAGATGCACCACTGACGTGCAGTACACCTTTGTACACAGCGCCACCATGCCCCCACATGGGCAATTTGGGCGAGTGTCTTGTCCAAGGACACAATGCAGTCGCCACACGTGGGATTCAAATCGAGGACCTCTCGGCTTGCAGCCTACACCTCTACCAATTAAGCCACCGCACCTTCTTGTTATACATTAAATGCCTATATTAGATGGACTGAGGCCATTATAGGTCTATAAACAAGAGAATTTGGTGATTGTCAGGGCAACTGGTTCACATATTACAAGATTCTTTATTCAATTAACATAAATGTCCTTTTAACATATATGCAAATAACCGGTCAAATTTGTACTGAAGATATGGTAAATACATTTGTTTGGAAAATATATTCAATCAACAGGGTTAAAGCAGGTAAAGAGAAAATAAATGAAGGAAAACCCATCTGTTTTGTTCAATCGTGTTTACTTGCATACTAAATATATGACATTCCACCAGGTATTTTAAAAGTTACTTAGTTTTAAAACTCAGTTGTCATAGAATGACAGATGAACAGACAGTGCCACAAATCAAGCTGCTTGTCACAGCTAAAAAGTACTTATATGTATGTTGTAAATCTCCTTTGAACAATAACTTGGCACCCTTCCAGTCCAAAATTTACCCAAGGTTACGACCAAAACCAGTCTGTGATATTCACAAAAATCACCATTCAATTTTCATTACTTTTCCATTTTCTGTCTCAAACACCTAGCTTATGACTCCTCATTATTGAGCTCATTCCAATAAGAGGTCATAAGCTATGTTTTTGACACAAATTAAAAAATTAGCTGTTCAAAAATTTTGTTTTTACGTGCTGTCTGCCTTTCATGTTAAGTGAAGGGTTGACTATGTATTTAATGGTGCTTAATGTCATTTCTGTACAATGGTTAATCGTGACCACAACATTGATACAAAGTCAAGTCGAGCCAACAAGCCATATCAAGTTTACAATATGAGAGAGGCATCCCCAGATCATTACTGATTCTCCACCATAAGGAACAGTAGGATGTTCCTGGGTACATAAGCAGTATTGCTATGCCTCCATACTCTGTGACCATCTGGCATGAAGCAGGAACCTACTCTCGTTTTTCCAATGGACTCTCCTCAACATCCTGATATTCCAGTATATTTATTGTATTTATTAGGGTTTGACACTTTTAACAGCCAGGGTCATATCATGTTGGTGACAGTTTTACGGGTGGAGGAAGCCTGAGAACCCGGAGAGAATCACCGAGCAACAACAAGCAGCTGCCAGCTCCCCAACATCGAAACTCTGCATTCCAGCACAGGCAGACTTAGATTGGTTGAAGACATGCACACCATTGATGTCCGCCTCAGTACACTGCATCATCGTGCCCCCATGTGGACAATCCGGGTGAAGTGCCTTGCCCAAGGACACAATGCGGGAGTCAGAATCGATAGCTCAGACGGTCACCCATCCAAGGATTATTAATCCGGCTTGTCGATGCTTAACTTCTGTGATCTGATGAAAACCAGTTGCCGCAACGCCCCCAATATTCCAATGTTGTCATTCCATAGACCACTCCAAACATCATCTTTGATGCTGATAGCCCTTCTGGACTTCATACCCAGTACTTTGAGTTGGTTTCGGACAGTTCTTTTGCAGAAACACCTGTTGGGGACCCAAAGGCAACAACTTTCAAACTGGAAAAGTGGAGAAGGCATTTGGGTGGAGTCGAGTATAAATCTCTGGAGTCCAACATCAGGAAAATATGTCGCACTACAGACGATCAACCAGTAGGTAAAAAAATGAGACAGTAAGGTATTATTTTCAGCTGTATTTGCAAGTATACTTGGCATCAAATTAGACTGTATCAGGGAAAGCAAATAGTGCAAATGAGCCGACCACCATAGGTGGCTAATCTCTCCCTCCCCCCCCCCCCCCCCCCCAAATGCCCTGATACGTCAACCCAGCAGAACTTGCGAGAGGGCAAACCTGGAACATTTTGTATGTTAAAACCCACAGTGACCTTAACCACTGGCACAATGAACCCAATATAAACAGGGGTCCGACACACTTCTTAGCAAGTTTTCGAACCACTAGTCAAATTCTGTAACGAATTTAATGCTGTTATGGTCTCGAACCAGTCCAGCCCTGAAATAGCCCATTGCTGATGTTTAGATTCAATGGGCTGGAATACTTCACTTGGACAGAAAAGCAAACCTTAGGTTTGCTTTTCCGACCAACTGAAACATTCCATTGGAATGTGAAATTTTTTTTATAAACATTCATTTTGTTTGAATCCACACAAGAAACATTTCCATCCAGGCTTGTTTTCATTGAATCTTTGATGACATGTCCAATTATGGATGAAAACTGACCACAGCTGTAGTTTTATGAATATGCTGAACAAATCCACTAATTTTGTTCATACCCTTATGTTTTCAAAATAAATTAAAGACTAATTGATTAGAATATCTATAACTGGAACAAAAAAGAATATCTGTATATCTGTGTGAGTAAAAGGAAATCTCATTGTTGTAATGGTCATCTGCTCACAAACTGAATATAAGGCTAAAAAAAAATAATGTTTTGATTCTCAGGCCCTCCCTCGTTGGATTTGAACCTCCTCATTAGACATTTTTATTATGTCATGTTTTTTAAAGAATTTGTGAAAACTTGGAATGGTCATTTTTTCACATTTCTCGACATATAATTATTTAGCTGTGTTTGCAGTAAATTGGTTTTTCTTGTTGCAGTTTATGGGAGAGTGCCCAGAGGCACTCTCCCATAAACTGTAACAAAGAAAATTCTGATATACTGGATCATGATTTAATTATTCATTTATTTGCTGGTGTTTAAGGTCATATTTTTCTGCACAATGGCTGATAATGGCCGCAACACCGATATAAACTCAAGTTTAACCAATCATTTAGAGCCATGCGTCCCATTTTATAGGACTCCTACCCCAAGCATTGGTTACGGGGCCTACTCTAATGGAATATGATGCTTGACAGATCTATGCCATTAAAAAGAACAATAAAATACAAATACTTTTAGCTGTTGTTATGGCAGTTAGTTATAAAAGTTATACTATAATTACACTAAAATACAACCTTTTCTCTTTTTCAAGTGGAAAGACAGCAAAAAGATTACTGACTATTCTCAAACCTTTACATGAAAAAAAAAAAATAAAAAAAAAAATAAAAATAAAATCCTCCCTCCCTCACTGATTTGAAAAAAAAAATGCCTGAGAATCAATTCATTTTTTTTATTTGGCCTAAAGGGGGTAAACAATCAGCCCATAACAGCATCAACAGAATTAGACTGGTGACCTGACACTTTGGCCACTTAGAAAAACTAAGAGTGTTAGAACAATAATTGTATAGAGTGACACAAAATAGCATATTACTGTAGTATCCTCTTAATTGAATATCCATTTTGCCAGTGAAAATTATTCAGTTCACAAGAAAAACTAAAGGAGTGTTAGAACAATAATTGTAGAGTGACACAAAATAGCATATTACTGAGAATCCTCTTAATTGAATATCCATTTTGCCAGTGAAAATTATTCAGTTAACAGGAGTATACAATTAACAGGGATTTGGTCAGTTTCCTGTGTTCTGTAGGTAAACTGAGCATTTTTTCAATTATATCTTGTTTGACAGAGCTCATAGAGCTCTGTCAAACAAGATATAATAGAATAAATGCCTGTATTGGATGTAGTGAGGCCAAAAAGGTTGATAAATAAGGGGAATTTGGTGTGTGTCACAGTAATTTTTTCGACATATTACAAAAATGTATATACAATTAACAGGAGTTTACTCTATAATCCATATGCAATTAACAGATCAAATTTGTACTGAAGGTGTGGTAAATGGTTTTGTGTTTGAAAATTATATTCAGTTAACAGGGATATACAATTAAGTGGGCTGCACTGTATCAGCTATTTTGGACAAACTTTTATGTGAGAACACCTCTTTTCAAACTTGAACATTTGTGATTTGACAAAGAGTGAGAATTGTATCTTGAAAAACTATTTTTTCAGTCTTTCACTGGAATAATTTTGGCCAGAGCAAAAATTCAATCTTGCCAGCCAATCTATTACCAAATAATTTTTTTCAATGACTTTCTAGGACTTTCAAGCAATCTCAAGCACTTTTTGTGGCCTGGAATTTTTAGTTTCAAAATTCAAGCACTTTCAAGACCCGATACAGACCCTGCCTTATAGAAAGATTGAATGAATTTTCGAATGTTTCAATAAATATCTTACCTGGATACACCGATGATTGGACACTGTTGTTGTAATTCTGTATAGCAGCATGCATGGCTTGTAAATCTACTGACTGCTGTGCAGAATACTGGGGTACTCTAGGGATAGACTCTGACAAATAGAAAAAAATGCATTAATATTCTTGTGTAAAGTATCAGTGCAATCTAAACTCTTGAAGACCCATTCCTGACAACGGTAAATTTTCACTTCCTTATAGCAAGAGCCACATTGATAGTTGTTTCTTGACAAGCATAGGCAGTCAGGACTTTCTAGACTCTGTGCAAAATTTGAGAACACTTTCATTCACATGGTGGTGACGCAAATTTAAATCTACGCGAACGGATGACAGGTTGGCCAAAAGTTGCATCTTGAATGGTAAAGTCTGCGTCAATTAACCGGTGGTGTGCCAATTTTTTTCTCAGCCTCAGGATTGGTTCACACAGTTTTGTCTTGTTACAATTAATGGGAGAGTGCCTGTAAGCACTCTCCCATAAATTGTAGCATTGCAAATCGATGGAGATGAAATAATTTTACTTACAAGATAATATGAAGGACATCCACAGAATATGAACCTTTAACTCTAGGTACATGCAGTTCAGAATAAAGAACAAATATGGGCTTCTAGTATTCTACCAGTTAAGCAGCCTTTCTTGTGTCATAGATTTTTAGAATTTTGCAGTGAGAGGATATATATATTTCAATTCCATACAATATATGAACACATGTTAATGAAAAAAGAGCAGTTTTCTAAGAATTTTTATATTGCAGAGTGTTCGGTTAGCCACCAGACAGACAGTCAGTCATTTTTGAAATTTTGCACACTGCTAGACAAACTGCAAAGTCACAGAACATGAACTGACAAATTGTAGCAAAAATGTATGATAAATCCTCAGGTCCCCCCCCCCCCCCCCCCCCCCCCCCACCACCACCAACAGGCAGTAATTCACTTATAAAGTTCTGAATAGCAAATTACCTAGGAATATATAGCTTTTTCTGAGGATTGAATAAAAATATTTTCCATTCTAACAAATCAGTCAAAATTATTCATTTGGATAGATGTTCTGGCCATCTGACAGATACAGCATAACAGCACATTTTCGACTTGCATGAACGTGTCTGATAAGTTCATCAAGTTGTGCAACCTGCTTCAATGTATCTGACATAGCTTGTTGCACTTTAGGCCACTGATGGTATGTAATTCCTTGCGAGCAACAAGGTGCCATCTGCAATTTCTTTTGCTCTCATAGGACAATAAGTCATCCATGGAATTTTTTTTCTAGACAGTTTTATTACCAGAACTAGATATTGTTTATTATAATTGACCACTATTTGCAGGTGAAAAGTAGATAATAATGCAATGTTAACGCCTAGAATCCACTGCAGTGCTTTCTGACTTACATTATTACCCCATATCATAGGTGTTCACACCCTTTGTTCATTCTATGACATTCTCAGCTCAACTCAAAGGAGCATACTGCCAGTGCTCCAAAGACAGGTACACAAGGCAAGCACCTCAGGTCAGTTTGGCTCAGTCAGCTTTTCAGCCCTAAAATAGTTGGCAGTCTAGAAAATCAAGGAGTGCAAAACAGTTGTTCTACTCAGATTGCTTGGGGGTGCAACTGCACCTGAAGGTTTCTATGCTATGTTGCTTATATTTACTTCAAGGTATTAATATTGTGACTGAAAAATTGCACTACATTCAACTACATAGAGGAAAAATTGGCATACACATCTTCTCATTTTTCAAAATGTTGCATTCAATTCTTATGTGACCGTCTTCTCCACTGAAAATGTATCGAAATGAGACACAGAATGGGTCATGAATTATTGCGTATCAATGCAACACTGACAAATCGTCCCCCGAGTTCCAATGTGTTCTCTGTGCCAGTAGGTACTGAGAACACATTGGAACTCAGGGGATGAAATAATAGATTTTAAAGGCAGTCCCAAACAGGGCTGGCATACCAGAAAATCAAGGGGTGCAAAAAATTGCCCTAAATTTTTTCTAAGCATGCAGTAGGCGTGCAGCACTCGTGCACTCCTAAAGAATGTGGGGTCTGTATGGTAGGTTGTCAATTATCCAGCCTTAATATAGTTTAACAACCAATGCGACCTTGTTTCGAACCTCAAAATACTGCTAAGCTGTTTGGCCCATTTTTGCTTTCTGTTTAATTCCATGTTATAGTGACTCTTACTTGTTCATCACTACTTGGATGATTGTGTTTCACCATTATTATGGGTACTAAATGGGCCGTTAGGGGCTGAATGCCCATGAATGTCACCGACAGTACATATACTAGTACAGTTTCGCATTGCTAAATGCAAAGCAAAAATTGCGAGCTGTGATGCAATAGATGAAACTGATTAGAGTTTTTTTTACTTTGGGATAAAATCTATAAATGCAAAAAGTATTTTCACAATCGCCATGCTGGATGGTACAATGTATAATGAGTTCGCAAATCACATACTATTTATATTATCAACTACCATATGTCGCTTGTAGAGCATACATCGCTTCTGATTGGTGAGTGGGGAAATCCCGATGACGTCGAATCAGAATATCAGGGACAGGCATTTACGTATTAACTGGAAGTAAACGTGTCTCATGAAACTGAAAGTACAATATTTCACAAGGTAAACTTTACATGAGTTCAGGAACTCAGCATGTATATAGCAAAGATATAGGACAAAATTAGATGAATTCATTGATATATTAAAGATGGGATCAACCTATATATCATAGCAGTGTATTTTCTTTTCTGGATTCATCTAGCACTTGAATACTAGTAAATAACAGAATAATATAATTTCTCTTCATATGCTTGGAAAAATGAGTTTGAAAGGAGACTCAGTTACATTCCCAGATGCAAGGAAATTTGAGTCTTTCAGGTCAAACTTTCAAAATGTTCTCACTCCCAAGTCGAACAATGGTCAACCCGAGGGTCCTTGGACCCTCAACCTGGACTATAAGAAAGTTTCTAATCATTTTTATGTGAACAAATCAAGGCCTGCCAACACACCAATCTGAAGCAATATATGCTACAGCGTACCATCCAACTCGGTGATTGTGAGAATACTTTTTGCATTAGTAGATTTTATCCCAAGTTAATCAATTCCAGATATTGCATCACAGCTCGGAATTTTTGCTTCACATTTTGCGATGTGAAACCAGGAGGTTGACAAATTTTGACACATTATATTGATCCTTCAAATCGATTTAAAAAAAGACAAGAAGCAATGGCATCACAAAGATGATACTTGATTCTTCTTTGAAATTAATTGATGGATAAAAAAGTAAAACTCAGATGCCATGCCAGACTTATTTTTTAACATGTACCGCACCCCAGACTGCCCGGTGTCTTGAAGCGCAGCCTCCATATTGTGTTACAGTCGCTAAAATTGCCTAAAATCAAACAATGAAGGCTAGTTAAACGGTACATGATTAGGCATACCAGCACAACTGAATTGATAACCACAATTGTAATCCAGAGGACAATATCACAATTTTACAGGGGGGGGGGAGGGGAATCACCACCCCTACCCTCTATGCCCCTGTCAAGAGGTGTTCACTGTATTATATGGCCTAAAACAACATTTTGTTGATCACAGGTCACATCAATCCTGCATCTTCAAACACCCCCCCCCCCCCACCCCCTGCCTCCACCAATTTTTTTTCGTGGTAGGACATTAACCTTGCACAATACTCCACCCCCATAATAGATCATTCATCATTATAGCCTATACCCCTGGGTGAGGTAGTGCATATGGCTATAGCTCCTGTGCAGGTCTCCTGCAGTATGAGCCGCATTATAACTTCCCTTTTTTCAAAACTGAAGGAGTCCACATAAAACAGCAGGATATTTTGGCTGGAAAACAAAGTGGTCTTGAGCAACTATACCCTATTATGGCCACACCGACCATCCATTCTCAAAATGTGTCCAGGGCGAGGTCCCCAACACCGACAAGTGGGGGATATCAACTTCCGTTCAAATCCCAACTCGCCTCACCATGCACCTCATATGACGCTTCACACCATGGCCCATGATTAAATGTGATTCAATACCCCCAAAACCACTCCACAAAAAAATTATGGATTCAACAGTAAGCAATACAAACTGCCCCTCATTATCCGTCCAGGTTGAAGTATGTCTTCTCAACATACCTCTGCCCACAAAAAATTAATCCCGTTAATTTACTTTAAAACATACTTGAGTGAGAGAGACTGTACTCAAATTCCATCGAAGTGCCAAAATTTATTTACGAAATTGTCGTCCAAGATAAGAAAATATCGGTAAAAAGACCTAGAATTCCTCTTTTTAGCGCTTTTTCTTCAGTTGACCAATGCAGATTCTCAAGTGTTCTTGGTTGGTATTACAGATAACAGACTTATTACAAAAATGGACCATTGGAATTCAGGAAAGAAATCTTTGAATTCGAAAGGGCCGACAGTTTTTGACACTCTCCCAATAAAAATCATTTATGGATAAAAAAGGCACACCTCGGCAAGTCTGTTCAGATGGCTAATTACAGTTGTCTGTTCAGTAAATAAAACCTGTGTCAATATTCTTTTAACCAGACCATCATCACAATGAGATTGTGACCAGAGACACAAAGTTCAAACAGCTTCTGATCATTACATGTCTACAAACCTTCCACATATACGGTGGAACCCTGTTAATTGTATAGCCACTTTGTCAGTGAAAATTATTCAATTAACAGGAGTATTCAATTAACAGGGATTGTGTCACTTTCCTGTATTCTAGAGATAAACTTAGCATTTATTCTATTATATCTTGTTTGACAGAGCTCCATGAGCTCTGTCAAACAAGATAAAATAGATTAAAAGCCTGTATTGGATGTACTGAGGCCAAATAGGTCTATAAACAAAGGAAAACTAGAGAGGATCAGGGTAATTTCTCGACAGGTTACAAGATTTTGTATACAATTAACAGGAGTTTACTCTATAACCTATATTCAATTAACAGGTCAAATATGGTATGGTAAATGGTTTTGTGTTGGGAAATTATATTCAATTAACAGGGTTATTCCGTTAAGGGATATCCAATTAAGTTGGCTCCACTGTATCAGCCTATTGATTTGGACATGTTATCATTGAAATTAACACTCGAGAGAACCGCTTGAAAATAACAATGAACACCTGGATTCATTTAACAGAAAAATTATATCTTGACAGAGTTTCTCCAGAGTCCTGATTCTCCTCTCTTGCCTGTATTACCACCAATCAAATTTTCAGAGATTACATTTTGAACGGAATCTTAGGTAAGTATTTTAAAGTACCAGTCCGGATAGGTATCCATGCCGAGTGAATGGCCAGCAGTAGAATTTGTTACAGGTATTCCTGCAAGTGAAGCAGCGTTTTGTACGAATTTGTGGACAGAACTTACATTTAACTAATGGCACAGTTGAGTTGGGAGATAGGGGCCCCAAACATAAATCACAATATAATCCTTGACCAGTTTACTCCCAACAAGTTGAATCCAAACAAGTTGAATCCCAACAGGGCGAATTGCGAAAAAGGCAAATCCCAACAAAGAGAGTCCCATCAAGTTGAATCCCAAAAAGGCGAGTCCCAACAAGGCGAGTCCCAACAAGGCGAGTGCCAACAAGGCGAGTGCCAACAAGGCGAGTCCCAACAAGGTGAGTCCCAACAAGAGAGTGCCAACATGGCGAGTGCCAACAACACAGCTCTTGAAAATGGTCATCCCAACTTTGTAACCCATTTATTTTGAGATTTGGTACAAAAAAATGTTTTGACTGGAACAAATCATGCCTCTCACACAGAGAAGGCTAGTGATTGACAGTACAAAGAGAATATGACAAATGTCATCAGTCATCAGTACTGGCCATGCCTTGCACTGGAAAATATTTTACACTAAAAGGCTTTAGTTATTCATCTGATAGAACTGATTAAAGGATTTAAGGTCAATTCATCATCTACATGTTAATCTAGTTAATCTATTTTAGCTAGTGCCTGTTAGGCGATGATTTTTTTTTTTTTACAACTCTCCAAATCTTCAAGCAAAGAAATATAATATATAATTTTGCCCAATGCACGCCCTCCTCCCTCCCTGCCCCCAGTGCCTTGGGCCTGATGGTAAAGATACACTGGTGCACCAGTATACCATGGTACTATGCTTGATGATACACATATCAGTGAGAGCAGAGAGCAGTCAAATGTCGTTTGATAATTATAATGTTGAATAATGTCCACAATATGTTGTACACACCTTGGGCTTGCTCCTCTGGAACTGAGTAGCCACTCACATTAGTTAAGTCCAAGGTATTGCCAAGAAGGGCATTTATGCGTTTAAATATTGGTATATTGGTTAAATCTGATTGCCTGCTCTGTCCATCAACATCTTCTACTTTCACACTTGGAATGTCTGCTCCCTGTAAATACAAATAGGAAATCAAACAAAATTTAAATACTCATTGATTTTATTTATTTGGGGTTCAATGACATGTTCAACAGCCAGGGTCACCTCAAGTCAGACTAAATACTCATTTAATTTTAACTCACCACTGAAACCCATGATTAACCCTTTAACTCTTAGAAGCTGGTTGTCGAGGTTTCTTGCCAGTGATGTAATACTGCAGGTAATCTGGCAGTGACGGTTCGGCTATCTTGGGGCTGGGGGAGAATTAAACACAGAGCAGAGACTTAAACACTGAGCAGGTGCTTCTAATCAAGTGTTGTCTGCCTGAATAGGCAGACAACACTTGACTAGAAGCATCTGCTTTACTGTAAGTTTTTCGCGGTATGTCATGTTCAATAAATTCATTCTGATTCCCCGGCTTCTAAGAGTTAATAAATGCACAAGATTAGTGTTCAACGAATTACTAAAAATGGCCGCAGACGATTACCGGTAATTTGAGCTCATACTCGGCCAATTCCAATGCCAATTCCGATTGTAATACTGTGCACTACTAGATGAGTACAGGCATGAAAGGACTACATTAAATTGAACATATTTCACAGAGTTAAACGTCGTTGACTCAGGTTGCAGTAAAATGACCAGTCACATGCACTTGGGCGGTACACGTGACTCTCAGAGCTACATGTACCACCCAGTACGTGTGACTGGTCATTTTACTGTGACCCGAGTCAATGGAGTGCAATCTTCACGTTTTCTGGTTTGAACTGACGATTGCCGCAAGTATGCTCAACTGCAAGCTCTACATGTCGTTTAACTTGTATATCCCATAAAGGGGCATCTAGAAAAATTAAGAATACACATTGTGGGGTTGATTCCCAACTTTATTGAATGATGTCATTGACATCATTTTACATAAACAATTGAACAATTGCAGAAGATAAGAAAATGCGGTTAATGAATCATCACAAAAAAATGCTTGGCAACAATCGGTTCAACCGATGTTCCAGGAGCCGTTTCGGTTGTCATCCGATTACCCACAATCGGCCGATTGGGGTGGCCAATTCCAATCATCAGTTGAACACTACACAAGATATCAATTTTATTTTTTTTTTTTAAATTTTACCAAAACATTTCAACAAAACCATATCAAGTGATCAGTGGTTGGAAGGATCTCCATGAGCTTGTTCCAATGAGAGAGAAAATATAGTTTTGTTGAAATTTTTGGAATAGTTTTTATTCGACTGCTCAGTTTGTAAATTAGACAGGCAGATGCGGCCAATTTGTTAGTTAAGAGGGTTAAAAACATTCTATGCATGCAATTCAAACAAGAACAAATCAAGACTCATAACAAAGATAATCTAGAAAGATGAATGAAAACTGTCAGATGCTATGTTTTCACATTTCAGGGCTTATATTTTGATGAGAATCCGAGGATAGATTCATACAAAGATTCAAGAGACAAAAGTGATGAGAATCCATGAGAATCCATGTAGTCTGAGCAAGCCAGAAAATAAGCAGACTGTCATCTGCAAAATGGGGGCCCGAGAGGGTTAATTTAATGATGCTACCCTGCATCACTAAATTTACCCTCAGTGAACCTCAATCTGAATCAGGGGTTCAAAACAAAAAGAGGATAAATTGCCCCAGTGTATGGCATAGCATCATCAAATTCACCCTCTGGGGACCTCATTCTGCAAATGTCAGACTGCTCAT
Organism: Pictodentalium vernedei; assembly: GCA_031216915.1. Taxonomy (NCBI): domain Eukaryota; kingdom Metazoa; phylum Mollusca; class Scaphopoda; order Dentaliida; family Dentaliidae; genus Pictodentalium; species Pictodentalium vernedei. The sequence goes on along the minus strand of CM062292.1, from coordinate 72,264,499 downwards.
TTTCAGGTCTGAGTCTGAGTGTCTCCTTTGCCAAATAATAGTGATGCTGCAACTTTAGGAGTTCAATAAATAAAAGTGATGGTGCCAAATAACAGTGATGGCAGACATACCAAAATTATGGGAGTCATAGCAAGGTTCATGAAATTCCCACAAATGCCACTTGACAATGCCTGTGTTTCACTCCTCAAAGAAACTCATGGGCATGGGGGTACACAATAGCGGGAGATCACGCACAAAATTTTTCCAGGACATTTTCACAGGTAAGCAAATGTAAAATTCTGACATGCCTGGATGGTGTACAATGTTCATCGATGAATTTTACAATATTTTCTTCAAACAAATGTTGTTTTCAAGTGTTTTTGGCCGTCTTGCTGATCAGATATTCTAATGACAGTGACTCTCATTTTAATAATCAAGTTGGCGCCTAATAATCATGATTCTGTCCTCTTTCTCCAAAAATTAATAGTTAAGTCACTTATTTAGCAGAGGAGAGTAGATTCTTGCTGCGTTTCTGCTAGGATTTGTGTGAAAAAAGTTTAGTCAATTTAACCCTTTACCTAACTTAGCGGCAGCAAATTAACCAATACATTGAATACAAGGATGATACACCAAACATTGGTAAGTGGGTCAAATTTTACCATCAAACAGAGCTTGTTTTCTACAGTAAACAAGCCTGCTTCACTTCTCGGGGTTCGGGGTGTACAATGCAAGTTTCCATTATATTAGTGAGCTTCGCCAAATTCTTTATTTATAGAGTGCTTCCCAATAAATAAGGCATGTTTTCAATCAAAACTACATGTATATAGAGTGTGTACAATTAATATTTATTTATTTATTGGTTTTTAAGGTCACATATTTCTGAACAATAGCTAATCATGACCCCAATACGGCTGGAAAGTCAAGTACAGCCAATTGGCGATACCCATACTGCCCATTTTAGAGGACTACCACCCCAAGCATTGGTTACATGGTCCTATTTTACCAATAAAACAAAGCTCATTTGCCACAGTAGACCAGCATTGCTTCACTTCCCAGACTTCCTGCAGGGGGAATTAACATGTGTAGTATGTTCAAGTAGGCTGGATTAATGTATACCTGTTGTCATAAGCCATAAACAGACAATCTACAGTACGTGGAGAGTGGATTATAACTAAATCACCCATGGAGTGGAGTTGTCACCCAAGCTATAACTTTCATTTTGTGTACATATCAACAAAAACACAAGCAATGTTTCAGCCAATGGACCTCCGGGTTTAACCCGGAGGTCCATTGGCTGAAACTTTGCTTGTACTGGTTATGCTTTGCAACAAATTTGCAATTATTGCTTGGGTGGAATCTCCACCCTGCGGGTGATTTAGTGATAATACACTCTCCACATACTGTATACTTTCAGTAAATTGGGCCACAATACTATTGGACTGTAATCCTTATGTAAAGTACATCACTGTACTGAGGGGAGGATGCTGGTTACAAAACTGTTGGTACAGTACAGCTGCCGTGGAGTGGTCCCTTTCCATGGGTGGGCAATATTTTCACGGATGCAATAATATTACACTCCAAACACTAATTATAGGAAGAATCATCAAAAGTTTAATTAATCTAGCACCGGTTACAACACAGAGTTTCATTAAAATTTTGCTGACGATTTTTGTTACCTGGTAAACCCATGTGTGGACATCACTATCCACGTGTGGATTACGACCAATCCACAGCGACTACTGTACATATACATGCATCTGTCACATTGACAGTAATCAATAAAATTATTTGCTTGCTTGCAAGAAATACTGCTTAAGTGTACAGGAGCATGAGACTCTTCCTTATAGCGGAGGATCAGTAATGATCTGTGGATGCTACAGTACAGTCGCCATGGATTGGTCGTAATCCACACGTGGGCAGTTATGTCCATGCATCAGTTTACCATGTAGTAAAAATCATCATTAGCAAAATTTTAATCAATGAAGCATTAATTAAATTTTTGATGAATTTTATGTATGACGCGGGGCTACCTATTCTCAGGAACAGGAATGGGTACCTAATTTAAGGAATGCAGGAACAGAGAGAAAGTGCATTAATCCACGCAAGTGAATAAACTTTATTCAAATGTTTGGCCATCATAACAACACACTAATCATTAATGCGCTGTCTCTGTTCTTGCATTCCTGAGATTTGGTACCCGTTCCTGTTCCACATCCTGTTCCTGAGAAAATTAGGTGATATTCGAAAACTGAACTTGCGCCGTTTCACCAATAACTACCGTTACATGAAATTCATGGACATTTACTGTGACAGTTTTATTTTAAAATAATTATATAACCACTAGGCCCACTCAAAACCGATAATTCCATTGGAAAAAACGTATAATTAATTTATTTGAGGTCAGATTCGGTATTTGAAGTCAGATTCGGTATATAGGGAGGGTAACCAGACAATTCGGCACCAGTTTTCTGGTCAATTCGGCACCTGCTTTAGGAAGATTCGGCACCTGCCATTGGTCAATTCGGCACCGGGTATGAGTCAATTCGGCACCTCACTGAGATGATTGATGCGTGTGTTCACACTTTATCGGCGACAACTAATAACTTATAAAAACAAATTCATGAACTCTTGTTAAAAGTTATTTATTTGTCAGTAAAGCCTCAGGTTGTGTGATTGAGGCGTAATAAATGTTCTTTAGAAAAATATTTTAAAGAACTTGTGACTTACAATACCGATTGTTAAGTGTCAGCAAGTTTAATAAATGTTGATTAAAGTTAAATTGTGTCTTTTTATTTTGTTATTAAAACAATAATTGTTTCCCGAGCATCAATTTTATATAAAATAAAGTCCAAACCACCAGCAACATCACTTCCAGAATATCTTCAGACTGTTGTGTTGAATGTAATACCAGTGTTCGACCACGACAGGATGGCCTTCAATGCAATGGTTGCAATCGGTGGCAACATAGGAAATGCGGAACTGGGATAACTCGACAACAATACAGGGATGCAGTTCGCGAAGAAATAGATATCCAGTGGTCCTGTTCGCAGTGTCGAAATATTAATCAGGTAAGACTTACATTTTTTTTAAAGTATTTTAAAAATTCACTAATGAGGTCAGTAAACCTGGGTAATTAAGTGACGGGTGGGCAGTGGCGTACCTATGGGGTATTTTAGCGGGGGTGCAGTTTGTATGGAGCTTGCTTCAATGGGCTACATTTTAGAAAATTATTAAATAGTTGGACAAAATGCCTTTATTTAGAGAGGTTCTGGCGACCATATCTCTCTGAGCGAGGAAATGGCACCTTTCATAGACTTATTTTGAAAATTTCACGCACCGGGCCAATAGAAATTTTCAAAATAAGTCTAGGAAACGCGCCATTTCTAGACCCCATGTTGGGGAATTGTGTTGTATTGTACTCAGGATATGTTTTACTCTTATTTCAGACATCTGAGAGTACTGTTAATGCGACGTTCGTCATAAATCATTCATTCGGAACAGATGCCAACACCACAACAGAGGCTTCATTCAACGTTAATGCCTCATTTGAGGTACCTGTGCCTTCAAATGAAGAATCAATAGCTGGAGACAAAGTCGTCCGATAGTCTGAAACAAATTCCACTTATATTTTGCATTATGTCAGGCAAGCGAACAGAAGACTATTATGCACTTCTCAGGGCAATTGACAGGTTACCCAGTGATATTTCCTTGGAAAGAGTTGTTGATTTTGAAGCAAGACTGTGGCAGGCAATACGCAGGCGTTTCCCTGATACACCCATCCAGGTATGTGTCTTTCACTCGGCTCAAGCTGTCTTTCGTAAAGTACAAGAAAAAGGATTACAGACAGGCTATAACAAGAAAGATACAGTTTACAAATATATTAGAAAATTAATAGCACTCCCTTTTTTGCCTCCGGAGCATATTGAACAATCATTTCAGCATCTAGATGACCAGGCCGGTATACCAGAGTTGGAGTCTGTTGTACAATATATAAGAAACACTTGGATAGAAAACAGTATATTTGAAATTGAAAACTGAAGTGTATTATGTCAAGTGTTCGTACAAACAATGACATCAAGGGATGGCACAATCGAATAAACAGAGTTAACAGTAGAGGAAGGGTGCCATTTTATCTCCTCATTATTGAGTTGTTCAAAGAAGCAACAGCCATTCCCTTGACAATTAAGCTAGTTTATGAGGGGAAAATGCAGAGACGGCAAAGGAAGGCTGCTGATGAGATTCAAGGGAAAATTATTTATTTATTGGTGTTTAAGATCACATATTTCTGCACAATGGCTAACCATGACCGTGACAGTTTTACGGGTGGAGGAAGCCAGAGTACCCAGAGAGAACCACTGAGCAACGGCGAGCAACTGTCAGCTCCCCAACATACCAACTCCACACAAGCAGGGTTAGCATTGGTTGAAGACAGGTGCACCATTGACGTGCAGTACGCCTTAGTACACAGCGTCACCGTGCCCCCACGTGGGCAATGGGGATGAAGTGTCTTGCCCATGGACACAACGCGATTGCCGCAGGTGGGATTCGAACCGAGGACCTCTCGGCTTGCAGCCTGCACCTCTACCAACTGAGCCACCGCGCCCCCTTCAAGGGAAAAACTGTTTAAGTTGTGCCAAAGGTACATTGATGGGGAAATGACCTCCAGTCAGCTTTTAAAAAAATGTTCTGGTATTTATGGACCTGTCGTTTAAGGGTTTATGCACACTGAAACAAAACAGTCCAATTTTTAGTATTTTATGTAAGATTCTAGTAAAGGTTAAATTGTTTGTTAAAGGGTAACTTTTTACAAATGAAACCCCCCAAAATCTGATTTATTATTTTTTCCGTGTATTGCCTTAAAACAAAGCTTGTGCTCCCTCCTTGAAACGAACTCAATTGAGATTGTTGCAATGATGAATCATGAGCTATGTTTTGCGGCACATGAAACAAAAAAAGCTGATTTATTATTTCTTCAATAAATTGAATATCCACCTTTTGACTGATTACTTTTGACTGAAAATATTTAAAATAAAAAAAATATTAGAAACAGTCTTATTCCTTGTATTTCACAACCCCCAAGTTTTCACAGAATTGTCCTGGCTGTCTTTTTCGCCGAACGTCTCGAGAGTATCATAATTTTTATGATTGACATTCTCAAAGACTATGATGAACTAAGCAGATAAATAATTAATTATCTGATTAATTAGCCACAATCATTAAGAATGTCAGGTATAAAAATTATCACGACACTGCCCGGCGAAAAATTATTCAGGTGCCAAATCGTCCTACTCTTGGTGCCGAATTGTCCTGGTGCCGAATTTAAAAGAAAAGGTATTTGTAAAAAAAAAAAAAAAAAAAAATAAAAAAAAAATAAAAAAAAATAAATTCCATGCTTCAGTTCACCCCAAAACAAATTGGTCAAGAAACTTTAAATCCATTTAAATTCAATATGAAACTTCAAAAATGAAAATGACAAGTGTTTTTTTCTATGTTGGCCGTGTTGCTTGTTGAGGCTTAACCCTTGTTAGTAAGGGCCAAATTCAGGAGTTTGATGACATTTTTGCAACAGAACAGGTGCCCCTATGTGCAGTCCTTGGGTTAAATCACGAGTTAACATAGGCAGCCAAGACTTGCCAGAAAACAGCAGCAAAGCCACACGATGTAGACAAAGTGTAGCAAAAATATGTAAAAATCTCTAGGCACTTTGGACCAAGTTTTGGCAATCAAATTAAACTGTCCACCTTTTTCAGTACACTTACCAATAGTGGTGGTAATCAAGTAATTTGTAATGGATTTACGAAACAAATAACCCCTCTGGAGGAACATTCCTTCACAAAATATGTCCATATCTTAGAAAGTGAAACGACTAGTCACAAAAACTACACAAACTTCACAAATTAATTTCACAACTTCAGTGCCTCTCAGTTCCCTGGACTGGCATCAGAAAAAATGGGCAATATTTGCAATTTGGGTTTTTATATATAGTTTGTCCACACAGAATCTATAAATCAAGAGACATTTTTTCTGTAACCAATCAACATTCCTTATTCCAGCTGTGAATTTGATTTAAGAGGAATCAACAACAATCTGTATACCACACAAGATTAAGATTGCACAGGAAGTTTCAATTTCATTCTGTCTCAAATTTTATGACTTATAAAGACTTGGGTTGTTTAAATTAAATACATTATGTAATGCACCTACAGTTACTGTAATGGAATAACTTACAGCCTGCAGATTGACTGGACTTTCACATATGGTTGCATCTTAAATCAGTCAGTTGAAGCAGTGTGCTACATTAAATGTTTAATTAGATATATTATCCCCCACTCCTCACTATGATATCAATGTCCTGTTTCCTGCACATGATGTAAATTATTAAGTGTAAATCACAGACATGTGAAAGTTATGTAATACAGACCAGTGGGGATTGTTTTAACCATTTTCAACCAAGTGTATCAGGGTATCTTGCCCAATGAATGGAATACAGTGGAGCCCACTTAATTGGATATCTCTTAATTGTATATCCCTGTTAATTGAATATAATTTTCAAACACAAAACCATTTACCATACCTTTAGTACAAATTTGATCTGTTAATTGCTTATGGGTTGTAGAGTAAATTCCTATTGTATATACATTTTTGTAATATATCGAATAAATTACTGTGACACGCACCAAATTCCCTTATTTATCAACCTTTTTGGCCTGACTACATCCGATACAGGCATTTATTCTATTATATCTTGTTTGACAGAGCTCTATGAGCTCTGTCAAAAAGATATAATAGAATAAATGCTCAGTTCACCTCCAGAACACAGGAAACTGACCAAATCCCTGTTAATTGTATACTCCTGTTAATTGAATAATTTTCACTGGCAAAATGGATATTCAATTAAGAGGATTCTACTGTACCATCAAAATACACACCCCACCACCCTTTGACAATCTACCATTGTAAAATCCTTCCAAACAACATTTTACAAAATCCCTCACCAACAAAATTCTCTTTCTCTCCATCTGCTGAATAGCACTCTGTCAGGGATGAAAATGGTCTTTCAAGCCATTTTCATGTACATGTAAATTCAAAGAAATAAAAGGCCCCTCCCTCACAGCTTTATTTGAGCTGGTTATCATTTATAACAAGCTATTATTTGAAAATAAAGACATTTTCTTTTTAGGAATTTACTAAAAAAAAAACTTTTCCACAATCCATTCCAACGATGGGCCATAGCAAGCCTGGAAATAAGCAGACTGTCATCTGCAGAATGAGGTTCCCAGAGAGGGAATTTGGTGATGCTACCCTGCACAGCAGGGTAGCATCACAAACCTGGATATAAGAGGTCGGACACGGACAAAGTCTGACTCAGTTATTCATTTGTCAGATGGCCAGTTGCTTGCACCCGTCACTCTGTCCAAGGCCAATTGTCAAAGTTAAGTGGGCAGTGATGCATGGGAATGGTGGGTGAATTATCGCTAATTTTGTTCACTGAAAGTACAAATCCATAACAGTTTATTTCTCGTCATCATATTACACGACAATCATTTACGAATTCCGTATACCACATTATAAAAATTCAATGCAAAACAAAAACATAAAACCAGGATTTTGTAGATGGACACTTTCCCAAGGGATTACTCCCACAACGTATCGAACATGCAGTACATACCCTTGATTTGAATTTCCGTATTCATAATTGTCAAAAGAAATGCGAATGCAGTGTTTTCAATTGAAGTACATGTAATTCGTCACACTGACTTATCAATGATACGGTATAAACCCTTCAAGTTATGAGTTATACATTCTTAATTAGAATGTTAAACCCGGAGCTAATTTCAGTGGATGGCACCTATTCTTTACCGGTAAAATTTTAACCCTTAATTACACTAAATAGTCATCCCGGTAAATAGTCGTTTGTTTACAAATGTCGATAGTAGATACCTTATTGAAAAATGAAAATACAGCTTTATCTACTGTTACATGTACATCTTGAATGCAATATACATGCAGTTGTAAGATATACTGCATTTCTCATTAAACTGCTTTGAATAGACTAAAAATTACTGTTTGCGACTGATGCTAAAAAACTGTCCAGCAGGGTTTCTAAATTTCTGACAGGAGTCAGTTTGTACCTGTCATTTTGTTTGGCACCTCTCCAAAAAATTATATTCAGACTTGTAGCATCACTAAATTTGCCCTGTGTGAACCTCAGTCTGAGTCAAAATCTCAGGCCTAAAGAGAAAGAGGAACCCAGAGAATAAAGTGGCCAACTGTGTGGGATAGTATCAGCAAAATCACCCTCTGGGGATCTCATTCTATAAATGACAGGTTGCTTATTTTCAGGCTTGGGTCATAAATGTAAGGCGAGTTGAAATATTTTTTGAAGAATATTACTGGCTGGTTTTGGCCATTGCATTCTATAAAGAGTTGCTATAAATGAGATTTTCACAAAGGCTGTTTTGTGCAGAGTTAGTTTTTCAGTTAGGGAGCATGGTGGCTCAGTGAATACGGCTTTGAACTTGAAACGAATGGACCACGGTTCGATCCCTGCCAAGGCTAACTGTTGTGTCCTTTTCATATGCCTTTTCCAGGTCAACGAAGATAGCGATCAAATGTTCTTTCCTGGCAAAGGCATTTCAAATAAATGATTAAAGTCTAACCAATTGGTCGACAGTCTTTCTCCTGAAACCACACTGAACATTTGCAAGTAGATTGTTTAATTCCAGAAGCCAGACAATTCGATCACTGACAGGGTATTTTTGGTTTTTTTAAATTTGATTAGCAGTTTTTATCGATGTCCTGGAAAATTGATTGGCAATTTCAACTTCAGCCCCGCTCCCCCAAACCCCAAATTTCCCAATTTCTATCACATACTGCACTGCCTGCCTGGTTACTCATGTCAGAGCTCATACTCCAGAATAACCCCATCCCTAACTTCACAAATGTGAGTTACCAAGAGTCCCCGCTGAGTCTAAGCACACACTTGCACACGTGCTTTTCAGTTTTCGAATGAAGACGATTTTAGTCACAGGCACTGGTAATTATGATGAAAATAGATTGTCATCTGATGATTGCGACAACTAACCTTACCAAATTGTTAAACACCTCTATCCACGTGGGAGGGGTGACATGGGGTTGTTTAGCCTCGCCATTAAAAATATTGGGGGACGAGCCAACAAGGAGGACCGGAATCCGGGCACAGGCCAAACTCGGCTCGAAGAGCAGAGTTGGGACCGACTCTGATTTTCTTCCCTGCCGAGTGAACTCGAAATATAGCTTCGTTCTTTGTTAGGTGTGATTCCTAATCACTTCAGGCTGCAGAAAGGAAACAATGATTAAAGTACATGTAACAACGATTCTTTTATTTAGATTTAAAATAAACTCATTCCGTATTCAACACATTTAACAATTTGAAAACACACTCTCAAAATGTCACTGTCGTGGGCTCGCAACAGGAGCTTAAAACATCGAGTCACAATCTTTTGCGCATGTATGCATCTGCAGCTCTGACTGCCGGGGGATTCCGACTAGCAATGTTAATTACCTTGTGGCAACATAGTTCTGATTTGGATTCGATTTATCCACTCTGTCGGCTAGCTTCACAAGTCTATGTCACATACCATATACATGTGTCCTTTGATAGAACTTTCCTTGAATGTTCCTGTCCTTTTGAAATACAGTTAATACATACAGTTCATGCAGAACTCACAACTTCAAAATGCGCTCTCGAGCTTGCGTGAATTGTTACTGTCGATCTTGAGTCAATATTCACAGCACTCAGATACTAAAACAGGCTACTACTACATCTGCATTCCTAAGGGTTAATACCACAATGCAATAGCCTACACTTTGAGACAGGTGCGAGCCGATTCTTGCTAATGACATCTAAACTTAGCCTTTACTTGGGTTCGTAATCTATTCTCTGAATTCGGGCTTGTAGCCCTCCTATGTCCACCCAATCTGACAATAACGGCGTACAACGGAACTTCGTGGATTGCCCAGCAATTCCAGTCAATCGCGACCCTATACAACATCTCCTATTCGGCTGAACCAAAGTCTCTCTGAACTATCTGGTCTTTGAATGGTCAGAACAATATTTCAAGATGCCTCAACATGGCATGTGATGTTTCTGAAGATAAAATCACTGAGCGCCAATGCATATGCTATCAAGCGTATCCCAAGAAATAATATATTTGAAAGCTGTGAAGATTGAAGTCAATCTATCGGTGCTTTTCTTTGCGAGATTAACGAGCACGGGGATATTTTATTCTGATTAGTAATATGCCAGAGAAGTATCCCACTGTGAATCGCCTAATGCTTATTATCTAATTAAAACATGTGTGCTTACTACACAGAGCGAAGAAATATATACATATATCTATTTATTTATTTATTTATTGTTGTTTATGGTCACATACTTCTGCACAATGGCTAATCATGACCACAACATGGAGATAAAGTCAGGTCAGTCAATCGTTTATATCCTATGTTGCCTATTTTAGAGGACTCGCACCCCAAGCATTAGTGACTGGGTCCTATTTTACCAGTGAAACAGAGCTTGTTTACCACAGTAAACAAGCACTGCTTCACTTCCCGGGGTTCCCGCAGGGAATACATATATCTGAACTTGAAAGTTGGGAGAGGGGGCCTCCTCCCTTTTAGACTGGCTTTGCCCTGACACAAATACATAAAAAGCTAGAGTACTCTGGTCGTGTGGGTTGGCAATGACCAATAAATACATCAGTGATTGAAACATGCTCTTGCAGTTCATGATTCAACTTCCACTTCGCAATTTTCAAATCGATCCACCCGAACAAAAAAAGTCGTGAAAGATGATTATGAAGAATGACTGGTGCACATCAAGGGAGCTAATTTATAGGCAGTGACATCATAGAAAATACTAGGAGTTTTGTCAACTGATTTGGAAACACTCGTTAAATAGTGATTAAATTTATCATTGTGCATGACCAAATTGGTTATTGTTAAACTTTATCTGTAGTTTTACCAGTTTTGGAATTGGAATACTGGATGAGCACATAAAATTTTTAATCGCACAATGCGAACCAAATTTCAGTGATTGGATGCCACATGGGAGATACTGCGATGCAAACCCAAACAAAAAATACCCCGATTGACCATCCTTTCCATGGCTTTACAAAGAGAATTTGCTACTTAATCCTAATTGCCCATGTGGTGGCATGGTGGCACTGTGTACAAAGGCATACTGCACATCGATGACTCAATGATGCACTTCAACCAATTCTAACCCTGGTTGTGCCAAGTTGTATGTTGGAGAGTCTGGCAGTTGCTCAGTGGTTCTCTCCAGGAACTCCCCGACTTCAAACAGTAAACACAATTGCCATATCGAATGGCATCCAAAGCACGGCAGGTTCTCCTGGTTACTCATAGCAAACACAGGCAATGTTTCTGCCAATGGACCTCCAGGTTACCCGGAGGTCCATGGGCTGAAACGTTGCTTGTGCACAGGCCATATGTACAGAATTTGATAGCCTCACGATGGTCATAATGTGTAGACTAAACACAGATCAACGTGCTATTTGTGCGCATTTCATGACAAGACTTCTAGTGTAAATGTGTGGAGTAGACCAATCAGTATTTTCAACGTGCAGCCCCAAGGCAGCACGTTGAAAATATTGATTGGTCTACCCCAAATAATGAATATGGACTTTTCTAATTGCTGCCATTGAACTAGCATGGCAGATGCCAATAGTGTTCAAAGGGTTAAATGTATAAGGAATTGCTGAATTATGACAGTAACTTGCCACTGACCACAGAGCTGCTTTCTCAAAACGACACACATTTATATGCCTTCACAGTATATTAGAGCTCTACAATATTTTTCAATGAGTGCATTTTTTATCTCCCATAAAATAGAAAACACGGATGCTGACGGGAGCAACTGCACTCGCACCTGTCTCATTTCCAGGACTGAGATGATATTGTTTATATAAATCAGAAAGAAGAGTGATTAACCCTGCACATTGCAGTGTTCATTGGTAAGCTAACATACACTGCCTGATCAATGCAGTATTATTTATTGGTGCTAAATGCTGAAAATAAAATACATCATTGCCAATGATGAACTTTGAAGAAAAGTGACTGATTAGGCTTAATAAAATTAAAAATCTGTTTCTCAGGCCCTCCCGCATGGTCCTTTTGGCTGTCGCATACTATCTTTTTATGACCAATGCAAACAACAAGGCTTTGCAATGCTTTAGCACCCAAGGGACGAAATACACCACCACCCTTGCTACAGTTAAAACTAGAAGTCCTGTCCTGAAATGCGCACAAATAGCACGTTGAAATGCGCGTTAATGTACGCGTTATGACCCAAGTAAAGCTATCAAGTTCTGTACATATGACCTGTGTACAAGCAATGTTTCAGCCAATGGACCTCCGGGTAACCCGGAGGTCCATTGGCAGAAACATTGCATGTGTTTGCTATGAGTAATCAAGAGAACCTGCCGTGCTTTGGATGCCATTCGATATGACAATTGCACGCAATTCCAACGCGCAATTAAGCCTAGATAAGCGCACTATTCGTGACAGGACTTCTAGTTTTAACTGTATTCTGCAAATTATGAGGCCTAAAACATAAAATAAACCAAGAATATGAACTTATGATGGCAAAGAAATAATTAAAAAATAAAATATAAAATAAAAAACCGCCCGCCCACATGCAATTTTACAAAACTTGGGCTGAGAAACAGAACATCTACTTTGTGTGGCCTTAAAAAAAACAAAATAATTACAACAGAATAATGACAAAGACAGAAGTTTGAATAGTAATAAGCGATGATACTAATATAGTGAATACCTTATAATATCAACCTGAGAATTTGAGACTTGAGTAGAGTTTAACCCTGTACCCAACACGAAAAGCAGACGACACTTGCAAATAAAATACTTGAATAACTAATTTTTTTTATTTTTTATCACAAAAACGTTTTTTATTTATATTTATTTATTTATTGGTGTTTAAGGTCACATACGTATGCACAATGGCTAATCGTGACCATGACAGTTTTACAGGTGGAGGAAGCCGGATTACCCAAAGAGAACCACCGAGCATCGACAAGCAACTGTCAGCTCAACATTCTAACTCTGATCAAGCTCGGCTCAAGCAGAGTTACAGCGGTTGAAGACATGTGCATCATCGGCATGCAGCACACCTTAGTACACGGTGTCATCGTGTCCCCATTGGGGCAACCGTGATAAAGTGCCTTGCCCAAGGACACAACGCGGGTCATCCCGGATGGGGGATTAAACTTGGGACCTCTAGCATAGAAGTCTAACAGTCTACCACTGAGCCACCTCGCACCCATCACAAAAACATAGCTTGCTTGCTCCTGCAACCTGCTGATGAATTTTGTACATATTCGGATGGGGCCATCAGACTTGGGAATTTCAAAGTAAACTTATTTTCCTTACTTATATTGGGAATGCATGTACCTTAAGGTGCTATATAATTAAAGGAATTTTGTTTATTTTGAAATTCACACCTCTGATATTCCTTGAATTCAAATTAAAAAAACACAAACTATATATCAAAATAAAGGTTGGGAGGTACAGAACATGAAAAATTCAGTTAAAACGAGAAGTCCTGTCATGAAATTCACGCAAATAGCACGTCGATCTGTACGTTAATCTACATGTTATGACCATAGTATGGTTATCAAATTCTGTATATATTATGGCCTGTGCAAAAGCAATGTTTCAGCCAATGGACCTCCAGGTAACCCGGAGGTTCATTGGCAGAAACATTGCCTATGTTTACTATGAGTAACCAGGAGAACCTGCCGTGCTTTGGATGCCATTCGATATGGCAATTGCGCGCAACTCCTACACGCAATTAAGCCTAGATAAGCGAACAATTCATGAGAGGACTTCTAGTTTTAACTGTATGTGAAATCAACTCCGAGCTGACAGCACTCACAGCAGGCACCACTGGTTCCTGGAAGTTTGCAACCGTATTTGTATTTCATGAGAACAGCTTGTGGCCAAATGTGCTTCACATACATGTATCCAAGGACAAAGCTAGGCATTCAAAATACTTCACAATGCAGCGATAGGGCTGCATTTCGGAAAAGGACAACATTGTCTGCATTTTTTTATTGAAGATGGATTCCATGTTCGATGGATATGCGCAAACCACTCAATACCTCGATTTTCCATCGAAAATAATCGTAATTCTAAGAAATTTCAACAGGTGTCTTGATACCTTGCATAGAATATGGCAACAAAGCCATCTCAAAAATAATAGTATGTTGTATTAAAGTGATCTTTCTCATTATTTGATTTCAGACAGTTGTATATTGATGCCTTTTCCGTCCGATGACTTTGACCGGAAATCGAAAGCAATTTACAATGTCAACAAAGGAGAGAGTTTTGGAATTTATGCCCATGCAGCTCTGTCGCTGTGTTTTGAAGAATTTTGATGCCCTAGTTTTGTTCCTGGTAGACTTTCAGGACTTTCAGGAACCAGTGGTGCCTGCTGTCAACTCTGAGTTGATTATATACATGTTCGGTGTCGCTAAATACCGAATCTGACTTGAAATACCGAATCTGACCCAAAAAAGATTAATTAAAGATACTTTCTACTTACTTTCTTACTATTCTGTGATCTGGTGAATATAAAAAGTATATTAAATGAAAAAGCGACGGTAAACATTTTGCGAATTTTGTGTTTTGGAGTCATTAGAAAGGTGTCGTAAGTGATTGAGTTCCATAATCCAATTTATTGGGCAGGTTCAAATAGCCGCTTTGATAATCGCCGACATGTGACTTGTTCAAGTTTTAAGAAACATCAGATTATCACCAATTAGGGGACATACTGCCCCCCCTCCCCACCCCTTTTCGAAAATATGGGAAATGGATTCTATAAGGGGGGAGGGCAACCATGATAACTGGAAGGTCATTGTGGGGTTTCGTATGATGCACAATAATGTGTTTCGCGGGCGACTGAAATTAATAACTAATGAATTATTCATCCAATGGTTGCATCTAAGTACTTAATTCTACTAACTGCACCTCAGAAGATATCAGCGAAACTTGTCTTTCTCAAATTTCCCGGCTGCTGGTTTTATGGGGGGGGCACAATGACCTTCCAAATATAATGATTGCCACCCCCCCCCCCCCCAATTATAGAATCCTGGCTATGCGGCTATGCCCCTGCTAGATATATGAAAGTGTCAATGGCACTGTAGCTTAACTTGTGTGTTGTGTTTGATGAAAAGGAAAATATTCAGT
Source organism: Pictodentalium vernedei (assembly GCA_031216915.1). Classification (NCBI taxonomy): domain Eukaryota; kingdom Metazoa; phylum Mollusca; class Scaphopoda; order Dentaliida; family Dentaliidae; genus Pictodentalium; species Pictodentalium vernedei. The sequence goes on along the minus strand of CM062292.1, from coordinate 72,249,250 downwards.
GTTTATGAAAGGATTATGAAATAAGACAAGAATTTTGATAATTGGGAATATGTTCATTTCTGTTCCCTGTATGCTATGTTTTTGACAAAAATAATATGAGGTGTACACTGTACTAAAGAGCTGAGGGGTGGGTTAATATGACCTCACAGTTAATGTACATGTATGTGGCCCTCACAGTTTACATATATCAACGAAAGTTACCAAGTTACAGTGAAATTATTCCAAAACGAGTCATTCAAACAAGTTACAATGTACATTGAAATCCCTCCATAAATATGGCCTGTTGACTGTGCTAAAGGCTTTCGGGCTTCGGGCCCCTGTAGCCACCATATTCCCAATTGCGTCCAAAGGGGACGTTCTCATCTAGACATTATATGAAGTCAACCTACCAAGCTACAATGAAATCCCTTCATAAATATGACCTGTAGACTGTGCTAAAGGTTTTTGGGCTTGGGCGCGGGCAGCCATCATGGTTGAATGATCGCAACCAAAAGGGGACATTCTCATCTGGGCATCATCTGGAGTGATCCTACGGAGTTACAATGAAATCCCTTCATAAATATGACCTGTAGACTGTGCTCAAGGTTTTCGGGCTTCGGGCCTCTGAAGTTGTCACAGTTAACCAATCACGACCAAAAGAGGATGCCATCATCTAAGCATTATATGGAGTCAAACTAACAGGTTAGAATGAAATCCTTCCATAAATATGACCTATAGACTAAGCTGAGGGTTTTGGGCTCGGGCAGCCATCAAGGCTGAATGATCACGACCAAAAGGGGACGTTATCATCTAGATATTATTTGGAGTCATCCTTCCAAGGTACAATGAAATCAATTCATAAATATCACCTGTAGACTGTGCTAAAGGTTTTTGGGCTTCAGGCCCCTGTAGCCGTCACAGTTGCCTGACGGTGTCCAAAAGGGGCTGTTCTCACCTAGACATTATATGAAGTCAACCTACCAAGTTACAATGAAATTCCTTCATAAATATGAACTGAAGACTGTGCTCAAGGTTTACAGGCTTTGGGCTCAGGCAGCCATCATGGTTGAATGATCGCAACCAAAAGGGGACATTCTCATCTGGGCATCATCTTGAGTAATCCTATGAAGTTACAATGAAATCCCTTCATAAATTTGACCTGTAGACTGTGCTCAAGATTTTCGGGCTTCGGGCACCTGTAGCCATCACAGTTGACTAATCATGACCAAAAGGGGATGTCATCATCTAGGCATTATATGGAGTCAACCTAACAGGTTACAATCAAATCCTTCCATAAATATGACCTTTTGCCTATGCTGAAGGGTTTTGGGCTCGGGCACCCATCAAGGCTAAAAGATCGCGATCAAAATGGGACGTTCTCATCTAGACATTACTTGGAGTCATCCTACCAAGTTACAATGAAATCCCTTCATAAATATGACCCCTAGACTGCGCTAAAGGTTTTCGGGCTTCAGGCCCCTGTAGCCGTCACAGTTGCCCCATCACATCCAAAAGGGGACTTTCTCATCTAGACATTGTATGAAGTCAACCCACCAAGTTACAATGAAATTCCTCAATAAATATAAATATAAAGGTTTTCGGGTTTTGGGCTCGGGCAGTCACGGTTGGCAGATCATGCCCAAATGGGGAAATTCTCATCTAGACATCATAAGGAGTCATCGTACCAAGTTACAATGAAATCCCTCCATTTTAAACATGACCTGCAGACTATGCTAAAAGTTTTTGGATTTCGGGCTTGGGCAGCCATCACGGTTGATAGATCATGCCCAAAAGGGGACTTTCTCATCTAGGCATTATAGAGGCATCCTACAAGTTACAATGAAATCCCTTCATAAATACGACCTGTAGACTGTGCTAATGGTTTTCGGGTTTTGGGCTCGGGCAGCCATACCGGTTGCCCGATTGTGACCAAAAGGGGACGTTCTCATCTAGACATGACCCCAAACCTGCATATGAAATTTCGTGATGATCAGACAAGAACTGCGGGGTGTAACCCGTGCTAAAGGAAAATGTGAACAGACATCACAGACTAACAGACTTCCGCACGCGTGATGGCAATAGCTTATCTTGACTATGTCAAGTTGAGCTAAAAATGGGAAAGTGCATGGGAGAATGAAGGACATGTGGTTAGTGAATGATTCAAAGGAGAGGGTTAAGGGCCTATATAAGTAATGGAATTTTGTTTATTTTGAAATTCTCACCTCTCATATTCCTTAAATGCAGATTAAATAAACACAAATTATACATCAAAATGAAGGTTGGGATGTCTAGAATACGAAACACATATGTAATCAACTCATAGAGTTGACTGTAGGCCCCACTGGTTCCTGTAAGTCTGCTACTGTATTCGCACCAGAACAGATAAAATAATATTTCATCAGAACAACTTGTGGCCAAATGTGCTTCTTATATCCAAGAACAAAGTTAGGCATTCAAAACACTTTCGCATACAGTGATAGGACTGCATTTTGGAAAAGGACAACACTGTCTGCATTTTTAATTGAAGATGGTTTCCATGCTCGACAGACATGCGCAAATCACTTGTTACCACGCATTTCCATCGAAAAACAAAATCGTAATTCTAAGAAATTTCAACAGGTATCATGATACCTTGCATTGAATATGGCAACTGTGCAATCTCTATCTAATAACAGTCTACTGTATGAAGGCGATCTTTTTCATTATTTAATTTTAGACAGCGTTGTTTTACATGCCTTTTCTGTCCGATGACGTCGACCGGAAATCGAAAGTATACTCATACGTAAACAAAAGCAAAGGCTTTGGAATTTTCCCCAATGCAGCTCTGTCGCCGTGTTTTGAAGAATTTTGATCCCCTTAGCTTTGTTCTTGGATGTGTAAAGCACATTTGGCCACAAGGTGTTTTCGTGAAATATTATTAAATTATCAGTTCTGGTGCGAATACGGTAGCAGACTTCCAGGAACCAGTGGTGCCTACAGTCGACTCTATGAGTTGGTTACACATGTTTCGTGTTCTATACATCCCAACCTTCATTTTGATGTACATTTTGTGTATATTTAATTTGAAATGAAGGAATATCAGAGGAGAGAATTTTCAAAATAAACAAAATTTCATTACTTATATAGGCCCTTAATATATATGCTAATCGAGATTGAAAAGAATGGGGCAAGGGATGCCATCAAGCAGTTCGTCTCCCGAGTGTTGGGAGGAGAGAAGAAGCGTGGGAATAGGGGGCAGTTGGAAGCACAAAATGAACGTTAGAACGACCACAATAATGGAACTTATTACCTAAAAACAAATATATTCCGGGACTTTTTCATTTTTTTTTTATTTAAAATATTTGGAATCATTACTGAACACCCATAATGGCAAGAAATTAAGTGAGAAATACATATAACTACATTTTAGAGGGTCAGATTCGGTATTTCAAGTCAGATTCGGTATTTAGTGGGACCCTACATGTTTCGTGTTCTACACATATCAACCTTCATTTTAATGTATAATTTGTGTACATTTAAGTTGAATTTAAGGAATATAAGAGGTGGGAATTTCAAAATAAACAAAAGTCTATTACTTATATAGCACCCTCAAATGGACGAAGCCTGCCAGTGCTGATGAGAGCTGCTATTCCAATTTTATTTTCTCATTTTTTGCATTGAAAACATGGCTTATTACCTGTGCTTCATTGGAATGCTCTTGTGCCCCTTCCAATGGGGGGGGGGGGGGGGGGGTCATAAGCTGTTGTTCTTCAGGAAAAAAAATAAATTAAACTCCTCCCAACATTTTTTGGCAACTGTCGTCTGCTATTTGAGTTGGGTAAAGAGGCAAAACCAGCACAAAATTAAATACATCCATTAGATGTCATGCAAATTGCAATCGAAGATTTTTTTTATTTCCTTCATACCTGGTACAAAGAAAAATATTAGAGGGTGGGGGGCTAGACCACCCCTCAAAACAAGTCTATTCGACCATTGCATTTGTTCCACTGGATCTATGGCTTCGGTGTTTAGCGAATATTATACTTTGCATGTAGCTACAGCTGGCTTACTTTGTATTTATCTGCCAAGTATGCACAGATCCAAAACTACGAATTTTAAAAAAAAAAAACATTCCCTTTTGAGCAGACGAGGAGAGTCGCTAAATGAGACCATACAAGCCATCAGAACTTACCACTTTTCTTACTCCACTTGCCATCCTTTTATAATCAAAACAAACACAAACAAATAACAGATAGATCTAACAAATGATTATTTTATCAATCAAGTTTTCTTGAAGTGGGAGAAATTGGTAGAAGTGTGAACCAAAAGACAGGCCCCAATCACCCTTCGTCTGTTCACGTCAAAGTGCAAGTCACTTTTGGACGATTGCAGAAAAGCTGAGAGAACAATGGTTTGCCAATTGAAAACTTTTGTATTCAAATATCCAATCCCATCGAGTGACTTTTGAAAAAATTGCATGCACAAAGCAAGAAAAATACCCCGTGAGTTTGTATAAGAAAAGTTCACCCCAACATTTACCATTACCTTCGGTCAAACACTTCTGTCAGATCAGTCTGTTCAGAGATATCCGGGAAGCACCGAGGAAGGCTATACTATTTATATACAGGGGTTTTGGGGTATGGGACGAACAAATAAATGTTTATTACAAAATGCAGAGTGAAAATCCTTTCACAGTCTTCAATAATTAACCGAACTCACAGAATGTCACGAGTTCTAAATCATGAACACCGCGAAAAAACAAACTGAACGAAATTCTTAGCGAGGAAAAAATTCTAAAATTCAATCCACACCCCTTCTAGAAAAATAGCGTTTAAAGCACGCGCTAGGTGACATCATTTCTGGAACATGGTCCATTGATTAATATTTATGAATGAATATTTTGTTTGTCAAACTGGAATTGAGTGGAAATTGGTGGTTCTGGGCAGTTGCACTGACGACATGTTCACATTTGACCGTAGGCTTCAAACTGGTGTGTGTGGCTGGGATGGCGTGCGGGTAGCCAAGAACTACTCCGCAGGGGCGAAGTCAGGTATCCACGGTGGTGTCCACGGGTCGCCAGGATTTTTCAAAACGGGGGTTCGACTTTGATGAAAAAGGTACACCGGGGGTACACTTGGCAGATGCCAAGTGCACGAGCGTTCTTAGAAGGACGGGGGGGGGGGGGGGGGGGGGGGGGGGGTGCTTCCGCCGAGAATTTTTTTAAATTTAGCATCAAATGGAGCTGTCGTGTGGCCATGCATTTGGGGGTTTATTTGCTTTCTCGGTTCTTGAAAAAAACGCACCCCGAATCCCTTCTGGCGACAATAAAGGTGTCCCTCTCGCGTCAACTGGTCGACGGGAGCAAAGGTTTTCAAAAAAAAAGTCTTCATGAGAAACCCAGGGCTGCCCTTCCCTCCCCACGGAGAAATTGGGAAAATATGCCCGAAATGGCTCCGTTTGGGGCACTAAAGAATATCAAGCGTTGTATCATTATGTTGTGCCATATTTCGTTCATCGTTTTTTCATTCGGCCCCATGTTGCATCTGCAGCGCGATTTTTGTCGCTGGAGAATCGCTTTCCTGCAAGAGGCTCCTGGAGGTTTTAATTCGAAACGTTCAAAGTGTGTTCATATGTTAAGGTTGGGTCTCTCGATGTGCGTAAACCTTTTGGATTTTTTATTCTCCCCCATATGGCACCCGTAGCACCACTTTTGTTGTTAGCGAATCAGTTTCCGATGAAAGGCTCCAAGGGGTTTTAATTTGAAACCCCAAGTGGCACCCGCAGCGCGACTTTTGTCGTTAGAGAATCGGTTTCTTGCAAAAGGCCCCAATGCGTTTTAATTCGAAACGTTGAAAGTGTGTTCATATGTTAAGGTAGGGTCTATATATAGGTGTGCATAGAGGTTTGGGATTTTTTATTCGGCCCCATGTGACACCCGCAGCATGAATTTTGTCATTGGAGAAACGGTTTACGGCGAAAGGCTTCTTTGGATTTTGATTCGAAACATTGAAAGTGTGTTCATATGTTCAGATAGTGCCTCTAGATGTGCATAAAGGTGTTTGATTTTTGATTCGTCCCCACATGGCACCCGTAGCACGACTTTTATCGCCAGACATTCGGTTTCCTCCTAGGATGTGTAATTTTGATTGTTTAAAGTGTGTTCATATATTCTGGTAGGGTCTCTGGATGTGCATAAAGGTTTCGGATTTTTTATTCGGCCTCATGCGGTACCCGTAGCACCACTTTTGTCACTACAGAATCGGTTTCCGGTGAAAGACTCCTGGGGGGGGGGGGGGGGGGGGTTAATTCGAAACGCTGAAAGTGTGTTCATATGTTCAGGTAGGGTCTCTAGATGTGCATAAAGGTTTTGGATTTTTGATCCGGTCCCCATATGGCGCCCGTGGCACCACTTTTGTCCTTGGAGAATCGGTTTCCGGCGAAAGACACCCAGGGGTTTTAATTCGAAACGTGGACAGTGAGTTCATATGTTCAGGTTGAGTCTCTAGATGTGCATAAAGGTTTGAGATTTTTCATTCGGCCCCATGTGGTGCCCGTAGTGCCACTTCTGTCGTCAGAGAATCGGTTTCCGGCAAAAGCCTCCTTGGGGTTTAAGTCGAAACATTGAAAGTTTGTTCACATGTAAAGGTGTGGTCCCTGGATGTAGGTTTCCAGTTAAAGGCTTCTAGCAGTTTTAATGTGAAACGCTAAAAGTGTGTTCATCTGTTCAGATAGGGTGTCCAGATGTGCATAAAGGTTTGGGATTTTTTATTCGGCCTCATATTGCGACTGTTGCGCCACATTTGTTGTTAAGGAATTGGCTTGCGGCGGAAGGCTCCTATGCGTTTTAATGCGAAACATTCCAAATGCGTTCATATGTTCCGATAGGTCTCTAAATGTGCATAAAGCTTTCGAATTGTTTATTCTGCCCCATATGGTGGCTGTAGCGCCTCTTTTGTCATTAGAGAATTGGTTTCGGCGCAAGGCTCCTCGAGGTTTTAATTCGAAATGTTGAAAGTGTCGATCATATGTTCTGGTAGAGGCTCTATATGTGCATAATTTTTTTTTTTATTCGGCCCCATGTGCCGCTTGTGGCACCACTGTTGTCGTTCGAGAATTGGTTTCTAGCGAAAGGCTCCAAGGGGTTTTTGTTCGAATCGTTGAAAATGTGTTCAAATGTTCAAGAAGCGTCTTTAAATGTACATAAAGGTTTCGGATTTTTGATTTGGCCCCATCGTGTCACTTTTGTCGCTAGAGAATCAGTTTTCGGCGAAAGGCGCCTGAGGATTTTAATTCGAAACGTTAATTAGTCTGTGTGAAACACACAGACTATTGTTTTTGTACGGTTTCTTCTTCTTCTTCTTCTTCTTCTTCTTCTTCTTCTTCTTCTCCTGTCTTCTGTCTTCTATGCTCTTCCTTGCCCAAACGATAACTCGACAAGGAATCGCCCTGTCTCGCTGATTTTTGGCATACTGATAGACAGTCAGAAGTTCTCGACCACTTATGTTTTTCAGGTCGCTAGAGCCACTGAGTATGGCCCAGTCGGCTCTAGGGTTTTCATAGCCTCCAATTTCCTGATACAGTAAATTCCCCCAAGCAATAGGATGCTATGTTATTCACACTGGAGATAATGTAAACATCAGTGGAGTCAGCTGTCAAAAAATGAAATGTAACCTTGTTATGATAATGGGATGTATGTTCCGGGAACTAAGTTGAGAGAAACCCTTTGCCTTGCAAGGAAATAAATTATAAATTATTCAGTTCATTGCATTTAACCCTCTCAAGACTTCAATGTGGATTGCACATATTTTATTTCAGGCAGAATGAAGTTAACCCTTTCTATAAAACTGCACTGAATAATTGTTGAAACCTATGTTATTCAGTTCAATGTTTTTAACCCTCACAAGACTTCAATGTGGATTGAACATATTTTATTTCAGACAGAATAAAGTTAACCCTTTCCATAAAACTGCACTGAATAATTGTTGAAACCTGTCACAAAACTGTCAGGATGCTGAAGACAATGCAATACTGACATGGTCGACTGTACTGTTAACTGTGTTAGTGCTATGACTGTTTCACTGTGCTCGGCTCGGTCTCACCAAGAGTGCAGAAAACCTTGGTGCCAAAGTGCCGTTAAGCGAATTCTCTGATTTGTGTTGTTTCATCCCTGCGGAGTGCAAAAGCAGGTACTGTCAGCTGAGAAACTTAATGTTTTTCGCTCTATTTTCTGTAACATTTAATTCTATGTGGAATGGGACACCTTTTCAGCGGCCATCCAAAGTAAGGGATTCTCTTAACCCTTTAGCCAACATAACAGCGAAAACCGGTCAACATTATTCACAGAACCGTCTATTCAGTTTTAATTACCTTTTCATTTTTGCTTGAAAAACATAGCTTATGACCATTTATTGGATTGAGCTCATTGTTTAAAGGATTATTTATTTATTGGTGTTTATTGTCACATATTTCTGCACAGTAGCTAATCATGACCACGACAGTTTTTCAGGTGGAGGAAGTCGGAGTACCCGGGAAGAATTACCGGGCAACAACGAGCAACTGTCAGATCCCCCACATACTAACAACACACAATCAGGGTTAGCATTGGTTGAAGACGAGTGCACCATCGAAGTGCAGTACGCTTTAGTGCACATCGCCACCATGCACCCACATGGGCAATGGTGTGAAGTGTCTTGCTCAAGGACGGAGTGAGGACCTCTGCCTTGCAGCCTGCACCTCTGCCAACTGACCCACTGCGCCCCCATTTAAAGGATTAAAAGGAGTATTTAAAGGGAATATTTTAACCCTCCGAAGATCTTAATATGGGGGCAGTATTCAGAAAGAATGGGAAATGCATTTTATTACACCTTAATGCATTTCTAAAGTTTATGAATGTATTTCATCACTCAAATTAGTGGGCAGAGCCAAAAATGTCCATTTCTGATTCGTGTATCAAACCCTTTGAATGCTGGTCACATATATGCCATGTCTGGTTTCTTATAAAAATCTTCTGATTGCTGTATGAATATTTTCTATCCCCTTCCTTTTGTCATGACGATAACTCAAAAACAAATCATCTGTCCCGGGGGCGCGGTGGCTCAGTTGGTAGAGGAGCTGACTGAAAACCGAGAGGTCCTTGGTTCGAATCCCACCTGCGGCAAACGCGTTGTGTCCTTGGGCAAGACACTTCACCCCCATTGCCCACGTGGGGGCACGGTGACACTGTGTATTAAGGCGTACTGCACGTCGATGGTGCACCCGTCTTCAACCAATACTAACCCTGCTTGTGTGGAATTAGTATGTTGGGGATCTGACAGTTGCTCGCCGTTGCTCGGTGGTTCTCTCCGGGTACTCCGGCTTCCTCCACCCGTAAAACTGTTGTGGCCATGATTAGCCATTATGCAGAAATATGTGACCTTACACACCAATAAATAAATAAATAAATAAATAAATAAATAAATAAATAAATAAATAAATAAATAATCTGTCCTGGTGCTGTTTTGCATACTGGTAGCCTGTCACTAGTACTGGCCCAGCTATGTTATCAGGGAACCTTTGGGAGTGGTCCATTGGGCCACAGAGTTTTTTATTCCCCCTAATTTCTTTGTAACAGAAAAGCATCACAAAGAAATAGCTGTTTATATTTATAAACACAAGAGAATAATGTAAACAATCAAATTAGAGAGAAGTTGCTATAGCTGACAGCCTGACACACATTTACTCTTATCAGCTGTCAGATCAGAATTAAATTTCATCCCCAAACTAAGTTGAAAGAAACGCTTTGAGTAGCAAGAAAATTTGTTTATTATACAGATCTATCTTACAACACTTGATTAATTGTAGTTGAATAAATAACCCTTCACCTTTCATTGCATTTTTTAATTTGTTTTTTCATTCTCAATCATAACTCAAGATCAACAGGTTTCGGGCCGAGTGGTAAGCGGCTTTCTGGAAACACTTATCACAATTATGAATTGATGAAATGGAATATTTAAATGGTCTGTCTTTAACCCTCTTCATACTTCACACCGCCCTCTTCATACTTCACGGCGAAGAACAAACAACATCATTTGACTTATGACTGTAGAACCTTTTACACGCTTCCTGCAATATTGCCACCCTTTTATGCAAATGCCATGATTCAAGATTCCACCATCTTATTTTATGTATGCCTTGTTTAGGGCACTAGCTGCTCTTAAGGGTAGGCCTTTAAACGAGCTCTTGGGGCTTTTAAGTTTTTTATGGCACTATCCCCAATATAGAGTCTATGCACCCTTTGTCGGCTCGATAACTCAAATACAAATCGTCCTATCTCTATTCGTTTTGGCATGCTAGTTACCAACAACCAGTTTACACTCATCTTTGTTTTTTCAGCTAGTTTGAGGCCTTGTGTGTGATACAGTCGGCTGAATGCCTTAGAGGCTTCTAAATCATAATAAATATTTGCTATCATCGCCAAAAAATGACAGATCTGTAGTTGGTGGAGCCATTTCATTAAAGTGGGTGTATACATGGGACTATACCGACTGATTTAAAAATTGCTGGAGGTTCAATATACGGTCCGCCCGAAAGAGGTCACCAAGGTTATCAAGTGCATATTATTCAGAAAGACTGGGGAATGCATTTCATTACACCTTAATGCATTTCGAAAGTTCATGAACGTATTTCATCACTCAAATTAGTGGGCAGAGCCAAAAATGACCATTTCTGATTCGTGTATCGAACCCTTTAAATGCTGGACACATGTATGCCTTTTCTGGTTTCTTATAAAAAATTGTTTTGATTCCTGTATGAATATCTGTAAATACTATTAACGAAAATCCATTTCTGATTTGTTTAAAGATATTTTACTCCTGAAACTAAGCCTCCATAAATTCTCCTTCTGTATAGTTTATTCCTGATACTTTAACCCTTTTCACACAGACTTAAATTTACTGGGTGCAGTAAATTCTGTTTCTCTAGTTAGTCTATTGTTTTTGCACACTTTCTTTTTTTTTCTTTTCTTCTTCTTCTTCTACTCGAAAACGAATTGGCCTATCTCGTTGATTTTTGGCACAAGTTCTCGGCCACCTATGTTTTTCAGATTCCTGGGGCATTAGTGGTGTCCGTAGGGGTGTATTGAAAGTGGGTCAAGCCCATATCTCAGGCGTGGTATGATGTATGGACCTGGAGCCAACACCAGATGAGTCGACACTCGATGGAGATTCAAAATATGGGCCAAGGTCACGCGGGTTACCTGGGGTTATTAAGTGCATTTTTTCATAATTGCTGGAAATCACATTTTTTACCCCCCCCCCCTAAAGTATTCCTGACGTACACACATGCATTTTGACGTAAAGAAGTAGGCGTGGCCAAAATTTTTGAAAGTGGGTCACGCCCATATCTCAGGCGTGGTTTGACGTATGGACCTGGGATCAACACCAAATGAGTGGACACTTGATGGAGATTCAAAATATGGGCCAAGGTCACGGAAGTCACCTAGGGGTCATTGAGTGCATTTATCATAATTGCTGGAAATCACATTTTTTGACCCCCCTAAAGCATTCCTGACGAACACACATGCATTTTTATGTTAAAAAAGTGGGCGTGGCCAAAATTTTTGAAAGTGGGTCACTCTCATATCTCAAGCATGGTATGATGAATGGACCTGGGACTACATCCAAAAGAGTCGACACTTGATGGAGATTCAAAATGTGGGTCAAGGTCACGGAGGTCACCTAGGGGGGTCATTGAGTGCATTTTTCATAATTGCTGGAAATCACATTTATTGACCCCCAAAGCATTCCTGAGGTTCATACATGCATTTTTACGTTAAAAAAGTGGGCATGGCCAAAAATTTTGAAAGTGCGTCACACTCATATTTCAAGCATGGTATGATGAATGGACCTGGGACTGACACCAAATGAGTCGACACTTGATGGAGATTCAAAATATGGGTCAAGGTCACGAAGGTCACCTAGGCATTAAGTGCATTTTCCATAATTGCTGGAAATCTATTTTTGTGACCCCCAAAGCATTCCTGTGGTTCATACATGCATTTTTACCTTAAAAAGATGGGCGTGGCCAAAATTTTTGAAAGTGGGTCACGCCCATATCTCAGGTGTGGTGTGACGTATGGACCTGGAACCAACGCCAAATGAGTCGACACTCGATGGAGATTAAAAATATGGGTCAAGGTCACAGCGGTCACTAAGTGCATTTTTCATTTCATAATTGCTGGAAATCACTTTTTTAACCCCTTAAAGCATTCCTGACATAAACACATGCGTTTTGACGTAAAAAAATGGGCGTGGCCAAAATTTTTGAAAGTGGGTCACTTTCATATCTCAAGCATGGTATGATGAATGGACCTAGGACTAACACCAAATGAGTCGACACTTCATGGAGATTCAAAATATGGATCAAGGTCAGGGGGGGGGGGGGGGGCACCTATGGGTCATTGAGTGCATTTTTCATAATTGCTGGAAATCACATTTTTCGACCCCCCCCCCCCCCCCCCCAAGCATTCCTGAGGTCCATACATGCATTTTTACATTAAAAAAGTGGGCGTGGTCAAAATGTTTGAAAGTGGGTCATGCTCATATCTCAATCGCAGTATGATGAATGGACCTGGGACTAACACAGAATGAGTCGACACTTGATGGAGATTAAAAATATGGATCAAGGTCACAGAGGTCACCTAGAGGTCCGCCTGAAAGAGGTCACCAAAGTCATCAAGTGCATATTATTCAGAAAGACTGGGAAATGTATTTTATTACACCTTAATGCATTTCTAAAGTTTATGAATGTATTTCATTACTCAAATTAGTGGGCAGAGCCAAAAATGATTATTTCTGATTCGTGTATCGAACCCTTTAAATGCTGGCCACATATATGCCTTTTTATGGTTTCTTCTAAAAAAATGTTCTGATTCCAGTATGATCTGTAAATACTATTAACGAAAATCCATTTCTGATTTGTTTAAAAATATTTTACTCCTGAAAATAAGCCTCCATAAATTCTCTTTCTGTATAGTTTATTCCTGATACTTTAACCCTTTTCACACAGACTCGAATTTACTGGGTGCAGTAAATTCTGTTTCTCTAGTTGGAAGTGTGTTCGTATGTTCAGTATGAATATTTAATATCAGATATTAAAAAATCCTCAGCATACTATTTCATTTCATCTAATTAGTCTGTGTGAAACACACAAACTATTGTTTTTGTACGGTTTCTTCTTCTTCTTCTTCTTCTTCTTCTTCTTCTTCTTCTTCGTCTTCTTTTCTTCTTTTTCTTTTTCTTCTTCTTCTTCTTCTTCTTCTTCTTCTTCTTCTTCTTCTTCTTCTTCTTCTTCTTATCTCTCTGATTTTTGGCATACCGGTAGACAGTCAAAAGTTCCCGGCCACCTATGTTTTTCAGGTCGCTAGAGCCACTGAGTATGGGCCAGTCGGCCACAGGGTTTTCACCGCCTTCAATTTCCTGATACAGAAAATTCTCCTCAAGCAATACGATGTTACGTTATTCACACTGGAGATAATGTGAACATCAGTGGAGTCAGCTGTCAAAAATGAAACGTGATCTTGTTATGATAATGGGATGTAAGTTCCTAGAACTGAGTTGAGAGAAACCCTTTGCCTTGCAAGGAAATAAATTATAAATTATTCAGTTCAATGCTTTTAACCCTCTAAAGACTTCAATGTGGATTGCACATATTTTATTTTAGACACAATAAAGTTAACCCTTTCCATAAAACTGCACTGAATAATTGTTGAAACCTATCACAAAACTGCCAGGATGCCGGTAACAATGCAATACTGACATGGTCAACTGTATTGTTAACTGTGTTAGTGCTATGCTTGTTAAAAACTCATTTGTTAGAGGAGTTCTAAAGTCTTTAACTGCGCTCGGCTCGGTCTCACCGAGAGTGCTGAATCCTTTGGTGCCAAAGTGCCATTAAGAGAATGTCTCTGATTTGTGCCGTTCCTTCCCTCCGGAGTGCAAAAGCAGGTACTGTCAGCTGAGAAACTCAATGTTTTTCGCTTTATTTTCTGTAACATTTAATTCTATGTGGAATGGGACACCTTTTCAGTGTACCTTCCAAAGTAAGGGATTCTTAACCCTTTAGCCAACATAACGGCGAAAACCGGTCAACATTATTCACATAAATGTCTATTCAGTTCAGTTTTAATTACCTTTTCATTTTTGCTTGAAAAACATAGCTTATGACCCTTTATTGGATTGAGCTCATTTTTTAAATGATTATTTATTTATTGGTGTTTAATGTCACATATTTCTGCACGGTGGCTAATCATGACCACGACAGTTTTTCGGGTGGAGGAAGTCGGAGTACCCGGGAAGAACTACCGGGCAACAACGAGCAACTGTCAGATTCGCCACATACTAACTCCACACAGGCAGGGTTAGCATTGGTTGAAGACGGGTGCACCATCGATGTGAAGTACGCTTTAGTACACAGCGCTCCATGCACCCACATGGACAATGGGGTGAAGTGTCTTGCTCAAGGACAGAGTGAGGACCTCTGGCCTTGCAGTCTGCACCTCTGCCAACTGAGCCACTGCACCCCCATTTAAAGGATTAAAATGGAGTATTTAAAGGGAATATTTTAACCCTCTGAAGATCTCAATATGGGGGCATTATTCAGAAAGACTGGGAAATGCATTTTATTACACCTTAATGCATTTCTAAAGTTTATGAATGTATTTCATCACTCAGGTTAGTGGGCAGAGCCAAAAATGTCCATTTCTGATTCGTGTATCAAACCCTTTTGAATGCTGGTCACATATATGCCATTTCTGGTTTCTTATAAAAAATGTTCTGATTCCTGTATGAATATCTGTAAATACTGCTAACGAAAACCCATTTCTGATTTGTTAAAAAATATTTTATTCCCGAATGTAAGCCTCCGTGAATTCTCTTTCTTTATAGTTCACACAGACTTGAATTTACGGGTGGCAGTAAATTCTGTTTCTCTAGTTTAAGGTACATGTTTGTCTTGGTGTAAATAATAAGAAAAAATTATTGAAACTTACAAATCTTAAGGTGCGCATGAAGTGTTGGAATTTTGTCTCCTGCCCTGTATCATACTCCAAAAACAACACTTTTGTTGTTATAAAATCAGTTCTTGGAAAAAGCCCTCAATGGTGTTTTATCTGAAATGTTTAAAGTTCTCATATATAATGATAGGATTCATTGATTTTCATGTATGGGATTCCTAGTTTGATAAAGCCCACTCTTGCCCCAGTGATAACACTTTGGTTGTATGCGAATAGATTTGTTACCATCGCGTGATAGTAAATGAAAATGCGGGGATGCACTATAATTACTTTGCACAAATGATACCGTTCTAGTTTCATTAGTTGACGCCTCAGTTTCATTAGTTGACGGCCCAGTTTCATTAATTGACGCCCCAGTTTCATTAGTTGACGCCCCATGCAGACGTAGAACTAAGGGATAGTGGTTTTTATTTTTTTGTTTTGGTGTTGGGGGGGGGGGGGGGGGGGTGGTTCCGCAGCCCCAACCACTCGCAATGGCTGCGCCAGACTGCAAAACAGAAACTGTTAGTACGCTAAATGTCCGAGAAAAAATTATATTTCGACCTAATATTCTATTTCAAATTAAGTCTCTGTATTAATAATATTGTACAGATATATAAGTCTATATAGTGGTAATTTACAGACAGTAATTTACTTGCTGGGGGCGCGGTGGCTCAGTTGGTAGAGGTGCAGGCAGCAAGCCGAGAGGTCCTCGATTCGAATCCCACCAGCGCAACCATGTTGTGTCCTTGGGCAAGACACTTCACCCCCATTGCCCACGTGGGGGCACGGTGACGTTGTGTACTAAGGCGTACTGCACGTCGATGGTGCACCTGTCTTCAACCAATGCTAACCCTGCTTGTGTGGAGTTGGTATGTTGGGGAGCTGACAGTTGCTTGCCGTTGCTCGGTGGTTCTCTCCGGGTACTCCGGCTTCCTCCACCCGTAAAACTGTCACGGTCATGGTTAGCCATTGTGAAGAAATATGTGACCTTAAACACCAATAAATAAATAAATAAATAAATAAATAAATAAATAAATAATAAATTTGTTTGCTGCTTCTCGGCGGTTTTCTCCGGCATCCTCCAGCCTTGAGACTGTCTTACATGATATGATCCTGGTTGTTGAAACTATCAAGGAACCTCAATAAACAAACAAACAAACAAATAGGCAAAGGTTATTAACAAACTAAAGAAACAATGCAATCTAAAACAATTCATTTTGGCCCGTATGGCCAGAATGGACTCGTCGGTGCTTGGTGGTATCGATCTAAGTCTGCCATCTAAAACTTGGGCACGGTTGCTTAGTGGTTAGCGCACTGAACTTCAAACCAAAGATTCGATCTTAACCAGCGGCTAACACTTTACCCAACGTAACGGTCAAACCGGCCAGCGCTATTCACAAAAATCGCCAATTAATTTTCATTATGCTTTTCATTTTTTGTCTCAAAATCATAGGTTATGACCCCTCTTTGGAACGAGCTCGTCGAGCTCGTTCCAATGAGGGACCATAACCTATGTTTTTGAGACACAAAATGAAAAAAATTAGTTATTCAAGAATGTCGTCTGCTTTTCATGTTAGGTAAAGCGTTAACTGCGTTGTGTCCCTGGGCAAGACTCTTCACCCAGATTTCCCACGTGGAGGCATTGTGGCGCTGTGTGCTAAGGCATACTGCACGTCGATGGTGCACTTGTCTCCAACCACTGCTAACCCTGCTAGTGCAGAGCTGGTACGTTGGGGAGTCTGACATTTGCTCGCCGATGCTAGGGGGTTCTCTTCGGGTACTCCGCTTTTCTCCACCCGTAATACTGTCTGACGTGTTGTGACCCTGGCTGTCAAAAGTATCGGCAACCCCAATAAAACAAACAAACACACAAACAAACAAAATCACCTAAAACAACCATGGTCCATGAGTGGAATTTCCACCGGGAACGAGGTTGTAACTCGAATTCCATAAGATAAGCATGAAAAGCTCTGTAAGCCAATTAACATTTAGTCAACGGACTGAGACGGTAGGAGAGTCGGGGCAGTAATCCCGATCCAAAATCAGAATTTGGAATGCTAAAGTTGCGGATGCACATCCGTAATGCCCGTTACCCTCTCTCATATACTCTCTTTCTCGCTGTTCCGAGACTCGCGAGCCCTATAACATACATGTTCAACACCACGAGCAACTCTGCGCTCGAGACAATGAAAGGGATCGGTTACGATCTCGTCAGCCCTATTATTCAGAAGACATCTCTTGTTCGCCCCATGCGATAGTGTAACGGTAAAAGTAAAAAAAGACTCTAGTTTTCGAGATACCGGAGGAATAACAGACTGAATCTACTCGTGCAGTCATATTATGCCGCGGTTCATCAGAAAAGTGATATTCGAGTTTTGGGGTCTGTAAGTGCACAAATACGACCAAAAAAAATTTTAGTGAAAAATTCACGAAATGTCGGAGAATTTTCGAATAATGGTCGTGTGCATATATACAGAAGAGTAAATAGCCACCAGCATGCTTTTTACGGTTCTTTTTATATCCTTTACCCAACATAACATCCCAAACCGGCCAGCGCTGTACACAAAAATCACCTATCAATTTTTTTTATTATTATTTTTACATTTTTTGTCTCAAAAACAAAGCTTATGATCCCTCCAATGAGGGGTCATAAGCTATGTACTTGACACACAAAAATAAAAAAATTAGTCATTCAAGAATTTTGTTTGCGAGTGTCGTCTGCCTTTCGTGTTAGGTAAAGGGATAATAGCTAGGATAGTGTGGGTGTGAAGGACACGATCACCCCCCTCCATCCCCCCCCCCCCCCCACACACACGAAATTGAACTTTGCAGTGCACATGTCTCAAAAGGGTGAAGGGGTAGTGTTGCTGGATCTCATGTGACGTCATGTCGCGATGAACTGTAGAGGTCACGTGTACTGTCAGGGTAGTCCACGTGAGCGGTCATGTTTTGACGTCATTGTTATGATGATGTGTGGTGTTACTATGCATCGGGTGCTGTGCATCGCGTGTTAGGGCAATACAGTTTCCGTTATCCATTCTGTTTCCTGCAGGCTGCCATTTTGGTTTCTTCTTATTTATTTATTGGTGTTTAATGTCGCATATTTTGACACAATGGCTAATCATGACCTCGGCAGTTTTACGGGTGGAGGAAGCCGGAGTATCCGGATCAAACCACCGAGCAGCGGCGAGCAACTGTCGTCTCCTAACAAACTAACTCCACACAAGCAGGGTTGGCATTGGTTGAATACAGGTGCACCATCGGCATGAAGTGCGCCTTAGTACACAACGTCACCGTGCCCCCACGTGGGCAATGTAAAAAAGTGTCTTGCCCAAGGACACAACGCAGGAGGGATTCTACTCGAAGACCTCTCGGCTTGCAGGCACTTCTACCTACTCAGCCATTTTGGTTTCTATGACGGCACGTTATTATGCACTTAAACTACTACAATGGGGGTGGAGGGTGGGGTCGAAGGATACGTTCGATTGAAGTGGAGTATATCCAATTACCGAAAAGACCCGACAACTGTCTATTTGCGTTTGATTATCCTATAGTATCCCTTTTACTCCATTTTAGGTTCATAAGAGTATGTCAGTGTACCACAAGCAGCATGACAACCGCTTAAAATTAACCCAAATGGTCCCGATATAGTACTGGATGATGACGTTGGAAACTAGTCATAGGAGAGACAGCGGCAACCATGGATACATCGGCAGTTGTGATTTAAGACCTACGGAGGCCACAGAATGGTCTTGGAGCTATGAGCCACAACTATCCTCAGATAGCCATCCTAGGATGTGCCTGTGTGCTGTTGCGCAATGTGTATTATCACATAAGCACATCGTAGTACTTCTAGTATGTGTCCATAAGCACAACTCATAGATGCCTCGCTTCCACTTCGGAAATGGATTATATTGGCTAAGTAACTAATAATCGAGACTCACAGATGCCTCGCTTCCACTTCGGAAATGGATTATATTGGCTAAGTAACTAATAATTGAGAGTCAAGGTCGGGATCGGAGATAGCAAGAGTATTTAGCAGAATAGAGACAGCTAGGGTAGTCAGTAATATGGCTGGGATAGTCCGCTGTCGATGATTCTGGAAGAGTCCGTGCAAGAAAAAAACAGTTTTCGGGTCCATGTTGGGTAATTTGAGGTAGTTGTCGGATTGTTTGTGGTTGATCGACATACTCATAATGAATCTGTGGGCATTCCGGACTATTTAATATATAGCCATGTGCTACTCTGGCAAACCCAATGGGAATAAAATTGGAGGACTCTGGGTTGTTCCGAGCTGAATAAAGAGTTGACGGGTGGTTTTCGGTACTTGGATATACTCCCCTTGAATTGAACATACCCTCCAACATAAGCCCACTCTGTTTTTTAGGGCTCTGAGTTACACAATGATCACGTGCCACCATAGAAATTAAGATGGTGGCCTTCAGTAAATAAAATGGACGATGGAAACACGTATTACCCTAACAACACATGCTGCTCATGCGCACTATAATCGCATACCAACAAGGCAATGACGTCACTACATAGCCACCCACGCGGAGGACCATGAGAACACACGTAGCACCCACAATGACCAGTGCAATGGCGTCATATGAGATCTCACGATGAGATTCCCCAAATGTTGAACGTCTGAATTTGGATATAAGCTACTACTAATACGAATTACGGGGTGGTATCGTTCACCCACAGTATCCCACTGACAGCCGGCCTGGAAATAAACCAGGTTACGTGGGGGTTACGTCCATTGTAAAACACACGAACGATCTGTAGGTTACGACGTAGTAATAATAAACCACAACTTTATTAAATTTCTAATACCGCGTGTTTTGCCAGAAAGACTTGACCTTCCAGAACTATTTTGACCCAAAAGCAGGGATGTGGCTAGAGGGTTTCAGCTGGGGCGGGGTGTCACCGGTGTAAAGGGAGATAACTCTATACGATTAAGTACAGGTTATGGGAAATCAAGCAATCTAATTGGTTAGTTATAATTTATATAAATGATCTAGAAAAATGAAACAACAAGAGTACTTAGAACAGGGTCAAAACTAACAAGAATAGACCAGAAATAGCTGAATATAGTAACAATAAGCAAGGCTCTTCTACGCTACTGGAGTATACTCTAGAACAAAGGAACATGGCCAGATAGACGTAAACTATTGCATATATAGATAGAAGCAGAGAATTCTGGGTAATGACCAAAGGAACGTGTCTTTTAATGGGAAAAACGTCATGGGATAGGGATCCAAAAAGGTATTCTGGGAGAATTCTAAGCCAGAACATTACTCCTGTTCAATCGAACGCACCCCTTTGTACCCCTTAGTACTATAGCACTACGTGCTAAGCCTTTAAATTGGGGAAATAAAATCAATTTCGGTGATTTTGGGTGGATTTTGGTGATTTTGAGGGATTGTCGGGTTGTTTGTGGTAATGAGATTTACTCCTCTACAAAGGAACACACCCCTGAACATACCCCTGTCTTGTTAGAAGCCAGTGGTAACATAGAAATCACGTGCTACCCTAGAAACCAAGATGGCGGCCTCCAGTATTCAAAATGGACGACGGAAACACGCATCACCCTAAAAACACGCGCTGCGCATGCGCACCAACACCACATATCACTATGGAGATGACGTCACAACATGGCCGCTCACGCGGGTTACCATGACAACACAACATGGCGGCACTAGGTCACGTGACATGACGTCACATGAGATCATCCAAATGAGATCATCCAAATGATCCCTGAAACGTGCGAGCACTACTACTTATATATATATATACACATGCTTGTGAACCCTTCTGAAAATTTTCACTAGAAACGGAAAAAGCATCATTTATAATGTGTCTGGGTCAGAAAATTTACCGGATTGATGTCAGAGTCGAAATTTTGAGGCCAATGTCAATTTTAGAGTAGGAAATTTGAAACTCAAGTTTCCAGTTGGAAATAAAAGATCAAAATGTCTCATCATTAAGTTGGAATTTTTTTATGAGTGGAATGGTATTCTGTTTCCATCTTAAAAGAATTTCCGCCTTAACAAATAGCAACAGCTAATGCGCGATCTCGCTTTGGCATCGCGCGTTTCTTGTTGTCATTTCTTTTTGCGGAAATCCCGTTGAAACGTAAAACAGAATGACTGAAGTGGTAAAACAGAAGGCGGAGAAGCATCACAACACCGTTTTTCTTTGGGTTACCACTATACTATATAGCATAACCTGCCAACGGATTACGGATTGTCCCTTTTTTTCCAGACCTGTAACATGAGGGGTAATATAGTATGTGATATATATATATAGAATATACCCATAGTAGCTTGGTGTACCAAATGTTCACCACGAGTGGTGAAGTGGTGTTAACCGCGAGCCTTTGGCGCACGGTTAACACCACTTCACCGCGAGTGGTCAACATTTGGTAAACCACGCTACTTTGGGCATTTTTTATTTATACCATGATCGTCGAATTTTCTTTTGTTTACATGAGGATCGATGGGCGGTACTACCGCTGTCAATTTTATCACCAAAACGAGACAGAAAAAGAAACAGGGCCTTTTTCATTTCAATAACATAACATACTGTTTCGAGTTATGGATGTTTTATTAACATGAGACAATGCTAATGTTAATTTTCGGCGTTTTATGGGGTAAACACATTTAAAAACGTAATAAATAATTGTCACTTTCATTTCACCCTTCGCGAGGCGACGTGAGATAAAGTTTGACAAGTTCGCATTCAAGTCGACGTCACCAAAGGTCATCTTGGATGTAGTTCCACTGTAGGTGTAAATTTTAACTACTGAAATTCCATTGCTGGCGTGTTCAATTCGGTTGGTGTATAAAGCTAAAATTTATGTCATAGGCTTTTCATATATAGTAGAATAGGAAATCATGGTATAAATCGTTGTTTCCCCTTCCCTGCAGAAAAAAATGAGGAATAAAGCTGTGAACTGTTTCAAACAGAATTTTACAATTTTGAACTCAAATTTAGTACAAAAACTGCATTTTTTTTGTAAAATGTTGATTAAAATTGTTACACCTATCGTCCGCCTGAACATATAACAATACCGTAAAATTGGCTAAATTTGACTTCATATCCATGCTGCATGATTAGCCATTGTGCAGAAATATGCGACCCCAAACACCAATAAATAACAATACCGTAAAACTCATTCTGGTGAAAATTAACCCTTTTGTATGTACACACTCTCATTATTCCAAAATTCTCCGAAATTTCGCGATTTTTTCATATTTGTTCACGGACCCCAAAACATCACATTTCTGATGACCCGAGTGACATGTAAACCTCGTGTGGAGTATCAGCTTGTTATACCCGCGGTAGGGGTCAAGTCAAACTTTTGAGTTTCGCCGCTCCACAGTAAGTCCACTGATTGAAATCGTTTTTTATCCTTTTATCTTAGCTTCATGTTATTACTTAAAACTGTAGTTTTCTGTAGTAACGGGAACTGTAACGAAATGTCCCTTATAATATCCAGTAAGTTTACGAGACTAACACGACATTTCCCATTCATTTTCGTGAAAATGAACATATTTTATTGGCAATCTGATTTGTTCATTAGGCATCTCTACCTATAGCAAAACAAAGTGTTTAGAATTAACCCTTTCCAAAATGACAGGAAGATGCAACCACAGTTAGCTAAGTTTGCCATTTTCGGATGGTACTCTTACCCTCATTTGCTTGAGGGTAAAAGATGAGATTAAAAACTAAACAGTAACATTCTTCTGCAAGCATTGTTGCATCTATGCATACAAAAATAATTGTTACAACAACCTCGCAATTATGAGAAATTTGCCCTTGCAGTTAGTAAATCTTGAAGATAAAATGATATATTCATATCATTTGTGGCCAATAGGGGTTAATTTTGAAATATTTGTGTGGTGATTTTGGTGTATCATATTATGCTCTTAATGTGTGAACATCAATCACAGACTGAATGTCTGAAAAGAGACATGGACTAATCTTGAATCTTGGTATTTGAATGAACACGTTTAAGTTGAGGGTACTAAAATTCAAGGCCTGACAACTGGGTGAGGGTTAAAACTTGGAATAAAACATATAACAGCAAAAGTGTTCTTGGATAACAGTTAGATAATTGCCAAAAATGAGAAGTGGACAGAAATCGCGCATGGGTTAATGGCGAAAAGGCGGTAATTTGGCTAATTTGACATTAAAATTGAACAGACAGCAGTGTCGCTCATACGCCCACTGCGTCCAGACCAGTGAAGGCAGGTACACGAAATCTTCAGAAGTTGGTCTACTATCCCTGCTCGACAGGACAGTATCTTTGTCGAGTGGCGTGACTGCGTGGGAACAACGTGGATCGCGTGGAAATTGCGGGGACGCTTCGTCCCTACTCTATTCCCAATGCAATGACGTTTCCATTCACTATTTACCTATCACTGGTCGAGTTTGGCATTATTTCTGTCTATTTGATGAACTGTTCAGCTTTAAATATTCGCACATTCATATGGGACAGAAAGTTTTGGGTTAATCTGCTTATTTTAGACCGTCCCGGCAGAAACTGACAACTCGACCCGGTGGCGAAAAAGCCGTCATCTGGCTAATTTAACATTCAAATTGAACAGATACAATGTCGGATATACGCCAATTATGTCGCGACCATGCAAGGCAGCAACTTGAAATTCTCAGAATGTTTTCTACTCTCCCTGCCCGACAGTTTAGTATCTTTGTCAAGTGCAGAGACCGCGTGGAAATACCGTGAAAATACCGAGGATCACGTGGAAACCTAGGGCACAATTCGTCCCTACTTTATTCTCAATTCAACGACCTTTCCATTCATTATCTACCTGTCACCAGCTGAGTTAGGCATTATATCTGTCTAATTGATGAACTGTTCGGCTTTAAATATTCGCACATTCATATGGGACAGAAGGGCTTGAGTTAAACTACTTATTTAACTCGACCTGGTGGCGAAAAAGCTGTCATCTGGCTAATTTGACAAATTCCATTCATTATGTACCTGTCACCGGATGAGTTAGGCATTACATCTGTCTATTTGATGAACTTTTCAACCATAACTACTACCGAAAGGACACTGCACGGTTTCCAATATATTCAGGGACTGATTTTACGAAAATAAGAATTATTCCGACTATACCCACATGGGAACTCCTAAATATGCCAAGGGTTAAACTTTTGATAATAACGTATAAAACAGAAGTTGTCATGCTATGCTTGCGGCATGCAGGCATAGAAAACATTCAGCGCTCAATGAATTAGGAATGGAGTAAATTGTCACTTAAACCTGCGAAATTCTGAAAAAATCTATGCATCTGAGCGTTAAACTTTACAGCAATCTTATAACAGAAAATATTCTTGAAATTGAGCTGTGAATCCGAATTTCGAAAGCATTTTCGGATATTCTATTCCAAACTACCACTGCACGCTTATCAATATTCAGTGATTTATGAAAATAGCAATTATTCCGACCGTACCCATATGGGCAGTCTCGAATCTGCCAACTGTTAAACTTTTAATAATGACACATAAAACAAAAGTTGTCATACTATGACTGCTGCATACAGCCATAGAAAACATTCAACGATCAATCATTTAGGAATGGAGTAAATCGTCACTTAAACTTACCAAATTCTGAAAAAACGAGAGTTTTTTGGACTACACCTATCTTCATGCAAACAGGACGAGCATAGGGTTAAACTTTACAACCAAACTTACAACAGCAAATATGCTCGGTAGGCAATTGTAAATACGAACATGTAAATCATTTTTCGATATTCCTTTCGAAAATGGAAGAAATGTGAGCTCCAAATTGGTCAATTTTATGAAGAATTTTAGGGCACTCAAATTCAAGGCCCGAAAACTGGGTGAAGGTTAAAACTTTGAATAAAATATATAACAGAAAAATTGTTCTTGGATGAAAGCCCAATCCTCTCATGGAAAAGGTTTTGAGACAATATGGCTCCAGTGCTGAGAAAGTGCATGTAAACGTTGGCGAAACTAACAATTATTCCGACAGTACCCTTATGACTGCTGCAAGCAGCTATAGAAAACATTCAGAGCTCAAGCAATTAAAAATGGAGTAAATCGTCGCCTAAACTTACCAAATTCTGAAAAAGTGGAGTTTTTTTTGACAATACCTACTTTTATGCAACCAGAATGGGATAGGGTTAAACTTTACAACCAAACTTACAACAGCAAATATGCTCGGTAGTCAATTGTGAATACGTACACGAAAAGTGTTTGAAATTAACCCTTTCCAAAATGATGGAAAAAGCAACCAAAGTTGGTTAATTATGGCATTTTCAAACGGTACTCTTATTTTCGCCCTCATTGTGCTTGAGGGTTAAATCTGAGGTTAAAAAGTAAACAGTAACTTTCTTCCGCAATCATTGTTGCATCTATCCAAACCAAAATAATTGTTACAACAACCTTGTAATTAAAGAAATTTTCCCTTGAAGTTGGTCAATTTTGAAGAAAAAATCAATATTCATGTCATTTTTGGCCAGGTGGGGGTTAATGTTGAAAGATTTGAGTGGTGATTGTGGTGTATCATATGATGCTCTAAATGTGCGGAAAACTTGAGCTAAATAACTGTAAACAATTTTGAGACATTCGAAAAATGGTAAAATTTTGAAGGTTTTGGCAGAATATTTTGAAAATACGCGTTTTCACAGATATGCCGATACCGCATTTCACTAGATGTTATTACATTACATAAGTATGCTAAATTTGGTCAAAATCGTACAGCTTGTTTTTGAGCAGTTCAACAGACAAAATTTAGGGAGGAAAAAAAAATAGAGAAGAACAATTTTGAAAAAAAAGAATAACAAGAGTCTTTCCCATACTGGGTTTGGGAAAGCCTAAAAATGCCCTTTCCCTCTAACGTACACTAGCTCATACCTGTACGCAATGCACGACATGCTGATAAGATAAATACCAGTACCATTCAATGTAACTTATGATAACTAGTGGGATAATATGCCATTTTATTTTGCTAGCAAGTGGCTTTGACCAATCAGCTTCCGTTATTTGCCACTAAGAATGTACCCGTATTCGACTGAAGCCCGTCTCTCCTACTAAATGTATTACCGTTTTAGGTGCCAGCACTCCATCTTGTTTTTGTGTACATAATTCCCCGCCTCGATAATTATCCAGTATAATAAAAGGAAAGTGAGCGGGGGCTCACGAGAAACACCCCCTTCTGGTTCAGCCACCTAAAGGTGATTCAACTAACCCTTTATCCAACGAAAAGGACAAAGCCAGCCAGCATTATTATACAAAAATCTCCATTCAATTTCAAATTTTATTATGTTTTCAATTTTTGTCTCAAAAACAAGCTTATGACACAAAAGAAAACTAAAGTTATTGCACGCAAACCAGAAATTTATTTATAGTAACAATGACCTTGACCTTTGAGCCCAAATGCAATCCCAACGATTGACACCTCAAATGCAGCCACAATATGAAGCTATAGCTTCATACACAAAAGAAAAGTTATTGCACGGAAACCGAAAATCTAATTTTAGTAACAGTGACCTTGACCTTTGACCTATTGACCCCAAATACAATCCCAACGATCGACACCTCAAATGCAATCACAATACGAAGTTATAGCTTCGTACACAAAAGAAAACTAAAGTTATTGCACGGAAACCAAAAATCTATTTATGATACAGTGACCTTGTCGTTTGACCTACAGATCCCATATTAAATCCCAATCACCATCCCATTACAAGCAGCCTACCTGTGAAGTATTGCGTTATAATGCAAAGGTTTTACGTTATAATGCAAAAGTTTTGCTTAATAACACAAACATTTTGCGTAATAATGCAAACGTATTGCATAATAACGCAAACCTATTGTGTTATAATGTAAAAGTTTTGCGTAATAAAACAAAAGTTTTGCGTAATAACTCAAAAGTATTGCGTTATAACGCAAATATTCTTTTTTATCTGTTGACTTGATGACCGTAATCGGCTTCCGTACTGATTTACCAGGCAAGGGCATGGACTAACGTCCACAAGTCTGTCGGGTGACCGAGTGCCAAATCACCCTTTTGCGTGCGAGCAGTATGTTATGTGGTTTCAAATTCAATGCTGGATGACC
This sequence comes from Pictodentalium vernedei, assembly GCA_031216915.1. Taxonomy (NCBI): domain Eukaryota; kingdom Metazoa; phylum Mollusca; class Scaphopoda; order Dentaliida; family Dentaliidae; genus Pictodentalium; species Pictodentalium vernedei. The sequence continues at coordinate 72,222,144 of CM062292.1, read as the reverse complement.
TCAGGGATGCCTCGGAGGTGACGTCATGTCACGTGATCCCGTTACGTCATGTTTGGCTGTCATGGTAGCCCACGTAAGTGCCATCTTGGTAGCACGTGGTTGCTATGTGACCCCCAAACCTTCTAAGGGTGTTTGAAGGGTGTGTTCGATTCAATGGGAGTGTATCTAATCACCCAAATAGACCAGACATTCACCATACTCACCAAAAACCACCCAAAACTACCGAAACGCACTCAGATTTCCTCCAGGCGTGTTCCTTTGTATAAGAGTACTTTTCTGGTTTGGACTTTCCCCAAATCCTCGGTTTCTGCCTGTTGTTCGGATTCCTTCAGAATCCACTACTTCCGCCTATTCTGGTCTATTCTATAGCTCATTCTCTCCATTTCTTGGTCTGTCCTGTCTATGTTATTACTTCCACGGCCTCTCTATAAAGTATTCTGACTTCCCTAGATGTGTTTGTGTGCTAGTGCACAGTGTGTACACGTTACATGTAGCACATAGGCTCATGTAGAATCTGTGCTATGTGCTTGTGTAATAGTGCACAGTGTGTGCACAACACGTTTTACACTACGAGCCATCTGGGTATTGAGGATACCTGCGACATGGCTCATATACAGTTCCTAGCTACTATATGGTTCCCTATTTGCTCCTAGCTCCTATTTAGCCCCATATACAGCTCATAGTAGTCCTGCCATTGTCCTCCACCACGACTTAAACTGTGTATCCTATGATCAGCCTCTATTGTAACCACCATTGCTATAGTCTTCTACTACACTTTTAGCCTTGAACATTTACTGTTGATTTGTGGTACTACTACAGGCTTGCTAGCTTTGTCTGACCATGTTCCAATCTCTACCCCAGGCCAAATCTTTAACCCTTTGAGACTTTAATTTTCCTGATGTTCAGTTTCTTCAACGTTTTTCAAAATGCAACGTCTACATCGGGAAGTACAAATAGCAAGATATTTTTTCACATTAGTGATTATCTGGTTGAGGGTTAGATTATTTTTGGTGCTCTGAATTTGTTTTTCAAAACTTATTTTATTACAAATTATTGGAGAGTGCCCATCGGCACTCTCCAATAATTTGTAATAAAACAAATTTATATAAACAAAGTATTATTTGTGTTTGACTGAATATGAAATATTGGCAAGGAAAGTGTTGGCTTTTGCTCTGGTATCCTTATTTTTTGAAAGCCCCGATAGTGGCTTCTAGCAGTCAACCAGTTACGAAGTCTTGACAGCAGGATTATATTCGTATTTTAAGCTGCGATAACATTTGGCTCAACGGTTGTCACTGAGCACTATTCGGGAGAAAATATCGAAAAATAACAACCAAACAAACGATCACAAAGTATTAACGCGCTGTTTGATCTCGTACGACATAAGACGTACAAAAGTATCAAAGGGCTAATGCGTTCATTCAGGTCGCTCCTTCAGCAAAAACTGCCTCAGCCTATACAATGGCTTGGCATATATAGTGTATGCTAGGGTACCTTATATATAAGAAATCCTCGGTGATCTATACGGTGATGTGCTCGTGTAATAGCGCACAATGTGTCACAATGTGTACACATTACGCACAGCACACTGGCACTTGTTGAATGTGCTGGTATGTGCCTGTGTGCTATTGCAGAATGTGTCACAATGTGTACACATTACATACTGCACATAGGTACATGCTAAATCTGCTGATAAGTGCTTGTGTGCTAAAACCGCACATTTTCATACCAATTGGAGCACCCTGGGAATGTTTTAGGCGCAAGTACCCAGAAAGTGAAGGAAACATGATAGCAACATAACCCAAGAAATATCAAAGTGAGTGAGTCCTTGAACCAATTTTAGGGATTTTAAGCATGACTGTATATAAGGTTGGCACTTTTCAGGAAGTGTGGGGTGGAAAATACCCCCCCCCCCCCTACACATACACTCCCATGGCTACACCGCGGGGTATTTTTATCAGGGAATGGGCATTGCCATGTACATTGTTTCTCTTGATATCCCCGTGTGTTAAGGCCAAGAATCTTGCCTAAGTGCCGATTGGAATTTGAGCCTTAATTGCTCTTTACGTTTTCAGGTTAGAATACAGTGTTTTCGTGCAAACAGCGCCTCTAGCGGTTTGCACCTTAATTTTTAATAGAGGATAAAAGTTCCTGGAATTATCTGGTTGGTGGAAAATGAACTGAGCTTGCAAGTGTAAATAAAATTTTAAAGTGCATGTTTTGGAAAAGATATAAAATATTGGTGACTATTGTCTTCTGAAATGTGAGAGAGAAGATTAAAATTGGGTGGGGGTAGGTAAAAATATGTCTATTTCATTCAGTGCGAAACTGGACGGGAGTACAGGAAGCTCCAAATTTAAAGGCAAAATTCACATGGCGACATATATTTTTTCATAAGATGATAAACTAAATGGATAGATGGTTGTTTTTGCCCAAATCAGCTTGATGAGATGGGGAGAGGAGGAAAGATTAGTACTGTGGTCAATGTTAAAAAAACCACACTGTATTGTCACCTTCAAGAAGGTATGCTGTAGATATCAGGGGAGGCAATTCGAATAAAGAAAATTTCGTTCGTATCAAGGGAGCTAATTTATCCAATTGTTAACGATAACCGTTTCTTTTTGAACCTTCAAGTTATAATACAGTCAAAAACCATCAGTTTCATATTGCTTTGAAAAAGTTGCCATCAAGTATATTCTTCGCCGAGAACTCATCCGATAGGCTGCATTTATTTTGGCAATGTTTTACATCATTGCTGGCAGTTCAGGCAGTCAACAGTGATCAGGGACGTGGCTCCTGCTTCCTGCGCCCTTGTGAACATCTTTGCACCCCACTCTCACTTTCGAATATTGCCGTAAGCGGAGTCCAAAAAAAATTGCTTGAAATAGTGTTAAGATCATAATTTATGTTTCTAATTCACTTGTTATTCAACAGTATTTTATCCAATGAAACCTTTCATTTCTGCATTATCTATTTTACTTTTACAAGCGCAGGTGGGTGGAGATATCCGGGTCTCGTCATTTCTACCCCAGTAGCAGATGACAAGAAACCGAAATATTAATTTAAAATCATAGTAAAAAGTGAATTATAGGTTTATAGGGGTTATACTCAAATGACCATGGCTAGGAGTAACAGTCATTTCAACATGGAGGCAAGTATTAACTGTCTGAAGACCGTTTGGACGTAAAAATTACATTGTTTCTTGTTTTTCCCACTCAAAACAGATTAAAAACACTTGTAAAGATGCGGTTGGAAACTATTTTTGGAGCTTTGGAAGAAATTGGTTTTAGCTTCCCCGACCACCCACACACCACATCATATGTGTCTTGAAATACTTGTTTCCACACTTTTGAAAGCGTCTCTCAATTTTGTGAATGTGCGTGTAAGTTGCTATGAGAAAGCCTACACTGAAATCGGCAAAATGTAAAATGTTTGTGAACAAGAGTGGAGCCAAGAGTGTGTGGGGGCGGGGGAGGGGGGTCAAGGGGTTACACACCCCACCCCGACGTCGGAGAAGCGTTGGCCCCTGGCCTGGGAAATTCGCTGAGGAGTTAAAATTATGCAAACATCATAACGATAGGGACAATACTCCCGAAGACCCAATGCACGTGCACAATAGAAATAACCCGATGGACATAATAATCACTACATATAATCAATATTTGAAGATATCTTCTGATATTTGAGCTTATGTTAACATGGCTGCCCGTAGTTGTCGGATTTCTTAACCCTTTACCCAACATAACGGCAAAAACCGGCCAGCGCTATTCTCAAAATCGCCAATTAATTTTCATTATTTTTTTCATTTTTTATCTCAAAAACATCGGTTATGCCCCCTCATTGGAACGAGCTCGTCGAGCTCGTTCCAATGAGGGGTCATAACCTATGTTTTTGAGACAAAAAATGAAAAAAAAATTATTCAAGAATTTGTTTTGCAAGTGTCGTCTGCTTTTCATGTTAGGTAAAGGGTTAACATAACGTTTCATTTTGATATTAATATCGCGATATCCTGCGTTTCGTTTCGTTTCGTTTGTCTCCTCTTCAATCAGTGGGCTAAAAATTAACCCAAATCATCTGGGTTGAGAGAATATGACTCCAAATGGGTCCAAATTCACTCAACCCAGTTGATTTGGGTTGATGAAATAATAACTTGCGGCCCGACTACGAGTCTACGACATGCATGTTCTATTTATTCACGAATAGATTTCCTATAAGTCTTGAGGGTTTTTTAAAACTATAAATATAATATTCCAGCTACATCATCAAGGCATGACTTCGACGAAGGCATGCCTTGATGATGTAGTTGGAATATTTGGTCAGTCAGGAGTGGAGTCATCACAGTCGAGAGAAATCAGGTTTGCACCCCACAATCGGTCATCTTCGGTCAGGAGCGTGATGTATAGGTTCGGGGGACATCTGCAGTTCATTTCTTACTTTTTATGTAGCAGATCTCCTCATGTATTTTCTCAAGCTCTCGGACCACCAGTAGAATTCTGTGAGCAATACGACGCTGCTAGTCAAACCCTTAAATAGTCCATCGCCCGTGTTTGGAATCACCCGTCTGGGAAACTTCAATTTGTCGGAAAAGCGAACCGTAAGCGAACCTAGGGGTCGCTTTTCTCACCAACTGAAATATTCCAAACGATAGAATCTTAAAATGCCATAAACATTCACTTTCTATAAATAATCGAAAGAATTTTGCCCAATCGAGACTGGATGTGGTTGGATCATTGATGACAATACCATTAGGAATTATGACTCACAACAGATAAACTGTAGTTTTATCATTACGTCATTACGCCATGTAGTTCCATCAATTGTGCTAAGGTTCCGCTCCACGGTTTTCAAGGCATTTTCAGATATGATGTGCCATTTAATCTATTCCACTGTCAATAAAGCCAAACCCATTTGCATTACCCCTGACATGTATACATCTCCTAAATTGACTGAAACACCTGAATACAGCCGGATAAGATAAAATTGATACAAATAATTGTGGGGGGCTTAACTTGCAGTACAGCATGAAGCCCCGACTTGAAAATTTGATTGAAAAATTGCCTTGGTAGCCACAAAGGCAGAATTTTCCCAGCTTCAGATCTTATGCCAGAATGATCAATTTTCGATGTTTCATCATTTTGTAACTGTGAATGATGGAATTAACTCAGGATAACGATTTTACATGATGAGACTTTCTTGAAGAGCATTTCGAGGGATTTTTTTATGACGATAAGTAAACGTACTATAGAAATCTCGTACCGATTGACATCATGCATACTTATAAAGCTCGATATTGCGTACACTGTAGTTGTAAATAGTAACAGTTGAATTTTTTGCCGATTTGAAACCGAGTTGGAATTTTGGGAAGTAAAGGAAACATCAGCATCACCAAAGAAGCTCTAAAATCCGGATGGAATTTCCAATTACTCATGACTTGCTCTCCGAATTTCCAACTACAGGGAATTTCGGCCAGGATTGGGGGTGTGTGACACACCTACCACCCACCTCCCCTCCTGTCGCCACGTCCCTGCCTGCGGTTCGGTTTCCCGGTTTGCTGCAAAAACCGGAACCGAATCGAAAAACCAGCAATCCCTAAAAAGATAAATTAAATCCTTATTGACTGAGATATTTAAAACTGGGGTACGAAAGGAAATCTGTATGTGTTTGTGTGTAAAATGACATCACATTACACCAACAGTCGTCTGTGTGCACATTCCCATGCACGAAAAGTCGGTAGTCCATAGCAGCGTGGAATTCCCAACAGAATTAGACTGGTGCCCTGAGAAGTTGGTATTTGCCATGTCCAAAATTGAGACCAACATTATTAACTCATCGTATACTTACTTCAAAGTGACTCAACTGCGAATAAGCTCTTGCACATTAATTTGTGAAAACATGACGACTTTTGATAATATATTGATAGCTAGAAGTTTTATTGACATACAGGTGTACAAATCTAGCTTCACATTTTTGTCCTGATTTTTCTTGCATAAATAGAATTTGAAAGCACTCAGTTGTTCGCGAGTAGTATCGCGAACGCAAATAGTTGTGAGGATAAGATTGTTCTGCTCATGATTCAGACGCTGTCAACTGGACCAAATAGGATGCTGTCATCTAAAGTTTTGTCACTGTCACTATGATAGGTGGCGTACAAACTCTCTTCATCTTCAGATGCATCATACCTGTAACGAAAATACTAACGATCAGCTTTCCCAACAACACAAAAACGCACTTTAATCTTACTCATTTCCAGGTAATAAGACAGACCACAATGAGGATGGGCCACCAAGGATCGTTGACTCCTGCCTCCGAGTTGTGTTCTGTATTTATTCTAGATTAAATTTGAATTAAGTGAATGGTGCTGATGTTTTTTAAAAAAAAATACCACATTCAGCGGTCTGGTAATGTTCTTGCTTGACATTCCGTCGCCTGAGTGCTAGAATGTCCTATGTCCTATAGGGGACATGGGACATTCTAGGACTCAGGCGACGATTCCTTTCTGTCGAAGCATTTCGTTCACGATAATTATAACGTCGTTCAGACGCGTAGAGCCCAATCTGATGCGTTCCTGCAAACGTTCGTACGCGTAATCCAGATTTCACGCGTAGTGTGCCAAGAACATTTATTTCCCCATGTTTGTATTGTATCGCTTTACGTCGAATACGTACAGTACATTCGCCACGGACTGGTCGCAGTGATGTCCACGCATTCGTTTCCCAGGCAATAAAAATCATCAACGGCAAAATTTTGTGACCTGTGCTTCATTAATTAAATTTTTGATGATTTGAAATCTAATATCACTGCATCCGTGGAAATATTGCCAACCTGTGGAAAGTGACCAGCCCACGGCGGCCATTCTGTATGACAATTATGGTCTAATGTAATTGTTGTAAAGTAAATAAGCCTTCACATGTTATTTGGTTCATATGGAGCTTTTTATAGACCGAGAACTGATATAAGAAAACAGGGCAAAATAGTAAAATATGAAAAATACTGGGGCAAGTACTTAGGTATAAGCGTTACCCAACCCGAATAGCAGACGACATTTCCAAAACAAGTTCATGCATAACTGAAAAGTTTATTTTTTCTCTCAAAAAATAACTTTTGATCCCTCATCGGAACGAGTTCAACGAGGTCATTCTACATCACTGCCTAATCTCGTCATGGAAATTGACTCTCATTAACCCTTTACCCAACACATCGGCAACATCCGTCCGCATAATATGCAAATTCAGCAGCAGAAAAAATATTTTTCAACGAAACCATGTCATGGTGACTCCTCTTTGGAACGAGCTCGTCAAGCTTGTTCCAATGAAGGGTCACATGCTATGGTTTTGTTGAATGTTTTGGAAAAAAATTTAAAAATGATATTTAAAATAATACATTTTGATATCGTCTGCGTTGGGTAAAAGGTTAAAGTTACCTTATTATTCGACGTGCGAGTAAGTTCCAATAAAGAAGCGTGTAACTGCCGAGAAAGCACCCGTGACATCGGAGGTGTCTGTTGTTTTCGTTTATTAAATCTTATAAAAGGAAACGGGGATTTTTGTGGCAAGCTAATTAAAAGTAACCAAGTAACTGTCCACTTTGGCTCTTTGTTTTGCTTTTTTTTTACAGTAATTTGTTAGTTTTTATTCTTCCCAGGAAAAAATGAGCAAATCTTACCTCCCAGACTTGTATATTAATGGAGAGGACTTTGCCTCTATTATATGTCACGATGCACACACTGTTGATAAAATGAACAGAAAAAAGCTATACACACCAAAATATGGTGAAAGCGCCGTTTTCTTAGTTGTAAACGGGTTTAAACAGAGAATAATAGTGAAACGTTCAAACTGATTGGGAAAAAATTATAAAAAGCCACCTTCTGTATTTTGATATTACTTTACAGCAAAATGCCTGATGTTTGTGAAAATATGCTCACACCGATGATACAACGTCGCTAACATTTCGAAATTTCAATTTTTACATGAAATGTCCTTCTTCTTAGTGCAAAATTTACTGAATACTTTAGAAAATTAAGGGGAGCTAACTTTCATGTAAATCTCTTCAGTAGTAGGAGAGTGATGAAGCGGCCCCCATTGGTGGGAGGGAGAGCCTGAGGGGTGTTACGTCAAGTTTAGTGATCATGATAGCCTGAGCGGTCACCTTCTGAAGGCATCCCCACAGTGATACATGGTCTTGGGCGGATTTTGGTGATTTGGGGTTGTTGTCGGGTCTATTTAAGTAATTAGGTATACTCTTATACAAAGGAACGCACCTTATAGCACTACGTGCTACTCCTATAAGTAGGATTCTTTGGAAACCCAACCGAAAATAAACAGGTAGAAACCGAGGATTTTAGTGGGAAATCCGTGCCAAATAAATAGTTGTCGGAATGTTTGTGGTAATTAGATTGACTCATATACAAAGGGACGCGTATATTATTAGAAAAAAGGAGGATTCTGGGAGATCCGAACCAAATAAAGTCATTTTGGGTGGGGTTTTTGGTTATTTCTTTTTTTTGGGGGGGGGGGGGGGGCGTTGTAGGGTCTATTTGGGTAATTCTACGAAGTAAACAAGGATTTGCGGGAAAATCCGAACCTCTAAACTACCCTTATTCAATCGAACGCGACCCCAGAACATGCCCATGTCCTATCGCAGGTCTTTGGGTCACGCAACAACCACATGCTGTCATAGAACACAAGATGGCGGTCTCCAGTACACAAAATGGATGACGAAAACATATTTTATCCTAACAGCACGTGCTGCGCATGCGCAATAAGACCACGCATCACTATGGGATTGATGTCACAAGATGGCCGCTCACGCGCTACCATCACAACCAAACTTGACGTAACTGGATCATGTGACTATGACGTCACACCCCCTCCAGCACTCCCTTCGGCCAATGGGTCCGTTTCTTCCCTCTCCTACTACTCTCTTCCATTGACGAAAATTGTTAGCCATGATGAGTGATTTTCAATGTTGTTTTTCTGACACAAAACGAAGACATAATAAAAATTTGATTGGCGACTTTCGGGCATGGCGCTTGCCCAATCCCTGCGGAGGCACACACATACAAAATTTCATTTATTTAGAAAAAATCTATTTTTAGTTTAGGTTCTTTTGTTGCATTAAATGAGCGGGTCACAAGGAATGGTTAGGAAGAGAAAAGAAAAAAATACAGAAATAATATGGCAATTTAAAAAGCTAGGAGTTCGACAGGAAATGCATAGAATAAACAGGTAAAACTTAAAATCCTTTTCTTCCCGACAGAAACTAACAACGCAAAGCAACGTCCCGTACTCCACTGGTCAGACGAAGCTTTTGACTGGGTCATTGTGGAAGTGAAAAATCTGCACGAACTCTAATTTCCGAAAAGCAATCTTCGGCGGGGGAACGATTGCATCTCTATAGCCATTTCTGATCTAGGGTCCTGCGAATATTTGAGATTCGATTCGATATCGACACCATACGTATGCTTCGAGATCGATCCCGAATCAGCTTCAGGATTCGATGTTTTCGAATCTCTCGTACTAACTTCAATTTGTTACATTTCCAACAAAAATAGGACAAAACTGTCATTAGAAAATTCATTCATGTAGGCTCAATTCCCATTTATCTGAGTAAGTGACAACGTTTAATTGTTAGGTAAGGTGTGAATTTGGCCCAGAACATTATCCATAGTTTTGAAGGCTTAACTTGTTACTATTCACGTTCTTAAGAACGTGAATAGTAACAAGTTAGGCCTTCAAAAACTAAAACTATGGACAATAGGCCTAGCTTTTTCAGCGACGGTGCTACAGAGAATATTTAGTTATTGGTGTTTAAGGTGTTCACTCCGTCGCGTAAGGGTCATCACATTGTTCCGTAACTTCCGTTTGATGCAATATGAAATAACTTGTCTTTTAAGATTCGATTCGGGATTCGATTCGATGTCGATATCAGAGACACGATTCGATTCGAGATTCGATTCGAAAAGAAATTTGTGATTCGCAGATTCCTATTCTGATCTTCGTCACTACTCAGTAATATCTGCAGCGTAGTGAAAGGTCGCCGGTTTGATACTGACCAGGGTTGTTTGTTGCGTCCTTGGGCAATCCGCTCTATCCCTAGAGCATATGTGGGACCCTTCAGCTGTTACCCCGAAGGGAAATGGGAGAGGAGGGTAACGACCGGAGGGTCCTTGTTAGCAGTAGGTGGCCCCGAACATCCACAGAGGCCTTCTAAATATCATGTTAGCCGCCCCCCCCCCAAACAAAAAACAAACTGGCTACGCCTCTCCAATAGTATCCTAGCTACGCGCCTGTTCCGGATTAGTAAGTTGGTGAGTCAGGTAATTACTTGCCGTTCATCGGTCTCTCTCTCCGGGTATTCTGTCTTATTTCACCCGTAACACTGTCCGACATGATATGGCCCTGGTTATTGAAAGTGTCGTTAATCCTCAGTAAACAAATAGACAATCAAACAGCTCGGTAATATTGGAGCACCCATATTTAATTTCAACCATCAACAAATCTATGTCACAAATTTAGTGAGCTGATAATGGCTATGATGAAAGTGCGACGGGGACGTTGCTAGAGGTTTTCGATTGGGGGGGGGGGGGGGGGGGGTATAGGGTAGTGAATTTCCAACTAGAGGGAGAGACCGGGAGGTGGAACATCCCCCCCCCAATCCCTCCCCTAGTTGAAGATTCACTTCCGAGAAAAAATTTGAAATTGAAGCCAAGATACGGGGCATAAAATTGATTCTAGTAACTGAAATGCCAACACATTTATGATAGAATTATCAGATTATTATTATTTGGTATTATTCTGGGAATTGAATTTGTGCTAAACAAATGCTCAAGCTGAGAACTTTGAGCAATTCACACTGTCCTATCATTAAATCAGATCTTATGCAGGAATGATAAATTTTCTATATTTCATCATTTTGTAAATGATGGAATTAACTCAGGATAACGATTTTACATGATGTGATTTTCTTTATGTGCATTTGGAGGATTTTTTTTTCATTACGATAAGTAAACGTACTATAGAAATCTCGTACCGATTGACATCATGCATACTTATGAAGCTAGATATTGTGTGCACTGGAGTTGTAAATAGTAACAGTTAGAATTTTTGCCGATTTGAAGCAGAATTGGAATTTTGGGAAATAAACGAGACATCAGCATCACCAAAGAAGCTCTAAAACCCAGATAGACGGAATTTCCAACTACTCATGACTTGCCCTCAGAATTTCCAACGATAGAAAATTTCGGCCAGGATTGGGTGTGTGTGGGGGGGGGGGGGGTGACGCCCCCACCCCTCACACTCCCCCTGTCACCACGTCCGTGAAATGAGATCTCATATGATAAAGAACTAATCCTTGACCAAAACCAAACAGAGTCGACTCTTGGTAAATTATTTTTAAATAACTAAATTTTTAAAAAATAGCCCCAAAAACATAGCCGATGGCTCCTTGTTGGTACGAGTCCAACAAGCTCGTTCCGATAAGGTGCCATAAGCTATGTTTTTGAGACAAAGAATGAAAAACAAGGCCACCGCCAGGCGTGGGCTTTTTATGTCCAAAGACAGCAAGTTCTTACATTGGACATATAGAAGAATAACAAATTTGAAAGTGGTTGATTTGTTAAATCGAACTCAAGTTATCATCCAGACAACAAATTTTCAAAGTCGAAAAAATGGAAAAAGGGTTATAACTCAGTCTAAATTGGTCGGACCGAACCCAAATTCGGACTTGACCTGCGTATTCTTGATACAAACATATGGACAGAATTTGGTGTTGATTCAATAACTCAAACTAATGTTATCAGCCCGACATCCAATCTTGAATGTCGAAAAAGTGGAAAAAGAGCCATGACTTAGCCAGAATTGGTCGGACCGAACCCAATTTCGAACTTGACCTGCATATGCGTGAGGCAAACCTGTGTACAAAAAGTGATGTTGATTCAATTACTCAAACTAAAGTTCTCATCCGGACAACAAAGTTTCAAAGTCGAAAACATGGGAAAAGGGTCATAACTCAGCCAAAATTGGTCGGACCGAACCCAAATTTGAACTTCACCTGCATAATAATGAAGGGGCATAACTCCTACAAAATAATCGGATCCAGCCGATATTCGGAATTCACCTAATCATTGGGGTAAGGGACCTCTACATGAAATTTGGTTTTCGGGGACAATACTCAAATCTGATAGGTGTTTTTGTGACTAGTGCAAGTCAGTTTGACCGTTACGCTGGGTAAAGGGTTAATCTCCCACTTCAACCCGCACTGCACGCAGGTTATTTCCAGGAACGAACACTAAAAACTCATCACACACGAGAGACGAACTAGTTGGTCTGTGTGAAACACACAGACTATTGTTTTTGCACGGTTTCTTTTTCTTTTTTTTTTTTTTTTTTTTCTTTTTTTCCTTTTTCTTCTTCTTCTTCTTCTTCTTCTTCTTCTTCTTCTTCCTTCTTCTTCTTCTTCTTCTTCTTCCTGTCTTCTGTCTTCTCATCACTTTTTTGTCCGCAAGATAACTCGAAAACGAATTGCCCTATCTCGTTGATTTTTGGCATGCTGATAGACAGCCACAAGTTCTCGACCACCTATGTTTTTCAGATTCCTGGGGTATCAGGGTGTCTGTAGGGGTGTTTTGAAAGTGGGTCACGCCCATATCTCAGGCGTGGTATGACCTACAGACCTGGGACCAACACCAAATGAGTCGACATTCGATGGAGGTTCAAAAATATGGGTCAAGGTCACGGAGGTCACCTAGGGGTCATTAAGTGCATTTTTCATAATTGCTAGAAATCACATTTTTTGACCCCCTAAAGCATTCCTGACATACACACATGCATTTTGACGTAAATAAAGTGGGCGTGGCCAAAATTTTTGAAAGTGGGTCACGCTCATATCTCAAGCATGGTATGACGTATGGACCTGGGACCAACACCAAATGAGTCAACACTCGATGGAGATTCAAAATATGGGTCAAGGTCACGGAGGTCACCTAGGGGTCATTAAGTGCATTTTTCATAATTGCTAGAAATCACATTTTTTGACCCCCTAAAGTATTCCTGACGCACACACATGCATTTTGACGTAAAAAAATGGGCGTGGCCAAAATTTTTGAAAGTGGGTCACGCTCATATCTCAAGCATGGTATGACGTATGGACCTGGGACCAACACCAAATGAGTCGACACTCGATGGAGATTCAAAATATGGGTCAATGTCACGGAGGTCACCTAGGGGTCATTAAGCGCATTTTTCATAATTGCTAGAAATCACATTTTTTGACCCCCTAAAGCATTCCTGACATACGCACATGCATTTTGACGTAAAAAAAGTGGGCGTGGCCAAAATTTTTGAAAGTGGGTCACGCTCATATCTCAAGCATGGTATGACGTATGGACCTGGGACCAACACCAAATGAGTCAACACTCGATGGAGATTCAAAACATGGGTCAATGTCACGGAGGTCACCTAGGGGTCATTAAGTGCATTTTTCATAATTGCTAGAGATCACATTTTTTGACCCCCTAAAACATTCCTGACATACACACATGCATTTTGACGTAAAAAAAAGTGGGCGTGGCCAAAATTTTTGAAAGTAGGTCACGCTCATATCTCAAGCACGGTATGACGTATGGACCTGGGACCAACACCAAATGAGTCGACACTCGGTGGAGATTCAAAATATGGGTCAAGGTCAGGGAGGTCACCTAGGGGTCATTAAGTGCATTTTTCATAATTGCTAGAAATCACATTTTTTGACCCCCTAAAGCATTCCTGACATACACACATGCATTTTGACGTAAAAAAAAGTGGGCGTGGCCAAAATTTTTGAATGTGTGTCACGCTCATATCTCAAGCATGGTATGACGTATGGACCTGGGACCAACACCAAATGAGTCGACACTCGATGGAGATTCAAAATATGGGTCAAGGTCACGGAGGTCACTTGGGGTCATTAAGTGCATTTTTCATAATTGCTAGAAATCACATTTTTTGACCCCCTAAAGCATTCCTGACGTACACACATGTATTTTGAAGTAAAAAAAGTGGGCGTGGCCAAAATTTTTGAAAGTGGGTCACGCTCATATCTCAAGCATGGTATGACGTATGGACCAGGGATCAACACCAAATGAGTCGAAACTCGATGGAGATTCAGAATATGGGTCGAGGTCATGGAGGTCACCTAGGGGTCATTAAGTGCATTTTTTATAATTGCTAGAAATCACATTTTTTGACACCCTAAAGCATTTCTGTCATACACACATGCATTTTGACGTAAAAAAGTGGGCGTGGCCAAAATTTTTGAAAGTGGGTCACACTCGTATCTCAAGCATGGTATGACATATGGACCTGGGACCAACACCAAATGAGTCGACACTCGATGGAGATTCAAAATATGGGTCAAGGTCACCGAGGTCACTCAGGGGTCAATGAGTGCATTTTTCATAATTGCTGGAAATCACATTTTTTGACCTCCAAATGCTTCCCCAAAAATTCAGATGTGCATTTTTTCATGAAAAAAGTGGGCGTGGCCAAAATTTTTTTGAATGTGGGTCACGCTCATATCTCAAGCATGGTATGACGTATGGACCTGGGATCAACACCAAATGAGTCGACAGTCGATGGAGATTCAGAATATGGGTCAAGGTCATGGAGGTCACCTAGGGTTCATTAAGTGCATTCTTTATAATTGCTAGAAATCACATTTTTAACACCCTAAAGCATTCCTGACATACACACATGCATTTTGACGTAAAAAAGTGGGCGTGGCCAAAATTTTTGAAAGTGGGTCACGCTCATATCTCAAGCATGGTATGACATATGGACCTGGGACCAACACCAAATGAGTCGATACTCGATGGAGATTCAAAATATGGGTCAAGGTTACCGAGGTCACTCAGGGGTCAATGAGTGCATTTTTCATAATTGTTGGAAATCACATTTTTTGACCTCCAAATGCTTCCCCAAAATTCAGATGTGCATTTTTTCATGAAAAAAGTGGGCGTGGCCAAAATTTTTGAAAGTGGGTCACGCTCATATCTCAAGGATGGTGTGATGCATGGACCTGGAGCCAACACTAAATAAGTTGACACTTGATGGAGGTTCAAAAATGTAGGTCAAGGTTACGGAGGTCACTTGTGGTCATTGAGTGCATTTTTTCAGAATTGCTGGAAATCACATTTTTTGACTCTCTAAAGCATTCCTGAAGTCCATACATCCATTTTTACATAAAAAGTTGGTGTGGCCAAAATTTGTGAAAGTGGGTCATGCTCATATTTCAAGCATGGTATGATGTATGGACCTGGGACGAATACCAACGAGTCGACACTCGATGGAGATTCAAAATTTGGGTCAAGGTCGAACAGGAGTCACGAGGGCTATTACCAGAATTGCTGGAAATCATATTTTTGAACCTCCTTGTGCATTCCCTTGATTGGTCCCTTTGAATACTGTGAAGATATATACCTTATCTGGTTTCTTGGAAAAAATTAACTGATTTTTGAATGAATATCTATAAATACTGTCATTGAAAACCTATTTCTTATTTCTTTAAAACTATTTTATCCCCAAAATAAGTCTCTAAAGTATTCCCATTACATTCATAGAGGGGCACGGTGGCTAAGCAGTTAGAGGTGCAGGCTGCAAGCCGAGAGGTTCTCAGTTCGAATCCTATCTGCGGCAACTGCCTTGTGTCTTTGGGCAAAAACACTTCACCCCCATTGCCCACATAATGGCATAGTGATGTTGTGTACTAAAACATACTGCATGCCAATGATACACTTGCACTAACCCTGCTTGTGTGGAGTTAGCATGTTGGGGATCCAGACAGTTGCTTGTTGTTGTTGTTTGGTGGTTCTCTGTGTTCTCTGGTTTCCTCCATCCATAAAAACTGTACGACACAAGGCGGGCCTAGCTGCTGAAGTGTCGTTAAACCCCAATAAATTAATAACATTCATAGAATGTCTTCTATGCACTGTTTGTCAACATGATAACCCAAATACAATCAATCCTATCTCAATGTTTTTGGTATACTGATAGACTGCGTGCCATTGGTATTTGGTCATCTATGAATTGGAGGCATGTGGGGCCTTCGGGCTCTAGATGTTAAAAATATGTTTACAACATTTACTGGGAAATGAGTTAGCTGAAGCAGTAACCATTATCTAAAACAGAAATCTCCAGAGAGAAAGCTGAGATAGAATTCTTTGTTACATTGAACAGCACTGTATATTTATGTTGTATCATGTTACAAAACTTCAGTCTCAGTCATTGAAGAGAGAGAGAAACCTTCACTTTTCAAAGCATTTTTTTTTTAAAATTTATTTATTCTCAATCATAACTCAGGATTGAGAGGTTTTGGGATGGAGTGGTGTGTGGCTTTCTCGAAACACCTATCACATTTGCAAAGTAATAAAATGGAATATTTGAATGGTCAGATTTTAACCCTCTTAATACTTCGATGTGAGGAAAATAATATCTTTAATATAACTCATGGCTACAGAATGTTTTTCGCTCTCTTTTCTGAAACGTTTAATTCTATGTGGAATGGGACACCTTTTCAGTGTGCTTTCCAAACTAAGGGATTCTTAACCCTTTAACCAACATAACGGGAAAAACCGGTCAGCTTTATACACAGAAATGTCTATTCAGTTTTAATTACTTTTTCATTTCTGCTTGAAAAACATAGCTTATGACCCTTCATTGGAATGAGCTCATTTTTTAAAGGATTATTTATTTATTGGTGTTTAATTTCACATATTTCTGCACAGTAGTTTGCCATGACCAGGATAGTTTTACGGGCGGAGGAAGCCAGAGTACCTGGGGAGGAGGACCTCCGGGCAACAGCGAGCAACTATCAGATTCCCCACATACTAACTCCACACAAGCAGGGTTAGCATTGGTTGAATACAGGTGCACCATCGATGTGCAGTACGCTTTAGTACACATCGCCACCATGCACCCACGTAGGCAATGGGGTGAAGTGTCTTGCCCAAGGACAGAGTGAGGACCGCTCGACTTGCAGCCTGCACCTCTGCAACTCAGCCATTGCACCCCCATTTAACCCTTTACCCAACGGAGACGATAGCCAAATTTATTATTTCAAATATAATTTTTTTCAAACTTTCCAAACAATTTCAACAAAACCATATCATGGGACACCTCGTTGGAACTAATATTTTTTCAACTTCTCAATTTGCATATTACGCGGGCGGATGCGGCCGATTCGTTAGGTAAAGGTTTTTTTTAATTTTTATTGGTGTTTTAAGGTCACATATTTCTGCACAATGGCTAACCATGACCGTGACAGTTTTGCGGGTGGAGGAAGCCGGAGTACCCGGAGAGAACCACCGAGCAACGGCGAGCAACTGTCAGCTCCCCAACATACCAACTCCACACAAGCAGGGTTAGCATTGGTTGAAGACAGGTGCACCATCGACGTACAGTACGCCTTAGTACACAGCGTCACCGTGCCCCTACGTGGGCAATGGGGGTGAAGTGTCTTGCCCAAGGACACAACGCGGTTGCCGCAGGTGGGATTCGAACCGAGGACCTCTCGGCTAGCAGCCTGCACCTCTACCATCTGGGTAAAGGGTTAAAGGATTAAAATGGAATATTTAAAGCGAATATTTTAACCCTCTGAAAATCTTAATATGGGGGCACGGTGGTGCTGTGTACTAAAGCGTACTGCACTTCGATGGTGCACCTCTCTTCGAAAAAATCATTAAGAATAATGAAAACCATTTCCATTCTCATAGTGTTGTTCTAAACACACATGGATATAGATGGGACCTCGGTATTTTGACAATGCCAATAAGTCTTCAGACAGGCTCTCGGGGGGTCTTTAAGGCCTTTCAACGTCTACATTCCAACATTACTGAACCTTTTTACTTGCAATATATTTTCCAGAGGTACCGTGCATGCACTTCATCATTGCCTTGCTAATATGAACATTTGCCATCATCTACAAATATGGCAGATCCCGAGTTGGTGGAGCCAGTATTTATAAAGTAGTTTATGCTCATACTTCAGGTTTAGTATGACCTATAGTAATGGTACCTACACCAAATGAGTTGAAACTTGCTGGAGGTTCAAAATGTGGTCCACCTCTATGCGGTCAAGAGAGGTCATTAAGTGCATACTTTTTCGACCTATTGGGAATTTCATTTTATACCAACTAATGCAATTCTGGAGATTATACATGTATCTCATCATTCAAATAAATGGTAGCGGCAGTAATGTCCATTTCTGATTCCTTGATCGAACCCTATAAATGGTGTGCACATATATGCCTTTTCGGGTTTCTTAGAAAAATTGTTCTGATTCCTGTATGAATATTTTCTCCATGAAAGAATTTCACAAAAAGCAGTGGGGAGAAAGCTGTGACTGTCAAATACAATAACATGATCTATTTATTTAATCTCATTGTACAGAATTAATTCCCAAACCAAGTTAATATAAAAACAAACAACTTGATAATGAAGAATTCCAGTGTACATGTAATTGTAAAACTACACTCTAGATTTGTTATTGAAACCTATCACAATACTGTCGGGATGCCGGTAAAAGATGCAATACTGACATAGTTGAATGTTCTGTTAACTGTGTTAGTGCTATGACTGTTTAAAATTAATTTATTAGAGAAGTTCTAGTTTTATGTATGCCTTGTTTAGGTCACTAGATGCTTTTAAGAGCAGGCTTTCAAATGAGCTCTTGGGTTTTTTTTAAGGTTTTTATGACAATATCTCCGACATAGAGTCTATGCACCCTTTGTCAGCGCGACAACTCAAATACGGACCGTCCTATCTCTATGCATTTTGGCATGCTGGTTAACAATAACCAGTTTGCACTTATCTATGTTTTTTTCACCCGTTCGATCTGAATGTCAGATGACAGATCTGAAGTTGGTGGAGCCATTATTTCAAAGTGGGTTGCGCTCATTCTTCAATGTAGATGTGGACATGGGACTACACCGACTGAGTTAAACATTGCTGGAGATTCAATATATGGACCACCTGAATGAGGTCATCAAGTGCATATTATTCAGAAAGACTGGGAAATGCATTTACACCTTAATGTATTTCTAAAGTTTATGAATGTATTTCATCACTCAAATTAGTGGGCAGAGCCAAAATTGTCCATTTCTGATTCGTGTATCGAACCCTTTAAATGCTGGTCACATATATGCCTTTTCTGGTTTCTTATAAAAATTGTTCTGATTCCTGTATGAATATCTGTAAATACTGTTAACGAAAAACCCATTTCTGATTTGTTAAAAAATATTTTACACCAGAAGATAAGCCTCCATAAATTCTCTTTCTGCAGAGTTTATTCCTGATACTTTAACCCTTTTCACACAGACTTTAATTTACTGGATGCAGTAAATTCTGTTTCTCTAGTTTCATGATAACTCTCTTCATGGAAGCCGTCGACAATACTGTTACACGAACGATAGAATAATACATTTGAATCTTTTAAGGGAAGAAAAAGAGGGGGTTCAACGAAAACAGTTAATACAATTTACTTACCATGCCTTTTCCTTGCGTATCTGAAAATGAAAAGAAAACTCTATAAATATATATTATCATTATTATTCTTATGTACAAAATGTTGTATCAGAGTCGAGCTCTTGTTTCTAAAACAGAAAAAAACACTTCTCAAAAGTATAATATTTATTTATTTATTGATGTTTAAGGTCACATATTTATGCACAATGGCTAATCGTGACCGTGACAGTTTTGCGGATGGAGGAAGCCGGAGTACCCGGAGAGAACCACCGAGCAACGACGAGCAGCTGCCAGCTCCCCAACATCGTAACCCCGCACTGCAGCACAGGCAGGGTTAGATTGGTTGAAGACATGCGTACCATCGACGTGCAGTACGCATTAGTACACGGCGTCATCGTGCCCCCACGTGGGCAATGGAGATGAAGTGTCTTACCCAAGGACACAACGCGGTTGCCGCAAGTGGGATTCAACCAAGGACCTCTCGGCTTGCAGGCTACACCTCTACCTGCTGAGCCACCGCGCTCCCCAAAAGTATAATTATGAAATTAAGGAACCACATTGCTTTTGTGGCTTTGTATCTGAATCACTGGACGTATTCAAGCTGGAACAATACAAGTTATACTGTTACAGCCCACAGTGTTTTCGGAATGTTGAATATGGGGTGACATGACAACCATTACTTACTCCCAATTCCCTATTCGACATTCGTTATCAACCGATAACATCGGTTGATGACGTATGTCGAATATAGAACTGGGAATAACTAACGCTTGTCATGTCAATGAACATGGATGCGCTCAATAAATTTATACGAAGATCGCAAAAGTTCAAGGCAGCCACATGCAGTTTAAGGATTTCGACAAGCATTTTTATGTGTGTAAAATGAAATCAGAAATTACAATACTACCTTACCCTTTACTCAAGGCTCAAGAAATCACAATTTAGTATTTTAATTATGTTTTGTAAAATGTAAAAAAAAAATTCAACAAAACCATATTATGTGACCCCCACCCATTGAAACGAACGCGTTCCAATGAGGGGGTCACATGATTTTGTTAGCGAAGGTCATTTGCTGTCGAACAGTTTTACTGGTGGAGGAAGGCAGAATATACGAAGAGAACCACCGAGTAGCGGCGAGCAACTGTCAGACTCTCCAACTTACTAACCCGGTGCAAACAGAGTTGGTAGCGGTTGAAGGCAAGTGTACCATCACAGTGCCCCACACCAACATTGGTATTTTGGATAACATGTCATGCTTAACCCTTTGACCTCTAGTGGTATCTTCCACGTCAGTTCAATGGAAGCAATTAGAAGAGTCCATATTCATTATTTGGGGTAGACCAATCAATATTTTCAACGTGCAGCCTCGGGGCTGCACGTTGAAAATATTGATGGGTCTTCCCCACACATTTATTGAACAGCCATCCTATATAATGACGTTATGACGTATCATGTTCCTGGCCGGAAAAGCGGCCGCTAGGGTTCAAAGGGTTAAGATACAATGCAGATGATGCGGGGTCAGGATCCAACCGTCTGTGAGCGCGGTGGCTCGGTGGTTACGGCATTGGACTTCAGACTTAAAGGACCACGGTTCGATCCCGCCAAGGGTAACTGCGTTGTGTCCTTGGATACGACACTTAATCACGATTGACACGTGGGAACACGGTGGCGCTGTGTACTATATATATATTTTTTTTATTAGGGTTTAACGACACATTAACAGCCAGGGTCATATCATGTCGGTGACAGTTTTACGGGTGGAGGAAGCAGGAGTACCCGGAGAGAACCACCGAGCAACGACGAGCAGCTGTCAGCTCTCCGACATCGTAACTCTGAACTATGCACTGCGGCACAGGCAAGGTTAGTTTGGTTGAAGACATGCGCACCTTCGACGTGCAGTACGCCTTAGTACACAGCGTCATCGTGCCCCCATGTAGGCAATCGGGGTTAAGTGCCTTGCCCGAGGACACAACGCGGGAGCGCGAACCAGTCGCTGAAATGGTCACCCATCCAACTACTAACCACGCTCGACGTTGCTTAACTTCGGTGAACTGACGAGAACCGGTTACCGCGACCGACGCCACGCGCCCCCATTGTACTGTATATATAAGACAGACGGCAGTCTATGATGCACTTGCCTTCAACCAACGCCAACCCTGCTCGTGTAGAGTTAGTACGTTGGGGAGACTGATAGTTGCTCGCCTCTGGTCGGTGGTTCTCCCCGGGTACTCCGGCTTCCTTCAACGTTAAAACTGTCCGATACGGGGTGATATTGACTGTCGAAAGTGCCGTTAAACCCCAGTAGAAAAAAGAATGATCTAAGCGTCAAACTTTTGATCTCAAGCCGAATCCTCTGAACAATGAGACATTGAGCTCCAATTAAAGGCATTTTACATACGAGACTCAAAGCGAGCACACCGTAGTGCTGCAAAATAATAAGAAAATAGTGCAACGCGAAGCTATCCTGTCCTTTCTATTAACCCTTTGAACTCTAGTGGTATCTTCCATGCCAGTTCAGTGAAAGCACTTGGAAGAGTCTATATTCATTATTTGGGGCATACCAATCAATATTTTCAACGTGCAGCCTCAGGGCTGCACGTTGAAAATATTGATTGCTTTACCCCACACATTTACTGAATATCCATCCTATTTAATGACGTTATGGCGCATTATGTTCCTGGCCGGAAAAGCGGCCGCTAGGGTTCAAAGGGTTAATATAAAAGTCTAGGAGGTGAAATTTGCTAAAAAAAAATCTGGAAAACATCAAACTTGCAAATTACTGTAAAAACACAGTTGCTAAACAAAAAGCAAAGTGCGCACTACTAAGTTATTTAATATTATTATTTATTGATGTTTAAGGTCATATACCTCACATTGGCTATCGGAGTACCCGGAGAGAACCACCGAGCCAGGACGAGCAGCTGTCAGCTCCCCAACATCGTAACTCCGCACTGCAGCGCAGGCAGCGTCATCGTACCCCCATGTGGACAAACGGGGTTAAGCGCCTTGTCCAAGGACACAGCGCGGGAGTCCGAATTGATCGCTCAGACGGTCACCCATCCAATGATTAACCGGGCTCGACGTTGCTTAACTTCGGTGATCTGACGAGAACCGGTTAATGCAACGCCCCCGCACACTACTTAGTGCTGGTGGGCGTGATACTGAAAGATATCATTACTGCCGGATTATCTGTGGACCAGTTGCTTCCAATTACCTTGCCATAAAAAAGCCAAGTTTTCTTTTGTAACTTCTAATAAACGAAAACAACAGATAGCTCCCAGGGAGAGCTGTCTCTTGTTTATGTATATTAAAAACAATAAACGAAAATTTCACGCTAAAAACTAAAGTGTTAAAAACTACGCTTGAAGTGCTGTATTTAACACTTACTAAGTGCTGAACTAGCACTTTGTTCAAGTGTAGATATCCCAGAACTTGACACGTGTTACAATAATACCACTTGACAAGTGTAATGTCGCGACACTTAAAAGGAAACAACGCAGATGACGCGGATCAGGCTCGAACTCTCGAGCCTGATCCGCGTCATCTGCGTTGTGTCCTTTTTAATTATGTACCCACCAAGCGCAAATCAAATCATGGACGATTCTGGAAGAACCACCAATGCTAGACACATGAGAAGTACCATCCATTCAAGTTTCAGATGTCTGACGATTGTAATGTCTGAGTGCTTAAAGCATTGTACTTTGAGTGTTAAAATCAAACCCTAAGAGTTAGAATGGATTTAACACCTTGAAAGTGTCAGTTTTAACACTTTAGTTTTTAGGGTGTTGACTCATATTTTCTACTGATGTCCTAGGTTTTTCACCACAATTCCTCCACCGAGTTCTAATGTGTTCTATGTTCGTTCTGGCACAAAGAACACATTGGAACTCAGGAGATGAATTATTTGCTTCTTAATTAGATCTTCCTCGCTCGTCTAATAATTTCAAGGGAGATAACTTTATCGAAAGTCGATTTTCATGACGATATAATTCAGGGATGGTGCCAGAGACTGGAAACAAAAGATGGGAAATTATCAACGACAGCCATCTCGACGATAGAATAGAAACATTTGTATAAATCACACAAGCGACTCAAGTGAAAGAGAATACTTCATTTATACATACCGACACATCAGGGAGAGATATTTGATTTGTGCTACATAATTATGTTGATGGTTACGAAGATGCTAAGGTATCTCTACAGCTAGTCCCGCATGGATTTTTAAACTAAGACCTAATGTCCATTCTCAAGAATTTATAACCCTCATAATTATCAATTATACGCCTGGAGCATTAGCATCCCCATGAAATGTTTCATGACAGTAAAGCTGCTGTTACTGAATATGCTGTTTTAATGATTGCTATGTCTTGCAGTACATTTCATCTAGTGAAATATATGATGTTTCTGGTTGATAGCGTACCCCAGACACATCCCCTCGTCCACGTGGAGCATGCTTCCCACGAATATCACAAAAAGCACTATCATCCATATGCAGTATCTGGGTATAAAACAAGAAAATCTGTCACTTCTTTTATCAACAAATGTTGACATGGCAAGGAGGAGACTGTCAGAGGCACTTAGATGGCAAATCGTTGGCATGCATGCAACAGGCATGTCATTCAAAGCTATTGGAAGGCAACTTGGCTATAGTCATTATGTCATCAGCAGTCTTGTCCGAAAACATCAACAAACCAACGATGTTAAGGATCGACCAAGGCCTGGACAACCCCTAAAGACCTCTCCTCGGGAAGATCGGAGTATGGCACGTCTCGTTAGGCGTGAACCCTTTGCTTCAAGTGGGGACTTGAAACGCCTTTGGCTCCCCAACGGGCGTTTGTGCAACAGAATTGCCCAAAACCGTTTCAAAGCACTGAGTATGAGGTCCAGAAGGATCACCAAGCGTCCAGCTCTGTCCGATCAGCATCAAAGACGACGCTTGGAGTGGTGTATGGCACGACAACATTGGAATCTCAGGACGTGTAGGAGAGTCCGGTCAGACGAGAGTAGATTCCTGCTTCATGTCACAGATGGTCGCATGAGAGGTGGAGGCATAGAAATACTGCTTACGTACTCAGGAACATCAGACCTACTGTTCCTTATGGTAGAGGATCAGTAATGATCTGGGGATGCCTCTCTCATGATTGTAAACTTGAAATGGTGAGTGAACGTAGGAATCGCAGTGGTCATCAGCACATCCGGGACATTATCAATCCGGTTTTTGTGCCTCATTTTGACAACCACTCGTTGGCTAATCGATGTGAAAGCATTCCTTCAGAACAACGCTTTTACAACACGACCTTGGCCTGCAATGAGCCCCAATTTGAATCCCTTAGAACATATCTGGGACTTTCTTCGACGTCGTGTGCAAGCAAGAGGTCCACCTGTACAGAACTGGCCGATCTGGAAGCTGCATTGCATGAGGTGTGGCAGCAATTGCCCCTGGACCGTATCAAAAGGCTCACTGGCAGCATTAGGAGGAGGGTTCAGGCTGGCATCCGGACATGTGGTGGATACACTCGCTACTAACGTCTGACACTGCTATTATGTTCAGGAGAACACAAGTTACATTTTTTGTCAGTAATTACCGGCATTGTTTCATCATGGACCGGTCCAGCACCAATGGACTAATCGAGAGAACATTTTTCCATCAAAAACATTAGTGACAGATACGTGTAATTAGCGCCATTAAAATACTGCATATTTTCATCATTGTGCTGTCTTTCATTTGTCAATAAAGCATTCTTTCCTCAACAGTCACTTTTGTCCGTCTGAAAGATACCATTACAATAATGACAGTTTCTATTAACACCACTGCGAAAAAACAGGGGGTGCTTAATCAAGTTCCAGGTGTTTTTGTCAAAACACTGAATGTGACTGAACTACGCGTGTGTTCTGATGTCTGAAGACATCAGTTTTAGTAGGTAGGAGGTAGTATCACCGGGCTGATGCCCCTGACATTTTAATTTTCTGAAAAGCACTTAGAGGTTTAAGGAGATTTTCTCCTGCAATTGTAACTCGATACGTTAATCAGGTTTTCTAATTTGTTAACAATCATGCAGGAGAAAATATTGAAGTTCATAAGTAGCAAACAGACTGACAAAGACATTCGCGCTTATAGAATAGATTTCGGAGAAGAACAAATTTTTAATACATACCGAGTCTGAAGTTTCTTTATGAACCATAAGACCATTTTATCAACAATAGCTGGCCCAATGGCTAACAACGAAAAACGTTTGATTCACTCTGACGCCGTCTTCTTATGATATTCCCAATAACACAAAAACATGAAATGACTACCTTAAACCGTAAATTGCGTGTTTATACTTGCATTACTGTAGTTTTTGTTTTAGGCTTCACCACACAGCCAGGGACGCAGCTACGATTTCCTATTGATGGGGCGGGGGGGGGGGGGGGCTGGGGGGGGGGGGGGGGGGGCTGGGGGGCGGCTGGGGGTAATTTTTTATTTATTTATTTTTTTTTTGGGGGGGGGGGAGTACTATGTCTCGGGCTTTTGAGGGAATATTTGGGGGACCCCGGTGGGGGACCCCGGAAGTGACGTCATGTCACGTGACCCAGTGCCGCCATGTTGTCACGGTAACCCGCGTGAGCGGCCATGTTGTGACGTCATCTCCATAGTGATACGTGGTGAGAGTGCGCATGCGCAGCGCGCGTTGTTAGGGTGATACGTGTTTCCGTCGTCCATTTTGTATACTGGAGGCCGCCATCTTGGTTTCTATGGTAGCACGTGGTTGCTATGTTACCTAAAACCTTCTTATAGGACAGGGGTATGTTCGGAGGGTGTGTTCGATTGAATCGGAGTAAATCTAATTACCCAAATAAATCCGACAATCCCTCCAAATCACCAAACTCCACCCAACTTTTACTATTTCGAATTCTTTCAGAATTCTCTGCTTCTATCTATATATGCAATAGTTTTCCTCTACCTAGCCATGTTCATTTGTTCTGGAGTATACTCCAGTAGCGTAGAAGAGCCTATTAGTTGGAACAGTTTTACTTATTATTACTATAATTAGCTATTCGGGTCTATTCTTGTTAGTTCTGACCCTATTCCAAGTACTCTTGTTGTTTCGTATATCTAGATCATTTATAACCAATCAGATTGCTTGATTTCCCATAATCTGTATGCAGAGTTATCTCCCCTTATTACAACGAAGTCGTATCCGATTCTCATCACCTCTATATCCAATGGCCATATCCCATGGAATCCCATTTTTGGGAAACACCCGTGGCTATGGAATCCCTTTTTGTCGTATGGGGCCACGAGGGCTATGTAAAAGCCCTCAGTGAGTCATTTATTATGCCTCATAGCCTCATTGAATTTTGAGGTTATGAGTATCATTAAAAATCCCTCAATAAGGTATAATTTACTACGACTCTTAGCCTCATGTCAGTATTTAACAGGTATATCCTATAGAATCCCATTTTGGGAAACACCCGTAGCTATGGAATCCCTTCTTTGTCTATGAGGCCATGAGGGCTATGTAAAAGCCCTCAATGAATCCTCATTTATTATCTCTCATACCCTCATTGAATTTGGGAGGTTATGAGGACCATTAAAAATCCCTCAATGAGGTATAATTTACTACGACTCTTAGTCTCATTTCAGTATTTAACAGGTATATCCTATGGAATCCCATTTTTGAGAAACACCTGTGGCTATGGAATCCCTCTTTTTGTCGCATGAGGCCATGAGGGCTATGTAAAAACCCCCAATGAGTCCTCATTTACTATCCCTCATAGCCTCATTGAAAATTGAGGTTATGAGGACCATTAAAAATCCCTCAATGAGGTATAATTTACTACGACTCTTAGCCTCATTTCAGTATTTAACAGGTATATCCTATGGAATCCCATTTTTGGGGAAAAACCTGTGGCTATGGAATCCCTTTTTTTGTCGTATGAGGCCATGAGGGTTATGTAAAAACCCTCAATGAGTCCTCTTTTACTATCCCTTATAGCCTCATTGAATTTTGAGGAGATGACGTCACAACATGGCCGCTCACGCGGGTTACCATGACAACACAACATGGCGGCACTGGGTCACGTGACATGAAGTCACTTCCGGGGTCCCCACCGGGGCCCCCCAAATATTCCCTCAAAAGCCCGAGACTACTACTGGGGTGGGGGTGGGGGTCGGCCGATATATGCCACAGGCATATCTGAAGGCCGTAGGCCTGAGGTGGGGTGGGTATGGCCCTCCAATTGGTGGGGGTTCGGAGAGGTGCCTCGAACACCCACTAATGGGAAGGCCATATCCACCTCCACCTCAGACCTATGGCACCCCCCTCCTATTGGTTGGGGGGGGGGGGATCACCCGAGAAAATCTGGAGCCCTTGGCACTTTAATTTTCCTATTTTGAGGGGGGCACTGTAATTTTATGGGGCATCCCCTCACCCTCACCCCAACCCCTGGAAATCTGTTTACATTTCATAATAAAGGGTGTTTCACAGTGATTCCTTTCACGAAACAAATAATATAAAACCCAAAGTGTCGAAAATCGTTCTAATAATTTCTAAGTACTGATGATAGTAATAATAACATGATTTTCTCCGGCATCATTAGGCTCCATCACTGGACCTCCATCTGTGATTAGAAGCCTCACACCCATCGGGATGCTAAACACAGATGGCGGTCCAGTAATGGAGCCCAACGCCCTCGAAAATCATGTTATTGTATAATTAATCAATCTCGCTGTGCAGCCAAATGTTTGTAAATGCTATGGAGACAGCTTACAAAAGCTACAGCTTGCTGGTGGATCCCTTTTCCATACCTTTTTGGATTATTTAATTTGTTATAATTGTGTTGAATATTTTGGATCGGAAATAAATAGAGAGTAATAGTTTGACTGGACTGGTTACGGGAAATAATTCATGAGAGGAGAGGGACGTTGTATAAACACGAGTGCGCGAATGCGCACGAATGTTTTACAATATAGTCCCCGCCTCTCATGAATTATTTCGTGTAACCAGTCCAGTCAAGCGATTACTCTCTTTATTACTTTTCATTATTAACGATAATTATATTACTTAACCCTTTACTTAACGTAACCGTCAAAACCGGCCAGCGCTATTCTCAAAAATCGCCAATTAATTTTCATTATTTTTTCATTTTTTGTTTCTAAAACATAGGTTATGACCGCCTCATTGGAACGAGCTCGTCAAGCTCGTTCCAATGAGGAGTCATAACTTATGTTTTTGAGACAAAAAATGAAAATAATAGTTATTCAAGAATTTATTTTGCAAGTGTCGTCTGCTTTTCATGTTAGGTAAAGGGTAAAAAAACAACAAAAAAAAAAAAACAATGAAGTCCCCAATACTCGCACGGCAAAGCTCCTTCGTATGCGCGCACGGATACATGACCCAATTGTTGATTGCATAATTCACTTGTGAAGTTATCGGTTATAATCATTTTTTAGTTACGTGCCTGGTAACAACTCCTTCAAATTACCTTGTCCAACAAATAGCCTAATGTAATCATATATCTAATACTAAAATATATCTCCAATGTTCGTGGCATTAGCTTGAATAGTTTCAACATATGCCCTTAGTTTACAATTGTATCCCTGTGCAACAGTGCGACCATATCCGGCCAACGCTTTTAACAAACAACCCAATTCAAACGTTTGCCTTGAAAACATAGCACATTACCTCTCATTGAAAAGAACTAGCTGTTAGTCATTTTTTTAGGCAACAAAAGAACGGTTTTAGTTATTGAAGAATTTATTGAGAGTGCTGTCTTCTATTCTTCGTTAGATAAAGGGTAAAGCCATACGTCAAAATACTAACCTCGCTGGGCGGACATCGTGGACTTATTCTTGCCAAGCAGTTTTTACTAAGGCGACACGGATTCTTGTTGACAGCCTTTCGTTCGGGAAACATTTTCATAATGGCATCTCTTGCGGAAACATTAGTGTCCCTTGCTGTTTTAGTTTCAAAGTTCGAGGAAGAAGATATACCGATACCATCCTCACCACCAGTATCAAACACCGTATTGACAGCTAAATGCTGCTGCTTTGAACTGTACGGAAGTTCTGCTTTCAGTTTACTATTATTAGTACAGACTTCCTTCATCACAGACTCATCCCGCCATTCATTGGACGATGTTAGCGTTATTCCGGGGTGTTGCTTTTGCGTTTCAACCAGGCGTTTAACCGACTGTATATGCTCACTATGTCGATCACCTCGAATATTTTCACACGAGAATAGAGGCGCTTCTGATTCCTGTATCAATCTCCCTCCCGTGGACATTTGTTTTATATGCTGTGCACTCGGTATACATGGGTTTGTTGTATGAATCCTATCGGCACTTTCTGTAATGTTTGTTGAGATGTTTGAAGAACGTCCGATACTGTTACGTTTGGAAGACCCGCGTTTCCTAGAATTAGGCAACTGTCGCCTATCAAATGACTTCATTTGCATCGAGTTCAAGCTATTTTTTCTATTAAGAGAGTTGTCAGTGATTGAATTACTTCCCATTTTGAAAGAGCTTGTTGGATAAATCAAATCAGGAACTTCACTAGTTGGTAAAACGCCTCTATGATTATCGTTTGATTCCAAGTCAGTTACCGAAGTAAGAATGCTTTTTGGTCCTATTTGTATCACACCTGAGGAAGATTTAGTAACAAGTTGGAAGTTATTTGAATCAGGCAAGACTTGGTTTGATAATAGTCTTGAAGCAATGTTCGTAGAAGAATTTTTTCTACCGGAAAAACTATCACTAGTGCTATTCTCGGGGTTGGAACTGTTCGAGGAGTTTAGGGGTCTAGGGATACCATCATTTGACGGGTAGACATCGTCGATACAAGCTTGCAAAATTTCTTCACTCTGACGTGAATCTGTTTTCTCTCGTCTCCTCTGTACAAATGATCTGAAAGAAAGATGTCAATTTTCCTGTAATTAAACTGCTTACCCTTTTCGGTTCACATTCACTCAGCCCAATTGATTTGGGCTGATTTTTTAACCCAACTGGTTTTGGAGTGTGGACGTTTCACCAAACACCGGCTTGCCATATGTTTCTAACTAAAACTCTGCAATTGATCTCTCATCTTAGATAATCGTTGAAACCTTTACCAAACACAAAACAGGAGATCGCACCAGAGGATCTGGCATGCTCCCACCGGTGTCAAGTCGATGCATGCGGCTGTGTCTGGATGGACATTATCAAAAATGAATATTAACATGAACACAACGGACCCTTCCATTCACAAAAAGGGTTCATTTTTTTTAAAACGAAATCACTCAAAATTCTTCAAAACTCATTTTAAGGCAAAAAAAGTCATATTCAACATTAACCCTTTACCTAAAACAACTTTTACAAAAAATAAATTAAATTTCACATTTTTGAGAAAAAAATCTCACAATGTTTCAATAAAACCATAAAAATATGGATATAATTAGAACCGGCTCGTCGAGCCGGTTCTAATGATATCTATATTTTAATGGTTTTATCGAGACATTTGTACGATATTTTAGGCTGTAGTAGGTCTATTTTTTTGTCAATTTCCTGGCCGCTTTTTTTCAGCTGTGTTAGGTAAAGGGTTAATGTAAAATTCATAAAGATCTGAACACTATCATCTGTGATATGAACTCGTATCGACAAAAATTTTCCATTTCTTAACAGAAAAAGGTGCATAACTCACGAGGCATAACTTGATGTATGTCTCTAGGGGTTTAACATACTCGATATCTATACAGGATTTAATTAAGATCAGACCACACAATATCAGCTGGGTTTTAAACTCGTACGGACAAAAATGTCTATTTCTCGATAAAAAGTGGGCACAGCTTAAGGGTGGAATATGCGGACAGTATAACTTATATTCATTATGTGTGTGAAAAGGCATGTAATACTGAACGCACATATAAGATTTCATTAAGATTGAACCTCAAAACTAATATCAGCTGAGATGTGAACTCGTACGAACAAAAATGTCTATTTCTTAACGAAAAGGGGACATAATGCATTAATGGAATGCGCGGACAGCATAACTTTGTGTTTGAACAAGCCTGCCATATTGGGCATCCGTGTAAGATTTCATTAAGGGGTCGTCCAACGTAACTTTGGTCAATTTTTTACATTTTTCCCAATGCCTCAGAAACAGATAAGAGAAGTAAGGAAAGGCAAATTATATATCAAAATAATGAGTAAAGTGCATAGAAAAGGTACATATAATTTTTTTCAGGAAAAAAAGTGAATTTTATGATTTTGAAGAAGATTAATTTGCAAATGGCATAAGTAACGAACAGGTAAAACCACAAAATAATCGGTAATTCGAAAGCCTTGTCCTCAATATAATGATAACATACTACAGACTCGGAGAAAGCATTTTTTTGACACACACTCTGGTGGGTTTTGACGTTTGAATGTGATAACATCAACACAAATTTCTGATGTTCCGGATGTGGCCATGTTTCAATGATGTTTTTCCGGTCATGTGATTACGATGTGGTTCTTGCAGAAATACTCAATTTGGGCAATCGTACGAATGCAAGGACGTGATCACGCCCCTTATTTGTTCGAGACAATGTATGAGCGGATTTGCAAACAGGTGACAGCAAGTACTTGAGCTGTTAATGTCATAACTGCAAAATATGGTTCGAAATTCCCTCTCGCGTTTACAGGCCGTCTGAACTTTTTTGTTGACAAAAAATCTGAATTATTGCGCACTAGAAAGACAACATGAACCACTTGTAAAAAAAATAACCGAGTGTATAAAATCGGGACGATACACACAAAATAAGGCAATATTCATAACAAAGTAAGCAGAATGCTTCAGAAATCACTTTTTCACGAAGTATATTCCAAGTGACCTGGAACTATATTGAGCGTGTTAATTTCCCCCTGTCGCTGCGAAGTTATTTACTTCCTAGTAACCATGGAATTTGAAGGCGGGTATGTTTGATGTCTGCAAAGGACCGATTGAAGATGGGTTGAAAATGATGCATTCGTGCTTTTAAATAAGGTGCGCTTGGACGATGCTGAGAATTTAGTTTTTTCTTGCAATCAACCATAGTAATACAAGCGTCGATCAGTGTCTTTTATGATCGTTTTACACTGACAAATGTGACAAATCTCCTTCACCGGAAACCATCCCCCAATTTGCATATCACAATAAACATAACCGCTGTCACGGAGTGTCAGCGTGGCCGTGTGGTCAAAACCGAAACGAATTATCGAATGCACGGTCAATATTAGCTGCAATTGGCTTTTAAATAAATGAAATACACGAAATATTCGCAATTTCTTCATTATTCATGCCGAGTTACTTTTTAACCAAACCACATGCGTTCAGTTTCGTTTGTCGGCATCAAACTGATATTGTTTGTGGTAATTAAATAGTACGAGAAGGCGAAGGAAGCCAAATATTTTCCATCATCTATTAATTAATTCAAATTGATAATTTCTATTATTTTACTGAAATTATGAACTGATAAGGTGGGTGTGTTGCGATTATTATGCCCCAGACCTGGAAGTTGGAAAATCAAAGGTGCATCTAGGGCCGAGCAGTGGTGACCCCTGTCCTCTTAATCTTAGTCTTACCCATTCATCATTACATGTACGAACATTCCCCCTTGTATCTCAACCATTGCTACTCCAATTTGAAGGATATTTGGTTTTGTGATCAAGCATCATGGGGAAACAATGCCTGTGTAGCTGCTGTAGCATGTGTTTCTTCCCACATTTTTTCAGAGTTGTGGTACTTTTTCACTCTGTTGAGTTAGAAAATTTTGTTTATAACTAGTTGATTTGTTACAATTTGTTGCAAAGTGCCTGCTAATACCCTCAATTGTATTGCTACAGAATTTTCTTGCGAAGATTTTGTTCCTATTACTTATCAAGCAACAACCTAATGAATATTCTGTATAAAGCCACCAATCTGATGTTTGACACTTTTATCGGAGCTGTTTTGAAGGCTTATGGAACTCGAAATGTTGATTATGGCAGGACTTTTCTATTCACCCATTAATTGATAAATTAAGTGTTATAGTTGGAAGTAAGAAGCATGAAAGGTCCAGAACTAAAACTCTAAAAAGAATGTTTTGCAATGTAACATGATTTTTGCAGATACACTTATTTGGAGGTTTACCTGTCTGATAGTGTTTGGAACATGTGTGGCCAGGATCTTCAAAAGAAAAAAGAGTTAAACTTTGAGAAAAAAGGCATATGCCTTGAGTGCCGGAGGTAGAGTCATACAAGGAAGAGAGCCCCCCCCCCCCCCGAAATTTTTTGTGTCAAATGGAGCTCACTTGTCATCTTTTGGGGATTGCTTTGTGTACTGCGTTCTTGAAAAAAATATGTGAGACCCTCTGGATGTGCCCTTCTGATCTCAATATGTCAATAAGCCTCCTTGGGGAAACTACATGCAATAATGGTTATGTAAGGTTGATTTGATGTGTTTTGAATAACAATGTACTTTTAAGTACATTAGATGGTTTATTGCAGTGACAGGTTACAGTTACCCTTATTTCTTCTCCAACAGATATCATGAGTGTATTGGTGTCCAAGAGTTAAACAAAGCTAATATACTTATTGATAAACCAGACAAATTTAACAATTTAATCACTATCAAATTGATGCATGGGATAAAAGGGGTTACAGTGCAAGGGGTTTGTATATATATTTATTCAACTACAATGTATGACTTTGCAGTACATTCTACATAGGAGAATATCATATTTTCTTTCCAAACCATTACAGTAACACATAATCTTGATATTGGGAGACACTCTTTTGTCCTTCCATACTTCTTCTGCTGGACTCCTTCAAGTTGACCTTTGTTGAACTCCCCAAATCAAAACATAAACAAAAGAAAATGTCTGCCTTCAATCAGTGAGCACTCCACTTATAAAATTTGGTCTCAATCTTCATTACTTTCATGAATTAGGAAAAGATTTCTTCGAGTATGTACTTAAATGTTTATAGAATACAGCTGTTATTTTATTTTGAGGTATTTTATTGTAAAAATTTTGTTCTCTTACTTATGCCATAGCAGACTTTCAGGTAGTGCTATTTACACATGGCAGCAGTTCCATGGCAAATTTCAGTTTCCACATGTTCTATGTTTCATTCCAAGCATTTTGGTATATAATTTATTGGGGTTATTCATTTTGGGCCTTTTTTAGACTTGAAAGAAAATTACATGAAATTTGACCAAAGTTAGGTTGGACGTCCCCTTAAGATCGAATCACTAGATGTGCTGAGTTATGAAGTTGTACGGACCAAAACTGTCTATTTCTCAACGGATAAAGGAGAATAACTCACGAGTGGTAGGTATGCGCGGACAAATTGATATATGTATCAAAGGGCTTGTCATACTAGACATCCGTGTAGGATTTCTGTAAGATCGGATAACTATCAGCTGAGTTGTAAACTCGTACGGGCAGACGTACGCACGTTCTACCGCAAATGTACTTGTGAGGTGATTTTAGTGTTAGGTATGGGGAATATTGCGCAACTCATAAGTGGGTTTTTCGCACCTCACAAGTTGAAAAAAACCTCAGAAGTGGCTGGTGTACTAACGGTTTTATCCCCCAACCTCACAAGTAACGACTGTACACGGATGGTCACCTCGCAAGGCCATCTGCGGTGGCCCGCACAGATGGACAGATGCAATCCAGTATACTCCATTTTTTATAGAAAGTGGGGGGTATAATTAAAACCGATAATATCAATTTCCCCCCAGAGAATGTTGCTTCGGGAGACTTTGATCTGTTTCTT
Organism: Pictodentalium vernedei; assembly: GCA_031216915.1. Lineage (NCBI taxonomy): Eukaryota > Metazoa > Mollusca > Scaphopoda > Dentaliida > Dentaliidae > Pictodentalium > Pictodentalium vernedei. The sequence goes on along the minus strand of CM062292.1, from coordinate 72,186,914 downwards.
CCAAAACTTGGCTGATGACCCTCCTTTGTCAAAATGTTTTCCAACTATGGCTCACAAGTCATGTTTTGAATATAAAATTTGACCAATTGGGACAGGGGAGGGTGTAAAACTGATTTGTTCCAACTATGATGGTTGAAGCCCCGAATGATAAAATATTCCAACTGTATCATCAAGGCATGCCTTCGTAGAAGGCATGCCCTGGTTATATCGTTGAAATGTTAGTTAGTCACGATTATAGTTAAAAAAAACTCCAGATTTCTTGGAATTGCATTTGTGAATAAATAAAATATACACGTAGCAGTCGTAACGCACATCTTCCCTATTTCGTATTTATTTAGCACGTGTCGGACTCCAACGTTTTCACATTGCCCCAACAGCCCGAATCGAGTAATACGGACATCCATTTGTACACCGACTGCAGGCCTGGCAATCTAGAAAATCAAGGCGTGCAAAACAATTGCCCTCCTTGGATTGCTTGGGAGTGCAATTGCACCTGAAATTTTCAATGCAAAAACTTGTATGCTATTTTGGTTATATTCACTTCAAGGTATTAATATTGTGACCGAAAAAATGTACTACCTTCAGCTACATAGTGGAAAATTGGCACACACATCTCATTATTCAAAATGTTGCATTCAGTTCTTATGTGACTGTCTTCTACACTCAAAATGTATTAAAATGCGACACCGAATGGGTCATGAATTATTGCGAATCAATGAAACATTGACAAATCATCCCCTGAGTTCCAATGTGTTCTCTGTGCCAGTTGGCACAGAGAACACATTGGAACTCAGGGGACGAAATGATAGATATTTTAAAGGCAGTCCCAAACAGGTCTGGCATTTCAAAAAATCAAGGGGTGCATAAAATTGCCCTCCTCAATTTTTTCTAGGCGTGCAGTAGGCGTGCAACACTCCTGCACTCCTGAAGAATGCCAGGCCTGCGACTGTGTGTTTGGCACGCGTCATTGTATAAAATCCAGTCTTGTTAGAACATATTTGATTACTAGCAAGAGTGATTTGGTAACCAAGACTTAAATCCAGACGAAAATGTACCGACAGAAAGAATTAATCAGGTAATCAGGTAAATCAATTTCTGGAGAAGGTTTTTGAAATCGGACAACTGTGGAGTGTTGACACCAAGGTAGTGCCGATAGTTAATAGGTCTTTTGGAACTTTGTCAAAAAGGTTTAAATCGTTTCTGGACAAGTATGTGACAGCAGGTGTTCAGATGCATGCGTTATTGGACACTGGCGGAATCCCGAGGGAAGGGCATTGAAATGCTGAGTCGCCATGAAGGGTCAATAAGAAAAAAACCGTCTCACAACACATTCGAGGTCTGGGTGTGGGTATTAGTATCAAAAAGGGCACTCAACTCTGGGTATTATTAGATAAGACCGGGAGATTACAACATTATTAGTTATTGTGATGAGTTGACGGTAACTTGGTCTGAAATTTGGAGCTTATATTCAATCATGTTACCGTCAACTCATCACAATGACGTATATGTTCCAATAAGACACTCTCCATAGCCCAAAACCTACATCGTGAAACACAAGAGGCTTATTTAGTGAACTTGTGATCGTTAAAAGTTGCCTTCTGCAAGGCAACTTTTAACGATCACATGTTTAGTAAATAAACCTCTCGTCTACCCCACAACAGCACTGGATAAATAATCAATAAACCAGATAAACTCATTCCATCTCAGTTCAGATCGTAAATCGGTTTGTAATTTAAACAACACTTCACCCGGAACACCGTCTGCTGCACATGTGAAAAATCCAGAAAATGAAGCGGCTCGATAGTCACTCCGTTGATGAAGCAATTATGAAACGGACGACGTCATTTCAAATATTTCGCGTGGTGACGTCAGACGGTAACATTTGCTACTGGAGCCGTAAACATAAAAGAAACTTCGCCAGCTCTATCCAATCAGAGCGCCAGGATTTTACTCTTATTTGAACACATCATAAATGGTAGTGACCCTCGTGAGTATTGACATTTTTTATCGCCCCTTGAGTGGAACAAGGTGCCATTTGCAATGCTCTGCGGCGATTGTATAGCTTCTTTGTTTAGTGATTATCGATCACCCTCCGTCGTCATACCTGATGTCCTCCTCAAATACCATTGGCACACGTAATGTACGTTAGAAATAAATACTCGCATGTTTCTCAGTTACAGTTCTCGGAAAGTAAAGTCTTTTCCACCAGTGCACTTCTGGAGAAAAAGGGCACGCGCTGCCCCCTTCCCTTCCTATATTCTTAGGTAAGGGAGATAACACCTCATAGGATTGTGAGACGGAATCTATAACAATAATAGACAACAATAATAATCACGAAAACATGTGACAATAATAGAAAAAGCTAAATGTAGCTTTACAACACTATAGCATAAAAAAATGAAAAAAGAAAAAAGGTAGTATATTGATGCAATACAAAACCTACATATCCCTTTTTATCAAAAACGAACGCCAAGTATACTTTATAAGCTAGTATTATATTTAGCATATGATCAACAATATAACTGTACCTATAGAAATCGTTAAAGTTGACTGTTTTACCCGGTGTTTCATTAACATTCTGATCCGGAAGGCTCTTGCATATATTCTCCAGTTCTCTGGAAATCATATTCATAGTCTTTTGCTGTGTTCTTATCGGTGAAAATTCCATGAGATCAGCCAGCATATTCTTTGATGCTTCTAAGTCGGTGGTTAACCTATTGAAAATGTTCATAAAAAGGCGTTTTTCACAACTGATATTTAGCCTTTAAACAGCGTGTCCCAGATGCTTGTACAAACTGGGCGCACGATCACGCCACTCGCCTGTCGTTTGTCTAAAGGAAAGAGTTTTATTCACCTTCATTGCTAGATCTTAGGTGAAATATTTATTTATTGGTGTTTAAGATCACATACTTATCCCGGAGAAAACCACCGAGCATCGATGAGCAGCTGTCAGCTCCTTTAACTCTGTTCAAGGCCCGCTCAAGCAGGTTTACAGCGGTTGAAGACATGTGCACCGTCGACGTGCAGTACGCCCTAGTACTCAGTGGCATCGTGCCCCCATGTTGGCTACCGGGATAAAGTGCCTTGCCCAAGGACACAACACGGGTCGTCCCGGACAGGGATCGAACTCAGGACCTCTAGCACAGGAGTCCAACAGTCTACCACTGAGCCATCGCGCTCCCATCTTAGGTGAAAAACAAATAATTTGTTTTGTTCAGGTTACATGCAATAGAGAAATAGGGTCGTTCAGTCGAGATTCTGTTAAAATTTAATTTAAATTTTTTTTTTCACATCCAGTCGTTTAACCCTTTATCCAACATAACGGATAAAACCGACCAGAGTTATCCCCCACAAAAATCGCCATTCAAATTTAATTATTTTTCATATTTTATCTCAAAAACATAGCTTATGACTCTTCATTGGAACGAGCTCATTGAGCTCGTTCCAGTGAAGGATCATAAGCTATATATTTTTCAGGCAAAAAATGAAAATCTATTCTTATGCAAGAATTTTGTTGTGGGTTAAAATGTTCTGAGAATACTGGCGGTGCACATGTATTTGACACCAGGCTTGCAGGTACCTTCAGATATCGTTTTAAATACACATAACGTTTTGCCGATAGCTCATGAAAAGATTTGGGTCGGGCACGTAAGTTAGAATCGGTCGAGAAACGGGAACCATTTTTTTCTCAGCCTTAAACAAATATCTTCCGATATTTACACTTGAACTGCTGTTATATTCATTTGTTCTTTCTCCCAGAATCCAGATCATACTATAATCGTGATAACACTCAGTGTTATTTGGCTATGACTATGAACTACTGTGATCTAACACAGTGTTGGAAAGAGCTGTCCAAGCACTTTCAAACAGTGTCTTGCATCACACGGTCTGGTGAAAATGCTGAAAGAAATTCGTGAAATTAACTGCAGTGTTCTGGAATGCTCAGCTTCATGTTAGCGTCGACATTATCACTGATACATCTATTGTGATCACTCTGCTTTCGTCTTGTTTACAAAATCTGAAAAACGGGTCACCTGAAAGAAAATGGGTTGCCTGAAAATAGTTGGAGTAACTCTTTGGCAGATCACATTAATTTCCAACTTGCACAGGCCCGTTTCCTGAATGCTAAAACATTAACCACAGCTTTCCAAATTAAACCGTCGTGACATTGGAAATGTTTCGTTCGGTTGCTCTGCTGTTTTAGTGTTCGCTCACAGCCACGGGTACTAACATGGGAAGGCATGGGGATGAAGACGGCAGTATGCAAAGGTCTGGATGCCTGTATTCAGATTCGTAGGAAGCATTGTTCCGCGTTCATTCAGTGTGTTACACAAGTTTCATAATACAGTTAATATCCACAATAACACTACAATTTATTCTCTCAAATTATTGATATCGACTCCTCTACCTCCTTACAAAGACAAGAGAAAAACAATGGCGTGGGTTGATAACAGTGGAAAAAATGAATGACGATGTTTCTTAATTATTATTATTATTATTATTATTATTTATTGTTGTTTAAGGTCACATATTTCTGCACAATGGCTAATCATGACCGCGACAGTTTTATGGGTGGAGTAAGCCGAAGTACCCGGAGAGAACCACCGAGCAACGGCGAGCAGCTGTCAGCTCCCCAACATACTCACTCCACGCAAGCAGGGTTAGCACTGGTTGAAGACAGGTGCACCATCGATGTGCAGTACGCCTTAGTACACAACGCCACCGTGCCCCCACGTGGGCAATGGGGGTAAAGTGTCTTGCCTAAGGACACAGCGCGGTTGCCGCAGGTGGGATTCGAACCGAGGACCTCTCGGCTTGCAGCCTGCACCTCTACCAACTGAGCCACCGCGCCCCCATGTTTCTTAATAGTACTGAGAGAATTTCGTTAGGTACAACCTAAAAGGGTACCGAATACAAGGTGGGGATTTCTCTTGTGATATACGTTCTTATCTATAACAACAGCCAAGTTTCTTTCAAGTATGTACGGTACAGTAGGTGTGGATTGGTCGTAATCCACGCGTGGGCAGTAATGTCCACGCATGCGTGATCAAGGTAATAAAAATCATCATCAGCAAAATTTTAATTAATGAAGCACCGGGTGGTACCCGGTGCTTCATTAATTAAATTTTTGATGATTACTCCTATAATTAGTGTTTGGAATCTAATATCATTGCGTTCGTGGAACTATTGCCCACCTATGGAAAGTGACCAGGCCACGGCGGCTGTACTGTAATGTAACAAAGATCGAAGAAGCTGATTACAGTCGACTTTTAGTTTTCTGCACACTGATGTTGAATTTTTTGGCCATAAAGTTTTCCCAGAATGGAACTGGGAATTTAACCTATACATCCTTGTTTCAATGAAGCTCATTGAGATATGTTAAATACTTGAACTGTCTATCGCTTTATCGGAGTGTGAATGTGAAATTTTAACACACCCATCCCACACTCATACTTCGATAAAACAACAGATAATTCAATTCAATTGTTATAATTTGATGCAGAACGTTTGCTTGTAATTAGCAACCCCCAAGCAGTGTTGTCTCCCTCTCATAGCGAGGGAGACAACACTGCAGAGAGTTTGTGTGTTTGGATGTACTCCTACGCGATCGAATTCTCCGTTATTTATATCATTGCAGTCGTATCAGATTTTGTGCACACGATATTTTTAATATTGTCGACAATTTAGCTTTATTTTATTTTAGGTTAATGCATGTGATCTCAATTATACACATTCATACTTCGATAAAACAACCGATAATTCATTTCAGTTGTTATAATTTAAAGCAGAATGTTTGCTTGTATTTGGAAAACCTCAATCAGTGTTATCTCCCCTCGCTACGCGCGACACATCGGATTGTATCCGATGTGTCGAGCGTAGTGATGGGAGACAACACCGCTTGGAGTGTGTGTATTTGGATGTACTCCTACGCGATCGAATTCTCTGGTACTTACATCATTGCAGTCATATTGACTTTTGTTCATACGACAGTTTAATTATTTTCAATAATTCAACCTTTTTATTATAGGCCAAAACTGGCCAATACATGTGGTCTCAAATGTACATATTCATACTTCGATAAAACGACATATAATTCACTTCAATTCTTATAATTTAATTCACAATGTTTGCTTGTATTTTGACAAACTCCACGCAGTGCTATCTCCCCTCGCTACGCTCGACACAATGGATTGTATCCAATGTTTCAAGCGCACCAAGGGGAGACAACACCGCTTGTTGTTGGATGTAGTCCTACGCGATAGATTTCTCCGGCATTTGTATCATTGCTGTCATGTCAGCTTTTGTGCACACGACCGTTTTTATTAGCTCAACTTGACAACGTCAAGTATGAGCTATTGGGGTGGATTGCAATCCGTCGTCCGTCCGTACGTACGTCCCTTTGTCCGTCTACAATTCCTTTAGCACACCCTACAGGCCGCTGCTCTCACTCTATCAGTTCCAAATTTCATACGTGGCTTTGGGGCAATGTCCAGATGGGAGCTATTGAAATTTTCCTAATTTCGTTGAAAAACGTGGCCACAAGCGGCCATCTTAGATTTTGCAAATGAATTGTCAACAATTCCATTGTCATATCTTAGGCCGCATGGCCCGCATCTCTCACCCAGTATTTTTCAAATATCATATGTGGCTTTGGTGTGATGTCTAGTTATTTCGATAATTCAATTTTATTTTATTATAGGCAAATATATGTGGTCTCAAATTCTGAAGAGAAAAACCAGTGCGAACAATCCACATACATACCAACTAACAGTCCACAATCAGCAATTACCATTTAATTGTATCTTTGGACACGCCCAGACTTTTTATTTGACAAATGGCGGGAAAACACAAAAAACATTCATGCGATAGGAAAATTGTTCATTTTGAGTTATGAACAGCCCACCATGCCATATCGATTAAGCCACCCACACGCGTATGTCTTTCTGTGTATTCTCTGTAATGATATCCGATTTACTCGCATGTGATTAGTCGAGGTGGGCTGTTCATAACTCACGTCTTTAAAAAACAATTACTCAGCAATTCATTTGACAACTATCAACAAAAAGAACACATTTCATCGCCACTCAAATTTGCGAGGGGAACCCGTGTTACTATTTCGTCCCCTGAGTTCCAATGTGTTCTATGTGCCTAAAGGCACATAGTACACATTGGAACTCAGGGGACGATTTTCAGCTATCGCTAGTGATTCAAATTGTATTTGTGTTGCACGATTTGTAGAAAATTCCAGTGAAATTTAAAAATAGACCGTCAACGATTTCCGTTCCGCACACATGTGAGGAACATATTTTCATTTTCCGCATCGGTTAGTGTTGCTGAAGATGGGGATTATATAGAACAGGCGTATAATAAATTGAGTTATACAAGACTGAATTTCTTACATTCTTACATGCATTATGGGAAAATTTGCAAAATGAAATTTAATATATTTTGACGAGAGTGTGCAGAGAGTTAGACTTTACACAAACAAGATTTGTGGCAGACAGTTTAACATTGCTTGTATTTAATTTTTGCCAAAGAAAAATCAAGCCAGTTGAAAACCTATAACACTGAAACCAATTGTTCTTTATCATATAACCGAAGAACACTAGCTTTGGTAAATGGGTGTGCATGATATTTTGTATACAAATAAAGCGCACACGCGTCTGTAGAAGCCGAAGTACTGCCGTAAAAATGGCCCCAGAGGCTAAGCAAGCAATAACAACAATGGTGTTGGGAGCTGGAGCCTTCTCTGGAACCTATGGAGTGGTTTGGTAGGTGTGAATTCAAAAAGTCACTCCTCGTACCATACCGAGACGCAACATTTTCAGTTAGAATAGAATATTACCCCACCTGGAGAGAGAGAGAGAGAGAGAGAGAGAGAGAGAGAGAGAGAGAGAGAAGGGGGTTCGTTACCGATGATGCTTGTCTGGCCCGATGCTATCCGCTTTGATTCTGCTTTCCGCAATACTGAGCGATTTCAGTATGTTTTCTCGTATGGTGCCGATTTCTTCAAAAAACTCATCGAATGTAGAATGTACATATTTCAACTGACTGTGTAGCTGCAATAATTAAATGATACCTAATTATAAAGTCTATCAGGTTGAGGTTCACAAATAACCTTAAAAAACAAACAAACAAACAAACAAACAAACAAACAAACAAACAAACAAACAAACAAACAAACAAACAAAACAAAGACAACAAATACACAAATATTCTCACACCAGATTGAACGTATGCATGGGTCACGAATGTCTCCAACGGGTCAGACTACTTACCGAAATACCCCGACATATCGCGAAATATCGCACAAATATCCCGATACACCCCGAAATACACCATTAAAAGACAAAAAATAATAGTTTAAAAAAACATATTCGTGTTCTTTATCTTTATTTACATGGTTTTAGCAAATTGCAAAGAAGGATCATGGGCCGACGTGTTGTATTTTCGATGTTTTTGGTGCAACCACTTGAAAACAAACTCAATCTTTCTCGGATCGATATTATAAATGCCGTCAGTACCATCATTTTGGAATACATTTTTCTACAAAAGATGTTTCTTATGTTAAAAATTACAAAGAACACGAATGTGATAACAAGAATTTTATAATTTGCTTTTTAATGGTGTATCCAAGGATATTCGGAGATATTTTGCGATATTTCGGGGGTGTTTCGGTAAGTAGTACGACCGGTCCTCAACCCCCCCCCCCCCCCCCCCCACACACACACACACACACACATTTTGCCATGTGAAGGAAACCGCAAAATAATTAAATGTTTTGAACACTCGTGGGCCATAACTCCACTCTAAAATCAGTTGGGTTAAAAATTAACCCAAATCAACTGGGTCATAGGACAAAGTTCTCATACTGTCAATGGCCATAACTATGACATTATGAGCACTAAAGAAATCCAAAAATCGTACATAGCTCTCACTTTGTGGTCGTAAGGAAAATTGTCAAATTTAAACTTAAACTGGCAAATGGGCAGTTTTTATGCAAAATCAAAAAAATTAATAATAACTAAGTTTTCGCACAATCAAGGGCCAAAAGGATGGAATCGTGTTGCGTGAGACCTGGAGCCAATACTATAAAACTTTTACAATTGTATTTTCTAGAATTGTATTTTCTACCTATTAATACAACTGACTAAAATCAATCATTAGCATTTTAAAAGATGTGGCAATTTGCCAACTGGCAAATTGCCACATCTTTGAAAATGCTAATGGTTCATTTCAACCCATTTAAAGCCATAACTGGAAAATACAATTCCATAAAATACAATTGTAAAAGTTTAATAGTATTGACCCCTGGCCTTTATTCTGTGGTCGTAAAAATAACAGTCGAAAATTCAATCGGCCAAAGGAAAGTAGCGTTACCATTCGGAACAGTGCGCGGAAGCTAAAATATAGTTATTTTTCGCACAATGGCGGAACACAAATATAATACTTCATTCGCCTGAAATCTGAAAATAGAACCTGGCTTTCGTTTTGTAGTTTTAAGAAAAAGTTTCAGATTTAATATCATTCCACCAAAGGAATGTAAAGATATTATGCGGAACCCCCAAAAGGGGTTTTGTACAATGAAGGACCAGAGTTCTGAAACTACCTGCTCTAAAAATATGAAAATCGAACTTTACCTTCGGGGTATGGTCATACGGTACAAGTACAAAATTTGAAAACCTCCAGCCGAAGAAAACCAGTTATCGTGCGGAATGCGCAAGTACGACGGACGATGAGACGGGCAGGAGCAACAATTAATGCCCCCCCCCCCCCAACACACACACACCCATCGCATAAATACGCAGTAGCATAAAGGATGAAAAAATAGTGATTAAAATTCAGGCGACAATCCGAATTGATTCTCGCAAGGCAAAATATGAGAATCAACTTTGATTCTCGCAAAATGTTAATTTGATACTTTTCGTAGATTCTGAAAGTGCAATTAAAGGCTTGGAATATCCTGCTTGTTTTTTGCTCCACCATAATGAGGAAAATTTTTGACTAAGCATTGGTGTCAAGCAGAGGCGGAGGAAGCTCGATAAAAGTGGAAGGGCACACATTTTCAAGGCTACCATGGTTCAGTCCAATGGGAGGAAAATTTACAATCATATATCAGTAAATGTACCGTGACACACTATAGTGTCTCGTTTTGATGAACATGCCACGGTGTGGTCACAGTCCTGTCCATGCTAGCCTTCGGGTTGGAAGGTGGTCGAAATAGAAGAAATGGACCGAAGCGACCGAAGGTGGAATTCATTGGACAAATGTTGTTTGGATTTGCAAATAATATATTACAGGAATGTCTGTATATTAGCACATTTGCATGCTCCAATTTTAACTCATGGTGAACCACGCAACATGTCTGTGAAAAAAAGTGGAGGGGCTCGTAACCCCCGTGACCCTTGGTTCAGCCGCGTCTGGTGTCAAGTGAAGGCTTGGCGGCCTATATAGAGGCTGCCAAAACTTCACAAGAAATAACTGTCAAGGTACTGCAAGTTACATCAGCAAGGCCACCAAAAACGTATATGTTGGAACATGAGTTCAACAGGTACGTGTGAGAAAAGATACTCAATAAAATTGGGACACCTGCACATTAGAGCTGAAACGGGTAACGGGTTTTCTTGATCCATATGGTACAGGTATAAAATTTGAAAACCTCCAGCCGAAGAAAACCAGTTATCGTAAGGAATGTGCAAGTACGACGGACGATGAGACGGACAGGAGCAACAATTAATGACCCCCCCCCCCCCCCCACCCACACACACACCCATCGCATAAATACGCAGTAGTATCAAGGATGAAAAAGATAGAGATTAAAATTCAGGCGACAATCAGAATTGATTCTCGCAAGGAAAAATATGAGAATCAACTTTGATTCTCGCAAAATGTTAATTTGATACTTTTCGTAGATTCTGATTCTGAAAGTGCATTTAAAGGTTTGTAATATCCAACTTAATTTTTGCTCCATCAAAACGGGTTTTCTTGATCCATTAATCACATGAATTAACCTTGGTTAACCGATTAATCACTTGTCCTAATAGGTAGCTGAATAATTGCCGTGCCGTTGATGATTTACAGCATTAACCCTTTGCCCAACGTAACGGAAAAAAACCGGCCAGCACTATATGCAAAAATCTCCATCCAAATTTTATTATGAATTCAATTTTTGTGTCGAAAACATAGCTTATAACACCTCATTGGAACGAGCTCGTTGAGCTCGTTCCAATGAAGGGACATAAGCTATGCTTTTGAGACAAAAATTGAAATTTTTTAGTAATTCAAGAATTGATTTTCCAAGTATCGTCTGCTATCCCAATAGGGTAAAAAGTTAAGAATGATCATTTCCAGCTGCTGGTAGAATATAATGATCATGGAAGTGAACAAGTTTGTCAGAACATAAATTGCCATGCTTTACTTTGTCTCATATAATTGATGTGAGTCAGTGTGACAACGTTTGCCTGTTTTGCTGCAAGTTTGTTTCTTTGTTTATCCATATAATACAGTAGTTCCAAAGTAAACGATCAATTACTTTTTTGATCGATCAAGACGTTGATCATTGGTTAATTGATTAATCAGTTAACTGTTTCAGTTCTACTGAACATAGGCCCCAAAGGTTTAACTCAAGTAAATATATTATTTATTTATTGGTGTTTTAAGGTCACATATTTCTGCACAATGGCTAACCATGACCGTAACAGTTTTACGGGTGGAGGAAGCCGGAGTACCCGGAGAGAATCACCGAGCAACGGCGAGCAACTGTCATCTCCCCAACATACCAACTCCACACAAGCAGGGTTAGCATTGGTTAAAGACAGGTGCACCATCGACGTGCAGTACGAATTAGTACACAGCGCAACCGTGTCCCCACGTGGGTAATGGGGGTGAAGTGTCTTGCCCAAGGACACAACGCGGTTGCCGCAGGTGGGATTCGAACCGAGGACCTCTCGGCTTGCAGCCTGCACTTCCACCTACTGAGCTACCGCGTCCCCAAGTAAATATATAAATATGCGGTTTGTTTTTGCTATGGAATATGGACTTGTTGCACTCATAAGGCTATATTTATTGGGGTTTAACAACACTTTAGACAGCCAGGGTCACATTGTGTCGGACAGTTTTACGAGTGGAGGGAGACGAAGTACCCGGAGAAAGAACCACCAAGCAATGGTAAGCAACTGTCAGACTTCCCAACGTACTAACTCCACACAAGCATTGTAAGCATTGGTTGAAGACACGTGCGCCATCGACGCGCAGTACGCCTAAGTACACAACGCCACCGTGCGCCCACCTGGGCAATTTGCGATTAAGTGTCTTGCCCAAGGAAACAACGCGGTTGACGCAGGTGGGATTCGAACAGAGGACCTCTCGGCTTGCATCCTGCACCTCTACCTGCTGAGCAACCGCGCTCCCTCATAAGGCTATAAGAGAACTCTCAAATTCTGAATTATTTAAGAACTCAAAACTGATTCTCACAACAGGAGTTGAAGCCTGAAATCTCGTGGCTGAGCTTATGTCAATAGGCCTCCAGATTGAATCTGATTCCATTGACAGCAATATTGCTGGTGCTTTTTACGCTTTGTCACAAACCCAAATTAGTATGTGAGTGGAAACTCCACTCTGTGGGTGTTTTATTGGTAATATATTATTTCGATACTGTGTGTAGAAGTAAGTTTTTGAAACCTTTAGTTAAATCCAACGGTCGTGTTACTCAATAATTGTCTTGTAGTAATGCGTAGTAATTTGAATGTTCTCACCTGCTGTAAAGTTGAACTAAAGCCTCGGACATCTACGTTCCTCCTGAAAATAATGAAGGTCATTTAACTCTTCTCTAATGTTAACCATTTACCTGACGAATCGCCCGCACCGCCCACGTAATTCACAAATAAAGCAGTTGAAAAAAAAAATTTCTGAAAATTTCAACAAAACCATATCTTGTGATCACTCAGTAGAATGAGCTCGTCGAGCTCGTTCCAATGAGGGGTCACACATGATATGTTTTTGTTGAATTTTTTTGAAAAAAATAAAAAAATTTTTTTTGATATTCTGTGTGTTGGGTAAAGGGTTAATTCGAAATTTCGTTAGAGTATCTTAGCTGCCGATCCAAATTGAGAGCTAAGGGGCAGGACTTTCAGGTTCAGTCAGGGGCGTGGTTAGAGGGTTTTGGTTTGGGGAGTGTGACTCCACTGAAATTCCAACTGCCCCCCCCCCCCCCCCCCCCCACCCATACACACACGCACACTGATTTGAGAATTGCTCAGATGCTGCATGTGAATTTCCAACAGCTGAAGAATTCGAATGCACACTAATCTACGCGTTATGACCATAGTAAGGCTATCAAATTCTGTACATATAGCCTGTGTACAAGCAATGTTTCAGCCAATGGACCTCCGGGTAACTCGGAGGGCCATTGGCAGAAACATTGCCTGTGTTTGCAATGAGTAACCAGGAGAACTTTCCGTGCTTTGGATGCCATTCGATATGACAATTGCGCGCAATTCCAACGCACAATTAAGCCTAGATAAGCGCACAGTTCGTGACAGGACTTCTAGTTTTAACTGTAGTTGAAAAATAGTCTCTTAAACGCAAAAGCCGCCACCTGCAACGGACGTAACAACCGTTACTTAATCCCAGTTCTTTATTCGACATTCGTTATCAACCGATAAAATCCTTTGATAACGAATGTAGAGTAAGAAACTGGGAATAAGTAACAGTTGTCACATCCCCCATCTGCAAATGTGGTTAAAGGATCACCAAATGCCTGTTACGACGGCCACAGCTACAGATTAAATACCACGAAATCTATTACAACAGGATATGAAATTTCCAACTATTGGTGGTTAAAGCCTAAATTTTCAAACTATGAAACTTTCGGCCTGGATTGGAGTGGGGGTGGGGTGGGGGTGGGGTGGGGGTGTTAAATAATTCTGCGTTAACGAGTTAGGCCTAAATGACGTTAAATGTTAAAATGAACAAAATTTTAATAACTTCGACCATTTTTATTGATTTGAATTTGAATATGATTGAACTTACGTACAGTTCGTCTCTTGAGTTCCAATGTGTTCTATGTGCCTACTGGCAGCCTACTGGCACATAGCACACATTGGAACTCAGGGGACGAGTAGTTAATATAGTTCTCTCAGGTTATCGTAAATTCTAACATTTAGTGATGTTTTCATTTTCATTTTCATCGCTGAGGCCGTATCCTCAGAAAGAGACATCCGGCGTTGTTCGAATACCAGTCCTTACATGAAAAAACAGGCGTTCGGATGAAGCTGATATTGCTGTATCGCTAAATATCGGCGGGCCAACTTCGCCAACGTTGGTAGGAGGGCTTCATGGTCTCTCCACCAAATCAATGGGTCATCTATTATTGACGGATATCTAAATTATTCGTGTTCTTCAATTTCGTCAAATGGCGCAAAATTCGACGTCATCGGCACGCGCGATCCGGCTTGGGTAAACACACTGGGGGGGGGGGGGGGGGGGGGGGGGGGGGAAGCGTGACCGTGAAAATTTGGTTGATTGCGCCGGTGTCCGGTTGATTGCCCTTTCTCTTCGACATCGAATTGTGGTAAGTGTACGATTTGTCGTAGATTTCTCTAAATATCAATAAATTGGGAGCCCAGGAATATACGCATAGGTTGTGTGAATGTATCCTGAACACGTACATATATTTTTTATACTTAGATACCCGAGTATTGCCTGCTGGTGACTTCATATTCAATCCATCAGCGGGTCGTTTTCGTCAAATGTTGACAAAAATGGCTCGTACGCCTCAAACACTTTAACTACCTAATTTCTTTTTAGCCTGCATGTAGATAAGGTGTAGAAGATCTTATAACCTGAACTACAGCAAACAATTTGCTAAATTAGTTGAGAAAACAGGCGAAAACAGAGTGTCCGGTTATTTTGTCAATTGCATGTCGTGACCGGTTGATTGCTTAAGTGGTGTCCAGTTGATTGGTATTTGATAAATTCGTGGTGTACGGTTGATTGCATCTTTAGGTATAATGATAACTGTCTATCGAACTATTTATCATCAAAAAACATGCCAAATTATAAAAGTACATTTGCATATTTGTCAGTAGCATCAACGGTAATATAATGCAACGTGAATTACTGTCTATGACGCGCAGGTAATCATGGTCATGATGTAACTACACAATAAATTACTATCAGCAAAATGTATGCAAGTTTATTTTGATTTGCTAATGAAGGTTAGCGCAACTCGGGACTTGTTTTACTTGAATATATTTCTCACAGTAAGACATACGCACCGCCCCAAACTACCAGGAAAGTCGTCGCCATGGGACGGTTGATCTGAGGGATTTGAGCCTGGAGTATCTTCACTGATAGAATTTAATGACTTTCCCACTCAAGGTCCAGAATTTTGTACGCTACAAGATGAACTGGAGAGCTAAAGGATTGAAAATGTTCTTACACCGTGTTATCAGGGTGTTGTAGACGATATCGCCCTGTTGATCACGTGACTAAAATGGCTACCACCCAGAGTACACTATTTCCCAATAGCTCAGCTGCCTTTTGCGCGATGTTGATGATCATGAGGTTGCTTTAGGAGTTTTTGAGGATGCCAAGTCGTTTTAGGATTTTTTCGAAACCTAAGATGGCCGCCAAATCCAAAGACAGTGGCTTTTTTGTCAGAGGAACAATATTGGATTCTATTTATTACAAAATCCAATATTGTAATTTTTCCGATGTAAACTACTAAAAACAAACAAATTACTTGCTTCGGCCTTCTCGTTGGCGGGGATTCTGGCTGCTTATAGACATATTCAGTTAAAACTAGAAGTCCTGTCATGAAGTGTGCGCTTATCTAGCCTTAATTGCGCGTAACAATTTCGCGCAATTTCCATATCGAATGGCAACCAAGCCACGGTAGATTATCCTGCCTATCCATAGCAAGCACAAGCACTGGTTCAGCCAATGGGCCTCCGGGTTACCCGGAGGTCCATTGGATGAAACAGTGCTTGTGCTCAAGCCATATTACAGAATTTGATAGCTATACTACGCAACAAAGCGCGCAGATCGACGTGCTATTTGCGCGCAATTCATGACAGGAGTTCTAGTTTTAACTGTATTGCTCATCACTGCACAATCGCCTTCATGCCCATGAAAAACATTAAATAGTTGGCCATTTCTGGCGGTTTCTCATACCCGTATCGCTACACTCCGGGACGAGGTCACCCCTATCAAGCTGTCCTCCTATTCGGGACTCAGTCCCTCAGGTGATATCATGTACCCCCACCATTATTTTTGTTCCCTATGACCCAACAAGCTGTCCTATTCAGTTTGGGAGCCATGCCCCCCGCCCCCATGATCTGCGCCCATTGGGGCATCCTATCATTTGAGGGGCCGAGCCCTGAATTCAGGGCTCGGCCCCTCAAGTGATAGGATACCCCCATGGGCGCAGATCATGGGGGCGGGGGGCATGCCTCCCAAACTTCTCTAGAGGGGGACACCAACTATATTTTACCGGCTATACACTCCAACCCTGAGTTAATATCATTGTACAAATGGCTCAGATGCAAGGAAATTGCATCTTTTCCACTTGGAAATTGAACATTTTCTCACGCAGGGCCGAACCATGGTCGTCCCTGCCTGTCTTAGGACCCTATACACCCCCCCCCCCCAATATGTTTTCGTTCCTACGCCCCTAGCTTTCACGCGATGCACATCTCATGGATTTGACCCAGTTCTAGTTTTTGTTTCACACGCGCGTTAACCTCAAGATATGCACCTTGGTTGAAACTCATCACAAAGTTTAATATTACCCGCACATTTCACGACGCTCAGATGTAGCACAAAGCCCAAAATGAATTGTGAAATAAAAGTTATTATTACACACACATGGTGGTGTCTTACACGATCACACAGGTTTTTGAGCTGTGTGTTAATTTTACCGGAAAGGTCAAGTGCGATCCGATAAAAAGTGCCTGAAGCGCGTGCAGCGTTCTTTTATGGTATGCCTAAATACCACAGGTCACGACGGGTTACCGCAAGCTACCACATGTCTTCAGAAAATCATCATTTTATTTTTATTTGGCTGCTAAACGGTCATTCACAATATTTTCGGTTAGTTCTAAACTTATTCAAGTTAAGAAACATGCTCATCTGGTCGATTTTGCGGGGTAGTTTAAACTAGTTTTACCGCAAGTCAGTTAGGCATGAGAACTGATCTACGGTGAAATTTTCCAGCAAAGTGGACCAGATGAGAATTATTCTTAACTTGAATAAGTTTAGAATCAACACAAAACAATGTAAATGATCGTTCACTGGCCAATAAATTTAAAAAAAAACTTATTTTCGGGTGCCCTATGGTGGCCTGCGGTAACTTGTGGTGATCTGAAGTTTTTAGGTATACCGTTTGTTTACACGAAGTTTTAAATGTAGAATGAGAATCCACTTCTGCAATATTTGAACCTCCGAATGGATGACAGCAAGGATGGTAGCTTAAAGGGAACTGGATTACAACAACACGTCTGTGGTTTATTGTTAACACACCCCCTAATCTCCAACATCATCCAATTAACACTTTACTTTGCGAAGCGAGATGGCTTTTTAAGGGCCTATATAAGTAATGAAATTTTGTTTATTTTGAAATTCTCACCTCTCATATTCCTTAAATTCAGATTAAATATACACAAATTATACATCAAAATGAAGGTTGGGATGTATAGAACACGAACCACATATGTAATCAACTCGTAGAGTCGACTGTAGGCACCACTGGTTCCTGGAAGTCTGCTACCGTATTCGCACCAGAACTGATAATAAAATAATATTTCATCAGAACAACTTGTGGCCAAATGTGCTTCATATATCCAATAACAAAACTAGGCATTCAAAACACTTTCGAATACAGCCATAGGTCTGCATTTTGGAAAAGGACAACACTGTCTGCATTTTTTTATTGAAGATGGTTTCCATGCTCGACAGACATGCGCAAATCACTCGTTACCACGAATTTCCATCAAAAAACAAAACCGTAATTCTAAGAAATTTCAACAGGTATCATGATACCTTGCATTGAATATGGCAACTGTGCAATCTCTATCTAATAACAGTTAACTGTATGAAGGCGATCTTTTTCATTATTTGATTTTAGACGGCGTTGTTTTTACATGCTTTTTCTGTCCGATGACGTCGGCCGGAAATCGAAAGTATACTCATACGTAAACAAAATCAAAGGCGTTGGAATTTTCCCCATTGCAGCTCTGTCGCCGTGTTTTGAAGACTTTTTATCCCCTAGCTTTGTTCTTGGATATGTAAAGCACATTTGGCCCCAAGTTGTTTTCGTGAAATATTATTAAATTATCAGTTCTGGTGCGAATACGGCAGCAGACTTCCAGGAATCAGTGGTGCCTACAGTCGACTCTATGAGTTGATTACACATGTGTTTCGTGTTCTATTCATCCCAACTTTCATTTTGATGTACATTTTGTGTATATTTAATTTGAATTGAAGGAATATCGGAGGTGAGAATTTTCAAATAAACAAAATTTCATTACTTATATAGGCCCTTAAGGGCCTATATAAGTAATGAAATTTTGTTTATTTTGAAAATTCACACCTCAGATATTCCTTCAATTCGAATTACATTTTCACAAAATGTACATCAAAATGAAGGTTGGGATGTGTAGAACACGAAACACACACGTAATCAACTCATTGAGTCGACTGTTGGCACCACTGGTTCCTGGAAGTATGCTGCCGTATCCGCACCAGAACTGATAATTTAATAATATTTCACGAAAACAACTTGTGGCCAAATGTGCTTTATATATCCAAGAACAAAGCTAGGGGATAAAAATTCTTCAAAACACGGCGACAGAGCTACATTGGGGAAAATTCCAAAGCCTTTGCTTTTGTTTACGTATGAGTCTACTTTCGATTTCCGGTCGACGTCATCGGACAGAAAAAGCATGTAAAAACAACTCCGTCTAAAATCAGATAATGAAAAAGATCGCCTTCATACAGTATACTGTTATTAGATAGAGATTGCACAGTTGCCATATTCAGTGCAAGGTATCATGATACCTGTTGATATTTCTTAGAATTACGATTTTGTTTTTGGATGGAAATTCGTGGTAACGAGTGATTTGCGCATGTCTGTCGAGCATGGAAACCATCTTCAATAAAAAATGCAGACAGTGTTGCCCTTTTCCAAAATGCAGTCCTACCGCTGTATTCGAAAGTGTTTTGAATGCCTAGCTTTGTTCTTGGATATATGAAGCACATTTGGCCACAAGTTGTTCTGATGAAATATTATTTTATTATCAGTTCTGGTGCGAATACGGTAGCGGACTTCCAGGAACCAGTGGTGCCTACAGTCGACTCTATGAGTTGATTACATATGTGTTTCATGTTCTATACATCCCAACCTTCATTTTGATGTATAATTTGTGTATATTTAATCTGAATGTAAGGAATATGAGAGGTGAGAATTTCAAAATAAACAAAATTCCATTACTTATATAGGCCCTTAAAGGATCGCGTTTTTGTGTCAGGGTCGAAGACTGGTTCTCCAGCATTTTGTGCCGATATCACTTCGTCAGCATGGAAAATGTCCATTTCGCCCACAATCAATTTAAATTCATTTTCTACGAGTAACTGATTGTGAGTAATAAATACAGAACCACACATATGTTTGAATGAGTTAACGATTACTGCACTCGATCGCATCGCGAATGGATACCACTCGAGCCTCACGGCTCTCGTGGTATCCTTACGCGACGCTTTCTCGTGCAGTAATTGACCCTTTGCATATTACAGAGTTATCGTTCTTGGCGTCAGGTTTGTCTTCCACATAACTTCGCATTCTTCGATAAAAACGGAGATACTGTCGGCTTATTCTCACATACCCAGTCGACATCAATTACAGTGCTGATCAGAGATGGCTATAGTTTGTTTTTCTTAATTGCCTACTGAAGTTCTCACTTACCCAGTATTGTTGTTTTAGTTGACGCACCCTTTGCTTCTTGCACCGTGTTCACAGTTGGCAGTAATCAACCTGTTATCTGGTCACTGTTTTTATGTATCAATGTAGCCGACATCATCCGCCCTGATATATATTCACATTGTTTGCTAGATGTTCAAGGACTTAGTTCCCATATAAGTCTTGCGTTCCTCCAGTGATATCATTCCAAAATGGCTAATGCTCAAGTAAACGTTCATTACATCCCAAACGACAGAGGTGGTAGATATATTGTGTTTAATAACTTCAAGTTTAGTATTAAGACTCGGCGAAATGATTCTGTTCATTGGAAATGTTGTGTAAAAACTTGTAATGCAACTGTTAATACTAAGAACGACTTGTTGACATCATCGCGAAATGTTCACAACCATGAAGCTGACAGTTCCAAAATAGTTGTAGCCACTGTCCTGGCAGAACTCAAGACATTAGTCCGCGAAAACAGCAGACCAATCAGTACATTATACCAAGAAGAACTAGCAAGTAAGTATTTCTTCATTAAACTTTTTTCTGAAAATTGTTTTTTCAGTAAATATATCATTGGTTTGATTGAAAATTACATATCATATTTCAAAAACATTTGACATTCTGTTTTTTTTAAAAGGTGTGTTGGGTGAGGGGTTAACAAAAATAATTGCGGAGATAAATTGCATATATGTATACGTACATTTTAAAATATTGGTTACAATGCATACAGATGTATATAATACATATTTCTCTCTCTCTCTCTCTCTCTCTCTCTCTCTCTCTCTCTCTCTCACTACTCTCTCTCTCTCTTTCTTTCTCACTACCCCCCCTCTCTCTCTCTCTCTCTCTCTCTCTCTCCTTACATTCGGTCTCTCATGATCTCTCCCATGGTATTTTTTATATTGCTAACATTATGTTCTTGTTGTTGCAGACCTTAGAAGAGTTGACACTGATCCAGATATCCTAGCTAAAATGCCAACGTTCTACTCAGCAAAAGCATCACTTTACAGATCACGAGCGAAGACTCAACCAAAACTTCCAAAACAACGGAGCGACATCAGCCTACCGGATCAATATACAAAATCGTCGACAGGATCAAACTTCTTACTTGCAAACGACGGTAACAACAATGACAAACTGCTGGTTTTTGCTACTGATGACAACCTGTATCACCTTTCGCAGGCTTCAGTTTTTTATTGTGACGGAACGTTCGAGAAATCACCGAAGATTTTTCATCAACTTTATTCAATCCACGCCTTTGTTGATGGTCAAATGCGTCCTCTCGTGTATGGTCTTCTACCAAATAAAACAGAAGCAACGTACGAGAGATTTTTCCGTCTCGTCAGAGAGAGAGCTGAGAACAACCGAACTCTATTGACACCAACGCAAATAGTCATGGACTTCGAAACAGCAGCCCAAAATGCAGCAAGGACAGTGTTTCCATCGTCTATTCTGAAGGGATGTTTTTTTTTCACTACAGTCAGGCAGTGTATAAATATGCAACAAAAGAGTGTAAACTTCAAAGTGACTATCAGGACAATGAGGACGTGAGGAGGCTAGTAAGAAGATCCATCGCTTTGCCATTTCTTCCTATGGGAGAGATAAGTGACGCATGGTTCGACATTTTACAAGAGTCCCGGAAGGTAGCGGCGTCACGAAGTTTAACGACTACATGACAAGTTATTGGGTGGAGGGAGCTCATGGACGTCAAGTGTGGAATCATCATGAAACACAGGGGCCGCGAACTACAAATCACGTCGAGGGATGGCATAGAAAGCTCCAGTTGTTCATTTCGTCAAAGCCAAACATCTTTACATTAACTGAATTTCTCAGACAAGAGCAAGCCTATCAAGAAGTGTCTATCATACAAACTGCAGCTGGTGCTAGGAGCAGACCTCGGCAACAACGATATGTCCAAATCGACAACAAACTCAACCATTTAAAGTTAATGTACTTGCAGGGGCGAATGAACAATCTTCAATTCTTAGATGCTGTGGGCCACAATACTGGCTTTTGAATGACTTTGTGTTTATTCTTATGTATTCTTGCTGTCTGTCATTGTAATACTGAAATTATGGGTATGAGTTAATGTATTTATTGTTGCTGTCTGGCGTTTGAATGGTTAATCGGTAATAAATTTAATTAATGATAATCTACGTCTTGTTCATAACTCCCCAAAAAATTAATAATACGGACTATAAGCGGCGACCCTTTGATGTCACCACTTTCAACACCTATACTCAAAACAATAGCTGCTGGGTAAGTGAGAACATCCCATACTGTCTCTCAAATTCCAAATTGACTAATGAATCGATTTTGAGGACAGTTTATGTTATAAAAAGGTGGGTATGTATATGTATTTATTTTTTAACCCTTTACCTAACGTAACCGGAAAATCTGGCCAACGCTACGCATGAAAATCGCTTTTCATTTTTTTTATATTTTCATTTTTTGCTTCCAAACATAGGTTATGACCCCCTCATTGGAACGAGCGCGTCGCGCTCGTTTCAATAAGGGGCCACAACCTATGTTTTAGAAGCAAAAAATGAAAATATTTAGTTACCCAAGTATTTTTTCCAAGTGCCATCTGTACCTCACGTTAGGTAAAGGGTTAAGAGACAGAAAGGTCAAACACAGAGACACAAAGCTTCAGTTGGCGAAACGTTTGTCTGAGTTGAACAAAAAGGGTTATCGCAATTGATCGAACGTAAAAAAGTGCAAACTGCATCGTTCTGATGACTGAAGTGAGCAAGCAAACTCAGGATACCTGAGTAACCTGACGCCAAGAACGAGAACTTTGTAATATGCAAGTAGCTAATTGTTAACTCATTCAAACGTGCAGTTCTATCTTTAAACCACAGGGTAGTAATACATGTATAGTCAATCCTGTAAAAAGTCTTTAAATGGAATGTCAGCATGTGATTCAATCACATGCTCACGTTCCATTTGCATTTGATTTGGAGGCTTTCTACCTTTATTACACTAGTGTATTATAAAAAAATATTACATGGCTTTAACACACTGTATAATGCTGTGATTATGTGATAAAAGTGTTTATGGGATTAAAATTACCGACATGAACTAAGTGTATTTGTCAATCAACCGGACACAAGTAAAACAATCAACCGGACATCGGAATGATTTAGAACCGCAATCAACCGGTCACTACATGCAATCAGCAAAATAACCGGACACGCGGTTTTCTCAACAAATTTAGCAAAATGTTTGCTGTAGTTCAGGTTATAAGATCTTCTACACCTTATCTACATGCAGGGTAAAAAGAAATTAGGTAGTTAAAGTGTTTGAGGCGTACGAGCCATTTTTGTCAACATTTGACGAAAACGACCCGCTGATGGATTGAATATGAAGTCACCAGCAGGCAATACTCGGGTATCTAAGTATAAAAAATATATGTACGTGTTCAGGATACATTCACACAACCTATGCGTATATTCCTGGGTTCCCAATTTATTGATATTTAGAGAAATCTACGATAAATCGTACACTTACCACAATTTGATGTCGAAGAGAAAGGGCAATCAACCGGACACCGGCGCAATCAACCAAATTTTCACGGTCATGCTTCACCCCAGTGAAACACAAGATGACGCCACAACGACTCTACATATTATACAATTATAATCTTCAAAGTTAAACGTTATTAACTTGGTTAACATTTTTTAACGTTGTTAAAATAATTTAACACGTTAACGTTTGAAACGCTAACTGCTCCCGGCTGTGGTCGGGACACATCATGTTTAGAAAACTCCCACCCCTTCGGTCATCTTTGCGAAATCCCTATAGTGATCAATAACTTACTTCAAATAAATTCAAAGGCATAAGAATTAAGATACAAATGTTTATCTCACAATCGGGACGTTTTTGCACTGTTACGCAACTAAAATTTAATGTATCTGGGCCCTTGTTCCGAATCCGTATCAAGGGCCCCTGATGCAAGCGCGTGATTCTGCTGTTGCCAAAACAACGGCATTAACATCATTTTTCGATCGCTTCGCGTTTTTCCCTTCAGAGAAAACAATATTAGGTGGGGCGAAGCCGAACCTAATATTGTTTTCTCTGAGTCGTTTTTGACACTGTATCTCCCATCTAAATGCCCTGTGACGTATTTATTATGCACGGTATGCTAAAATGTCAGTGGGGAAGTTAACTCAACGAGTAGTTAAATTATGCGCACTTTTCGGAATCTTGGGCTGGTCTGAAGCCTATTATTGGGATTTTCCTGAACGTTCGAGTTAAAGGATTAGCTTTCGCTATGAAATGTGGAAGACTACACCTCAATAAACGATGAACGGCATATTTTAAAATATAATAAACCTTTACACCAAGAGAGATATTTAATTCACCAGTAATTATTGCAAAAGTAACAACCAGATTCACGTTGACGAAACACACAGTTGCTCCACTTCGCAAGACAATATTCAGTAAAGAGAATCCCAGTGACGTAATTTTCTCTGAAGTGTAACGTCATCACTGACCTCAATATGGAGATCAATGAACGCTATTCTATTTTTCAATTTGCGTCTTTCCATCGATAAGGCAAATGAAAAAGTTCCTCATAAAATAGTTTTATAACACATTTTGTGGTCAATATTGTGAGATAAATTTATCATCACCACAGTGTGTGTCTCCGGAAATTCTGATCAACTCTCGCTGTAGGCACAGAATCGCATTTCGACTCGCCCTAACGGGTTCGTCGAAATACTATTCTGTTCCTACAACTCGACTTGATCTGAATTCCCGGAGACACACACTGTGGTGATAATCTGTATGTATCTAGAAATAGTAGATTGGATTTTGGAACTCAAAAAACAAATACACCTTCCTTTTAATTTGCTGTCACCAACACGATATGACCCAGGCCGTTGAAAGTGTCGTTAAATTTCAATGAATAAACAAATAAATTTTTGTCAAATAAATATATGTAAGTTAAAGTCAAATATTTACCTCACTTGTCTGTTTCTGAAATGAAGTTCCGTCAACTGCTTACTCATCTCCAAGGCTAGAAGATAGTTACTGCATCCAAATGAATTGCCATCAAGAGCTACGTTCAATGGTGATTTTCCATTTTTATTCTTTGTAAACATATCATAGCCGTTTTCAGCTAAAACCTGAAATAATATAGTTATCTAATAATGCCTTGCACGTTGATACGCTTATACGATTGTTTATTTATTTGAGAAAACTAGTTTCAGAATTAGGCCCAAGGTTTTTTATTAGGTTTTTAGCATGATTTGTTTTTATAACTTCGGAAAATCATTGACTCAGTCAGATATTGCTGCAAACTTTCCAGTCACTTGTCACATTTCGACGCTGTTATGGCCTGGAACCAGTCTAGCTCTTCAACAGTCCAATGCACATGTGTAGATTCAACCATCTAGAATATTTCATTTGGCAAAAAAAACGAACACTGTTTCGTTTTTTTCCGACCAACTGAAATATTCCCAATAATTTAATCTAAAAATACTATAAACATCCGTTTTCTTTGAATAAAAGCATAAAATATTTCTCAATCGAGACTTGAATGAACGGAATCTTCAATGACTTTACCAATATAATTAATCATGTTTGTTTTCTAAATAATTATGCCCAAAGACTCACCACAGCTATGGTTTTATATTACGTAGCGTAGTTTCATAAATTGTATTAATACCGCGATGTTTTCCAGATGAATTAAATACTTATTGATTGGAATATCTATAAGTGGACCACACAAGAATATCTGTATATCTTTGTGAGTAAAGGGACGTCACATTAAATCAACCGTAGTCTGCCCGTAAACTCCACTAGAAGTTCTCAAGGCCTAAAAGTTAAAAATCTGTTTCGAAGGCCCTCTCGCGTGATCCTTTTGGCTACCGCATACTCTCTTTTTATAATCGAAGGAAACTTAATAAAACAAGAGGTCCCACGGGGCCTGAAGCGCTCATCTTGTACAGAACACAATTTAAACAGAGTCCAAGAATGAGTCTACATTAAGCAAGCCATCTCCATAGGCTACACTGTCAATCCTTTAGTCCCTCAGGAGTGACAAAAATAATCTGGGCATCATGCCTTTTCTTCAGTTGATCATAAGTAAAATGCAGAGCTCCCCTATGAAGCCCCTTGATACAACCTATGTGGATTAATCTTAGTACCTCTAGAGGGTACTGAATACAAAATTTTTAATCCTTCAGCAAAATGGCCAATTCCGGCTCCCATAGAGAGCCCAAATATTAACCCAGGCTCTTGATTTGAACACAGTTAAATCTGACTTCCCTAGAGATGTTGTGTACCGAATATGAAAGCATTCTGACTGTTGGATCTGAAGAAGAGAAATTGTAAAGAAATTTCTTCGAATTGCACAAAGTTCAAATTTGGGCTACCATAGCGAGCCCAAATATTGACCTATGGATCCGATTTGAACAAACTTGAATCTGACCCCCCTAGAGATGTTGTATACCAAATGTGAAAGCATTCTGACAAGTGAATCTGAAGAAGAAGATTTTTGAAGAAATTCCCTCATATTGTACTAAGTTAAATTTCATGTTCCCATATGGAGCCCAAATATTAACCTAGGCACTCGAATTGAACAACCTGGAATCTGACCCCCCTAGAGATGTTGTATACCAAATATAAAAGCATTCCGACTGGTGGATCTGAAGAAGAAGATTTTTAAAGAAATTTTCTCATATTGCACTAAGTAAAAATTTGGGCTACCATAGTGAGCCCAAATATATACCTAGGGATTTGATTTGAACAAACTTGAATCTGACCCCCATAGAGATGTTGCATACCTAATATCAAAGCATTCTGACTGATGGATCTGAAGAAGAAGATTTTTTTAAATTACCCTCCATATTGAACAAAGATAAAATTTGGGCTTCCGTAGGAAGCCCAAATATTAACCTAGGGACTTGGTTTGAACAATCTAGAATCTGACCCTCATAACAATGATGTATACCAAATATTAAAAGATTCTGACTGGTGGTTCTGAAGAAGATTTTTTAAGAATATTCCCCATATTACCCTATGTTAAAACTTCGGGCTCCTGTAGAGAGCCCAAATATGAACCAATGAGCTTTATTTGAACAAACTTTTATCGGACCCCCCTATGAATGCTGTATACCAAATATCAAAAGATTCTGATGATTGGTTCTGGAGAAAAGATTTTTTTAAATTTTTGCAAATATGCTGACTCAGCATTTTTTCGATGCCCATTACAGAACACCCTAACATAACCGATGGCAATGTTTTTTTACCATTCAATTCTACTGGTCATAAGGATACTTCATACCAAATAAAAGCTCTCTGTTCCGTGGGGTTTGGGAAATATGGGCGTTTGAAAATATTTCTATTTTTAGCTCCCAGGGTTCCCATGGGGATGCGGGAATTTTTTTTTTGCATGGGTCAAGTACGTATGACCCAATACTACCACAAACCAAATTTGGTTCATACCGGACCATCGGTTCAGAAAATAGAAATTTTGGGCGGGGCCAAAAATCTTACCCCTCCTATTACAAAGCCAAATATTACTTTACGAACTTCGTTTGAACAAACTTGATTCTACACCTCATATGGAAGCGCCACAGCAAATATCAAGTCATTGCACACACTGGTTCTTGAGAAGAAGATTTTAAAAATATTTTGGAGCATTTTCCCCCACTCCCTCCCTATGGGGCCGGGCATACTGAGTTGAACAAAAATGAAATGCCCCTTTGGGACCATCACTCACACAAACGTTCACTTGAATTGGCCCAGTGGCTTTGGAGGAGAAGACCAAAACATGGTGTTGACGGACGAAGGACGACAGACGACGGACGACGGACGGGAAGCGATTAGATTAGCTCAGCTTGACTTTGTCAAGATGAGCTAATAAAAATTAAATGGTTTATGTCTGATATTTTACCCAAGTTAATAAAATTGATAAATTTGTCCCTTGAGTGCAACAAGGCTTTGCAATGCTTTAGCATTGCAAAGCCTTCTTGCACTCATGGGTCGAAATGCTATTCTGTAGATTATGAGGTCTAAAACATAAAACAAACTAAGAAAATGAACTTTTGCTGGCAAAAAAATAGTCACAAAAGTAAAAAATAAAATAAAAAACTCCCGCCCACATGCAATTTTACCAAAAAAAAAAAAAAAATGATCTCAGAAACATAAGATCTACTTTGTGGGGCCTAAACAAACATCTTATACAACGTAGGATTCCCTACAGAATTTGACTAGTGGCCAAAGAGCTTGATATTGATAGTTTGACATTCGTGCCAGACTCTGTGATTAACACTTACGCTAGCAATCGTCACTATTGTGCAGTGTTTACGATGATGTTCGGCACGTTCTGACATGAGCAGATTTACACAATCATGCGACTAACTGTAGGAAAGATCTCAGAGACGTATTTCCAACAATTTATCAGATGCTACCGTTACCAATGTGTTATAAATTTTAGGAAACGTCCTCACATACAAGCATATATACAAGCCTTCCATATATGATAAAAGTTGAATGTATAAGAATTAAACAACATGAAAAATGTGTGTCATTTCCATCGTATAATGTAAAAAGACACCAGACAATCGTTGATGGCATTTAACATCTTTGTCCTTTTCCCAAAAGAATGGCGGATCTGTTACCCTTGGACTGTTTTAGTGTAAATGTACGAATTTCCTGATTATAATAATGAGCTACTTCACTGTCTTAATAGGCATACCTGGAGACAAGTTATTGATCCATATTGAGCTGCTATGTGGACATGTGTATTACCCTCACTGTCAATAGCGTCATGTTTCAAGGTTCCAAGTTTCACCAGTTTCTGCAGCAGAACAACCAAACATTCATGCTGTAAGTAAAAAAAACAACATTATGTTAGACCAACTGAGGTTGAGTGTGCCCAGAGACTATACACCGTGCGTAACATATTGCAGCGTGCACTAGTGCTAAAGGGCGTACCAATATAACCAATACAAGTTTCTTGTTCATAGAGGACGTACGTTTCTTGAATACTGACACACTTCGAACAACAATTCATACAAAGTGTACGGCCGTTATGTGGAGATGCCTAAGGAATTTACAATTCAAAAGTATCAAAATAATAAAAGTATATTGCATAGTTGTCAATGTGTTGTCGTCGTTCCGTAATTCGTAGGCCTATCGCGGCTTGTTTCTTCCTCCATTTCTAGCCCGAATTGCAATCATAAACATATTCTCCACATTCAACATCATAAGTTTTCAGATCGCATTCAAGGCTTCATGTCGTTCCTTCAGTGTAACATCGCGCCATTTGCAATGCTACATCGAAATGTAGAAAATGCATAAATATCTTCATCATTTAATACAACAATTTATTTAAAAAAGATTACAAAAACTGATCATTATTTCATGCGACTGTTTCTTATAAACTTTACAACTATACATGTAGTAGCTTCTGTTTTAATGTTCTCAGCTCAAAATGAAGGTAACATTTCTTATTCTTTGTAACAAAAAAAAAGCCTTGGGGCCAAGGGGGGGGGGGGGGGGGGGCACTAAAAATTTGCAAGACGTGACGTCCTATTTTTTATTCTGCTCCTTTTCACACCCACCCACCCACCCACTACGTGCAAATTTTCTGCTACCGTTCTCAGACACCCACCCCCACTCCCCACTCTCCCATTAAAATCCAAAATAAACTTATAAACTTAGTAGGCACATCTGTCTTTAGGGGGTTTTCATAATGTTCTTAACCCTTTACCCAACGTTCCGTCAAAACCGGCCAGCGCTATTCTAAAAAATTACCAATTAATTTTTATTATTGTTTCATTTTTTGTCTCAAAAACGTAGGTTATGACCCCTCATTGGAACGAGCTCGAAGAGCTCGTTCCAATGAGGGGTCATAACCTATGTTTTTGAGACAAAAAATGAAAAAAAATAGTTATTCAATCATTTTTTGGCAAGTGTCGTCTGCTTTTCATGTTAGGTAAAGGGTTAAACAGGTACCACCAATTCAAACCTCTGTGGGCTGCTGTTGGCCCCAATCTACAAATGACAAGCTGTTCATTATCAGGCTTGGTCGAGCAGGTGAAGATACACGGGAACAAATTTTCATTTGAATTGTTCCCAAAATATTGTCTGCACATTTTCTACATTTCGAACAAGACATCCACCCTCTACTAACGTGTGACATTTTCCCAGTTTAAGCCCAATATTCTCACATATAAGGCCTCCTGATGCTGTATTTATGTTAAGAGTGTAATGTTCAACATCATCTTCAAGGTTTGAAACACAAATGATGGTATATTAGCTGATATATTGATATATTTTTTAAAAATTCAAAAAATTGCACTAGTTGGAAATGCACATTTTTGGCGCACTCAAGAGACCCACCCACCCCCACGTCACTTCTTGCAAATTTTTGGTGGCCTCCCCCTGCTGGGACAGCAGAAAAATGCAGAAATTTAGAGTAGTCGATTCTGGAGAAGAGTTGGCTGAAACACGTGCACCACGGATGGTGTATGAAACATGCTTACCAAATAAGAAGACAAGCCGTGCAGTGGTTTTAAAGACTATTCAATACAATCAAACACACACATACTGCATTTTATTGTATAGTTTTGTCCAGTATGTGCTGGAAAAATAGGATGTGAAATTAGAAGAGCCAGATCGCTTCGGACCACACAATATTATTTTCAGGGACGTAGGCCTATATATACTGCAAGGAATATCGAAAGGTTGTTTTCGGAATATATTTTAAAATTTCTGATTCTACAAAACGATAATACACATGCATGAAAGCTTCTTACCGAATTGAGTAGATTTTTTATTATTGATTATTGGCCTATACTTGAAATTTTCGGCTTAACCCTTTTCAACACTGGCGCCCTGGAAGGTATCATTTCATTCAATACAGTCAACGGCGAAATGGGAGAAACCATCCTGTTTTGTTAGGAGGTTCAGTAATAATTTAATCCAACAACTCTGTCGAGCTGTTGGATTAAATTATTACAGAGCCTCGCTTCAGAGTGTTTGCTCTTTATATCGTCTGCTCGTCCACTACCAATTTTTTCTTCACGGGAAAAAAATATGCACACCCGTTTTAAAGGGTTAATTATATGACCCTGTAGTGTTGACTATTTATGCACAAGAAATGACTTATTCAAAGAATTTGACTGATTCAGGATTCAAGCAAAAGTATAATAGGCTAATAATGAATATATAACCTGCTTGGTTGCTGAACCATCAGAAGTGAATCAACTCAAAGGCGAAAATGTCGGTTGTATACATTTTGTTAGCTCACCTGACTGACAGTTAGTGTGAGCTATTATCATCACTTGGCGACCGTCGTCCGTCTTCCGTCGTCCGTCGTTCGTCGTCCATCGTACGTTAGCTTTTACAAAACAATCTTCTCCTCACAAACCAATGGACCAAATTTAAACATATATGGGCCACATCATCTTGGGGGTATTCTGTTTTAGTTTTGTTCAAATGGGGTCTCTGCCCCTTTTGGGCTTGGGCTTACGCCCAAATATCGTGAAATTCATTAAAAATCATCTTCTCATGAACCACAAGTGGGAATGCTTTGATATTTTGTTTGGAACTTCCTCTGGTGTTGAAGATTAAAAGTTGTCCAAAGAAAAGTTGATAGGTCTATATTTGAGCTCTCCAGGGGATGGGCTCACTTTTGAGCTCCCCTGAAAATTTCTATTTCAAGAACCAATGGAGCGATTTGAACCAAATTTTATATGTGGCATTAGTTGACCCTAAGTACTTCATTCATGCCCCCAAAATTTTTCGTGGTTCCCCATGGGAACCACTGGAGCTAAAAATAGAAAAAAATTAAATGTCCAATATTTCCCAAACTGCACGGACTAGAGATTTTGTATTTGGTATGAAGCTTTCTTCGGAGCAGTTGAAACAATTGGACAAAAAAATTGCTTTCGAATCTGCCATATGATTCATTCAGATTACATTCTCTCCATACCCATAACCCCTACAGTTTAGGACAACTTGGTCCAGGTGAGCGTTTTAGGGCACTCTTGAGCCTCTAGTATTTAATATTGCTTACGAAAAGCAGCGCATCAAAGTTTATCAAAATGCGATAGTTACAAATCGACTGTTCACATGAGCAAAATACAAATGTAATGAACAGACAAATAGACGGTAGTCGGACAAATGCTAGAATGGACATAGGTACCTGATTTTCAAACTTATAATGTCAACATTGTCTGCTGCACGGTGAAAAATCTAGAAAGATGAAGCCGTTTGCAAGTCACTCCATTGGTGAAATAATTACAAAACGAGCAACAGCATTTCAAATATTTCGCGTGGTGACGTCAGATATTACACATGCTCTTGGAGCCGTAAACATAGAAGAAACTACGCGACATCTCATTCAATCAGAGGGTGAGGATGTTAGTTTCATTGGAACATAAACGGACAATATAATTTATTGTGATGGATGGACGATAACATGGTCTCAGGTTTGCGGCTCGAAGTTTACGTTCAATTGAGACGTGGAGTGTTGAGGTTGAACATAAACTACGAGTCGCAAATCTCAGACCATATTACCGCCCATTCATCACAATTACGTATATGTTCCAATAAGACCCTGCCCATAGCCCAAAACCCACATCGTGAAATAAACAGGGCAACGTTTAACGATATCAACTTTAATAAATAAACCTCTCGTGTACCTCACGACGTCACTGGACAAATAATAAATGAAGCAGATAAATATCGTGGTCACTCCATTTAAGCTCAAATCGTACACCGATTTGTAATTTAAACACTTCATTCGTGGCACCGTCAGCTGCACGTGTGAAAATTTCCAAAACCGAAGCGGTTTGCAAGTCAATCCATTGACGGTATAACGGCGAAATGGGCAATGTCGTTTCAAATCTTTTGTGCGGTTACGTCAGACGGTAACATATGGCACTGGAGCCGTAAACATAGAAAAAACTTAGCAAACTCTCGACCAATCAGAAGGCGAGGATTTTAGTCTCATTGGAACATGCTCATATGTATTGAAAGCTGGAAAGTGTTATTCAAGCTTCGTCCAAACCATTGTTAGCTTAATCACCACCCAGCTGGTATCGGACAATGACTCTCTTACTTTTCAGTGGGTCCCAACTGTTTTGGAAGCCGTCTGGGATCAAGGACGCAGGAAACGGGAGGGGGTAGCTTGCTGTCCCCCTGCTCTGAGATTGGTGGTAAGCGAAAGGGGACACATGCCCTTTTTCGCCACTAGTCGAAAATACTTTACTCTCCGAGAACTGTAATTGAGAAACTTTCGAATATTCATTTCTGATGATCTGATCTGTAAGTGTACCACTCGTCCCCTGAGTTCCAATGTATTCTATGTGCTAGTAGGCACATAGAACACATTGGAACTCAGGGGACGCACTGTCAATGGGGTGCTTTATTTCTTTATATGTCAGTTTAATTCACTGTAATCCACATTTTCATAGAATACAAGCTAGGCGTTTTGGTCATTTTACACTATATATATATGAGAAGGACAATCTGTCATCTTCAATGCTTCGGCGTTGTTGATGGAACATTGTTTCACTCAAGAATATGTCAATACTAATAACACGAGTGTTACGTTACATTTATTACACGTTGTAAGCTCCTGTCTTAACTCATGTCCAGAGTCATCTTCCCTTTCGACACCTCTGCCCCAGCCCCTTGCCGTCGGATGCTTTCGGCGCCCATGCCTGGTTATTGTAAATATGAAGCAATTTATTGCACGCAATTCAAATTCTCATTTAGCTTTGTTGCAGCTTATGACATAAAACAGCATATACAAATAGATACGCCCGACAACCTGAGTAAAAGTTTTCTCCAGGAAAAAACATATTCTGGAATACAGTGTAAAAAATGTTAAAAGACCAAAAAGAATAGTGGCCGAAGGCTGGACTTTACAGCAGCGTTTATTTACCTGTTCGTTTTTAATCGCCTGAGTAAGAAGTTTATCCCAGATAGCAACATCTTTCGTCCGGTACATCTGTCTTTCTAAAAGTGTGCTCATGCATTCGACGTGACCAAGCTGGAATAGATAAAGACGAAAAGAAATTTGAATACATTACTGGAGAGACTCCATGAATTTTGTAAGAGATAATTTCAAAAGTACACCATAGCGTCATCACCACTATAAACTCAGGAGCTCCCTCGCGACAATCTTATTGGGAATTGGGGGACAGTGCCCAAACCTTTTTACTCTTAACATGCGAAAGAGGATTTACTGAAATGATTTTTCTCTTGAATTACGTCGTCGAACGTCGAAAGTCGAGGAAATTGCACACTTTTGTCTTTGCATTTGACAAATTTCGTTAAATTCCCAGTTCGGCCACCGTTGACTGGTCACTTTTCACTGGTGGACAATATTTTCACGGACGCAATAATTTGAAATTCCATACACTGATTATAGGAATAATCATCAAAAATATAATTAATGAAGCACTGGGTACAACCCGGTGCTTCAAAAATTGGAAATTTGTTGATGATGATTGTTATTACCTGAAACGCATGACTGGACATCACTGCCCACGCGTGGATTACGACCAGTTCACGTCGTCAGTACTGTAGAACTAGAGGCGCAGCCTCGAGTTCTATCCTTCCGTGACGGCATGGGTGCGGTATTGACGAACGTATTCACACATCGATGCATTTTGTGTTTATTACACGCCTATATGACATAGATTCCTTTAATTTAAAAATTCAAACATCACACAGAAAAAAATTCAAACTTTAAAACTTTTGTTATTTTTCCAGTTGACATTCTATTCATGGACTGTCTGTTCAGCTTCCGAATTGATCTGGGCCAGAATGTGATGTGCTGATTGGCCGATTACGAAAATAGGTGCAGTTTAGCTCTTTTGGTGGATGCATGACGTTAGGGGGGAAAGAGTCCGTCAGCGGAACTCTGTACGGAGCACGTGTTCCGTACAGATTTGTAAATACGGAACTTTATCAAAAGTAAAAGGCGTGTAATAAAATAGTATTTCAGAGTATCAGGTAATACCTTTTACAATTGACTAAAGTGAATTTTTTGATTTGATTGGTTGATAGATACGTGGTATGAGACCATATTCATGGAAACCCACGATACGTCCGTCCAGCCACTGACAAATTTCCCATACCCAGTGGAAGCCTCGTTCCGAAATCTACAAATTGTCCATACCCCGTAGAAGACGCATCATTCAAGTTTTACAGTGTACATGTATTATTTTAATTTTTTATCTCCAAAATATAGCTCATGACTCCTTATTGGAATGAGCTTGTAAAGTACCCTACAATGTGGGGTTCATAAGCTATGTTTTGAGATAAAAAAGAAAAAAAGAAATTCAATAATTTTTTTATACTAGTCATATCGGCATATTTTCACAAAAACTCTTTTGCACAAAAATTCCACAGAAACCTGTATGGCTCAACAATGGAAGATAAAAGATCTCATGCTGTGTGTGTTCACACTAGAAATAGATTGTAACTTCTAAAACGGAAAGTCAATAAATTCGTTACCCCGTGTCTGATCACGTGGTACGGGTTTTTACCAACCCGAAGCCTGCCGTATCCCATACGGCTGGCTTCGGGTAGGTAAAAACCCGTACCACGTGATCAGACACGGGGTAACTAATAGTACCCATCAGTACTAAATCAGTAGAGAATTCGGGATCTATCAAGCAAATTTGCATTTTACTCGGCGATCCACGAGCTGCAACTTGGCTTTTTGAGTGCAGGTCTGGAAAATAAAATCAAATATAGAGGTAACATGCCTGTAGCGCCAAGTGGGGTAAGGGGCAACTGTTAAGGCGTCCAGACCCCGTTAGGGGTTCGGGGTTTTTGGAGTTTTAAGAAAGCCTAGGTTGACCTATCGATACTTCTGAGCAGAAAGTCATGGGAAGGCTTTTGGTACGGGCATCCGACGATGGTGGAGGTGGCAAGAGCATGTAGTTGCATTACTCACCAAGTTCCATTCTTATAAAAAAACCCACTTGTTCCAGTTTGTTGGTTTTCTACCGGTCTTTCCTGCATCGTGGTGGTCACGACTATCTTTGGAGAAAAAAAATGCACCATGCACTCAGAAATACAGGTAATAATTTACCCAAATTGTAAGGAAATAATTGATTAGATATTGTGAAGAAAATGCAGAAATACAAGAGAATGCTTCTCCTTGCGCTAATTTAACCCTTTGCCCAACGTAACGGCCAAAACTGGCCAGCGCTATTTACAAAAATCGCCATTTACTTTTCATTATTTTCTTCACCTTTTGTCTCAAAAACATAGGTTATGGCCACTCTTTGGAACGAGCTCGTTCCAAAGAGGGATCATAACCTATGTTTTTGAGACAAAAAAATGAAAAAATTAGTTATTCAAGAATTTTGTTTGCAAGTGTCGTCCGCTTTTCATGTTAGGTAAAGGGTTAAAACAGTTTTCTGGGGAGGACAAGACCTCCCGCTTGTTGCATCGCACGCTCGCCGGGCTCATTCTACACATTGTCCCATGCCCCGTCCTCGCTCTCAGCGCCCTGAACATGGCGATGCATTCAGTTGGTATCTTACCTGAATGGCAGTTTCGATGGGAGTAAACCCAGCTTTGTTCTTGCTATCGCATAATACAGGGTACTGTTGTAACAGTCTTGAGGTAGCATCACACGACGAACTGAGAACAGCTAAATGCAACAAGGTATTACCATCATCCGTTTTAAAATCAGGACCTATTTCAATTTCATTCTCACAACTTTCAACATTTTTCATCTCCTGTCCTAAGTTTGATGACGATGTGTACTTCGAGTGAGCAACTGAGGATTTTGCGGGCAATTTTTCTGACTTCGAAGCTGCGTTTTCAAACGCATTTGTTTTCACGAGAATTGCTCCAGTTAATCTTGAACTAGTATCACTTCTATCTTTGACTTTCGTTTTCTTTCCGAAGAATGACCCGATGAAATTTTTCTTAGAAGATCCAGCCGTATTCTCAGAATCAGTGTCGCTCACAAGTTTCTCTTGGCTTTCTGATCTATTTGCCATTGACTGTTCTTTCTTCATACACGAGCTCTGAAAGTTTAACAAAAATATTTCTGTCAGAATAGAAATTCCGTGTGTTATAAGTAACTTTACATCTCCTTACATCCAAACAAAAGGCCCCTGACTGATTCCTATACAATGCGGAAGAGAGTGTTCGCTGCATGTAAAACATAGTTATATAAAAGGGGGACCCATACCAGTTAATTTGTCGGAAATGTGCAGATGTCTCGCCCTACTATACTTCCACATTCGCCAAATCACACATTAACCCTTAACCTAACACGAAAAGCAAACGACACTTGTTAATGAAATTCTTGAATAATTAATTTTTGACTTTTTGCGACAACACCAGAGCTTATGACCCCTCATTGGAACGAGCTCAACGAGCTCGTTCCAATGAGGGGTCATAAGCTATGGTTTGAGACAAAAAATGAAAATATAATGAAAATTGAATGGTGATTTTTTGTGAATAGTGTTGGCCGGTTTTGGCCGTTACTTTGGGTAAAGGGTTAAATGTCATCAATTTGTCCATTAGAAACAAGAATTACAATTTGGCTCAACCGGATTAGACATCTAAAAGTCATCGGCGTCGAGCTCGTTCCAATGAGGGGTCATAACCTGTGTTTTTGAGACAAAAAATGAAAAAAATTAGTTATTCAAGAATTTTTTGGCAAGTGTCGTCTGCTTTTAATGTTAGGTAAAGGGTTAAATAGAGCAAAATGTGGTATTGTGTAAGCCACAGCGGAATATCGATAGTAGAATTTATTTTTTGGCTTCAAAAGGCAGGTAGTTTGATAAAATCTGAAGAGTATTTTTTGTTGGTATTTCAGCGTATACGGTGAATAGATTACCGGACAACTGCCAGATCGGCTAATTCTCTCTTGATTGCGAAGCAGTGCCTTTATAGTGGGAACGCCTCTTCCAATATCACGGTGATAGTAGAGACCAAGGAAATTCCAAGGGAGCGCGGTGGCTCAGTGGTAGACTGTTGGACTTCTATGCTAGAGGTCCCGAGTTCGATCCCCGTCCGGGACGACCCGCGTTGTGTCCTTAGGCAAGGCACTTTATCCCGGCTGCCTACATGGGGACACTATGACGCTGTGTACTAATGCGTACTACGCGTCGATGGTGCACATACTTGAGCAGAGCTTGAACAGAGTTAGAATGTTGAGGAGCTGACAGTTGTTCATCGATGCTCGGTGGTTCTCTCTGGGTATTCCGGCTTCCTCCATCCGTAAAACTGTCACGGCCGCAATTAGCCGTTGTGCATAAGTATGTGACCTTAAACACCAATAAATAATAATAATAATAAGGAATTTCCAACCGACGTTAATGACGCAATACATTGTAGCTACGTGTGTTGCATTGCAGCAGAAAGGTATCCCTCCACTTCAAAAAATTCTTCCAAGATTTGAAGAATCCATTGAAGCAATGGCTCCATAAGCAACGTTTTGTTGCAGCATTTCCTTTACTGGTAAGGTGACAAGTGTAGAGGTGTTAGCGGTTTTTGCTGAAAGCTACTCTCGGTGACACGTTATCAATTCGAATTCGTCGCACTCCACAATCATACATCTCTCTTTCATCATACTTGAGTATGGAAGATGGCTAGGACAAATGCGATGAGGTTCACAGGGAAAATACATTACATATACACTATAGAATTATTAGTCTCCAGTGGTACAACAGAATATAATAAAACGAGCAGGTGTTAAAAGCAGGCCTGGAAATCACCCGCGAACAACAGTTTAGGTTGCGTGTGGGTTACGTCAGTTGCAAAATACACGAACGAACTACAGGTTACTTCAAAATAATACAACATAACTTTATTAACCCTTTATCCAACGTAACGGCAAAAACCGGCCAGCGCTATTCACAAAAATCGTCAATTAATTTTCATTTTTTGTCTCAAAAACATAGGTTATTACCCCTCTTCGGAACGAGCTCGTCGAGCTCGTTCCGATGAGGGGTCATGACCTATGTTTTTGAGACAAAAAATGAAAAAAAAATTAGTTATTCAAGAATTTTGTTTGCAAGTGTCATCTGCTTTACGTAAAGGGTTAAATAACTCATCTCGCATGAATTACCAAGAATACTTGGCAATCTTTTGGAACTATCCCGACTCAAAGGTTGAGTATTGCATCCACATATGAATAGAATTGCATGCTGTTTCCAAGTTAACCCTTTGAACCAAGAGGCCGCTTTCCACCCCAGGAACATGATACTTCATAATTTCATTAAGTAGGATGGCTGTAAAGTGAGGAAGTGGTGTAGACCAATCAATATTTTCAACGTGCAACCAGAATGCTGCACGTTGAACATATTAATTGGTCTACTCCCAATTAATGAACATGGACTCTTCCTGTTGCTGCCATTGAACGGACATGGAAGATTCCACCAGGGTTCAAAGGATTAAAAGAATTTCCGCCAAAATAAATAGCAACAATGAAGCGAGATCTCGCGTTAGTTCTTGATATTTATGTAGACGGAAATCTCGTTAGAACGTAAAAAAGGATGACTGCCGTAGTACAAACAGAGAAGGCGTCGAAATATCACAACACCCTTTTCCCTGTGTGTTGCCACCATTATACATGACGCAACCTGCCATCAGGTTATGATATAAGCCCTTTATTTCCAGGCTTGTAAAAGAGTTTATGGGCGTTGAAGCTTGTGTTCTTTTTGTTTTTGGTTTCGCTCTTTACATAATAAGGATTGAGGATGAAGAGTTACATAACTATAAGCAGGGAGATGCCTGACATAATCTGTAAGTTTTTTGTCGAGTCCCTTCTTTGGTAGGCAGACGACTTACATAAGCTGTAATATTTCTGTTGAAGTCCTTCTATAGTAAGGAGACGACTTGTATAAGCTGTAAGCTTTCTATTGAATGCCTTCTTTAGTAGGGAGACGACTTACATAAGCTGTAGGCTTTCTGTTGAATCCCTTCTTTAGCAGAGAGACGACTTATATAAGCTGTAGGCTTTCTGTTGGATTCCTTATTTAGCTGGGAGACGTCTTACGTAAGGTATAAGATTTCTATTGAATCCCTTCTTTAGTAGGGAGACGACTTACATAAGCTGTATGCTTTCTGCTGAATCCCTTCTTTAGCAGAGAGACGACTTATATAAGCTGTAGGCTTTCTGTTGGATTCCTTATTTATCTGAGAGACGTCTTACGTAAGGTATAAGATTTCTATTGAATCCCTTCTTTAGTAGAGGGACGACTTACATAAGCTGAAGGCTTTCTGCTGAATCCTTTCTTTAGACGACTTTCGTAAACTGTACGCTTTCTGTTTAATCTCTCCGTTAGTCGGGAGACGACTTACATAATCTGTAAGCTTTCTGTTGAATTCGTTCTTTAGCAGGGAGACGACCTATATAAGCTGTAAGCTTTCTGTTGAATCCCTTCTTCAGTAGGGAGACAACTTACATAAGCTGCAAGCTTTCTGTTGAATACCTTCTTTAGTAGGGAGACGACTTGCGTAAACCGTAAGATTTCTGTTGAATTCCTTCTTTTGTAGGGGGACGACTTACATAAGCTGTAAGCTTTCTGTTGAATCCCTTCTTTAGTAGGGAGACGACTTACATAAGCCGTAAGCTTTGTGTTGAACCCCTTCTTTAGTAGGGAGACGACTTACATAAGCCGTAAGTTTTCTGTTGAATCCCTTCGTTAGTCGGGAGACGACTTACATAAGCCGTAAGCTTTCTGTTGTATCCCTTCTTTAGTAGGAAGACGACTCACATAAGCCGTAAGCTTCTTTAGTAGGGAGACAACTCGCATAAGCCGTAAGCTTTCTGTTGAATCCCTTCTTTAGTAGGGGGACGACTTACATAGGCCGCAGGCTTTCTATTGAATCCCTTCTTTAGTAGGGAGACGACTCACATAAGCCGTAAGCTTTCTGTTGAATCCCTTCTCTAGTAGAGAGACGACATACATGAATCCCTTCTTTAGTAGGGAGACAACTCACATAAGTCGTAAGCTTTCTGTTGAATCCCTTCTTTAGTAGGGGGACGACTTACATAGGCCGTAGGCTTTCTATTGAATCCCTTCTTTAGTAGGGAGACGACTTACATAGGCCGTAGGCTTTCTATTGAATCCCTTCTTTAGTACGGAGACGACTTACATAAGCCGTAAGCTTTCTGTTGAATCCCTTCTTTAGTAGGGAGACGACTTACATAAGCTGCAATCTTTCTGTTGGATCCCTTCTTTAGTAGGAAAACGACTTACATAACCTGTAACCTTTCTGTTGGATCCCTTCTTTAGTAGGGAGACGACTTACATAAGCTGTAAGCTTTCTATTGAATCCTTTCTTTAGTAGGGAGACAACTTACATAAGCAGTAAACTTTCTGTTGAATCCCTTCATTAGTAGGGAGACGACTTACATACT
Organism: Pictodentalium vernedei; assembly: GCA_031216915.1. Taxonomy (NCBI): domain Eukaryota; kingdom Metazoa; phylum Mollusca; class Scaphopoda; order Dentaliida; family Dentaliidae; genus Pictodentalium; species Pictodentalium vernedei. The sequence continues at coordinate 72,145,581 of CM062292.1, read as the reverse complement.
ACTTGACTCGGCAATTTGGCATTCGCCATGCACTCATTGCATTGTAAACTGCTGTATCTAGCATTGTTACTTTTTACTTTTCTATTTTGTAATGTATACATTCATACAGCACCATCATTAAATAAAAAGTGTTTAAACAAACAAAACAATTGAGGACAGTGGCTGCAATTTTTCTTCGATAATTAAGAAGAGACACTGGTCATCCACAGCAGCAACGTGAGTCTCCAACAATACCACAGAGTATGATAAGGGGCACAAACTTTCAATCTACCAGTCAAGGAATTCAACGCTATTATGGCGTGGGGTCGGTCTACCCTTGATTAGTCCATCGCCTGTGTTTAGAGTCACGAGTCTGGAAAAATTCAGGTGGTTAGAAAAGCGAATCGACGGTTCGCTTCTCCGTCCAACTGAAATATTCCAGACGATTGAAACCAAAATATACCACAAACATTCATTTTTCTCTGATTCAACGCAAGATATGTTTCTCAATCGAGACTTGATTTAATTAAATCTTACCAAAACTAATGGACACGTTTGTTTACTAAAGAATTCTGAATGAAGACTCCATGAACATACATACAAGTTTTGTATTCCATTTATATAAAATCGATGATATTGGGTGTAACCTTTTACCTAAAAGGAAAAATACACGTTGATTGTTTTTTTTAAATTTAAATTTCATATTTTTGTTTCAGAAACAGAGCGCATGACCTCTGTTCCAATCAGGGGCACAAGCTATGTTTTAGAGGCCAAAAAAAAAAAAAAAAAATAAAACTTCAATGCCGATTTTCGTGTATAATGGTGGCAAGATATGACCGTTAAGTTATGTAAAGAGGCAATTGGATATTTGCACCTTGATTTGGACTATGAAATGTTATAAGCCAACTTACATCGAGAATCGTAGCATTGTTTTCAAAGCACTGCGAGATGGAATCATCAATCGGGAAATCTCGAACATACCGTTCAAGATCTTCATCATTAGTAATGTTGTTGGATGAGTTGGTGTTAAAACGTTTTTTCGATGATTTCATTGTCAGCACATCTGAAATGAAAAATAGGAATATGTTAACTCCTTCGACACCCATATCGTTCAATGGTATACAATTTAGAGCGGAATGGGAGAATCTACTTTGTTTTTATAGCGATGTTTCGTATCAATTTAACCCAACAACCCCCAGAATGCGATGGGAGGGGAATAGCAGGGTTTGTAAAATTAGTACGGCCCATCCCCTTGGGGGCCACTATGATCAAAGCGTAAAAAAGCGGTGCTGAGACGGGTTGGATCGAGTCAAAACCAGGAGGACGTCATAAAATTTCCATATGAACTCACATTTTTATACGAAACTTCACAGAGCGTAGAAAAGTTTTTATCTGTTGGCTCACATATACTAACCGAAAAAAGAAAGCAAATTCAGTTTTGGTAATATAATGTTTTTTGTCCGTAGACCAAATGCAGTAAAATTTGACGCATAGCTACCTCAGTGTACTGTCTAAAAAGCCTTCGGTTAAAATCCAGTTAACCATAACCATATGCGACGCTGCCTGTCAGGGACACCTGAGGCCCCGTAAGGCCTGGGCTGACGTGGGGTTATTTAGTCCCGCTGATGAAGTTGCGGGAAAATTAGAGCAATGTGGAGGGTCGGAATCCAAAGGTCGCGAACTGAGTTAGACCGACGCCGTGATTCCTTCTCTGCCAAATTGGCCTGAAATAGGTTCGATTTCCGTTAGGTGTGATTCCTAATCACTTCAGGCTGCGTAATGGAAAGAATGATTTAAAGTAACAACGATTCTTTTATTTACACATAAAAATAAAGCCGTTTCAATATTTCAACAATCAACAATTCGATTCTTTTCACAGAAATTTGGTTGCTACGGTTAAATAATTCTAAACAATCATATAGTCATTCTATAGACCTGTACTGGCACTATAGTCTACACACTGGAAATGTTAATACCGTGAGCTCGCCATAAGAGCTTCACAAATCTGAAATGTTATTACTGTGAGCTCGCCATAAGAGCTTCACCCGCTTAGGCTCAAATGTCAACGTCTGCGCGTAACTGTACCTCTGGCTGTCGGAGGGTTCCGACCAGCAATGTTCGTCATCTATAAAGCCACCGTACTTCTGATTTGGGTCAGATATTGTCTACTCATACCTTATGTGCCTTTTGAAAGTCCTCCGTGAAAGTCCTATTGAAATATTCACCGTTCCTGGTTGAATTCACGATTCACAAATGCCCCTTTTTGTGCTAGGGCGAAATTGTCACTCACACCGATCTCCAGTCGGTATTACGATGCTTCGACAGCAAAACAAACTACCCAGAACGCAATCAGTCTGACGCTTCAAAGGGTTAATACGCACAATACAATTAACCTACACTTCTGACTATTGCAGGCTGATACCTGCTACTCGACAATCTAAACTTTAACGTTCCACCTGGGGTGTTCCTTCTCACGAATTCGGCCCGTAGCCGCCTATCAACGTTAAGCTAAATCAATCATGGAATGCCCTCTCTGGCGATTCCAGCCGTTTCAGGGTCCTGTGATCGAAGGTACCCTTATGCCAGGAAACAGAGTCCGCCTGTCCTGGACTTCACCAACGTGTGTGTGACCCCAAGTGTGTGTCTAATGCTCTGCTCTTCAAGGTATATGTACTTTTTACCCTAAACTGTCAGGTGGACCGACGCTCATCTGTCCACCTGTCAAAACGGTGGGAGATGACATATATCGAAACAGAATCAATACAAGTCATCTCGCGCGTGACTTAACGGTGATTTCACTTGTCGAGAAAACCGATTCGTTCTTGCCATTATTGCTACCCAATGATCAGGTGACGATACGATAGACTTTTCTATCGTTTTAGAATCTCGTTTCTTAATTGGCCGTGACGATATCTTGCCACCAACTGATTACGTCTCGTAAGACTCGCGACTACTGTATAAATTAAATGAGATTAGACCTTATCCAACATACCGTTTCTCCCCTGGGTCCCTGCGCTAAAGCTGGATATACACCACATGTGTTTTTTCCATGTCCAGCTTTGCAGAGAGGTGAAATTCAAGTAGGGTTTTCGCCTTGATGCGGAATATATTTTGAACTTACAATATCTTTAAATATGAGGCCCCTTGCCCCTATATTTAGGCTGGTTTTGACCTGACAACTCCCTTCCCGAGAGAAACACCCCGTGTATCTCTTAAAACACAAGGGGCAAAGCCACGCACGCTCGCCTCTCACACCTTTTTACAATCTACCCATCATGTTCAAGACTACAGAACTGTGCCCTAGTGGTCGTGGGGTTCATGACCGGGCTCATGCGTCGGCCATACCGATTCCCACGACACACTCGCTACCACGTGCTCCCGTCTTGCGGGTTTACATATGATATGGGGAGTAGCCTTATCCTTAGATTTGCAGCACTCTCTCTCTCTAATACTATATATTTACACCTAGACATACACATTTTTATACACATTCGCCCATTTTGCAAATAGTTCACTTGGCACTCACTCCGACGAGTAACACCGTCCGCGCCTTTGCGCTAGATGGGTTAATTCCAACGGAGTGTATCTTCGCCTCCCACTCCCCTATGTCTTGTGAAGGGGCAAACGACCCTTGCATTATGTTGAGCCTCACCCTCGCAAAGCTCAACCAGGGGATTAAAGTCGTGCCTCACACACTCACACATTCAACACACAGATTTCCCGACCGCGCCTTTGCGACAAACGGGGTTAGTGTGCCTCACACTCACAAAACTCGACACACAGGCTTCCCGTTCACGCACATGCGACGAACGGGGCAGTGTATCTCACATTCGCACTCACAAACAACTCTAGTCAGCAGTCAGAGCAATAATAATACTAAAATAAGAAAATTCCTTCCGGGCCTTAACACCGAGTTTACGAAACCCATCACCTCACCCACAAAAATATTTGCGACTGGAGCCCCCGTCCCAGACACCAGGCCCACAGCCACCCAACTATTGCTTCTTTATAACCACCGACCATTGGTAGGGGCCCGGTTCCCAGTATCCCTTTGGGTAACCCTTGATACACCCCTACTTCTCGCCCCGTTATTTCTACGGGTATTCCACCAGAGTCCCCATACCCTGTCATTGTCGCATTCCCAAGAGCTTCCCTTGGCGCTATATCCCCCCGGCTCACTCGTCCCGGCGATTACCTTCGTTCGAACGACACTGGCCGCCCTTGGCCCTTGTGCCGTCGACCCTCCGGTCCATTGCGACGACTTCTTGCTCACCTTGGGCGCAGTGCGCCCCCGGTACTCCCTGCGTGGCCTCCGCCACCTAAGATGCTTCTCCTTTGATTTGTGGACCCTTTCCTCGGCCCCCTGGGCGCCCACCTTAGCGGTCCCATCCACTTTAACACCCTCAACTTGTGTTGACCCGTGCCCTCTCAATTCTGGGGTAGTTTGCCCAGCCATTTGCGTGGGTCTGGCCTCCCCTCTCCACACAGGTGACACCGACTTCTTGGGGCGCTCAACTCCCCCACATAAATTTGCTTGAGGGTTCTTCCCCAATGGGTTCCCTTGCTGTTTGGCGTTTAGCCTGGACCGCCTGCGGCTCCTTCTCCCTAATTGGACAGGAGTCGTCCCTACTGAAACTTTCCGACATTTCGTCGTGTAGGGGCCATCCCCTGGACCATCGGATTGGTTCCCCCTGGGAACCTTCCCTTCCTTACTCAGTACGTTACCGAGTGCAACCGCCTGGGGTCCTTGCCCACCGACTTGAACTTCCTTTGCCCTCGTTGGGCCCTCACTTGGCCCCTTACCCCAGGGCCATAACTCATCAGGGCTTGCCCTCACCCCTGGGATATTACCTATGACCAGGTCATACACAGATGATTCAATGCACATGGCTTCCACTTCGCCACAATGAAATGGGGTATCCACCGTTATCCTCGCGATGGGGAACCTTCTAACGGTCCCATCTATCAAAATAAACAAATGGTCGCGCCCCAACAATTGCTTGTCGTCAACGAGTTGCCTTCTAACCGCTGCAGAGGAGCACCCAGAATCACGGAGCAGACGGATCTTCCTTTGTCCCACGTACCCTGGGTACACTGCATGTTAACCTTATCCTGCGAAGTTGTGAATCTCTCACACATGCCACTTATTATCGGGACAACCTTCCCGCCTTCCAGCCTTAATTCTCCCTCTTGTATACATTCCCGGAGGGGACTGTGTTCTGGACCGATAGTTTGACAGAACGCTGCCGTCTGTCTACTGGGCCCTGGATCTACGCGGTCACCTTGCTTCAAACCCCTTGGTGCTGCGTTTCCGACCCCCTGCTGAGGTGGTCTAATGTTTCCAGTGGTCCTAACCTGCTTCTGCTAACAGTCCCTGGCAATATGACCCCGCTTGTTGCAGATAAAACAAGTGGTGTCCTTGGGAGTGCTCCCCCTCCGGCTGGTCTGCGACGCAGGCGGATTGGGGTGGTGTTGCCTTACGGGTGCCATTGCCAACCCGTTTGCCCCACTCTTAGCCGATTTGGGTGCGTCTACACTCCCACCGTGGGCCTCGATGTAGCGTTCTGCCACAGTTGCCATCTCATCATAGGTGGGCGGACCCCTTTCCTTGATGAACAGGCCCAACTCCTTGGAGCATGTAGTTAAAAACTGCTCCCGGAGAAATAGATCTCGCAGGGCTCCATATGACTCATTCACTTCTGCGAGATCAGTCCAGCGGTCAAAGTACCGCCTAGATCGGGCAAAATACTGAGGTACTGTTTCTCCCTTCTTCTGCTTAATTTCTCGGAACTTGGTCCGGAATCCTTCTTCAGTGAGCTGGTATCTCCGAAGGATGGCATTCTTCAGCTCACTGTAGTCGTTAAGAAGTGCAGGAGGCATACTGGTATAAGCCTCGAGGGCTTTACCTGACAACAAAGGGCTCAAGCACATAGCCCATGTGTCTTCTGGCCACATTTGACTGGAGGCAAAACGCTCGAACCTCTTCAAGTACGAGTCCAAGTCATCTATGTTTTCATTAAAATGAGCGAGGTGGGGGCGTGGGGCATGAATTGCTACCCCTGCACTCCCATCCCCTGAGCGCCGACTTTCATTCTCCACATCGGCCCTTGCTCTGAGGAGCTCTAATTCTCTCTCGTGCCTCTGTTGTTCGAGCTCCCGTTCTGCCTCCCTTGCTAATTGGGCTTCCCTCTCTCACGCCTCTCTCGCCTCTCTCGCATCTTTCTCTCTCTCCCTTTCTAACTGAATCTCTCGCTCTTTTGCCTCTCTTGCGTCTTTCTCACGCTCTCGTTCTAATTGGGCTTCCCTCTCTCTCGCCTCATTTGCTAATTGAATCTCTCTCTCTTTCGCCTCTCTTGCGTCTTTCTCACGCTCTCGTTCTAATTGAATCTCTCGCTCTTTTGCCTCTCTTGCGTCTTTCTCACGCTCTCGTTCTAACTGGATCTCTCGCTCTTTTGCCTCTCTTGCGTCTTTCTCACGCTCTCGTTCTAATTGGGCTTCTCTCTCCCTTGCGTCATTACGTAAGGCAATCTCCTTAGCCTCACGTTTCTGTTCATCTTTAACGAACTTATGAAGTTCGGCCCCCTCAAGGCCCATTTCCTTGCCTAATGATACCAGTTGGGCGAGGGGTGTAACAACATCCATTTTGATTTTTTCTTTCTATCTTCAACACTCGTCAGAAAGAATGAAGAAGGAAAAGAAAGGAAGAAAAAAAAATATGGCAATTAATCCTAATTTACCTGTGTAATTTAACGTAATTAAACGCCCCAAATATTCTGAAACCTACCGCAGTCATAGTGGCTACTAAGTATCCTCTTGGGGACCACTGTATTGCGATATTAAACCCTTGAACGGCATCAGCTGACCGAAGGCGTCAAAACACAAACAGAACCGCTGTTAAAATAAAACAAAATTTCCATATAGCCATTTTTTACCTTTTAGAAATATCCTGGTTAGAGTTCGCCAATCAATGTCAGGAACACCTGAGGCCCCGTAAGGCCTGGGCTGACGTGGGGTTATTTAGTCCCGCAGATGAAGTTGCGGGAAAATTAGACCAACGTGGAGGGTCGGAATCCAAGGGTCGCGAACTCGGCGCAGGGAGCTGAGTTGGACCGACGCCGTGATTCCTTCTCTGCCAAATTAGCCTGAAATAGGTTCGATTTCCGGTAGGTGTGATTCCTAATCACTTCAGGCTGCGTAATGGAAAGAATGATTTAAAGTAACAACGATTCTTTTATTTACACATAAAAATAAAGCCGTTTCAATATTTCAACAATCAACAATTCGATTCTTTTCACAGAAATTTGGTTGCTACGTTAAAATAATTCTAAACAATCATATAGTCATTCTACAGACCTGTACTGGCACTATAGTCTACACACTGGAAATGTTACTACCGTGAGCTCGCCATAAGAGCTTCACAAATCTGAAATGTTATTACTGTGAGCTCGCCATAAGAGCTTCACCCGCTTAGGCTCAAATGTCAACGTCTGCGCGTAACTGCACCTCTGGCTGTCGGAGGGTTCCGACCAGCAATGTTCGTCATCTATAAAGCCACCGTACTTCTGATTTGGGTCAGATATTGTCTACTCATACCTTATGTGCCTTTTGAAAGTCCTCCGTGAAAGTCCTATTGAAATATTCACCGTTCCTGGTTGAATTCACGATTCACAAATGCCCCCATTTTGTGCTAGGGCGAAATTGTCACTCACACCGACCTCCAGTCGGTATTACGATGCTTCGACAGCAAAACAAACTACTCAGAACGCAATCAGTCTGACGCTTCAGAGGGTTAATACGCACAATACAATTAACCTACACTTCTGACTATTGCAGGCTGATACCTGCTACTCGACAATCTAAACTTTAACGTTCCACCTGGGGTGTTCCTTCTCACGAATTCGGCCCGTAGCCGCCTATCAACGTTAAGCTAAATCAATCATGGAATGCCCTCTCTGGCGATTCCAGCCGTTTCAGGGTCCTGTGATCGAAGGTACCCTTATGCCAGGAAACAGAGTCCGCCTGTCCTGGACTTCACCAACGTGTGTGTGACCCCAAGTGTGTGTCTAATGCTCTGCTCTTCAAGGTATATGTACTTTTTACCCTAAACTGTCAGGTGGACCGACGCTCATCTGTCCACCTGTCAAAACGGTGGGAGATGACATATATCGAAACAGAATCAATACAAGTCATCTCGCGCGTGACGTAACGGTGATTTCACTTGTCGAGAAAACCGATTCGTTCTTGCCATTATTGCTACCTAATGATCAGGTGACGATACGATAGACATTTCTATCGTTTTAGAATCTCGTTTCTTAATTGGCCGTGACGATATCTTGCCACCAACTGATTACGTCTCGTAAGACTCGCGACTACTGTATAAATTAAATGAGATTAGACCTTATCCAACATACCGTTTCTCCCCTGGGTCCCTGCGCTAAAGCTGGATATACACCACATGTGTTTTTTCCATGTCCAGCTTTGCAGAGAGGTGAAATTCAAGTAGGGTTTTCGCCTTGATGCGGAATATATTTTGAACTTACAATATCTTTAAATATGAGGCCCCTTGCCCCTATATTTAGGCTGGCTTTGCCCTGACAACTCCCTTCCCGAGAGAAACACCCCGTGTATCTCTTAAAACACAAGGGGCAAAGCCACGCACGCTCGCCTCTCACACCTTTTTACAATCTACCCATCATGTTCAAGACTACAAAACTGTGCCCTAGTGGTCGTGGGGTTCATGACCGGGCTCATGCGTCGGCCATACCGATTCCCACGACACACTCGCTACCACGTGCTCCCGTCTTGCGGGTTTACATATGATATGGGGAGTAGCCTTATCCTTAGATTTGCAGCACTCTCTCTCTCTCTAATGCTATATATTTACACCTAAACATACACATTTTTATACACATTCGCCCATTTTGCAAATAGTTCACTTGGCACTCACTCCGACGAGTAACACCGTCCGCGCCTTTGCGCTAGATGGGTTAATTCCAACGGAGTGTATCTTCGCCTCCCACTCCCCTATGTCTTGTGAAGGGGCAAACGACCCCTGCATTATGTTGAGCCTCACCCTCGCAAAGCTCAACCAGGGGATTAAAGTCGTGCCTCACACACTCACACATTCAACACACAGATTTCCCGACCGCGCCTTTGCGACAAACGGGGTTAGTGTGCCTCACACTCACAAAACTCGACACACAGGCTTCCCGTTCACGCACATGCGACGAACGGGGCAGTGTATCTCACATTCGCACTCACAAACAACTCTAGTCAGCAGTCAGAGCAATAATAATAATAAAATAAGAAAATTCCTTCCGGGCCTTAACACCGAGTTTACGAAACCCATCACCTCACCCACAAAAATATTTGCGACTGGAGCCCCCGTCCCAGACACCAGGCCCACAGCCACCCAACTATTGCTTCTTTATAACCACCGACCATTGGTAGGGGCCCGGTTCCCAGTATCCCCTTGGGTAACCCTTGATACACCCCTACTTCTCGCCCCGTTATTTCTACGGGTATTCCACCAGGGTCCCCATACCCTGTCATTGTCGCATTCCCAAGAGCTTCCCTTGGCGCTATATCCCCCAGGCTCACTCGTCCCGGCGATTACCTTCATTCGAACGACACTGGCCGCCCTTGGCCCTTGTGCCGTCGACCCTCCGGTCCATTGCGACGACTTCTTGCACACCTTGGGCGCAGTGCGCCCCCGGTACTCCCTGCGTGGCCTCCGCCACCTACGATGCTTCTCCTTTGATTTGTGGACCCTTTCCTCGGCCCCCTGGGCGCCCGCCTTAGCGGTCCCATCCACTTTAACACCCTCAACTTGTGTTGACCCGTGCCCTCTCAATTCTGGGGTAGTTTGCCCAGCCATTTGCGTTGGTCTGGCCTCCCCTCTCCACACAGGTGACACCGACCTCTTGGGGCGCTCAACTCCCCCACATAAATTTGCTTGAGGGTTCTTCCCCAATGACCCCATTGGGTTCCCTTGCTGTTTGGCGTTTAGCCTGGACCGCCTGCGGCTCCTTCTCTCTAATTGGACAGGAGTCGTCCCTACTGAAACTTTCCGACATTTCGTCGTGTAGGGGCCATCCCCTGGACCATCGGATTGGTTCCCCCTGGGAACCTTCCCTTCCTTACTCGGTACGTTACCGAGTGCAACCGCCTGGGGTCCTTGCCCACCGACTTGAACTTCCTTTGCCCTCGTTGGGCCCTCACTTGGCCCCTTACCCCAGGGCCATAACTCATCAGGGCTTGCCCTCACCCCTGGGATATTACCTATGACCAGGTCATACACAGGTGATTCATGGCTTCCACTTCGCCACAATAAAATGGGGTATCCACCGTTATCCTCGCGATGGGGAACCTTCTAACGGTCCCATCTATCAAAATACACAAATGGTCGCGCCCCAACAATTGCTTGTCGTCAACGAGTTGCCTTCTAACCGCTGCAGAGGAGCACCCAGAATCCCGGAGCAGACGGATCTCCCTTTGTCCCACGTACCCTGGGTACACTGGCATGTTAACCTTATCCTGCGAAGTTGTGAGCCTCTCACACATGCCACTTCTTATCGGGACAACCTTCCCGCCTTCCAGCCTTAATTCTCCCTCTTGTATACATTCCCGGAGGGGACTGTGTTCTGGACCGATAGTTTGACAGAACGCTGCCGTCTGTCTACTGGGCCCTGGATCTACGCGGTCACCTTGCTTCAAACCCCTTGGTGCTGCGTTCCCGACCCCCTGCTGAGGTGGTCTAATGTTCCCAGTGGTCCTAACCTGCTTCTGCTAACAGTCCCTGGCAATATGACCCCGCTTGTTGCAGATAAAACAGGTGGTGTCCTTGGGAGTGCTCACCCTCCGGCTGGTCTGCGACGCAGGCGGATTGGGGTGGTGTTGCCTTACGGGTGCCATTGCCAACCCGTTTGCCCCACCCCTAGCCGATTTGGGTGCGTCTACACTCCCACCGTGGGCCTCGATGTAGCGTTCTGCCACAGTTGCCATCTCATCATAGGTGGGCGAACCCCTTTCCTTGATGAACAGGCCCAACTCCTTGGAGCATGTAGTTAAAAACTGCTCCCGGAGAAATAGATCTCGCAGGGCTCCATATGACTCATTCACTTCTGCGAGATCAGTCCAGCGGTCAAAGTACCGCCTAGCTCGGGCAAAATACTGAGGTACTGTTTCTCCCTTCTCCTGCTTAATTTCTCGGAACTTGGTCCGGAATCCTTCTTCATTGAGCTGGTATCTCCGAAGGATGGCATTCTTCAGCTCACTGTAGTCGTTAAGAAGTGCAGGAGGCATACTGGTATAAGCCTCGAGGGCTTTACCTGACAACAAAGGGCTCAAGCACATAGCCCATGTGTCTTCTGGCCACATTTGACTGGAGGCAAAACGCTCGAACCTCTCCAAGAACGAGTCCAAGTCATCTGTGTTTTCATTAAAATGAGCGAGGTGGGGGCGTGGGGCATGAATTGCTACCCCTGCACTCCCATCCCCTGAGCGCCGACTTTCATTCTCCACATCGGCCCTTGCTCTGAGGAGCTCTAATTCTCTCTCGTGCCTCTGTTGTTCGAGCTCCCGTTCTGCCTCCCTTGCCTCCCTTGCTAATTGGGCTTCCCTCTCTCTCGCCTCTCTCGCATCTTTCTCTCTCTCCCTTTCTAACTGAATCTCTCGCTCTTTTGCCTCTCTTGCGTCTTTCTCACGCTCTCGTTCTAATTGGGCTTCCCTCTCTCTCGCCTCATTTGCTAATTGAATCTCTCTCTCTTTCGCCTCTCTTGCGTCTTTCTCACGCTCTCGTTCTAATTGAATCTCTCGCTCTTTTGCCTCTCTTGCGTCTTTCTCACGCTCTCGTTCTAATTGGATCTCTCGCTCTTTTGCCTCTCTTGCGTCTTTCTCACGCTCTCGTTCTAATTGGGCTTCTCTCTCCCTTACGTCATTACGTAAGGCAATCTCCTTAGCCTCACGTTTCTGTTCATCTTTAACGAACTTATGAAGTTCGGCCCCCTCAAGGCCCATTTCCTTGCCTAATGATACCAGTTGGGCGAGGGGTGTAACAACATCCATTTTGATTTTTTCTTTCTATCTTCAACACTCGTCAGAAAGAATGAAGAAGGAAACGAAAGGAAGAAAAAAAAATATGGCAATTAATCCTAATTTACCTGTGTAATTTAACGTAATTAAACGCCCCAAATATTCTGAAACCTACCGCAGTTATAGTGGCTACTAAGTATCCTCTTGGGGACTACTGTATTGCGATATTAAACCCTTGAACGGCATCAGCTGACCGAAGGCGTCAAAACACAAACAGAACCGCCGTTAAAATAAAACAAAATTTCCATATAGCCATTTTTTACCTTTTAGAAATATCCTGGTTAGCGTTCGCCAATCAATGTCAGGAACACCTGAGGCCCCGTAAGGCCTGGGCTGACGTGGGGTTATTTAGTCCCGCTGATGAAGTTGCGGAAAAATTAGACCAACGTGGAGGGTCGGAATCCAAGGGTCGCGAACTCGGCGCAGGGAGCTGAGTTGGACAGACGCCGTGATTCCTTCTCTGCCAAATTAGCCTGAAATAGGTTCGATTTCCGGTAGGTGTGATTCCTAATCACTTCAGGCTGCGTAATGGAAAGAATGATTTAAAGTAACAACGATTCTTTTATTTACACATAAAAATAAAGCCGTTTCAGTATTGCAACAATCAACAATTCGATTCTTTTCACAGAAATTTGGTTGCTACGTTAAAATAATTCTAAACAATCATATAGTCATTCTATAGACCTGTACTGGCACTATAGTCTACACACTGGAAATGTTACTACCGTGAGCTCGCCATAAGAGCTTCACAAATCTGAAATGTTATTACTGTGAGCTCGCCATAAGAGCTTCACCCGCTTAGGCTCAAATGTCAACGTCTGCGCGTAACTGTACCTCTGGCTGTCGGAGGGTTCTGACCAGCAATGTTCGTCATCTATAAAGCCACCGTACTTCTGATTTGGGTCAGATATTGTCTACTCATACCTTATGTGCCTTTTGAAAGTCCTCCGTGAAAGTCCTATTGAAATATTCACCGTTCCTGGTTGAATTCACGATTCACAAATGCCCCTTTTTGTGCTAGGGCGAAATTGTCACTCACACCGATCTCCAGTCGGTATTACGATGCTTCGACAACAAAACAAACTACTCAGAACGCAATCAGTCTGACGCTTCAAAGGGTTAATACGCACAATACAATTAACCTACACTTCTGACTATTGCAGGCTGATACCTGCTACTCGACAATCTAAACTTTAACGTTCCACCTGGGGTGTTCCTTCTCACGAATTCGGCCCCGTAGCCGCCTATCAACGTTAAGCTAAATCAATCATGGAATGCCCTCTCTGGCGATTCCAGCCGATTCAGGGTCCTGTGATCGAAGGTACCCTTATGCCAGGAAACAGAGTCCGCCTGTCCTGGACTTCACCAACGTGTGTGTGACCCCAAGTGCGTGTCTAATGCTCTGCTCTTCAAGGTATATATACTTTTTACCCTAAACTGTCAGTTCGACTGACGCTCATCTGTCCACCTGTCAAAACGGTGGGAGATGACATATATCGAGACAGAATCAATACAAGTCATCTCGCGCGTGACTTAACGGTGATTTCACTTGTCGAGAAAACCGATTCGTTCTTGCCATTATTGCTACCTAATGATCAGATGACGATACGATAGACATTTCTATCGTTTTAGAATCTCGTTTCTTTATTGGCCGTGACGATATCTTGCCACCAACTGATTACGTCTCGTAAGACTCGCGACTACTGTATAAATTAAATGAGATTAGACCTTATCCAACATACCGTTTCTCCCCTGGGTCCCTGCGCTAAAGCTGGATATACACCAAATGTGTTTTTTCCGTGTCCAGCTTTGCAGAGAGGTGAAATTCAAGTAGGGTTTTCGCCTTGATGCGGAATATATTTTGAACTTACAATATCTTTAAATATGAAGCCACTTGCCCCTATATTTAGTCTGGCTTTGCCCTGACACTGCCTGCTTTCAACAGATTGTTCGACAAAGCGTGCATCCGGGGCACTCCCACATGCTATGGGCTTGATAACCATACCACATCGAAGTTTTGAACTGTACACATCGATTGCACAACATTTAATTTCAACTCGATTCAAAAGCAAAATGCTGCGAATGTCCGAAGTTGATAGGGGTTGGGCTGTTGCTCTAATTATGCAGGGCCAATCGCAACGTCGCGTCGCCCAGCAATTTGGGTTTCATGAGTCAACGATAGCGCGTTTAGTTGGGCGTCTCAGAGCCACAGGAAGATTAGCTGACCATACCAGGAGTGAACGTCCATAGCTTTACGTCGCCACGTCAAGATAGAGGCATACGTCTCTCACACCTCCGTAACCGTTTGAGACGGCGACAGAGACGGCGAGTCAGATTGTAGGCACTCATGGTCGCCGAGTGTGTCCAAGAACAGTTAGGAATCGGTTGCAGGAGTTCAATTTAAGGCCACAACTTTCCTACGTTATTGGTCCGCAACTTACACCAAGGCCACATCAAAGTCGATTGCAATGGCTGCGGGCACATGCATCAAATCGGTTTCACTTGGCCCCTCCGGAGACGTGTTATTCACGGACGAGTCTCGGTTCACACAACAACGTTGCTATCGACGTCGAGGTGAGCGATATTCTGTCACGTGCGTTAAGGAAAACGACAGATTCGGGGGAGGGTATTTTATAGTTCGGGGATTTCTCATGGCGTGAAAACACCTCTCGTGGTCATCCAGGGCAACCTTACAGCCGTAAGATATCGGGATCAGGTCACCATGCCTCACGTCCTTCCACTTATCCATGCGCATAATCTTACGTTAAAGCAGGATAATGCGAGGCCGCACGTTGCTAGGGTTTGTCGTGACTTCCTCAACCAAAACAATGCCCCAGTTCTCGATTGCCCACCCTACAGACCAGATTTGTCCCCGATTGAGCATTTGTGGGACGAGCTGGACAGAAGGGCCAGGAAGCGCGTCAACGTCCCAAACAACGTCGCTCAGCTCACGCAGGCCCTTCTTCGGGAGTTGAATAACATTCCACAAAGGACCATAAATAACTTGATGGGGTCAATGATAAGGAGAGTTAGAGCAGCGACTGTAGCCCGGGGTGGGCACACCCACTATTGATTTTGATCAGGAAATGGCGTAGAATACCCACGATTGGACGTTAACCATGCAAACTATGTGTTAAGACAACAAAACTCATCAAAATTTAATCAGTAATGAAGAAATAACATCAAAATCCAAACAATGAAATAATCATCCATAACACATTTGAAATATTTACCACAGAAAAAAAAACTTGCGTTTCTTTTTTCCGCTAGTATATATTTTAACAAGAGTCCACCTAGCAGCGGGGGTGGCTCAGTAGGTATAGGTGCAGGCTGCAAGCCGAGAGGTCCTCAGTTCGAATCCCACCCTCGGCAACCGCGTTGTGTCCTTGGGCAAGACACTTCATCCCCATTGCCCACGTGGGGGCACGATGGCGTTGTGTTCTAAGGCGTACTACACATCGATGGTGCACCTGTCTTCAACCAATGCTAACCCTGCTTGTGTGGAGTTAGTATGTTGGGGAGCTGACAGTTGCTCGCCGTTGATCAGTGGTTATCTCCGGGTACTCCGGCTTCCTCCACCCGTAAAACTGTCGTGGTCATGATTAGCCATTGTGCAGAAATATGTGACCTTAAACGCCAATAAATAAATACCACCTAGCGTAGAATCACACGCCCGTTATATATTACTTGGAGGAAGCCCTGGATGTGTTGATGTGCATTCAGCTTCCATGAGTTGACTTTAATCTGTGGCCACGATGGGCCGGTCGTGAATTATGTAAGCGACAGAGCGTCTAGTGGTGGTACAAATCTTGTGTCAGTTTCATTGTGATTTCTCATTCCAGTAAAAAGTCACGCCCTGGACACGAAGATGTTGATGAACAAGCTGATTCTATGTTGTGACTACCCATCTGTTACCTTAACCTTATAGAATATAATGTGGGCCGGCCATGAATTTTGTGCGCATCATACCCCATTCCAATAAAAGGAAGACTTTGATGTTCATGCTGATCCCAGTTCGTCGCCTGAGTTCCAATGTGTTCTATGTGCCAGTAGGCACATAGAACACATTGGAACTCAGAGGACGAGTTGTCGAGCTCTGTGAGGTCATGGGCCGGTCATGCGTTTTGTACTCGGCACACCCTCTAGTACTTGGATATATGTTGTGTAAGTTTGATTGTGAAGACACCATCCACTCAAACAGTTATGTCCCGGACAGAAAAAGTTGATGTGGATACCGACTCCATGTGTTGAAAACGACCTGGTACTTTGAGCTTTGGGAGCCGATTGTGAATTTTGTACGCGACACACCGTCTAATGTGGAACATGTATTGTGTAAGTTTCATTAAGATAACACCATCCTTTAAAATGTTGTGTCACGGGCACGAAAAATCTGACGTACATGCTGATTCCATGCGTTGACCTCTCTCTATGACCTTGATCTTGGTGAACCGAACGTTAATTTTGCACGAGTCACACCACATTCATAGTGATTTCTCATTCCAGTAAAAATCGCGGTCCAGACACCGACAAAGTTAACGGACGGACGGACGGACGGATTCCCGAACAACGCCATAACATAAACACCCTATTTTTAAAACGGACGTATAAAAACAAACTCGTATAGTTTCTGTCAGTTTGAAAATTAGGCTCGAAGATTATGAGAACAAATTGGAAGGTTCCTAACCTCTGTACAGATTCAGAACTCTTAAGTACAGCACACCCTTTACCAGCTGAATTTTTTCGAATGGGAAACGAAACAGTACGTACTTTGTATGATCTTCTACAGTGTCGGCGCCAAGATTTCAATTTGGGGGGGGGGAGGGGGCTATGTAAGATAGGGTGGGGGTCCAAGGTTGAGATGCCGAAGGCATCTCCCAAACGCCGCAGGCCTGAGCTACAGGAGGATAGGCAGGAGGTACTTCAGCGATCTGAACGTAGTGGCTACCCCCTTGTAAGGGGGTCGCCACTACGTTCAGATCGCTGAACTAGGTAGGAGGGTGTCCCCTTCACATTTGTGGAGTGGGGGTCTGGGGGATGTCCCCAGGGAAAAATTTTCATATTTGGACACCCTGGGAGCGAACTCTGAGCGTTTCTACAAAACGCAGTTTTCTCTGACTTATTGAAAACCACGGTCAGACAGTAATTTGAAGTTTGATATTTTTTTGGGGGGGGGCGTGGGGGGGGGGTTGTCCGCCCCCCCCCCCCCCCTGTGTCGCCGTCACTGATCTTCTATTTGTAAACATACCCTCTAGTTAATGATCGAAGCAAATAGAGCATAAATCAGCAAATAATTTGCCCAGGCATTGCAGATGGCCCCTTATTGCACCCATAGGGCGATAAATAGATCTACAGCTACATAAAGAACGCTGTTACTTAACCGATAAATCAACAATCAAATACACACGAGCGTCATGTAAAGAGTTTTGGCTACTCACGTGCGTGCAAATCGTACAAGCAATTTGAGAACAAAGACAAGATACTTGGTTCCTTATCACTCCGTAAATATATATAATTATTTTCCAATTTTTCAGAAAAAAAGCCAGATTACTCTAAATACAATCAATTTCCTATTAATCCTTCAACAAGATGAAAAGCAGTAAATTCTTAACTAACAATGCATAATTTTTGGCTTTAAAATATAGTTTAGGGCCATTCGTTGGTTCCAATGAGGGGTCATCAGCTATATTTAGAGACAAAATTAAAAAGATAGTAAAATTCGATTGGCGATTTTTGAAGGTGACGCCCATCGTTTTTTTTTTTTTCTTCTTTTGTCGTTGTAACATTAGATAATGGGCTATCCTACAGTAAAAACGTTTTATCCAGAGGAAAGTCCTATATCGTTGAGTAATTGTTTGAAATCATGTACAGAAAACGTGACATTTGACTAAAGAAATAATGTTTTCATTGCATCGAATCGTTCGAACCATAATAGTATAAAACCTTGAACACACGGCCATGCAGTTTTCTCTGACTAATTCAAAATTAAAATCAGTGATGGCGAATAGTTTTGAAACATCGTCTCACAAATTGAGGCCCCAAGAATAGGGCCCTTCGAAGCTTCAAAATTCGTTTCGATTCGAAGTCGTCTCGATGATATTCTATTCGAGTCACGATGAGATCTGACTCGAGACTTGGTGGTAGAAGTGTTCGTGGAAGTTCCGCTTCCGAAACTATTTATTTATTTATTTATTTATTTATTTATTTATTTATTAAGGTTTAACGACACTTTAACATCCAAGGTCATATCGTGTCGGTGACAGTTTTATGGGTGGAGGAAGCCGGAGTACCCGGAGAGAACCACCGAACAACGACGAGCAGCTCCCAGCTCCCCATTATCGCAACTCCACACTGCAGCAAGGCAGGGTTAGATTGATTGAAGACATGCGCACCACTGACGTGCAGAACGCCTTAGTGCATGGCGTCATCGTGCCCCCATGTTGAAAATCGGGGTTAAGTGCCTTGTCCAAGGACACAATGCGGGAGTCCGAATCGATAGCTCAGATCGTCACCCTAACCGGGCTCGACGTTGCTTAACTTCGGTGATGTGACGAGAACCACAACACCACCGCGCTCCCCTCCGAAATTACTTTGAATCCGTTCTGATATTATATTCCTCTTTTTAGATTGACCTTCCCAAACAAAGGAGTCCCCGTTGCAAACTCAAGTTTGTCGCCGTTCAATTTATTTATTAGGGTTTAACGACACTTTCGAGACAAGTGTACCATCGACATGCAGTACGCCACCATGCTCCCACGTGGGTAATCGAGGTGAAGTGCCTTGCCCAAGGACACAACGCAGTCACCCCTGGCTGGGATCCAACCGTGAACCTTTCGGTTTGGAGTGTAATGCGGTAACCATTCACTGTTACCACTGAGCTGTAATGGGGACTGGCAATATTTACGACTGTAATATGGTGCAATATCTACAACACGAAGATGGGTGATATTCGGTCGATTCGAGATTCGAAATCGTCTGTCTGATTCGATTCGATCCGAAATTTTAAATTAGCAGGGCCCTACCCAACAATCAGATAGAGTATATTCTCCAACAACAGTTTATCCCTTTACTCAATGCAGACGATATCAAATTTAATTATTTTATCCCTTTACCCAACGTAACGGCCAAAACCGGCCAGCGCTATTCTCAAAAACCGCCGATTAATTTTCATTATATTTTCATTTTTTGTCTCAAAAACATAGGTTATGACCCCTCTTTGGGACGAGCTCGTCGAGCTCGTTCCAATGAGGGGTCATAACCTATGTTTTTGAGACAAAAATGAAAAAAAATAGTTATTCAAGAATTTTGTTTGCAAGTGTCGTCTGCTTTTCATGTTAGGTAAAGGGTTAAATATTCTTTTTTTCAAACTTTTCAGAACATTTCAACAAAACCGTATCATGTGCCCCCAGCCCCATTGGTTCTAATGAGGTGGCCACATGATATAGTTTTGTTAATTTTTATTTTACATTTGACCAAAATCATATCATACGACCTCTCATTGGAATGCGGGGTCACATGATATGGTTTTGTGGGAACGTTTTTAAGAAAAGATTTGCAACTGCTGAATTTGTCTATTACGTGGGTGGATGAGGTAGATTCATTAGGTAGAGGGTTATATACTCTCGTCGAATGCTATTCGGAATGCACAGGTCTATTAATAATTAACTAGCCAAACTTTCATCGAATGCTTTGGGGGTGGGAGTTGGGGTGGTGAGAAAGACCTTGGGTAATGTTGCATACACATTTTTCAACGATGCGACATCAGATATAATTTTATCTTTCGCAAAGCATCCATGTAGATGCAGGCCATCATCTTTAAAAGTTACTGATATTAACTGTAACTGAAGGTCAACCCTACTGAAGATACCCAGACATACACAAGCGCTCTTGACATGGCTAACCTCTTACCGAACAGAGCTTCTGGGTTATTCTGATCCAACGTTGGTACATGTGGATGTGTCACAGTCGGCCTCATGTTACTTTCACGACGCCTTGCTGCACTGACAGGTGTTTTCCTGAAATATATTTGTTTTAAAATACGTGAATTGATAAATTTATAAAACATATTTTTAGAGATCAAATCACAAAGTCAGAGCAGTCAGTGACGTTGCTTTGTATAACCGAAGTAACAAAAATACGCTCCATGCAAACTGACTTATCGGGTTGTAAAATTCTCTGCCCTGCAACACAACCTCGAGTAACCAGAGAACCACAGTTTTACGTCAATGAATTCGTGAAAAATAAAATGTAGTATAGGGCACGTTAGCCAGATAAATTCCCAAGAACCTTTTACCCGCACGGTTACCGATTATTTGACACAGCCCGTAACCACTGGGACAACGCGTACTTGCATGACACAATTAGAAGATCAAACTTGCGAAAGAAAATTTCCGAATAACTAAGTTTTCATTCTTCAGCACAAAAACATAGCTTCCGTCCTCCTCATTGAAACGAGCTTTGAAGGCAAAATTTCGATAAACAATAAAATTTGAGTCGCGATATTTTTGTTTTACGCTGTCTGTTTAGTGTCATCAATTGGAAGAGCCTGTATTCGTTATTTGGGGGAAGACCAACTAATATTTTCAACGTGCAGCCCCAAGGCTGCACGTTGAAAATCTTGATTGGTCTGCATCACAAATTCACTGAGCAACTATCTACTTCATTATTTCAGGTGGTATCATGATCCTGGTACGGAAAAGCTGGTTAAGATCTCAAGATACTACTGTTAAAGAGGTTTACTGAAAAATAGACTGAATATCAATACCGCCAAAAGAGTATGAGCAACATAGTGCGTTGTCAAGGGGGTTTGTATCGATCATAAAACATCATCAGAATTAATAGCGGGGAATTATGGCGTTGGGGCACAAGCAAGGGTGACAGTTGTCATGGATATCCCTGCACTCTCTGATTTTTCTCAGACTAGTGATGCGGCACACGCCTGCCCAAAGGCGGTTGCACAGCTTACACATCTCAAACTTTTAGCACTCGAATATATCCATAAGCTAATATCCGAGGCACCATCTAAACAGTATGCGTTAGATGTCATTCCGACATGGATATTAAAAGCATGTTTTCCGGAACAGGGTACACCAATTTTAAAACTAGTAAATGCCTCACTACAGTCTGCCGTCTTTCATACAAACATGAAACATGCTTTAGTCAAGCCCCTTCTAAAAAAACATCGCTAGAACCAGGGGTTATGAAAAACTACCGACTAGGGCCAATACAATAAAACATTTACAAAAGTATTTTTTAGAATTCCATTTTCTACCTTAATATAACTCATTAAAATGAATCATTAGCATTATAAAAGATATGACAATTTGCCAACTGGCAAATTGTCATATCTTTGAAAATGCTAATGATTCATTTCAACCTGTTTAAAGTCAGAACTAGAAAATAAAATTCGAGAAAATTCAATTGTAAACGTTGTATAGTATTGGCCCCTGGTCTCTACTCTCGCTTTCCTATCTAAGGTTACTGAGGCGGTGGTTGCCTCTCAATTTACTTCCCATATGGCCATCAAAGGCATAGCCGAAGTCTTCCAGTCTACATACAGGTCGAAATGTAGCACCGAAGGGGCGCTTCTAAGAGTGCAAAATGGCATTCTCTTATTCTGCCTTTCCTGTTAGACTCAAGCGCCGTCCTCTATACCACAGACCATAACATTCTGATTACAGAATTGTAACAAAGAATAGGTCTCACCTGCCATGCGCTTAACTGGTTTGCTTCGTATCTCTCGGGTCACACATAAAGCGTAGTCATTGACGGCAAATCGTCAGAACAAGTTATACTTCGGTTTGGCATCCCCCAAGGGTCCGTGCTAATTCCGTTACTTTATACTATTTATGTTCTCCCTGTTGGTGAAATTATCCGGAGCCATGTCCTTGATTTTCATTTTTACTCTGATGAAACGCGCATGTACATTCATTTCATAGACATGACATAGAATACAGTGCACGTGATAAAATTAATTTTTAGCTTCACTTTATATTGACAGACTGTGAACTAATATTGATATTGATGAAGAAAAAAATGCATTCGAAACATATCCTGATGCAAACCACCACAATGAACAAATTTTGGATGTTTTGGAGAAGAGCTAAAAGGTAATGACTTCCAATACAATGCAAAAAATATTTAATAATAGATTGCCCAATGGGCAAAAGATTCAGTCATAATTTAGCAAGCAGAACAATTGTAGTGGGCGGTGTTGAATCGTACAATGCCTCATTGTAAATTGCTCAAGGCATAGTTTTTGCTTCATCAGAAATAGGAATTTTCCCCTGAACAAACAGCAAATCATTAACAGGTTCGTAACCCTCTCCACTGTGATTCACTCAATGTCATTTACCACAACCCATTGTAAACGTTGTAGAAAACAGTATGTGGGTCAAACACAAAATCCATTTCAAATCCGTGCTGCGCGACAAAAGCATGATATAAAATATAACGCTGGCGCCCCAGAAGTAAAACAATTTTAACCTCCCTGGCCATTCTGTACGTTTTTTAAAATCCATCCAATTGAACAACCACCAATTATCGACACATAAGATGAAACGGGTGAATTTACTTGAATAAACGCGAATCTTTTGGGATCAGTACACGCGTCTGGCCATTTAGTACGAACATATCAGATAGAGAATGCGAGATGGGGGGGGGGGGGGGGTGAGGGGGCGGGGAGGGGGGCATTCATTCCTTTCATTTTAACACACAATGGATTGACCTTGAAACAGCAAAGATACTAAAAGATGATTTCAGTTTAACCAACTCTAAATTAAAGAAATAACCTTTAAATCTACGACCTAGAAAAGAAAATCAGTAAAGAAAGAAAAACAAAAGCTTGTGTAACATCCTTGAAAGGACTAGCTAAACTGGAGCCCAGCAATGGGTACCAATAATTATTGTCCGTCAGTTGAACTAGTTCCTAGGCTCAGCACCTAGTTTAAATCAATTTTGTGGATTTTGGACCTGCTTCATATCCATTAAGTATCAATATATATATTTAAATAACAAAAACCAATATTTAGCCGGTATATTACAAGAACAACACGTCTCATTAGGAAATGCCTGCGCTCTTTTAAGACCTTAAATACACACACAAAGTTCAAATATTTTCCGAACAAGGAAACTGACGTTTACTCTTTTGTGCAGCCGGTTGTGAAGTGCCATCAATGACAACAGTGACCTAACCTTATGGTGTGCAACAACACACTGTCAACCCAAGCTGTACCACGTGTGTAGGTCAATGCAAAAGCCCACAGCATTCTAAATTTGCACGCGACATACTGACACCTGACGATCTACACACACAGACACAAAGGGTGGTGACACCGACACGAGTGTAGTCTTCTGTTCGCGTTAGGCAAAGAACTAGAACCAACCAAGAAATAATAGTTACACTGGGTTAACTTCAGTGTTCGGCGGACTGCCATCCCGCAATGGAGAAATGGGCAATATCTGACGTCCCTAAAACAAAGAGCACCTGAGACTATCTACTGATAAACGAATGTCAAGCAGAAGACATCGGAGGTAAGCACCAACGGACGACGCCATACCAAAACACGACAAATAATCGATAGGAAAATGAAGCAGATGCATATTAAATTCACATGTTCTCTTCGCGCTTTGGTGTAACAAGGCGACATTAGCAATGCATTAGCACTGCAGATAGATCCTTGTTGCACGCAGGGGACGCCGTATAAATTTGTAGAGTTTATGGTTTTTGCATGTTGTGCTGTCACTTTTTTTTTGTTCATTCTATTACATGATAGTATATGTATTATTATAGCAAGATATTACCTTTTTCGGGCCAATAAATTCATACTTTAAAACGGTAAATCGATCACTATCAATCATAAACATCTCGGAAGTAAACCGAGTTGTACGCAGTTGCATTGTTGCACGAAATAATACAGTGGATCGGGGAAACTTGGTTGAAACAAAAACACACCCAGAAGCATCATTAATATATTTGTTGGGATCGATTTTTGAACAGCTGCCAAAATATTATTGTTTTTAACAACGAAATTCGACGTCGTAAAGTATGTGGCGTTTGTCTCGAAACTCATTTGAAATATTTTATCGGGTTTAACCCTTTACCTAACATGAAAAGCAGACGACACATGCAAAAAAAATTCTTGAATAACTAATTTATTTCATTTTTTGTCTCAAAAACATAGGTTATGACCCCTCATTGGAACGAGCTCGACGAGCTCGTTCCAATGAGGGGTCATAACCTATGTTTTTGAGACAAAAAATGAAAAAAATAATGAAAATTAATTGGCTATTTTCGAGAATAGCGCTGGCCGGTTTTGGCCGTTACGTTAGGTAAAGGGTTAAGAGCAAGTGATAAAAACAATTTTCAAACAATCTTCAACTAGATCTTGATTTATAGCGAACTTTACGAAACTCGTCCAGTAAACTGGGTCTGGTCATGTCCAAAGGCTCGGTCTTGACATAATTTACTGAATTCGTTTCGTAAATTTCATTATAACTGAGGACTCCTTGTAGAACATCTATTTAAAGTCGTAAAACCAAACAAAATACAAAGATTATTTAACCCTGTATCCAACGTAACGGATAAAAACCGGCCAGCGCCATTCACAAAAATCGCCAATTAATTGTCATTATTTTTTTCATTTTTTGGCTCAAAAACATAGGTTATGACCTCTCGTCGAGCTCGTTCCAATGAGGGGTCATAACCTATGTTTCTGAGGCAAAAAATGAAAAAAATTGGTTATTCAAGAATTTTGTTCGCAAGTGTCGTCTGCTTTTCATGTTAGGTAAAGGATTAACCTTACTCAACCACATGGACGTAGTGAAAATGACCGATTGAGGAGGTGAGGGTGTAATTATCCTGACGTTCAAATGTCACTGAGAATTCAGTTTCTTCAAAGTTTTTCAAAATGCGACGTCAAACGTCGGAAAGTACAAATATTAGATATTTTTCACATTAGTCATTATCTGGTTGAGGGCGAGATTATTTTTGGTAGTCTGAATTTGTTATTTAAAACTTGTTTTATTACAAATCATTGGAGAGTGCCCATAGGCACTCTCCAATAATCTGTAATAAAGCAAATTTATATAAACAAAAAATTATTTGTGCTTGACTGTATATGAAAGAAAAGCAAGGAAAGTGTTGGCTTTTGCTCTGGTGTCCTCACTTTTTGAAAGCCCTGAGAGTGGCTTCTAGCACTCAACCAGTTAAGAAGTCTTGACAACAGGATTATAT
The DNA here is from genome assembly GCA_031216915.1 of Pictodentalium vernedei. Taxonomy (NCBI): domain Eukaryota; kingdom Metazoa; phylum Mollusca; class Scaphopoda; order Dentaliida; family Dentaliidae; genus Pictodentalium; species Pictodentalium vernedei. The sequence continues at coordinate 72,120,278 of CM062292.1, read as the reverse complement.
TAGCATTTTAAGCTGCGATAACATTTGCCTCAACGATTGTCACTGAGCACTGTTCGGGAGAAAATAGGAATTGGGGTTAAAACTTTAAAAAATCGAAAAATAATAACAAAACAAATGACCACAAAGTATCAACGCGCTGTTTGATTTCGTACGGCATAAAACGTACAAAAGTTTCAAAGGGTTAATTAACACGTACCGTATCGGCACTCCAAATTGGTCATGGACCCCGACAGTCCGAATCTTGTACTAGAGGTCTACATTTGTATGACCGACTGTTATTGTGATACAAATCTAGTGTCGTAAGAAAGTTCGTGATAACAAGCAATAGCGAATCGATATCTTAATACTTACGCTGCCGAAAGCGACTACTGTCACGTATTTTATGATGATTATCTGTACATTCGGGTAGGTGCAGAACAAACCTACCATCTGACTGATTGTTGGAAAGGGCTCAGAGAGCCATTTCAGACAATTAATCAGATGATAGAGTTTCCAGTATGTCATAAAATTTATTAAACTTCCTCGAATACAGGCGAACATAGAGGTCATTCATATATGATTAAATTGGGCGTGGCAGTAAAGGGGTTAAGACTCTAATCCAGACGAAAATGTCCCGACAGAAAAGATTATTTATTATCTATAGAGTCACTCGAAAGTGCGAGAGGGCTTCACTGGTATATATTCCGTTTACTGTCTGCCAAACCGGTTTCGCTAGATTTGAGCTTCGCCAGAAGCTTATGATTTTGCTGTGGGGCTTCTCCTACATATATATATCTTACCTCCTACAAGTATCTGGGAATTTCATTGATTCAAAGACGTCACATGCAGACTGCATATAAAACCATGTACTGCCTGTCAACATCAATATACGCTGACAGCTATGGGTAATCTCCCCCTTGTTCATTGATTATTCAAAATGGCGGCAGCCGATAAACGCTTCAAGTTGAAAGATTGAGTGTTGGAAGCCCACATTTGGTCTGAAGTGCAGGTTAGGCAACTTAAAAGGCTTCATATTCTGTGGATGTGTGCCATTTTACCTTCGAAATGAAACTGTTTGGTATGTATGAATTTACCTTGTTACAATTTATGGGAGAGTGCAGGCACTCTCCCATAAATTGTAACAAGGCAAAGACACGTGAACACATTGTGAGAATTCTCTCATTTAATTTTGATCGCTGTTGTTATTAGTTCTGTGCATCGATGCAGCAGTCGGTAAGATATATTCGTTACACCGTTTGTTGGTGGCCTAATATGGTATATTTGGTGTCAGTTAATTTGCTCTCGTCCAATTTGAAATTAACTGACACCATATATTCGCTCGAGTCCAATATGGAATTAACTGACACCATATATACCATATTAGTTCCATATTGGACTCGAGCTTCGCTCTCGTCCAATATGGAATTAACTGACACCATATATACCATATTAGTTCCATATTGGACTAGAGCTTCGCTCTCGTCCAATATGAAATTAACTGATACCATATATACCATATTAGGCCACAAACAAACTATGTAACTAATAATATATACCCAATGCCCAGCTGGTAGAAGTTGCGGGTAGAGAATAGATTCGGCGGGTGGAAATTGTTCTCCACGGGTTGGTGTAGCGGGTAGATTTTGTGGGTAGAATTATTGTTTGTTTAACATATTGGTACGTTTGAAAATATATATACATCTGCAACTTACTTAAGCAACCACTGTTTTTTTCGCAGTGGTGTTAATAGAAACTGTAATTACGTTCATGCTCTCTTCCAGATGGCCAAAAGTGATTTTTTTTTGCGGAAAGAATGGTCTATTGACAAATGAAAGACAACACAATGACGAAAAAATGCAGTATTTTAATGGCGCAAATTACACATATCTCATTAATGTTTTTGATGGAAAAATGTTCTCTCGACAAGTATGATGCTCGAACGGTCCATGATGAAACAATTCCGATAATTACTGACAAAAAATACTTGTCATCTCCTGAACACAATAGCAGAGTGTCTGATGCCAGTAGCAAGTGTATCCACCACGACATGCTGAACCCTCCTCCTATTGCCACCAATGAGCTTCCTGATACGGTCCAGAGGCAACAGCTGCCACTCCTCATGCAATGCTGCTTCCAAATTGGCTAAATTCTGTACAGGCGGATCCCTTACTTGCACACGACGTCCAAGAAAGTCCCAGATGTGTTCTAAGGGATTTAAATCGGGGCTCATTGCAGGCCAAGGTAGTGTTGTAATAACGTTGTTCTGAAGGAATGGTCTAACGGGATGGAAATGATGTGGCCTTGCGGCTATCAAAATGAGGCACGGCAACCGGACTGAGAATGTCCCAGATGTACTGATGACCATTGACTTTCCGACGTACAGTCACCATATCAAGTTTACAATCATAAGAGAGGCATCCCCAAATCATTACGGATCCTCCACCATAAGGAACAGTTGGTCTGATGTTCCTGGGCACGTAATCAGTATTTCCATGCCTCCACACTCTCATGCGACCATCTGTGACGTGAAACGGGAACCTACTCTCATCTGACCAATGGACTCTCCTCCACGTCCTCGGATCCCAATGTTGGGCCATTCACCACTCCAAACGTCGTCTTTGATGCTGATCGTACAGAACTGGACGCTTGATGACTCTTCTGGACCTCAAATGCAGTGTTTTGAGACATTTTCGGACAGTTCTGTTGCACAAACGCCTGTTGGGGAGCCAGAGGCGTTTCAAAACCCCACTTGAAGCAAAGGGTTCACGCCAGACTTTGATCTTCCCTATAAGAGGTCTTTTGGGGTTGTCCAGGCCTTGGTCGGTACTTAACATCGTTGGTTTGTTGATGTTTTAGGACAAGTCTCCAATAGCTTTGAATGGTATGCCTGTTGCATGCATGCCAACGATTTACCATCTTAGTGCCTCTGACAGTCTCCTCCTTGCCATGTCAACATTTATCGATAAAAGAAGTGACAAATTTTCTTGTTTTATACCCAGATATTGCATGTTGATGATAGTGTTTTTTGTGCCATTCGTGGGGTACGCAATCAACCAGAAGCATCATGTTTCACTTGATGAAATGTACTGCAAGACATAGAAATCATTAAAACATAATAATCCATAACAGCAACTTCACTGTCATGAAACATTTCAGGGGCTGCTTAATTAAGTTCCAGGTGTATAGTTTTACGATTGTTTTTAGTTTTGCAGATTCTCTCGAGAATATAAAAGAAGGGTAGAAGATAGCCCGTACATGGCAGATCCAACATAGAAGAGAAACGCCAACATCGTTTCATTTCAATCAAGACGGCCACCCCATTGCGGATCTTAGTTTCCGTATTACACAGGTACTCAAGTCCGACCAGGAAGCACCCAACGCTATGAAACAGAGATGTGAACATTAGAGCTGAAACGGTTAACCGATTAATCGATTAATCAATGATCAACATATTGATCGAGCCAAGAAGTAATTGATCGATTAAACGTTACTTTGGAACTACTGTATTATATGGGTTAACAAGGAACAAACTTGCTCCAAAAACAGGTGAACATTGTCACACTGACTCGCATCAATTATATGAGACAGAGTAAAGCATGCAAGTTACTTGCTGACATACTTGTTTACTTGCATGATCATCATACTGTATCAGTAGCTGGAAATGGTCATTCTTAACCCTTTACCCATTGCGGGTAGCAGACGATACTTGCAAAATAAACTAATGAATTACTAAAACTTTTCAATTTTTGTCTCAAAAACATAGTTTTTGGCCCTTCATTGGAACGAGCACGGATGAAATTCAACGGGGAAAGAGTTCATCGTGCTCGTTCCAATGAGGGGTCATAAGCTATGAATTTTGAGACTAAAATTGAAAACATTATAAATTTGAATAAAGAATTTTTGTATATAGGCCTAGTGGGTTTTGTTTATTACGTTGAGTAAAGGGTGGTTCATGCTGTAAATAATCAACGGTATTGCAATTATTCAGATATCTATTTGGACAAGTGATTAATCAGTTAACAAAGGTTAATCCACGCGATTAATCGATCAAGAAAACCCCTTACCCGTTTCAGCTCTAGTAAACATGAAATTGAATGGATAAACACACTTCAAACGCTAAAACCATTCGATGTGAACAGAAAGGACTTCTAGACATTTTTAAAGAAAAGATTATTAGTTTAAACAATATTTATTAAGGAAGATAATTGAAACATACATACGTGAATTATATATAATACAAGATGTGTAGACACAATAAGTAGTATATTTCAGTATGTAGAATGTTGTAGGAAATATTAGAATAATAAACAGCTGCGCCACGAGCGCATGATACGCCCGTTATAAATTACAAAAGGGAACCACACAATATGAGTATACATGTGTACTTGTCAGGTTACATATACTTCCCACCAAAAAATCATGAAAATTGCTCAAAGTCCAACATGTGGAAAATTGCCTATATTTTGATGAATAAAGTCCCATAACTCTGGAATGGCAAATCGGAGAGCGACACAAATCGAAAGGGAGATTCCTTCTATCAACATATACTTGCAACCAAAAAATCATGAAAATTGCTCTAAGCATTTTCAAGTTATTGTTCGACATGTGAAAAATAAAGTCCCATAACTCTGGAATGATTAATCGAGCGGCGACACCAACCGAAAGGGAGCTTCCTTCCATCAACATAAACCACCTACCAAAAAATCGTGAAAATCTCTCGAAGCGTTCTCGAGTTATCGTACGACGTGTAAAAAATCGACAATTTTCTAAGTAATAAAGTCCCATAACTCTGGAATGACTAATCGAACGGCGATACTAAACGAAAGGGAGCTTCCCTCCATCGATATACACCACCTACCCAAAAATCACGAAAATCTCTCAAAGCGTTCTCGAGTTATCGTACGACGTGTAAAAAATCAACAATTTTCTAAGTAATAAAGTCCCATAACTCTGGAATGACTAATCGAACGGCGATACTAAACGAAAGGGAGCTTTCCTCCATCGATACACACCACCTACCCAAAAATCACGAAAATCTCTCAAAGCGTTCTTGAGTTATCGTACGACATATGACCGGACGGACAGACAGACGGACAGACGGACAGCGGTATACCATAATACGACCCGTTTTTTTCAAAACGGGCGTATAAAAATAGATGAGAGGATCCGACGGTAAGCATATTACTTTTTGGTTTGGGGTCGTCTGACCTGGATCTGCAAGTTACACGGGAAACTGCGAGATTTCGTCTCCTGAGTTCCAATGTGTTCTATGTGCTGGGAGGCACATAGAACACATTGAAACTCAGGCGACGATTTGACAGTAAGTATTAGCAGGTAATTGATTAATCCTTGCTAAATGAAGTAAGGTAGTATAAAGACGAATGAAATTCAACGGGGAAAGAGATGAGAAATTACTGAGGGGGCGGGGGGGGGCGGTTGGACACCCTTAAAACCTATTAGCGACACCCCTACGAGCCAGCAAGGTTATCTGATTGGCAATGCTCTATTCAATATTGTCCACAACAAATGAGAAAACCCGTTTTGGATTTGTTTAAAAGGTCAGAAATTTTCACTTACCTCGCATTAATAGAACCATAGCGACTTGATCCCCTTCTTTTGAATGCTGGTTGTACAACCTGATTTTCATCCAGAAAGCAGAATAATTTCAAAGCACTAAGTACATGAGATCTGTTTCCTTTTCGCTCTTTTGTTGGAGCCATTTTATATGTTTCTATTTGGCCAAAGTAGAGTTCTCAATATCGAGAGCGTTGAGCTGAATTTTTGGACATTTCTTCTCAACTGACTTCCAACATTGATGGTAAACTATTAGGCTTTTCAATAGAACAACTGAAAATTTGTAGCCAAGACTCTTATTTTCAAGAATAAAACAGAAAAAATACACTGAACGACACTCGCATGTGAATGGGTTAATCGATATGGCACGACTGCTAGCCCGGCCGGAAGAATAAAACGAGAGGCTACGAGAGGCTACAAGAACTGAAAAAGTGTAGCCACGAGTCTACTTTCGCGAATAAAACAGAAAAGAAACACAAAGAACAACACACGCTTATGAATGGGTTAATCAATAAAGCACGAGTGCCAACGCGGAAGGATAAAACGAGAGGCCGCAGGCCTCGAGTTTTATCCTTCCGCGATGGCATAAGTGCCATATCTATTTACCCATTCACACGCGCGTGTCGTTCCGTGTTTATTACACGCCTTCCTGTTTATAAAAACAATTATCAGAAGGACACTCGGCAGTTCATTTGACAGCTATCAACAAAAAGAAATCCATTTTATCGCCAACCAAATTTGCGAGGGGAACCCGTATTACTATTTCGTCATCTGAGTTCCAATGTGTTCTATGTGCCTACTGGCACATAGAACACAGTGGAACTCAGGGGACGATTTTCAGATATCGCCTGCGATTCAAACAGTAATTGCGTTGCACGATTTGTAGAAAATTCCAGTGAAATTTCGCTTCTGTTTAAAAATAGTCCGTCAATGATTTCCGTTCCGCACATATGTGCGGAACAGTTTTAATTTTCTGCATGGTTTAGTGTTGCTGCAGATAGGGATTTCATAGAATAGGCGTGTAATGAAAAGAGGTAGAGAATAAAGTAGACTGTTTTCATGGAGCAATAACATTAGAGAGCTAACAGAAAATTTAAAATATATGTATCAACATTGCCATGCTGTGTTAAGCTCTCGCTAGAAAACATGATCATCATATTCATAGTCATTGGGCAAGGCACTTATCCCGATTGCCCACGCGGAGGGCACGGTGGCGCTGTATACAGCACGTCGATGGTGCACTTGTCTTCAACTAATGCTAACATGCTTGTGCGGAGTTAGTTTGGAGTCTGACCGTTACTCGGCGGTTCTCTACAGGTACTCCGGCTTCCTCCACACATAAACAGTCCGACACAAGATGACCCTGGCTGCCGAAAGTGTAAATAAAATAAAATAAAATAAATAAATAAATAAATAAATAAATAAATAAATAAATAAATAAATAAATAAATAAATAGCAATCATGGTATTCACTTCCCACAGAGCTGATAACAAATTTTTATTTTCAAAAAGTAAACATTCCAGATCTGTTTTTATTGACGAAACTTTCTCAAGTTGTTATTATTTGGGGTTAGACAATTATCTCACTAATTTTCAGTCTTGAGCTTCATATGAAACGTTCCAATAAAAATTGGTGCGCCAAGCTCCATAACATGCAAAAGTACACTCTAAAATCGGTTATTTATTTATTTATTTGTTCATTTATTTATGTATTTAATGGGATTTTAACGACACTTTCGACAGCCAGTGTGCGCCAAGCTCCATAACATGCAAAAGTACACTCTAAAATCGGTTATTTATTTATTTATTTGTCCATTTATTTATGTATTTAATGGGATTTTAACGACACTTTCGACAGCCAGTGTCACCTCGAGTCGGACGGTATTTTGGGTGGAGGAAGCCAGAGTACCAGGAGAGAACCACCGAGCAACGGCGACGAATTGCCAGACTCCTCAACGCAGTAACTCCAGACGAGCAGTGTTAGCATTGGTTGAAGACAAGTGCACCATCGACGCACAGAACGCTTAGAACACAACGCCACCGTGCCCCCACGCGGCCAATCGGGATTAAGTATCTTGCCCAAGGTCACTACGTACAGTACGTGGAGAGTGGATTGTAACTAAATCACCCGCGGAGTGGAGTTATCATCAAAACTATAACTTTCAAATTTTGTACATATCGACAAAAACTACAAGCACTGTTTCAGCCAATGGACCTCCGGGTTTAACCCGGAGGTCCATTGGCTGAAACTTTGCGTGTGTTTGTTATGCCTTGCAACAAATTTGCAATTATTACTTGGGTGGAATCTCCACTCTGTGGGTGATTTAGTGATAATACACTCTCCACGTACTGTAGTTACCCAAGGCGGGGATCGAACAGTGGGCCTTTCGTTTTGAAGTCCAATTCACTCAGAGAATTTGTTTTGGTTTGATTTTTAGCCCAACCGATTTTAGACTGCACAGTTTCACAAGCTAGTTACGAATACTTTATACGAATATGCTTTGATTGTATAATGTGTTTTACATGATTTTGAGACAGTTTGCAAACTGTGGAAATTATGAGCATTCGGGAACAGCACAACCCTAAACCAGCCCCCTTTATGCATCAAACAGCTGTTGGAGAAAAGTGAATGTTCTGTTCTCTGGTTCAATATAGAATAAGACCTCTCCATCTAAACGAGCTTAGAGTTTCTAAATAAGTCCAACGAGCTTAGAGTCTACTTGTAACGATAGATACGGATAAACCAACAGTTTTTTTTTAACCCTTTACCTAATGTAACGGCCAAAACCGGCCAGCGCTATTCTAAAAAATCGCCAGTTGATTTTCATTATTTTTTTCATTTTTTGTCTCTAAAACATAGGTTATGACCCTCATTGGAACAAGCTCGACGAGCTCGTTCCAATGAGGGGTCATAACCTATGTTTTTGAGACAAAAAATGAAAATAAGAGTTATTCATGAATTTTTTTTCAAGTGTCGTCTGCTTTTCATGTTAGGTAGAGGGTTAACGCAATTCTAGAATTTCACCGTGGAAATAGATTCTTCTGAGAAAACATGGGTAGGCACACTTCAGTATAATCCTTGTAAAAATGATATTCAAACTTTACACAACCATTATTCTTTAAAGTTGATAAAATTCTTTTTTCGCACGTCAGATTTAAATATGAAGAAATCCTGAATGATGAACATTAGACATATTCCAATCATTAGAATTTATTATTCCGGTAAATCGCGTATATATGCTTATCACGGGTTTTCTTTGAATAAATATCCTATGCATTATTCCAAAATATTGTCCTCAAAATTCATGTACGTGTTTTTGCTAATATCTGAAGCAAATGTATAATCACTTACTTGTTGATTATTTTAAATGTTTGGCACAATATTTTTTACGATTTGGGTGTATAATGATATAACTATTGATATAGAATTTAATTGTTTAATTCATAAAACTACCCCGCATGGATTATTTTATGACTTGTATGTATTAACAAAACTGGATATTACGATTCACGATATTTGTATATTTAGGAGGTTCTCGTTGGGGAGTCTGTCTTCTCTAACTCATTTCACAAACTAGTGAAGCAGAATTTACTGTGATCAGTAAATTTGAGTCTGTGTGGAACCGATGAAAGCATCAGAAGTAAACTACAGAAAAAGATAATTGATGGAGATTTATTTTTCGGAGTAAAATATCTTTAAAGAAATCAGAAATGGATTTTCGTAAATGGCATTTAAAGATTTTCATACAGGAATCAAATAATCTTTTTTCAAGAAACCAGAAATAACTTCCGCAAACAGCATTCAACGTATTTTACATAGGAATCGGGGAATCAGAAAGGGACATTTTGGCTCTGCCCACTCTTATGAATGGTGAAAATACCCGTGTGAACTTCAGAAATCCATTAGGGATTTATCAAATGCTACTTCCAGCAAATATGAGAAAATGCACTCTGACCCAGGGGTCACCACAGTGACCTTGACATATTTTGAACTTCCATAGAGTTTCTGTTAACTTGGTATTGGTTCCAGGTCCGTGGGCCATACATGCTTGATATATGATCCTGACCCACTTTCAACATGTTTAACCAGTCCACTTTTTAGAGTGCAAAAGTACATGTAGGAACTTCGGGAATGCTTTAGGGGTCATACAATGTGATTTCAGGCAATTCTAAAAAATGTGCTCAATTACCCTGGGTAACCTCAGTGACCTTGATCCATATTTGGAATCTCCATTGAGTTTCTATTTCCTTGGTATTGGTCCCAGGTTCACAGGGTATCCCATGCTTGAGATATGAGAGTGACCCACTTTCAAAATGTTTGGCCCCGCACACTTTTTTTTAGCTCAGCATGTATAAAAATTCATGCATAAGCTTCCGTAATGCATCAGTGTTTCATACAATGCGATTTCAAGCAATATTCTGAAAATGCACTTCGGGGGGGGGGGGGTGACCTCAGTGACCTTGACCCATATATTGAACCTCCCTTGAGTTTCTGTTCACTTGGTGTTGGTCCTAGGTTCACGGAACATTCCATGCTTGAAATATGAGCGTAATCAACTTTCATAATGTTTGGCCCCGCCCACTATTTTCAGGTATAAAAATACTTGTGTTAGCTTCGGGAATGCACCAGGGGTCACAAACAGCGATTTCCAGAAATTCTGAAAAATGCACTCAAAGACCAATGCTTGATTTCGTTGACCTGGACCCATACTTTGTACTTTCATTGAGTTTCGACTCATTTGTTGTTGGTTCCTGGTCTATTATAGGTTATACCATGCTTGAGATATAAGCCTGACCCGCTTTCAAAATGTTTATCCCCCGTCCACTTTTGAGAATGTAAAAATACATATATGAACTTCATGAATGCATTAGGGGTCATAAAATGCAATTTCCAGCATTTCTGAAAAATGTACTCAATGACCCCTGGGTGACCTTACTGACCTTGACCCTTCTTTTGTACTTCCATTGAATTTCGTCCCTTTTGGTGTTGGTCCCAAGTTCATAGATCATACCTTGGTTGAGATATGAGCATGACTCACTTTCAAAATGTTTTGTTCCGCCTACTTTTTAGTCGAGTTGTGTTAACATCCGAGACCTATTATTTGGCGACAGTCGGTGGGCGTCTGGGCGTCCGGACGTTCTCACACTGTTAGCACAATAACTAGAACAAACGTTCCGATATTTGATTAATATTTGCTATACAGGTCTTTTGCAATAATATCTCAAGTGAGTTCGAAAAGTTGCCACAACACAGAGTTATGGGCCTCAATTAGTCCATTTTTATGCTCGTTGGCGTTAATTTTTACGAATTTTGAGCTCAGCGCGATGACTTTTCGGATTAGTAATAGAGAGTGCATGAAAAAGGTAGCAACAATTCGACGCCTGGCATCTCCGACGCGCACCTCTTGAGTGATGTAATACACCCGCTCGTTTTTTTTAAATGGAGACAAAAATTATGAACTTCGGGAATGCATTACGAGGTTATAACATGTGATTTCCAGCAATTTAGAAAAATGAAATGGAACGTTGGAACGTCCATTGAATTTCGACTCATATGGTGTTGGTCACAGGTCCATAGGTCATCTCATTTTTTAGAAATGTTTTGCTCCGCCCACGTTTTGAATGATTAAATACACCTACTTGGTTGTTCGAGTATAGAAATACATGTATGAACTATGGGAATGCATTGGGAAGTCATAAAATGCGATTTGCAGCAATTCTGAAAAAGTGCACTCAATGACTCTTGAGTGACCTCAGTGACCTTGACCCACATTGAACCTCCATTGTGACTCATTTGGTGTCAGTCCCAGGTCCATAGATCATGCCATGCTTGAGATGTGAGCGTGACCCACTTTCAAAACTCCCCCAGGGTTACTCCCAATGGCACATGAGCGTGATAAGCATGGGTGGCCGAGTGCTAATGACTGTCTGTCAGTTTGCCAAAAAGCAGCGAGATCCGTATTCGAGTTATTGTGCGTGCGGATAAGGAAATGGGCAGAAGACGTTATTCCAGATTTTTTGTGCGTTAGTTGCAAATATATAATCTGAAAAGTTGTGTGTGTGGTGGAGGGGGGGGGGGGGGGGCACCATTGGTGACATTGAGGGCATGAAACTTATAATATTTGGCCGGTTGTTTATATATCAGTTTTCCGAACAGAAAGTGACATTCATTCACTCACTTTATGTTCCAAAATTAATAGGACCCCGTGAAACTCAAATTTCGGGTCGATTCGAATCAGGCAGACAATTTCGAAATAAATCCAGTTTCGAATTGAATTTAACGGTTCTTCACATTGTTGATATCGCACCTTCTAACGGCCGGAAATATTGGCAGTCTCCACTCAAGAACTGTTTTCAACGGGGATTCGTCTGGTCGGGCAAGTCAATTCAAAACGAGGAATATACCAGGGCGGACTCAAAATAGGCTAGATAGCGGAACCTCCTTGAACTCTGCCATCATGAGGTCTCGGGTACAGGAGACCTGATGATAGAAGAGTTCAAGATGAGACACTTATTAGGATTTTGAACACATGTCGACGATTCGAAAATTTCCGAATTAGCGCCACTAGAACCGAATTATTGGGACGATTTCGAATCGCATCGAATTTCGAAACTTTGTAATGCCCAAATGATTAAGTAACTTGGGAGAAAAAAAAACGCCTTAACTGGTAAAGTGCTAAATTGTTTTTGCCATCAAAATTTGTTCAGTTATCTTTGCCTTGTTACAATTAATGGGAGAGTGCCTGTGGGCACTCTCCCATTAATTGTAAGAAGGCAAATTCTAACAGACTAAATAATATCACTTCAAAGATAATATGAAGCATAGCCACTGAATATGAAGCCTTTATGTTACGGTACCTGCGCTTCGGAGTAAAGCCCAAATATGGGCTTCCAGCACTCTACCAGTTAATTTATTAGATTTCGTCGTAGCTATTTTAACCCCTTTACTGCCACGCCGATTTTGGCCATATATGGAGGACCTCTACGTATTATGTATGCGAGGACGTTTAATAAGAAGATTTATGACATATTTGAAACGCTATCATCTAATTAATTGTTGGAAAGGGCTCCTTGAGCCCTTTCCAACAATTAATCAGATGGTAGGTAAGATCTGCGCATACCAGAACGTACAGATAAGCAAAATAAAATAGGTGGCAATAGTCGCTTTTCGGCAGCGTAAGTGTAAAAGGTCAACGCACCGAATGCTGGAATAAAACACAACTGAAAAAGCCCTATGGGGGGGGGGGGGGGGGGGGGGGGGGGGGGGGGGGGGGGCTAACGGTTTAATTTTTTTATGCCCCCGTCCGTCCGTCCGTCAGCATCTTGGGTACATTGTTTGTCCAGCTATCTCCTCTCACAGTTTTCAAGCTGGGACTTTTTTATTTCACAGAATGTTTGTACATACACAACTTGCTACTTGAAATTTTGTTATTTTGACTAGGGTTTAATATATTCCCTGGTTTTCTAAGAACCGAGAACGGGAATGAAATTACTTTCAGAACCGGGAAATTTCCCGGTAATATCAAGCAAAATTACGAGGGTAACATGACGCATTTATTTGAATGATAACGAGCATATTTCATTGGCAATCTCCCATCTCCAAACGGAAAAGTTCTTTTCCTAAGATAAGTATGAAAACCCAAACCCGCTTCAATCTCGTCTTTATTTTCAGAAAAACTCGCATTATCACCTCTACCTTCTCAGCATCAACACACCCCTCTTCACTGCCGTCACCAGTCTCATCTGCTTTAAGCAGAGGAGACTGGTGACGGCAGTGAAGAGGGTGTTGATGTTGGAGGAGGAAGTGAACAGTGATACTAGTTATTCTGAAAATGAAGACGAGTTTGCACTTTGAAGCGGGATAAGAAGATCTTGTTGAAAGGGAGGGTGGTGGGGAGGGGCGGAAGTGTCCTCCAGAACCGGTTGAGAGCTACAGTGATTTATTGAAAATTGTTTGTCAGGAATCAGGACTGTAAAAATTTCAGGCGTGGAAGGGCTGACGAAATCCTACAAAGTTTCAATTCAGAAAACTTCAGTTCAATACACAAACAGTGCCACGCTTCATTCCCGGTTCCGTGCTGTAGATTTCCCGGGTATCAGGCCGGCTTTCGAAACCGGGAATTCCCGTTCCTGGGATTAAACCCTAGTTTTGACATCAGTATGCAAAGGGGTCAATATGGCTTTATTAAATATATAGCATATTTAGTTCGTTTCTGTACTATCTAGCAACTATTTGAAAAATCATTGTTATTATTGTTCAAATCGGTGTCTTCCCTCTACAGACCAATTCCCTTTAGGCCAATTCCCAAAAGACCAATTCCCCTTAGATCAACTACATACTGTTATTGATTAAGGGTTGATTAAGGATAATTAAGAAAACATTTATTTACTGATAAGCACTTTATTTGATAAAAAAATATTTATATGCATAACATACAAAAAATATAGGTTTATAACATTTCAGCATAGCTCAGTTCATGTAACATTTTACAAAAAAATGAGGTCCCCAGAGGGTGAGTTTGGTGATGCTAACCTGCACTGCAGGGTAGCATCACTAAATTTACCCTCTGTGAACCTCAACCTGAATCAAGGTCTCAAACAGAAAGAGGTACCCAGAATAAGCTTGAAAACTGTGAGAGGAGATAGCTGGACAAACAATGTACCCAAGATGCTGACGGACGGACGGACGGGGGCATAAAAAAATTAAACCGTTAGCCCCCCCCCCCCCCCCCCATAGGGCTTTTTCAGTTGTGTTTTATTCCAGCATTCGGTGCGTTGACCTTTTACACTTACGCTGCCGAAAAGCGACTATTGCCACCTATTTTATTTTGCTTATCTGTACGTTCTGGTATGCGCAGATCTTACCTACCATCTGATTAATTGTTGGAAAGGGCTCAAGGAGCCCTTTCCAACAATTAATTAGATGATAGCGTTTCAAATATGTCATAAATCTTCTTATTAAACGTCCTCGCATACATAATACGTAGAGGTCCTCCATATATGGCCAAAATCGGCGTGGCAGTAAAGGGGTTAAAATATATTAAATATATTAAACCCTAGTCAAAATAACAAAATTTCAAGTAGCAAGTTGTGTATGTACAAACATTCTGTGAAATAAAAAAGTCCCAGCTTGAAAACTGTGAGAGGAGATAGCTGGACAAACAATGTACCCAAGATGCTGACGGACGGACGGACGGGGGCATAAAAAAATTAAACCGTTAGCCCCCCCCCCCCCCCCCCATAGGGCTTTTTCAGTTGTGTTTTATTCCAGCATTCGGTGCGTTGACCTTTTACACTTACGCTGCCGAAAAGCGACTATTGCCACCTATTTTATTTTGCTTATCTGTACGTTCTGGTATGCGCAGATCTTACCTACCATCTGATTAATTGTTGGAAAGGGCTCAAGGAGCCCTTTCCAACAATTAATTAGATGATAGCGTTTCAAATATGTCATAAATCTTCTTATTAAACGTCCTCGCATACATAATACGTAGAGGTCCTCCATATATGGCCAAAATCGGCGTGGCAGTAAAGGGGTTACCTCTTTGGTACCTCTGTCTGTGCTTAATCTCATCGAAATGAACATTTATTTTTATATTTTGGAGCTTGTGCTATATCATGTGCTGGTGTCGTGTATATTTTTCTGAACCACGTGGATTTAATTTTGCTGTTTTAATTCATTTCATGCGAGTTTTGTTAAGGGTGTTCTTCATAAGGTTTTTTCCGTACCCCTAAGCCATATATTCAAGTTCCGGTTCATTTGGTTTTTATTCCATTTGACATCCGCTTGGAAATCCCAGGAAGTGAGGCAGTGCTTCAGTACCAGGCATGTCAACCGGTACCTGTATCGGTACCGCCGGTTCCCTCATGCTCCAACCGGTACTGGTACTGGTACCGAAGCTTTTGTCCAGCCGGTACCGGGACAAAATTATTTTATGGAGAAATTCCTAATTGAACGAGGGTAAACAGGCTGATAATCGTGCATGACACTTCACGACATACTTTTAACTTATTTGTGAGTGAACATATCAAAACACTCTGCAGGTGCATGTTCTGTCTGCACCACAACTCGATAAGGCCAACCATTTTGACTTTTCATACATCGCATCAAAGACACTGGAAGCGTCGTCATGTGCTACTTCTAAGAAATTATTCTGTGGTGACATCAACGTAATCATATAGCATGGTCTTCGTGCTTTATGGTTACTTTGATGTTACCGCAGAATAATTGGACGATTCCATGTGTGTCGTGCGATCTTGGGGACTGACGCGGTTTGAATGCGAATTTCTG
Source organism: Pictodentalium vernedei (assembly GCA_031216915.1). Lineage (NCBI taxonomy): Eukaryota > Metazoa > Mollusca > Scaphopoda > Dentaliida > Dentaliidae > Pictodentalium > Pictodentalium vernedei. Next base: position 72,104,434 of record CM062292.1, on the reverse strand, counting down.
CCATCTGATTGAGATGTGTCATAATATTGTTGATTTGTCCCGATACCGGCACCGGTTGCGGTGGGACAGATTCTGTCCCGTCCCGGTACCGGTTATGTTGGTACCGACGGTAGTTTGACATGCCTCTTCAGTACTGTTTATACTGTTGGCTGTGATGAGTGTAGGACAAAATCCCCAGGACAAAACCGCTCCAGGTAAAATCCCACGAGTAAAATGCCAAAGATGCACAAAAACCCCTCAAAGAAAATTGCATAACATCCCTCAGGTCAAAATCCATCAAGGAAAATGACAAAGATGAACAAAAGCTCCCATTTTGTTGTACTTATTCTTTTGTGTCTAAATTTGATTTTTTTTATTGCTGACTCAAAAACTTTATCCTAGAATCTAGAAAGCAACTCTCAATGTTTGAAGAACCATCACAGTCCAAAATATTTTTTTTGTGATAAAGCTTTTCATAGCCATATTATCCAAGTTAATAAGAATATAAACTGATTGTCAGAACATAAATGGGCAATAATTTAAGTTTAACTGGTTGAGGCCTAGGTTAATTTTGGTGGTCTGAATTTGTTCATCAAAATTTGTTTTATTACAAATTATTGGAGAGTGCCCACGGGCACTCTCCATTAATTTGTAATAGAACAAATGTGTATAAACAAAATATTTTTTGCGTTTGACTGAACACACAGCGAGGAAAATGTTGCATTTGCCCTGATAGTGGCTTCTTGCACTCAGCCAGTTAATTAGTGCCATAAATTAATTTATCATATGACTCGTCCGTTTTGTTCACTTTAAAACATTTTATATTTTGTTTTCATATTAATCAGTGATAAATAACGCCTTCCGTCAATTTCTTTGGTCAATTTCAAAACTAGACAATTTGATTGGCTGAACAAAATACAACTGGGCCACATTTCCATAATTTGCATAATTATTGGGAGCTATCATTGGTCAATTTCAAAACTGGACAATTTGATTGGCTAAACAAAATACAACTGGGTCACATTTGCATAATTTCAGTAGGGAGAATTTACGTTATCTGTCCTATTTAGGATGGGTTATATTGTATTACTCTTTTACCTACAAGAAAAACGCCATTCATTTTTTTTTATATTTTCACTTTTTGCTTCCAAAACATAGGTTATGACCCCTCATTGGGACGAGCTCGACGAGCTCGTTCTTTTACCTACAAGAAAAACGCCATTCATTTTTTTTTATATTTTCACTTTTTGCTTCCAAAACATAGGTTATGACCCCTCATTGGGACGAGCTCGACGAGCTCGTTCCAATGAGGGGTCATAACCTATATTTTGGAAGCAAAAAAATGAAAATTTTTAGTTATACGAGGATGTTTTTTCCAAGTACCGTCTGCAACTCAAGTTAGGTGATGGGTTAAAAAGTAATACTAAGTGGCTAATTTGTGCGTGTGTGTGTCATATGATGAATAGAATATGAAATGAGTGTTTTTCTCATATAATATTTATGAAACTCGTCCGAACTTTCAGTTTGGGCTCGTCAGAGGCTCGCCAAAACGGAAATTCTTTGACTCGTTTCATACCTATTATATGAGAAAAACACTCATTCCATATCCTCTATTTATCCTGTGCAGATGGTTTTGTTAATTGTCTTCTCTCATTGGTTTCTTAACCGAGTAACCAAACTTTCATAAACAATATAATATAATCTCATTCTTACTCTCATTCCAAAAATATTTTATTTTGATGTCAACATATTTTTTACATTCGACTAAATTTGATCAAGATACTCATTCCACATCTGAACTTGATGCCAATATATATATACATATATAATTTGTTTTGAGGGGTTTTGTCCACCTTTGTCATTTTTACTGAGAGGTTTTGTCAGGGCGGAGGGGGTGGGGGTTAAAAGAAAAGGTTCCTTTGTCGACGAACAGAATTCACTGTGAAAACAAATCAGTACGGAAGATCTATTATACTTTAATCCTACAGCCATCATATATTTACAGAACATTCCCAAAATGAAAGCTTGATTCACCCCATTCCAATAGTGGTGGACCTGACGAGGCTTATTGGGAGGGTTAAAAACTGCCTGTACATTGGATTTCAGTGATAGAAATTAAAGGAAACAATTCAACTATTTTCACAGTTCTACACCTTCGGGGTACCTCATGCAACCCTACAAATCACCGGCGTATCCAGACAGATCTTTTGATCGTTTAATAGAGGAAACGTAATACGAACCCAGACACAATATTGTTTGTGTCGTTGCAGTGTTGTAGGCATTTAAAATAAGCAAATTAAAAGCTTGCATTATTGAATATAAAGGTTATCGTCGCCTTGGGTCATTAATCTTCAATTAAATGTATATCTTCAATTAAAAAGACCCAGCGGTGTATCGGTCTCTTGAAATGACACCCGTGGTTTGGCAAGAGTGTTGTACTATTGTTGGTTAACAGTGCTTGAATTGGAAGATTTGTCGAACGAACAAATTATTATCACCGAATCATTCGGTGTCTGGTTAATATACTTGTAAAAGTCTCAAAATACACACGTACTAAAAGTTAAAGGTTCTCAAGAATGTTATACAGATAAAAGAGATATGAAATGAAAATTTCAAGTTTTTTAAAATCCTTTAACCTACGTAACGGCCCAAACCGACCAGCTGTATTCACAAACATCACCATTCAATTTTGAATATTTTTTCATTTTTTGTCTCAAAAACATAGCTTATGACCTCTCATTGGAACGAGCTCGTAGAGCTCGTTCCAGTGAGAGGCAATAAGCCATGTTTTGAAGCAACAAATGGAAAAATTTAGTTATTCAAGAATTTTGTTTGCCAATGTCGTCTCCCTTTCGTGTTTGGTAAAACAGCCGTCGACGGTGCACACAGATGGTGCTGGGTCGTGGCAGACTCATTGAAGGTTCGGGGAACTGGGTCATTAAATGTAAAGTGCATTGGTAGGTACCGTACACCAGGCAGAGCTAACTGTGGCGGTTTGTAATGCATGGGGTTGCTATCTCACTCTTTCCCAAAGCCTTAAAGGTCCTCTAGGAACGTTGTTACGTTTTGAAATTCAGAAAATGAAACAAAAATCAATGGAAGTACGGGGCCTCGCGTTGGAAGCAACTCAACGTGTGAGTAGAGGGCTTAAAATAATAATCTGATCACGGTTGTAGCTCTTGATTCACCACGACCTTGACCTCGTGTTGCACCTCTAAGGCTGAAATCACAGACTGGAATACTTTACAACTGTATTGTTGTTATCAAGACATAAGACATTGGCGAACTTTAAGAGTGTATTAGAACAGGACAAAGTACCACGAGTCTTAAAACACTTTCATACAACTTCACCAACGGCCAAAGTCTAAATAACAATATAAATGTCTTCCAGTCGCTGACCTCGACCCTGGAGATACAACCACGTGTCAAGGCCGTGACATACCCCAAGTCCAAAGGCAACAACCGTGAGGTGCAGCCAAGATATGCAAATTGAATCATATTTTTTTTGACCTGATCAGGCTGATAAAAGCCCCTTCCCTATTTCCTTGGATTAAACCCCGGTCGATGAACGTTAGTGACCTGTTTAGTGTACTAACAATCAAACCATAGCTTCACTAGAAAGAATGAATACTGGTGGATTAATAAATGGTTAACCAATTGGGCCATCAGTTTACTTTTTTTTCAGTGTAGCTAATGTTTGTTGAAGGTGTTTATATATGGGGCAATGCGTGGATTTCAAGAGTTATTATGTCGAGATCTCGACATACGTATATCGAGATCTCGACTTATATGTCGAGATCTCGACATACGTATGTTGAGATCTCAATATACGTATGTCGAGATCTCGAGATATTATTTCGATATATTATGTCAAGATCTTGAGATTTTGTTTTTATTATTAGGGTTTAACGACACATTAACAGCCAGGGTCATATCATGTCGGTGACAGTTTTACGGGTGGGGGAAGCCGGAGTACCCTGAGAGAACTACCGAGCAACGACGAGCAGCCGTCAGCTCTCCAACATCGTAACTCTGAACTCTCTAACGCGGCACAGGCAGGGTTAGATTGGCTGAAGACTTGCGCACCGTCGACGTGCAGTACGCCTTAGTACACAGTGTCATCGTGCCCTCATGCAGGCAGTCGGGGCTTAAGTGCCTTGCCAAGGACACAACGCGGGATCGCGAATCAGTCGCTGAAATGGTCACCCATCTAACTACTAACCGCGCTCGACGTTGCTTAACTTCGGTGATCTTACGAGAACCGGTTACCGCGACGCCACCGCCCCCATGATCTTGAAATAAAAAACTGCTTGTTCATTATCAGCCACCGAAGCAATACTATCTTCATACATTCACTTATTTGAACGCATGGTGGCTTCGGCGCACAGGGACGGTTTGGGGTTGTTCGACCCCTTTCGACCCTGATGGCGGTGTCAATTTTTTTTTGACAGCAGCGAAGGCGATGGCTGTGGCTTGTGGAAGGAAGAGGTATTGTTAACTGTGCTTCTTTCTTTTTCTGGCTGGTGGTTTTGTTGGGCTGATAATTGGTAAGATCGGCTTCGATTGTAGAAGTTCCTCTCTTTCATTTCTAAGCCGGGTATTTTCTTCTGTTCTTTTCAGTTGTTCTTCCCAGTTCTTTTCTTCCAGTCTTTCTAGATCTTCTAACATTTTCCTGTTGTCTTTCTGAGATTTTCTGCGGTGGCGAGTGAGAGACCTGGAGGAGAGGTAAGTACAGGGTTCCTGGGCTGGAGGGAAGGGAGAGATTGGATTAGGAGCATTGAAATACCAGTTCCCATCTTCGCCACCGCATCACTGATAAGGTCTCCATCCCCAAGTTCAACGCTCAGAGAGGTGGTTTGGATGGGAGTTATGGGAGTTGAGGATGGGGAGATGGAAGTAGGCTTCTCATATTTTTCTCCACCCTCTTTTCATTTCCTTCTTTTCAGAAACTCTCCAGAGCATCACTTATTTTCTCTGCGGAAGGGGCACATATGTGCACAACTGGAAAATGGTGTTTCTTGACCCAGTTTTTTGCATACTCCAATTGTGCAATCTTTATTTGTAACTACTTAAACGTTTTGAAAGGACAAATATCGAGGAAATATTTGCTTGCAGGGCTTATATTTCGACGAGAATCCGAGAATCGATTCACGCAAAGATTAGCGCAACAAAACCAACGACAATCCATGTAGATTCTCGCTGCGCCTCTGCTATGATTCGCGTGAAAAGAATTGAGTCAATTTAACCCTTTACCTAACAAAACGGCAACAAATTAACCAATACAAGACTAACATGACCTGAAATGTCCTGCGACTTTGTCAATAAAATTGTACAAAATATTGCTGTTTTGGAACCGGCTCAATGAGCCGGTTCCAATGACATCCATATTTGCGAGGTTTTATTGCTAAATATTGTTCATTTTTTTAAAATTCAGTTGATGTATTTAAAATAAAAAGCTGTGTTGGGTAAAGGGTTAAAACGTGTTATCAGTAAACAGCAGGGGTTCTACCACGGTGGCCTTATGAGTTCCTGGGACACTCATAGCAGGTATGAAGGTTCATTCCCACTAGACCAATTCTCTTTAGACTAACTCCCACGAGGCGAATTCCCAAAAGACCAATTCCCCTTAGACCAACTGGTGTGTTCTACTTTTGAAAATAATTCTATATCAATAATTTGATATATTTATAAATGTATTTAATGTTATTGATATTCAAGCCTGAAAATAAGCAGTCTGTCATTTGCAGAATGAGGTCCCCAGAGGGTGAATTCGCTGATGCTATCCCATACAGTGGGCCAGTTTATCTTCTGGGTACCTCTTTCTGTTTATGTTTGAGACCTTGATTCAGGTTGAGGTTCACAGAGGGTAAATTTAGTGATGTTACCCTGCTGTGCAGGGTAGCATCTCCAAATTCACCCTATGGGGACCTCATTTTTCAGACGAAAGTCTGCTCATTTTCTAGCTTGTCGATATTTTATAGCTGTTGGACAGATTTTTATAAATGAATGTTTTCCTAATTATCCTTAACCAACCCTTAATCAATAACAGTATGCAATTGGTCTAAGTGGAATTGGTCTTTTAGGAATTGGCCTAAAGGAAATTGGTCTAAAGGGAATTGGTCTAGTGGGAAGACACCGGTATGAATTCTCGCAACGATTTTCGTGAAAATCCAAATGTATTATCCCAAATTTAGATGAAATATAAACCCTGGATTGGGACCTGCCGCGCCTTTACCAAAAGAGAACAGAAGACAACAATTGCAAATAAATTTTTCTTGAAAACTTGTTTTTTCATTTTTGCCTAAAAAACATAGCTGATGACCGCCCAGCTCGTTACAGTGAGGAGTCATAAGCTATGTTTTTGAGGCGAAAATAAATTGAATGATTTATTTATTTATTGGTGTTTAAGGTCATATACTTATGCACAATGGCTAATCATGACCGTGACAATTTTACAGGTGAGGGAAGCGGGACTACTCGGAGAGAACTACCGAGCAACGACGAGCAGCTGCAAGCTCCCCAACATCGTAACTCCGCACTGTAGCACAGGCAGGGTTAGACTGATTGAAGACATGTGTACCATCGACGTGCAGTACGTTTTAGTACACGGCGTCATCGTGCCCCTATGTGGACAATCGGTGTTAAGTGCCTTGCCCAATGACACGACGCGGGGGTCCGAATTGATCGCTCAGGTGGTCACCCATCCGAGGATTAACAGGGCTCGACGTTGCTTAACTTCGGTGATCGAACGAGAACCGGTTACCGCAAAGGCACCGCACCCCCAAATTGAATGATAAAACCTTATTGAGATTTTTGTGAATAACACCGGTAGTTAATTCCGTTACGTTAGGATTGTTTGTTTATTGGTGTTTACACTTTCAACAGCCAGGGTCACATCGTGCCGGGCAGTTTTAGGGATGAAGGACCCCTGAGTACCTGGAGAAAACCAGCGGAAGCGACGAGTAACTGTCGGACTCTCCAACGTGGTAGTTTGCACAAGCTGGGTCAGCAGCGGTTGAAAGCAAGTGTATCATCGACGTACCGTACTCCTCAGCACACAGCGCAACCGTGCCCCGCGTGGGCAATCGGGATTTTAAAGTGTCTTGCTCAAAGACACAATGCAATTACGTTGGTCATGGTTTCGGTCTACGTTAGATAAAGGGTTAACAACTGTGAAGTGGAAAGCGTCGCAGCAATCCTGCCATTATTAATTTTCCCACACCAAGAAAGAAAACGTGCAAGTATTGCCCGAGTATTTTCGGTGATCAACTACTGGCCTATCATGACATCGCAAAGTAGCTTTTAAGTGGTGATACATTCTTCACATACTGTTCACAATGTGCAGTTTATGTACCCCTACTCTCGGAGACATTGAGGGGTATACTGGTTTAAATACGTTCATCCATCGGTGCGTCCGCCCATCCGTCTGTTTTTTTCCGAATCATACACTTGCAATAATTTGGGACTGTATCTCCCTCATCTTACTGCACACACTCACCAGAATGCAAACTCACGATGCAGGAGAATTGTATGCAAGAGTTATACTCCTTTGTTTCTTGAAAACCGAACATGATGGGCTGAAGCTTTGCACACAGAGTTGGGGAGTACTTGCTTCAATTGCACAGTCTTGTTAGTATTGCGAAGGCTTTATGTTTCAGAACTGAACACCCCCCCCCCCCCCCCCCGACACACACACACCTGCAAGGGCGTCGGGAAGATGAGCGATTGGGATGGGGGTAAATTTTGATTTGTCTCGGCTGTGATGGCTGATCAAATACCCCAACTACATTATAAAAGCATGCATTTGTTGAAGTCATGTCTTGATAATGTAGATGAAATATTAGTTAGTCAAGATCACAGTTAAAAAATTCAAGACTTCTTGGAAAGTTATTTTTGGATATATAAAATATACATGTAAAAGTCGTGACATAACATCTTATTTAATTAACACATACCTTACCGGTACTCCAAATTGGCCATGCTGGGCTCCTACCAGCCCGAATCGGCTATTAGAGACATCCATCTGTACCACTGACTTTGTATGTGACATAAGGCCAAGTATCAAATCTAATCTCGTAAGAAAGTGCTTGATTCCAAGCATGCACTAACCAATATCTAAGACTTAAATCCAGATAAAAATGTCTCGACTGGAAAAATTATTTGGGGCACCTCCCCTGCCCCCCCCCCCCCCCCCTTAGCGCAGAGGCGGACTGGCCGTATGGTCTCCGGAAAAATTCACGATGGGGCCCCCAAAACTGATGCAGCACAACACCTGTTGGTACGTGAAATTTCGTGAAAATGAGTAAAAGGCGAAATGGACTGCATAGACTACCGGTATATCTGAATGCTCTCTGTGGCAGGCCACATAGAGGACATTTCGATATACCCGCAGTTTATTCAGCCATTGCTCACTCACCCTCTCCCCACGGTGCATTTCTCGGTAAATTTTCTTGGCCCACTTAGCCCCTGTCTTAGTGGCACCCCTACATACCTTCATTCATGACAAATCTAAGCTACTGCCAAGCCAGAAAATAAGCAGACTGTCATCTGCAAAATGAGGTCTCCAGATGGTGAATTTAGTGATGCTACCCTGCAAAGCAGGGTAGCATCACTAAATTTACCCTCTGTGTACCTCAATCTGAATCAGGATCTCAAAGCTAAACAGAAAGAGGTACCCAGAGGATAAATTGGCCCACTGTATCAGATAGCATTATCAAATTCATCCTCTGGGGACCTCATTTTGCAAATGTCAGACTGCTTATTTTCAGGCCTGGCTACTGCCAGGAGATAAAATGAATGACGGGAATTCAATTCCCACGTTTTGATGCAAACCTTGATCTCGTATTCATTTTGTGATATGAATTAGTTAGTACTGTCAGCTTATTATAACGGTGGTGGTCAATTTATCAACTGATTCACCTGCAGTCATAAGCTGATCTCAAAAGCACTCCCACGACCAAGATGCTTCGATTTCTTAATTATAACCATATACAAATTATATCATGATACTCACGTTTTCTGTTTCTTTCTTGTTGCTGCAGGCATTTTTAGGAACACTGACACAAATCCAGCAGATTTTTTTTCGTATTAATCACCGATTGAACAGATAACTGATCACTAATTGTCTCCAAGGTACAAGGTCATCTCCAAATTATCCAACATCAATCATTTTCTCATTATGCGGATCACTTAACTAAAAAATATATTTCCATTGTGAATGTGGTGAATGCGTTATCTTTTTAATGTCAAGATCAAGATGAATGTTCAGACATACTGTTTGTCAATCTGTAATGTCCGTGTTCAGGTCTATAGCTTGGAAGACACTTTCTTTTGTTCATCGATTGATCGGGAAGGACAGATACCTGGAAGCGGAAGATACTTCATGTAAATCCAGTAAATGTTTTTTTAGCTTGAAGGCAACAGAAAATACAAATATTTTGACATAAAGTTTTGAAAATACGCTTTTTTCTAATAAGAAAAAAAACAATACTTTACAGTTAACATGAAAAAGCTGGGAGCGCGGTGGCTCAGTCGTTACGGCATTGAACATCAAATCGAGAGGTCCACTGTTCCATCCCACCAGGGGTAGCTGCGTTGTGTCCTGGAGAAAAGCACTTAATCCCGCTTGCTCACTTGGGAGCACGGTAGCTCTGTGTACTGAGGCTTGCCATACATCGATGGTGCACCTCTGTTCAACCCATTCTAACCCTGCTTGTGTGAAATTAGTACGTTGGGGGGTCAGACAGTTGCTCGCCGTTGCTCAGTGGCTCTCTGCGGATACTCCGGTTTCCTCTACCCGTGAAACTTTCCGACACGAGGTGACCTTGGCTGTCGAAAGTGTCGTTAAAATCCAATAAATAACTAATAAATAAATAAATTGCCTAGCAAATGGAGTTGGAAAGACATGTCACCCCTTTGGAAAACTCGGGTTTTATTAACAGTTATTTACATTCTCCAGAAAATGTTAATTGATATATATATAGAGAGACGCTAGGATTTAATCGAAGGAAGGGGAATTTTCCGGTTCTCGTTTTTTAAAGTCGGCCACCCATACTGGGAATTTGCCGGTTCTCGTTTCTGAATCGATACCAGGGACATTCATAGGAGAGAACCGAGAATCAAAGGTTGCGTTCCGCAACCTTTGATTCCCGATTTTGTTCTATGAATTTCCCGAGCAGCAGGACTGATTTTCAGAACCGGTAACCGGGAAATACCAGTATAAGAAGATTAAACCACGGCGTCAAAGGTCAGCTGGACTCTGGAGAAGTGATGTTCGCCGTTATTTCATAAACTATAATACGCAGTCATTGATACCGTGGTCTAAGAATTTCCCGGTTATCGTGATTGACTTTCAGAACCGGGAGCCCTGGAATTCACGTTACCTGGATTAAACATTAATAAACGGTATTAACTTTAGTACATTGACTCAGTATTCAAGTTTATGAGTCTCGGACTAGCATGTTAAACCCTTAATGCGGTCTGAGCGTTGTCAGAGTGCATTTAAGAAGAAGGGTCGGGCGGGTCGTACCCCCCCCCCCCCCCCAACAAAAAAAAAAAAAAAAAAAAATTAAAAAGGTCCAGAAATTTTCCCCATTGTGTCACTGTGTATTATGTTTGGCAGGTGTAATGTATGAGCTCGTTCCATTGATGGTTCATAAGGTATGTCCTTGCGGCAAAAGCTGGAAATTTATCATATTTGAATGGAAATTTTATGAAAAGGGCTGGTCGATACGCAGGCTAAAGGGTTAAACCATACAATGAGAATCAACTGAACTCTTTGAGCAGACGACATTTACGAAATGTTTTCTTGAATGACTAAAAAAATCATATTTTGTTCCAAGAACAGAGCTCGTTGAGATTCTATGAAAGAATGGTCATAAGCTATGCTTTGGGTGCAAAAATTGAAATAATTATTGAAATTTGAATGGCGATTTTTTCCGAATAACGATCGAATAGAGTTGTTGGGTTAAGTAAAGGTATAACGAAGACAGTGTCACAAAATTGTTTATTTTAATTACATTTTTTCAAATTTTTCAAAAGATTTCAACAAAACCATACCATGTGACCCCTCATTGGAACGAGCTCGTTCCAATGAGCGGTCACATGATATGGTTTTATTGAAATATTTAAAAAATATGTTTATTTTTCTGCTAAGTTTGTAAATTAAGTGGGAGCATGCGGGCAATTCGTTGGGTAAATGGTTAAGATATCTAACTTTATCGCAGATTCTCAGTGCAACTTGTATTGACACTGATTGGTTGAGGTGTCTTGTTCAGAGGGAAACTCTGGGGGCACGGTGGCTCTGTAGGTAGAGGTGCAGGCTGCAAGCCGAGGGGTCCTCGATTCGAATCCCAGCTGCGCAACCGCGTTGTGTCAATGGACAAGACACCCCATTGCCCACGAGGGGGCACGGTGGCATTATGTACAAATGCGTACTGCACGTCGATGGTGCACTTGTCTTCAACCAATGCTAACCCTGCTTGTGTGGAGTTAGTATGCTGGGGAGCCTGACAGTTGCTCGCAAATTTAACGAAGAAGATTGAAGCAGAAACTGTCCATAACCTGTTCTGACTTTAGCAGTTTCTTTGTAAAGAGCTGAGTGGATATGGCCGTTACATTAGGTAAAAAGTTAACCCTTTACCTAACTTAACGGCCAAAACCGGCCAGTGCTATTCTCAAAAATCGCCAATTAATTTTCATTATTTTTTCATTTTTTGTCTCAAAAACATCGGTTATGACCCCTCGTTCCAATGAGGGTCATAACCTATGTTTTTGAGACAAAAAATGATAAAAAATGAGTTATTCAAGAATTTTTTTGCATGTGTCGTCTGATTTTCATGTTAAGTAAAGGGTTAAACGAGAGACGGTGTGCTATCGTTCTACAACTTCTAGCATCCATGACGCATACAATACGTCTACTGAAGTATTTTCCAATGGTTTTTATTATTGCACCCATCGGTTATTCATGAATATTTTATTGGAAGATCGATAAGAGCACTTCAACTGGTCTCAGTGAATATTTTATTCAAACAATAATGTTCGGATTGCTTGCTCTATTCACAAATCAGAAGAGGTCCAAGAATTTATTGGTAAGAGATGAAGAGTCTAATGCAAAACGTCAGCAAAATTTATAGTTTCAAAGTTACATATACAATACGCTCTATGTGATTTGATACTTGGCCAGCCGGTGGGTGGACATCACAGTGGAGGATTTAGGCACGCCCCCGATATTTTTTGAAGTGTGCACATGTATGCACAGTCGGGCATTCTGCTTATTTTTTCAGAAAACTGTACGTAATCATATCATCTTGCCATCTATTTTTACAAACAAAATTTTAGTCTTCTTAGCTTCCAAATCCAATATAACCGCGCGAGGTTATGGCCGTACATGCACTAGAGAGCCCATATACACCATGATACGCTCACATTATCCCACAACACCCCGCTACACCTGAAATAACATCGCATTCGGGAACAATACAATGAGGTGCCGTGCAATTTTTCTACCTCCCGGTTAAGGACTTGAGCAACCCTATATCCGTCAACTATTTGATGGACTTTCGTACCCCGTTTAAGCACAATTCCCGAATCTGTCCCTGTGTCATCCCATATTATAACTTGCTAGATCGGTTGAAATTTTATGACGCAAAGAAGAAATTCGCTCGTGGACCGAAGCTGTGTGCTGTGGGCAGGACCACGAAAAGAGATCGGTATCCGGTTGAAATTCTTTGTTTGCATTTGTGGTGACAGTCCTGTATCTCAGAACATCGCGTAGAGTGAAGTTTCCACACAGACGGACAATTTACATTCCGCGAAAAAAGTATAACAAGCTAAAGTAATGTCCTAGAAAATGGACTTCCTTTCGTGTTCAGGTTGTCCGGAAGTAGAGCTGGGTGGTTTTCTGGTTTTCCGGCTCGGTTCCGATTTTTGTGGTAAACTGGACCCAATACTACAAAACGTTTGCAATTGTATTTTCTAGAATTGTATTTTCTACCTAATAATATACCTCACTATAGTGAATTATTAACATTTTAAAAGATATGGCAATTTGCCAACTGGCAAATTGCCAGATCTTTGAAAATGCTAATGGTTCATTTAAATTCATAACTAAAATACAATTCTAGAAAATACAATTGTAAAACTTTTATAGTATTGGCCCCTGGAAAACCGAACTGTAAGACCGAGCAAGAAAACGGCCGAACGGTTTTACTGTGCTGGCACAAAAACAGATCAAACTATCTTACTGGGAGGGGCGCGGTGGCTCAGTTGGTTGAGGTGCAGGCTGCAAGCCGAGAGGTTCTCGGTTCGAATCCCACCTGCGGCAACCGCGTTGTGTCCTTGGGCAAGACACTTCACCCCCATTGCCCACGTGGGGGCACGGTGATGCTGTGTACTGAGGCGTACTGCACGTCGATGGTGCACCTGTCTTCAACCAATGCTAACCCAGCTTGTGTGGAGTTGGTATGTTGGGGAGCTGACAGTTGCTCGCCGTTGTTCGGTGGTTTTCTCCGGGTACTCAGACTTCCTCCACCCGTAGAACTGTCACGGTCATGATTAGCCATTGTGCAGAAAAATGTGACCTTAAACCCCAATAAATAATAATAATATAACTAGAACATACAATTCTAGAAAATAGAATTGTAAAAGTTTTATAGTATTGGCCCCTGGAAAACCGAACCGTAAGACCGAGCAAAAAAACGGCCGAACGGTTTTACTGCGTTGGCACAAAAACAGATCAAACTATCTGACTGGGATGGAACTAGACTTTAGTGGCCCCTATGGACTCTCGCCACTTAGACTATCCCGTAAAGGGGCGAATACATCGTGTTCTGCTTGCCAAATTTTCTCCCTTATTGACCCCCACCGGACAAGTCAATAGGGGAAAATGTGACAATGAGAACACAACATAGATTAGACAAACTTTATGCATTTGTTACAGGGGGGGGGGGGGGGGGGGGGCACTAAAAATTTGCAAGACTTGACATCCTATTTTTTATTCGGATCCTTTTTACACTCACCCACCCACTACGTGCAAATTTTCTACTACCGTTCACAGACACCCACCCCCACTCTCCCATTAAAATCCAAAATAAGCTTATAAACTTAGTAGGCACAGCTGTCTTTATGGGGTTTTCATAATGTTCTTAACCCTTTACCCAACGTAACGGCCAAAACCGGCCAGCGCTATCCTAAAAAATCGCCAATTAATTTTTATTATTTTTTCATTTTTTGTCTCAAAAACATAGGTTATGACCCCTCATTGGAACGAGCTCGAAGAGCTCGTTCCAATGAGGGGTCATAACCTATGTTTTTGAGACAAAAAATGAAAAAAATTAGTTATTCAATAATTTTTTTGGCAAGTGTCGTTTGCTTTTCATGTCAGGTAAAGGGTTGAACTGGTACCACCAATTTAAACCTTTCTGGGCTGCTGTGGGCCCCAATCTGCAAATGAGAAGCTGTTCATTATCAGGCTTGGCCAGAGCAGGTGTACATATACGGGAACAAATTTTCATTTGAATTGTTCCCAAAATATTGTCTGCACATTTTCCACATTTCGAATAAGACACCCACCCCCTACTAACGTGTGACATTTTCCCAGTTTAAGCCCAATATTCTCACATATAAAGCCTCCTGATGTTGTATTTATGTTAAGAGTATGATGTACAACATCATCTTTAAGGTTTCAAACACAAATGATGGTATATATTAGCTGATATATTGATATATTTTTAAAAAATTCAAAAAATTGCACAAGTTGGAAATGCACATTTTTGGCGCACTCAAGAGACCCACCCACCCCCACGTCACGTCTTGCAAATTTTTGGTGGCCTCCCCCTGTTTGTTACCCTAATTTATGGGGCTCGGTGGCGTTGCGGTGACCGGTTCTCGTCAGATCACCGAAGTTAAGCAACGTCGAACCCGGTTAGTCCTCGGATGGGTGATCGTCTGGGCGATCGATTCGGACTCCCGCGTTATGTCTTTGGTCAAGGCACTTAACCCCGATTGTCCACATGGGGGCACGATGACGCCGTGTACTAAGGCGTACTGCACGTCGATGATGCGCATGTCTTCAACCAATCTAACCCTGCCTGTGCTGTCGTGAGGAGTTACGATGTTGGGGGAGCTGGCAGCTGCTCGTCGTTTCTCGGTGGTTCTCTCTGGGTACTCTGGCTTCCTCCACCCGTAAATCTGTCACCGTCATGATTAGCCATTGTGCATAAGTATGTGACCTTGAACACCAATAAATAAATAAATACCCTAATTTATGTTTTTCTGACCTCTTTTCAGCTGTAGAGTATTTGAGAGTTATTTCTGAAAATGCACTTCGTGGTTGTTTTGAGTTATTTCTCAAAATCCACATCGTAAATAACTGAATGAGCTTACCTACTGATCCACAAGAACCGTTAACCCTTTACCTAACACGAAAAGCAGACGACACTTGTAAAAAAAAATTCTTGAATAACTATTTTTTTTCATTTTTTGTCTCAAAAACATGGGTTATGACCCCTCATTGGAACGAGCTCGACGAGTTCGTTCCAATGAGGTGTCATAACCTATGTTTTTGAGACAAAAAATGAAAAAAATAATGAAAATTAATAGGCGATTTTTTAGAATAGCGCTGGCCGGTTTTGGCCGTTACGTTGGGTAAAGGGTTAAGAATGATCAAAGGGAAGTTAGGCCGAATCCAACGGAGATACTTACGGACATGGCTTTTGTGTTTCAAACTATTACGGATTATTTCCAAGTTAAGGAGCCAGTTGTGTTAATTACACAGAGAAAACAACCGAAACCGAGGTTTTTTCCCTGAAACCGAGCTACCGTGCTACAACTTGGGTAATTTATATTAAGTGTCCAGCCCATGGACACGTGGCAGATAACGTGGGTCATTTTCTTATTTTAGGCTCCTCAGACTGGAATGTTTCAGGACTAAGATGTTGTTTTTAAATCAAGATTATAATGTGAAGTCAGCGGCGTAGCCTTGGGGGGGGGGGGGGGGGATTGGAAGACTTGTCCCCATCCTACTTTTCCTGAAATAAATTTCAACCTTATATAGAGTGAGGCCCTAAATCCTTAAATATGGTTAATTTTTACTCTCACCCTGATACGTCTTGGGTCAGTTTCCTATAATTGTTCCTCCATTTTCTGGCGGCATGGTAGTACAATGGTTAGAGCATTGGACATTCAACTGAAAAGTCGACGGTTCGACCGTCAAATAGGGGTAAATGCGTTATGTCCTAGGGCAAGTCACTTAATCTTGATTCCCCATGTGGGGACAAAGGGGAGCTGTGTTCTCAGGCGTACTGCACGTCGTCTTCAAGAGCTGTTAACTCTGCTTGTGTCGAGTTAGTAAGTTGCAGAGTCTGACAGATGCTCGCCGCTGCTCGATGGTTCACATACATCGGGTTATCGGCTTCCTCCAGTCGTAAAACTGTCCAACAGGGTGTGAACTTGGCTGTTGAAAGTGTCGTTAAACTCCAACAAGAAACAAACAAACGAACTTTCATTTTCTGGAAATTCAAGCTTTAACAAGGTACTCAGGTTGCTCCGGTTAGTATGGAAAGTTATTGTTTTCCCAGGGGAAGACCCTGGACCGTACTCTATAGGGGATATAGACTCTTAACCTAGCACTCAGCCTTGGCCCCCTTAACATTTTCGCCACCACCACCCCCCCCCCCCCCCCCCCCAAATGCATTGGCCTAATGCAAGTTTCACACAAAATATGGCCCCAAAAATGGTCGCCAATATAGGGGTTATACACGCTACAAATGCCTCAAACGCTCTTAAAGCATTAAATTTTGCAAAATTTTCGCGTATGTGAATGGGGAGCGGGGGCTAGTCCTAACCAGGACCATTCGGTCGTCGCCCTCTCCTCCCACTTCCCTTCAGGGAAGTGGGAGGAGGGAGGCAACGAACGCAAGCTCCTAATTAGGACTTGGAGATGCCCCCGAAACTCCACACAACGGCCTTTCAAATATTATCCTTACCGCCCCCCCCCCCCCCCCTCTAAAAAAAAAAAAAAAAAAAAAAAAAAAAAATGGCTAGGGCACCCCCCTATTATAGAATCCTAGCTGCGCTGCGCACTGCCCCTAACACTTCATTTAGTCTTACCACATCACTAAATGTGATGACGATATTAATGGAGGAAACATAACCGAAAGCACTTCATTTTGCCCACATTTACACACTTATCGGAAAAGTGGAAATTTTCATTATTTTCAAAATTCTATTTATTTATTAATTATTTGTTGTATATGTAAGTGCTGGGTGGCTAGGTCCCGCCGGAATAACCGTTTTCAAATCCATAAGTGCAGTGGGACCCGCTGCTCAACACGGTCAGGTGATAGTTCAATCCCACGGCCTTCTTGAGCTGGGGACTTCAAGTAAAATCGTTCGCCCTACAAAATTAAAGATTTTCTCATTTTCAAGGTACGATATTCTTTCTAACATTACCATTCAAGAGTTTGGGGTGAACAAAAAGTTAAATAACACATAAACTCACCTCTGTTGACCACAAGAGAAGCACGAGGCATCCTATTTCCACTCCATTGTACTTGCTCTCACAACATTTCTGAAAGACATTACCGGTCATTGCTCGGTGGTCTAGAAGCGAATTGATTTGTTTTATCGATAAGTAAATATTTTATTGCTTTCCACTTTAGTTTACCCTCCGCTTTTATTTTTGTTTGTGAATGTTGTTTACAGTGGCAATGATCCAAATACCTTGTTATCTCCTATAAGGTCCTTAAGAAGTTTTGGTGAGTAATAAAAACATTAAATGATTGACTAATTCAGAGAATTTTTATTGCAGTGATTTCTCATTAACCCTTTACCTAACGCAGACGATATCAAAATTTATTATTTTAAATATGTTTTTTTTTAAATTTTTCAAAAAATTTCAACAAAACCATATCATGTGACCCCTCGTTGGAACGAGCTCGACGAGCTCGTTCCAACGAGGGGTCACATGATATGGTTTTGTTGAAATTTTTTGAAAAATAATATTTTTTCAACTGCTGAATTTGCATATTACGCGGGCGGATGCGGGCGATTCGTTGGGTAAAGGGTTAACGTACATCCTGTGACCTACTAGTCGACATGCGAGTAGGACCCTGCGAAGCTTCGAGATTCGATTCGATTTCGAATCTCAAGTTGTTATTCGGTTCGATCGAAATTGGCTGCCCGATTCATTTTCCTCCAAATCCTTTCACTGGAATTTCGCTTGGTTAGAGCTGTAGGTTTTTAAATTTCTTGTTCGGTTTCGGTTTTGGTTTTTCAGGTGGAATAAAACCTCGGTTCGGTTCGGTTTTCGGTTTGTTCATGAGGCCAAATAAAATTCAATAAAACGCATTCTTATGTCCGGAGTCATAACTGAATGGCAGTGAAATTGAGAGAAACTCAATGAATGCCCGAAATAAGCTATAATACATGAAGAATCAGGAAGGCCAATATAATAATTACTTAAATATACAGAACCTTTATTGTGCTTGGCCATTTTTCGAGGTCTGACATCTACACGCAACTTGAGGAAAGCTGCAAACACAACTAAACTGAAATGTCGGAAATTCTCAAAATGTAGCCTTCCCAGAGTAGTGAGAGTACCCAGACACTGCCATTGGCAGTGTCTGGGTACTCTCACTACTCTGGGGTGGCTACATTCTGTGAATTTCTGCAGCAAGAGGGTATTTAATAAAAAACAAAAAACCTTAGATTATGGGATGTCGACGGTTTCGGTTTTTAAAAAAAAACTTAAAACCTCGGCTCGGTTTCGGTTAACCTACAGCTCTAAAGTTAACGCTTTACCTAACATGAAAATCAGACGACACTTGCAAAAAAAATTCTTGAATAACTATTTTTTTTCATTTTTTGTCTCAAAAACATAGGTTATGACCCCTCATTGGAACGAGCTCGACGAGCTCGTTCCAATGAGGGGTCATAACCTATATTTTTGAGACAAAAAATGAAAAAAATTAGTTATTCAATCATTTTTTGGCAAGTGTCGTCTGCTTTTCATGTTAGGTAAAGGGTTAAACTGGTACCACCAATTTAAACCTCTGTGGGCTGCTGTGGTTCCCAGTCTACAAATGACAAGCTGTTCATTATCAGGCTTGACCAGAGCAGGTGTCCATTTTTGGGAACAAATTTTCATTTGAATTGTTTCCACGCTTGGTATTAGTCATCTTAGTCGTATCACAAAATAATATAGCTGAGATAGAAATTGTACGTAAATAATGTTGAAAATAAAGACTGAGTGTAATTTCCGCTATATTAACATAAAAAGCATCTGTGTTCAGACCACCACCCATGATGATTCCAGTTTCACTAGTCACTACCACCGCCGAAAACAAATTTAAAGTTCCCAAGCAATATCGACGATGAGCTCACGGTTGCTGGTGGCTAGCCCCGCGCAGTGCCCAGTACATAATCCTCGCGTCCGTTTCTGTTTTTGAACAAAAATATTTAGATTAAACATATTTTTATTTGCCATTCAACAATGCAAATCAGGATTGGAGGACAAGTGCTGACCACTTAGAAAACCCTCCACTCCTGTACAAAGACTAATAGATTACAAAAGGCAGAACAAAATATAACAATATGTAAACATTATACACAAGAGAAGTTAACTCTCTCTCTCTCTCTCTCTCTCTCTCTCTCTCTCTCTCTCTCTCTCTCTCTCTCTCGAGAGAGAGAGAGAGAGAGAGAGAGAGAGAGAGAGAGAGAGAGAGAGACTAGATAGAAAAACGGGTAAAAGCAGATTGAAATTAAAGAAAACAAAATGCAAAAAAAAAAAAAACACAAAAAAAAAGAACAGTATACAATTAACAGAAATTTAATTACTGGGTAATATCCCAACTATACATCATCAAGGCATGACTTCGACGAAGGCATGCCTTGATGATGTATAGTTGGAATATTTTATCAGTCGGGACTTCAAGACTCCTGTATTCGATTCGAGGTTCGACTCGATTTCGAATAATAAACTTGATTCGATTCGAGATTCGTCGAAAATATATGATTCGCAGTGCCCTACATGCGAGTGATGCAATGATTTTTAATTGATATTTCAGTTCAATTTTATACCGTGTAACTTTATAAAACTATATCCTCATAGTCAAATAAGGGTAATAATTTGTCTTCAGAGGGGTCCAAAGGTTAGAGATTTGGGTGGGGAGGGGTGTAAACCTGATTTGTACCCACTGTGCTGGCTCGGATATCGACTGATGAAATATTCCAACTACATCATCTCAAGGAATGGTTTCGTCGAAGGCATGCCTTGATGTAGTCGGAACTAAGTATCAGTCAGTCGGGATTATAGTTAACACTTTCGCTGCCGAAAGCGACTATTGGAACGTATTTTATAATGATTATCTGTGCGTTCTGGTGTGCGAATATCAAACCTACCATCTGATTAATTGTTGGAAATGGCTCAAAGAGCCCTTTCTAACAATTAATCATATGATAGAGTATCAACATGTCAATTGTCATAAATTTTATTAAACTTTCTCGCATAAGGCATACATAGAGGTACTCCATGTGTGGATAAAGTGGGCGTGGCAGTGAAAGGGTTAAAGAACTCAAGACTTCTTGGAAATTTATTTACAGGTTATTAAAATATACAAGCAATAGTCGTAACTTCTTATTTAATTAACAGGTACCGGCTTCCAAATTGGTCGTGCCGAGCATCGAACTGCCCGAATCGGATACCACAGCCGTCCAGGTTTTTGATCGACCGTGTGTCCAAGTATCAAATCCAGTTTCGAAAAAAGTACTAAAATCTCCAGCAAGGGCAAATCGGCACCTAAGATTCTAATCAAGACCAAAATGTCCCGTCTGAAAAAATGTTTGGGTGCCCCCCCCCCCCCCCCCCACCCCACCCAACCCTTTCGCTACACCCATGTTTGTCTGCACTGAGTCCAAAGTCCAAGGTAAAACATGCAACCTTTGTTTGTATTCTGACGCAACGATTCGATGCATCAAATTTACAATCAATGATTGCATGTTACACATGGAATGTTGGGCTCAAAGCAGCCCATATTTGAGGTGATTCCATTGAAACACAAAAATCACAAACGGCACGCAGTGTCGGAACTGCAGACTGGGGAGAAAATGATTTAATCATAATTTTATCTACATTGGCATTGCGGGGGTTTTAATAATTTTTTCGCATCACGTCCAATGTGAATGTTGCTAATACCTTTGTCGTGATTAAAATTTAAATAACCCACACCGTTGTACACCGCTCTTTGTCACATGGGAGTTTCTTTCTTAACCTTTCACTTAACATGAAAATCAGACGACACCTGCTAAAAAAATTATTGAATAACTATTTTTCTCATTTCTTGCGTTAAAAACATAGCTTATGACCCCCTCACTGGAACGATCTCAACGGACCCGTTCCAATGTGGGAGTCATAAACTATGTTTTTGGGGCAAAAAAATTATGAACATTGAATGGCAGTTTTTGTGAATAGCGCTGGCCAGTTTTGGCCGTTGTGTTGGCTTGATCAGGACTGGGGCACAGTCTAAAATAAGCTTATATTGGTATAAAATCCATTCCTCATATCCATGTTAGGGGATATGACTGACAACTCAATGTTCTGATTAGTCCAAAAATTTAAATGTGTTTCCTGTGACATTTTAGAAAAAGAGATGATTTTTTTTCTTAAATTAAAAGCATTTTCCAGAGGACATTTATGTTCAGGGAAGATTATATTCCCCCAACCACAAACAAAAATGCTTAAGATTTAAACAGAATACAAATATAACCGAAATTACATTGTTGTGAAGGTATAAAATTACGTCAGGAACCAATACGTGTAAGAATTCAAACAAATTTCAAGAGTGACCTTAATAAAAGGTTTTAAGTCGGGCCCTAAAAATGAAGTCGGTTGGGTGACGATAAACATACCATTTCTACATACCATTAGTATACTAGTTCTGAAGGAACTGTTAATAAAAATGAACCTAACTGCTTTTCCTTGATGACAAAACGGCACTATTCAAATCTTTAAACCTTTACCTAACATGAAAAGCAGACGACACCTGCAAACAAAATTCTTGAATAACTAATTTGTTTCATTTTTTTACTCAAAAACATAGCTTCTGACCCCTCATTGGAACGAGCTCTATGAGCTCGTTCCAATGAGGGTCATAAGCTATGTTTTTGAGACAAAAAATAAAAAAAAATAATGAAAATTGAATGGTGATTTTTGTAAATAGCGCTGGTTGGTTTTCGCCGTTACGTTGGGTAAAAGGTTAAAAAACGCATACCCTTACAATGCCCAAATAATACCGAGGACCTTTCCCCTCCCCAATACATATCTGAAATGCATGCTGCAGTCCTCGTTCCTATCCTCTCGTCCCAGGAACAGATGACCATTTATTTGTGACATTTTTAGTGTCAAAGGCTCAACCAGCTCCTCATCCACATAACACCCATACGCCTTTAGCTACAAACACACATAAGCAGTTCCTTACACACATATACCCACTGTCGAACGTTCTAAAGGAAAAAGATAAAAGAACCCCAAAACTTCATTGGCACCTTCGGTACAAGAAATTCCCACGCTTACCTTTGTGTGTTAAAATATCCCGGTAAATCATAAATATTTATATTTCTATCGTGTCTTCCCTATCAAATGTTTTCCTCCGTTTAATTTCACACAATAATATATGACTGTTTACTTGAGTCTTACTAGAGTCCTCTCCATATAAAAATCTTCAAATTGTGCACTCCGACTTTAAATACAGTCGTGCTCAGTTTAGTATCATGTGAAAAAAAAAAACTGTTCAAAAAATTTTTGTCCATCCCGAAAGAAAATCTTTTGTCAAGCTGAATGAAAAATGCATAATATTGTGATTTCCCCCAATCATCTCAATGAGGACAGAGTTTATTTATAGACAATTCAAAATCAAAACCCCGTGAAGCCTGGCGGCTCGACTAGGAAATAAATTCGTCAGTAAATAAAAATTAAAATTACATTTTGCATTGTGTTGATTCAAGATAACCCGCAGGCTCGCCAAGGGTAAAGAGAAAATGTAAACGGTGAAGGTGAGATACGACGAGAGACAAGATCATGGAGCACCAAGAGTTGAGAGCAGATTGTCCCCGTCCCAACTCGTAATGGATTATCAAGTTGGCTATGCCAGAGAGGGTGTGGGGTTGTGGGCAAAATACTGAATTAATTGAAACATTTTATTATTTTTTTTTATTTTTGCCACCAAGACATAGTTTATGACCCCTCGTTGGAACGATCTCGTCGAGCTCGTTCCAACGAATGGTCATAAGCTATTTTTGGAGCCAAAACATGTGCAAATTATGAGGAATTCAAGAGGTTACGACTCGTCTACTATTCACAGTAGGTAGGGTTTAAATAACCCTTTACCCAACGTAACGGCCAAAACCGGCCAGCGCTATTCTCAAAAATCGCCAATAAATTTTCATTATATTTTCATTTTTTGTCTCAAAAACATAGGTTATGACCCCTCGTTGGAACGAGCTCGTCGAGCTCGTTCCAACGAGGGGTCATAACCTATGTTTTTGAGACAAAAAATGAAAAAAATTAGTTATTCAAGAATTTTTTTTGCAAGTGTCGTCTGCTTTTCAGGGTAAAGGATTAATGAAGTTTTTTTTTGGAAAACAAGGGTATGCAAAGAGCGTGGGCCACTGCCCCCGACCCGTAGACATGTTCGAAGTAGCGTTAAAGGTATTGTGGGGCAGAAAAAGGGCCATAACTCTTGGAACAATTATTGGACGGAACCCGTTCCTTGTGCATGTCCGTTCTCCCATGCGGGTCTACCAGCATACCAAACCAGATCCAAATCCTACCGATGGCTTTGAAATTACAATCCAAAACGTTTGTACGGACGGACAGACGGACTAAAACGTTCGAACAACGGTTAAAAACTCTGTTTTGGGGGAAGAATTTCAAAGGGAATGAAAAGGGTTACTTACCGTAACCCTAACCGGGAGCTGACCCTAACTCTAACCCCAACCGTGAACTGACCCTAACCCTATAATTCGCAATTTGCCTCATAAGTCTCATATCGTAGCAAATAAGCTCATAATATATAAAATAAGCTCATAATAAGCACAAAAAACCCTCATAACTCCCGTTTACTTTCGCGGACAGACGGACGGACTGACGCACGGTGGTTTTCACTAGATATCCCCGAATCCTCCTTCGGATGTCAGGAACATAATAATGGTATATATAGTCAACAATATTTTGATGTCCAGTAAAAAAAATAAAACCAAAAGAAGCCCGTGATGTTGGGAGTCATTTAAAATGTATCAGTAATGCACCATATGTGCATATACCAGATGTACCGATGTGTCGCTTGGTGCAATGTTCAATTCGAGTGACTTCTCGTACAATTCTCCGCCTCACTTGGTCATCTGTGGACCTCTTGGAATGGGCGGTTGTGGAATAATGTGAACCTTTGTCGACTTTTGTGGACTAGCTTTTATTTCTGGACTTTGACCTCCACTTCTGGCACTCACAACAGTGGTCTACACAAAGGCTACTTCTATTGGCGTCTACCATTACCGCCAATACAACCATTAAGACTGCTGCTTGAATTGGTTTCTGCAGCCGCTGTAACTGACTTGCACCGCGGTTACCCTTATCCGTCCTCTTATCAGCTTCCGCTGTCTCCGTCATATACGATAGACTATTACTGCTTGTTCCAACATCCTTCTTTGATCGGCTTCATCCACTAGTGTCTCCTTTCGGAACTCCAACTGCGTCTCTCTATCTCTCTCTCCTCTCTCTTACCCAACGTAACGGCCAAAACCGGCCAGCGCTATTCTCAAAAATCGCCAATTAATTTTCATTTTGTTTGTCCCAAAAACATAGGTTATGACCCCTCGTCGAGCTCGTTCCAACGAGGGGTCATGACCTATGTTTTTGAGACCAAAAATGAAAAAAATTAGTTATACAAGAATGTTTTTTGTAAGTGTCGTCTGCTTTCCATGTTAAGTAACGAGTTAACCACTATTAAGTCTAATCACCACTACCAGTACTATATCTCCCTTGATCATTGTCTTCTAGCTTCTACCACTATCAGTCCATGCGGGGAGCACTGGCGAAGCGAGACCGGTTCTCGTTAGATCACCGAAGTTAAGCAACGTCGAGGTCCTTGGATGGGTGACCGTTCGGCGATTGATTCGGGTGATTCCTGTAGTATGACTGGTGTGCGATCAGCGAAGTTTGAATGTGTGATTCTGCGACGTTGCATCACATGCCAGCTGTGAACGTTGGGAATGTTCACCAGTACTCCGCAGTCCCCACCGTATCTAGGTGTAAAATAGGGACCTGTTGAGATGCTTGCCTTGTGTGCCCGTCTGTGGAGCACCGGCAGTATGCTCCGTTGAGTTGAGCTGAGAATGTCATAGAATGAACAAAGGGTGTGAACACTTGTGATACGGGGTAATAATGTAAGTCACAGAGCACTGCGGTGGATTCTAGACGTTAACATTGCATTATTATTATTATTATTATTATTATTATTATTATTATTATTATAATATTGCATTGCATTATATGGTATCTAGATCAATTTGCTTTTCATTATATAAAGCCATGATATATCCCTCGGTGAGGTAAAGTCTGAAACCCCTCGAATACTCATCAGGGTATTGAAGAATGGAAACCCACTAACGGGATTCTTCTCTAAGATTGTGTCTGTAGAATCCTTTTTAACTGCATGAAGCCACATGGCCATTACGTACCCATTGGTAGGGTAAAGTTCCAAGTCGGGCTGTTCCACGCGTGACTGACGTAACAGGTTGACATATTTTGCTTATTTTTATATACCTAGTGACTGTAAATTTAAATTAAATTTGCCTTAGTATTATGTCATGCCTCCAAACTATACAGTAGCATAAGAAAGAACATCCTTCTAGAAAATATCTGGAAGCAGGGTGGAATTTTATGTCGTGACTGATGTAACACAAAAAGGACATGACTTTTTCTGGTGGTTCAGATTATTAAATAGTCTCCTCAAACTATTCGCAGGACATGTCCAGTTTATATATGTATATATCTATGATGAACACATGATAAAACATGATCGCTGTTTTTGAGGAACATTAGGTATATTACAGTGAGGGATGAAAAGTTTGCGTGACTGACGTAACGTGACTGACGTAACAAGTTTGAACAAAGATTTCTGTGTCTTCAGATTGGAACAATTATGTAAAATTGTTTATCTAATTGACTTATTTTAATCTTTCCTGCTTGTTGTGTTTTCTTTTATTACATTATTTCCCTCTTAGCTTATAGAATTATATAGAATCAAGTATTAAAATCCACTTAAATGACTTTTGTAAAGATCGGTTCATAAATACGGCCTCTAGCCTGAGCCGTATAGAAGTTGTGTACAAAAAACTGATTGGACCTAATTTCTGTAAAAAAGGGCCACTGGCAGCCATCTTGAATTTTGGACCGCACTCAGAAACACTCGTTCTCCTCCCAAGTTGATAACAGAGGTACCCAAGAAGTTTCGTGAAGATCGGTTGATAAATACAGCCTCTAGCCCGAGCCGTATTGACATGTGTACTTCCTTTGTGTAAGGACCACTGACAAAATCAAAGTTCATCAAATTTGCATAATTTCTGCACGAGAAAAAAACCCTGTATTATATGTGATGTATCCCATGGTACTAAACATTCACACAAAAAATTTTTCAAATCAGCGCTTTCATATGGAAGTTCAGTGTAAAAATCTGATTGCACCTAATTTTGTACAAAATGGCTGCCATCGGCCATCTTGAATTTTGGACCGCACCTAAAAACACTCGTTCTCGTCCCACGGTGATACCAAAGGTACCCAAGAAGTTTCGTAAAGATCGTTTTATAAATACGGCCTCTTGCCCGAGCCGTATTGGCATTTGCACTTACAGTGCTGAAAGTAACACTAAATACATCAAAGTTAGTCTAATTTGCATAATTTACGTACGAGAAAAAAACCTGTATTATATGTGATGTATCCCATGTTACTAAACATTCATACAAAAAATTATTCACATCAGCGCTTTCAAATCTGATTTCACCTAAGTCTGTACAAAATGGCCGCCAGCGGCCAACCTGAATTTCGGATCGGGTCCAAAAACACTTGTTCTCGGCCCACGGTCATAACAAAGGTACCCAAGAAGTTTCGTAAAGATTGGTTCATAAATACGGCCTCTAGCCTGAGCCGTATTGAATTGTTGACGGACAGACGGCCAGACGGACGACTGGCCATGGCATAAGCTCAAATTTGGCTTCGCCAAAGTTGAGCTAAAACTGAATTTGTACAAAATTAGGGTCTTGTATAATTAATACGTGCAGTCTGCGAAAATTTCACAATGTGATTGACGTAACAGTCTGTGACTGACGTAACATGTGACTGACGTGACATTTTTCGATGGCCAAAATATCTATGTTCTATCTCATAAAGTCAAATAATAATTTGTTCAATTTATTTCAACTGTAATGAAGGAGGAGATTTTACAATGCCATTGGTTCCTGTTCATATCCATCTCTATGGCATCAATGTAAGGTACTTTATCGTGACTGACGTAACATTATAAACACCTATAACTTCAGAAGAATGGAGTATTAATATGTTTGTTTGAATAAAGATCCAAACTTCTAAATAATTATCACACAACCTTATTCTTCAATAAACATCATGAAATAATAGTCTAATCAATCTAAAAACATGAATACTTCATTTGCAAATAACATCCATGGTGTAGTTATAATACACTTTAAAATGTACACAGCCTCAAATAATTTTTAAAAATTTCAGAAGTACTTACAAACTCGCGTTAAATTTTGTTATTTCAGTTAACTTTGATATATTGGCTACACAAATCATGCAATTTATAATGGATATAGCCAATTATAATTTTCACCTGTCATGTCCTACCTTGCATGGAATTGCCCAGTCCCTTTTGTACTCATGTCTGAAAGTGGTATACAGTAGATCCGTGTTGCGATGTAATATTGGCAGCGGTGATTGGATTATGCAGTGGCAAAGGTCATCAGAAGTATAGGAAGAGGGATGCCGTGCTGAAAGGAGACAGCTGTAGTTGAAGCCAATCACAGGACAGAAGGGTACTGATGCATGCTAGCAGTAGTGGTAGAAGACTATAGTATAAGATGGAGACAGTGGAAAGTTGTCATTGGATGGGTGAGGGTAACCATGGTACAAGTCAGTTACGGCAATGTGGGAACTTAATGGTAGTGATAGTTTACAGTGGTGATCTTTGAATACAGTGGTGATATGGGGCAGTGGTGAATTGAAGTGCCGCTATAGTAGTGGCGGAGTCCGACTGCAGTAGTAGCAGACTTGAGGTAAATTGCTGCAGTGATAACCAGTAGTAGAAGCCAAAGTCTAGAAGGTAAGAGCGAGTTCAGAGCAGCCGACAACAATCCACAAAGGCACACATATCGTCCCATGAGTCCCAATGTGTTCTATATGTGTCCATTGGCACATAGAACACTTTGGAACTCAGGGGATGATATGTCCACACCAGCCCACAAATCACCCATTTCTGAAAGTTCACCAATTATCAAACTGAAACTTTCTGTTCGTCGCCCATCTATTAGTCGTCCGTCCGTCGTGAAGTTTACATTATCAACCTCTCCTCAAAAACTACAGTTAGGCAGTTTTTAATCACATTTGGTATGTTTATTCCATATTATATGTTAATTCATGTTTGGTCAAGTAACGCTGCCACGCCCATTTGGGTGCACCACTAGGGGCATAACTCTGTTCGCATCCTTCTTTTTACAAAAACTAAAAGAATATTCTCCAGAACCACCAATTTGAATTGTCTAACAGAAAATAGAAAGATACGAGCAGTATCTACTCTACACTACAAGAGGAGAACATATTGAAAACCTAGCAGAAGATTGAAAATCTAGCAGAAGGTGTTAGTCAGTTCATAATAAACTTTTCTCATCGTGAATTGTCTGACGTTGAGAAGATTGTAAAGACGAAAGGGTTAAAATTTATTCTCACGCCTCGTAAACCAACAATTAACTTTTGTGAAATGGGTAACTGTCTCCAATGTGACAGAATACGTCTGAAAGTAATTCATGCTAAAAGTGCAACTACATTTATTAACCCTTTACCCAATGCAGACGATATCAAAATTTATTATTTTAAATACCGTTTTTTAAATGTTTCAAATTTTTTTAACAAAACCATTTCATGTGACCCCTCTTTGGAACGATCTCGACGAGCTCGTTCCAAAGAGGAGTCATATGATGTGGTTTTGTTGAATTTTTTGAAAAATAATATTTTTTTCAGCTGGTGAATTTGCATATTAAGCGGGCGGATGTGGCCGATTCGTTGGGTCCATGACAAATCAGCAGGGCCCTCGAGAGAGAGAGAGAGAGAGAGAGAGAGAGAGAGAGAGAGGGGGGGGGGGCGGGGCCCCGCGAAGCTGATTGGTTTTGAGCTGAGTTGACCCAGAGTTCAAGAGTTTCAACGAATTCATTCTGCTATGATGCATGCAGCATATGTAGCATGACAGTAAATCGCTTAATGCTGAGAATCCTTACCACATGGCAACGCCTTTGCCTTTGTATACAGTTTTATGTAAGAGGAAAAGCCCCATAAAGCCCCATGTACCAGCTGTATGCATTATAGTATGTCCACATGCTTTAGCATATGCCAGTTAAAGTGGCGTGAACAAGTTCGGTTGATTTATATATATCCCTTCTTACCATTCTCTTGTGTAACCCAATCTAGTCTTTGACAGGCAATTGAGTCATAATAGATATCGGTAGGGGGAAGGGTGAATATTTTCATGGGTCCTTGGTAAGTTGGGTTTGAAACAGGGGGGGGGGGCAGGTGGTACCATCTAATTGACCCCCCCCCCCCCCGGAGGGCCCGTATTTTCTCTCGGCGGCACGGCAACTCAGTAAATCACCATTAGACGGTGCATGGGCGAAACCTAATGTTAATTGATTTGAAAACAAGGGCACTCATAATGGCTGCATCAACAGCTGGTGGACCACGAAGATCGCTGATGTGCTCCAATTTTGACATCATCACAAGAAGTAAGTGTTTTACTGCTTTCACATTTTAGTCATAAGGACATCAAATTGTTAACAAAAGGAAAAGCGCATGCAGCCAAGTACTTCAATAAAATGGGCTCTTGCATCAGAAGCACCACGACCTAGCTCACTCTAACCTGCTGTGCTCAAATGTTTTCAGTCCTTGGATTACACTGCCCAAATGTTGACAATTGAATGTTTTGAGTCCTTTGGTTACATCAATTAAATATTCACAATCGAATGTTCTCAGTTGGACTGAATCTGTTCACAAGAAAGCGCGTGCCTTCATTGATGCAGCATGCAGATGATCGGGGTTGCGGAGACCCTCCCCGAGATATGTTTGAAAGATCTAGTGCTCAGGGGTGATTCTGGGGTGAAATTTTCTTCCAACTGGAGGTAATTATCTGCGCCAGTAAGACAGGGAAATCGTGGTGTGTGGTCCGTGTTGGCAGACATGTTAAAGCTTTATCGTTCTCACGAGGAACAGATTCTCAAACAGATCCTACATAGGCAAATGATTGGTGATTGTTTGAAGTCTCCTAAACATGCAAATCTTTAGAATTACAGCCACAAGTTACCCAGGCTCCAAATAGCAGATATGGTGTCACTTAATGTGATTCATTCCCACTAGACCAAGTCCCTTTAGACCAACTCCCACTAGGCCAATTCCCGAAAGACCAGTTCCCCTTAGACCAATTCCCCTCAGACCAACTGATATCTTCAACTTTTAAAATAACTTATATCAATAATTTAATATATTTATAAATATTTATAAACGTATTTAATGTTATTTAATGTCATTGATATTTTATAGATGTTGGGCTGATTTTTCATAACAATTGTTGTAGTAATCAGACACTTTCAAAGGATGTGATTCTTTTTATTGTTTTGTGGCCAACAGATGCTGGGCCGATTTTCATAACAGACAAAAACAATGCTTTGTGATATATGGGATTTTAGTGAATTTGAGGCCAACAGTGGCTGATATGTGTGAGTTATAGATAATAATAAACATCCACTGAAGTAAAATGTTATATGTATTGTGTTGTACTGAAATGTTATTAACCTATATTTTCGTGTGTTATGCATATAAATATTTTTTTTATCAAATAAAGTTTTTTTCAGTAAATAAATGTTTTCTTAATTATCATTAATCAACTCTTAATCAGTAACAGTTAATAGTTGGTCTAAGGGGAATTGATCTTTTGGGAATTGGCCTAGTGGGAGTTGGTGTAAATGGAATTGGTCTGGGGGAGACACCGTGAATGTAACCAAATGCCAGTATTGTCATTCAATCTTCGATGTAAATGACTTTCATGTCAAATGTGAAGATCCCTTTATTATTCAAGTTATCGTACGGAAACCAAAATAAGTTTGGATGGACACTAGGACAGGTGAAGAGATGAACAAACCATTTACACATACGTGATTGGTTTTCAAAACATGACAGTGGCCCATATTGACTTCGGAGTCGTGTTTGTGCTTCATTTCCGAACGAACTATAATGATCGTTCCCAACACCAAATTGTGTATCAGTGTTTTGCCTCAACGCGGATGTACATGTAACATGTGATTGATGGGTGAATATAGCTGAAATGGGGTTTGAGTTGGGGCGGGGTGGAGAAATTTTTTTTTGGGGGGGGGGAGGGAAGGATGGATCTCCTAGACACCGAAAAGCTCTGCCACTATCCAAGACCCCCACCAATATAAGGGGACATACCTCCTATAACCAGCATCACTTCAGACCTGCGGCATTAGGATATGCCTTCGGCATATATGGGACCATTGCTTAAGTATGTCCGGGAGCAGACACTATTGGGTCGCCACTGTGGCCAGTCCACAGCTGCCGTACTGTACAATGATAAGCCCTGTTTCCCTACTTCTAAATTGCGGAAAACATCACTGGAGCTGATCCGTGTTATTATAAAGTACAGCCGCACATAACGGTTCTACCCACCATTATTCTGCCAGATATCTCTATTACAAGTATTAATATTTTCTCGGGTAGATAAATTATATTTTATATATCTAAAATTAAGACAAACTTAATGGTGGTCCTCTTCCATGGTGGTGAAACTACCAAATATGCCAAGGCCAGTGGGGTTCGCCCCCTCCCGATATATAGAACGAAGATTACTTGATCGTGCTCATATATTTCTTATTTCGTTAATTTGTTACTTTTCTCGGGTCCATGTTTAGAGTCGCACACGGTACTCTAAAATGTAGTTTAATTACCGGGTTACCGGGCATTTTACCAGAAATAAGTATTTCGCCTACAATAATCACACAAACACACTTGAAATAAACAAGTTTCACTCAACCAGTTCACTATGCAAGAACACATATAGCTCGGTCTTTGTATCAAAAGGCCTTCACTGAACAGGGCCTACTGGAGATCTACATTGCATTAGGCCTAGACGCTATAGAACTCGGCACCAATTAACCATTTAGAATATAAAACAAATGAACTGTCAGGTGTTAACTCTGGGGAAATATGTCTCCCATTGGGTTATCCTTGTTTGGCAGTGTATATGTCGGGCCGATTCTCCATGCTTTTTAGTTGTGTAGGCTACCTATTTTACATCATTTGGCATGGTGGCTTTTTCCAGTGGTGCGGAGAGGCTATAAAATTTAAGCAGAAATTTGCGACGCACAGCATCACCTCTTGCGACAGTTAACAGACGCTGATGCATTGTGTCGTTACTTCCTAGCAAACAATTGCATGGCATAGACCACCGTAATAACAAGACAGTTGTTTCTCTGAACGCTTGGTGAACACCTAGCAGAATACATAGGAGACTACCAGTAGCGTAGGCGCCCCCTCCCCCACACACTTTTTCTAAGAAATGTCAACCTTTCATTTACATTCATGCCGCCTGAAATCCCCAGAACTGCTTCATGTAGGTCAGCTCTCACTCTGATATTCCATGAGTCATTTTGCCATAGCTTTACCTTCACTTTCTGGGTACACACGCCCCAAAACGTACAAGCACTTAAATGGTGCTCCAACTGCCATAAAAAATTTACTTTTTGTTCCCTGAGAAGACCCGGACTTTCACGTAGTACATGTATGGGGGGGGGGGGGGGGGGGTGCACACGGCCGCTGAGAGAGAGAGGACGGGTCCTGGGGCAATGTGTAGATAGGGCATTAGGGGCCCTGCGAGTGCACAAGGCGCTGAGCGATTAGCGGGGAGTCTTTTTTTAAATCAGTGCTAGTACTAAATCAGTACTAGGAGAAGCATTCTTCTGCATTTTCTTGAAAATATCTACTCGATTATTTCCTTACAATTTGGATAATTTATTGCCTGCATTTCTGTGTGTATGGTGGATTTTTTTCCAAAGATGGGCCTAATCGTGACCACCACGATGCAGGAAAGACCGGTGGAAAACCAGCAAATTAGAACAAGTGTTTTTTTATATGAATTGAATGAAACCTGGTCAATAAGGTACTACGCACTCTTGCCACTTCCACCAGCGTCGAGGGCCCGTACCAAAAGCCTTCTCACAACTTTCAGCTCAGACGTTTCGACAGGGCAACCTATACCTTTTTAAAACACCCAAACTCCCCGGCAGTTGCCCCCCCCCCCCCCTCTCGGTGCCAATGGGGAGGCACACTCTTAACCCAGCACTAGATGAAATGAAGTCTTGAAGTGGAGGGGATATAATTTTTAATATTCTGCTCTATCCCCCGCCCCACACACTTCATTTGGCCAAGTCCATCTGGCTAACCCATGCTATCAAGACTACAGGCCTAAAATATTATCCGACAAGCCTGTAAATAGACATATTCTACAAAGCCTCTGACCCCCCCCCCCCCCCCCCCTCCCCCCAGCACACACAGACACATGCACTCACACACAACCCTGTTTACGTGTCAGGTATTGCAGACAGCCTGTTTCAAATTTGTGTTAGATGCCATTATTATCAGCCCTAAGATGCTTTTCATCCAGATAGTGATCTGATTAAACAGAACAAGATCATCCATCAATCAACTGAATGTTTTTACTGAACCAATGAACTAATCCATCAAGGGACATCAAAACTTCCGACACCGGTGAAACGTGTCACAGTCGGGTTTAACCAAAGTTTTTCGAAGAGTTTTCTCCCTTCGTTGGCTGACTTCCACCCGGTGTCGTTTATTTACATCGCTGCAAGATGGCTTGGACAGATATTGCAAAGCTTTCGCTTGTTTTCTTTTTTGTTTTGAATGTTTATGGACAGATTCCAAGAAAAAAATTCCAGTACAAACTCAGTTTCAAAGGTCCCCATCTTGTTCAACGAGACCATTCTATTCCATTCTGGGAATACTTTGGAGGTGAGATAAAAATGTGTTGGCAAATTGAGCCGGTGATTTCAACCACTGTCAAATTTACACGTGGACTAACACGACTGTTTGTTTACCATATGGGAAATCGGACGAGTCCCCTAATACTAAAATAAATGTTTCTGTCTTTTTAAATAATTCCGATAAAATTGGTGTTTAAGAGTGTGTTTTCGTCATAATATCAAAGAAGTTTTGAGATTTTTCAATTTTTTTTATAAATCTATTTCTACAGTTCCCGTCATATCGGCTTGAAAATTGCTGGTCTGACTGAGGCTGAACCATTTGTGAACCATGTAATTCGCTCCAAGTTTCAGGTGCGCGGTTATAAAGTAACTGTATAATTCAGGCAAGCGGAACTCTTACATGCACTTTTTGAAATCATGCATTTCTCATGAGTCCTCCTAAATACCAGAAGTACTCC
Source organism: Pictodentalium vernedei (assembly GCA_031216915.1). NCBI lineage: Eukaryota > Metazoa > Mollusca > Scaphopoda > Dentaliida > Dentaliidae > Pictodentalium > Pictodentalium vernedei. The sequence goes on along the minus strand of CM062292.1, from coordinate 72,069,656 downwards.
AAATAATACCATTTTGATTATAAGACTGGCATGATTATAGTACTGAAATGGTTAACCAGATAAATCGGTTTGAAACCAGTTAGCTACCTAACAGATTAGAAAAAAACGTCAACCGGTTATCCGAAATATCGATAGAAGTGATCATCATTCCACGTTTAAAATGTAAATCTGCCGCTTCTCCTTTGTGATAGATTACACATGGAAGCCACGTTGTAAATATTGCGAAATAATCAACTTTGGCGTTCAAAACTCCGTTAATGATCGGCATTTTCTGTGAGTAGTGAGTAATCGCAGAAACTATTCCGTAGTGTGTATACAAACGAACGGTGAGTACTCAACAACGTTCGTTTGTATACACACTATGGAATAGTTTGAGAATACTGCTTTCCAACAACTAAAGTTTTGTTCCCATATTCAGTGAAATAATGGCCACGGATAACCAGATATTATCCGGTTATAGCTCTCGTTTTGTCGGTTAAGAAAATGAACCAGCCGTTTCAGCCCAACATGATGATGGGTCTAATTATTAGTAAACTTGAGCCTCAGTAAAAAAAATTCACAGGAACAGGACATAGAACTGGAACACTTGCTCATTCTAAGGAATGACGGCACACGAAACGGAATAGAGTGTTGTGCCCACTGAATGCAATGCGAGTGGTGCATGGAAGGCGATAAATAAAAACCAAAATACAGACAAAAAAATCAATGACCATCGTGTTTATCACACACCTCTCATACATGTAGCTGGCGTTGCATACATATAAAATAATCTGTATACAATATATTGAAAGGTTTGCCAACAAAGACAGTGACAATAGGCCAGTTGGATGATGGTTATGGCCAATTTATTCATTGGCTTGTTGATGCGGTGAATTCTGACACCACAAATCATAAGAGGAATGGCAACATAGAACATCTCTGGATACTTGTTGAGAACAGTTTTTACAACTCTGTGATTAAATATTTAAAATAATTAGCAAAGAGTGAAAAATACGACATAAAACTGGCAATTCCGAATAATTCCGGTGTTTAAGAGGACCGTTTCACATTGGTGTCTGTAGTATACACTATGTGATTGATTCATGTTTTCAGCCACTTGTGGTCTTACTAAGAATACTAGAGACCCCAACAAGCACATCTCCCTTTAACCCTTTACCGAATGCAGACGATACCAAAATTTATTATTTTCAATATCATTTTTTCAAATTTTTCAAAAAATTCCAACAAAACCATATCATGTGACCCCTTGTTGGAACAAGCTCGGTGAGCTCGTTCCAACAAGGGGTCACATGATATGGTTTTGTTGAAATTCTTTGAAAAACATTTTTTCAACTACTGAATTTGCATGCAGTTAAAACTAGAAGTCCTGTCACGAACTGTGTGCTTATCTAGGCTTAATTGCACATAGGAATTGTGCGCAATTGCATATCGAATTGCATCCAAAGCACGACAGGTTCTCCTGGTTACTCATAGCAAACACATGCAATGTTTCTGCCAATGGACCTCCGGTTTATCCGGAGGTCCATTGGCTGAAACATTCCTTGTGTACAAGCCATATGTACAAAATTTGATAGCCTTACTTTGGTCATAACGCGTAGATTAACACGCAGATCAACGTATTATTTGTGCGCATTTCATGACTGGACTTCTAGTTTTAACTGAAATACATCGGCGGATGCATCCCGATTTGTTGGGTAAAGGGTTAATAGACCACTGGATAGAATTCCTGGTAGTGGCCCATGAACTTCTGATTTGCTTGTTGGATCATTAAGTTTTAATTTGTCCTGCAAATATTTATTTATAGGAGTTTAATGGCATTTTCGACAGCCTGGGTCATCCTGTGTCAGACAGTTTTACTGGTGGAGGAACCACCGAACAGTGATGAGCAACTGTCGGACTCCTCCAACATACTAACTCCGCACAAGCAGGGTTACATTGGTTGAAGACTGGCGCATCATCGACGTGCAGTACTCCTTAGTAGTATATAGTGCCACTGTGCCCCATCATGGGCAATTGGTATTAAGTGCCTTGCCCAAGAACCCAATGCAGTTACCCCTGGCAGGGATCTAAGTGTGGACCTCTCGGTTTGAAGTTCAATGCCATAACCACTGAGTCACCGCGCTTCCATTTGTCCTGCACGGAAGGATACATATGAGGGCAGGTCTGATTGTTTGAAAATCCCTGGGGAGCTGCAAGAGCTCTTCTTAGATCACTTCAGGAGTGTTTGTGTGGGGGTGGGAGGCATTATTGACTGATTTAAAGCAATTTGATATTAATCCAAATTAAGGGGAGCTAAATTATGAATTCAGGGCTCGATTTAACTGGATAATTTCGCATAGCAGTTTTTGAATCAATTCTCAACTACAGCCAATCAATTTCAAATGAAAAATCATGTAAATAATAGGAAATGCTAATCCAAATTTATCCAAGTTAGAAAACTGCTATTCAATTTTTAAAAATTAAATCGACCTCTGCTTTGCTTAATTTAGTTTTGCAAGAGCCCCAGAACAGGGTGCAATGGCTCCCCTAAAAAAATTAGGCTGGTGTTGGTATATTGATCATTCCATCTGCTGGGTGCTCATGTACCAAATCACTTGGTATGTTGTGGGGGCAAGTTTTGATGTGGTGCGACTGAATACCCCAACTCAATGTAATCCCCTTGTTTTTTCGGATTTTCACATTTATTTTATACTTTTGCTAGTATTTCCATATAAGCAAGTCTAAAATACAATTTTTGGCACCATTTATATTGATTCCATTTTAAAATGCGACAAAGATGAATATACATGTAGTATGTGGAGAGTGAATTATCACTAAAATGTCCATGGAGTGGGTTTCCCACACATACAATAACTGTTGATTCCTTTGATAATGCCAAGGAATGCCAAGACAAATTTCACAGAGGTGAGCAAATTGAACGAGCGGGCATTACACTCATTCCTGGGTTCAGCAAAATTAAATTGCGCAACTATTTCTTTCGCTTGTGCACAGAAAGCTCTGTTAGCAATTACTTGCGACCTTGTGATTCTGAATATTTGCGACAATCACATGTGAACCCTCACTGGAACGAGCTCGATAGGCTTGTTCCAATGCAGGGTCACTTGATATTCCTTTGATGAAATCGTTTTAAAAATAATATTTTTTCTGCTGCTCAATTTCTATATTACATGGTCAGATTCAACCAATTTGTTAGGTAAACAGATGATATTATTCATTCAGGACTACAGTTAAAAAACACACCAGACATCTGGAAAATTTAATTGGGGGTAAATAAATAAACCAATATTTTTGTAATTACATCAGTATCCAATCGATACAGGTTTGAATACATACCGAAAGGCTTGATATACCATGCAGCCCTAGCATATAGTTCAATCACATGTTATTTCTGTGTGTCTTTTACAGCTCTCAAAATTAAGATATTTTAGCAATGGTGTTCTCATGGGAACTTTGGGGAAGTGGAGTAGTGCGTGTTTACTGTGTTTGTCACAGTACAGTACAGTCACTGTGGACTGGTCAACAGTGATGTCCACCCATACGTTTACCAGGTAATAAAGATCATAATCAGCAAAATGTTAATTATTGTCATTATGAAGCACCTGCAGTTAAAACTAGAAGCCCTGCCATGAAATACGCACAAATAGCGCATCGATCTGCACGTTCAGGGTATTTGATGACTGGATTCGCATCGCAAAATGCTATTCAAAAATGTCCAAATGCTAACCATTTTTCTTTCATATTGGCCTAATATTCACTATTTAACATCACTTTTTAAAACCAAGATGGAAACTGCTAATCAAATTTTTAAAAACAAAAAACACCCTGACGTTAATCTACATGTTATGGCCATAGTAAGGCTATCAAATTCTGTACATATGGCCTGTGTGCAAGCATTGTTTCAGCCAATGGACCTCCGGGTAACCCGGAGGTCCATTGCCAGAAACATTGCCTGTTTTTGCTATGAGTAACCAGGAGAACCTGCCGTGTTTTGGATGCCATTCGATATGGCAATATCCTGCAATTCCTATGCTCAATTAAGCCTAGATAAACATACAGTTCATGACAGGACTTCTAGTTTTAACTGTATAATGAGTGTTTGGAATATAATAATATTACTGCCTTCATGGAAATATTGCCGCCCCATGGAAAGTGACCAATCCATGCGGCTGTACTGTATCAATGACAACAATTGGCTGAAGTAAGGGCTGCACGGTTTTACGGTACACTGGTTGGTACCAGTATTGAAATCGTCACCGGTTCAAAACTGTCCATCAAAAATGAATACCGGTGTACCATGAGTAATGGTGTACAATTTTTGGGTCTGGTATTATGATTTGAAATTCACGTTTTCTTGAAATAAAAGTATAACTAATGCGCGAAAATATGACAAACACATATTAAATGCAAGGGATATCGTGAATAAAAAAGATATTTTTGGAGCAAAAGATAGAATTATCGCTTACTGCTCTGGGAAAATGAGTGATTTGAATGGAAGACGGCAATAATCCATGTCTACAAAGTTATTGAACCTATTGTTTAATATGAAAATAAGCCATAAAATTATCATGGGTTTATTGGCTTTCATCTGAATCTGTGATACAAGTAAATTAGTCTTTGTCAATTTAATTCTTGTAAAAAAATGGTCAACCTCTCTTGACTGATAAGCGTTTAATTACTGAGCCAGTCAATTGTCACATTGTGTTAATTGCGTACATGTATGTGTGGTTTCATGAAAAACAGTGGCATACAAAACTTTTTTATCAAAACAACGGGTGTCCAGTTGATGGAATTCCGAGGGCCTGGTTACACAAAGAACCAGTAGTAGCTCCTCCCCTTCTATCTTCCAGCAGTAAACTTCCTCAGATGACAATGTCCACTGTCATCTGCCACATGTCAGGCCAGTCGATCTGTTGATATTAAGCACGCCTCCAAGATGTGATCACCCTTCACTTTCATGATAGTCTGCAGGTGTCAATCACCAGCCGACAATGTTTTCTCCCAATGACGTCTGTCATATTTGACAAAAATTGTTGCACATTTCGAAATTGTGAATATGTGTGATTTGAAACATTTTTGTGTCGGATTGCTGACAAACAACGAAGTAATGAACTTCAAAATTCTTTTACTGACATCCAAAGTGAACTCAAAACTTAGAATGTACTGAATTATATGAGTTGTTTTTCACCTGGGACCCTTACATAACATTTATCAAGTACTTTCAGAAAAGTAAGGAGGTACATGTATTTCAGTTTTATTTTGTTTTCAATCTGAACTGTTTCACGGTATACCGGTATACCACAGTATTGTTTTCAACACTGTCACCGGTACTAAAATCCGAATACCGTGCAGCCCCAGCTCAAATTGACTTCATACTAAGCATGATATGTTAATAAATTCTGAAAGTGACCTCAAGCCCAAATAAACATACAATGTGCATTAACATTGTCCTTAACTGGTACAGTGCTGGAAGCCCATACTTGGGCTTTAATCAGAACCTAGTGGACCCCAAATAAAAGGCTTCGTATTCCATAGAGGTGCTTCATATTATCTTTGAAGTGAAATTATTTAGTCTGCAAGGATTTGCCTTGTTACAATTTATGGAAAAGTGCCTGCAGGCACTCTCCCATATTTATTTATTGGTGTTTAAGGTCACATGCTTATGCACAATGGCTAATCATGACCGTGACAGTTTTATGGGTGGAGGAAGCCAGAGTACCAGGAGAGAACCACCGAGCCACGACAAGCAGCTGTCAGCTCCCCAACATCGTAACTTCGCACTGCAGCACAGGCAGGGTTAGATTGGTTGAAGACATGCGTACCATTGATGTGTAGTACGCCTTAGTACACGGCATCCTCGCGCTCCCATGTGGACAATCAGGGTTAAGTGCCTTGCCCAAGGACAAAATGCGGGAGTCCGAATTGAGCGCTCAGACGGTCACCCATCCGAGGACTTACCAGGCTCGACGTTTAACTTCGGTGATCCGACGAGAACCGGTTACCGCAACATCACCGCGCCCCCGGAACTCTCCCATAAATTGTAATGAGGCAAAGGCCTGTGAACAAATACTGATGACAAAAAATAATTTAGCACTCTACCAGTTAACACATTATTGTTTTCTTCATAAGAATTACTGGGGAAAGATCTTAAACAATATTTTACATTTTTTGCCACCTTAATACTTATTTCTGTTTTTTTTCAGATGCTATTGCCAGTGATGAGAACATTAGATTAACACCTTCATTGAGGAGTAAAAAAGGTATTTACATGTAAGAACAAGTCATATTTGTACTGAAGGTATGTTAAATGGTCTTGTGTTTGGAAGTTGTATTCAATTAACAGGATTAGAGCTGTTTGGTTGTGAAATTTTGTCTCGATTCTAGTACTGAAATGGTTAACCGGATAATTGGTTTGAAACCAGTTAGCTACCTAACCGATTAGAAAAACCATCAACCTGTTATCCAAAATATTGATAGTGATCGTCATTCCATGTTTAAAATGTAGTAAATCTTCCGCTTCTCCTTTGTGAAGTCTTACATGTACACATCAAAGCCGCGTTGTGTATATTGAGAAATAATCGACTTTGGCGTTCAAGACTTCATTAATGATTGGCAGTTTCCGTGAGTAATGAGCAATTGCAGAAACTATTCCGTAGTGTGTTTACAAACAAACATTGTCGAGTACTCAACAACATTCGTTTGTATACACGCTACAGAATAGTTTGAAAATACTGCTTTCCAATTCCTATAGTTTTGATCCCATATTCGGTGAAATAATGACCACGGATAACCAGATATTATCCGGTAATAGCTCTTGGTTAGTCGGTTATGAAAATGAAACCAACCGTTTCAGCCCAACTCGATTCCAGTATTTGTTGTGGTAAAAGAGTCGAGTCTCGGTTTTGTTTTTTATTTCTTGTTTGAACAAACAGAAAAGCTCAACAAAATACTGAACTGTAACAAAAGCCACTTTTTGAAACTAAAAGGCTTTGCAAGAGTCCCTGATATGGAGCTGTGGTGTTATTTGTACATGGCAGTATACAGGACAAGCAACATTCCCGAAGTGCAGATCCCCCCATACACCCCACCCGGCATGCTTCTTTTTGTGTTTTACTTGATTTTATCTGCAGTGCATGTATTTCCAACAGTGATGGTAACTGTCATTTTCACTGTGTTTCCATCCCATGCAGATGATGTCACACTCACGTACATGTATTTGATTCCCAAAATCCTTGTTTGCAGTTTTGGGTCATAATACTGATGATCAGACATGTTCTGAACATATGTATGAGATTACAACAGTCAGATTCAACAGCACATTTCATCCACTCATTGACTTCTGATGAGGTAAGCCAACAGACCATTGAGCAGTTTTGCACAAATTCCATGTCAAATGGAATCATATGATGACCTCGGCCCAGTGTTTACTGAAACTATCGAACCAGTACTGTTATACATTATTACAGGGTGTTGTCATTTGGTGAAAACCAGCACTCAACTTAAGTCTGCTTTTTAAAGCAGTCTTCACTTCTAAACATTTCAGGTCTGCCAAATCAACTTCGTTCCTCAAATCAACACTGTGTTTCAACTTAATAGTATATCTGTATTCGTCCGTAATCTTCTTACAAGGTTACATGTAGAGCTGAAATGGTTAAAGTGTTTTCTTGATCGATTAATCATATGGATTAACCTTGGTTAACCGATTAATCACTTGTTTTAGTAGGTAGCTGAATTATTGTCGTACTGTTGATGATTTATAGCATTAGTAACGGACAAAACCTGCAAGCGCTATATATAAAAATCTCCTTCAAATTTGATTATGTTTTCAATTTTTGTCTAAAAAGTATAACGTGTGACACCTCATTGGAATGAGCTCGTTCCAATGAGGGGTCATAAGCTATGTTTTTGAGACAAAAATTTAAATTTTTTTAGTAATTCAAGAATTTATTTGCAAGTAATTGTCTGCTGTCCGCAATGGGCAAAGAGTAAAGAATGACCATTTCTAGCTACTGATACAGTACGCTGATCATGCAATGAACAAGTATGTCTGCACATAACTTGCAAGCTTTAATCTGTCTCATAATAATTGCTTCAAGTCAGTGTGACAATGTTTGCCTGTTTTAGAGCAAGTTTGTTCCCTTGTTAACCCATATAATACAGTAGTTTAAGGCAACAATTAATCGATCAATTAAATTTTTCTGATCGATCAAGACATTGATCATTGGTTAATCGATTAATAGGTTAACCATTTCAGCTCTATTTACATGTGGCATATTTGTCTTTTTAACTCTGCTCTTCAAGGTATTTATATTAAACAATGTTTTTATCATCTTTTCAGCATGTTCTGTTTCATTATTGGTACACATAACTTCGTCAGCTATTGCTGAAAATTAGATGTAAATACCAGTAAGAGAACTGAAAGTACATTTTTTGGGTCTGCACAGTTGTGTCTTTTGTTTTTTCCAACAACCGACATCGGGTAGATATTTTCGTTAACCCGGCAGCTCTAAACAGGATTATTTAATTAGGAGCTATCCAATTAAGTGAACTCCATTGTAACAGATTAAGATGCTTTTATTTACCAACTAGAGTTGGGTGGTTTGGGGGTTTTTCCAGATTGGGTTCTGATTTTGTGGCAAACTGGAAAACCAAACTGCAAGATTCACCAAAAAATGGTGAAACGGTTTTACTGTGCTTGTGCATAAATTGGTCAAAGCATCTTCATGGGAGAGAACTGGACTAGTGGCCCGTGTGGGCTCTCGTCACTCACTCTGTCTTGCATAAGGCCGAAATTGTCATGTTCAGGTTGTCACATTTCTCCCTTATTGGCTCTTGCTATGGACGAGCCAATAAGGAAGAAATGTGACAAGAAAAACACAACACGGATTAGATGAACTTTATTCATTTGTTACCCTGATTTCTATTTTTTATGCCTCTGAGAAATTTTCTCGGGACCATTATGTTTTCACGCTGTCCATTGTCCATCCATTAACTTTTTGCATTCCGTCAATTAACTAAAGTTCTACCAACCGGATCTTTAGCAGACTTCATGTGTGGGTTAGGTATGATAAGTGGAAGAAGTCTATTTATTTTGACCACCATGTGCCAAAGGTCAAAGTCACAGTGACCTCCAATGTTAAATACACTTGAAATTGGTTTCCGCTCTATAACTAAATTTCTACCAACTGGATCTTTACCAAGCTTCATTTGTGGGTTAGGTATGATAAGTGGAAGAAGCCTATTTATTTTGACCACGATGTGTCAAAGGTCAAGGTCACAGTGACGTCCAATGTTAAATACACTTGAAATTGGTTTCTGCTCTATAACTAAAGTTCTGCCAACCAGATCTTTACCAAACTTATGTGTGGGTTAGGTATGATAAGTGGAAGAAGTCTGTTTATTTTGACCACGATGTGCCAAAGGTCAAGGTCACAGTGACGTCCAATGTTAAATACACTTGAAATTGGTTTCTGCTCTATAACTAAAGTTCTGCCAACCAGATCTTTACCAAACTTCATATGTGGGTTAGGTATGATGAGTGGAAGAAGCCTATTTATTTTGACCATGATGTGCCAAACGTCAAGGTCACAGTGACCTCCAATGTTAAATACACTTGAAATTGGTTTCTGCTCTATAACTAAAGTTCTACCAACTGGATCTTTACCAAACTTCATATGTGGGTTAGGTATGATGAGTGGAAGAAGCTTATTTATTTTGACCACGGTGTGCCAAAGGCCAAGGTCACAGTGACCTCCAATGTTAAATACACTTGAAATTGGTTTCCGCTCTGTAACTTAAGTTCTACAAACCAGATCTTTATACCAAACTGCATATGTGGGTTAGCCTTAGGTATGATGAGTGGAAAAAGCCTATTTATTTTGACCACGATGTGCCAAAGGTCAAGGTCACAGTGATGTCCAATGTTAAATACACTTGAAATTGGTTTCCGCTCTATAACTAAAGTTCATCCAACCAGATTTTTACCAAACTTCCTATGTTGGTTAGGTATGATGAGTGGAAGAAGCCTATTTATTTTGATCATGGTGTGCCAAAGGTGAAGGTCACAGCGACCTCCAATGTTAAATACACTTGAAATTGGTTTCTGCTCTGTAACTAAAGTTTATACCAAACTTCATATGTGGGTTAGGTATGATGAGTGGAAGAAGCCTATTTATTTTGACCATGGTGTGCCAAAGGCCAAGGTCACAGTGACCTTTAATGTTAATTACACTTGAAATTATTTTCTGCTCTATAACTAAAGTTCTGCAAGACTGATCTTGTTTTTTTGTAATTCTATCCATGATATTGCAGGAGGGGGCATATTCTGTGCTTTGCGTTGTTCTTGTTTTCTGACTGAATAGGCATAGCAGCTGTTCTGTTAGAAGGCCTAAGAATGATCTCTGGGAAGTTAGGTTGAACCGAATGGAGATACTTACAGACAGTGCTTTTGTACTGAGTGGTGTCTTACTAACTATTGCAGATTTTTTCAGAGTTTAGGAGCCTGAATTATTATTTACTATCTGTTCTTAACAAGTAGAGAAACCAAACCTACAGTGAAAACTAGAAGTCCTGTCACGAACTGTGCGCTTATCTAGGCTTAATTGTGCATAGGAATTGTGCGCAATTGTCATATCGAATAACATCCAAATCGCGGCAGGTTTTCCTGGTTACTCATAGCAAACACCGGCAATGTTTCTGCCAATGGACCTCTGGGTTACCCAGAGGTCCATTGGCTGAAACATTGCTTGTGCACAGGCCATATGTACAGAATTTGATAGCCTTACTATGGTCATAACGCGTAGATTAATGCACAGAAAAACAGGCTATTTGTGCGCATTTCGTTACAGGACTTCTAGTTTTAACTGTAAACTGAGTTGTTTTCCTGAAACCAAATCTGAAAGATCAAAACCTCCCAGTTCTGTTACCGACTGCTGAGACCAAATATACATAATTATTTAAATGTGAGGAATTCAGTGGCTGTCAGAGGCTATTATTGCCCTTTTCAAAGTGAATTGCAAACTGTGGTCACCTCAGATTAAATTTTTACTGGCCAGGACTGACCTGTGTTTTATTCTACTTTCCAGGGTCAATATGGACGAGGAATGTCAACACAGCTGAAAACTGGATAATAGAGATTGTATTTAAAGTAACAGGGAGAGGACGTGTTGGAGCTGATGGACTGGTAAGAAAATACACTGTACAAGCAGGCCTGAAAATAAGCAGTCTGACATTTGCAGAATGAGGTCCCCAGAGGGTAAATTTGATGATACTATCCCATACAGTGGGCCAATTTATCCTCTAAGTACCTCTTTCTGTTCAGTTTTGAGATCCTGATTCAGATTGAAGTTCACAGAGGGTAAATTTAGTGATGCTACCCTGCTGTGCAGGGTAGCATCACTAAATTCACCCTCTGGGGACCTTATTTTGCAGATGACAGTCGGTTTATTTTCTGGCTTGTGTACAAGTATTGATCTTTCACCAGTTTTATACCATTTAGCAGCTTGTATCTTCCAGTGGTGATTAACTGATAAGGATTTGCGACTGCCATTTGCTTGTGTTTTTAGTTGAGCTCACAATCAGGTGATTACAAGTGCCGATGTCAGATAGTAACAACGAAAAGGAGTAGTGTGTTCAAAAACGCATAGAATAGGGTTAATATTACAGTACAGTCAGGTTGATGGATTCATTGACCTCAAGAGCATGTCACAGTGTATTAAAATAAAAATATGATATCATCGGAAAGAAGTTAACAGCGCAACGTCTTTGATCAATGACCAAAGACTCCATGCTGTTACCTTTTTACCTAACATGAAAAGCAGACAACACCTGCAAACAAAATTCTTGAATAACTAGATATTTTCATTTTTTGTCTCAAAAACATAGCTTATGGCACCTCATTGGAATGAGCTCATCGAGCTTGTTCCAATGTGGGGCCATAAGCTATGTTTTTGAGACAAAAATAAAAAAAATAATGATTTTTGTAACTAGTGCTGGCCGTTTTTGGCCATTACGTTGGGTAAAGGGTTAACTTGTTTCTGCAGCTGTCGTATTTCATAGATTTCAGATAGTCACAACCAAAAGGAATAGTATGTTCAAGAATGCGTAGAATAGGGTTAATTTGTTTTACAGTACAGTCAGGTTGATTGGTTCTTTGACCTCAAGAGCATGTCACTGTGTGTGTATCAAAATAAAAATACAACATCAGCGGAAACTTGTTAACAGTGTGGCATCTTTGATGAATGATCAAAGACTCTGCACTGTTAACTTGTTTTTGCTGATGTCGTATTTCATAGACATCACATGCCTCATGACATGAGCATCATGAGTAGCTGTCAAGAAGATCAGATCAATGAGATTAGACCAATCATGATTCATGCCAATCATTGTGGCAGCTTATTATGCTTGCTACTGCTTGTATGAGGTCATGAACAAAACGTAAATACAAACAAAAGTCAATATTGATTCTGTGGTGTTCTATGTAACCATCGGCACGAATCAGGTGTTCAAACACTTCTACCGATGGCTTAAAATTTGCCTATGTCAGATGCAATTGCCAAACATCGGCTAATCACTACAAACCAGGCAAGAAGAGTTATGTGATTAGTGATGAACCGATAATCGGAACCGGTCGGTTATGGGGCATCGGCTGATTATGACATCTGGCAGTTAAAAACAGTCAGTTTCCGGTTATTCTATATTTAACACTGACTATTAAAAATCCCTTTGATTTCTAGCCATTTCAATAAAGTTTCCCCATTAAAAATGTGTGTTGTGCATAGCAGAAAATTTAGGGATTTGCAGAACAGAGATATTACGGAATTTACCAACTGCAGTCGGTACGAGATCGCCACCATTTCCCTAAGATTGTCGAGTTCATGTAAACATTGGAGAAACACATCAAGGGAGGTAACAAGCTGAATAAAGAACATTGAATAATACATTCTGATGTACGTGTAAACCATGCGTCATACGACTTCACAACACATATTAACATCAAAATTATTATTCATTTAAGACACAAAGTATGTGTGCTCAGTATATTCCTGGTTAATACAGCCAAGTGTATTATATCCTTACAAAAAACCGTATTAACACTATTTACCGGAATAAAACACAATCGTCATGAGAACAATATCGTGTGATTGTATCATCAATAACGATCTTTTCCCCACAGCCCAACCAAAATGCAAATATTATTTTGGGTAATATTGCCCAGCACTAAATATGCATACCACATGAGAACTCATGTGGTATTAAGCTTTCGTAATTTATGATTTATCAATGAAATTCTGTAGTATAAGTTACAGGCACCAACAGATTTTCTTCAGTGTCTTACTTCAGTCATCGAAATCTGCATAATCGGCAGAGAAATAACTGGTAATCGGTTGATAGCAAGTTTTGATGATCGGTTCATCACTATATGTGACTACAGCAGTGGACAGATTAATAATAATTCTGTTTAGAGTATTGAATCCACATGGTACTCAATAAAGGCCCACTTTGTGTTTTTGTCCAGCTCTGCGAACGTATATGTTCAAGGACGCGCATGGTAGAAAAAAACAAACAAACAATTAGCATACTGTGAAAAACTCACCTGAAAAAGTGAGTGTAAAGTGAGGACTTTAAAGAGTCCAAGATTTGTAGCATCTTGAGATGACCAGGGAGTTTGTTCCATAGAAGTGATGTACATGTAGCTTCGGAGAATGCTCTATCGCCTGCTGTTACCAGGTATCCCAGTATGTGAACGGGATTGTTTTCAGTGCCTGATATCAGACATCTTGTTGGTGCATTACGTTTAACCAGGCTCCATAGGTATAACACAATGTTGTTGAGCGATTTTTAGGTAAGGAGAAGAATTTTAAATTCAGTTCTCTCCCTAATAGGCAACCAGTGAAGATCTTGCAACACTGGATGATGTGGCAGAATTTATTATTGTGAGTAACAATTCTTGTAACAGAGTTTTGTATGGCCTGAACTCTATTGATCAAATTTTACTTACACCCAAAAAGAAACAAGTTGCAGTAATCCAAGCGACTTGTCACAAATGCATGAACAAGCTTCTTGGCTGTTAAGCTGTGCCTTGCACCTTGCCGATATTTCTAAGGTGATAATGTCTTGCATGCTTGACTAACATGCAGTACATGTATCATGATCGCAAAAGTGGTCTTTTTCTTGATAGGTTGTGATCTACTAGTAATGGTGACATTCAACTTCATTGGGTCAGGATTTCATGAATACAGTACAGTCACCATGGACTGGTCATAATCCACATGTGGACACTAGGGCTGCAATGATATGTTTTTTCACAATACGATGTATATCACGATATGATCCCCACAATTATACATATCACAATACACTCATCAATCATCAAAAATTGAAGATTCAAGAAGCAAATCTGCAGTTACGGACCACCAGTTCACCCGCTGGTCCATAACTGCAGATTTGCTTCTTGAGTTCTCACATTTCTACTGGGTTGCTGAGGAGAGGGAAAAGTCTAATATCCACCCACACAGGGGTCAAATAACAAATCATACTGTTTTGGGTTAAGCAACTTCATTTCAATGAAATTAGATTTCTCAAATTTCTTAACAAAACATCATGACACACTCTTCTGTTTCCTTGGAATTTATGAGTTGTTGGTCCTTGGACCATAGTATATAAAGGTTCAAGAGCAAGGTTAATGGTTTGTGCTATTCAATGCTAACAAATACCTGAGATCAACATAAAATCAGACTTCTACATCCCGGTTTCAAAGGAAAACTACATATAATGGAAGCGAATATTCCTCAATGAGGCCATTTTTGAAGTGTCATTAACAAAATAGGAAATTTTGGGTGCACATGTGTCGTGATACAGTCCATGCAAATAGTGATACATATTGGCAGAGCATGATTTGCGATACATTCTTTTCACAATTAATCATTGCAGCTATAGTGGGCAGTGCAGGTTGTACCCGGTGCTTCATTGATTAAATTTTTTGATGATTATTCCTATAATTAGTGTTTGGAATCTAATATTATTGCATCCGTGGAAATCTTGCCCACCTGTAGAAAGTGACCAATCCACAGTGGCCATATTGTATAACTCAACACAAGGCTTAGAATTCATGTGAGAATCAGAATATGATTCTGATAAATGATTTTTGCAAGGATTCTTTTGGGTACCTATGGCCTGTGACATATCTCTCGTCAGATCACCGAAGTTAAGCAATGTCAAGCGCGGTTAGTAGTTGGATGGGTGCCGATTTCAGTGACTGATTCGCGTTCCCCATGTTATGTCCTTGGTAAGGCACTTAACCCCATTTACCTACATGGGATCACAATGACGCTGTGAACTAAGGCGTACTGCACGTCAAAGGTGCGCATGTCTTCAACCAAGCTAACCCTGTCGGTTCAGAGATATGATGTTGGAGAGCTGACAGCTGCTTGTCTTTGCTCGGTGGTTCTCTCCGGGTACTCGAGCTTCCTCCACCCATAAAACTGTCACCGACATATGACCCTGGCTGTTAATGTGTCGTTAAACCCTAATAAAATTTTTTTTTTAAAATTGACGTATCCCACCTGACATGAGGTGATCCTGGCTGTCAAAAGTGTTGTTAAATCCCAATAAATAAATTGACGTACTCCCACAAATTATTTGGACTGTTCTGAGGCACAAACTACAAAATTGTGTTCCCAGTTAGTTTCTCCAGGCTCAAATCCAAAATAGATCCATATTATGGAAGTTGTTTTTGCTTTCATAACTAGTTCCATTTTACGATTTTAATTTTTTCGAAATTCTTATATATACTATATTTGTAGATAGTGCATAGTTTTTATTTTATCATTTCTTTAGGCAATATGGTACACAGAACAAAGAGGATTTGAAGGACCTGTGTTTGGAAGTAATGATCAGTGGAAAGGTCTTGGAGTGTTCATGGACTCTTTTGACAATGATGCACAGGTGAGTTAATTTGACGAGTCCAATAGTTTGTACTGTCAGTCATAAATTTTACTGCTTTTTTATAAGAATCTTTTACTGTTCAAGATCTCTCTGGTAACCCTGTGAAGTGAAGTAGTTTTTACTGCTTTACCTGGTTCCTGCCAGGGATAAGGGATCTGCTCGATAATTCCCTTCTCCAGGCAGGGCTTATATTTTATCTAAATTTGGGAGAATTCATTTGGATTCTTACGAAAATGATTGCGAGAATCCATACCTGCTGGGAGTGTCCCAGGATCCCATGAGGCCACCATAGTTGAACCCCTATTGTATACTGATAACACTTGATAAGCCTTTCCCAACACAGCCTCTTAATTTTTAAAACACAAACTTGGCTTGATAATTTTTTAAAAAATAATAATATTTGGCAATAAAACCTTAAAAATATGGATGTCATTGGAACCAGCTCACTGAGCTGGTTCCAATGACATCCATATTTGTACAGTTTTATTGACAAAGTGCCCGGATATTTTAGGTCATGTTAGCCTTGTATTGGTTAATTTCCTGGCACTATGTTCGGTAAAGGGTTAAATTGACTCAATTCTTTTCACGCGAATCTAGCAGGGGCGCAGCAAGAATTTAGATGGATTCTCGCTGGTTTTGTTACGCAAATCTTTTCGTGAATCGATTCTCAAGATTCTCGTCGAAATAAGCCCCATTTTTCTAAAACAAATGTCCTGATCCATACAAAGTGGTATTGGGCCTGTAGTGTAGATTCAAAGTATGTGTCATTTCGTTGTTGAAAGAATACTGGTCCCCTGTTTCCAATGTGAATTTTGGACAATTTTTTCACAATTCCGGCCCCAAAAACATAAATCCTCCATCTAGTGAGTACATATAATAGGGGACTACTCAAATACCAACCAAATAAAAGCACCAGATAAACGTACACTCCTAGGGGTATTTACTCCACCATTTTCTGATGAATTGAGTATTTTTTATTTCATTCGAGTTCCCCGTGGGAACCCCGGGAAGTAAGCAGCACTTGTTTACTGCGGTAAACCAGTTCCGCTTTACTAGTAAAATAGGACCCAGTCACCAATGCTTGGGGTGAAAGTCCTCTAAAATGGGCAACATGTTGATCAACGATTGACTATCCTTGTCTTCATCGCCATGTTGTGTCACGATTAGCCATTGTGCATAAATATGTGACGTTAACCACCAACAAACAAACAAACAAACATTTCATTCGAGTGAAATGCTGTTCAGTACTCCTGAATATCTCGTGTGATTGAGTAAAACATGCTGCATGGGAAATTAATGACCTGTTATAGCATCATATTGTTTTAGGGGCGGGGTGTCGTTTCTGAACTTATTGATTGTTAGCAGTATAAGACTTTTAGTATTACACTGAAAGACGACCATAGAATTTTATTTTACCTCTGCTCTCTTCTCTCACTCAGTCAATTAACCCTTTACCCAACGTAACGGCCAAAACCGGCCAGCGCTATTCTCAAAAATCGCCAATTAATTTTCAAAATATTTTCATTTTTTGTCTCAAAAACATAGGTTATGACCCCTCGTTTGAACGAGCTCGTCGAGCTCGTTCCAACGAGGGGTCATAACCTATGTTTTTGAGACAAAAAATGAAAAAAATTAGTTATTCAAGAATTTTTTTTGCAAGTGTCGTCTGCTTTTCATGTTAGGTAAAGGGTTAAATTTTCTATCTACAATTGTCTTTAGACTGGAAGATGTTTGTACTCCATAGAATTTTTATTATTTTCTTCTGTAAATTGGGATCTATTTGTCCTATCGTAATATTTTTTTCCAGTTATTGTATATACTTTTTATTAACATACTAATCTACAGTTGGGAGTGCGGTGGATCAGTGGTAGACTGTTGGACTTCTATGCTCGAGGTCCTGAGTTCGATCCCCATCTGGGACGACCCGCGTTGTGTCCTTGGGCAAGGCACTTTATCCTGGTTGCCTACATGGGGGCACGATGCCGCCGTGTACTAAGGCGTACTACACGTCGATGGTGCACATGTCTTCAACCGCTGTAACCCTGCTTGAGCAGAGCTTGAACAGAGTTAGAATGTTGAGGAGATGACAGTTGCTCGTCAATGCTAGGTGGTTTTCTCCGGGTACTCCGGCTTCCTCCACCCGTAAAACTGTCACGGTCATGATTAGCCATTGTGCATAAGTATGTTACCTTAAACACCAATAAATAAATAAATACTAATCTACAGTCGACTTCTAGTATTGCACTGAAAGATGACCATAGAAGTTTTGATTTGTCTCCATTCTCCTTTTGCACCCAGTTAAGCTTTCTGTCTATGGTCGTCTTTTAGTATAGACTGAAAGACATCTATAGAATTTTTATTATTTTCAGTATTGCACTGAAAGATGATCATAGAAGTTTTGCATGTTGTGGATCTGAATATGCAAGCAATAGCAACAAGCAGCATATATTCTCTCCACAGCACCCCCCCCACCCCCACCTCCCCCACCCCCACCACCACCTCCTACCCCATCCAAAGAACATGAAAACATCATTCTCTGAGTTCCATGTGTTCTATGTGCCAGTAGGCATATACAGTACGTGACAAGTGGATTACGTCTCCAACACCCAGCCCCGCGATAGGTGGAAAACACAAATTTGACCCGGTTGAACCCGGTGGCGATAATTGGCCACTGGGATTTACTGAACAGAGGATTAAGTCGACTGTTTATTGTTTCGATCGAACAGTAGCTGGTGTAATTTAGTAGAGGAGGTGCGTTAATACAAGCTAATTGTTCTGACCAGGGACCAGCCGTGAGGGCGACTAGGGCGATTAAGTCGCCCTTCTAAGCCCAAAGTCGCCTAGAAAAATAGTCGGGGCGATTACAAGTCGCCCTCTAAAAATTGGCCAAAATGAGAAAAGGCTGAACTGAGTGATGCGAGGTTTACATGAAAACGAGTATTTTCAAAAATCGAATGTGCTCGAGTGTGATAAATGGGCATTTTAATTCGTCAAATAAACGTCCATTTATTTGAAATCACACGACAAGCAATTGTCCATTGTCGCTTTTGGCGGATTTTTTTATTTCTATTTTGTTGCGTTCCAGTCGGAGCTTCAAGTGTCGAAACGAAAATAGGTGACTTACGCGACTCATCAAAACAATCCAGTTTGAAAGTAGGTTACGTCGCTTAGGATGCCGAAAATGTATACACAACGGACGTATTTTATAACACAATATTTTCATTTCGATTTGCTGACGACTGTTAACTGTTGGGCTGTCTATTCCCAGAAAAACACGAATGGAATTGAAACACATGAAAAAAAGCTTTAGTGATGCCAAGAAAAGCTTTGTACAGGACACAAGTGTGCATGTGGACGATCTTGAAAAAGGGTCCTCCTAAACATCGGAATGACATGAAATGACGCGGAATGACACCGGAATGCCATAAAAATGATGCGGAATGACATTTCTTTTACAAAATACTCGACCCCAGAATGTATCTTGTTTATTAACTAACAAAGTACCTCCCAAGCAACCTTCTTACATCTGGTCCTGTTCACACTTTCAGACTTAGGAAATTATTAGCTTAGTAGACTTTGTTGAAAGGCAACCACAGGAGGGTGATGGGGGATTGGCACGAAGAAGAGGTGAGGGGTCATGAAGGAGAAGGTAGCAGTGGGGGATTTTCAGTCAATAATTACATTGTGATTTTTTAACCTGGCACAGATGCATCATAGACAACTGGACCTGGATTATTTGTACGTTAATGGAGGACCATAAATTGAAAATATGAAGGGGCGGCGGGGGTGGTACATGAATATTCTTAATTTTCCCCACTTGCCTATGAAGTCTCCCTACATGACTCTGCAGTCTCCCTATTTTTTCAGGAGGGAGACTTGAAGTCTCCCTAAAATTCCCCCCTAGGCTGGTCCCTGGTTCTGACGCGGTGCTCAACCGGGGTCATATCTACATGTACACAACAATGTTGACGAAACCAGCCCTATTAAGTTTTAGTTGAAAGAAATAAACGTATCAAACTGACCGTGTGTTTTTTTTGTTATTGTTGTATTATCATTTTAGTTTGCGTCATATTTTTTTACATCATGAAGTATGTCAATGAAAACGCACGGCCACATTCCTGTACGAAAGTTTTAATTCATAAAAAGATGAATTTTTAATATTTATGAGAACAGATGTCATGAAAAATAAACTGCAGAAGGCCAGGAAGAAGACGACAGACTGCATTAATTTTTCTTGAACGATAAACCACGGTGCCCCCAAACTAAACGGAAAATATGGCGCCCGGCCCGTTGAGAAAACATGGATTTACTCAAAATTTCTGAGCAAATTGCGAATACGACTGGCGACAGCGTTCTGTGCTTTTTCCATAACTGGTATTGATCTAACGTTCGCGCAACTTTCTCACAACCCAAAAATAAAATAGTGAGTCTGCGGCACATGTTCTCTTAAGGAACGTGGTGGTGAGATTAATAACCCAGCAACGAACACGACAGAAACCAGTAATTTATTCAGTAGCAAGTAGAGTCAGTCTAGAGACGTGAAAATCGATTACGTAACTAATCCTTTACACAGAAAAACACCGCGTGACCCAGTGATTTTTTTCTTTGACCAACACCGGGAATCCCGGTTTATCCCGGTTATTTTCTGCAATGCTATCACCGCGTTGGGTGTTAGAGACGTAATCCGCTTGTCACGTACTGTAGAACACATTTGAACTCGAGGGAAGAGATGTCAGCATGGTTGCTGAGTGCTGCTTGTGGGTTGGCCCCATCCCGACTGACTCATTAGTAATAACAGTTGCAAATTCTTTTTTTCTTTCTTATCTGTACAGATATGTAACACCATTTGTGGAATTTAGGCTATAAAATTATTGTATTCATCTTAAGCTTCAATAGCAAGTTTGATTTGGGGTAATTTTATTTTTGTGTGGTTTCAGCGGAACAATCCTTATGTAATGGCTATGGTAAATGATGGCACCAAAAAATATGATCATCAAAGGTGAGCTGTATATTCAAAATACACTGTAAACAAAACACACAAATTTATTTATTCAAGAAAGCATTTATAACTGAAGGGAAGTTTTACATTTTTTCTCTCAATCTCTATCAGGTACATGTAGCTTGGTGGTATACTACACCTACAGTCACCGTGGACCTTTCGTAAATCTATGCGTGGGCAGTGATGTCCATGCATGTGTTTATCAGGTAATAAAAGCACTTAACCCCGATTGTCCACATGGGAGGGGGGGGGGGGATGATGACGCTGTGTACTAAGGCTTACTGCATGTCGATGGTGTGCATGTTTTCAACCAGTCTAACCCTGCCTGTGCTGCAGTGTGGGGTTACGATGTTGGGGAGCTGGCATTTTCTCGGCATTGCTTGGTTGTTCTCTCTGGGTTATCTTGCTCCCTCCACCCGTAAAAACTGTCAATGACACGACATGACCTTGGCTGTTAAAGTGTCGTTAAACCTTAATAAATAAATAAATATATCAGGTAATAAAAATCATCACCAAAATTTTAATTAATGAAACATTCGGTTGTACCCAGCAGGGACCAGCCGTGAGGGCGACTAGGGCAATTATGTCGCCCTTCTAAGCCCAAAGTCGCCTAGAAAAATAGTCGGGGCGATTACAAGTCACCCTCTAAAAATTGGCCAAAATGAGAAAAGGCTGAACTGAGTGAAGTGAAGTGAAGTAAAGTGAAGATAGTTTATTCAACAAAGCAACTCTAATAAATATACAAGATTGATAAAGAGTTCCATTGGAGACAAAGTAACAAACATAATAAAGTGTAATTGAGTGATGCAAGGTTTACATGAAAACAAGTATTTTCAAAAATCGAATGTGCTCGAATGTGATAAATGGGCATTTTAATTCGTCAAATAAACGTCCATTTATTTGAAATCACACGACAATGAATTGTCCATTGTCGCTTTTGGCAAATTTTTTTATTTCTATTTTGTTGCGTTCCAGTCGGAGCTTCAAGCGTCGAAACGAAAATAGGTGACTTACGCGACTCAACAAAACAACCCAGTTTGAAAGTAGGTTACGTCGCTTAGGGTGCCGAAAATGTATACACAACGGACGTATTTTATAACACATTATTTTCATTTCGATTTGCTGGCGACTGTTAACTGTTGGGCTGTCTATTCCCAGAAAAACACGAATGGAATTGAAACACATGAAAAAAAAGCCTTAGTGATGTCAAGAAAAGCTTTGTACAGGACACAAGTGTGCATGTGGACGATCTTGAAAAAGGGTCCTCCTGAACATCGGAATGACATGAAATGACGTGGAATGACACCGGAATGCCATAAAAATGATGCGGAATGACATTTCTTTTACAAAATACTCGACCCCAGAATGTATTTTGTTTATTAACTAACAAAGTACCTCCCAAGCAACCTTCTTACATCTGGTCCTGTTCACACTTTCAGACTTGGGAAATTATTAGCTTAGTAGACTTTGTTGAAAGGCAACCACAGGAGGGTGATGGGGGATTGGCACGAAGAAGAGGTGAGGGGTCATGAAGGAGAAGGTAGCAGTGGGGGATTTTCAGTCAATAATTACATTGTGATTTTTTAACCTGGCACAGATGCATCATAGACAACTGGACCTGGATTATTTGTACGTTAATGGAGGACCACAAATTGAAAATATGAAGGGGCGGCGGGGGTGGTACATGAATATTCTTAATTTTTCCCCACTTGCCTATGAAGTCTCCCTACATGACTCTGCAGTCTCCCTATTTTTTCTGGAGGGAGACTTGAAGTCTCCCTAAAATTCCCCCCTAGGCTGGTCCCTGGTACCCAGTCCTTCATTAATTAACTTTTTGATGATTGTTCCTATAATTAGTGTTTGGAAGCTAATATTGCGTCTGAGGAAATATTGCCCACCCGTGGAAAGCGACTAGTCTACGGCAGCTGTACTGTAAGCTACATGTTACATGTACCTGAGCTGTTATGATGGCAATAACTATTGCTAGCTGATGATGAGTATGAAAACTGTAAGTATGGTAATACAGTGGAGCCCACTTAATTGGATATCTCTTAATTGTATTTCCCTGTTAATTGAATATAATTTTAAAACACAAAACCATTTAGCGTACCTTCAGTACAAATTTTATCTGTTAATTGCATATGGGTTGTAGAGTGAACTCCTGTTAATTGTATATAAATTTTTGTAATATGTTGAAAAAATTACTGTGACATGCGCTAAATTCCCCTTATTTATCAATCTTTTTGGCCCCACTACATCCAATACAGACATTTATTCTATTATATTTTGTTTGACAGAGCTCTATGAGCTCTGTCAAACAAGATATAATAGAATAAATGCTCAGTTTTCCTCCAGAACACAGGAAACTGACCAAATCCCTGTTAATTGATTACTTCTGTTAATTGAATAATTTTCACTGGCAAAATGGATATTCAATTAAGAGGATTCTACTGTATTCATCTTATTACATTTAAGAAGTTCATCTTTCCAAGTTCATGATATAGAGAAATTCCACGAGGTGGACAAATAATGTGAAGACAGGTAGTTTGTCGACACTGTATATTCATGAATGTGAGCAGTCTATCTTATGAAAAAGTAAGATTACTTTATCTCAGGACAGGGTTCCCGCAGGGCCTTCGATTCAAGGCATAGCCTTGAATTTAACTTAAGGTTTATTCAAGGCTTTGAAATCATGGGAAATGTATCGGGAGGCCTTGAAAAGCCTTGAATATTCATGAAATAAAAATGCTGGATCCCATAATCATAACTACACAGTTTTATGTGCCAGGGTTAGTGATGGCATAGTCCTAACAAGGATCCTCCAGTCATTATCCCCTCCTCCCACTTCATTTTTAGGGAAGTGGGAGGAGTGGGTAATGACAAGAGGTCCCCCTAAGGAGTAGTGAAGGAAGGGCCTTGGAAATTCTTGAATTTGGCTGTTTTATGGCCTTGAAAAATGCTGAAATATATCGAGAAATGAACTTGAATTTTATCAGTCCTTGCCTGCATGAACCCTTCAAATGCCACACAAACTTGGAAGAAACTCTAAAGCAGTAAGTCTCATGGCTTGAGGAAAAATGTAAGCTGAGTTTTTTGTTTCAAGGCTTGTTAAAACACCATCCTGTCTTTTTCTAATGCCAGTGTCAGCTAGCACTCTCTTCAGCCATGCTAAAGAGAACGTGGCCAAATTATATCTTCTAGGCTGAGAAAATCATGTAAAAGTGTCCTTAACCCTTTATCCAACGCAGACGATTTCAAAATTTATTATTATTCTAAATATCATTTTTTCAAATGTTTTAAAACATTTCAACAAAACCATATCATGTGACCCCTCGTTGGAACGAGCTCGATGAGCCCGTTCCAACGAGGGGTCACATGATATGTTTTTGTTGAAATTTTTTGAAATATAATATTTATTCAACTGCTGAATTTTCATATTACGCGGGCGGATGCAGCCAATTCGTTAGATAAAGGGTTAACTGGTTGAGTGATAGATGACTATCATTCATGGCTCTATTGAAAAGAGCTGCTGAAAGTCATGTTAATGGCTTTACATCGTATGTAATAGCTTGTTGTTTACTGGGCAGTAGCAAGAAAAATGTTCATATAAAATTGTTTTGTTACAATTCATTGGCGAGTGCCAGAAGGCACTCTCCAATAAATTGTAACTAAATAATTAGTAACAAAATGTAGCAAAATGAAGGCTCCCCATGCTAGTGACATGGTATCTTTTAATAACAATGCTTTTAAAAATCACCTTTATTTATTTATTGGAGTTTTAACGACACTTCCAACAATCAGGGTCATTTCATGTAGGATGGAAGCGCGGTGGCTCAGTGGTAGACTGTTGGACTTCTATGCTAGAGGTCCCGAGTTTGATCCCCATCCGGGATGACCCGCATTGTGTCCTTGGGCAAGGCACTTATCCCAGTTGCCTGCATGGGGGCACGATGATGCCGTGTACCAAGGTGTACTGCACGTCGATGGTGCACATGTCTACAACCGCTGTAACCCTGCTTGAGCGGAGCTTGAACAGAGTTAGAATGTTGAGGAGCTGACAGTTGCTCATTGATGCTTGGTGGTTATCTCTGGGTACACCGGCTTCCTTCACTCGTAAAACTGTCACAGTCATGATTAGCTATTGTGCATATGTATGTGACCATAAATCCCAATAAATCAAATCAATCATGTAGGACAGTTTTACGGGTGGAGGAAGCCAGAGTACATGGAGAGAACCACAGAGCAACGGCGAGCTCCCCAACATACTAACTCCACACAAGCAGGGCTAGCATGGTTTGAAGACAGGTGCACTATTGACATGCAGTACGCCTTAGTACACAACGCCACCATGCCCCCACAATGGGATTATGTGGTAGTAATTGTCTCGCTTGTGGTGAGCGAGGCAACTGATGGCAGTCAGAATCATAATCAATGTTGCATCGATCCTATCACTATCATATTCACTGTACGGCACTCAAGCCTGGAAATAAGCCATCTGTCATTTGCATTATGTAGCCATTCACAGGAGAAACTTCATGATTCCGAATATAGTTTGGTACCACTTCTATTTATGTGGTAGTATTTATTTATTGGTGTTTAAGGTCACATATTTCTGCACAATGGCTAATCATGACCTCGGGATCGCGGTGGCTCAGTGGTAGACTGTTGGACTTCTATGCTAGAGGTCCCGAGGTCGATCCCCATCTGGGCCGACCCGTGTTGTGTCCTTTGGCAAGGCACTTTATCCCAGTTGCCTACATGGGGGCACGATGACGCCGTGTACTAAGGCGTACTGCACGTCGATTGTGCACATGTCTTCAACCACTGTAACCCTGCTTGAGCAGAGCTTGAACAGAGTTAGCATGTTGGGGAGCTGACAGTTGCTCGTCGATTCTCGGTGGTTCTCTCCAGGTACTCCGGCTTCCTCCGCCTGTAGAACTGTCAAGGTCACGATTAGCCACTGTGCATATGTGACCTTAAACCCCAATAAATAATAAATAAATAAATCATGACCTCAACAGTTTTACAAGTGGAGGAAGCCGGAGTACCCTGAGAGAACCACTGAGCAATAGTAAGCAACTGCCAGGTTCCCCAATGTTCTAACTCCACACAAGCAGGGTTAGCATTGGTTGAAGATAGGTGAACTATTGAAGTGCAATACACCTTAGCACACATTTCCACCATGCTCCTACATAGGCAGTCTGGATTAAAATCACCTTTAGGAAAGAATTTAGAACTTGACCATTTAAGTGTCTTCAATCTTCAAAATAGATACAGTAGAATTCTCTTAACTGGATATCCATTTTGCCAGTGAAAATTATTCAATTAACAGGAGTATACAATTAACAGGGATTTGGTCAGTTTCCTGTGTTCGGGGGTAAACTAAGCATTTATTGTATTATATCTTGTTTGACAGAGCTCATAGAGCTCTGTCAAACAAGATATAATACAATAAATGCCTGTATTGGATGTAGTGAGGCCAAAAAGGTTGATAAATAAGGGGAATTTGGTGCGTGTCACAGTAATTTTTTCGACATATTACAAAATTTATATACAATTAAGTTTACTCTACAACACATATGCAATTAACAGATCAAATTTGTACTGAAGGTATGGTAAATGGTTTTGTGTTTGAAAATTATATTCAATTAACAGGGATATACAATTAAAAGATATCCAATTAAGTGGGCTCCACTGCAGTAACAATTTGGTATGTTTGAATAAGTTTAATTATTGTCGTCAATAACTTTCCCTTATCTAACTGTACATGTATTGATTTTTTTCAGTATAGAATTAATATATGAAACAGCGTAATTAAATATTCTCTCTGTTGCAGTGATGGAATGAATCAACAATTAGCTGGCTGCCTTAGGGATTATAGAAACAAACCCTTTCCTGTTAAAGCAAGAATAGAATATTATAAGAATGCACTTACAGTAAGTGGGGCGTAATTTTTCATTCCTTATTTTAACATATGGACTATTTACATACTACAGTAAGTTGATGATACTTTTTCTGTCTGTCTTTTAACATACCGGGTATAGACTATTTGCTTACATTGAGTTGTTGCTAATTTTTCCATCCTTATTTTAACATATAGACTATTTACTTACAGAACATTGTGGCTAATCGTCCCATCTTTATTTTAACACATTGACTGTTTAGTTACAGTATGTTGTGAATAATTTTTCCATCCTTTTTTTAACATATCAATTATTTACTTACAGTAAGTTGTGGATACAGTAGAACCTGTCTCGAGAGACCGCCCTTTGGGCCACACAAAAGTGGTCTCTCAAGACAGGTGGTCTCTCCTAACAGGTTTCAGGTTTTCTCAAGTCGGTGAATAACCAACCACAAAATTCAGAAATGGAGAAGAATGTATTTTTGTAATTACTTTGTTGTTCTTTTTTTATGAAGTTTTTGTAACAAATTGAAATGGACTGTTATAAAAATAAATTAGTGTTGAAAATCTTCTTTGAAGATTTTCAACACTAATTTATTTTTATAATTTTTATAACAGTCCATTTCAATTTGTTACAAAAAGATTTTCAACACAAATTTATTTTTATAATCCTGTCTGTCACATTTCAGGTATGTATGAAATTGTTTAGTCCGCAATAATCCTAATCTTTTCACAGGGGTCTTTTAAAAACATCTCAATCTTTAATGAGTTATGTAACTGAATAGCAATTGAAACCCAATTAAGAGCTTTTAATACTTTTAATTATGTTAGTATAACCACAATGGATTTTCCAATTCCAGAACAGGCAAAAAGTTTTTGTCATGGCTTCAGTCTTCAAAGGGGCGGTCTCTCAAGACAGGTCCATTATGGCATAAAAATACAAGTTGGTACCAGGTCACAGTGGTCTCGCAAAACAGGTGGTCTCTCAAGACAGGTGGTCTCCCATAGCAGGTCCATTATAGAGTAAAACCAATCGGTGCCTGGTAGATGTGGTCTCTCAAGACAGGTGGTCTCTCAAGACAGTGGTCTCTCAAGACAGGTTTTACTGTACCTTGAAGTAAATATAACCAAAATAGCATACAAGTATATGCATTGAACATTCCAGATGCAATTGCACTCCAAAGCAATCTGAGGAGGGCAATTGTTTTGCACTCCTTGATGTTTTAGACTGGCAGGCCTGGATTGAGCAGCAAATATTTCCCTTAATGCACTGGTATTAATCATCTATGCCTTATTTAACTGGTAGAGTGCTGGAAGCCCATATTTGGGCTTTACTCTGAAGTACAGGTACAACTTAAAGGTCTCTTATTCAGTGGATGTGCTTTGCTTTATCTTTGAAGTGGAATTATTTAAACTATTACGATTTGCCTTGTTACAATTTATAGGAGAGTGCCTTTTGCTAGGGCTGTCATGATTAATCGATTGTCGATTGTTCACGCCAAAATTGATTAGTATTTTTCATTGTCGAAGAATTGGTAAATTTTACCCTGTTTTAGACGTTTAATAATTAAAAAACAAATTGATGAAAAATCGATTGTTTCTAAAGTTAAAAGGCCAAGAATGTCGACCTTAAACCTCAAGAAGCCGTTAGCAGCATTTGTCTTTTAGGTACATTCAAAGCTTTGATGTTCTGAACTTTTTGCAACTGACGACCAGTCTTGATTATTACACTGACGGTTCAAAAGTTCAGAACATCAAAGCTTTGAATGTACCTAAAAGAGGATCATCTTCCTTGTTTACTTGAGGTAGGTCAACTGACTTGAACGTCATTTTTTAACGATCTCAAAGAAATGAGAAGGGGGGGGGGGGGGGGGTCATCTAGATTAATCAATTATTTTCGTTTGTTTGCGACAATTAATCGATTCCCAAATTCAAAAATGGTGACATCCCTACTTTTGCCACTCTCCTGTAAATTGTAACAAAGCAAAGTCGTGAACAAATTCTGATGACCAAAAATAATTTAGCACTTAACAGGTCACATATGCTGTCCTGAAGGTATGATAAATGGTTTTGTATTTGGAAGTTATTCAGTTAAGAGGTATCCAATTACATGGTGTCTACTGTGATCTGTCAAACAAGATATAATTATTCATCAGATAGTTGCATCTAAGCACTTAATTCTACGAACTGCACCTCAGAAGAAATCAGTGACAGTACTTGTCTTTTTCAAATTTTTCGGATGCCATAGAATTAAGAAAGGATGCTGGTTTTGTTTACATTGGCATGGCAGGGGTTCGAACCCACGCCGAGAGAGTTTCCTTTGGCACCAACCGCCTAACGAAACTATACTGAACCACGCACACCACTCGGCCACCGACAGACCGGTCTGTCGGTGGCCGAGTGGTGTGCGTGGTTCAGTATAGTTTCGCTAGGCGGTTGGTGCTGAAGGAAACTCTCTCGACGTGGGTTCGAACCCCTGCCATGCCAATGTAAACAAGATATAATTGTTTGAAGATTTTGTACTCCAGTTTTCTCCGCCCATAACACTCTTTAATGTGATATGGCTTTGGCTGTGGGAAGTGTCATTGAACTCCAATAAATAAATAATAACATTTTTAGTCCCCATTCTGAAAAAATAGTGTCTTAGAAGAAAGACACCAGAGGCAAGTGGATTTTTTATTGGTTCTGTTTTCTTTATTTTAGATATGGTTTCACAGTGGCATGACAAATAACCCAGACAGTTATGAACTGTGTATCAGGCAAGAAAATGTGTTGTTACCAAAGAATGGCTACTTTGGAGTGTCGGCTGCTACTGGTGGTTTAGCAGGTTAGTGTTTTTTCAAGAATATTTTTTCAGTTCACTGGTATCTTGCTAACTATATAATTCATTCTGATGATGGATATTTGATCGTTGAATTGTTTTTCCTTCAACCCCCCGACGCCCTATTCAAGCCCAAACTGACACCTTTGCTTTGCTTTGTAATAGCACCCCAAAGTGTATTCTTCCTTAAGAACTTAGTAGGTAGGCTGCATTTATCTTGGCAGTGTTTTTACATCATTGTTGACTGCCCATGTAGAAACACTATTAAGTCACCTGCAGTTGTGTACACGTATATACAGTGGTTATTATTCCCCCACCATCAGCTAGGGAGGGATATAGCAAAGACGTCCATCCATCTGTCCATCCATCCGTCCATCCATCCGCCTGTAAGTCTGTGGGCATGCATGTCTGTTCACTTTTTCTTTATCACAGGCTACACCCCATAGTTCTTGTCCGATCATTACTAAATTTCATGTGCTGTCTCGAGGTCATGTCTAGATGAGAACATCCCATTTTGTTTGCGATCAGTCAACCATGATGGCGGTATGGGTTAGAAACCCCCAAACCTTTAGCACAGTCTACAGGCTGTATTTATGAAGTAATTTTATTGTAACTGGGTAGGATGACTCCATATAATGTCTGGATCCGAATGTTTTAGTTTGGTTGGGTTCAGTCAACTTTGATGTCCGCAGGGGTACGCCGCCTAGATTCCTGTAGCACAGTTTACAGGTTGCATTTAGGAAGGGATTTCATTATAAATTGGTAGGATGACTACGTATAAGGTCTAGATGAGAACATCCTATTTTGGTCGTGATTGGTCAACAGTGACGGCCGCATGGGCACGTGGCCTAGATTTGTTTAGCACAGTCTACAGTTCATATTTATGAAGCTATTTCATTGTAACTTGGTTGGAGGACTTGGTATGATGTCTAGATGAGACTATTCTATTTTGGTCATGATTGGTCAGCCTGTACCACCACTTGGGCACATGACCTAGATTCATTTAGCACTGTCTACGGGTCGTATTTATGAATGTACTTCATTGTAAATTGGTAGGATGACTCGGTATATCTAGATGAAACTATCCTATTTTGGTTGCGATCGGTCAAATATGACTGCTGGATAGGCACATGACCTACATTCCTTTAACAAAGTCAGCAAGTCATATTTATGAAGGTATTTCATTGTAACTTGTAGGATGGCTCGTTTTGGAATGATTTTACCCTAACTTGGTAACTTTGGTTGACATAAGCTAACTGTGAGGGCCACATCAACCCAGGCCTCAGTTCTTTAGTACAGTCTACACCTCAAATCAATCTTGTTGAAAACAAAGCATGTAGGGTACATAACTTACATATTCTCAGTTATCACAATTCTTGTCTTATTCATAATCCTTTAATAAACATTGAACATTATCCTTTTCATCAAACACTATACACAGTCAAGTTAAGCTTCAGTGTTATTGACACCTTCATTTGAGATTTCCTTCAGTTTTGTTTTTTAATAGGGTTTAATGATGCTTTCATTCTCGTAAAACTGAATGGAATTTAGGCCCTGTACCCCCCAAGGACACAACAGAGTTACCGCTGTTTGGGATCAAATCGTGGACCATTTGGTTTGAAGTTCAGTTCTTCAACCAGTGAGCCATCACACTCCCAATTGCCTTTAGATAAGAAATAATTTGCTTTTGATGGTGTTTGAGCGATAACTAAAGAATATGAAGTATTTATCACGGTAACGCGAGTTTTTCAATAAAGGCCTGATGGAGGCTTCCAATCCCGAGTTACAGAACTGTGATATCAAGAGCTGACAGACAGTTTTGACCCGCTTATGACTTGGCCTCGATCTGGTCAATATTTGTTATTTGCTTTCCTCACAGCAACACTAGAATATTACCTGAAGAAAAGAAATGTGCAGATATTAACTCCTTGCAAGCTGCTGTGGATATTCCTGACCAGTGCAGGATTTGGCTTGCCACTGAAATAAGTATAATTTGGGCATATTTAATGAAACTTTGCCCCCTTTAAATTGATCTGATGAAAGAGAACTTGAAAATACTCAGTGGGTTAAGAGTTAAGCCTGAAATGCTTTTTTTCATTTCTTTATCGTGATGCGATTGTGACTTCCCAGTCTTTTCTTTATGAAATCTCGACCACTTTGATGGAAGTATGTTCATAGTATTATACAGTATAGCCTGATTGGTCAAAATCCATGCGTGGACAGTGTTGCCCACAGACACTTTTCTCAATCAATAATCAGTAGTTTTCAGGAAATATTCAATGAAAGAAGTACCGAGTCGTACCCGGTGCTTCATTCATTGAAAATTTGAGAGCGATTCCATTGTTTTATGACGGAGATTCAATGTTTTATTGAGAAAAATATTGAAAAATGTAGATAAAAATGGTGTCTTTAACCTTGTGAATTATTACATAAGAAATGTGTGATCCTGCATACGAACAGCGAAGTGTGAGTTGAAGCGATTGACTTCTCAGTGGGTGGAGAACATTATTTTCAGATATATTAATATTGCATGTGGCATGGTAATAACATGGAAGTTTATGTTACATGTTCAGTTTTACTTAATGTATTACATTTGTCTTTCTAAGTCTTTTTGTAGCTTGAACTAAAAGATACAGTATGGGGATTACAAAAATGGGCAAAGAATTTTGACCGGACCAGGGATGGGTCAAAATCTGGTCAGAATTCTCAGAATTCTCCCCATAGCAATGTAAAATCTCACCTGTTGAGAAAGAGATGTGAAAACATTGAACCCAGAAAGGCTTTACAATCTTTCAGGACTGTCTTGACTCCAAGGTTGAGCAGTGCGTCCACATATGAATAGAATGACATGATGTTTATGTTTTGAAAGAATTTCTGCCAAAATAAATATTGTGTTTGAATCGTTAGAAACATTCGTGTTGAAATAACATGCCTTTTACTGCGAACCGTCTTTTCGGAATGTTGAACAAATGTACTCATGAAGCTTTTCTGGGAATCAGGACAGTTCAAGGTAACC
This sequence comes from Pictodentalium vernedei, assembly GCA_031216915.1. Taxonomy (NCBI): domain Eukaryota; kingdom Metazoa; phylum Mollusca; class Scaphopoda; order Dentaliida; family Dentaliidae; genus Pictodentalium; species Pictodentalium vernedei. The sequence continues at coordinate 72,036,976 of CM062292.1, read as the reverse complement.
ATATAGCTATAGTACAGTTTCCAGCCTGCATTTTTTTTAGTGGAAATGAAATCTTAAACTAAAAGGCTAGTTAACCCTTTACCAAACGATATCAAAATTTATTATTTTAAATATCATTTTTTAAAATTATTCCAAAAATTACAACAAAACCATATCATGTAACCCCTCAGTCGAACAAGCTCATTCCAAAGAGAGGTCACATGATATGGTTTTGTTGAAATTTTGTGAATTTTTTTATTTTTATACTGTACCAATGACCCAGACATAGCTGGTGCTAACTCTTAAAATATAGGGCCAAACACAAATTTTGCCCCCCAATCCCCAAAATTTGCATCTAACATCAAAGAAAACATGTCCTGAAAGGCCCTCCACACTTCGCCCCCACTGCGCATGCGCAGTGTCAAGGACGTTCCGAAATTGGCGCCATTAATCATTCTAAGTTTGGCCCTTCATCAGTTAACATCTGACTGATCTTTGTGCTTATAAATCTCAGTTTAAATGATGCCAGACACATAAATATTAGTGAAATGGTGATTCTAAGGAGGATAGAGAAGGAGGAGAGGAATAAAATGTGTGACAGAATATTATCAGGGCTGTAACTTAAAATTTTTTAATGAAATTATGTTAAGTTACCTATTTTCGAGGCAGCAGCCATTTTGTTGTCATTCTGATTATTTAGTTACACTGTTTTTTAAGTGTTTTCCTCTCTCCCTGTCCTTTAAGTCCCCCCCTTGCTATTCTCCCATGCTTTTGGCATAGTTTTTGTAATTATTATTACTAAATTTTCTTGGGAGTTTTAGCTGAATAACAGAATGAATTCTGTTCTTTCCCCATGTTTACGTCTTCACCTACGGGTGGTTAGGCGTTGTGTTCTGCATCTACTATCTGATGTTCTGCAGTTTCTTCCCTGGAAGTCTCTGTTTTGCATCAGATAGTGTATTTTTGGTAACTGATTTCGGGCCTGGGTGCCTGGAGTCTTATTTTAGTGTTTTTACACTCCTTGTTTACATTTTCAACAGCCCTCTGTGTGAGGGGGGGATTTCTAAAAAATAATATCTTGATGTTATTTTAATCATAACTAGATTCATTATTATTGTTCGTAAGTGTTGAATAAATTGTTTAAAATATTTTTAAAATTTTTGTCCACACTTAGGCTTGGGATCCATTGGGGCTCAACGTTACTTTTCAGAAACTTGGGCTGTTCTGAAAATTATTTTTTCTATATTAATGGATCATATTATTATTATGTATTTTGATTGCCAGGGGTTAGTGCGAGTACCAGGACTTTTTTTCTTTTCACATTGAAAGGATATTGATCAATTGTTTTAAGAGGAAGTCTTCCTCTGACTTTATTATCATTCTATATGTGGTCAGTATACTCGCATTAACTCCTGTTCTGTATCGTATGATTTCGATGACAATATGGGAAGCGTATGTCACGGTATGTTATTGGGGATTTGGACACTCCGGTCCTTTCCCCGCAGGGTCACTCTACTTTATCAATTTCTATTTCAGACGATCAAGATTAGGGTGATGTATCCGTGATGTCTTCCAACAGTGTGCCTCCGTCGTCACAATTAATGAAGGGCTAGCGGAAAAATGCTCATGTAAATACGCCAATTGCCTAAGAGGACCCTAGTAGGTTCGACGGCCTTTGACGTCCGCTAGCTCGCCCGGTGTAGCGTCCATTCACCGAATTTTTCGGCAGCCGGGTTCGTCCGTTGCGGTCTAGAAGGAATTTTGGGGTGATGCGAGCACTATAAATTAACTTAATGCACACCCAGTGACGGCGGATCGGAGGGAGAACGGAGGAAGCCTTTTTAGTCCGGTTCATAGCTCGTTCCGGTCCATCCGGACGGCAAGCGAGAGAGGCCCCTCTCTCGTTCAACAACATCTGGCCCCAGATGTTGTGGTACAAAATGTGTCGCAAGCGGAGCATACGTCCGTTGCTCGTGACGCTCCGTTGTATAGGCAGTCCGCGGAGACTGCTAAGGCTTCCTCTTCTCGTCAGCGCACACGACCGCACCTTGGCTGCGTGACCGCCGATATATTACCAGCTTCGCCGATCAAGGATTCTTCGGCGACCAGGTCACACCATCCGGTAGCCAGGGACACGAGGCCTGCAGACTCCGGACGTTCGCATAGGAAGTGTGCGGGAGTCAACGTACACGGAGCTTCCGGCGGCAATGCATCGTAAGACCGCTACTGCACAGGCCTCGGGAACGGACGTGCTTTCCTTAATAGCACAGTTTATCGCAGCATCCCAGCATCAACTGAATCTGTCGCATATATTTTATCCGACGATGCTGGGTCGGGACGCTCCGCGGAAGCGGGTACGGACGTCCGAAAGTTTCATCCGGTCCGACGGGATACCGAAAGGGATTCGGAGGATTTCAAGCTTTCCCTTTCGGAACAACATATGCTGTTGTGTATGTCATCTGACTTGGTCTTCTACAGCTTCTTTCGTCGGACCAGAATGCTGCGATGCCGGATAAGAAACTGATAGCGTCGGTGGACTTAGAAATTTTTGGTTCGGTTCAGGGACATCGTCCCTCAGTTCCGACATAGTCCAATAATGTCACACAAACTTTCGAATTATTGAACGACGCTATATATATTATTATTTTATGCTTGCTAACCAAGCATTTCTGGTTTCTTGTTCGAAGAGTTATGGAGATGTCTTTCAAAAGTGTGCCTCTGTCGTCATAGTTAATGAAGAGCTAGCGGCAATAAGTGCTCATGGAATATGTCTATTGCCTACGGAGTGACATTCGCTAGCTCACCCGGTGTAGCGTACATTCATTGAATGGTTCGGCTGCCGGGTTCGTCCGTTGCGGTCGAGGAAGGAGATTTGGGTGATGCGAGCACTTTAATTACTTTAGTACTCACCCAGTGACGGCAGATTGAGGACAGATCGAAGGAAGCCTGTTAGTCCGGTTCCTGGCTTGTCCAGGTCCGTCCGGGCTGTGAGCGAGAGAGGTCCCTCTCTCGTCCAACAACATAGGGGACCGCATGTTGTGGTTCAGATATTTTACATTCGGAGCATATGTCCGTCGGTTGGGACGCTCCGTTATATTGACAGTCCGAGAGACTGTCCTTGATGCTTCCTCATCCTCACAGCAGGGCACACGACCGCACATTGGCTACGTGACCTCGAGTATCCGATCAGTTTCGGCATTCAGTGATTTCACGGCGAATAGGTCGCGCCATCCGGTAGCCAAGGGACACGAGGCCTATACACTCCGTTCGCTCGCATATTGGTAGTATGCACGGGGTAACGATCACGGAGCTTCCAGCGGCAATGCATCGTAAGACCGCTTCTCTTCAGGCCTCAGTGACGGACGTGCTATCCGAGTTAGCACAGTTGTTTCGCAGCATCCCAGCAATTGACTGTTTCTCGGTCGAATCAGGAATTATCCGACGGCGCTGGGTCGGTGCGGTCCGCGGTTGCATCAGGTACGGACGACCGAACGCTTTATAGGGTCTGACAGGATGGCGAAAGGGATTCGAAAGATTTCGAGTTTTCCCTTTAGTAGTATCGGAAGATGCCTTTCATGTCTTCTGGCATTATCTTCCAGTGATTGTTATTTCGGACTTCATTGCTGCGATCTTGGATAAGAGACTTATAGCGTCATTGGACTCGGATTTTTCGATCGGTTCAGGGACATTGTCCCTGACTTACCGACGCAGTCCAATATTGTCATTATAACATGTGTTTTATTTTTCGACGCTTTATATATATATATATATACAAGCCTGCTACCAAGCATGATAGTTTAGTTTCTTGTCCGCGTTGCTCATTTCTGCCATTTTATCATTTATACGAATAGTTTATTTTGGCAGAGCAGGGCATACCGAGAGTTCATATGCGTCTAGACGGTGTGATTAAAGACTGCATATATTCTTTTTCGCCGTTTATGTCTTTTCCAATTTCAATGTTGGGAACGACATGATGTATAGTAGACTTAACTTAGACGCTTTATCATACGTAATCCGCCTTACTGAGGCGTTATCATTACGTCTTCAAGAAAAGATTTACGGGATATTATTCTCAATGTAATTTCTTTTGAGGGCAGTGGTTTGTTCACGTATAACTCCGCCCTTCAGTGGCTGATTGGAGTTGGTTAGACGTGACGCAGCCCTAGCTACATCCACACGCGTGGATAGTAAGGTTAAGAACTCTCTCAGAGTCGCTTCGTTCTCGGAGGAGCTTCTCTTCGACGGCAACTTTTCGGCAATCCATGAATTGCTCGATTTACACGTTCTCTTGTCTATCTAGTGTTACAAGAGATTCAGACTGGGGCAAACATTCGGTGGTTGACTCAGAGAGTGCCACCGCAGTTGCCGGACCCGAGTGTGGCTGTTATGACGGTTGCCAGTCAAACAGATTGGGATATAATACTGATCCCTACGGATTCGAAGTGCCAGGGTCTTTGGGTTCCGCAGTCTCTTAGCAATCAGTTTTCTTCCGCGGAATAATGTTTTTTAGGCTTGCTTTATGTCATTGCATGAACATTATTCAGAAACGCATGCCCAAATTCCTGTCCTTTAATTTGACAGTAGTGGCGTATCTCCGGAACCAGAGAGGCACTCTTTCGTTTCCGTTATTCAATTTAATGGAAAGAATCCGTCTGTTGGTTATAGTACACCAAGTTCAGTTTTGGTCCGTCATATTCCGGGTCGTCTGATTGTTTTATCGGACTCCCGTTCTCTTACGGGTCGCTTGTTGCTGTCAGAATGGACTCTCAACAAACAAGTATTCAATCAGATTTGCTATCTATGGGAGCGCCCAATGATGATTTATTTATGACACAGCTTGCTAATCAATTGCAGACGTATGTGTTGGCTTGTCCAGATCTCTGAGCTAATGTTGTTAACGCTCTATTGATCTATAGGACGGAATGATAGGATACGCATATCCTCCGGCGCTGTTGTTTCAGCAGGTATTGCTAAGATAAACAACCACAATACATTTCTGTTGATAGCATTTCTATCTTCACAGAGATCATGGGTAATTTACTCTCTTGTCTACTGTGGGTCTTAACGTGAAATCTTCCTCTATGTGAGGATCTTTTTTCACTGGGTAAATCGTGTCATCTTTATCACAACCCGCAAGGTCGCAACCTTCATGTATTCCGTTGTGTGGTCCGTATTGCATTGTAAGCACTGTACTGGACGAGCTTTGGACGCGATTTCTTACTATAGGAGATCCTCTTCTTCGCTATTCTATGCGGCTAAAGTAGAGGCTCTTCCGTCGTGGTGTAGGGATCATTATGTTCATATTGTGGATCCCTCCATACTACTCATTGCTATTTTTTAGTATACTTGTTTCACAAGATCTACTGCAGCCTGTTATTATTTAGGTTATAGGTTTATGTTACCTCATACCTATGCACTCTACGATAGTTTACAATTGAGTCTTTTGTCTCTTTATCTAAGTCAGTTAGTAACTTTTTGATAAATAGACTTAGAATCTTTAGATTAAATTCCTATATGGATTTTAACTTCGGTTCTTATTTAGCTAAGTAATCATTTGAGCCTCTGGAAACAGTAGTTTTCAAATTCTGATCTTTTAGACAGTAATTCTGTTGGTTTCTCTTTTACTGTAGAGTCAGTGAGTTTCATGCACTATCGATGGATGATTTTCACTTTCGTAGTTTCGGAATCACTACTTCCGTTACTATTTAGGTTGGATTGTTGCATAAGAGTTAGGCTCCTATTATCCGGAACCTATTATTTTAAGGTCCTTCCGTCTTCGTATGGGCATAGGCCTTTACTCTTTCCGGGTACAGTTTATGTATTTATAAACAGATATCTGTTTATTACTATGGGCGTAAACTTCTTCTGTCTTTGATGTCTAGTAGAAGGACATTACGCTCCATTTTATTGTTAATAGATTCTATTAACTATCGGTACTGCTTATGGTATATCATTGACTTAGCAGTTGTGCTTAAGATTTCGGCTCATGAAGTAAGAGTTCTTCTACTTCTTGGGCTTACATTAATAGTGTCGCTATTATAGATTTTTGAAGGCTGCTCATTGCGCTCAGCCATCCACATTCATGAATTTTATCTCAGAAATATCGAGTCCATTTCTGGAGGCCTCTATTGTTAGGTCTATTATCTACTGCTCAGTATGTCATTCACTTAACAGTTGCTACTATAGCTAGGTAGGCTGTCTGTTTCGGCAGTGTCTCCGTTCGGCTGCCCTCTTCGCTCTGGGCTATTTGACCCAGGGCAAGAAAAAGGGGGGGGGGGGGGAGGGTGTTCCCTTGGGTCACCTGTTTTACTATGAAAACAAGGGGATACCTCCTCCGGAGTTAGTAATTCTGAGCTGTTATTGGGATGGTTGTTTAGTGAGAAGTTTAGGTTTTTAAAATTCATTCAAGTCTTAGTTTTTAAAGTATAGCTTTTGAATATTGCATATGTCAACGGACATGATTATGCAATCCTCAGACACTTTTAGGAGTATAAGAGTCTCTATTCTCTAGACTTACTTTATTTATTGGCTTACTTTAAAAATTATTAGTATAAGGATTATATTGGATATTAATAGAGTACATGGATGTATGAAGCTCAATTTTGGAAGGTGTTGTATCTTTCTAATTTATCATAAATAAGAAAGATACATGTAAGGCCTATTACTTTTTCCCTACAGGGGATGACTCTATTTTATTTTATTGAGCGTATTCCATTTTGCTCTATGTCCTTGGCCCTCCAGCCTTTTTACTATTCAGCTATGTCTGGGTCATTGGTACAGTATAAAAATGTTGAAAAATTTATAGTAATTTATATATTTTTTATACTTACCAATGACCCAGACGGGGATGGCCCTTCCAGGAGTTGGGAACTCTTGCCTCCCCGCTGAGTACATAGCGCTTACCAGGCACTGGTTATTAGAATGATTAATGGCGCCAATTTCGGAACGTCCTTGACACTGCGCATGCGCAGTGGGGGCGAAGTGTGGAGGGCCTTTCAGGACATGTTTTCTTTGATTTTAGATGCAAATTTTGGGGATTGGGGGGCAAAATTTGTGTTTGGCCCTATATTTTAAGAGTTAGCACCAGCTATGTCTGGGTCATTGGTAAGTATAAAAAATATATAAATTACTATAAATTTTTTAACTTTCAGTTGCATATTACGTGAGCGGATGTGGCCGATTCATCGGGTAAAGGGTTAGTCAAATTATTGATACTATAACTGGGAAATGTAAGATAAAACTATCATCGGCATTATGTTTATGTACCAAATGTTGGGTCAGAGTCTTACTCTTGTTTCTGAGTCTATATGTGCTGACTGATAAGGCTAAAAAAAAATAATGTTTTGATTCTCAGGCCCTCCCTCGTTGGATTTGAACCTCCTTATTAGACATTTTTATTATGTTATGTTTTTTTAAGAATTTGTGAAAACTTGGAATGGTAATTTTTTCACATTTCTCGAAATATAATTATTTAGCTGTGTTTGCAGTAAAGTGGTTTTTCTTGTTGCAGTTTATGGGAGAGTGCCCATAGGCACTCTCCCATAAACTGTAACAAGACAAATTCTGATATACTGGATCATGATTTAATTATATATTTATTTGCTGGTGTTTAAGGTCATATATTTCTGCACAATGGCTAATGAAGGCCGCAACACCGATATAAACTCAAGTCATTTAGAGCCATGTTTCCCATTTTAAAGGACTCCTACCCCAAGCATTGGTTACTGGGGCCTATCCTAATGGATCATGATGTTTGACAGACCTATACCATTAAAAAGAACAATAAAATACAAATCCTTTTAGTTGTTGTTACGGCAGTTAGTTATAAAAGGTATACTATAATTACACTAAAATACAACCTTTTCTCTTTTTCAAGTGGAAAGACAGCAAAAAGATTTACTGAGTATACTCAACCCTTTACATGAAAAAAAAAAATAAAAAAAATAAAAATAAAGTCCTCCCTCCCTCACTGATTTGAAAAAAAAATTGCCTGAGAATCAATTCATTTTTTTTATTTGGCCTAAAACATTTTGAACATAAAATTAATGGTGATACTGTAATATATATTTATTTTTCTTGATTCATCCTTGATTTCTCAATATTGTGTTTATCTGATCAAGAAAGAAATCACTGGTGATTACTGCATTGAAAGCTCAGTCTTTTGAAGAAAAGTGGTAAACATTGTACAGCCCTAAAAAAAGTTAAATATCTGTATCTCAGGCCCTCTGCATGGTCCTTTTGGCTTCTGCAAATTTAAAAAATTAAAAATTAAATGGTTTAAGTCTGATATTTTACCCAAGATAATGAAATTGATAAATTTGTCCCTTGAGTGCAACAAGGCTTTGCAATGTTTTAGCATTGCAAAGCCTTCTTGCACTCAAGGGACAGAATATACCACCACCCATGCTATTCTGCAGATTATGAGGCCTAAAACATAAAACAAACCAAGAACATGAACTTTTAAGGGCAAAGAAATAATTACAAAAATAAAAAATAAAATAAAAAACTGCCCGCCTACTTGCAATACTACAAAAAAATGTTCTGAGAAACAGAAGATCTACTTTGTGTGGCCTTACTGTTAATTGAAGAGACACTTTGCCATTGAAAATTCTTCAATTAACAGGAGTATTCAGTTTGTAGGGACTTGTCATTTTTTCTACAAATATACTGAACATTTATTTTAATGTATCTTGTTTGACAAAGCTCATGGATACAACAGATTAAATGCCTGCGTTAGATTGCGGAGGCCATACAGGTCTATAAATGGGAATTTGGTGAGTGTCAGTGTAATTTTTCAAAACACAGGGTCCGTACGGTCTTGAAAAGTGCTTGAATTTCAATGCCTGCCTTGAAAAGTGCTTAAATTGACTTTTCCCCTTGAATAGTGCTTGAATTACCACCACTCCCCTTGAAAAGTCCTTGAATCCTGGACCCCAACCTACTCTGCTAAAAAAATCCCCCCCAAAATGCCACGTTTTAGTGCCCAAAATAACAAGAAAATTCGGGAATTCGTTGTAGCATATTAAAGTTTAAAACGTGAATAGTATAATACGCCTGTGTGCTCTGCACACTACTTTTCTTGTTCATGATAATGAGAGAAAACACAAGTACACAAATTGCGATGACATTCATCATAATGTACAGGTCAATTTTAACCAATCAGAAAATTGAAACGGCAGCATGTGATCTATTTGCATACTATCATGTGGCTCACTGTACACACAGGCTGCTATAGTATGGAGAGCATCCAATTCAAATGAGCAGTGAATTGTGTTTTGCAAACTGGTATTTCCAGTCAATGTCTGCATCTCCGCCTGCTTCATTTATTTCATCGTGTCACACAAAAGGATGGTTACTGGAAGCGATAATATATCAAAGATTCACCTTGACTTTGTATGAAAATAACAGAGGTATTTGATAATAAATCATGAATTATTGTTTGTGAACAATTGATTTTGAATGTCAAATTACCACAAACAACCCAACAACTTTGCAAGAAGTTCCGAAACTTAACCAAAAGGACAGAAATGGGCCTGAATATTACTTGACGCACACTCATTCTTGAAATATGCACTGTGCGGAGAGCAGTTATAAAAAGAACATGTCACAGTTGGTTTCTTAGAATGGAAAAGTAGTCCTTGAAAATGAATGACATAGCCCTTGAAAAGTGCTTGAATAGTGCTTGAATTTCATTTTGTTAAACCTGTACGAACCCTGAAACATTACAGAAACCCCGGAAGTGAAGCAGTGCTTGTTTCCTGTGGTAAACAAGCTCTGTTTCACTGGTAAAATAGGACCCAGTCACAAATACTAATAATATGCAACATGGGGTATAAATGATTGACTGATCTTGACTTTATCTCTATGTTGTGGTCATGATTAGCCATTGTGTAGAAGTATGTGACCTTAAACACCAATAAATAAATAAATAAGAATTTTTATCAATCAACAAAAGTTTGCTCTATGACCTATTATCAGGTCAAATTTGTCATGAAGGTAAGGTAAATTGTTTTGTGTTTGGAAGTTATATTCAGTTAACAATTGGGAGATGTCCAATTAAGGGGGCTCCACTATACTACATTCAAACATTGTGTTTTGTAAGCAGGATCCATTATGCTCATATTGAGATAAAGAGAATTTACACTCTTCCTTTTTCCCCAGCAATATATAGAAGATAGTTTCTGGTCTAGCCATTCACAGGGTGTGCATGCAGGTCCTGGAATCTTTAAAAGTCCTGGAATTTGACAATTTTAAATTCTGGACCTGCAAAGTCCTGGAAAATGAACAGTTTGTTAAGCCAGTCCCTGAAAGTTCTGGAAAAACAGTTAAAATTTTAGGAGGACCATTGCATACCAGTCAAAAGTCACTGCGTGCTTGGCTATTTCTAGGCACATGATTTGTCTGATACTGTTGGATTTTCTCAGTGGCAGCTTACCAAGCCTGAAAATAAGCAGTCTGATATTTGCAGAATGAGGTCCCCAGAGGGTGAATTTGATCATGCTATCCCATACAGTAGGCCAATTTATCCTCTGGGTACCTTTTTCTGTTTAGTTATGAGACTCAGATTCAGATTGGTGTTCACAGAGGGTAAATTTAGTGATGCTACCCTGCTGTGCACTAAATTCACCCTCTGGGGACCTCATTTTGCAGATGTCAGTCTGCTTATTTTCTGGCTTGCAGCTTACCGGTACTTAAGTTTCCATTTTTTTGTTTCAGATGAATATAATATACTAAATGCCAAGTAAGTGTGTCATGAACCCTTTACCCAACATAATGGCCAAAACCATCCAGCGCGATTCGCAAAAATTAATTTTATTTTCATTATTTTTTTCATTTTTTGTCTCAAAACATAGCTTATGACCCCTCATTGGAACGAGTTCAGTGAGCTCATCTCAATGAGGGGTTATAAGCTATGTTTTTTATGCAAAAAATGAAAATATTTAATTATTCAAGAATTTTGTTTGCAAGTGTCGTCTGATTTTCGTGTTAGGTAAAAGTAAACGAAAAATGTGGCTGTAGAAAAAAAAGAGTTTGAAGTGTCTTGAATGTGACTTGAAAGATGGCCAATGAGCAAATTGTGGCAAGTCGGTTGATATTACATATATGGAGGAATATGTTTGGCAACAAACTTTTACAAATGTAAAAATGGTTAACAGACATCGGCTTAACACATTTTTCCCTTGCTCAGTATGTTCAATTTGCTTTGACCAGTGGTAATGTAACAACTATTCAAGCTGAGTCTGATACCAGTGGCTGCTTGTACTTTGTTTTTGTTCATCAGAACACCTGTCAACTTGAATGCAACCAATTGCTTAAAATCTGAAATTATTGGCACACTGAATGAATACCCTGGATGCTGGTCAAAACGACTCTTCAGTGAAACTGCCCCTTGAGTGCTTGGCCCAAAGGTCAAAACATTCTCACTCTTTCATCAAAATCTTTCCAGGCATTGATCAAAACAACCCACTTGTTGGTCTGACTTGGTCAGAATGAGCCCAATAGCTATACCCACCAACATCACTTACCTTTCATATGAAAAAAGACCAGTACAGTAGAATCCTCTTAACTGAATATCCATTTTGCCAGTGAAAATTATTCAATTAACAGGAGTATACAATTAACAGGGATTTGTTCAGTTTCCTGTGTTCTGGAGGTAAACTGAGCATTTATTCCATTATATCTTGTTTGACAGAGCTCATAGAGCTCTGTCAAACAAGATATAATAGAATAAAGGCCTGTATTGGATGTGGTGAGGCCAAAAAGGTTGATAAATAAGGGGAATGTGGTGCGTGTCACAGTAATTTTTTCGACATATTACACAAATTTATATACAATTAACAGGAGTTTACTCTACAACCCATATGCAATTAACAGATTAAATTTGTACTGAAGGTTTGGTAAATGGTTTTGTGTTTGAAAATTATATTCAATTAACAGGGATATACAATTAAGAGATATCCAATTAAGTGGGCTCCACTGTATTAAGGCTTATAAAAACATTTCTTATTTCTCAGGCAATTTTTCCTCAATTTTATGATGAGGGAGGGAGGCTTTTTTATCTCTTTGTTTATTCACAAAACAATTCTAAAATGGTTTCAGCCTCAGGAAATACGGATCTCAGAATGATAGTAGAGGCCTATACACCCTGCTGAAACACTGTGCAACCAATAGTATCATGTGTTGGACTTTTACTCAACCATTCCAAAATAAATGAAATACAGAGACAATTCTCCCTCAAGTGCCAACTGGAAAAATCTTAAAATGCGATTTGTATGTTCTGTAAAAATCTTTAAAAATGAGTTATGATGTCCCAGAAAGTTTTTTTTAGTTTACCATTTCTGAGTCTAGAAATCAAGTACCATCTGGAAAAATCTTAAAATGTGATTTGTATGTTCTGTAAAAATCTTTAAAAATGAGTTATGATGTCCCAGAAAGTTTTTTTTAGTTTACCATTTCAGAGTCTGGAAATATTGTTGAGTGACATTTTAAAATTAGTTTAATTTTATTTACCAGATATTTTAATCCAGATATTGTAATGAGTGGTACATTTAGTGTGTCTTTCCATCTTACAGAGCTATGATCCCAAAAGTGGTTTCTTTCTTGATCTGATCCCAACACTCTTTATCACAAGTACAGTACAGTCGCCATGGATTGGTCGTAATCCACGTGTGGGCAGTAATGTCCATACATAGGTTTACTAGGTTATAAAAATCATCATCAGCAAAATTTTAATCAGTGAAGCACCAGGTTGTACCTGGTGCTTCATTAATTAAATTTTTGATGATTATTCCTATAATTAGTGTTTGGAATCTAATATTATTGTGTCTGTGGAAATATTGCCATTGAAGGAAAGTGACGAGTCTATGGTGGCCGTACTGTATGTGTGGATTTCCAAAGTAAAATAATGTGAAATAAAGACTGAATCGAAAAACAAATGAAAATAGCAGCAGAGATTCACTGGCTCACATTTCTTATTCAGCAGGTGAGATTCAACTGTTGTGGAGAGTAAAACCGGCAGAGATGTTTGGCCACATCACAAACCTGTCAAAATTAGGGCAAAATTCTCTGTTTACTTTTATAATAAAAGAATTGTGCATATAATAAAATTTTATGAGTGATATTGATTTTTAAGAGTGCATGTGTACATCTAGCTTGAGTTAGAGTTGTTGATTGTTTTATTTTTATTTACAACAGATGGAAAATTGGCAGGTAACTTTAAAGTGTAGCATAACATTCTGTCAACAAACAAATCATATTTGCAAGAATATTTTATTTACACACATATCTCTTATATAAATGGGAAGTGTTTGATTTCGTGACTCAGTGATTCTGTCTATGTCCAACTAGAAATTTTTCATCGCATGTGTGGGGCTACCCATCACCCATCCTCCAGGGGACGGATCTGCCAACTAGTTATAAATAAGTCCTGTGAATGTGACTATTTAATGCCACAATGAAGATCGAAGGCTGATGTGCGGTAAGTGAAGGAGGATATCTTGGCTGATATAAAACTTACCAAGTAATAGTCTCGTTATTTATTAAACCAAAACAAATAATTACAAAATGTTCTCAGATCTGAAACAGTTTTCTGACTGTGTCAGTATTTCTCATTCTGTTCACAAATTCCACTATTTCTTCTTCTTCTAGTTCAGCTACAGTACGTGGAGAGTGGATTGCAACTAAATCACCTGGGGAGTAGAGTTATCACCCAAAGCATCACTATCAAATTCTGTACATGTAGACAAAACCACAAGCAATGTTTCAGTCAATGGACCTCCGGGTATAACCCGGAGGTCCATTGGCTGGAACTTTGCTTGTGCTTGTTGTGCTTTGCAACAAATTTGCAGTTATTGCATGGGCGGAATCCCCACTCTGCGGGTGATTTAGTGATAATACACTCTCCACGTACTGTATGCAAACTTCTCAGTTACCCCACTGGGGATTCTCTGACATTCGGATAGCAGTGTGCAAAATTTCAAAAATGACTCTAACCGACTGACCATTCATGTGGGTTGGAGATGGCTAACCGAATGCTCGGCTATGTAAAAATTCTTGAATAACTGCTTTTTTATCATTAACAAGTATTCATATATTGAATTGAAATATATATAGCCTCTCACAGCAAAAATCTAAAAATCTGGATGTCCTTCATATTGTAAGTAAAATTACTTCATCTCTATTGATTTACATTGTTATAATTTATGGGAGAATGCCTGTAGGCACTCTCCCATGAATTGTAACAAGACAAAAATGTGTGAACAAATTGCATCTAGTAATGCTTCAAGGGGGACAACTCTAGCTTGGTCCATATAGGCTGAGATCCGCGTCATCTCCACCGAGTTTGAAGCCATATCTGTCGAGTTTGATGATGGGCAATTCTGGGAATGAAAACCATATCTAACAAATAAAACTCAACTTCTGTTTCTGCTGGTACTGAAATGGTTAAAAGGATAACCGGTATGAAACCAGTTACCTACCTAACAGATTAGAAAAAACGTCAACTGGTTATCCAAAATATCAGTAGTGATCGTCATTCCACAGTTAAAATGTTGTAAATCTGCCGCTTCTCCTTTGACATAGATTTCACCTCGAAGTTGTGTTTTTTTTGTCGATCAAGATTTTTTTAATGATCGGTAATTTCCGTGAGTACTGAGTTATCACAGAAACTATTTTGTAGTTTGTATACAAGCGAAAGTTGTTGAGTACTCGACAACTTTCATTTGTATATACACTACAGAATAGTTTCTACTAATACTACTTTACAATTCATCTTGTTTTGTTCCTGTATTCGGTGAAATAATGGTCATGGATAACCTGATATTATCCGGTTATAGCTCTCGGTTATTCGGTTGTGAAAATGAGCCGACCGTTTCAGCCGTAGTTTCTGCATGGTATGGAATTGTCAGGTGCATGAATTGAATGTTTTTGTTGCCCTCCTGCGTAATGTTGATCGGCAACTTAACCTCTTGCACACTGATGTCAAAATTTCAAGCTGTAAATCTTTCCCATAATGCAACAGAAAATTTATCCCTAATTTAATCTTTTAATTTCATCTTGTTTGTGAGAGCGTATTGAGTGGTGGACAAAAAATAGTTCACAGAATATCAATTGAATTTTCCTTCAGTTCTATTTCATTACATAATATTGATGCATTTGTACCAATACAGTAGAATCCTCTTAATTGAATATCCATTTTGCCAGTGAAAACTATTCAATTAACAGGAGGAGTATCCAATTAACAGGAATTTGGTCAGTTTCCTGTGTTCTGGAGGTAAACTGAGCATTTATTCTATTATATCTTGTTTGACAGAGCTCATAGAGCTCTGTCAAACAAGATATAATAGAATAAATGCCTGTACTGGATGTTATGAGGCCTTTTTTGGTTGATAAATAAGGGGAATTTGGTATGTGTCACAGTATTGTTTTCGACATATTACAAAAATTTATATACAATTAACAGGAGTTTACTCTACAATCCATATGCAATTAACAGATCAATTTTGTACTGAAGGTATGGTAAATGGTTTTGTGTTTGAAAATTTTATTCAATTAACAGGGATATACAATTAAGAGATATCCAATTAAGTGGGCTCCACTGTATCTTTTCCAGAATAATTTGAAATATTTTATGTTTTACCTCATGAGAACAAGCCTTACGACAGACTTAGCCCTTTGACCCAGAGAAGCCAGCTTTCCGGCCCAGGGACATGATATGCCATCATTTCATTAAGTATTGCTGCTAAGTGAATGTGTAGAGTAGACCAATCAATATTGATTGGTTTTCCTCCAAGTACTGAATATGGACTCTTCCAGTTGAACTGGCATGGGAGATACCACCAATGTTCAAAAGTTTAAGACAAGGTTTTCACTACCATGACTGAGAGTCCGTCAACCGGACCCATTCCCCCCGCTGATCATTTACTGATAAAGCATAAAATCCAGTTGAAAAAACAAACAACATGACGCCGTAAAATTCTAGTCAAGACACTGTCATTCTCCCAACAAAGTTGATCATTTTAGCAGCACCTTTTCCGGAATTGACATTCTACAGCTTAAGATTGTTGAGTGTCATTCAGAAACTATTTCTATTTTCCGTTGTTTGCGAATTGGGTAAGATGTCACATGCCGATTGTGGTGAAGATTATTCTTACAAAGTTGTTCACACTAAAACATGAATCACCGTCTCAGATGCAAGGAAATGACCTTCCTGCAGTGTTCAATTCTAAAGTTTTCTTTGCCTGGCATGAACCATAGTTGCGCCGGTGATCTGTGATTTCCCCCTCCTACCAGACCCACTAATTTATTCCTAGCAGAAACCCTGTTTAAGAATAGAGCACAAGCTTTATGTTGGTGGGTGAAGAATGAGTGAATGGTGGGAGTGTGTTAATAGTTTTGGTGTGATGAAGAAAAAGATTAATCATGAGCCTGTATGACATTATTTTAACTCTTCATGTCCTAAAACATACTCGGTTTACAAATAGTAGATAACCATTTTAACCCTTTACCCAATGAATTGCCCGCATCCACCCACGTAATATGCAAATTCAGCAGCTGAAAAAATCTTATATTTCGAAAAATTTCAACAGAACCATATCATATGACCCCTCTTTGGAACGAGCTCGTCGAGCTCGTTCCAAAGAGGGGTCACATGATATGGTTTTGTTGAAATTTTTTGAAAAAATTTAAAAAATGATATTTAAAATAATAAATTTTGAAATCGTCTGTATTGGGTAAATGGTTAACAAAGTTTTTGTGTCGGCTGCCCCACGAAGTGGGGAGCGACATATAGGGATTACTTTTGTCGTCTTCCGTCGTTGTCCGCGTCACACTTTCTCTTATCCGCCAAGCCTCTTTAACCTATAAATGGGTTTTGATGAAACTTTCAGTGATTGTTTATCACATAATGGCATTGTGCACCACCTATTTTATTTTTTGATCCGCTGTATTTTTTCCAGAGTTATGCCCTTTTCAACTTAGAATTCTGTCTGAAACGCCTTGGAGTGTATATATCTCAGTCATTGTCAGGCGGATTTTAATGATATTTGGTATGCACATGAACCAGGATGGGGGAAAGGATATCCACATACAACCGTTATCATCCACACATTTTTTCAGAGTTATGTCCCTTTTTCGACTTTGAATTCCATATAACTTACATACAAGAACTTGATTAATAAGGTTTGAGGTAAATATTTAAAGACACGCTATTAAAATATAGTGCAGGCGACACACGTCTTCCATGGAAGACTCACATCTAAGTTTTAATTTATAAACAGGACATACCTTGTGAATTCTTATCGGTGTATGCTTGTTGAACTCATTTTTGACTCCTTTTTTATGAAGTGTCATAAACGGTGTTTTCAGAAAGAATGGATTTTCATGTTTGCTTTTACAAATTAATGCTGCATGTATTTGTGTCTCAAAAGTGTGTAAAATCAAAGGATATGCTAATATATTAAATGATAAGAACGTGTAGTATGTGGCAAGTGGATTACCACTAAACACTCTAGGAGTGAAGTTTCCACCCAGACAGTAACTGAATTCCTGTGATAATGCACAAGAGGGACAGGCACAGTATCAGCCAGAGGAGAGGACCTTTTCCTTTTGCTGAAACTGTGTTTGTCATTCTATAATGTGATTTTGTCTTGGTAGAAATTCCACTCTGTGGGTGATTTAGTGATGAACCATTCTCCACATACTGTAGTGTACACGAGAGCGGATTACTACTGAACACAGCAGAGGAAATTTCCATCTGATATATATTTACAATTTCTAAGAAAAAAGGGAAATAGAAGCAGCCTTTCAGCTCATGGACTGCCTAGAAGTTACAGAATTTTTTAAAGAGGCTGTAGATTAGAACTCGAAGCAGATGGTGGATACTTCCCTCATGTTCACTTCCAAGTCTCTTGCCACCATCAATGACAGGACTTCTTGTACAGTACGGTCACCATGGACTATTTCCACTGCCCCAATAATATTAGATTCCAAACACTAATTATAGGAATTATCATCAAAAATTTAATTAATGAAGCACCAGGTACAACCCGGTGCTTCATTAATTAAAATTTTGCTGCTGGCGATTTTTATTACCGGGTGAATACATGTGTGGACATCACTGCCCACGTGTGGATTACGACCAGTCCATGGCGACTGTAATGTACTAGAGAGTGATAATATGATCGCAGCCATGAAAATACTGTTGTTGTATTCTGCACTGTACTTTTTCTCAAAATTTATAAATTATGTCCATTAACCCTTTCAACACTGGCAGTATCTTCCATGCCAGTTAAATGGCAGAAATTGGAAGAGTCCATATCCATTATTTGGGGGTAGAAGAATTAATATTTTCAATGTGCAGCCTTCAGGCTTCACGTTGAAAATATTAATTGTTCTACCACACATTCACTTAGTAGCCATCCTACTTAATGAAATTATGACGTATCTTGTTCCAGGACCGGAAAAACGGCCTCTTGTGTTGAAAGAGTTAACCTTTCACCCAATTCACATGATATCAGAATTGGTTATTTTAATTTTTTTTTTTTTTAATTTATCAAAAGCCATATCATGTGATCCCCTCATTGTAATGATCTCGACAAGTTCATTTCAGTGAGGGGGTCACATGATATTGTGTTGCTGAAATTGTTTGAAAAATATATTTTTTCATGATGGCACAATTTGTAAATCACGCAGGTGGATGCATCGATTGATTAAGTATAAGGTTAGGTGAAAATATGAACAACTCTTACAGTGTTGTGATTACAAAATTGGTATGCTTCCTTGTTAAGATTCCAATTGGATCGTGCCACGCTTACACACAAGTAGATTGAGATTTCATTAATGAAATATTACAAAATCAAGGCCAAATCAAGAAAAAAACAACAAAATTTACATTTCTGATACAGTGTTCCCACATTTCTTTTCCGATTCCCTGTGGGAACCCTGGGAAGTGGTAAACAAGTTCTGGTTTACTGTTAACCCTTTACCCAAAGTAATGGCCAAAACCTGCCAGTGCTTTTCTAAAAAATCGCCAATTAATTTTCATTATATTTTCATTTTTTGTCTCAAAGACATAGGTTATGACCCCATCTTTGGTCATTGAGCTCATTTGAATGAGGGGTTATAACCTATGTTTTTGAGACAAAAAATGAAAAAAAAATAGTTATTCAAGAATTTTGTTTGCAAGTGTCGTCTGCTTTTCATGTTAGGTAAAGGGTTAAAATAGGACCCGGACCTGGTAACCAATGCCTGGGGTGGTAGTCCTCTAAAATGGGCAACATGAATATAAACGATTGTCTGGCCTTTACTTTATACCCATATTGTGGTCATGATTAGCCATTTTGCAGAACTATGTGACCAATAAATAAAACACCAATAAATAAATAAATTTCTCTTCTGAAGTGTAGATTCTACATTGTAGTGAGGAGAAAAGCAGAAAGAGAATTTAGAGAGATTGTGATCAAATCAAAATTCTATGTCTGCTTTTGTGATCACCAGAGTCTATGGTGTTTTAAGAGTGATCCACTCTACTACTAATATGCTTTTCTTGTTTGTTTGTTTTTTTTTCTTCCGTTAGTCCAGTAGAATTAGCCCCAAAATGGCTGAACCTGGAACAAATTGCAATAGTTTTTTTTATTGCTGGATCTTGCTCAGGGGATCATTCTGAGTCCCCCAATATAAAATAGGACAAAATCGGGCCACCGGAAATGCCCTAATTTGCATAAATTCAAAATGGCCGCCATTGAGCAGATGGGGGACCGATTTCTCCTAAACGGTGCGTTTTAGGCCTCATAAATGTATTATCAGCAGATAGGAAAGTGACCCCAATGAATCCAAATATGTCATCGGAATTTGCATATGATGTCACATATGCAGGAAATGACGTCATAGTACCTAGATATGACATCGTAGGCCTCGACCATGCCATCACTGAGCATGGAGTCAACAGCCATAGAAAATGTCTATTGTTTAATTTGTCCTCACTGCGGAAGATGTTGCCATATCTAGCTGCTGCAGGACATTCACACTACACAAAGTCCGGCCATGTTTACCTGACAGACATGCTCAACTTGGAGGAGTCTAACCCGGATGTTCTCCATCAGTTTCGCTCTGGGAAATTCGTCATTCGAAGAACTGACAGGTTCTGAGCAGGTCTCTCTACCGACCTTGTTGTTGAACAGGTCTTAATGCGGTCTCTGAAGTCAACTGGTG
The DNA here is from genome assembly GCA_031216915.1 of Pictodentalium vernedei. Taxonomy (NCBI): domain Eukaryota; kingdom Metazoa; phylum Mollusca; class Scaphopoda; order Dentaliida; family Dentaliidae; genus Pictodentalium; species Pictodentalium vernedei. Next base: position 72,016,789 of record CM062292.1, on the reverse strand, counting down.
GACTAACCCGTGGTCGTGGCATGGAGGAAACCCAGAGGACGCGTTGGTTGTTAGCTATGCCGGCCTGTGCATCTGTAAATGAGGGCATGCAAAATCTAACGGGGATCCACTATTGCACCAGCGAGCAGCACAAGGAGATGTCAGAGTCAAGAAAAGCCCGGGACTGCAAAGACACTGACACAATCTCAAAATTCCTTCAAGACCGAAATCCATTTGTCCAGTCAGACAACCTAAGGAACATTGCAACTGGAGTCGTAGCACACAGTTCAGCAAACCCACATACAGCGGAAGAGGTTGGTTCAACCATTCTACAGAAGATGTCCGGCCAGAATTTGTTCAGGTATTCATTTAAGAAAGCTGACACTGTCAAAATAATGGGTCAGAAAGTGGTATCTGCAGGCAATGAAAACATTGCTGTACCAGTTGATCCACAACTGCTGTTCCAGCGCCTACTCCTTGTGGCCAAGAGTGAACCAAACAGAGACTTGAAGGGCCTGTTCAAACACGAACTCGCTAGCTATCCTGCGTCCTTATTCGATGCCAATAGAGTGATGCGAGAAGCAAATAAGCCACTACTTGCCGACGCACTGGAAAACTGTGCACCAACAGCAGTTAGAGGTGACGCACCGCAGCACATTCCTGATTACTATGTATTAGACGGTGGGTCTCTCCTTCACAGAATACCATGGAAGAAAGACGACACCTACGAGGAAATCTGTGATCATTATGTCAACCATGTCAAAGAGCACTACAAGAACGCCATTGTAGTATTTGACGGATACGCCCATGGCCCAACTACCAAAGACGTCACCCATCAGAGGAGAACGAAGGGAATTGTTGGCCCACGAGTTTTTTTTCCCCAAATATGCCACTGACTACGAAAAAGGAACACTTTCTAGCAAATGCTGAGAACAAGCAGTGCTTCATACAGTTACTGATGGAAAAGATGGGTAAAAATGGCATCAAGACCCTAGGTGCAGACGGTGATGCCGATGTCTTGATTGTAAAAACTGCTGTGAAATGTTCAACATCTGCTTGTACCCATCTAATAGGAGAGGACACAGATCTTCTTGTACTGTTGTGTTTCTATTGCAGTGATGACTGCAAAGGGCTCATCTTCAGGTCAGAACGCAAGTGTGGAGAGAAGGAGGTGAAGAGGAGAGTCTGGGACATTGATTGCCTCAGGAAGCAGCTGGGGAAAGAATTATGTAGTCTCTTACCAGTGATCCATGCCATTGCTGGATGCGATACAACATCGAGGATATTTGGGATAGGGAAAGGAGCGCCCGCGAAGAAAGCCCAAAATCACCCTGAGTTCAAGTCACATGTCCAAAAGTTGGCTCAAATGGGGTTAGGGGTACATGACGTAGAAAAAGCAGGGGAATGCGCTCTTGGCTTTTTATGCGGTGGAAAGAAAGGAGAAAGCCTTGATGACCTCAGAGCCAGAAAGTTCTCGGAAAAGGAAGATACCAGTAATCGCAGCGTCCAAGTGCAGACACTACCTCCAACATCCAACGCAGCAAGATATCACTCACAGAGGGTTTACTATCAAGCCCAAGTTTGGATGGGGGAAGAACTGAATCCCACGGATTGGGGCTGGTACCTGTCAGATGGCCATATGCTGCCAAAGAAGATGGACTTGCTTCCTGCACCGGAATATCTGTTAAAAGTAATCCGGTGTCAATGCAAGGGTGATTGTGACACCCAACGCTGCAGCTGTCGGAAAAATGGCTTAGAGTGTTCACCATCATGCACAGGATGCAAAGGCACATCGAGCACTAATACGGGGGACGTTGCCGCAGATATCGATATCGATATCGATATCGATTCAGATTAAGTAAAACCTCAAACTGTATGTAAGCAAATACCTTACAGATTGTATAAATGACGTCATCGATGACATCATTCCGGACATAACTGACACCATATGCAAATTCTGTCGGTGTATTTGGATTCCATGGGGCCTATATAGGTCTAGAAAGTACATACAAATTTATCTGGTTACAGCTCCTGGCCAGGTAATTAGTTAGGAGTATGATCTTGGAAGCAGATTTTAGACCAGCTGTATATGCAGTGAACTGTGTTTGACATTAGAGCCTTTTTTAGATTTTGTTGGTAAACTGGTTAGGACTAATTCCATACAGACCTTGGATTACCCAAGGAGTTACCAGCATGTCTGTCATTGTTTGAAGTCGGCACATAATAAATGACATTTTTCAAAACTCTTGATTCCATTCTCAGTTATGGCATGGTAGATGCCTATGACGTCATATCTAGGTACTATGACGTCATTTCCTGCATATGTGACATCATATGCAAATTCTGATGACATATTTGGATTCTTTGGAGTCACTTTCCTATCTGCTTATGATACATTTATGAGGCCTAAAACGCACCGTTTAGGAGATATAGTTCCCCTAGGTGCTCATAGGCGGCCATTTTGAATTTATGCAAATTAGGGTACTTCCGGTGGTCCAATTTTGTCCTATTTTATATTGAGGGACTAAGAGTGACCCCCAGAACAAGATCCAGCAATAAAAAAAACTATTGCAATTTGTTCCGGGTTTATGCTAATTCTACTGGACTACGTGTTGACCGTGTTGATGTGTTCTCTTACTCTTGTTCTTCCAGTTAATTGTTTTACTGCTAAAGCTCATCCTATTGGTCACAAATATCCTTGAGAAAGTTCTCTAAAATCAGCATAATTTTGCATGAATGATTGGCTGAACTTGACTTTATACCTAGGTTGCTGCCATGATATCTCCATACATGTAGATGCTGCAAGTGACCTTAAACACAAATAAATAAAGAGATCGGGTATTTATTGAAAAAAAAGATATTCTGATTTCAACCCTTTACAGAAAATGGCTGTTTTAATAGGCTTTTCCACAATGTTGAAAATTTTAAAAGTTTTACTGTGATCAAAAGATCTCAAAAGCCTGAAATCGACCTTTAAACATTAAAATGTGATTAGAACAAGTCACAACATTACTGTAGATATGATTTATGGTTGTAAAAGAATGCCACTGTTGAGCTCATTGGCAGTGTCATTTATAGCTATGTGATAGAATGATACTACAACAACTTATTCTGTTTTTCCTGATGTGAATTCTCTTTGGTACTATCAGCAAATCTCAGTCAAGTCAGATACCGAATACCGAACTAATACCAAGGTATACCCACCAAAAATACCGAGACTAACACCAAACTCAAAATTCGAATGTCGCCCATCTCAAGCTATGCTTTTCAATATAGAATTTGAATGACACTTTTTGTGTAAAAGCATGAGAAAATTTGGTTGATTCCTTTGGTGAAAGTTCTAGTGACCATTTAAAAGTCTGTTCAGTGTTGAGAGGGGGCACGGTGGCGTTGCGGTAACCGGTTCTCATCAGATCACCGAAGTTAAGCAATGTCGAGCCCGGTTGATCATTGGATGGGTGACTGTCTGAGTGATCAATTCAGACTCCTGCGTTGTGTCCTTGGGCAAGGCACTTAACCCCGATTGTCCACACGGGGGCTCGATGACGACGTGTACTAAGGCGTAGTACCCGTAGATGGTACGCATGTCTTCAAACAATCTGTGCTGCAGTGCGGAGTTGCGATGTTGGGGAGCTGGCAGCTGCTCGTCGTTGCTCGGTGGTTCTCTCCGGGAACTCGGGCTTCCTCCACCCATAAAACTGACACGGTCATGATTAGCCATTGTGCATAAGTATATGACCTTAAACACCAATAAATAAACTAAATAAATAAATAAATAAATAAATAAATAAATTTAGTGTTGAGACAGTTGTTGTTTGTTGTATGAGAGTGTTTATTAATGTTTTTGCATTTTTGTTTGCCAAGTGAATGATTTGAATAGTTGACAAATGTTATGCATTTAAATATTTCTAATAGTTTATTGTGATAGATCATTGTAACTTTTGTGTTTGTGAGTGTTGGAACTTCAATTCTGTGGTAATATTATACAGTGGAGCCCACTTAATTGGATATCTCTTAACTCTTAGAAGCTGGGAGTCGAGTTTTCTTGCCTGTGACGTAATACGACAGGTAATCTGGCTGTGACGGTTCAGCTATCTTTGGGCTTGGTGAATTAAACACTGAGCAGGTGCTTCTAGTCAAGTGTCGTCTGCCTGAATAGGCAGACGACACTTGACTAGAAGCACCTGCTTTACTGTAACCTTTTTGCCATATGTCATGTTCAATAAATTCATTCTGATTCCCCCCTCCCGTCTTCTAAGAGTTAACTGAATAACCCTGTTAATTGGATATAATTTCCCAACACAAAACCATTTTACCATACCTCCAGTGCTAATTTGACATGTTAATTGAATATAAGTTACAGAGTAAACTCCTGTTAATTGAATAAAAAAAATCTGGTAACCTGTCTAGAAATTACCCTGCCTCTCTCCAGTTTTCCTTTCTTTATTGACCTATTTGGCCTCACTACATCTAATACAGGCATTTAATCTATTATATCTTGTTTGACAGAGTTCCAAACAAGATATAATAGAATAAATACTAAGTTTATCTCTAGAAAACAGGGAAGTGACACAATCCCTGTCACTTGAATATTCCTGTTAATTGAATATTTTTCATTGCCAAAGTGGCTATTCAATTAACATGGTTCCACTGTATTTTAATATTGAATTTTTTTATTGAAGCACTATGATTACATAATTTTGTTGAATTCTCCTGAACAGAACACCATCAAATTAATGTGTGTATGAATGAGACTTAGGGCTATCATGGTTTTTATACTTCACTTACTATTGTCAAAACTTATAGCATTCTTGCATTTTGTGTCGGTGTATTGTCATATTAAATATTTTTCTCTCTCTCTCTTTCTTCCCCCCCCCACACCCCCACCCCCATGACATTGAAATATGCTGTGGTTTAAATCATTTATTTATTTGAGTTTAATGACATTTTTCAACAGCGGGATCACCTTGTGTTGCACAGTTTTACGGGTGGAGGAAGCCGGAGTACCTGGAGAAAACTACCGAGCAATGACAAGCAGCTGTCAGCATCCCCCACCCTATGGTGTTTTAACCCTTTACCCAATGCAGACGATATCAAAATGTATTATTTAAAGTATCATTTTTTTAAAAATTTTCAACAAAACCATATCATGTGACCGCTCGTTGGAACGAGCTTGACAAGCTCATTCCAACAAGGGGTCACATGATATGGTTTTGTTGAAATTTTTTGAAAAATAATATTTTTTCAACTGCTGAATTTCCATATTACGCAGGAAGATGCAGGTGATTCGTTAGGTAAAAGGTTAAACATCCTCCATTCTCTCTGCACTGTGTTCCGTCTGCCCAGCATTCATTCACGAGTGAATAATACATTCCATTATTTTACACATAACTTTTCTTTCACAAATCATATTTGTTTGGCTCTATTCTATTTTCTTGGAGAGCATGGGTGGTGATCAATCGAGGGTTTTACCAGCACAAAATTGCATGCAGTTGTTTTATCTTTCGAATATTACCTTTTATTACACATCCATTAAACTTTAAACCCTTGTATTTAACAGAATTTCCATGACATAAATGTTTTTGTATTCAACTGGTGATATTCAAACCGGAACATTTTTCCCAACACCGTTTATACTAGTTCCTTTTCCGTTGAGTCATTAGTTGCGCTTCTAAAATTTTCAAAATTTCGTTATACAATTTATCAATTGGCTGTCGCCTGGTATGAAAATGAAAACGTCCAAAGCAAAATAAAGTCTGTTCACAAGAAAAGTTAACAAAAAATGAGACAATATTAAAAAAAACAATCCTTTCCAACTACAACATTAATCCAGTACTGTGGCCAGCTTGTCCGCGGATCACGTTTTTTCTAATTGGTAACTTTACTTCGGTAAAACTTAGGACATTTTTACTTGCTTCGAACTTCTTTTAAAAAAATTTCTCCCAGCTGTTTCCCAAATTTGTACTTATATTTTCAATAACAGTAATAGCCACCAACTGGTTAGGCATGAATGGACACCAGCTGATTAGAAACAACAATACAAATTTCAACAAACACGCCCAATAGAAGAGATAACAAATGTAATTTAGAGTTATTTGGATTTTTTATCAATCCATTTTCTCAGTACAGCTTCAAGCAAAACAAAGAGAGTCTTCACCTTTGAGTTTAAACATCAGAATTAAAATTTGTTTATTCAAATGAATTTTAATGCATGGGATGTGTAATAAACACAATATGATGTGTGTTGGAATCGGCAGATGTTCTACATATCTCGTTGGAATGGTGGAGTCATATTTTAGAGCTGGGAGGTTGTGGGATTTACACTGCGGTTGCGGTTTCAGTTTTTTAAATAAAAAAACCTTGGTTGCGGTTGTCCATGAGCATATGGAAACTATGTGTATATACCTATGAGATCGGCCCTATAATTACAATATCTTCTCCACTAACAACTAATGTTCAAATTATCTTCTGTTGACTGTATCAGTTGAATAAATCATTACAACATATCTATACCTGTAATGTTGTAAAATGCCAGGCAAACCCCCCCCCCCCCCCCCCCCCAAACTGTGTTTAGGATAACCCGACCGACCCTAAAAATTATGCCGACCCTCAAAATTTTATCAAGTAAAAGTCGCCTACTGGCACATAGATAATATTGGAACTCAGGGGACGATTTGATAAATTGATGAACATTTTACAATGTTGACAAGTCATGAATATTCATGAACATTGTGTTGAGTTTCGTGTATTGACATTGAAAGCCTCAAATCTTGGATTACTACCTTGGAAATGTCATTGGTGCAAGTATAGTGTACAACAGTTTTGTTTTTTAATTCCATTCAAATGTATACAGAAATTATTTGACGGTGACCAGGAGATTCATAGATACAGTTAAAACTAGAAGTCCTGTCACAAACTGTGCTCTTATCTAGGCTTAATTGCACATAGGAATTGCGCGCATTTGCCATATCGAATGGCATCCAAAGTACGGCAGGTTCTCGTGGTTACTCATAGCAAACACAAGCAATGTTTATGCCAATGGACCTCCGGGTTACCCGGAGGTCCATTGGCTGAAACATTGCTTGTGCACAGGCCATATGTACAGAATTTGATAGCCTTACTATGGTAATAACGCGTAGATTAACGCACAGATCGACATGCTATTTGTGCACATTTCATGACAGGACTTCTAGTTTTAATTGTATTGTATTTATTGGAAAGTGAATTATGTGGGATGATTCTGGTAATTCCTACGTATTCCATATTACACGCAATATCTTAAAATGTGCTGGAAATCTAAAACTGAATTTGCAGTTGTGTTTCTTGGAGTTCGGTTGTGATTTTTGGCAGTCTCTCACAACCCATCCCGACCCGTGGTTGCGATTAACCTCCCAGCTCTATCATATTTCACTTGAGCCTACGGCTCTCACAAAATATGACTACACCATTCCAACTCGTTATGTAAAACACCCACCGATTCAAACATACATCGCATTCTGTCTATTTATTATATGCTTCCTTATAAGGTAATGGAAATGTCTACAAATATTTTAGGATATCTGTTGTTATGATAGATATAATAAAAATTATGACTCCAGGTATTATTTTGGCTGTCTACAGGGGCCAAATATGGGATCCTATCCTAATGGCATTTTGGCATGATTTTTCCCAATTCAAACCAAAAATTTCACAATCTCAGTTCTCATTCAGATAAAATTTTTATTCTCCTTTAACTCTTGAAGGCCCAATTTTAACTTTCATCACTTTTTACTGCAACAAAACAAGCACCTCAATAAGCAGTTTGTAGATACATTTGCAAGTTACACCCTAAGAACCTTGCCAGTTGTTTATAGGCAACCAAGACTTGCTTAGACACAACTGCAAAGCCATAAAATGATGTCTGTTGAAGGGTAGCAAAATGCATAGCTATCTTCATTATTTAATAGTAAAAGAAGAATTTATTTAATAGAGATTACACAGACTGCTGATTATGTGTACATTCATGTAGTAGCTTCTGTATTAATTTTCTCTGTGCAGTGTGAAGGTAACATATCATATCCATTGCATGTTTCTTCTCCCAAATAAATTGGATCCTACATGATGCTGATTTTCCCAATTGCATGGGCCTCGCACCCTTTTCCAAAGAGTGGGGCTGTCTGGATTAATCGATTGTCGATTGGTCACGCCAAAATCGATTAGTATTTTTCGTTGTCGATTTTACCCAGTTTTAGACGTTTAATAATTAAAACAAAATTGATGAAAAATTTATTGTTTCTAAAGGTAAAAGGTCAAGAATATCGACGTTAAACCTCAAGAAGCCATTAGCAGCATTTGTCTTTTTGAACTATCAGTGTAATAATCAAGACCGGTCGGCAGTTGCAAACTTGCGAAGTTCACAACTGATGACCGGTCTTGATTATTACACCGACGGTTCAAAAGTTCAGAACATCACAGCTTTGAATGTAGCTAAAAGAGAATTGTCTTTGTTGTTTACTTGAGGTAGGTCATCTGACTTGAACTTCATTTTGAATGACTTCAAAGAGAGGTAGGGAGTGGGGGTATCATCTAGGTACGATTAATCGATTATTATCGATTATTTACGACCATTAATCGATTCTTAAATTAAAAAATCATGACAGCCCTACCAAAGAGGGCAGAAGAATCCCTGGATCTGGTTCATTGTCTACATTGTGGATTGTCTCCCAAATCTACTGCCTCAGGTGACAATGATTCCAAGGGGTGACTAGATATTACATTGGTAATAAGCACAAAAAGTCAGGAATTATTAGCCCAAACTTCACTACATTCCATGTGGGACATTTGCAGAATTGGTCAAAAAGGTTTTCATTTTTTGGCATCAACAGAAGCAAAAGCAAAATTGAACTGCAGTTGAATTGAAATCCTCTGGTTTATTAAATTCTCAATCTCTTTTCTTTCTCGAGTGAAATATTTCTCACTCATCTTAGATATGTATTGTATTGTAATCTTTGATATATCGCTTTTAAATATCGTCCATGTGTGCTTGTTTTGTTTTATTTGTTCGTAACATTGTGCAGTCTTCTTGCGGATTAAATTGAAAAGAATAATTGCTGTTTTCAGCATTTTTTTTAAAGAATGTTTCTCTGTTGAAAATGAAATATTAACATTTTGTGCATGTATACAATAATTTGCATGTAGTTTAACTGTCTGCACTTTAATGTCAGTATTGCAAAGTTTTCATCAGCAAATATTTCCCATGATGCAGTTTGATATTCAACCAAATATATCTCTGTCATACAAGATATAATTGGTTAAATTCATAGTTAAACAAGAGTTAAACAGAGCGACTGGAGAAAATTATGGTGCTCTACCAGAGTTCAAGGGGGATAACTGGAATATTTCTGTGGAGGAAGGTTTCAGATTAAACAAAATGTAGAGCTAACCTGAGCTAACTGTTATTTTTGTAATAAGAGTAAACAAAACTTAAGGTCTAATGTTATTGAATACCTTTTTCTCAGTTCCCACAAATTAAATTTTTTATGAGAAGTGGATTTTATAGTTTGTTTGTAAAATAAAAGGATGTCCATTCATTTGACGAGAATATTTTAATGACAGGGCACTTTCACTGTAATGGTACAAAAATAATCTAGCTTTCTGTCAGTGAATGAGATAATGTGGATCAAACGAAATGAAGGACTTGACCAGTTTATGGAGAGTGAAAATATACTATTTTAACCTTCAGATGCATCGATAGTTTTCCTGAATTTTCAACACCCCACATCTTTTTATTCTCCCCCACTTCCTGTGTAAGATAAGCGTGTCTTATGTGAGAAGGCCATCTGAGATAGATATCTATCTCACATGACCTACGTGACCGGCAATTAACATATTTAATGAGTGCAGAACTACTCAATCATCGCACGTTCTTCCGCAAACAAACAACACGGTGTCACGTTTCAAAAATATTTGCATTTCTCTACAAAGTTTTAACCCCTGTCTTGCCAGCGTTAGGATTTAACTTTGTGGTATGTACCTGTGGCATATTCAGAGCTTTTGTGTGCTCTTTCCGATAAGCAAATCTGAAAGTGAGTGCATAGTGGCATTGTGTACTAAGGAGTACTGCACATTGATGGTGCACCTGTCTTCAACGAATGCTAACCCTGCTTCTGTGGATGTTTCTTGGTGGTTGTCTCCGAGTACTCTGGCATCCTCCACCCGTAAAACTGTCCTTGTCATGATTAGCCATTGTGCAGAAATATGTGAACTTAAACAAAAATAAACAAATATTTAAGCAAATCAGTTTTTTAGATAGAAAAGGACACAAAATTATTCGATATAGCTGCATGAATTACTTTTGATGGTGTCAAGGTGTTTTGGTAGGGGGAGAAAAATTATCCCTGATGGGGGTGGGTTTGAGATGTGGAAATCACACCCTCTGGACAAGATATTTGGTCCAGACACTCGGCAAGCCTCGTGTCTGGCCTAGATATCTTGCTCTTGGATGAGATTTCCCCATCTCACACTCTCATCCACCAAGGATAATAATAGTCTTATCATACAGTAGTTAGATTAAATAAAAGCTTTGGCTGCCTGAATATGTTTTACTGAGTGAGCAATTTATGTTGAGTTGTGATTGCAAGAATGAGGATTTTCATTTTTGGCTTCATTTTTTTGTTTTCAGATGACCATGACGTTCTGCAGTTCTTGACACATACATACATAACAGCTGAAGAGGTGAGTTTTAAATACAGTTAAAACTAGAAGTCCTGTCATGAATTGTGCGCTTCTCTAGGCTTAATTGCGCGTAGGAATTGCACGCAACTGCCATAACGAATGACATCCAAAGCACGGTAGGTGCACCTGGTTACTCATAGCAAACACAGGCAATGTTTCTGCCAATGGACCTCCGGGTTACCCGGAGGTCCATTGGCTGAAATATTGCTTTTGCCCAGACCATATGTACAGAATTTGATAGCCTTACTATGGTCATAACGCGTAGATATATGTGCAGATCGACGTGCTATTTGTGCGCTTTTCATGACAGGACTTCTAGTTTTAACTCTTGGTTATCCCATCCTGAAATACTGATATGGGGAGATGGAAGTTTTCAAATAATTTACTGATTACAGCAAGTTTACTCTTTTGGTGTCACATAAATAAGATACGTGCCATATGTTGAGAGTGGATTGATACTGAAACATTCAAGGTGTGGGTAGTATACATCATAATCTAAGAATTGAACACCGATGTGTAATTTTAAGCCATTCAGGGTAAGTTTATATTCATTAAAGTCCATTTTTTTGCTCCCCCAAAATTAGCATATAGTAGCCCTGCATTGTTCATCCATCCCTGTTTCTGTCTGTCCATCTATACGTCTGTTTTAACTTTGTCCAGTCCCAAAGTGTCTGTCCAATTACCGATCTTGTGAATGGTATCATTGACATCATTTTACATTAACACTTGAAGAATTACAGAAGATAATAAAATGCAATTAATGAATCATCACAAAATGCTTGGCAACAATCGGTAGAACCTATGTTCCAGGAGCTTTTGCCATTGTCATCCAATTGCCCACAATTGGGCGATTGTTGTTGCAGGTTCCGATCATCGGTTGAACACTATCCAGTATTGCTGTAGTTTGTCATCAAATATGGTTCGCCAGAAAACAAGTGTCTAAAGTGCATGTATTATGAACAGAATAATTTTGTCATTCTAGGCAAGGCAACCCTCTCATGTTACAGATGATGAAAAAAAGAAGTTTGAAAAAGAATTTGATGATTATTATGCAGAGCTTGAAAAACAGAAAGAAGAGTGAGTAACGTGACCCCCACTTATCGCTACTGTATAACAGAATATTTCTATCAGTTGAATATATTTTGTCAGTGAGAGTAGACTTTCAGGCTTGGATTTCTGAAAAATCCAGGGTGGCAATAAATCGCTCACCTGGAACCTACTTAGGCGAGCAAATTGCTCTCCTGAAATCATTTTCACTTTTTTGCTTCACAAAGATCTTCTAAAGACTTAGTTAACCCCCTGCACACTGATGTCAAAATATCTAAATTTTAGACAGAAAAAATTTCCCATAATGCAACTAGAAATTTAACCAATTCAATCTCGTTTGACAGAGCTCATTGAGCTCTGTCAAACGAGATTGAATTGGGTAAATTTCTAGATGCATTATGGGAAATAACAGCTTCCTGAAATTTTAGTATTTTGACATCACAGTGAAGGGTGTTAATACCGGGTTGGGTAATTTCTCCTTCGAGTGCATTCAAGCCAATCAATTTTAAATGAATTAATAAAATTTTAATGAATGAACCTGTATTCATTTTTTACTATCCCCTCCACCCCAGTGTGGTCAGATCAATCAAGAAGTTCAGGGGGACTGGTACATGTAGTGGCCGACACACACATGTACCCAGCAAATTCTGTACACACGTTCCATGGTCCGTCACCATCGAAAATAGCTGAAAGTAGGTGAGCAAAAAAAAATGCTTATGCCGGATTAAATTGCATGAGCAGTTAAGGCAAGCTAAAATTCGCTTGCGTCAGAATTCCATGACTGGACTTTTCCCCTAGGGCACTTCCTCCAGAGACACTTTCACTCTGGCACATCCCCCACCCCCCAATAAGTGCTCCAACTATGAATCAGCACAACAGAATAAAAAGCAGTGTTAGCAACTATATGAAAATATGGACATCAGTGAAATATATTTAATACAGGACTCTTTTATTAAATATATTTCATTTGTATCCATACTTTTTTGTTTAATTCATTATAACCAGAGATTTGGAGGCCTGTGATTTGATGCAACATTTCAAAACTGGAAAAGATATTTGACTGAATTTTTAGCCCAAACTGATACACTTTTGAAATGCAGGGAACAACACTGAATTTCCTGTCTTTTTCTGTGCATTCCTGTCTGGCTAACTGCCATTTGAAAATGTTTTTGAATTTTTCTTTTGGTTGCTTCTTTTGAATTTTTAAATTAAACAAGTGAAATTCCAAGAGCGGCTATGCCTTCCCCCCCCCCCCCTCCCCACCCCCACACTGCCAAACATGAGTTTCTAGTCATTTAGCTTTGTTGATATTGAATTAATAAATATCTTATCTTACCTTATCTTCATTAAACCATAGCAACAATACAGCAGGCCACCAAATGTGTCCATGGGACCCTAATGCCCTTACTTAGGGAAAAGAGCCATAACTCTGCCAAAAAATATCAGACCTAGCCCACTATCATTCCCCACCTGTATTATGTGGTTATAAACCTGTGCATAAAATTTTGTTTCATTTCGTTCAGTCAGACTAAAGTTATCGCCTGGAAACCATATCTGGGTATGTGTGCACATATGGATGGATGGACAAGAGTAACACATAATCAGAGTTTCTGCGGTCCTTGAAAGTCCTTGAATTTGCCTATCAGACCCAGAATGTGCTTAAAAGTGCTTGAAAATTGTGAGGTGTCGATGCGGTAATGAGGGGGTGTCTAAACTACAATATATATGGTAATTCTTCAAATTAAATATCCTCCAAAGGGAAGTTGATACACAGTTAAAAACAAAATCACTCTATTAATAACCACAAATTTTCGAGGCAAAAAATGAAAAATTAATTATATTTAAACAATGATTTTTGTGAACAGCACTAGCTGAAGTGGTTGTTATGTTAGATAATTGATTAGGCCTAACAAAATCTGTTTCTCAGGCCCACCTACATGGACCTTTTGGCTGCCACATGCTCTCCTTTTATAACCAATGTAGACTTTAAAAAAATAAAAATTAAATGGTTTATGGCTGATGTTTTACCCAAAGTAAAAAAATTGATAATTATGTCCCATGAGTGCAAGAAGCATTGCAAAGCCTTCTTGCTCTCAAGGGACGAAATACACCACCACCCATGCTATTCCATAGATTATGAGGCCTAAAACATAAATCAATAACATGAACTTTTGATGGTAAAGAAATAATTACAGAAATAAAAAATAAAATAAAAAAACGCTCGCCCGCCCACCTGCATGCAATTTTACAAATAATGGCCTGAAAAACAGAAGACCTACTTTGTGTGGCCTTAATTCTATTTATTATGAGACAATTCTGTAAACTTGAAGAATTTCAAGTTTTTTGGAGTTAACAGGTTCTTGTGATTGCCAGTACATACATTGTATTATTACACTTTATTACTTTTCATCCAGTTCCATATTTACAAATCCGTACAGAACACGTTTTCCATACAGATTTCTGTTGACAGACTATTTTTCCACCAGATGTCATGGATCCATCAAAAGAACTAAACTCCACCCATTTTTGTAATCGATCAACTGAAGTGTCACATTCTGACCTAGATTAATTTGGAATCGTTGGTGACAGCCTATAAATCGATATTGTCAGTTGGAAAATATTTTTGTTCAAACCCACTAAAATTATACTTATTCTATAAATGGGAATTGACTTTATTACAGTCAAGTTCTGACTTTGAGGTGAATGAGTATGTCGGGGGCGTGGTGGCATTTCGGTAACCGGTTCTCATCAGATCACCGAAGTTAAGCAACGTCGAGCTGGGTTAGTCCTTGGATGGGTGACCGTCTGAGTGATCGATTCGGACTCCTGCGTTGTGTCCTTGGGCAAGGCACTTAACCCTGATTGTCCACATGGGGGGCACGATGGCGCCGTGTACTAAGGCGTACTGCACGTCGATGGTGCACATGTCGTCAATCAATCCAATCCTGCCTGTGCTGCAGTGCGGAGTTACGATGTTGGGGAGCTGGCAGCTGCTCGTCGTTGCTCGGTGGTTCTCTCTGGGTACACCAGCTTCCTCCACCCGTAAAACTGTCACGGTCATGATTAGCCATTGTGCATAAATATGTGACCTTAAACACCAATAAATAAATAATAATAATAATGAATATGTCTCAGATAGCCGCAGCTAATTTCTTAAAAATATGAATAAATAACCTGTTTGAACACAATTATTATTTTTATTTTTCAGTTTACGTATCGATCTGTCACACTTTTTTGCCTATCACACCTGAGTTTTGTTTTTGTTTCTATTTCAAGTAGACGTCCAATAAATAATAATAAGTTATAAAGTTTGAAATTTTCTGAGTGTGATATTTCAATTTGTAAATTAATAGTATGAAGGCGGGTCATAAACACAAAATGTCCATGATATGTGAATGCATTTGTCATTACGGCACTCATTCCATTGTGAAGGACAGAACTTGAAGCTACTCCTCTTGTACCATCCTTCCGTGCTGGCTCTCGTACTTTATTGATGAACGCATTCACACATTGTGACATTCTGTGTATCATTGCCCCCTACTCCCACTTCCTGGGAAGTGGGATGAGGTGGCAACAACCAGAAGGTCCAATTTAGGACTAGAAGAGGCCCCCGAAATCTCACACAGTGACATTTTAAATATTGCTTCCCCCCCCCCTACCCCCCAAACAAAAAAAAACAAAAAAACTGGCAAGTGCACCCCCTATTATAGAATCCTGACTATGTACCTGATTCTACCACAAAAATCTCATTAGTAACTCTTTGAGTCAGCACCTATCTTATTCACTCAATCAAGCTGGAAGATTATTACTGTTAAGACTTATTCAGAATGGGGCTACACCTATCTTATTCATTGAATCAAGTTGGAAGATTATTACTGTTCAGACTTATTCAAAATGGGGCTATGTTCCAATAAGACTAAAATCCTCCTCGCCTGATTGGACGAGAGCTCGCTTAGTATATTCTATGTTTACAGCTCAAGTGGCAGATGTTACCGTCTGACGTCACAATGCGAATTATTCACAATGATGTCGTCCATTTCATAACTGTTTCATCAACCGAGTGACTAGCAAATCGCTTCATTTTTCTGGATGTTTCACGTGTGCAGCAGACAGTGTTCCAGATGAAGTGTTGCTTAAAATACAAACTGATTTACGATTAGAACTAAGATGGAATGAGTTTTTCCGGTTTATTAATTATTTATCCAGTGCCGTCATGGATACACGAGAGGTTTATTTTACTGAACCTGTGATCGTTAAAAGTTGCCTCGAACAAGGCAACTTTTAACGATGACAAGTTTAGTAAATAAGCCTCTCGCGTGTTTCACAATGTCGGTTTTGGCCTGATGGGTAGTGTCTATTGGAACATGTACGTTATTGTGATGAATTGACGGTAACATGGTCAGAGGTTTGCGGCTCGGAGCATAAGCTTTGAGCCGCAAACCTCAGACCCTGTTACCGTCAATTCATCGCAATAACTTATAATGTTGAAGTTGAATACTAATTTCTGCTTATCTTTAGAGAAATGTTTAAAAAAAGATTGACAAAATACATGCTTTTGTTTTAGTTTTAAAAAAGAACACCCTGATAGAGAGCTTGAACCAGATGATAAGTGGGTAAGTTACAATGTTATGTTTTTTTTACTAATAATTTCATGCCTGATATTACATAGAGGGCAGGACTTTCCATTGGAGGTGAGTAACTGCTAGCACTTCAGCCTCATTCCAGCCTAATTCATTGTTATAGCATGTTTTCCTAATTGCTGGTCTTCAGAAAATTGAGTAGTGTGTTCCTACGGGGCCTTGGATTCAAAGACCAGTCTTGAATTTGACAAAGGGACATTGAAGGCCTTAAAATCTTGGAAATGTGCCAGGAGGCCTTGAAAAGCCTTGAATATTCACTAGAGTTTAATTCCGCGAATGGGAATTCCCAGTTCTGAAAGCTGGCCCTGATACTCGGGAAATCTACAGCACCGAACCGGGAATGAAGCGTGGCACTGTTTGTGTATTGAACTGAAGTTTTCTGAATTGAAACTTTGTAGGATTCCATCAGCCCTTCCATGTCTGAAATTTGTACAGTCCTAATTCTTGACGAACCATTTTCAACAAATCACTGTAGCTCTCAACCAGTTCTGGAGGACCCCCTCCCCCCTCCCCCCATCCCCCCTCCACCCCTCCCCCCCCCCCCTTTGGATAGCCTTGGATTTTATCAGGCCTTGCCTGCAAGTAACATCAACCCAGCATCATAATGGTTAATGCAAAGACAAGAAAGAAAGTGATGCCATTCATGAATAAAATCGAAAGTGTAAAGTTGAACCACATCTGGATGGATTTAACAGTACTGTTGAGAGAACGTTAATACGTAAATACATAACGCAGGTCAGAATATTTCAGGAATAATGGGAAACCAATTTTCATTTCCCTTCTGGTCAGCTGACGACTGGTAACTAATTTTCAATAATTCCGTCAATTTATTGGTTGGGTAACGATTGATAAAATAATAACTACCACAGCCCTTGTAACTATTAATGCCACCTGTCTTCTATGAATCATGAAACACAGTTTTCATCAACAGCAACAGAGTCGGCAGAAATTGCAGACAACCAAATCAAGTGTCATCATGGCACCGCAGTCAGTAGTGAATGATAGGAATTTAATTTGAAAAACATGGAATTCACTGACTTGGGAGTGATGTATGGGTATGTTACCATGAAGTATTCTGTTCTGTAATGTACTGACAGACAATGCTGTAATATCTTGTTTGTTCCTTTGGTTCTTATTATGTCACTATTATCTTGATATCTTTTCAATCAAATATACAAGCTCACTATACCGCATTGGGCCACATAAATTAGAAGCCCATTTTGGCTGTACTGTCAAGTGCTGGTGCCGCTTTCAATGTAGAAGGTTTTATATTTTGTGGATGCGCTAAAGATATTCTCAGAAGTAAAAAAAAAATAGTTCATATCGATTTGGAAGCATGGTGGCTCATGGGTTATAGTACTGTAGACTTTAACCCTTTACCCAACGAATCGCCCGTATCCACCCGTGTAATATGCAAATTCAGCAGCTGAAAAAATATTATTTTTCAAAAAATTTCAACAAAACCATATCATGTAACCCCTCTTTGGAACGAGTTCATCTAGCTCGTTCCAAAGAGGGGGCACATGATATGGTTTTGTTGAAATTTTTTGAAAAAATTTAAAAAATGATATTTAAAATAATAAATTTTGAAATCGTCTGCGTTGGGTAAAGGGTTAAGCCGATTTTCCATGTGGGAACACTAGGAAGTGAAGCAGTGCTTGTTTACTGTGGTAAACAAGCTCAGTTTTACTGGTAAAATAGGACCCGGTCATCAGTGCTTGGGGTGAGAGTCCTCTAAAATAGGCAACATGGGTATAAACAGTTGGCTGAACTTAACTTTATATCCAAGTTGTGGTCAAGATTAGCGATTTTTTTTAGAAATATGTGACCTTAAACACCAATAAATAAATAAATAAATAATAAACTGATTGATCAACTGTTGCCCTGTTTTAGGTAGTGCGGTGGCTCCGTGGTTAGAGCATTAAACCAAAAAGGTTGACAGTTCGATCCTGCCCAGTGGTAAATCCATTGTGTCTTTTGGCAAGACACTTAATCCCGTTCGCCCACATGCAGTAGGGTGGCACTGTGTACTGAGGCATACTACACCGCGATGGTGCACTTGCCTTCAACTGCAGTTAACTGTGCTTGTTCCTTGGGTAAGGCACTTCATCCTGATTGCCCGCATGGGTGCTGTGTACTAAGGAGTACTACACGTTGATGGCGCACTTGTCGTCAACCAGTGCTAACTCTGCTTGTATGAAGTTAGTACATTGGGGAGTCTGGAAGTTGCTATGTGGTTCTCTCTAAGTGCTCCGGCTTCCTCCACCTAAAACTCTCAGACACAAGGTGACCCTGGCTGTCAAAAGTGTCATTAAATTCCAATAAATAAATAACTGCTTGAGCCAGATTAATAGGTTGGAGAGTGACTCTGCTTGCTGCTGCTCGATGGCTCTCTCTGGGAACACTGACTTCCTCACCCGTAAAACTGCCTGAAATGATGTTACCTTGCCTATTGAAAGTGTTGTTAAACCCTAAATAAACAAAAACATAATATGGATTTGTGTTGTCACAGTTTATTGGAGAGTGTCTGTTGAGGCACTCTCCAATAAATTGTGACAGGGCAAACCTCTATAACTGATTCTAGTAACAAAAATTAATGTAACACTCTACCAGTTGACTGAAATGAACCACTTTTTATACCCCCACCTTGGTGGGGGTATATAGTATTCCTCCTGTCTGCCAGTCCATCCATCCCAAAGTTGTATCATACACAACACCCACACCTTTCAAATCAGCCGTCTGGAATTTTGTCCCATGCAAAACTGCATTTAGCACATTACCATGTAGGAAGATAGACAACTCTGTGTTGTTATCACAGTTATTGCCCTTTATCTACTTAGAAAATTTCATGTGTGTTTTTAGCTCATCTTGACAAAGTCAAGCTGAGCTAATCCCATCGCTCTCCGTCCGACGTCTGTTCATCCTTCCACGTCTGTCCATCCATCTGTCGTCCATCAACACCATGTTTTGGTCTTCTCCTCCAAAGCCACTAGGCCAATTCAAGTGAAAGTTTGTGTGAGTTATGGTCCCAAAGGGGCATTGCATTTTTGTTCAACTCAGCATGCCCAGCCCCATAGGGAGGGAGTGGGGAAAAATGCTCCAAAATATTTTTAAAATCTTCTTCTCATGAACCAGTGTGTACAATGACTTGATATTTGCTATGGAACTTCCTTTTGAGGTGTAGAATCAAGTTTGTTCAAACGAAGTTCGTGAAGCAATATTTGGCTTTGTAATGGGAGGGGTAAGATTTTTGGCTCCGCCCCAAATTTCTATTTTCTGAACCCATGGTCTGGTTTGAACCAAATTTGGTATGTGGTTTTATTGGGTCATAAGTACTTGACTCATGCCAAAAAAAAAAGTTCCCGCATCCCCATGGGAACCCTGGGAGCTAAAAATAGAAATATTTTCAAACGCCCATATTTCCCAAACCACACAGAACAGAGAGCTGTTATTTGGTATGAAGTATCCTTAGGACCAGTAGAATTGAATGGTAAAAATAAACTGCCATCGGTTATGTTAGGGTGTTCTGTAATGGGCTTCGAAATGCCGAGTCTGCATATTTGCAAAAATTGAAAAAAATATTTCCTCCAGAACCAATCATCAGAATCTTTTGATATTCGGTTTACAGCATTCAGAGGAGATCTGATAAGAAGTTTGTTAAAATAAAGCCCATTCGTTCATATTTGGGCTCAATACAGGAGCCCGAATTTTTAACATAGGGTAATATGGGGAATATTCTTTAAAAATCTTCTTCTTCAGAACCACCAGTCAGAATCTTTTAATGTTTGGTATATCTCATTGTTATGAGGGTCAGATTCAAGATTGTTCAAACCAAGTCCCTAGGTTAATATTTGGACTTCCTACGGAAGCTCAAATTTTAACTTTGTCAGATATGGGGGATAATTTTAAAAAATCTTCTTCTTCAGATCCACCAGTGAGAATGCTTTCATATTTGGAATGCAACTTTTCTAGTGGGGGAGGGGGGGGGGGGGGGGGGGGCAGATTCAAGTTCGTTCAAATCAGATCCCTAGGTATATATTTGGGCTCGCTATGGTAGCTCAAATTTTTACTTAGTGCGATATGAGGAAATTTCTTTAAAAATCTTCTTCTTCAGATCCACCAGTCGGAATGCTTTCATATTTGGTATACAACATCTCTAGGGGATCAGATTCAAGTTTGTTCAATTCGAGTGCCTGGAGTAATATTTGGGCTCCATATGGGAACCTGAAATTTAATTTAATACAATATGAGGGAATTTCTTCAAAAATCTTCTTCTTCAGATCCACTAGTCAGATATGCTTTCATATTTGGTATACAACATCTCTAGTGGGGTCAGATTCAAGTTTGTTCAAATCGGATCCATAGGTTAATATTTGGGCTTGCTATGGTAGCCCAAATTTTAACTTAGTGCAATATGAAGAAATTTCTTTAAAATTTCTCTTCTTCAGATCCAACAGTCAAAATGCCTTCATATTTGGTACACAATATCTCTAGGGAAGTCAGATTCAACTGTGTTCAAATCGAGAGCCTGGGTTAATATTTGGGCTCCCTATGGAAGCCGGAATTGGCCATGTTGCTGAAGAATTAAAAATGTTGTATTCAGTACCCTCTAGAGGTGTGTAACTAAAATTAATCCACATAGGTTGTATCAAGGGGCTTCATATGGGAGCTCCACATTTTTTCATTATGATCAACTGAAGAAAAGACATGATGCCCGGATTATTTTTGTCACTCCTGCGGGGCTCAAGGATTGACAGTGTATCCTATGGAAATGGATTGCTTAATGTAGACTCATTCTTGGACTCTGTTTATATTGTGTTCCGTTCAAGATTAGCGCTTCAACCCCTGTGGGGCCTCTTGTCTAATGGAAGGTACCTTCATCAACTCCTCCCAACTGTAGAGAGTTGAGACTTTAGGATAGGGTTGCACATGCCTTGAAGATTTCCAGTGTTTTTTATTAATACTTCATTCATTTAATATTTAATTCATTATCAAGTAGAGGTTGAAAACCTATCTTTCATGTTCTTTCAGTTTGAAAGTCAATCAGAACGAGAACTAAAAATGATATTCGATGGACAGTCAGCAATACACCAAGTTTTAAACCAACTGAGTCGTAAACTTGATGAATTGATTGGACGACAGGAGATGGTGTTGTCAAAAGTGAATAACTTACCAGTTGGAGGAGTTCAAGTACCACAGGGCCAACAAGGCGGCCATCAACAGGTAAAATAATTTTCTGCTTGTCTCTGCATGCCATGCATCCACGTACAAGTAGGGCTGCACGATATTGAAAACTGAATACCAGTATTCTAAAAAATATCGCGGTATACCGGTATATCGAAAACTGGTCAGATATAGGAACAAAAGTACCACTGTCTAGATGTGAGGCATCACAGTTGGAACAAAATAGCATGCCTTGAAAAACCTTTACCCAATGCAGACGATATTAAAATTTATTTTTTTCAAAATTAGTTTATCAGATTTTCCCCAAAGATTTCAACAAAACTATATCATGTGACTTCTCATTGGAACGAGCTCAACGAGCTCGTTCCAATGAGGAGTCACATGATATAGTTTTGTTGAATTTTTTGAAAATTATTTTTTCAACTGCTGAATTAATATATTATGAGGACACAAACAGACAATTCCTTGGATAAAGGGATAATATTATTCATTCGGGGCTACAGTTAAAAAACTCAACATCTTGAAAATTAAATTTTGGGTCAATAAATAATGACGATAAACCAATATTTTTGTAATTACACCAGTATTCATTTGATATTGGTTTGAATACTGGTATATATCGGTTAATCAATATACCGTGCGGCCCTACATACAAGGCTTGTTTGTAAAACTGGTGAAAGCTGTAAGAGTGGATTTACACTCCTTGTATGTTGATTATTTAAATCAAGACATAGACTATTTATTATTATTATTTTTTTAACTTTGCATTCGTTATTAAAAGAGAGCATGCGGTAGCCAAAAGAAGCATGCAGGAGGGCCTGAGAAAAATATTTTTAACTTTTTGGCCAAAATTGCCCCATGGAGGTGGTGGACTTGGGCAACTGTCTCCTCACATTTTAGATCTAAAAAAGTTAATCTGTTACTCAGGCCCTCCCACATGGTCCTTTTGGGTGCTGCATTCTCTCTTTTTATAACCAATGCAAACTTAAAAAAAAAATTAAATGGTTTATGTCTGATATTTTACCCAAGTTAATAAAATGGATAAATTTATCCCTTAACCCTTTACCCAATGCAGATGATATCAAAATTTATTATTTTAAAAATAATTTTTTCAAATTTTTTAAAAAATTTCAACAAAACCATATCATGTGACCCCTCGTTGGAACGAGCTCGTTCCAATGAGGGGTCACATGATATGGTTTTGTTGAAATTTTTTGAAAAATAATATTTTTTCAACTGCTGAATTTGCATATTACGTGGGCGGATGCAGGCGATTCGTTGGGTAAAGGGTTAAGTGCAACTAGGCTTTGCAATGCTTTAGCATTGCAAAGACTTATTGCACTTGAGGGACAAAATACACCACCACCCATACTATTCTGTAGATTATGAGACCTAAAACATAAAACAAACCAAGAACATGAACTTTTTATGACAAAGAAATAATTATTAAAATAAAATAAACTGTCCGCCCACAAGCAATTTTACAAAAAATGTTCCTGAGAAACAGAAGATCTACTTTGTGGGGCCTTACCTACACATATTATGTTTTATTTCAATGCTTCTGCAAGGAAATTATCTCTCTTTAAGAAACCTGAGATTTTACAGCCCCATTTTTACTTTAAATACAACACTGTGTTTTGGGGTAATTATGTAATAAAAACCTTATTGACACGTATCAGTTTGTTCTGTTCATTCTAATTTCTATGGTATATATTTCAGCAGCAGCCCATGATAGATACAATTAGAAGGCATGAGGTTGACAGAGTTTTAAATAATCAGAATGAAGTGATGCAGGGAGTTAGAGACCTTAGGTGAGTTTCAGTTTTTCTTCCTAATAATATATTGCTGTGAAGCTACATTAATGGCAGTGTCTGAACTCGGCAAATAAAATGTCACCTGTACCTCTTCTGTATTGTCAAAAAATTGTGACAATGCGCCACCTATTCCACTCAAATACAAACACTAACTTTTCCACACTGTCACTCTCATCCTTCAAACTGATATTTCCAATTTTTTCTTGAATCCGTTTCATAATGAATTGTGAAAGCCTTTTTGATTCACAAATAATTTACCATCTTGTACCTGGAATTTCTTTTTATTAACCTACTGTAATGGCCATATCCGTCCAAATAAAAATCACCATTCAAAGTTAATTATATTTTTTTTTTTAATTTTTGCCTCTAAAACATTGCTTAGGACTGCTCATTGGAATTTCAAACTAAAAATACAAAATGTTTAATTCTCAGAAATGACAGAAAAGTATTGCTTGGGACGTCACAGATATACACAGAATGACAAACACATGTAAATGGGTTCATCGATATGGCACAAGTGTCAGCGTGGAAGGATAGAACGAGAGGTCACAGGCCTCGAGTTTTATCCTTCCGCGATGGCACAAGTGCCATATTGATTAACCCATTCACACGCATGTGTCGTTCTGTTTTATTACATGCCGTCATGTCTATAAAAAACAATTATTAGAAGGATACTCAGCAACTCCTTTGACAACTATCAACACAAAGAACACATCGCCAACCAAATTTGCGAGGGGAACCTGTGTTACTATTTCGTCCCCTGAGGTCCAATGTGTTCTATGTGCCTACTGGCACATAGAACACATTCGAACTCAAGGAATGATTTTTAGCTATCGCTAGGGATTCAAGTTGTAATTGTGATGCACGATTTGTAGAAAATTCCAGAGAAATTTCTCTTCTGTTTAAAAATAGTCTGTCAATGATTTCCATTCCGCACATATGTGCGGCACAGATTTTCATTTTCTTCACGGTTTAATATTGCTGTAGATGGGGATTACATAGAACAGGTGTGTAATATATTGGTCTTAGGGGATAGGGTTAAGCCTGTGTTCTGCCTGTTGAGGAGGGCAAATGAGAATCCTTTCCAACTGTGTTTCACCTGAACACTTTCTTGCAGCAAAAGTAACAACATTCACCTCCAGCTTTCATTCACTTTCAGATAATCATCCTAAATCAGTTAAATGAGGGGTCGCTGTGGCTTAGTGATTAGGGCATTGGATTTGAAATGGAAAGATCCATAGTTCGATCCTGGCCAACAGTAACTGCATTGTGTCCACGGGCAACGATCTTAATCCTGAATGCCCACCTGGGGGCAAGGTGGCACTTTGTATTAAGGCATACTGCATGCTGATGGAGCACTTGCCTTCAACCAAGGCAGATCCTACTTTTACTGATTTAGGACTTTGGGGAGCCTGACAGTCACTCACCATTGCTTGGTTGTTCTCTGTCGGTACTCCGGCTTTCTCCACCCATAAAACTGTCCAAGATGAAGTGATCCTGGCTGATGAGAGTGTTGTTAAACCCCAGTAAAGAAATAAATGAATATGTTAAATGGAATTTAGTTAAATATATTTTAAGAAATTGCGAACATAAGCTGCAATGGACAGTAAAAATGTAACAAATTCCCAAGTACATAATGGGCAATGACAATTGCCACATACAGCAGCGGTCAAAACAGACTAGTACAGTAAAATCCTCTTAATTGGATATCCATTTTGCCAGTGAAAATTATTCAATTAACAGGAGTATACAATTAACAGGGATTTGGTCAGTTTCCTCTGTTCTGGAGGTAAACTTAGCATTTATTCTATTATATCTTGTTTGACAGAGCTCATAGAGCTCTGTCAAACAAGATAAAATAGAATAAATGCCTGTATTGGATATATCAAGGCCAAAAAGGTTGATAAATAAGGGGAATTTGGTGTGTGTCACAGAAATTTTTTTGACATATTACAAAAGTTTATATACAATTAACAGGAGTTTACTCGACAATCCATATGCAATTAACAGATCAAATTTGTATTGAAGGTATGGTAAATGGTTTTGTGTTTGAAAATTATATTCAATTAACAGGGATATACAATTAAGAGATATCCAATTAAGTGGCCTCCACTGTATCACAGTAACACAAATGCACTGGAAATTACTTTGCGTTATCTTAATCTTTTGAATATTATCACCTTGCTGTGCCATTGATTTTTCAACAAAATTTTTGTTTTTCCACGTTATTCATGTGAAATTTCTCAGCTATACCATTCTAGAGAGTCTTCTTGGTGTTCTAACATTTATGTGATTGTTTAACAGTCAGAATGTTGTGACCAACCATGGATGGTCACTACATTCAGATTGCTAAACTATTCAGTAAATTATCTAATAGACATGTCTTCACAAATAAATAACTTGATTGTTAATAGTTCAATGGATATGGTCTGACTTGTGTGTTTTGAGAAGCATTTTTTTTGCTTTACGATAAGGTTATTACCACATATTCGTTTATGTTACCTGATTTCAATAACACGGTAGCACGTAGGATACCTAAAAATATTTGAATTTTCAACCCTTGCATATAGAGCAGCTTGTCACAGCTAAATATTCTTGTTTCACAGACTTTTTTGGACAAGAGAGAGAGGCTTCATTTTCTTTAATTCATGAACACAGTTCTGAAAACTGTTTGCAATGTTTTGTAAATTTAAATGGTGAAATGCTAAATTATTTTTCAAAGGAGATTTGAAACACGAGTATTTTTTTCAAAGATACAATGTTACCAGCAAGGGTAGCCTTAATTCATTAAAATTATGTTCATTAATATTTTGTTACTATTAATTGGAGAGTGCTTGTTGGCATTCTGCTACAAATGGTAACAAAACAATTTTTTATTGCACGTCTGATCCATGAAATCCCCATCTACAGCAAAACTATATCATGCAGAAATGAAAGTATTTGAAAATTAAAAAAACTATTTAAAAATAGTCTTCAATGACATCTGTTCTGCACATATGTGCAGAACAGAAGTCATTGAAGACTATTTTTAATCAGAAGCAAAATTTCTCAGGAATTTTCTACAAATCCTGCACCGCAGTTACAACTTGAATCCCTAGCGAACTGGCACATAGAACACATTGGAACTGAGGTGACGAAATAATAACATGTGTTCCCATCGCAAATTTGGTTGGCGATAAAATATGTTCTTTGTGTTGATAGTTGTCAAATGAATTGTTGAGTGTCCTTCTAATAATTGTTTTTATAGATGCAAAGGCATGTAATAAACACAGAAAGACAAACACATGTGAATGGGTTAATTGATATGGCACTTGTGCCATTCTGGAAGAATAAAACTCGAGGTCTGTGGCCTCTCGTTCTATCCTTCCACGCTGGCACTCATGCCATATCGATTAACCCATTCACACACATGTGTCATTCTGTGTATATATGTACATTTTTTTCCTACTACTGCACAAATAACAAGATTATGCATACAGTGCAAAGCCACTATAGTGGCTTTTAACACTTTAAAGTAGAGTCATGATAGTGGCTTCTAGCACTCAACCAGTTAAATGTTTCTTCTCCTGGAAATCATTACAGTAGAACCTGTCTTGAGAGACTGCCCTTTGGGCCACACAAAAGTGGTCTCTCAAGACAGGTGGTCTCTCATAATAGGTTCCAGGTTTTCTCAAGTCAGTGAATAACCAACCACAAAATTCAGAAATGGAGAAGAATGGATTTTTGTAATTACTTTGTAGTTGTTCTTTTTTATGAAGTTTTTGTAACAAATTGAAATGGACTGTTATGAAAATTATAAAAATAAATTAGTGTTGAAAATCTTCATTGAAGATTTTCAACACTAATTTATTTTTATAATTTTTATAACAGCCCATTTCAATTTGTTACAAAAAGATTTTCAACACAAATTTATTTTATTCCTATCTGTCACATTTCAGGTATGTATGAAATTATTTATTCAGCAATAATCCTAATCTTTCCACAGGGGTCTTATAAAAACATCTCAATCTGTAATGAGTTAGCAATTGAAACCCAATTAAGAGCTTTTAATACTTTTAATTATGTTAGTATAACCACAATGGATTTTCCAATTCCAGAACAGGTAAAACGTTTTTGTCATGGTTTCAGTCTTCAAAGGGGCGGTCTCTCAAGACAGGTCCATTATGGCATAAAAATACAAGTTGGTACCAAGTCAGTGGTCTCTCAACCATCACGACGCAACTGGCGACACCGGCCGAGTACCCGAAGCAGTTCCTTCTTCAACACGCCTAGACATGTGAGAATGAATCACCTACAGTCAATGAGGGTCGAAAGGGGCTTGTCCCCCATACCGTCACTGCGCGCCTTCGGCGTGTGAAACTATTCCTTTCCTTGGTCTCTCAAGACAGGTGGTCTCTCAAGACAGGTGGTCTCTCAAGACAGGTGGTCTCTCATAGCAGGTCCATTATAGAGTAAAACCAATCGGTGGCTGGTAGATGTGGTCTCTCAAGACGAGCTCGTTCCAAAGAGGGGTCACATGATATGGTTTTGTTGAAATTTTTCGAAAAATAATATTTTTTCAGCTGCTGAATTTGCATATTACGTGGGCAGATGCAGGCAATTTGTTGGGTAAAGGGTTAAAGTAAAACGACAATTTTTAAAATCCTTTTTTGCCAGTTTTTAATGATGTGTGAGGTGTCTGAGAAACAGATTTTTGAAATGCCTTTATTACTTTATTCTTTTCTTTTTAGATCATTTGTATCAGACATGTCACACAAAATACAAAGTGGAGGTGGGCAGCAACCAAGTGGTGCAACAGCTCAGATGCAGTTAGCATTGCATGAAGTACAAGAACACATACGTACAGTAAAAGATGATGTCAATCATATAAAACTTCGACCTGTAAGTAAAATTTTCTTTGTAACAATTTTTTTTTCTCCAAAGTTGTAATAACTTACACGTGAACTGATACAACTACAAAGGTCTGGGGGCTGGTTTCATATAAATCATTAAGTGTGATGAGTTCTTGTAGAAATTTTGAGTGGCATATAATATGAACAAGCCTGAATATAAGCAACCTGTCACTTGTAAAATGAGGTCCCCAGTCACTTGTAAAATGAGGTCCCCAGAGGGTGAATGTGCTGATGCTATCCCTTACAGTGAGCCAATTTATCCTCAAGGTACATCTTTCTGTTTTGGCTTGAGACCTTGATTCAGACGGAGGTTCACAGAGGGTAAATTTTGTGATGCTACCCTGCTATGCAGGGTAGCATCACCAAATTCATCCTCTGAGGACCTCATTTTGCAGATGACAGTCTGCTTATTTTCAGGCTTGTGTATGAACTGTTTAAAAAGTTATTCTGATGAGAGAAAACTTACCCTGAGGCCGTAAAAAAACTTCCCCCTTTCGATGGTGAATTACAATATACATTCACCTGGGGGAAGTGAAGCATTTCACTACTGGTAAAGAAGTTTTATTCTACAATTAATTGGTAGAGTGCTGGAAGTCCATTTTGGGTCTTTATTCTGAAGTGCAGGTGCTTCATTTTATCTTTGAAGTAAAATTATTTAGTCATATTAATTTGCCTTGTTACAATTTATGGGAGAGTATTGGCACTTTCCCATAAATAGTAACAAGGCGATGGCATGTGAACAAATTTTAACAGCCAAAAATAATTGAGCACTCTACCAGTTAAGATGGGACCTGGTAACGTATGCCTATGGTGGAAATCCTCTGAAATGGACTGCCTGGGTTTAAACAGTTGTCTAAACTTAGCTTTATGCTGGTGGAAGTCCTGTAAAATTAACTTAGCTTTATGCTTGTGTTGAAGTCATGATATAGCCATAGATACTCTGACAAAGACCATCAACAAGAAATGATAACATTGTTAAATAAAGATTGATTGATTTGCCCAAACAGTTTTTTCCCAGAAGATTCAATTCATTTTGATTCCAGACAAAAACAATCTCATTAAGTTGTTTTCAATGGGGGATCATTGATTATGTTAGGGTGGAAGAATAGCAATTTACAGTACAAGTGTATATTTCAATGATGTCTGAAAATCATTTTGGAAATAAACCACCAGTTTAACCATCCGCACACTGATGTTAAAATACCAAAATTTCAAAAGAAGGAATTTTTCTCCCAAAATGACTGTCAGAATTTAACCAATTCAGTCTTGTTTGACAGAGATCAGTGAGCTCTGTCAAATAAGATTGAATCGGTTAAATTCAAAGTTGCATTATTGGAAAAGTTCGCTGCTTGAAATTTTGATATTTCGACATCAATGTGCAGAGGATTAATTTCATAGTCTGTCAGTGGACACCATGCTTCACCAGAGACTTAACAAGAATCTAAATGGTTGAACTTTTCAGCTTTGTCAAGTAACAAATCATTCTTGACCGACTTCAAGTGAAAATTGTGCTGGTTATTAATAAAGTAATTTTATTTTCAGGCTGCAGCTGTGCAGTGTCCTCCGCCTTCCAGTTGTTTATCAACAACTATTTTCTTCCTTGGAATTTCTATACAGATAATAGTATTAATCGCATATGCAGTTTATAGGTATGTAGACTTTTTATAAGATTCCCAACCCAATCAGCTTTTATTGTCACCCACCTTCTCAACTACAGATAAACTACTTACGTTAAAAGATTTTGTTTCTCAGGCAATTGCACCCTGAAATTGGACCCCATCTTTGAATATTGTACTGTTTTACCCTTGTGAGTTCAACCACTATATATTACATAGTTAAAACTCAACCCGTTTATATTTATTTATTACTTTCCAAAGTGTGATTTACTGAGATTACCGGGTTTGATTATAAACGATAACTTCACAAGTGAATTATGCAATCAACAATTGTGTCATGTATCCGTGCGCGCAAACGAAGACGCTTTGCCGGGGGTGTAATGGGGACTTCATTGTTTTTTTAACCCTTTACCTAACATGAAAAGCAGACGACACTTGCAAAAAAAATTCTCGAATAACTATTATTTTCATTTTTTGTCTCAAAAACATAGGTTATGACCTCTCATTGGAACAAGCTTGACGAGCTCGTTCCGATGAGGGGTCATAACCTATGTTTTAGAGACCAAGAATGAAAAAATAATGAAAATTAATTGGCAATTTTTGAGAATAGCGCTGGCCGGTTTTGCCGTTACGTTAGGTGAATGGTTAAATAATATAATTATCGTTAATAATGAAAAGTAATAAACAGAGTAATTGCTCGACTGGACTGGTTACGTGAAATAATTCATTCAAGGTGAGGGACTATTTTGTTCGCACACTCGTATTTGTACAACATCCCTCACCTCATGTATTATTTCACGTAAACCAGTCCAGTCAAAGTCAAGCAGTGAGTGTGAGTGTCATGTCAGACTTGCTGCTGGATGTTACAGTACCTTTGCAATAGCTTCTAGTGCAGTCTTAATTGCCTTTATGGAGGTGCGGTGGCTCAGTAGGTATAAGTGCAGGCTGCAAACTGAGAGGTCCTCTGTTCGAATCCCACCTGCAACAACCACGTTGTGTCCTTGGACAAGACACTTTACCCCCATTGCCCGCGTGATGTTATGTACTAAGGCATACGGCTCGTTGATGGTGCACCTGCTTTCAACCAATGCTAACCCTGTGTATGTGGTGTTAGTATGTTGGGCTGCTGACAGTTGCTTGCTGTTGCTCAGTGGTTCTCTCTGAGTCCTCCAGCTTCTTCCAGCTGCAAAACTGTTTTTGTCATGATTAGCCATTGTGCAGAAATATGTGACCTTAAACACCAATAAATAATAATGACTGCATTTTTTGGCTGACAAGACTTACTGGACACCACTGCAAAGTCAAAATGTTGCCTTAACTCTTTCAATACAAAAGACCGTTTTTCCGGTCCAGCAACACGATATGTCATAATTTCATTAAGTAGGATGGCTACTAAGTGAATGTGTGTGGTAGAACACTTAATATTTTCAACGTGCAGCCTGAAGGCTGCACGCTGAAAATATTAATTGTTCCACCCCCAAATAATGGATATGGACTCTTCCAATTTCTGCCGTTTAACTGGCATGGAAGATACCCCCAGTGTTCAAAGGGTTAATATGAGGAAGGAAAAATAAGTAGAATACTACAGGCATTTACACTTTGAGAATCTACGACAAAAATCAAATAAACATTTTGCGAGAATCAAAATTGATTCTCATTGTATTCCTTGCGAGAATCATTTGCATGAATCGAGTTTAGCCTTGCTCATATATCCAATATGAAATCAATTTAGATAATAATCCAGGATAATAATTCCTATACTATTTTGACACGAGTTACCAAACACCTGAGTTGCATATACATCTTGAGGAGCGGGAGGGGCAGACTATGTTTGTCACATAAACCTATATTTTAGAAAATAGGTTGCACTGTCCAACTGCCGACATCTGGGTACTTCAGAATCATAAGTTCTCGTGAAGATGTAATAAAGTAAATGCTCAGTTTATTGTTAGAAGATCAGACATTTACCAAACACGTGTTCATTAATTACTCTTTTCATTGAATATTTTTCACTGACAAACTGGCTGTTCTTTTAACCTTTAGAGACCTGGAATTTTTCATGCATTTTTACTGTACTTTGACAGTCTACATCCAGTGGCTCAGCTGTTATTTCCAGGCAAGTCTTGACTGTTTGTACAACTGCCAATATAGGAGAATATAACTTCCAAGTTTACCCAGAAACAGCTTAGGGGAACATGCGCTGTAGCTGTAAAAATTGATCAATATTAACTCCTGGCACTTTGGTAGTATTTCAAATTTTTTATCACCAGCTCCATATTGCCCATGCGACATGAAAAATTTAACAAATTATGTCTTGTTTGACAGGGCTCAATGAGCTCTCAAACAAGATATAATTTTTATGCCCCCGCCAATTTTGACTGGGGGCATTAAGTGTTTTCCCTCCTTCATCCATCCATCTGTCGCTTCATCTGCCTGTCCATCCACCCATCTGTCCTAGCATACGTACATACGTGCGTACATATGTACGTATTTCCATCCTGAATATGGTTTCTGGACAATAACTCAAGGTAGACTGAATGAAATTTTATACATAGGTTTATAACCACATAATACAGGTTGGGATTGATAGTGGGCTTGATCCGATATTTTTTGGCAAGGTTATAGGCCTTTTCCAACTTAAAAGACATGTTGATTTTGGTGTCTCTATGGTAACTTGTGTTATAGATGTCCGATTTGAATCAAATTTGGAGTACAGCTTACTGTAGACAGCATACCAGAGAAGTTTTATTATGAGCATGGTGTGATAATTTTTATCTGAGGGGGGCATCAATGTCCCATGAACACATTTGGTGTTCTGCTGTATTGGTGCTATGGCTTAATGGAGATAAGATAAGATATTTATTAATTCAACAGGCCTGTCATTTTCAAAATTCCAGGAGTGCCATTATCTTTCTCCTTAAATGACTCCAGGAGGGCCATTTTTGGTTCAGCACGAATGACCCCAGGTGGACCATTTTTGGTTTACGTGGGCTATGAGTGAAAGCATGTGTGTGTGTAACACAAAAGTTGTCTTGAGAGACATAATTACAAGAGTGATATTTCCAGTTGTGCAAGTTTACCCATACAATCAATCAGAAAGTTGAAAACTAAGGGAGCACATTGAATTCTGGGAATGAACTCTTTTGACACATTTGTGTATATGATCTCTGGTTTTTGGGTGTATAAAATAAAATTGCTTACAAAATCATTTGGGGGAGTGTTTGCTTTATTTATTCTTCCCTTCTGAGAAAGAGATAAAAAGTTGGAGCCAGGATGATCAATAACATGTTAACTTTGAAAAACTCAAAATAGTGAGATTTTTACACGTTGATGCTTGTTTTCTTCATACAAGACAAAAAACTGTATTTTTCCTCCAACACCCCATCCATTACTTTTAAATTCATTTAAAAAAATAAATTAAATATTGGGAATGTTGTGGGAACATTACATATGCACAGTTTCATCTGATTGATAAAAAATTAGGCTGGAAAAAAGTTGTATAAAATAAATTCCAAACAATCCCCACCACCCACCCACCCACCCACCCACCCACCCACCCAAGCATTTCCCTCTTCCATAAACGTACCATAAATTCAAGTCCGAAAAATGAGGGGAAAGAACTGGAACATGAGCAGAGTTTCAGTTAATGGACCAACGTGATAAGGAAAAGTACACTGGACAAAAATTTGTCTAAACCTGTCAAACACTACCCCCTCCCCCCTAAGCCCCCCCCCTCCCCCCCCACCCAATTCTACCAGTTGGCTCCTCACACCCCATATTTGAAAATGTTTTTGAGTTCCTGTCCTTATAACAAGTATAGCACCTCCACTTCTGAGATTCCACCTCTTACCTCACTCTTCACTGGGATCCCGCCACCAGTGGTGGAGCCATGGTCTGAAATCTTAGGGAGGTTTCCCCCCCTTAAGATTTCAGACAATGGCTCCACCACTGTTGAGATCTGCCTGGTGGAATCTACCTAATTCTGTCAGATTTGGGGCTTTGTCAAGGTGCAAAATTTAATAAGAACTGCTACATTTTAACAAAAATCA
This sequence comes from Pictodentalium vernedei, assembly GCA_031216915.1. Lineage (NCBI taxonomy): Eukaryota > Metazoa > Mollusca > Scaphopoda > Dentaliida > Dentaliidae > Pictodentalium > Pictodentalium vernedei. The sequence continues at coordinate 71,982,855 of CM062292.1, read as the reverse complement.
ACACTTCCTTATTTTTTGAGGAGTCACTAAGCTCTTACCATGGCTTTGAGGGATAATGTGCAGTTGTTGTGTGTATTTTGGTCATTAGACATCCCTCCAAATATACAAAAATGTCTTTATAGTTCCTGCTTCCAATGCTAGGTTTCAAGGGTATATAAGACCCATTGAATTGGGTAAACTTCACAAGAGGTATTAACTGGTAGAGTGCTAAATTATTTTTGGTAATGATAATTTGTTCACATGTCTTTGCCTTGTTACAATTTATGGGAGAGTGCCAATGGGCACTCTCCCATAAATTCTGACAAGGCAAATCTATACAGACTATGTAATTTTTCTTCAAAGATAACATGAATCATATCTGCTGAACATGAAGCCTTTAAGTTACGGTACCTGGACTTGTGATTAAAGCCCAAATATGGGCTTCCAGCACTCTACCAGTTAAGAGAAAACTTTTTTCATTTATTTTTTATTCATATTTATTATTCACATTTTATCAAGACATGAACTAGTTTTGTGTTCTCTATTTTTGCAGGCAAAACAAAGAAGCACAGGCAAAGAAATTTTACTGAAGTTAGAAAGAATCTAGCGTATTTTTAAAATTCCCATCTGTGTCATGTCATTCCTTGAGATTCATCACTGGATCACAAATTTCATCATGTACACATTTTCATAGACATACAAATCACTAGTCAGGTGCTTCTGGTGTTTTCTTCCTAATCTAAGGTCAATAAAGAGAAGTAAAAGTTTTCCAATATGTTGTGCCATAGAGGAAAGGAAATTAATGTACCTCTCAGCTATCCTTTAACATCTCAAAGATCTGATCAGATTTGCAGAATATTCCTGAATTCAGAACTGCTACTTTTATTAATTTAGAAATTATATTTTGTCATGTTCTGCTCGTTTCAACGCTTTATGGAAAAGCACTTTGAAACTTAAAGACTGTGTTGAATGAGAAATTGCACAAAGCTTTCAACAAAAAAAATGACAGAAGTTGAAAAAACACCTTTTACGTAGCTAACTTCTCAAATTGACGGAATCTATAAAGAACCCACCAAAATTTATTTCACAGCACTTATATCTCTCTTGAGGAATTGTGTGCCTTGTTTTGGTAAAAAGCAAATTGGGGAGTGGGGCGGGGATTGTTATTTTAGAGTGGAGTATTTCAGAAAAATAAGCCAATTGTAGAGTCAATTGTTGACTCATTTTGAACATCTATTCTCAGGATAAGATCAGATAGATTTGTTTCCATTAGTTTGCAACCATAGTCAGTTACACTGCATAAATGTCTGTCTGTTTGTTTTGTACCCAGCTGAAACATCAGGCCTTTTCATAACAGAAATTGAGGGGGTGAGGTGGCGTCGCAGTAACCGGTTCTCGTCAGATCGCTGAAGTTAAGCAACTTCGAGCGTGGTTAGTGGTTGGATGGGTGACCATTTCAGCGACTGATTCGTGCTCCCACATTGTGTCCTTGGGCAAAGCACTTAACCCGATTGCCTACATGGGGGCATGATGATGCTGTGTACTAAGGCGTACTGCACGTCAATGGTGCACATGTCTTCAACCAATCTAACCCTAAATCTAACCCTGCCTGTATCGCAGTGCAGTGTTCAGAGTTACCATGCTGGAGAGCTGACAGCTGCTAGTCGTTGCTCGGTGGTTCTCTCTGGGTACTCCGGCTTCCTCCATCCATAAAACTGTCACCGACATGATATGACCCTGGCTTCTAATGTGTCGTTAAACCCTAATAAAAAAACCCAGAAATTGAGGAGTTTGGGAAGGAGCTCTCCTCATAAGTACTCTGGATGAGTGGAGTTGAGCTCCCCTAGTGATAATTGAGATAAGTGATTGTAAGTGAAGTGTGCTGATTTAATACTACAGGCAACTAAGATGAGTAATATTTTGTTGTATTTTTACCTGGTGTAAGGTGTTTGGACTGAAAAATAGCTATTACATACACTAGGATTAAACTAGTTGGTTTAGGGAGGGACAGCAACACTAAGCAGCTCAAAAGCTTGGATATTCCATCTCCCCAAACCATTGGTTTGGGGCAATGAAACATCTAAACTTTTGACCAAAAACTATTGACCAAAAATTTTTGTGCAGGTCAGCAAAGACTGTGTCACTCAATGGTTGCAATGCCTCTCAAGAAACTGAACTCAGGTGGATGTTATATTTCAGTTACATTACGAATGTCCAGAAAAAACACCCAGTCGCTATCCGGTTGAAATTATCTGTCCACTATTGTGATTACAGTATTATATGTCTTCAGAATTCGGAGCCTTTTATGTGTGGCTGCACTTTTTATTAGAGCATAAATATGTTTTTTGGGCTCTCAACGAGTTAAATCCCAATAAACGTAATGGCCTGGATAATTCCCCATAAATCATCATATCAGACATGATAGTCTAGGGGCTTGACCATGATTTCTGTTCTCCACCAGGGTAGTTATTTTATTCAGTCTTTTTTCTTAAGACTGTGGCAAGCCTGAAAATAAGCAGACTGTCATCTGCAGAATGAGGTCCCCCAGAGGGTGAATTTAGTGATGCTACCCTGGTAGTAGTTGCTATTTAGTTTGCTGAAAATTCTGTTATGAGGTAATGGCATGCCATTCTATTGATATGTGGTTGCAATGAGCAACGTTTTGAGTAGAGTTAGTCCCGATTGAGTGTCAAGTCTGACAGGCACCTGTAGTTTGGTCGCATATTTTACAATTGACATAACCTCCGCTTAACCTAAATGATCATACGCATGTTATTTCCAGGCCTGTTGTCAAGTCTGGAGAATAGCAGACTTGTCATTTGCAAAATGAGGTCCCCAGAGAGTGAAATTGGTGCTGTTACCCTGCATTGCAGGATAGCATAACTAAATTTACCCTCTGTGAACCACGTTCTGAATCAAGGTCACAGGCCAAAACAGAAAGAGGTACCCAGAGGATAAATTGGGAAATTCTAGTTCACTGTGTGGGACAGCATCAGCAAACTCACCCTTTGGGAACCTCATTCTGCAAATAACAGATTCCTTATTTTCAGACTTGAACTTTGGTTATAAAAGTTTTTTTAAGTTGGAATTAGACTTTCAAGAGTTAAATTTGTGCTATCCTGTTGCAGTAACATATGTCCCTGCAAACACTAAAATACCTGCAGTCAAATTCACCTTCATGCATTCCCTTTTGGATCTCTATACTATAAAATCAAAAACAAAGAGACAGCTGACAATTCATAGCTTTCTCAGGGATTTTGAAAATGAAACACATTTTAACCATTTTAATGCCATGAATATCAAGACATGTTTTTGAAAAAGTTATTTATATCTTATAACACTCCGACAGTTTTTTTTTGTTTTCATTTGATGGAAGGTAAATTTTGTTATGAAATATGTTGTTATCAGACTTTTTTTTTACCACTGCAATGGAGTAGAACCTTGACAATTTATTAGCTACAGCAACATTGACTATGATAGTACATGCGAAGGATTTTTACCTGGCTTCTCACATTTATTGCATTGTCACAAATGTTAAGTTATGGGGCGAGTACAGTGTTTACACATGAATTGAAATGTAATTGAAATTTGTTTCTTGCCTTGGAAAGTGCTTGAACTTCATTTTGTTTTAACTCTGAAAGGTTCTTGAAAAACAGACATTGTCTTGAATAGTACCTGATGTCGAAACAATGCACCTTGATCATGTCCTTAACTTTAAACAAGCTGTTAATTTAAAATACAGTATGGCCGCCGTGGACTGGTAACTTTACACAGGTGTACAATATTTTCACAGACACAATAATATTAGATTCCAAACAGTAATTATAGGAATAATCATCAAAAATTTAATTAATGAAGTACGGGGTACAACCTGGTCTTTCACTAAGGCCATTAAAAAAAAAACCCAACATGTTCTTGGCTGAAACATCAGACGAGGGAGGGAGGTTTTTTCTTTTTTTTTTTTAAAGATTGATTTAGTAACACTGGAGAAAATAATTTTATCATCGAAACTTGTGAATATACAATACATGTATTAACCCCCTGCACACTGATGTCAAAATATCCAGATTTGAAGTAGCCATTTTTCCCATAATGCAACTGGGAATTTAACCAATTCAATCTTGTTTGACAGAGCTCATTGAGCTCTGTCAAACAAGATTGAATTGGTTAAATTTCTAGTTGCATTATGGGAAATATTTGCACCCTGAACTTTAGATATTTCGACATCAGTGTGCAGGGGGTTAATGTTAATGCTTGAAATCTTCTGTATTCTTCCTTTTTAGGAGCCTTTAGATGTGATAATATGAAAAAAAATATGAGGGCTACATGCTGAGTGCATTTTTAATATAGAAGTGATCATGTTTTCAATACGCCCATACATCACAAGATTTCGCTGGTTCAATTTCAAATTTGTTTTCATCTCGGACTCGCCGGTACATTTGAATCACTGAACACCAGGGGTCAGCCTGGCAGCTGATTTTAGGGAGAAGTGACTTCTCCCTCCAGAGACTTTAGGGAGAAGTCAGGATCCAGGAGGGAGAAGTCAGTGGACATGAAGGAGAAATCAGAAAAAGAAACATAAAATGTATATGACATCGTGACAAAATAAATGAACATAGAGTACACAATTGTGGAGAAAAAAATAAATAAAAGTTATACAAACATACATTCACACACAAAACTAAGTCAGATGATATATAACAGAATGTAGGTTAAAATCCCCCCCTCCCCTCCCCCACCCCATAAAAAACTGTGTCGTTCATGGTTTCTGAATACCCCCTAACTCTTTGCCTAACAGTGATGACTAAGGTTACCATGCAGTTGATTTTGTATTTGCCTCAACGTTGTGGATTTGAAATTTAGTATGACCCATGGTGAGAGTGTTCTTCTCTGTAATAGAAGGTATATTCTTTTTAAAAAAATATTTAAAGTGTTTAAAATAAATTTCAAGTTCATATAAGAAGCTGGGTCATTCATGGTTTCTGAATGCCCTAACTGAGTTGAAAAGCATAGTTTAAAAAGTTTACGATATCCTTCTTAAATTAAGCGTTATTAACAATTTGAGTTAATTTATTTCTTAGGTAAATGACAAAATATTTCAGTTGTCTCCCTTCTCGGCTGCGCTGGGTAAATGGTTATACACTGTTCAGAAAATTGACAATTTCTGCCAACCATTTACACTGACACGTGCGATTGGTGCTTTGAAGGTCTGCCGTTCTTATCCATCCAAATACCTGTGATTTCTATTGTAGCCTTATTACATTTAACCCCCTTCCAACACAACTTCACAAGTTTTCAAAGAATGCAAATTGCGGGGCGAATTTCAATGCAACCAATTTTTCAGTGGAACAGAGCGTAACCGCAAGCAATTTCGATATGGACGAACTGTCTCCAATACATTTTTTTTGTTTTGAAACAGTGGTTAACTTTAATAAATTCTAATTAATTCGATGCGAGTCTTGTGTGATTTGTTGTTTTGGCTGGCACTTTGATTTTAAATAACCATTTTGTGCTGGTTGCTATCAGTTGGGGCGAATTGTTCGAACGACTACGCCATTACAATTCTTTTCAGAAATATAAAATTGGGCTAGTTTAGGCTATTTTCATAGCCGTGTGACGGACTTTAACAGCAGCCGTGTTTACTTTTTTTTTGCGAATGCGGAAGCGGGTGTTTTAAAAAAATAAAACATAAGAAAATACAGTAAACTGCCATGTCTCCCAAGGAAGTTTTGGAGGGCGACTTGAATTTCGCCCCCAATGTAAGCCAAGACGACTTGAGGAATGACAAGGCGACTTCTTCGCCCAAGTCGCCCACTCGGCTGACCCCTGCTGAACACGATGTATTCAACTCTCCAATCACAGTCCAATTCAATAAAATCTTCCAGCCGAATGTAACTAAAACAGATACAAAACAGATACAATCATATTGCAAACAGTTCATAACTTTCAAAACAATCACTTTTGTACTGGGAAGTCGACTAAAAACAATTGGAAATTGCAGTGAAAACATGTGACAAGAAATTAGCTTAATAGTGTCAACGGTGCTACTAAAATGTGCCGGTGCTACTGAAATGTGCCAGTATGTGCCAGTGCTACTAAAATGTGCCGGTGCTCCTAAAATATTATCTGGGGACCAAAAATTCTGCCCCCCAAAAATGATGCGTTGGTCTTTTTGGTGATGCGGGCGGTGCCTGAGAACCCGGGTTATTTATTTTTTTGGCCTAATTAAAATTTTTCTTCTGATGATTTTTATTACCTGGTAAACGTATGAGTGGACATCACTGCCCAAGTGTGGATTAAGACCAGTCCATGGTGACTGTACTGTAGAGTATGTTTTCATTTTTGAAATTCACTTGAAAAAATTTTCTGCAATCCAGTATAAGTGTTTCCATTAGTTCTTTGAATTCTTCACCTTATGTAACATGTAATCAACTGACTCTGCACATTTTTACTGCCTTTGTTTATATTTTCATGCAGTGTGTTGTATGGAAATTACCAACTTTTTAAAAAATTTTAATTATTAGGCCTAAAAAAAATTAAAAATATGTTTCTCAGGCCCTCCCGCATGGTCATTTTGGCTGCCTCGTGCTCTCTTTTTATAACCAATGTAAACTTTAAAAAAATAAAAATTAAATGGTTTATTTCTGATATTTTACCCAAGTTAATAAAATAGATAAATTTGTCCCCTTCAGTGCAAGAAGGCTTTGCAATGCTTTAGCATTGCAAAGTCTTCTTAGACTGAAGGGACAAAATACACCACCACCCATGCTATTCTGTAGATGACGAGGCCTAAAACATAAACCAAGAACATGAACTTTTACTGGCAAAGAAATTATTACAGAAATAAAAAATAAAATAAATAAACTGCTCACCCACATGCAATTTTACAAATAATGGCCAGAGAAACAAGATCTACTTTATGCAGCCTTAACTAAGCAATTAACCCAGTTCACTGTACAGCTTTAGTGTAAATCTCATGTATATCAACTCTTTACCCGACATAATGGCCAAAACCAGCCAATACTATTCTCAAAAAGCATTGAAAATATGACCCCTCATTGGAATGGATTGTGGAAAGTTGTTTTTTAGTGAATTCCAAAAATGAAAACATATTCTATTTTCAATTAATAGCTTGTTTTTAGAACAATCAATCAATCAGAAAAATTTCAGATCGACACTCAAAATTATTTGGGGGAGTAAATTATCAATGAAGCACCCACAGAATGGAATCGGCACCTGGACCCAGAAATCTCTCCCCCCCCCCACCCCCCCCCCCCCCCCCCCCACACACACACACACAAAATCTGAGGAAACAAGATGAACAGAACAAGGTTTCAACACAAACCTATCACAAATTTAATACTACATTACAAAAAAAAACCTAGAATACTTCACTTTTCACCTTGAAAATATAGTTTATTGCACCCTCACTTTTTATCTCGAAAATATAGCTTATGATCCCCTCAGTGAGATGAGCTCAACATGTTGATTCCAATGAAAGTTCAAAAGCCATATTTTGAAGGAAAAATTTGAGAAAATAAGAAAATTTGAATGATTTCTTTGTGAATATTGCAGGCCATTATGCTTGGTAAAGGATTGAGCAAATTGACCTCTAGGTTCAACTTCGTGCCGCCCGGGTGTCCATTTGATAAGACTTTGTTTCTTCTTTGACTTTTCGTAGATGTTTAAGTATTCCGCAAATGAATATTATACTCCATCGATGATTTAGCACTTAGCTCCCCCCAAAATTACTTTTGATTCTCAGAGACTGCCACATTGATTTTTTGTGGCACGCATTGGTACATTTTATTGACATTTTTCAAATATCACCATTGGTTGTGCCATGAAAATAGGAAACATAATGCGAAAAGCAGCAAATTTGTGGATTGATTTCAATGGAATCTAGAGCTAAGAAGAGTGAATCTACATATTGTGGAGTTGGTTTCAATAATAGTTTATCTTGTAAAATAACCACAAACAAACAACAGATATAGTGGAATTGTTGTTGAAAGGTTTGAGTGAAAAATTCCATAGTTACCGAAAATATGATACCAACAAATTGAACGAAACGAACATGTGCTTTTGTGTACACAAGCCTCCAAGTGAAAATATCACTGTGTGTGATATATTTCTAACTACGAGTACCGGTATACATGCATTGAATGACATGCTCTTTGAGAGATTTTGTTGGTTAGTTCGTTTCTATTATAAGTCTCCTGCTCCGCATTTTTAATATAAATTTTTTTTTATAAAATCGTCTCTGTATAAAATTAGTTCAGCAATCTACATGGGGTAGCTGCAACGTTCAGATTGCTCAACAATATGATCTATTTATAACATATGACTCTCAGCGCTGGCTATGTTCCTTATAATTCATTGTCCCAAAGGGAATAAAAACTAAAAATAAAAACCCTCACTTGCTCACCGATTTAAAAAAAAAGTCTGAGAATCAAAACTATTTTGGGGGGTGGAGGTGAGGAGGGCCGTATGTACGGTAGATTGCTATATATAGCTGCTTGGTGATTGTATTTAGCTGCCTTGGCTTTCCAAATTGGGTGAATTCAGCTAGCTTGCATTGTTCAAAATTCAAAATCAAATTTTTTTTTTATGTTTGCTTAACCCTTTACCCAACGAATCGCCCGCATCTGCCCGCATAATATACAAATTCAGCAGCTGAAAAAATATTATTTTTCGAAAAATTTCAACAAAACCATATCATGTGACCCCTCTTTGGAACGAGCTCATTGAGCTCATTCCAATGAGAGGTCACATGATATGGTTTTGTTGAAATTGTTTGAAAAAATTTTAAAAACGATATTTAAAATAATAAATTTTGATATCGTCTGCGTTGGGTAAAGGGTTAAAAGTTGTAACATACAAAGTTTTTAATTTGGATTGTTCTACATCCTTAATTTATCGACCACAAGTTCAATGAGTTTAGTCGATTTTGTTTGTTTTTATAATACAGCACTTTGACATTAGGTGAAAACATTTTGAATGAAAATAGTTCAGGACATTATTCATGTACAGTACAGCCACCATGGACTGGTCACTTTCCACAGGTGGGCAATATTTCCATGGACACAATAATATTAGATTCCAAACACTAATTGTAATCATCAAAAAATTTATTAACCCTTTACCCAATGCAGACGATATCAAAATTTATTATTTTAAATATAATTTTTAAAATTTTTTCAAAAAATTTTAACAGAACCGTATGATGTGACCCCACTTTGGAACGGGCTCGATGAGCTCGTTCCAAAGAGGGGTCACATCATATGGTTTTCTTGAAATTTTTCAAAAAATAATATTTTTTCAGCTGCTGAATTTGCATTTTACGTGGGCGGATGCGTTCGATTCATTAGGTAAAGGGTTAATGAAGCACCGGTTGGCATTTTTTTAAATTGATGTGGAAATGATTTCACAGTCTTTTATTTATCACATAATCACCACCAAATTGCGCTTATGGAAAACAACATTCACAACACGTCTAATTTGGGTCAGATGTCGGAAGTGCATGTCAATATTGTAACGTTATGAGCTAGTTTCGGAAGTAGAATTGAATGAATTTTCTCTTATGAAGTTTTTACCTAATACAAATAGCAGATGACAGTTGCAACAACAACAAAAGAATTCCTGAATAACATTTTCATTTTTTGGTTCAGAAATGCTGCTTATGGCCTCTCATTGGAACGATCTCGATGAGCTCATTGCAGTGATGTGTCATAAGCTATGTTTACAAGGCAAAAGTTGAGAAAATAATAAAATTTGTTGGAGTTTTCTGTGAATAGTGCTGGCTAGTTTAGTTGTTATGGTAACTAGAAGATAAAATACATATCATGTGATCAAAATATCTGAAATTCATCATGATTTGACATAATATTTCTGAACCTTGTTCACCGGGATCGAGCTGAGCTCAGCTCAGGTCGATTTTAGTGAACTCTGTGCAGACATATTGTATGAAATCACGACTCATTAGAGATCCTTTATTTTTGAAATCTCGACCCACTGGCATAAATGTGATCCTGATCGCAAAATATATCACTTGTGATCACAGTACGATACTTAACCCTTTTTACACAGATGTAGAAATATCAAAATTTCAAGCAGCATTGTTTTCCTATAATGCAACTAGAAATTTAACTGGTAGAGTGCTAGAAGCCACTATCAGGGCTTTGATATGAAGAGCAGGTACCCCAGCCTAAAGGTGTCATATTCTGCTGATGTACTTCATATTATCTTAGAAGCGAAATTCCTTAGTCGATATGGTTTGCCTTGTTACAATTTATGGGAGAGTGCCTCTTGGCACTCTCCCATAAATTGTAACAAGGCAAAGACATGTGAACAAATTTTAATGACCAAAAATAACTTAGCACTCTACCAGTTAACCAATTCAGTCTTGTTTGACAGAGCTCGTTGAACGTATTGTTCATTCTCATACTGCTGAATGAAGGACATCACCATAAAACTAAGGAAATTTCACTTGAATAAATGCCGAAGAATGACATTATTGTGACAAAGTCTCTCTTAATAACATTGTTTTTATCATCAGCTGCATATTTTTTTTAGAGGTAATCAAAACATAGACATCCATATGTAAAATAGTTGTATGTGATAGAAGGGACTCTCTGGGCTCTTCCAATAGTGGGAGGTGTAATAGCATTTCATCAGCTCTACAAAACAACGCTTGAAAAAAAGGTTCTGAGTCTAAAAATGTTCATTTTTAGTTTATGACCCCTCATTGGAATGAGTTCAGCATAAGGGCACAAGTTATTTTTTAGGGGCAAAAATTAACTTCTCATATGCTGCTGATGGATATTACTGCCCAGCACAAGATTTCTCTTGCCACCAAAATAAGTATAATTTGGGCACAATAATCAAATTTTCCTCCTGTAAATTGAAAGGACTTGTTGACTAGTTATTTCTGGAGTTAATTGATTAACCACTTTGCCAATGGAAATTATTCAATTAACAGGAGTTTTCAATTAACAGGGATTGGTTCACTTTCCTGTATTCTAGAGATAAACTTAACATTTATTCTATTATATCTTGTTTGATAGAGCTCCATGAGCTCTGTCAAACAAGGTATAATAGATTAAATGCCTGTATTGGATGTACTGAGGCCAAATAGGTCTATAAACAAAGGAAAACTGGGGAAATGTTCAGGTAATTTCTCGACAGGTTACAAGATTTTTTATTCAATTAACAGGAGTTTACTCTATAACTTATATTCAATTAACAGGTCAGATTTGTACTAGAGTTATGGTAAATGGTTTTGTGTTGGGAAATTATATTCAATTAACAAGGTTATCAATTAGGAGATATCCAATTAAGTGGGGTCCACTGTATTGAACAATTTTTCATCAAATCTAGTCATGGCTGCTATGAAGCAGCCATGACTTGATTTGATGAAAACTATTATGAAAATATTCAGAGGGTAAAGAGTTTACTGGCTGTTTTGGGGAATAGTTCTAGATGCATATATATGATATGGTGTTTCAAGTTCAGTTCAAGATTTTCAGCACAAAGGACTCCCCATGAGAATCCTGGGAAGTGAAGCAGTGATTGTTTACTGTGGTAAACAAGCTCTGTTTTACTGGTAAAATTGGACCCGGTCACCAATGCTGAGATTTAAGTCCTCTAAAATGGGCATCATGGTTATAAACGATTGGCTGGACTTGACTTTATATCCATGTTGTGGCCACGATTAGCCATTGTACAAAAGTATATGACCTTAGACACCAATAAATAAATAAATAACTCAAAGGACAACTCATCTTCTCGATCAACATCAATGGACAGTAGATAAGATTAAGCTGTCATTACTTTCCGTGAACATTATGGTGAATTTAAAAAAAAAAAAGAGTTCAATGTGGAAAACATTTGTATCTCTATACTATATTTTAGAATGTCTGTATGTATGTGTGTCAGTCTGTCTGTCCGCTATAGAAATGAATATGGGGCCACCCCGAGTGTCCGAAATGGGTCTACTAGGAATACTTTTTTATGGCAGAGGTAATCGGCAGGTTTAAAAAAGTGTGTGGGGGGGGGGGGGGGGGGGGGGGTGTATGGAGGGTACCAAAAGTTATGACCAAAATTTTTTTTACTGATATATGTCTTCACAAGGGTCTACTAGGGGTACGTTTTTATCAGGAATCTAATGGTGAGGTTTAAAAAACTATTAGTTGGGGGTGAGGGTGTAGAGGGGCACCAAAAGTTATGACAAAAATTGTTCTCACCGATATAGGTCTTCAAAGGGGTCTACTAGGGGTAATTTTTTACCAGGAATCTAATGGTGAGGCTTAAAAAAGTGCTGGGGTGGGGTGGTGGTGGGGGTGGGAGTGTAGAGGGGCACCAACAGTTATGACCAAAATTTTTCTCACCAATATAAGTCTTCAAAGGGGTCTACTGGGGGTAATTTTAATACTCTCTGCAGCCTGAACAACACTGGGTAACCCTGCTAGTGTTATTATAAAAATTATATAAAAAATAAAAAGTTTTTCTACGAGCACCCAAGGAAGGGAAGCAGTGCTTATTTACTGTAATAACCAAATTCTGTTTCGCTGGTAAATGGGGTGTGGATACAAATGCCTGGGGTAATTCCTCCGAAGTGGGGTACACCATTGGTATGATCAATTGACAAAACTTAAAGTTATATTTATCACAGATTCACCATCAAATGGCTCTTTACCTAAAATATAATTAACAACACATCTAATATGGGAAAGATGTTAAGACATCTATGGCTTGGTAATATTTTGAGTGAATTGGTTTTGAAAGTAGAATTGAATGAATCTGGCTGATTTTTGTGAACAGTGCTGGCCAGGTTTAATCATTATATTCCAGGGTTCGTACGGGTTATGGAATCCTGGAAAAGTCATGGAATTTTGAAAATAAATTCAAGGGCCTTGAAATGTTTTGGAAAATGGGCTGGAAGGGTTAAAATTTTGGAAAAGTTATGGAATCCCTAACCAGGTTTAACCCTTTACCCAACATGAAAAGCAGACGACACTTGCAAACAGAATTCTTGAAAAACTAATTTTTTTCATTTTGTTGTCTCTCGTTCCAATGAGGGGTATTAACCTATATTTTTGAGACAAAAAATGAAAAAAATAATGAAAATTAATTGGCGATTTTTGTGAATAGCACTGGCCGGTTTTGGGTGCTATGTTGGGTAAAGGGTTAAAAGGGATTGATTTTGTGTAAAAATTATGTGCGACTTGTGCAAAAATTATGCAAAAAATGAAGCTTTTCTGTTTGGGTGCGAACTAAAACAGTCATGGAATGTTTTTGAAAAGTTTTGGAAAAGTCATCGAAAAATCATGGAATCTGATTCTCTGAAAAGTGCCTGACCACTGATATTCACCAAAAGGTTAATAAAAAGAATTTCAAATCATCATGATGTGACATGAAATTTATGAACTTCTGCTCCGATTGATTTCAGTGTACTCAGTACAGACATTTCATATAAATTGTTACTCATTGAAGATCCTCAGTTTTATTGACAGTGGGAGCGCGGTGGCTCAGTGGTAGACTGTTGGACTTCTTTGCTAGAGGTCCCAAGTTCGATCCCCGTCCGGGACGACCTGCGTTGTGTTCTTGGGCAAGGCACTTTATCCCGGTTGCCTACATGGGGGCATGATGACGCCGTGTACTAAGGTGTACTGCACGTCAATGGTGCACATGTCTTCAACCACTGTAACCCTGCTAGAACGGAGCTTGAACAGAGTTAGAATGTTGAGGAGCTGACAGTTGCTCGTCAATGCTCGGTGGTTCTCTCCGGGTACTCCAGCTTCCTCCACCCGTAAAACTGTCATGGTCACGATTACCCATTGTGCATAAGTATGTGACCTTAAACACCAATAAATAATAATAATAATAGTATTCATTGACAGTCATTGATATTGAAAATGAACACCAATAAATAAAATAAAAGCTGAACATCACAAAATAACTGTACATAAAAGGTTAATTGTTGTATTTATTTTAACATAAATTATCTTTTATCAAATTGTTTGAATTATACTCTGTTGTTCATGTTGTGTGGGTTGTACGAACATTTTATGTTCAGAAAGGTCAGTTCACCTGAACTCTACTCACAAAAAAATGAAAAATCAGGATGATAAAAAATATTTGAATCCCTCAGCTCAAAATAAGTTTTGCATACAAATCAGTTTTCACATACATGCAATTACCTTTAACCCTTTACCTAACGAATCGCCCGCATCCACCCGCATAATATGCAAATTCAGCAGTTGAAAAAATATTATTTTTCAAAACATTTCAACAAAACCATATCATGTGACCCCTCGTTGGAACGAGCTCGTCGAGCTTGTTCCAACGAGGGGTCACATGATATGGTTTTGTTGAAATGTTTTGAAAAATTTGAAAAAATGATATTTAAAATAATAAATTTGGTATCATCTGCATTGGGTGAAGGGTTAAATGGATTATATCTTATGAGAAACATTGAAGTGAGGCCTCAGAAAGTTAAAAATCTGTTTCTCAGTCCCTCTCACATGGTCCTTTTGGCTGCCACCTGCTCACTATTTATAACCAATGCAAACTAAAAAATATAAAAATTAAATGGTTTATGTCTGATATTTTCCCCAAGGTAATAAAATTGATACATTTGTCCCTTAAGTGCAATGAGGCTTTGCTTCCTCCCACATGGTCCCTTTGGCTGCCACATGCTCGCTATTTAAAACCAATGCAAACTAAAAAATATAAAAACTAAATGGTTTATTTATTCATCAGATAGTTGCATCTAAGCACTTAATTCTACGAACTGCACCTCAGAAGAAATCAGCGACAGTACTTGTCTTTTTCAAATTTCTCGGATGCAATGTAAATGGTTTATGTCTGATATTTTACCCAAGGTAATAAAATTGATAGATTTGTCCCTTGAGTGCAACAAGGCTTTGCAATGCTTTAGCATTGCAAAGCCTTCTTGCACTCAAGGGATGAAATGCACCACCATCCATGCTATTCTGTAGATTATGAGGCCTACAACATAAAACAAACCAAGAACATGAACTTTTGATGGTAAAGAAATAATTACAGAAATAAAAAAATGAAATAAAAAACCGCCCGCCCACATGCAATTTTGCAAAAAATGGCCTGAGAAACAGAAAATATACTTTGTGGGGCCTATTCAAGAATTTTGATTGCAAGTGTCATCTACCTTTGTGTTAGGTAAAGGGTTAAAGAGTATTCCTCATAGTGTACCAAGTTTAAATTCAGGCTCCGATAAGGACGAAATACACCACCACCCATTCTATTCTGTAGATTATGAGGCCTAAAACATAAACCAAGAACTTTTGATATCAAAGAAATAATTGCAAAAATAAAAAAATAAAATAAAAAAACCGCCCATCCACATGCAATTTGACAAAAAATGACCTGGGAAACAGAAGATCTACTTTGTGGGGCTTCAGTTGAATTTTCCTGTTGTATATTCTGTTTCAGTATCAAAAATCTTACATTTACTGTAATCAATTGAATAATTTGTGTGAATTTTGTAGCAGGATGACTTAGAAGTGAAATCCATGCCTACAGTACAGTGTGGGGATTATTTTGGGTGTCTACAGGGGCCGAATATGGGACCCTTTCCCAATGGCATTTTGGCATGATTTTTCTCAATTCAAACCCAAAATTTCCCGATCTCAGTCCTCATTCAAATAAAAATTTAATTCTTTAAATCTGGAAGGCTTAATTTTGACTTTAGTCACTTTTTACTGCCCAAACAGGTGCCTCAATACAGTTAAAACTAGAAGTCCTGTCATGAACTGTGTGCTTATCTAGGCTTAATTGCACGTAGGAATTGCTCGCAATTGCCATATCGAATGGCATCCAAAGCACGGCAGGTTCTCCTGGTTATTCATAGCAAACACAGGCAATGTTTCTGCCAATGGACCTCCGGTTTACCCGGAGATCCATTGGCTGAAACATTGCCTGTGCAAAGGCCATGTGTACAGAATTTGATAGCCTTACTATGGTCATAACGCATAGATTAACATGCAGATCGACATGCTATTTGTGCGCATTTTATGACAGGACTTCTAGTTTTAACTGTAGGCGTTTATAGATACGTTTTCAAGTCACATCCCAAGAACCTTGTCAGTTGTGTCCAGGCTAGTCTGTATGCAGTGTAACAGAGTTTTTCTGTTAAGAAATATCCATTCATACTGTGATACCAAACGTGGTCTCTTCCTTGATCAGATTACAATCTGGTCACAACACATGTACACCAGTGGAATAAAATACAGTAGAATCCTCTTAATTGAATATCCATTTTGCCAGTGAAAATTATTCAATTAACAGGAGTATACAATTAACAGAGATTTGTTCAGTTTCCTGTGTTCTGGAGGGAAACTGTGCATTTATTCTATTATATCTTGTTTGACAGAGCTCATAGAGCTCTGTCAAACAAGATATAATAGAATAAAGGCTGTATTGGATGTAGTGGGGCCAAAAAGGTTGTTAAATAAGGGGAATTTGGTGCGTGTCACAGTAATTTTTTTGACATATTTTAAAAATTTATATACAATTAACAGGAGCTTACTCTACAACCCATATGCAATTAACAGATCAAATTTTTGTACTGAAGGTTTGGTAAATGGTTTTGTGTTTGAAAATTATATTCAATTAACAGGGATATACAATTAAGAGATATCCAATTAAGTGGGCTCCACTGTATAAACCTTTTGTCTTATAACCCGCATTTGGTAAAATTCTTGAAAAGTATTATGCGCTGAGTATTCTGTTTCTCAGAATATTCCGCACCCACCAAAAAGAGTTGAGCCAAAGGACGGTGAAGTGATAGTGAAGGGGATTCAGACAAGGTTTCATCAAATGGTTTCTCTCAATACTTGGAGTTATTGTTTTTTTTCAATTTGCATGTCCTCATTTTTTTGCTGTATCTCTTTTTTCTTATCTTTTCATCGAATATAATCAAAATTTCTCTGATGAACATATTTACTGTTTTGAAATGCAGATGAGTCAAATCAGTTAATAGTTTATTGACTGTTTGGAAGCATCAAATATTGTGAATCCACATACAAAACTGCTGATCGGAGAAGTGCTTCTATTTATAACTTGCTGTATCAAACACATAATGCACAGTCAGAAATATTGCCAGAATAAAAAAATTTCCAAACAGGACAGAATGCCTGTATAAATAGTGCAAGTGTATAATGCAACACTAATGAGTAAGAGTAGGGCCAAATTTGATCTGATGCAATGGGATGTTTTTTATTTCAGCGTGTTTCCCCATGCATAACTTGTCCTTTTGGTAGCTTGTAGCCTAAATACAGTACAGTCGCCATGGAGTGGTCATAATCCATGTGTGGGTAGTGATCTACATGGCGGCTTACATGCTTTTACCAAGTAATAATTAAAATCATCAGCAGAATTTTAACTAATGAAGCACCGGGTTGTACCCGGTGCTTCATTAATTAAATTTTTGATGATTATTCCTATAATTAGTGTTTGGAATCTAGTATTATTGCGTTCATGGAAATTATGCCAACCCGTGGACAGAGACCAATCCATGGCAATCATTCTGTATCTGGACCTAGTCTCTGTTTGAATTGCACTTGTATGTAGGGCCTGGCGAACGTTCGAGGTTTGATTTGGTTTCAAATCTGTTCACTGAGTCGAAACAATTCGAATCCCAGAGAGGTTTGAGTTTCAAACATCTCTCTATTGTCGACTTTCTGAAGATGACGCCTCGTCCAGCAGGTTTTTCTGTGGAACTAGACTGAGGGTACCCAATTTAATTGCGTGTGATAGCAGAGATCGCACTATGTCCAGTTTGCCCAATATATCGCTACTTGTTCTACACAAGGGATGACATATTGCGTTTCCTTCAACCACCTTAATGATGCCTGGTCAATTTTCATTTGAATCTATAATCATTGCTAAGATAAAAGCGGAATGAGTTGTCACTACTAGAATGTTGAGAACAGGAAATGTC
The DNA here is from genome assembly GCA_031216915.1 of Pictodentalium vernedei. Lineage (NCBI taxonomy): Eukaryota > Metazoa > Mollusca > Scaphopoda > Dentaliida > Dentaliidae > Pictodentalium > Pictodentalium vernedei. Next base: position 71,964,896 of record CM062292.1, on the reverse strand, counting down.
AAAACTCACTGTTGTAGTGATCCACTCAAAGCGATAGCTTCTAGTTTGAATGCCACATGGTCTGAACACTGTCGTATATGGTTGTAATATTAATGAAGGTACATTGAACGTGCACTGGCCCATGCAGACATTTCTACACCAAATACAGTTAAAACTAGAAGTCCTGTCATGAAATGTGCGCTTATCTAAGCTTAATTGCGCATAAGAATTGCGTGCAATTGCCATATCGAATGGCATCCAAAGCATGGCAGATTCTCCTGGTTACTCATAGTAAACATAGTCAATGTTTATGCCAATGGACCTCCAGGTTCCCCGGAGGTCCATTGGCTGAAACATTGCTTGTGCACAGGCCATATGCAAAAAATTTGATAGCCTTACTATGGTCCTAATGCGCAGATTAACGCGCAGATCGTCGTGCTATTTGTGCGCATTTCATGACAGGACTTCTAGTTTTAACTGTACCATTGGCTGGCATATGAAGAAATTGCTCCTTTCAGAAATAAATGACACGTTCATGTTCTCCTACTTGTGGTTCGATGGTACAAAATAGCCCTGTACACATTTTGTCACCAGGTTCACTTTGGCAATCAAAAGCACTAGTATGATGGCCATAGTATCATTATAATGGGGAAGTGAATTCGATTTGGTTTCAAACCTTTTGCCTGATTCATTTTGAGGGAAAAATCATGATTTGCCAGACCCTACTTATGTGATCTAGTAATTTAATCATGTAATTAATAAAGAGGTTATTACTTGTATGATTGGGGGAACATGGTGGCTCAGTGGTTACAACATTGAACTTAACCCTTTACTCAACGAATCGCCCGCATCTGCCCACGTCGGTGGCTCAGTAGGTAGAGGTGCAGGCTGCAAGCCGAGGGGTCCTCGGTTCGAATCCCACCTGTGGCAACCGCGTTGTGTCCTTGGGCAAGACACTTCACCCCATTGCCCATGTGGGGGCATGATGACGCTGTGCACTAAGGCGTACTGCATGTCGATGGTGTACCTGTCTTCAACCAATGCTAACCCTGCTTGTGTGGAGTTAGTATGTTGGGGAGCTGACATTTGCTCACCATTGCTCGGTGGTTCTCTCCTGGTACTCCGGCTTCCTCCACCCATAAAACTATTGTGGTCATGATTAGCCATTGTGTAGAAATATGTGACCTTAAACACCAAGAAATAAATAAATCCGCCCACGTAACATGCAAATTCACCAGCTGAAAAAATATTATTTTTCGAAAAATTTCAACAAAACCATTCATGTGACCCCTCTTTGGAACGAGCTCGTCGAGCTCGTTCCAAAGAAGGGTCACATGATATGGTTTTGTTGAAATTTTTTCAAAAAATTTAAAAAACGATATTTAAAATAATAAATTTTGAAATCATCTGCGTTGGGTAAAGGGTTAAAACATGAAAGACTCACGATTTGATTCCCACCAGGGGTTACTACGCTGTATTCTTGGGCAAGGCACTTCATCCCGATTGCCCATGTGAGGGCGTGGTGACACTGTGCCCAAAGGCGTACTACACATCGATGGTGCTCTTGTCTTCAACCAATGCTAACCCTGCTTGTGCGGAATAAGTATGTTGGGAAGTCGGGCTGTTGCTCGCCATTTCTCAGCGGTTCTAATGGGTACTCTAGCTTCCTCCACCCATAAAACTGCCCTGGTTGTCGAAAGTGTCCTTAAACCCATATAAATAAATGCCTGTTTGATTTTATATAATCCTTGATATCTGCTCACAGTAATATTATAAGCCTTCAGCCTTAGTTCTCAGACTGATAACATCTTACCTCAGATAGATATCAAGGCTGTTTTGAAATCAAACAAATAATAATTTCCTAGTATTTACTGTGGACATGATAATTCACCATATAAACAAAACTCCTTTTTTAATCATAATATTTTAAGGTAAGGTTATCCAAACCACCCATGATATTTTAGATTGACTGCTGACTACAATAATCATGTTTGGATTATTCAAAACTGTTTCCTCCGAAAGTTTATTGCTTTTAACCCTTTACCCATCGCAGACTATATCAAAATTTATTATTTTTTCAAATTTTTCAGAAAATTTCACCAAAACCATATCATGTGACCCCTCATTAGAATGAGCTTGATGAGCTTGTTCCAGAGAGGGGGCCCCTGATATTATATTGTGGACATTTTATATATGTATTTTTTCATAATTGCACAGTTTGTAAATTACAAGGGTGGATGCATTGATTCATTATGTATATGGTTGAGTCTGTATATTGCAACTGCAGAATACAAGCATGTGCTTTGTTAACAATTTTTTTTTTTACTTTACAATTTAAAGAACATAACTAGCTTTCGAGAAGTGTTTGCTTGGGATCTTGAGTGTTTCTTTAGACAAAAAGAGGAAAAACACTTCTCAAAAGTTTAACCCTTTACCAAATGCACAGGATAGTCACATGACATGATTTTGTTGAAATTTTTTTAATTTTTTTTTTTTCAAGTGCTGAATTGGAATATTACGAGGGTGGATGTGGCTAATTTGTTAGGTAAAGGGGTAACTCTTTACTAAACATGACTTGCAGACACTAGTTTGAAAAATTCCTGAATAACTAAAAAAAAAATTATTGCCTATAAAACAAGGCTAATGACCTCACAATGGAATGGTCTCATAGAGCTCGTTCCATTGAGGCATCATAAGTTACGTTTTGGAGGCAAAATAGAAATGGGATAAAACTTGAATAGCAATGTTTGTGAATAGCTCTGGCCTGACTGGGCATTACATTAGGTAGTGGGTTGATGTAATTTTCAGCAATAACTACAGTAAGGTTGTTATTTTCATGTATAAACATTCCGTTGTTGATATTGTTAAATCATGTGTAGAATGAAGTTTGATTTTAATTTGATTTTTCAGATAATCAAATAATTGTCTGTTCCATCCATAGGTCAGAATTTCAAAATTACTCATTTTATCTACAGATAAATATTGTTGGTATACTCAAAATTTGTTTTGTTATCTCTGTATGGAAAATTGTTTTCTTTTGATTGGTGATCGTAGTGGAAGAACCTTTTCAATTTTGCTATCTAACAAAATGGCCAATGCTATATGATTACTGTATATGTCTGTGTATAAGTCACTCGCATGTATAAATCACACCCCCAATTCTCACCCAAGATTTTTTTCCTGCAACTTTTACCTTGTGGACCCCCGGGAAGTGAAGCAGTGCTTGTTTACTGTGGTAAACAAGCTCTGTTTCACTGGTAAAGTAGGACCCATTCACTAATGCTTGGGGTGCGAGTCCTCTAAAATAGGCAACATGGGGTATAAACGATTGACTGACCTTGACTTTATCTCCATGTTGTGGTCATGATTAGCCATTGTGCAGAAGTATGTGACCATAAACAACAATAAATAAATGAATATTTACCTTGTGGAAGTTGCACCTACAGTTTGGACTAAAAAATATGAAAGAAACTTAAACAGCAATTTTGTTTTCTTACAAAATGGCCAATGCTGTATGACTACCGGTGCAAGAAAAATTTGATTGGGTTCCAAGTGTTCTTGCTGTTGGGTGCCAATTTAGTCAGTTACACTAATATATAATTTGACAGTAAACATTACCAACTGGCAAAATATTTGGCACCAGTAATAATTTTCTTGCATGCGAAGAAGCCACTGCAGCAGTAACGAGAACTGTTGATAAAACGAATGAAATAATTGTTATATAGTAGAATCCTCTTAATTGAATATCCATTTTGCCAGTGAAAATTATTCAATTAACACAAGTATACAATTAACAGGGATTTGGTCAGTTTCCTGTGTTCTGGAGGTAAACTGAGCATTTATTCTATTATATCTTGTTTGACAGAGCTCATAGAGCTCTGTCAAACAAGATATAATAGAATAAATGCCTGTATTGGATGTAGTGAGGCCAAAAAGGTTGATAAAGAAGGGGAATTTGGTGCGTGTCACAGTAATTTTTTCGACATATAACAAAAATGTATATACAATTAACAGGAGTTTACTCTACAACTCATATGCAATTAACAGATCAAATTTGTACTGAAGGTATGGTAAATGGTTTTGTGTTTGAAAATTATATTCAATTAACAGGGATATACAATTAAGAGATATCCATTTAAGTGGGCTCCACTGTATTACCTTCCATAAAATGAAATCATCAGTTGTTAAGTAAGGTAGAAACAATCACAGATTTTCACAAGACACATTAGGACCATGTGACTGTACCAATAAAGTAAGTCCTATTAGTCCAAATGATTAACAGATAATTAACTTAGACTAACACTTGGCATGGTCACTAATGTCGTCTGGTCAATAGTCATTGATTGACAGTTAACCCCTTTACCTAACATGAAAAGCAGACAACACTCGTAAACAAAATTCTTGAATAACTAATTTTTTTCATTTTTTGTCTCACAAGTATAGGTTATGACCCCTCTTTGGAATGATCTCGATGAGCTCGTTCCAAAGAGAGGTTACAACCTATGTTTTTGAGACAAAAAATGAAAAATATAATGAAAATTAATTGGCGATTTTTGTGAATAGTGCTGGCCTGTTTTGAAGGTTACGTTGGGTAAAGGGTTAAACTTTTCAACCCCTGGCACTCGGGTACCCCTAGTACTATGGTAGTGCAGCAAAATTTCCTCCAACCACTCTGTTTTTCTCTTGCCTAATTATGAATTTAACCAATTATATCTTTGGTTAAATATCAAACCACATTATGGGAAATATTTGCTGCTGAAAACTTCGCAATTTTGACATCAGAGTGAACATTGCAGGTAAATCTCCAGCTGTACAAAAGGCAACATTACATCTTCAAACTCTTCACACCATCAACCCCCCCCCCCCCCCCCCCCCCACCAAGTCCAATATGTCAACGATAATTAAATAATTAATCTATTATCATTTGCATGCAACAACGTGTCTACCCATATTTTAGAAAGCTGTCTATCCTATTCCATTTCATACACTAACTGAGTCACTAGCACAGTCCAAAAGTGGATTGTTGCCACCATCACACCCCACCCAACACATGCTAAGGATTTTGAAAGGGATAAACCAGTTTTCTTGTATGATTGTCGGTCATGCTTACAGTAATGGTAAGATATTAAAATAAAGGAGCTTTCGGCTTTTGGGTACACATTTTCAAAAAACTTCCCTTGTTCTAATAGGCATGCATTGGCACAGTGGGTCTGCAATTAATGTGACTTGCACCCAAACCCTGATTGTGTGCCAGTTTTTAGTTAAAGATCTGGCAGTTGCTTATAATTGCCAGGTGAATCTCTCCAGGTACACCGGCTTTCGACACACATGTAAATTCACGTTTGATTCTGGAAAGTGGATGTGTGTTGCATGCAGGTGAGGGGGATTAAAACCATAATATTTAAGTACATTCTTTAGACCAGGCCACGAAGACACTCATCCACCTCATCTGATTTTGGTTTCCTGAAACATTTACTTTGACACAAAAATTTGCAGGTTGGCTAAAACATTGGCACCAAATAATTTTGGCCCAGCGTGAACATTTGTTGCTCCATATTGTGCTATCTTGTTACCTGTAGAATGTAAATTGCAATAAAATGTAACAGAAGTCCCAACCATTTACTGTAATATCATTAGGCAACTCATTATTTAACCCTTTACCCAACGAATCGCCCGCATCCGCCCGCGTAATATGCAAATTCAGCAGCAGAAAAAATTATATTTTTCGAAAAATTTCAACAAAACCATATCATGTGACCCCTCTTTGGAACGAGCTCGTTGAGCTCGTTCCAAAGAGGGGTCACATGATATGGTTTTGTTGAAATTTTTTGAAAAAATTAAAAAAAATATATTTAAAATAATAAATTTTGAAATCATCTGCGTTGGGTAAAGGGTTAAGTAAATAGACAGAACCGCACAAGTATTTAAATGGGTTAATGGTTATCGCACAAGTTTGGTTGGACACAAGAACACAAAGTTTCAAGTGGTATTCAGTGCCAAACCAAACCGGTGCTGTAAACATTAATCCATTCAAATGCTCATGCGGCTCTGTATTTATTACAACGTTTGCAGATTTCTTGAGCTGATCATTTTCTGAAACGCAAAGTGAGAATTAACCAGTCTTCAGGGATGTTAAGGAAATAAATCGACCAAACCATATCATATGACCCCTCATTGGAACGAGCTCGTTCCAAAGAGGGCTCACATGATATGGTTTGGTTGAAATTTTTTAAAAAATATTTTTTCAGCTGCAGAATTTACATATTACGCAAGCAGAGGTGGCCGATTCGTTGAGTAAAGGGTTAATGTGATCCCCATCAAGTAGTCACTGTACTTTCACAACAAATAATAAATTCAGAAAAATACTTCAATGAGAAATAAAAACTTGCATGTTTTGTTTGTTTTCTTGACTTTCACATGGCAATTGTTATTCAACTGATTACCAAGTTAAGATTTTGGACTCCATCAAGATTACGGTTGTCATTCTCGATTCATTTCAGTTTAAACATAAATTAAATTTATATCCTTATTGTCCAAGAAAAATGATTGCATTATACAGACTGTCCCCTCTTCATTCATTAAAGTCCATGTCACTAGTATATGGTTTAACCCTTTACCCAACATAAGAGCAAAAAACGGTCACACGATTCTCATAAATTGGCAATTAATTTTCATAATTTTTTGTCTCAAAAACATAGGTTATGACCCCTCATTGGAATGAGCTTGTCCAGCTCATTGCAATGAGGGGTCATAACCTATGTTTTTGAGACAAAAAATGAAAAAATTAGTTATTCAAGAATTTTTTTTGTAAGTGTCGTCTACTTTTCATGTTAGGTAAAGGGTTAACAAAGGTATAGAATCCAAATGAATCAATATGCAGTTGTTAGACACACACTTTGTTTTGTATTTACATTGTGGTGATCTAAAAAATTGCTCCAGCGATGTCATTCATTCGATGTGACTACTCTCAAGGACGCTTTCAGATTCTGCTTACTTTGTTCATAGTTTGAACTGCATGTCTGCCATTGCCATGTCCTATTTAAACCATTTAGTTGTTCAATCAATATTCAGTGCTATTCATCATAAAATATTAAATTAGAAAGTTTCTTTTGATGCACGGTTGGTGGATTGTCCCTGTGTTTCTGTGGAAATAACACAAACTCGGATACAAAAAGACTGATAACATGCACATTACAATTTGGGAATAAATGATCCATTTTATGGAATGGGTCCATGTATCCCCAGAAATATGACTTGTTCCATTCTGACGTTGAAAAAGTGAAAAAACCTCTATCACACACGTGTTTGATACAACTTTATTTTTATCACACATTCTAGAATGTGAACAAACCTTAATTTTACATGCTTGTGTCATAATATACATTTTCTTGCTTCTGAAACACAGGTTCTGATTGTGGTGTGCAACCAGGCATGCTTAGGAATCAAAAATTGAAGAAATAACTATTCAGATGTTTGTTTTTGCATGTAGCCTCGGTCATTTTGTTAGGTAGGGGTTTTTGAGTTTTGGTGATAAAAATCTTTTAAAATCAAATTGAATCTTGTTATTGTTTAAAAGAATGACTACTATCAAAATTGAAAATGTTTACTATAGTTTTTATTTTATTGTCTATGGATCTTTTATTTGATTTGACTGTTATAACATCCTGATCATTAACCCCGCAAATCCCCGCAGGAACCCCGGGAAGTGAAGCAGTGCCTGTTCACTGCGGTACACAGGCTCTGTTTTACTGGTAAAATAGGACCCAGTCACCAATGCTTGAGAGGTGCAAACCCTCTCTAAAATGGGCAACCTGGCTTATTAACGCTCACCCCGAGTCTTGAGTTGATACTCATGTTGTGGTCATGATTAGCCATTGAGCAAAAATATGTGACCTTAAACACCAATAAATAAATAAATAAATAACCCCGCAAAATGTTTGTCATTTTATTATGCCTCTGTGAAATTTTGCACAGTGAACATGTGTGGTTGGTTACTGATATTGAGTATTCCAATATTATACTCAAAATATCGCAGCGAACTATGACCCAATATTATCTCAAAACTGAGTATTTTCAACGTATTTTTCATCAGATCTAGTCATGGCTGCTGTGTAGCAGCCATGACTAGATTGGTTGAAAAATTCATCAAAATTCAACGCAAGAACTCATTGGTGAAAAAATTCATTCAATTTACAAGGGGAGATTGTCGATTAATTAAGCCTAAATTGTACTTGTTTCAGTGCAAGTAAAATTCTCTCTTGGCAGGAATATCCATTAGCAGCATGCAGGGAGTTAAATGAACATTGATTCGTCAGTGTCAAAGAAGATTAAATTTGTTAAATTCCTAGTTGCATTATGGGAAAAATTAGCAGCTTGAAATTTTGAGATTTTGAAATCGGTGTGCAGAGGGTTTACTGGCTAAATTATTTTTCAAAGGTGATTTGTAACATGGGTATTTTCTTTTTAACCCTTTACCTGACATGAAAAGCAGACGACACTTGCCAAAAAAATTCTTGAATAACTATCTTTTTCATTTTTTGTCTCAAAAACATAGGTTATGACCCCTCGTTGGAACGAGCTCGACGAGCCCGTTCCAACGAGGGGTCATAACCTATGTTTTTAAGACAAAAAATGAAAAAAATAATGAAAATTAATTAGTGATTTTTGAGAATAGCGCTGGCTGGTTTTGGCCGTTACGTTGGGTAAAGGGTTGAAGATACCCTGCTACCAGCATGAGAAGCCTTAGTTTAGCAAGATTTTGTTCATAAATAATTGTTTTGTTACACTTCATTGGAGAGTGCCAACAGGCACTCTCAAGTAAATTGCAAGCAAACAATTTTATATAAAAAAAATGCCGCTCAGGATCACAGATCCAATGTCGAGTTGTGACCTTGACCTTTGACCTGGCGAGTCCAAGGTCAATAGGGTTCTTCCTCGCACCAAGGCCAACACACCTATGAAGTTTCATGACTCTAGGTTGAACCACTATCAAGTTCTCATCCGGAAACCAATTGTTGCGATATGCTATGTTCAAGGTCACTGTGACCTTGACCTTTGACCTGGTGAGTCCAACATCAATAGGGTTCTTCCTCGCACCAAGTCCAACACGCCTGTAAAGTTTCATGGCTCTAGGTTGAACCACTATCAAGTTATCATCCGGAAACCAATTGTTGCGATATACTATGTTCAAGGTCACTGTGACCTTGACCTTTGACCTGGTGAGTCCAAGATCAATAGGGTTCTTCCTCGCACCAAGGCCAACATACCTATGAAGTTTCATGACTCTAGGTTGAACCACTATCAAGTTATCATCCGGAAACCAATTGTTGCGATATACTATGTTCAAGGTCACTGTGACCTTGACCTTTGACCTGGTGAGTCCAAGATCAATAGGGTTCTTCCTCGCACCAAGGCCAACACACCTATAAAGTTTCATGACTCTAGGTTGAACCACTATCAAGTTATCATCCGGAAACCAATTGTTGCGATATACTATGTTCAAGGTCACTGTGACCTTGACCTTTGACCTGGTGAGTCCAAGATCAATAGGGTTCTTCCTCGCACCAAGGCCAACACACCTATGAAGTTTCATGACTCTAGGTTGAACCACTATCAAGTTATCATCCAGAAACCAATTGTTGCAATATACTATGTTAAAGGTCACTGTGACCTTGACCTTTGACGTAGCGAGTCCAAAATCAATAGGGTTCTTCCCCTCACCAAGGCCAATCTACCTATGAAGTTTCATGAATGTGAGTTGAACCATTATCAAGTTATCATCCGGAAACCAATTGTTTAAGATTTACTATGTTCAAGGTCACTGTGACCTTGACCTTCGACGTAGCATGTCCAAAATCAATAGGGTTCTTCCTCCCACCAAGACCAACCTATGTATGAAGTTTAATGAATGTGAGTTGAACCACTATCAAGTTATCATCCGGAAACCAATTGTTTACGCCCGCCCGCCCGCCCGCCATTCACCAAACTATAAGTCGAGTTTGACTTCGTCACAACTCGACTAAAAATTTTCTTCTGCTGATCAAACCACAAGCTAATGCATACAGTGTAAAGCCACTAAGGTGGCGTCTAGCACTTTTCATTAGAGCCGGGATAGTGTCTTTTTGCACTCAGCCAGTTAAAATAACTCCAGCTGGGATAACTTATGGCTGAGAAACAGATATCAAAACTTTTGTTTCAGTGTTGACATTCAACAATTGCTGATTTTGTATGATAAGGTCACAGATTTTTCAAATCATTCTTTTCTCAGTTGATTCCAGTATTTGCATACCGGTATTATCGAATTACAAGATGCACTAATTTAGATGATTATTTGATATAAATGCGTTATGCTCATTTTCAGTGTGGTAAGATGTGTTCATTTACATATCATATAAGTTCATGGCAGTGAAAGCAAAACAACAATTACCCAAATGAACTTCTATGTATTCTTTGGACAGAAAGGTATTCTTTATATTAGAACCAGCAAATTTGGACTGTAGGTGTAATAAATAAATTTATTACATATCTTCCAGTTGGATGATAGTGGCGTATAAGGCTCAGAGAATACCATATTGGATGATGCTATATGGTTTCTCTTCCATGATATGACACTTTATCTTACTATAAGTATGTATTGAGGTCTGTAAATTACCTGAATCCTCTGTAGGCACCTCGAGAAGTGAGCAGTGCTTGTTTACTGTTAAAATAGGATCTGGTAACCAATGCCAGGGGTGGAAGTCCTCTAAAATGGGCAACACGGGTATAAACAATTAGCTGGACTTGACTTTATATCTGTGTTGCGGTCACGATTAGCCATTGTACAGAAATATGTTACCTGAACTCCTTCAACATGAGAGGCTGCCTTTCCGATCCAGGAACACGATATGTCATAATTTCATTAAGTAGGATGGCTACTAAGTGAACGTGTGGTAGAACATTTAATATTTTCAACGTGCAGCCTGAAGGCTGCACGTTGAAAATATTAATTGCTCTACCACCAAATAATGGATATGGACTCTTCCAATTTCTGCCATTTAACTGGCATGGAAGATACCACCAGTATTGAAAGGGTTAAACACCAATAAATAAATTACCTGCATGCAGCGTGTATCAGGGACCACTGATACAGAATCTGTATATTGCAACTGCAGTAAACAAGTGTGTTCTTTGTTACGATTTGCTTACTTTACATTTTATAGAACATTACAAGTTTTCGTAAAAAGTTGGCAAGCGATCATGCCTGTTCCTCTTAGACGAAGTGAGAAAAAAACACTTCTCAAAAAATTAATTGTTAAATTATGGAAGCACTTTGCTTTTATATCTGAATCATGGAAAGCAGTCAAGTTGAAACAATACAAACTTACACTGTTAGAGCACATAGTCTTTCAGAATGTTGGACTGACATACTCAGAAAGGTTATCTGAGGATTGCAAAAGTTCAAGGCAGCCATACAGAGTTTGCCACAAGCATTTTATTCATCTGAAAATAAAATCTGATATTAAAATGATAGTTAGTGAGAATTGTAAGATAATCTATTATCACCAACATGTTTATGTGCAAAATGTTGTATCACCGTGTTGCTCTGTTTCAAAGGCAATAACTCGAGCCGTCGACTCACTATGATATGGTCCTAGAAACTACAGCTCAACTCAGATACAACATTTTGTACATAAACATAATGGGGGTAATATATATATTTATATATATATTGCCCGTGTCCAGGAATTCCAGCAGCCATTGTGCTAGGTCCAAGACACTGAACTGAAAAAATTCCAGAATTTGGAATTATTTCCGAGTTGACCTTTCAATCTCCAGACCAATGCACTAGCCAATGGGCAACCATCTTCCTGTATCCAAACAGAAAACATACGAAAAAATAAATTCAGGCACTATCATAGACAATTATAAATTAACAGAAAATAATTCCAAATTCAGTAATTCTCAGTTTTAGTACAGTGGAGCCCACTTAATTGGATATTCCTTAACTTAATAACCCTTTTAATTGAATATAATTTTCAAACACAAAAACATTTACCATTGTTTATTGAATATAGGTTTTTGAGTGAATTCCTGTTAATTAATAAAAAAATCTTGTAACATGTCGAGAAATTACCAGGACTCTCCTCAATTTTCCTTTGTTTATAGACCTATTTGGCCTCTGTACAACCGATTCAGGCATTTACTCTATTATATCTTGTTTTACAGAGATCATATAGCTGTGTCAAACAAGATGTAGTAGAGTATCCAGTCACCAATGCTTGGGAGGTGTAAACCCTCTCTGAAATGGGCAACATGGGTTATTAACACTCACCCCTGGTTTTGAGTTGATACTCATGTTGTGGTCATGAGTAGCCATTGTGCAAAAATATGTGACCTTAAACACCAATAAATAAATAAATAATAATATAGTAGAATAAATGTTAAGTTTTTCTCTAGAATACAGAAAAGTGACAAGTCCCTGTTAAATGAATAATTTTCATTGGCAAAGTGGCTATTCCTCTGTATATTGGTCTTGGGATGGGTTTTGAAAGTGAACTGACATACTGGCAGAGTTAATTACAACCTTTTTGGGGGTTTCCACTAGTTCAGTTGATTTGGTGGTGGACATTTATGGCTAGGTGATTCAGTACCGCAGCCTCAAGGTCGACTCAAGTCGGCTGCCAACTTCAGAAAAATTAGGAGCTTTCAGTTCAGTAACTCAGACCTAGGTCTATCACAATGCCTGGTGGAATTCCTGCTTGACGTAGGGGATATAAAAAATAAATTCAAGCAGTTGCATCTTCACAGTCTTCCATCAATTAAGATTCTTTATGTTTAAAAGCTGGAGCCATAGACCCATACAACATAATGTTAATAATAATAATATACATTTTCCCTAGTGACCCATCTAAAGGCCATATAACTTACATTGTCATGTTATTTAGATCAAGTTTTTTAACTGTTTTGGTACCACAGCTGTTCTTAGGGTTTTCATGGTCATGGAAAAACAGTGAGAAAAAGGTTCACCAGCGAAAAGTGATGGAAAGTGTGTTTTTCAAAAAATGATGGAAAATTCCTGGAATTCTATCCAAAATTACAGCTTTAATTAACCCATTGAACTCTAGTGGTATATTCCACGCCAGTTACATGTCAAAAATTAGAAGAGTCCATATTCATTATTTGGGGTAGACCAATCAATATGTTCAACGTGTAGCCTCGGGGCTGCACGTTGAAAATATTGATTGGTCTTCCCCACACATTTACTGAACAGCCATCCTATTTAATAACGTTATGACGTATCATGTTCCTGGCCAGCAAAGCGGCCGCTGGGGTTCAGAGGGTTAATAAACGTTTGATTTTCATTTGGCTGGGGCCATCTACAAGAATGTTTTAGTCTTTATTTGATATGTAATGAAACCCCCGATGAAATTAAGATTGGTATCAAAATTGGCTTAAATCAAAATATTTAGATTTTATGTCAAAAGGTTAGGTAATGCTTGATTAAGACTTCACCTGACAAGGCCAGAAGATGACATTTGATCTTTGTTTTCTAAAATAACTGAAAAATATTTATTTTTTACCTTCAAAATATAGTTTATGTACCCTAATTAGGACAAGCCTGATGAGATTCTTCCAGTGATCCCCTGTGGGGATCTGGGAAGTGAAGCAGTGCTTGTTTACTGTCATAAACAAACTCTGTTTTCCGGGAAAATAGGACCCAGACACCAATGCTAGGGTGGAAGTCCTCTAAAATGGGCAACATGGATATAAACGATTCTGTAAACTTGACTTATCTCCATGTTGCGGTTAGGATTAACCATGGTGTAAAAATATGTGACGTTAAAACACCAATAAATAAATGTTCCAGTGATGTGTCATAAACTATGTTTTGGAGGCAAATAATTGAAAAAAACAATTTCGAATTGTTATTTTTGTGAACAGCATAGTCCAGATATGGCTGTTGTGTTAGGTAAAGGGTTATGGTAAGTTGCCAACCCTTGAACTCCAGTGTATAGTGAATTAACTGGTACAGCGCTGAATTATATTTAATTGTCACAATTTGTACAGAAGTATTTGCCTTGTTACAAATTAATGGGAGTGTGCCCATAGACACTCTCCCATAAATTGTAACAAGGAAACTCCATTGCTCCTAAATAATTTAGCTTCAAAGATAATTTGAAGGACATTCACAGAGTTCGAAGCCTTTGAGTTGTGGTGCCTGGACTTTTGAGTTAACCCAAAATATTTTCTTTCAGCACTCAATTAGTTAACTGTGTCATGGCAGTGGTTTATTTTAGATTTGTAAAATATTTTTTTTGTGTTTTTCTGTTTGGATACAGGAAGGTGGTTGCTCATTGGTTAGTGTCTTGGCCTGGAGATCAGATAAGCAAGAAAATTTGTTGAGTCTACATAAATAGACTTCTGGAGAAAAAGTTTATTATTGAAAAGTATATTATTAGCTCAGATGTAATAAATGAAACATTCAATTTTTGTATATTGTAAAGTTATTGTCATATTTGTTATGGTGGTTGGAAGAGTCATGAGAGAATAAAACATTTTATAAAATCAAACTTTGTGTCTGTAATATATTTAAAAAAAATTTATGACAAACATGTTAAGCTGAGAAATTGGAAATAGAGTGAGATTGTTGAGCAGAAATAGTGAGATTTTAATTTTTATATGGCTCAGTGGGGAAAATTTATTGACTTTAACCTTTTGAACTCTGGTGGTATCTTCCATCCCAGTTCAGTGGCAACAATTAGAAGAGTCCATATTCATTATATGGGGTAGACTAATCAATATATTCAATGTGCAGCCTTAGGGCTGCACATTGAAAATATTGATTAGTCTACCCCACACATTTACTGGTAGAGTGTTCAGTCGTGTGACGTCATCGCGTAGCCACTCGGAAAATTTCCAATTTTTCAACTTCAATTGCTTGTAAAAAAATAAATAAAAATTGTTGATGGCCACAAAGCAAGACATTTGTTAATCAAATATCCATGAACAAGTGGGTCTAAAGAAATTCTATAATTGTAAGTATTTTCGTTCCGCGAGACGTTTAAACTCGACGAGTGGACATTTTCTCGCATTTCTGACCCGCGTTTTTTGTAAACAACGGATTTATCCCTCTCGTGCTTATGACGATTTCCGCTGGAGAATACGTCATATACAATTAAATGAGGCACACAATGGGATTCCTGAGACTTGGGTCTTTATCATAGGGTACCGTACTTTTCGAATCGTCAATTTTTTACCATTTTTCTGACGCAATAAAGTTTTTTGAACGATTTTTCCTCGTCAAAAAATATATTTATCAAAAAGTACGGTACCTGGTAATGATATTTCGAACACGTTCTTTTCATTTATGAAGGTTTTAAAGTGATACACCCAAGCACCTCCAGCGGAAACTCCGCCAAAAATTGTTGCTACTTTCGGATTGACCCACTTTTACGTCACGCGGAGGTTCTTGTGTACTAATTTCATCAGGGAAAGACCGTTTGACGTCTTCGGGTTAATACTGGACAGCCATCCTAATTATTGATGTTGGGGCACACGGTGGCTCAGTTGTTAGAGGTGCAGGCTGCAAGCCGAGAGGTCCTCGGTTCAAATCCCACCTGCGGCAACCGCGTTGTGTCCTTGGGCAAGATACTTCACTCCCATTGCCCATGTGGAGGGCACAGTGACGCTGTGCACTAAGGCGTACTGCATTTCAATGATGCACCTGTCTTCAACCAAAGCTAACCCTGCTTGTGTGGAGTTAGTATGTTGGGGAGCTGACAGTTGCTCGCCATTGCTCGGTGGTTCTCTCCGGGTACTCCGGCTTCCTCCACCCATAAAACTGTCGTGGTCATGATTAGCCATTGTGCAGAAATATGTGACCTTAAACACCAATAAATAAATAAATAAATAAATAAATAAATAAATAAATAAATATTTATTGATGTTTTTATAATGTATCGTGTTCTTGGCAGGAAAAGTGGTCGCTAGGGTTAAAAGTGTTAATAGTGAGATTCTTGAAAAATCACAACTTTCAAGCTCATTTTACAAAAATTTATTATTGAAAATAGTGAGCCCCATCAGACATTTTAAGTTTCACTATTTTAGAGGGAGACTCACTGTTTTCCAAATAATTTTTTGTTAAATGAGCCAGAAAATTGAGAATTTTAACATACTTTCTTTCCTCTTTGAGCCATATAAAAATGAAAATCTCACTATTTTGAAATTCATTCGCTTAACATGTCTGCTGACTGCCCCCTCCCCCCCCCCCCCCCCTTCCAAAATTGTGGGACTTAACATGCCAGGACTACCAAGAAGGGTTATAATCTTGGTAGCTGGTATTGTCGGTACCAATGTTTGAAGATACAAACCAAAATATTTTTGTATACAATGACAGGTTGATGCAGGTCAGATGATTATCTCTCTACCGCTTGGTTGATCGCTCGGGAAGGTTGGTTACAAAATTGTGATCACAAAAACAGACAAACAATATCTTCCAGATCACAACAAAGTTGATGGGTGATCTGATGAGAAACAGTTACCGCAGCGCCCCCGTCTCTGGTGCTATTTTCCTTTGTTGTTATCTCACCTCTCGGAAAGTTGGGGGTGCACTTTCGTGATCACCCTGTCTGTCATCTTGTCATACGTCGTGAAGGCAGTGTGTGAGTTTTCTCCCCCTGACCGTGGGCATTTTTTCTTTCAAATTTCACGTGAATGATGACTATCATGGGACATTTCACTTTTGTAAAAATCAATGTGCTTCCCCCAGGGAGATGGGGATGGAAGAAAAAGTATCTTAACTTAAAAAAACTTATGAACTACCAGATGAAGTGACTTGAAATTTGGTTCAAACAAATTTCGAGGGGAAGTGAGCATTATTTGCCATTGTGATGGGAGGACAAGATTTTTAACCCCACCAAAATTTTAAGTTTTTAGAATACAGGCTAGTGACTTGTTAGGTCAAGTTTAGTCAGACCTCAATATTTCCCTTTGACACACCCTACAGGGCACATTCATGATTGGATTGCTTTGAAACCTGGCATGCTTTTTTGGGGTGACCTCTAGATGGGAGCTATCGATTTTCTTCCATTTCCATCAAAAAATGTTGCCGCGGCCAACGTTCTTAGAACTTAGTTTAGTCAGACCTCAATATTTCCCTTTGGCACACCCTACAGGACACATTTATGATCAGATTGCTTTAAAACCAGGCATGCTTGTTTGGGGTGACCTCTAGATGGGAGCTATCAATTTTTTTCCATTTCTGTCAAAAAATGTTGCCACGACCAATGTTCTTAGAATTTAGTTTAGTCAGACCTCAATATTTCCCTTTGGCACATCCTATAGGGCACATTTATGATCAGATTGCTTTGAAACCTGGCATGCTTGTTTGGGGAGATCTCTAGATGGGAGCTATCGATTTTATTCCATTTCCGTCAAAAAATGTTGCCGCTGCCAACGTTCTTAGAACTTAGTTTAGTCAGACCTCAATATTTCCCTTTGGCACACCCTACAGGGCACATTTATGACCGGATTGCTTTGAAACGTGGCATGCTTGCTTGGAGTGACCTCTAGATGGGAGCTATCAATTTTCTTCCATGTCCGTCTGTCAAAAAATGTTGCCGCTGGCAACGTTCTTTTAACTCAGTTCAGTCAGGCATCAATATATTCCTTTGGCATGCCCTACAGGGCACATTTATGATCAGATCGGTTTGAAAATTTGTATGCTTGTTTGGGGTTACCTCTAGATGGGAGCTATCGATTTTTAGCTCACCTGACTGAAAGTCAGGGTGAGCTTTTCTTATCACTCTTCGTCCGTCGTCTGTCGTCCGTTCTCTGTTGTCCGTCGTCCATCGTCCTGCATGAAGGTGGTGTTTGAGCCTCTTTCTCCTAAACCACTGGCCACATTTTAATTAAATTTCATGTAAATAGTGGTTATATAGGGGCATTTTGATTTTTATCCAAATTAGGTTTCGGCTCATATTGAGCATAGGTGTGGGGAAAAAATGGCCAAATTTTTTGAAAATCTCCTTCTAATGAACCACCAGTAGCAGAGACTTGGTATGTGGTATACAGAGTCCTTTTGAGGTTTAGAATCAAGTTTGTTCAAGAGAAGTTTGTCGGGCATTATTTGCCTTCGTTATGGGAGGGGCAAAAATTTTGGCCACGCCTAAAATTTCTATTTTCAGAACTGTGAGGTTGATTTGAACCAAATTTGGTATGAGATAATAATGGGTCATAAGTAGTTGATTGATGCAAAAATTTTTTTTCTCATTGCCCCGTGGGAACCTCAGGAGCTAAAAATAGGAAAAACCTTAAAACTGTCATATCTCTAAAACTACACGGCACAGAGAATTCTTATTTTGTATAAAGCTCACTTTTATCCAGTAGAATAGAATGGTTAAAAAAAAATCCCTATCGGTTTGATCACAAAGTACTTTTTTCAGGACTTTGAAAAAGTGCTGAGTCAGCACTTTTTAACACTGCAGGCAATGGGAAAAACATTAAAAAATCTTCTTCTCCAGATCCAGCAGGCAGAATCTTTTGATATTTAGTATGCAACATTGTGGGGTGGATCTGATTCAAGTTTGTTCAAATCGGCCCCCTGGGTTCATATTTGGGCTCAGTATAGGAGCCCGATTTCGAACTTAGGGCATTTCAGGCAAATTTCTTCAAAAATCTTCTTCTCCAGATCCAGCAGGCATAATCTTTTGATATTTGGTATGCAACATTGTGGGGTGGATCTGATTCAAGTTTGTTCAAATCGGCTCCCAAGATTCATATTTGGGCTCACTATAGAAGCTCGTATTCGAACTTGGTGCATTTCAGGCAAATTTCTTCAAAAATCTTCTTCTCCAGATGCATCAGGCAGAATCTTTTGATATTTGGTATGCAACATTGTGGGGTGGATCTGATTCAAGTTTGTTCAAATCGGCTCCCTGGATTCATATTTGGGCTCACTATAGAAGCCCGAATTCGAATTTAGTGCATTTCAGGCAACTTTCTTAAAAAATCTTCTTCTCCAAATCCAGCAGGCAGAATCTTTTGATATTTGGTATGCAACATTGTGGGGTGGATCTGATTCAAGTTTGCTCAAATCGGCCCCCTGGGTTTATATTTGTGCTCAGTATAGAAGCTCGAATTCGAACTTAGTGCATTTCAGGCAAATTTCTTCAAAAATCTTCTTCTCCAGATGCAGCAGGTAGAATCTTTTGATATTTGGTATGCTACATTGTGGGGTGGATCTGATTCAAGTTTGTTCAAATCGGCTCCCTGGATTCATATTTGGGCTCACTATAGAAGCCCAAATTCGAACTTAGTGCATTTCAGGCAAATTTCTTAAAAAATCTTCTCCAGATCCAGCAGGCAGAATCTATTGATATTTGGTATGCAACATTGTGAGGTGGATCTGATTCAAGTTTGTTCATAACGGCTCCCTAGATTCATATTTGGGCTCACTTTAGAAGCTCGAATTCAAACTTAGTGCATTTCAGGCAAATTTTTTTGAAAATCTTCTTCTCAAGATCCAGCAGGCAGAATCTTTTGATATTGGGTATGCACCATGCTTAGGGGGGTGAGATTCATGTTTGTTCAAGCCAAGTCCCTGGGTTCATATTTGGGCTCATTGTGGTAGCCTGAATTATAACTTTGTTCAAAATGAGGAATTTTCTTTAAAAATCTTCTTCAGATCCAGCAGTCGGAATGTTTTGATATTTGGTATGCTGCATCCTTAGGGGGTGAGATTCAAGTTTGTTCATGCCACGTCCCTAGGTCCATTTCGACTCACTGTGGTAGCTCGAATTGTAACTTAGTTCAAAATGAGGAATTTTCTTTAAAAATCTTCTTCTTCAGATCCAGCAGTCTGAATGTTTTGATATTTGGTGTGCAGCATCCTTAGGGGGGTGAGATTCAAGTTTGTTAAAGCCAAGTCCCTGAGTTCATATATGGGCTTCCTGTGGGAACCCGAATTATAACTTAGTTCAATATGAGGAATATTCTTTAAAAATCTTTTTCTTTTTTTTTTAGATCCACTGGTCAGAATCTTTGGAAATTTGGTATAAGCTTTTCTTAGGAGGAGCAGATGCAACTTGTTGAAATCAATTCTCTGGGTTGATATTTAGGCTACCATGTCAGGTGAGCGCCCTCAGGCCCCTTGGGGCCTCTTTTTTTCGATTTCCGTCAAAAAAGCTACTAGCAATGATGTACGATGAACTTCGTAAAAACTTAGTGCAGTTAAGCATCAATATTTCCCTTTGACACACCCTGCAGGGCACATTTATGATTGGATCGCTTGCAAACTTGGTGTGCTTGTGTGGGGTGACATCTATATGGGAGCTGTCGACTTTCTTCCATTTCTGTCAAAAAAAATTGCCGCTGAGCTTTGAACTTAGTTTAATCAAACCTCAATATTTCCCTTTAACACACCCTTCAGGGCACATTTATGATCGGATCACTTTGAAACTTGGTATGTGTGTTCGGGGTGACCTCTCGATGTAAGCTATTGCTTTTTTTCATTTCCATAAAAAATTATTGTCGTTATCACCAGCCTTTGAACTTACTGCATTTGTGCATCAACTTATCCCTTTTGCACTCTCTGCAGGGTATATTTATGAATTTCCATAAAAAAAACAAACAACAAAAACCATTGCCACAAGCAATGACCTTCTACTTAGTGCATTTGTGCATTAACATCTTCCTTTGGCATGCCGCAGAGAGCACATTCATTATCAGGTTGTTTTGAAACTTTGTATGCTTATGCAGGGTGACAAAGATAGGAGCTATTGATTTTCTTTTTATTTCCATCAAAAACCTTTGCTGTTAGCAACAATGTTTGAATTTATTGCATTTGTGCACCAACATTCTTTGACATAGCCTACAGGCCACATTTATCATAGGATTGTTTTTGAACTTGGTGTGCTCATTAGGCAAGACCTTCGGATAAAAGCTATTGATTACCATTCATTTCTGTGAAAAAAGTTGCCATTTACAATAACCTCTGAACATACTGCATTTGTGCATCAACATTCTTCCTTTAGCCAGTCTTACAGTTTTCATTTAAAAATGCATGGATTACTCTTGACGTTGTGCACACACAATGCTGTTATGTTGAAATTTCATCAAATAGCATTGGTACCAATGATCTTCAATTTTGCCATTTCATTTATAACTTACCAAGTTGAAGTTTGTCAAGTAGAGCTACAGTGGCATTGACACTTTCATTTAACCATGTTCCCAATGGGAACCATCACTTGTTAAAAATAGAACGAAAATTGAATCAGGTTGACAGATTTTAACACTGGCTTATGATTAAAACCTTCAAAAATCTTCTTTTCCCGATTGATTTCTGCAAAAGCTTCCATATTTTATACATAACATTCTTGGAAGGATGAGTTATGAGTTTATTCAAATCAAGTCACTGGGCCAATGGTTGGGAGGGAAGGGGGTTAATACAGGGTGGTGTGGTAATGGGAAAACACATTAGAAATCTTTTCCCAGCCCACTTCTCCAAGAGCGTTCATATTTGACATGTATCATCTTTGGAAGGATGAATCACAGGTTTGTAGAAATCATGTCACTGGGTCCATATTTAGGGGTGGCATGGATGCACAGATTTCAACGTTGTGGGAACTGGAAAAAGAACATTAAATTTTTGTTTTCTCCCAAACCTCTACCTTCTACATGAAATGCTTTTATGTTTGATATCATAAATTATCGTGAAGAATTGATGGTAACATGGTCTGAGGTTTGTGGCCCAGAGCTTATGTTCAACCGAGATGCGAAGCATCAAGGTTGAACATATGCTCTGAGCCGCAAACCTCAGACCATGCTACCATCAACTCATCACAATAATGTATATGTTCCAATAAGACACTACCCGTAGCCTAAAACCTTCATCATGAAACACGAGAGGCTTATTTACTAAACTTGTGATCGTTAAAAGTTGCCTTGTTCAAGGCAACTTTTAATGATTACAGGTTTAGTAAATAAATCTGTCGTGTCCCCTACCACTGGCTAAATAATCAATAAACTAGATAAACTCATTCCATCTCAGTTCAAATCATACATCGGTTTGTAATTTAAACAACATGTTATCCGAAACACTGTTTGCTGCACAAGTGAAAAATCCAGAAAAATGAAGCGGCTTGCAAGTCACTTCGTTGATGAAGAAATTACGAAACGGGCGACGCCATTTCAAATATTTTGCGTGGTGAGGTCAGACATTTTCATTTGATACTGGAGCCATAAACATAAAAGAAACTACGCCAGCTCTTATCCAATCAGAGGGCGAGGATTTTACTCTTATAAGCCCATTGCCGATTAGCCATCTTTGACGTTATTGACATGCAAGGTCAGAGGTAGCTTTGGGTAAACACTTCGATCATACTCTCTGTCAAGACTGTCATACATGTGATAGAAACAACCAAACTCTTTCACTTGAAACGAGAAAATGTGCATTTTCGATTTAATACAAATAAAGATAGAAAAAATAACACACTTTCAACACTTCATTTAATGGACAGTGCAAAATAATATTGATTTCTTAGTGAAATGAATACGACAATGAACCCCTTCCCAAAAGCGAAGGTAGACTCGGCATCGTGGTTTTGTTTTGTTGACGAGTGGCAAAACTGCAGATATATCACTGAAATGACACAAAAATGTCTGCGTGAGTGAAAATGCAAACCCTGGATATTCAAACAACCAACCCATACAAATATTTTCATAACACACAGATGTTCCAGCTGAAAGAGGTTGGGGTGGAGGGGGCGTGGTCCCTAAAAAGTGAATGAAAATCGTCTGCTAGTAGCGGTGTCGTGTGTCTACCAATAATATTTTGCCCATATACAGTACAAGTCAAAATGAGTTGAAGAATAACACTACCAGTGTAAACTATAGATGTAATGTTTCCTATACTAATAACAGAAGAATCGGACATAAAAATATATGTACATGTTCATGTATGCTGTAGCCTTTTTTAACATGTTTTGGGTTTATACACAGCATTTAAGAGGGTTAATTGCATTGGAATTCCTATTGCATTATATTTTCCAATGCATAGAAATTAAAAATGTCCACAAAAGAATATTATTTCAGGAAAACTAATTTTTTGGGTTGACGTAGCTTTGATATGCCAAAAACTATACCCATGAGTGGTGGGAATTTAGCCTTTTGGAAATGTTAATTCTTTTTATCTCAAACACTACAAAATGGATTGATAAGAATCTCCATAATCCACACACCTCACGGCCTAAACCTTAATTAACAAATTGACTGCAACTTCACACATAATTCATGAGTTAGTAGGTAAAAATGTTTTTTTAGAAGTTTTGTACAAGACACACAATGTGATCTATCATCAGAACAAGATTGTTCCTCTGAGGATCACATGGTTTGATTTGCATGAGGCTTTTTGTGTAAATTTGAAAATATTAAATTTAAATTTCCAGTTTTAATGTTATCTGTGGGTAAAGATTTAAAAAGTAAAGTACAAAATATATTACACTGCTTTTTTGTGATCAGAGTACTACAACTGTAGATTATTTCAGCAAGTCAAAACTTCTTATTTTAAATTTGTTTTATAATCACGAAATATTGAAATGTGGCTATGGCTACAGTCAAATAATTTTTAATAGAACTAATCTGTAAATGAACAATTATTTATTTAATAGCCAAGTATGAAATGTCTGAAAAAAAGACTTTTTATGAGTATAAATGCATGGTACAAGGTAGAAGCATAAGTCTACGAATACTGTATGAATCAAAATAAGTCGTAGCATAACCGCAATGAACAAAGTAGCCCACTGACATTACACCAAAAGCACAAGAACCCGAAATCATTTTTCGGAAAGCTTTCTGTGGGAGCTTTCCCAAAAATGATGTCAGGTTCTTATGTTGCTGGTGTAGTTGAAGATGCATAAAAGTAGTTTATAGTGGTTATTCTACGACGTATTTTGACTTGTACTGTAAGTCAAGTGATTTCTGAATTCCACTCGGAGGTCCGCTGGCTGGAATTTTTGTTGTGCAAAACAATGCACATGGGCATCAACCACTGACCATACCTGACAGCCAGTAAAAACTTGTAACTCACAAAGCAAATCTGCAGTTTAAGGAGCATTGATAAGTTAGTTATCTGGTGGTCCATAAATTGCAGATTAGCTTGTTGAGTCCCATACTTTCTACCAACTGGCAAGAATATGTTGGAAATATATGTATATCCACCTACTCAGAGAAGTACAAAATCACCCTATGTGTTCTGTAATACAATATCCATGTATGCACATTTTGGTCATGTATCCAGGGTTGCGGAGAGGGTGGGGCCCATGGTAGTAACTCCCAGAGCCTGGAACTTGGGGGGGGGGGGGGGTTGGCCCAGGAGTCAAGGATCTTGGTTTTGCCTGCCCACCCTCTTGTCCAAACATGACCCGAAAGACTGTATTTTAATTTTTTTGGTTTGGTACGTCGTTTCAAAGGGCGTTCCAAAAACAAAAATACGGGCTTTCAGGCCATATTTGACCTAATCCCCCTCCCCCAAGGTGACTCCTGTGCCAACAGTTAAGAAGGGGGCTGTATAGTGAATGAAGCTATGCACTTGTCCAACGGCTGTAATTCTGTACTGCATGATTCTTGCAGTAATAACTTTATTAAATCAACTTGACGTAACCAAGTTATCACTTCAAGAATTGTGCAGTCAATATAGTATGGACGGTAGGTCATTAGATACTCATTGATAAACTTGGAAATTTTAAACATGCTGCTAAAAAACGTCATTTTCACGGCCAAGAATAATGTAATTTTTTATCCCAAAAGCCGCAAGAAGACTCCATTTAATAAATAATTTAAAAATTTTGTTGGGGGAGAAACGCCGCCTCCTCCAACCACTCTGTGATCGATCGCGCCTCAGGCACTTGCTGCAGATGCCTTTATCATCTGTGCAATGTCCCAACATTTTTGAAAGAGGAGCCGACACAGAATTAACCTGGGTTCCAAATTTCCTTTCCACGGCCCTGTGTGGGCCTTCCACTTCATGGGTGCTTATTGTAATAAGACAGCTTCCACTGTGTGACATATAAGTTTGAGTTGAAGGAGAAAATAGTCAAAAGAAGAATTTATGTTTTTTTGTCTGATTCTTGTGTTATTAGTATAGGAAACATTCATCTACAGTTTACACCGGTCGTGGTTATTCTTCAACTCATTTTGACTTGTACTGTATATGGACAAAATATTATTAGTAGACATGTGACACTGCTACTAGTAGACTATTTTTATTCACTTATTTAGGGACCACGCCCCCCCCCCCCTCCACCCCGTCTTCCAGCTGGAACATCTGTGTGTTATGCTTGAAAATATTTGTATGGGTTGGTTGTTTGGATACCCAGGGTTTGCATTTTCACTCACGCAGACATTTTTATGTCATTTCAGTGATATATCTGCAGTTTTGTCATTCGTCAACACAACAAAACCATGATGCCGAGTCAGTCTACCTTCGCTTGTGGGAAGGGGTTCATTGCGGTATTCATTTCACTAAAAAATCAATATTATTTTGCACTGTCCATTAAATGAAGTTTTGAAAGTGTAGCTATTTTTTCTATCTTTATTAGTATTGAATCGAAAATGCACATTTTCTCATTTCAAGTGAAAGATTTTGGTTGTTTCTATCGCATGTGTGACAGTCTTGAGAGATAGTCTGATCGGATTGTTTACTCGAAGCTACCTTTGACCTTGCATATCATTAACGTCAAAGATGGCTTATTGAAACATATAACATCATTATAAGGTTAATTCACAATTTTGTTCAAGTCATACCCCTGGGATCATAGATGTGTGTGTAGGAGGGGGGCTATGGAGCCCTTATATGTCAACACTGGATAATAGAAAAAATATTTCAAAAATTTTCTCCAAGACCATCGCTCCAAATGTTTCTATGTTTAATATATAACATCTTTGTAGGTATGATTCACCCCTGTGGGAACCTGGGAAGTGAAGTCGTGCTTGTTTACTGTGGTAATCAAGCTCTGTTTTACTGGTAAAATAGGATCCAGTCACAAACACTTGGGGTGGAAGCCCTCTAAAATGGAAATCAAGATACAATAAGCTAGAGTTTAACTCCATGGTGCAGTCACGATTAGTCATTGTACAGAAATATGTGACCTTAACCCATAACCTAACATAGCAGCTAAAAACGGCCAGAAAATTAACCAGTATAAGCCTACCACAACCTAAAATATCTCAGAAGTTTCTGCCAGCACTCTAACAGTTAAGAGATATCCATTTAAGTGGGCTCCACTGTGGTGCCTTTTACCCCTCAAGGAACACTATACAGTAAAGAGAATGATGTTTTGATGTACATGAAATAAATAGATCGTGGCTTAATATTTTTTCCAGGGTAATAGTCCTTGGCACTTTAAAATTTTGTAATAACATCTTTAGGTTCACCATGAATTCTGTAGAGTGGATTGATGAGCATGAGATAACCATGTTAAGGTTGGACAATTTTTTCAAGTGTTAACTGGTAGAGTGCTGGAAGCCCATATTTGGGCTTTATTCTGAGGTGAAGGTGAAGGTACTGCAAATTGAAGGCTTCTTACTCAGTGGATGTGCTTTGTATTATCTTTGATGTGATGTGATTTAGTCTATAGGGACTTGTCTTGTTTCAATTTATGGGAGAGTGCCTGTTGGCACTCTCCCATAAATTGTAACAAGGCAAAGATATGTGAACAAATTTTGATGACCAAAAATAATTTAGCACTCTACCAGTTAAGGGCCTTGAATCAAAGTTTTAAACCATGTCATCACATCACATCCTGTGGTTCTCAATGGATTTTGAATAAACTTCACTCAAATTAGCGGTATGATGAATAGATTTGTATACAGTTACTAAATTGGGGGCGCGGTGGCATTGCAGTAAGCGGTTCTCATCAGATCACCGAAGTTAAGCAATGTTGAGCCCAGTTAGTCCTCGGATGGGTGACCGTCTGAGCGATCGATTCAGACTCCCGCATTGTGTCCTTGGGCAAGGCACTTATTATTTATTTATTGGGGTTTAAGTTCACATACGGCAAGGCACTTAACCCTGATCCACATGGGGGCACGATGACGGCGTGTCCTTAGGCATACTGCACGTCGATGGTGTGCATGTCTTCAACCAATCTAACCCTGCCTGTGCTTCAGTTCGGAGTTACGATGTTGGGGAGCTGGCAGCTGCTCATCGATGCTCGGTGGTTCTCTCCGGGTACTCCGGCTTTCTCCACCCGGTCATGATTAGCCATTGTGCATAAGTATGTGACCTTAAACACCAATAAATAAATAAATAAATAGTTACCAAATCAAGGTAGAAAATTACTTTTGTTGTCATCTCAAACGTTCTCAAACACTTTTAACTGCAATTTCTACACAATAATAGTATGATAGGCAGATGAGCATGAATTTACATGCTTATATATGGGTAATTTTGTCTGAAGTTAAAACCCTTGACAGTTGGTGAAAAATTTTGTCATAACATTTCCTCATGCAGTTTTAAATGGGCTTTGACCAAACTTCATACACTTTAACAGTCTGATGTGTAGATATGGAGTTACCAGACCTGGCATTCTTTAGGAGTGTAGGAGGGCTGCACGCCTACAGGGTTGATACACTTTTCAGAGAATCAATTCCATGATTTTTTCCATGACTTTTCCAAAACTTTTCCAAACAAGAGGCCCCACGTGGCCTTAATCGCTCACCTGACAAAGTGACTCTAAGAAGTATTTTAGGTCACCTTCACCATGTCATGCCTCATCAACATTAACTGGTTGAGTGATAGATTTTGTTTGAAGTTCAACATTTGTTACCTAAAATTAGTTTTATTTAAAATCATTGGTGTGTGGCCAATCTCCAATGATTTTTAATAAAGCAAATTTATCTCTGCAGACAAACTGGTTTAGCATGAAGCACAAACAAGGAATGTGAAGAGATAGCCTTGGACATCTCTCCCCAACTGTGGATATCTTCCATGTGCTACATGTATATATTTGCATGCAAGAAAACAAAAATTTTCACAAATTTTATTTTTTTTTATCATCATTGGAACAAGCTCAAACAGCTTATTCCAATAGGGATATGGGAAGATCAGGTATATTTTTGAGACAGAAATGTGAATATATAAATAATGGTGTTTTTTTGTGAATGATGCTGGAGAATTTTGCGTAAAGATATGGTAAATGGTTTGTTCTAGATACAGAATGATGCAAAAGTATTTAAATTTGATTAGGCAAGTTGTTCCTATAATGCATTTAAAAATTGAAGTAACTGTTTTTTTGCTGACGAACTTTTAGATGTGTGTGTCTGTGTTTGTGTGTGTGTGTGTGTGTTTGTGTGTGTGTGTTTGTGGGGGGGGGGGGGGGGGGGGGGTAAGAGTGTTCTTGCAAACAAAATTCCTGAATAAATGGAAAATTTTATTTTTTGTGTGAAAGACATAGTGCGTGAATGTTGATTGGAACAAGCTTAGAGAGCTCATTTTAATGTGAAGTCATAAAGCTGTGTTTTACGTACGAAATTCTGGAATAACTAAAAAAATTGCTTTTTTGACTCAAAAAGCATGGTGTGCGACCTCTCATTGGAATGAGCTCAAAAAGCTCATTCCAATGGGGTATTTACAAGCGATAAGTACATGTATGTTTAAGAGACAAAAATTAAAATTTGAATAGCGATTTTTGCGAAGAATGCTGACAAGTTTTGGCAGTTATGCTGGTAAAATGGTAAGATATGCAAAGTGGTTGTTTTTTAGAGGCGACATTTAATTAAGGGGAATTAACCCTTGATTACTGAGGTAACTTCTAAAAGTACTGAAATTTCATGAAGCAATGTGAATAACAGACAACAGTTGCCTAAAAATTTCATGAATAACTAAAATTTTTATTCCTTTGTCTCGAAAACATGGCATATGACCTTTGTTGGAATGAGCTGAATGCGTGTGTTCCAATGAGGGGTCATAAAATTTGAACGAAGATTTGTGTGAATAATGCATTAGTACTGCTAGATTTGGGTAAACGGTTCACCCTGGATACCACCCCTTCTATAGTAGATCTTTTCTGCAAATTTTGTCTAAGATTCTATCAACTTTACAAATAAATACGTTCATGAATCACAATCAGATCCACCCTACAATGTTGCATACCAAATATCAAAAGATTCTGCCTGCTGGATCTGGAGAAGAAGATTTTTTAAGAAATATGGCTGAAACGCACTAAGTTAAAATTTGGGCTCCTATACGGAGCCCAAATATAAACCCAGGGGGCCGATTTGAACAAACTTGAATCAGATCCACCCCACAATGTTGCTTACCAAATATGAAAAGATTCTGAAGCTGGATCTGGAGAAGAAGATTTTTTAAGAAATTTGCCTGAAATGCACTAAGTTCGAATTCGAGCTTCTATAGTGAGCCCAAATATGAAACTAGGAAGCCGATTTGAACAAACTTGAATCAGATCCACCCCACAATGTTGCATACCAAATATCAAAAGATTCTGCCTGCTGGATCTGGAGAAGAAGATTTTTTAATAAATTTGCCCGAAATGCACTAAGTGCGAATTCGGGCTTCTATATTAAGCCCAAATATGAATCCAGGGGGCCCATTTGAACAAACTTGAATCAGATCCACCCCGCAATGTTGCATACCAAATATCAAAAGATTCTGCCTGCTGGATCTGGAGAAGAAGATTTTTGAAGAAATTTGCCTGAAATGCACTAAGTGCGAATTCGGGCTTCTATATTAAGCCCAAATATGAATCCAGGGGGCCGATTTGAACAAACTTGAATCAGATCCACCCCGCAATGTTGCATACCAAATATCAAAAGATTCTGCCTGCTGGATCTGGAGAAGAAGATTTTTGAAGAAATTTGCCCGAAATGCACTAAGTTTGAATTCGAGCTTCTATAGTGAGCCCAAATATGAATCCAGGGGGCTGATTTGAACAAACTTGAATCAGATCCACCCCGCAATGTTGCATACCAAATATCAAAAGATTCTGCCTGCTGGATCTGGAGAAGATGATTTTTTAAGAAATTTGCCTGAAATGCACTAAGTTCGAATTCGAGCTTCTATAGTGAGCCCAAATATGAATCTAGGAAGCCGATTTGAACAAACTTGAATCAGATCCACCCCACAATGTTGCATACCAAATATCAAAAGATTCTGCCTGCTGGATCTGGAGAAGAAGATTTTTTAATAAATTTGCTTGAAATGCACTAAGTTCAAATTTGGGCTCCTATACTGAGCCCAAATATAAACCCAGGGGGCCGATTTGAACAAACTTGAATCAGATCCACCCCACAATGTTGCTTACCAAATATGAAAAGATTCTGCCTGCTGGATCTGGAGAAGAAGATTTTTTAAGAAATTTGCATGAAATGCACTAAGTTCAAATTCGAGCTTCTATAGTGAGCCCAAATATGAATCTAGGAAGCCGATTTGAACAAACTTGAATCAGATCCACCCCACAATGTTGCATACCAAATATCAAAAGATTCTGCCTGCTGGATCTGGAGAAGAAGATTTTTTAAGAAATTTGCCTGAAATGCACTAAGTTCGAAATCGGGCTCCTATACTGAGCCCAAATATTAACCCAGGGGACGATTTGAACAATCTTGAATCAGATCCACCCCACAATGTTGCTTACCAAATATGAAAAGATTCTGCCTGCTGGATCTGGAGAAGAAGATTTTTTAAGAAATTTGCCTGAAATGCACTAAGTTCGAATTCGGGCTTCTATAGTAAGCCCAAATATGTATCCAGGGGGCCGATTTGAACAAACTTGAATCAGATCTACCCCGCAACATTGCATACCAAATATCAAAAGATTCTGCCTGCTGGATCTGGAGAAGAAGATTTTTGAAGAAATTTGCCTAAATGCACTAAGTTCGAAATCGGGCTCCTATACTGAGCCCAAATATGAACCCAGGGGGCCGATTTGAACAAACTTGAATCAGATCCACCCTACAATGTTGCATACCAAATATCAAAAGATTCTGCCTGCTGGATCTGGAGAAGAAGATTTTTTAAGAAATTTGCCTGAAATGCACTAAGTTCGAAATCGGGCTCCTATACTGAGCCCAAATATTAACCCAGGGGACGATTTGAACAATTTTGAATCAGATCCACCCCACAATGTTGCTTACCAAATATGAAAAGATTCTGCCTGCTGAATCTGGAGAAGAAGATTTTTTAAGAAATTTGCCTGAAATGCACTAAGTTCGAATTCGGGCTTCTATAGTAAGCCCAAATATGTATCCAGGGGGCCGATTTGAACAAACTTGAATCAGATCTACCCCGCAACATTGCATACCAAATATCAAAAGATTCTGCCTGCTGGATCTGGAGAAGAAGATTTTTGAAGAAATTTGCCTGAAATGCACTAAATTCGAATTCGAACTCCTATAGTGAGCCCAAATATGAATCTAGGGAGCCGATTTGAACAAACTTGAATCAGATCTACCCTACAATGTTGCATACCAAATATCAAAAGATTCTGCCTGCTGGATCTGGAGAAGAAGATTTTCAAAGAAATTTGCCTGAAATGCAGTAAGTTCAAATTTGGGCTCCTATACTGAACCCAAATATAAACCCAGGGGGCCGATTTGAACAAACTTGAATCAGATCCACCCCACAATGTTGCATACCAAATATCAAAAGATTCTGCCTGCTGGATCTGGAGAAGAAGATTTTTTAAGAAATTTGCCTGAAATGCACTAAGTTCGAAATCGGGCTCCTATACTGAGCCCAAATATGAACCCAGGGGGCCGATTTGAACAAACTTGAATCAGATCCACCCTACAATGTTGCATACCAAATATCAAAAGATTCTGCCTGCTGGATCTGGAGAAGAAGATTTTTTAATGTTTTTCCCATTGCCTACAGTGTTAAAAAGTGCTGACTCAGCACTTTTTCAAAGTCCCGAAACTGTACCCTATGATAAAACCGATGGCAATTTTTTTTTACCAATCCTTTCTGTTGGTCCTAAGGAAGCTGCACACCAAATAAAAATTCTCAGTGCCGTGCAGTTTTGGAGATATGGGCGTTTTAAATTTTTTCTATTTTTAGCTCCTGCGGTTCCCACGGGGCTGCGGGAAAATTTTTTTTTGCATAAATCAAGTACTCATGACCCAATAAGCCCTCACATAAAATTTGGTTCAAATCAGCCTCTCGGTTTGGAAAATAGAAATTTTGGGCGGGGCAAAAAATTTTGCCCCTCTCATAACAACGTCAAGTATAGCCCCACAAACTTCTCTTGAACAAATCTGAGTCTACACCTCAAAAGGAAGCTGCACACCAAATATCAAGTCTCTGCTACTGCTGGTTCATGAGAAGAAGATTTACAAAGATTTTGGTGCCCCTTGGGGGTGTGGCACCACCCAGGAGGAGGGGCAACTTCATTTGAACAAATCTGAATTGGCATTAGGTAATAAACATTTAGCCAACAATTGAATAAAATTGGGCTAGTGGTTTAGGAGGAGAAGTCGATAATGTAAAGTTAACGCCGGACGGACGACGACGGACGACGGACGCCGGACGACGGACGACGGACAGAAAGTGATTAGTTAAGCTCCCCTTGAGCTTCGCTCAGGTGAGCTAAAAATTCCATGACCGGGTCAGTTCGCACCTAAACAGAAAAGCTTTGTTTTTTGCATAATTTTTGCGCAAGTCACATCTAATTTTTACACGGAATCAATCCTTTTTAAATATGGTTACAAATTCCATGACTTTTCCAAAACTTTAACCCTTCCAGCTTATTTTCCAAAACTTTTCAAGGCCCTTGAATTTTTAAAAAAAAATTCCATGACTTTTCCAGGATTCCATGACCCATACGAACCCTGGCCTACTGCACAACTAAAAAAAATTGAGGAGGGCAATTTTTTGCACCCCTTGATTTTCTGGAATGCCAGACCTGTTTGGGACTGCCTTTAAAATCTATTATCATTTCGTCCCCTACTACTGCCTACTGGTAGGGAACACACTGGAAGACGGGGATGATTTGTCAATGTTGCATTGATTTACAATAATTCATGACCCATTCTGTGTTACATTTCGATATATTTTGAGTGTACAAGACAGTCACATAAGAATTGAATGCAACATTTTGAATACTGAGAAAGATGTGTGTGCCAATTTTTCCACTATGTAGCTGAATGTAGTACAATTTTTCAGTCAATGTTTTAATACCTTTAAGTGAATATAACCAGAATAGTATACAAGTTCTTGCATTGAAAATTTCAGGTGCAACTGCACTCCCAAGCAATCTGAGGAGGGCACCTGTTTTGCACTCCTTGATTTACTAGATTGCCAGGCCTGAGTTAACAGACAACGTTCATATATGACCTTTGAAACCTGGACTGAAGTCTTGTCTTCTCATTCTTAGAAATGACAAGGTATTTTCCTGCGGTTTCATTTGCACATGGTGTATTTGCCCTGCGTTACTAGGGGTCTTGTTGATTCCACTGACACAGCACAGAACAGAGAGCACAAACAGAACATTTCTGACTGGTAACATGAATTAACCAGAGAAAACACATCCTGTCACAGTTACCAAGTTCCATGACAGATTGCCCTGAAGTAAATATGCTCTGTCCCAACCACTATCTGCAAGACAGAGGTGGATCTTTGGGCCCTAGGAGACAACCAGTTCAATTTTGTTTGACCAAGCACATTGAGCTCTGTCAAACAAGATTGAATTGGTAGCTGCATTATGGGAAAAGTTAACAAAATTTTGTTATTTTGACATCACATAGTGCGTAGTGGGTTAAGCAATTGGGAATACCGGTACATATTTTTTCCCAAAGAACACAACATACCAAATGTGGGTCAGACTCACGCTCATAACCTTAGATGGGAACGTGTTGGCTCAGTGGTTATGGAATTGGACTTCGAACCGAAAAGGGCCATGGTTTGATCCCCACCAGGGGTAAGTGAGTGGTGTCCTAGAGCAAGGCACCTAATCCCGATTGCCCACAATGATGCTGTATACTTAATAAATATAGCATGGCTTTGAGTTGACTATGCCAAAATAATGGTCCTCGAGGAGAAGATAGTCCCGACGCGTAGCGGAGGGACTATTCTCTCCTCGAGGACCACTATTTTGGCATAGTCAACGAAAAGTCATGCTATATTTTTTATATTAGATGTGTGTGTGTGTGTGTGGGGGGGGGGGGGGGGGGGGGGGGGGGTTCTTCATCGGTCATATATGCAAGATAATATTCTTATTCACAGCCAAAGAGAAAAGAAAATGGTTCAGGGTTTAAACAGGTAAACTAAGTTAATTCTGCCACTCATAGTTCTGGGATAGAGAGGTAGAGAACCAAAACCCCAAGAAACACAATACCATTATTCCATTAACCCCCTCTCTGCCCCCAACACTACTACAAACACCACTTTGGATACACATATTTTTATTTCTCCAAACTAAATGTAATAATGTATATGGGACGAGATGTCTTGTAAAGTATTTACGCTTCAATGGAATTTTCTAAGCGAATTCGAATGTTACTATTTATAACCATGCACTATTACCGTGCACTATTCTTTTTTCAAAAATGATAGTAGGTCTGTGCGAGTTCGCTGGTGAATTATCGGAAAATAGGGTGTTTCTGTTCAACCAATCAGAATGTGGGAAAGTCATGTGACATCTAATATAAAGGCGTACTGCATGGCGATGGTGCACTTGTCTTCAACCAATGCTAACCGTGCTTGTGTGGAGTTAGTACGTTGGAAGTCTGACAGCTGCTTGCCATTGCTTGGTGTTTCTCTCAGGTTACTCTGGCTTCTTCCACATGTAAAACTATCCAACAGGAGGTGACCCTGGCTGTCAAAAGTGTTGTTAAACCCCAATAAATAAACATAACCTAAGATCACAAATCTATCAAACTGGGCAAAGAGGAAAAAAAATGAACAAAAATAAATTGCCAATAAATTGCCAAATAGACTTGCCAAATAGATTTTCAAAATTTAATATAGATATATATTTTGTACACAATTCAATACACAAAACAAGACATGTAACAGACACTCAACAAAACCATTTCAACACAAATATATTTTTCCGACACACAATGTCTGTAAATTGACAAACAGCACAGAGTTTCTTAAAACAATCTGATAAATGTCAAACTATATATAAGTATATATTTACTATAAATATACATGCAAAAGTGCTGTTTTGATTTGATAATAAAAGTTCATTACTACTTTCAGCAAGATAAGACATACTGAAGAAATCAACAGGTTCGTCAAGTCAAAAATGACTTTCTGTATATTTACAACTTGCCGTATTTACTCTATGTATTGGGACGCTCTATGATTTGGGACACACATTTTTTCCAGAAAACTATATTTTTTTTTATACTCCAAAGTTTGGGACATTCAGGAGATTTGTTTCCAGTTGGTCCGTCGCTAGTAGGTGATGACACTCATAAAAAAAATTCTTGAGTAACTAAAAGTTTTCATTTTTTGCTTCGAAAACATAGCTTATGATCCCTCATTGGAACGAGCGCAATGCGCTCGTTCCAATGAGGGATCATAAGCTATGTTTTCGAAGCAAAAAATGAAAATCTAAAAAAAAAATTGGAAGGCGATTTTCGTATATAGTAATGGAAAACGAATCACACACAACTTTATTCAGCATCAAATCAAGACCAGGCTGTGTTCTTTCCCCATTTTCAAACAATTGGGACACCTGTGAAAATAATTATTTTTAGCTGTCCCAATACATAGAGTAAATACGGTAATATCTTCAATGCACTTTGACAAAGTATTACAGTACACGCCCTGGGGAGTGGTCACTTTTCATGGGTGGACAATATTTCCACAGTCATAATAATAATAGATTCCAAACACCAATTATATGAGTAATCATGAAAAATTTAATTATTGAAGCACAGGATGCAAGCAGGTGCTTCATTAAAATTTTGCTGATAATTTTTAGCACCGGGTAAACGCAGGTGTGGCCATCACTGCCCACGCGTGGATTATGACCAGTCCACAGCGATTGTACTGTAACCTACAAAATGACCAGTCAACATTAGGTTATCACCCTTTATAATCAGCTATGGCAAACGAGACAGAGTTGATTAACCTAGCACTCTGAGAGTGCAACAGAATTTTCTCCAACCAATCTGTTTTTCTCTTGTTTAACCCTTTACCCAACGCAGACAATATCAAAATTTATCATTTGAAAAATCATTTTTAATTTTTCAAAAAATATCAACAAAACCATATCAAGTGAACCCCCCCCCCCCCCCCATTGGAACGAGCTCAATGAGCTCATTCCAAAAAGGGGTCACATGATATGGTTTTGTTGAAATATTTTGAAAAATAATATTTTTTCAGATGCTAAATTTGCAAATTACGCGGGCGGATGCAGCTGATTCGTTGGGTAAAGGGTTAACTGTGAATTTAACCAATTATACCTTGTTTCACAGAGCTCAATGAGCTCTGTCAAACAAGGTCTATTTGGTTGAATACCAAACTGCATTATGGGAAATATTTGCTGCTGAAAACTTTGCCATTTTGACATCAGAGTGCAGGGGGTTAAGTTTCCAGTTGCATTATGGGGAAAAAATTGCTGCTTAAAATTTTACATCAGAGTTGAGAGGTTTAAAGATCAACAGGGGTTTTGACACAT
The DNA here is from genome assembly GCA_031216915.1 of Pictodentalium vernedei. Taxonomy (NCBI): domain Eukaryota; kingdom Metazoa; phylum Mollusca; class Scaphopoda; order Dentaliida; family Dentaliidae; genus Pictodentalium; species Pictodentalium vernedei. The sequence continues at coordinate 71,928,294 of CM062292.1, read as the reverse complement.
TTTTACATACTCCTTGTTTCACAACTTCCTCCAACATTTTCGAATAAGGTCAACATTATACCAAAAAAACGTTTATCCAGCTTCAGTTTCCTTCTTCCTTAACTCTTGACCTGCCGAGTATTTTTAAAATATTTTTCCTCAGCTCTAGTCATGGCTGATGTAGGGTCCTGCAAATATTCGAGATTCGATTCGATATCGATACCACACGTATGCTTCGAGATCGATCCCGAATCAGTCTCAGGATTCGATTTTTTCGAATCTCTCGTACCAACTTCAATTTGTTACATTTCCAACAAAAATAGGATAAAACTTGTCATTAGAAAATTCATTCATGTAGGCTCAATTCCTATTTATTTGGGTAATTGACAATGTTTAATTGTTAGGTAAGGTGTGAATTTGGCCCAGAACATTATCCATAGTTTTTGTTTTTGAAGGCTTTACTTTTTACTATTCACGTTCTTAAGAACGTGAATAGTAACAAGTTAGGCCTTCAAAAGCTAAAACTATGGACAATAGGCCTAGCTGTTTCAGCGACGGTGCTACAGAGAATATTTAGTTATTGGTGTTCAAGGTGTTCACTCCGTCGCGTAAGGGTCATCACAGTGTTCCGTAACTTCCGTTTGATGCAATATGAAATAACTTGTCTTTTAAGATTCGATTCAGGATTCGATTCGATGTTGATATCAGAGACACGATTCGATTTGAGATTCGATTCGAAAAGAAATTTTTGATTCGCAGATCCCTAGGCTGATGTGTTACTTATGTTCCATATTGGGTAAAACGCAAACAACATTTTGTTTATATAAATTTGTAATAAAAAAATTATTACATCTAGCCCTCAACCAGCTAAAGGATTTAACCCTTTACCCAACACAGACGAAATCAAAATTTATTATTTTAAATATCATTTTTTGAAATTTTTCAAAAAATTTCAACAAAACCATATCATATGACTCCTTGTTGGAACGAGCTTGATTTTTTGCAACTGCTGAATTTGCATATTATGTGGGCGGATGCGGCCAATTCGTTGGGTAAAGGGTTATGGTCGCATTCTGTATCTACATGTTAATCTAATTTAGGTAGGAGGTGGGGCTCTGTTGGGTGAATTGATCTGTTGCCAAAAAATTACTCAAAATTAATGCTTCAAAACACTTTTTAGAGCAAAAAAAAATAAATAAAAAATCATCCATGAGACCCGAGTGAAATTTTATTACTCAATGCAAACTCCATGAAAATTGAGTAAACAAACATCCCACAACAGTGTCAAGTTCCTAACAGAATTGGACTGGTGGCCTGAGAGCTTGGAATCCTTCCTGTTAAAATACAAAAACTGTAAAGAGCTATTCTACTTCTTATCCCTGAAGATAAATACCAGTGTTTGAACTCAAGAACTATAAAAGTGGCTACTTGAGGAACACACCTTTGGGTGAAACAGTTGCTTACTCTGAAATGTTACAAAAATTATTTTGGATTAACCCCCTGCACACCGACGTCAAAATATCAAAATGAAAATGTTTCCCATAATGCAACTAGGAATTTAACCAATTCAATCTTGTTTGACAGAGCTCATTGAGGTCTGTCCAACAATATTGGATTGGTTAAATTTCTTGTAGTATGGGGAAAAATTTGTATTTTGACAGTGTACAGGGGAAAAATACTCTCATTCATTCAAACTGAGATTCTCAGTTCTCCAAGGCAAATTTTACTGTCAACTAAATTTATTCATTTATTTATTGGTGTTTAAGGTCACATTCTTATGCAAAATGGCTAATCGTGACCGTGACAGTTTTACGAGTGGAGGAATCCTGAGTACCTGGAGAGAACCACTGAGCATCAATGAGCAACTATCAGCTCCTCAACATTCTAACTCTGTTCAAGCTTCACTCAAGCAGGGTTACAGACATGTGCACCATCGACGTGCAGCACGCCTTAGTACACGGCATCATCATGACCCCATGTAGGAAATGGGATAAAGTGCCTTACCTAAGGACGCAATGTGTGTCGTCCCGGATGGGGATCGAACTCAGGACCTCAACATAGAAGTCCGACAGTCTACCACTGAGCCACCACACTACCTACTGTCAACTAAAAAAAAGGTATATAATGCGTTGCTGGGCAAGATACTTAATTCCAGTATACCAAGTTGGAGCAATGGAGGTATAGAGTGCTGATGTGTGCACATTGATCAAACACTTGCCTTTAACCAATGCTAACTCTGCTGGTGCTGGATTAGCATGTTGTTGTGTCTGATCAGGCCTTAAAATAAGCAGTCTGACATTTGCAGAATCAGGTCCCCAGAGGGTGAATTTGATGATGCTATCCCTTACAGTGGGTCAATTTATCCTTTGGGTACCTCTTTCTGTTTAGTTTTAGGACCCTGATTCAGATTAAGGTTCACAGAGGGTAAATTTAGTGATGCTACCCTGCTGTGCTGTGCAGGGTAGCATCACTAAATTCACCCTCTGGGGACCTCATTTTGCAGATGACTGTCTTATTTTCTGGCTTGAGTCTGACAGATACTCCTCACTGATAAGTGGTTCTCTACTTGACCACTCCATTGTCACACAGTCTTCTGAAGTTAAAATTCCCCAAAATTTCTCACACCAGGCCAAACCAGCACTGAGGGTACCCACCCAGGCATCACCAGACCAACAACGGTTTGGCCTGGAGACTCCAGAGAACACAATTGGCCAACAATGCTTTGCCCTAATGTTACAAATTTTAGAGGGATCTCAACCCAGATTAATTGAGTGGTTGACTGTTGGATGCCCATAAATGATCTTGATCCTTAAGTGCACGTACCAAAACTTGAAAGCTTCATATTCTGTGGATGAGCCTTATATTATATTCAAACTTACCAAAGCAAAGTTATTTTTTATGGATTTGCCTTGCTTGGAATTAATGAATGAAATGCATTAAAATTAAAACAAAACATTTTGTGTATCCTTTACAGGTCCAAAGAGACAAAATGAGACAAAGTGGGGAACTTGAGTTTCATTGAAGATATACATCAGATATTCCTCAGGAAGAGGGGAGTTCACTTTGAATCGGAAATTTGTGGCAATGTGTTTCAATAGCAACAATCAGCCACACAGGGAATTACATTGAATCAGAAAGCAATGTGATCTCTACCATTTTTTTTATTATTTTTGTCACTATTTTGCTCTTATTTCCTAACAAGTTTCAAAGGAATTGACCCATAAACATCTGAGAGAAAATTCTGGCATTTTAAGATGAAAAGAGGATAACGCTGAGAAAAAAAATCTGATCAAACCTATAATCGCAGGTGCACAGGTACCCATGTAGTGAACAGCCATATCAAGTTTCAAAGGAATTGACCCCAAAACATCCAAGAAAATCTCCAGACAAAATTCTAGGCAATTTAGGCAATCTAAGATGAAAAGGGGCATAACTCTGTCACAAAAAGTCCGATCAAAACTATAATCGCAGGTACACAGGATCCTGTGGTTGTAAAATCCATACTAAGTTTCAAAGGACGCGACCCATAAACATCTGAGAAAGTTTCCAGACAAACTTCTAGCCCTGCTTTTTCAAGTCGAAATGGGGCATAATTGTGGCAAAAATAATCTGACCGAAACTATAATCACAGGTGCACAGGTTCCCATGGTGGTGAACATTCATACCAAGTTTCGAGCAAATAGGTTTATAAATGTCTGAGAAAATCTCTTAACAAAATTATGTCTACGGATGGATGGACAGATGGATAGAAGGATGTATAATCACAGGTGCACAGGTTCCCATGGTGGTGAACATTCATACCAAGTTTCGAGCAGATAGGTTTATAAATATCTGAGAAAATCTCTGGACAAAATTAGGTCTACAGAAGGATGGAAAGATGGACAAGGTGATTCCCCCCTCGTTGCAATGGATATAATAAGGAGATAGGTTGTTTCACAGATTGAAATGAATGTGTCAAACAAAAAGGAATATAGTTTCTACATAAGTTATATTTATTAGATCAAGCCAGGCATGTTTTTAATTGCTTGACATCTGATTTATAAATTCAATTAATTGTTTCCTTGAAAATGCTAATCTATGTACTGTGCATATTACACTCTCCCATGTATTCCTAAATGGCTCACACAAGGTTCATACAATCCAGGAAAAAGAAATCAAGGACTTTTCAAGAACAAAAAAGCATTTATCAAGCAGCAGTTTTCTGATGGGATTGTCATTTCTCAAAAATCTCACCTGCATCTAAAATCTATTTCTTGCACAATTGTCCTGAGCACTAGATTCTGTTTGGTGGTTATTTATTTATTTATTTATTGGTGTTTAAGGTCACATATTTCTGCACAATGACTAATCATGACCATGACAGTTTTACGGGTGGAGGAAACCGGAGTACCCAGAGAGAACCACCGAGCAATGGCAAGCAACTGTCAGCTCCCCAACATAAAAACTCCACATAAGCAGGGTTAGCATTGGTTGAAGACAGGTGCACCATTGACGTGCAGTACGCCTTAGTACACAATGCAACCGTGCCCCCACATGGGCAATGGGGGTGAAGTGTCTTGCCCAAGGACACAACGCGGTTGCCGCAGGTGGGATTCGAACCAAGGACCTCTCGGCTTGCAGCGTGCACCTCTACCTACTGAACCACCACGCCCCCTGTTTGGTGGTTACAATTTATTCAATATTTATTTTATTATAAATCATTGGAGAGTGCCTGCAGGCACTCTCCAATGATTTATAATAAAGTAAATTGATGTAAAGAGAGTGTCATATGCCACTGACTGTGCACTGAGTCTGCACAAAGAATATAAGGACTTGTTTAAAATACTCTCACTTTTCAGTTAAATTAATGGTGATGTTCAGCACTCCACCAGTTATTTCCGATATGCATGTTTTCTTTCCTCACCCTTATAAAAAAAATTAAAACCAAACAAAATTGAAAATTTGGCAAAAGGTTGGACTCAAATAAACAAGCTGCAAAGATAGATTAAAAATCCAAGGACATTCAAGGAGTCTGACAGATTTTCAAGTACTTTTCAGGGGCATTTTCTGAATATTCCAAATCCAAGGAGTTTGGCTATAATTCAAGGACTTTTCAAGGCTGTGCGAACCCTGTCACAGAATAGGGCCTAATGCGTGGCATCTTGAAGATAGCCGATGTGGGGGTGGGAGGTGTGGGCCAATTTGAGAGGGGGACGGGGGGTGGCAATAAGATAATCTGAATACATCATCAAGGCATGCCTTTGTTGAAGACATGCCTTGATGAAATTGTTGGAATATTACACAATAAGGATTATAGTTCATCATCAACATTGCTCGGAAACTTTAAATTTGCATTTAACAGTAGTAAAGACATGTGATACTGGAATTAGCATGGTTGGTGGCATGAATGCAGATGTAATTTATGTTAAGGCCTCACAAAGAATATCTTTTGTTTCTCGGGCCATTTTTTGTAAAATTGCATGCGGCGGGCGTTTTTTTATTTTATTTTTTATTTTTATAATTATTTCTTTGCCATTGAAAAGTTCATGTTCTTGGTTTGTTTTATGTTTTAGGCCTTATAATCTACAGAATAGCATAGGTGGTGGAATATTACGTCCCTTGAATGCAACAAGGCTTTGCAGTGCTAAAGCATTGCAAAGCCTTGTTGCACACAAGGGACAATTTTATTGACTTGGTTAAAATATAAGATCTAAACCATTTAATTTTTATATTTTTTAAATTTGCACTGGTTATAAAGAGAGCATGCGGCAGCCAAAAGGACCACGCGGGAAGGCCTGAGAAACACATTTTTAATGTTTTTATGCCTAATGTGGTGGACGTTACATTCAGTCTTTTATTTCAGCATTATTTATGTACAAGTTCCATCTAAACTCTACGTTTTCTGAGATGACAATGATACCATGCTATATCCCTGTGAAAACGATTTGAAAGTAAATGTGAAAATGATTCGAAAGGAAACTTATCGAGCAACTGATTTCGCATCGAATACTAAATTAACCCTTTAACAACATAACGGCCAAAACTGGCCTGCTATTCTCAAAAATCGCCAACTAATTTTCATAATTTTTTTGTCCCAAAAACATAGGTTATGACCCCTCGTTGGAACGAGCTCATTGAGCTCGTTCCAATGAGGGGTTATACCCTATGTTTTTGAGACAAAAAATGGAAAAAAATTAGTTATTCAAGAATTATGTTTGCATGTGTTGTCTGCTTTTCATGTTAGGTAAAGGGTTACGATTCAAAATCAAATCAAATCTCAAAGCTCGGCAGGATCCTATCATAGAAACACATAAGCTTGGCTTCAGCAATTATAAAACAATAACTTGGGTTACATTTTGCTGGTGGCACAGTGGCATTGCGGTAAACGGTTCTCGTCAGATCACCGAAGTTAAGCAACGTCGAGCCCGGTTAATCCTCGGATGGGTGACTGTCTGAGTGATCGATTTGGACTCCCGCATTGTGTCCTTGGGCAAGGCACTTGACCCCGATTGTCCTCATGAGGGCACGGTGACGCTGTGTACTAAGGCGTACTGCACGTCGATGGTACGCATGTCTTCAACCAATCTAACCCTGCCTGTGCTGCAGTGCGGAGTTACGATGTTGGGGAGCTGACAGCTGCTCGTCGTTGCTCGGTAGTTCTCTCCGGGTACTCTGGCTTCCTCCACCCATAAAACTGTCACGGTCATGATTAGCCATTGTGCATAAGTATGTGACCTTAAACACCAATAAATAAATAAATACATTTTGCCGACATGCTCCATATAAGTGGGGCCATTATGGGCACCAACCTACTGATCAATAACCATGCTGACTATAGTATAAGTTGGGGACGTTTCGTTGGATACAGTGCCACATAAAGCAAAGTGAGAACAATATTAGGCGAGAGTAAGCCTCACGTGACACCATATCCGCCAACCAAATGTTTGGGTTTTCATTAAACTTTCCTATGACATTCATTTGTTTACAAAAACAGACGAGTAGTGATGCAATACAAGAGAAGAACTTTAACATCTTATTGATTGCCAAGTAAATTATTAATTGATTACCTCTGATATTTCTTACTACAGTACGTGGAGAGTGGATTGTAACTAAATCACCCGCGGAGTGGAGTTATCACCCAAACTGTAACTTCCAAATTTTGTACATATCGACAAAAAACACAAGAAAAGTTTCAGCCAATGGACCTCCGGGTTTAACCCGGAGGTCCATTGGCTGAAACTTTGCTTGTGCTGGTTATGCTTTGCAACAAATTTGCAATTATTGCTTGGGTGGAATCTCCACTCTGCGAGTGATTTAGTGATAATCCACTCTCCACGTACTGTATATTTAAATTAATAATTTATCACCTCTGATATTTCTTCCTGTACTTACAATGCTGCCTGCTTTCCGACGCTTTGGACTGGAAACCAACTTTCTAAAGTGCCAATTAGCCCGATTTTTAAGATGAGTTAAGAGTAACAGATAAAACAGTTATAAATGAATTAAAAGTGACAGAAAACAGTTATAAATACAGATTATTACCACCAATTGGGTTTTCGAGATGGTGTATTGAAGTCTCGACCTTTCCTCTGGGTCATGTATCAACTCATCCTGATGGACATGTTGATATATATCAAGACCTGGTCTCTGGGAATATATCAACAAGTTCGTCAGGAGACAATGTCGAGTCTTCAATACACCATCTTGGATACCTGCTTGGTGGTAATAACCAATTTATCTTACAATATTCTCCCCTTTCTTGACTTGTTCGCATATATTTTGACAAATGTCTATTAGTTGATTTTTTATGAATGAAAATCATAACATCATGGTATTGCATTCTTTCGCTATGTATGACGTAATCAAGCCTGAAAATAAGCAGACAGTCATCTATAGAATGAGGTCCTCAGAGGGTGAATTTGGTGATGCTACCCTGCAGAGCAGGGTAGCATTACTAAATTTACCCTCTGTGCACCTCAATCTGAATCAAGGTCTCAAACCTAAACAGAAAGAGGTACCCAGAGGATAAATTGGGGAATTCAAGCCCACTGTACGGGACAGCATCAGCAAATTCACCCTCTGGGGACCTCATTCTTCAAATGATAGATTGCTTATTTTTAGGCTTGGGTCACGTAATCCCCATTCATTATTCTACTTGTTCTATAGGTGCTGAAGTTTATAGCAGTGTTTCAACTATGTGTTTCTTTGTTTTATTTTTCAGGTTTAATACATGTTAGGCATATGTAAAAATATCAACATGCCAAAAAACGATCTAATCTTAATTTATTTTGTTGACTCGGTTATTTATTTATCATTTAATTACTGTTATCGGGGGGAGGGGGTGTGTGGCATCGTAGTAACCGGTTCTCGCAAGATCACCGAAGTTAAGCAACGTTGAGCGCAGTTAGTAGTTGGATGGCATGGGTGACCATTTCAGCGACTGATTTGTGCTCCCGCGTTGTGTCCTTGGGCAAGGCAGTTAACCCCGATTGCCTTCATGGAGGCATGATGATGCTGTGTACTAAGGCATACTGCACGTCGATGGTGCACATGTCTTCGATCGATTCAGACTCCTGCATTGTGTCCTTGGGCAAGGCACTTAACCCGATTGTCCTCATGAGGGCACGGTGACGCCGTGCACTAAGGCGTACTGCATGTCGATGGTACGCATGTCTTCAACCAATCTAACCCTGCCTGTGCCATGGTGCAGAGTTACGATGCTGCGGAGCAGACAGCTGCTCGTCGTTGCTCGGTGGTTCTCTCCGGGTACTCCGGCTTCCTCCACCCATAAAACTGTCACCGACATGATATGACCCTGGCTGTTAATGTGTCATTAAACCCTAATAAATAAATTACCGTTATCGAAAATGGTGGCCTTGACATGTGTAATCAGTTCTCAATGAGTGCAGATAAAAACATTCTCTTTTGGAATTGAATGATCGAACAGGTGGTTGCTACCCTCAATACAGATTTGTATTGTGTCTAGATGTTTTCACTTGTATTTAGGGAAATACATTCTTGTTGAAAGATAAATATATATATATAATATAATGATTTGAAAGTGTTTGTACAAATGTTAACATACAACATAGAAACAAAATGTACAAATAAGATAACATTAAAGTGAGGACAAATTAATTTTAAAAAGTGTGAGCCAACAGATGAAGATCTCGAGGAAAGATGGTTGCTAGAGCAATGATCTGTAAATAATCTAAAACAATGGAAACATTAATCAAAAGCAGCCATAACTTGATATTTTGAACAATTCAATCAAATATGGCATCAAGAAATCATTAATAAGATGAAAACCTCTATTTAATGGAGAATACTTCACTATACTTTGAAAGTCTACCTCCTGTGGCTTTGCAGTTGTTTCTAGTCAAGTCTTGGCTGCCCTCATAGGCAGCCAATACTTGTCGAGAAACAACTAACAAGGTATTTAGAAAACAAGTTTTGAGTATACCCAAACAAAGCATGTTGGGGCATCTGTTCCTTTGCAATAAAAAGTTATCAAAGGGTTAATCCTTTCCTCCAATGCACACACAATAAAAATTTGTCATTTCACTTATTTTTTTTTCAACTTCAACAAAACCATATTATGTGATATCCCTCAATGGAATAAGCTTCACAAGGTCTTTCCAATGAGGGATCACATAATATGGTTTTGTTGAATTTTTTGGAAATATATATTTTTGCAAATGCCCAATTTGTATTTTACAGGGCAGATGCATCCAGTTTTTTTTAGGTAAATCCATGGGAATTGGGAATAAGGACCCACTGAGGTAGCCCAAAATATGTTGTCTTTCCAGGAACCTTAAAAGATCAGGGGTGCCTGACACTGTACCACAGATCTATTAAGGTGCCAAGAAATGAGGTATTTACAACTCACCTGGCAAGACACCCTATATTAAACCCTGGAAAAACATATTTACTGACAGTTTAGGCCCCACAAAGTAGATCTTCTGTTTCTCAGGCAATTTTTTATAAAATTGCATGTGGGCGGGCATTTTTTTATTTTATTTTTTAGTAATTATTTCTTTGCCTCAAAAGCTCATGTTCTTGGTTTGTTTTTGGTTTTAGCTTCGAAATCTACAGAATAGCATGGGTGGTGGTGTATTTCGTCCCTTGAGTGCAAGAAGGCTTTGCAATGCTAAAGCATTGCAATGCCTTGTTGCACTCAATGGACAAATTTATCAATTTTATTAACTTTGGTAAAATATCACACTAAAACGATTTAATTTTAATTTTTTTAAGTTTGCATTGGTTATAAAAAGAGAGAATGCAGCAGCCAAAAGGACAATGCAGGGGGGCCTGAGAAGCAGATTTTCAACTTTTTTAGGCCTCAGTGCCAACATGTTTGCATGTAATATGTTCAGGATTAGGACTGACCTGATTGGAGTGGTTTACTAGTTCGAGGTAGGTCAAGGAAAATTAGCCAATTCGACTGGGTAATATACTGCCTATTTTTTACACTGGGAATGGGACAGAAATTTGGACTCAAGAGACGAATTATGCATTCTCACTTTAACCCTTTACCCAACAAATCGCCAGTATCTGTCTGCGTAATATGCAAATTCAGCATCTGAAAAAATATTATTTTTCGAAAAATTTCAACAAAACCATATCATGTGACCCCTTTTTGGAACGAGCTCGTTCCAAAGAGGGGTCACATGATATGGTTTTGTCGAAATTTTTTGAAAAAATTGAAAAAATGATATTTCAAATAATAAATTTTGAAATCGTCTGCGTAAAGGGTTAAGGGAAACAAAGGTGTTGGGAATAAGATTATTACAGAAAAGAAAAGCAGAATGCAAGCACTATTACTCTTTTCAGGTGTTGAGGATGAACCTTACCGCATCAGCATCAGTGGCCATATCATAACCTCAACACAGGCATACAATCTAGTTTAGTCAATCATTTACACCTATATAGTGCCTACTGTAGAAGACTCTACGCCCTGACAGTTGTTACGTTTACTACAGTAGACAAAAACTACACAACTTTCTAGGGTTTCCATCATCTCTGTTCACACAACTCACTGTTTCTGTTCACATAACTCACTGTTCACTGTGTCAAGTGTGTGTGTGGCAATTTTTGATTTTCAACCACCACTTTGGCCAAAAAGCCTCTTTTAGCCACCACTAATGTTACTGCTCAGTGGTGCTTTCTGGGTACTCCAGCTTCCGTAACCCATAAAACTGTCCAATAAAATTTGACCCTGGCTGTTGGAAGTGTTGGTAATTTATTTATTGATGTTTAAGGTCACATATTTATGCACAATGGATAATCATGACCATGACAGTTTTACGGGTGGAGGAAGCCGGAGTACCCAGAGAGAACCACCGAGCAACGACGAGCAGCTGCCAGCTCCCCAACATCGTAACTCACGTTAGATTGGTTGGAGACATGTGCACCATCGACGTGCAGCACGACTTAGTACACGGCGTCATCGTGCCACCACGCGGGCAATGGAGATGAAGTGTCTTGCCCAAGGACACAACGCGGTTGCCGCAGGTGGGATTCGAACCGAGGACCTCTCGGTTTGCAGCCTGCACCTCTACCTACTGAGCCACCGCGCTCCCGGAAGTGTTGGTAAATAAACCCCAATGAATACAAATAAAAATCTGATGCATGATTTATTTGGCACATCATGATGTTTCTGATGAGATGATTAAAAAGAATGGATTTCCTGGGGTTCCAACATGGCTTTCAAGGATGTACTGAGGCAAAAATGAGGTATCTCTTCTTCAAGAACTGAAGATAGTTACAGGTACGAGTATGTTTTGGGGTTTTGTGTTCCATACTGCCAATTATAACATTGAAAAAACTGCAGATATTCACATGTACGAGTATGTTTTGGGGTTTTATGTTCCATACTGCCAAATTTTATATTGTATCACAAAGGTATCAACAGTGTAATACACAACTGATGCAGTAGAAGTTCCAGGGATGTGAGCAGTCACATGCAAAAAAAGAGGAAATTGTAATTATTTAACCCTTTATCCAACGAATCGCCCACATCAGCCTACGTAATATGCAAATTCAGCAGCTGAAAAAAAAAAAAAATTTCGAAAAATTTCAACAAAACCATATCATGTGACCCCTCTTTAGAACGAGCTCGTTCCAAAGAGGGATCACATGATATGGTTTTCTTGAAATTTTTTGAAATTTTTTTTGAAATATTTACTGTTAATGAAATGATATTTAAAATACTAAATTTTGATATCGTCTGCGTTGGGTAAAGGGTTAACCCTTTACCCAACGCAGACGATATCAAAATTTATTATTTCAAATATCGTTTTTTCAATTTTTTCAAAAAAAAATTTCAACAAAACCATACATGTGACCCCTCGTTGGAACGAGCTCGACGAGCTCGTTCCAACGGGGGGTCACATGATATGGTTTTGTTGAAATTTTTTGAAAAAAAATATTTTTTCAACTGCTGAATTTGCATATTACGCGGGCGGATGCGGGCGATTCGTTGGGTAAAGGGTTAAAGTGACCCAAAGGGTTGATGGTCATTCACATGTAATTTACTGCTGTAGCAAAGACTCTTAGAGGATAAATTTCATATGAATATACAAGTCTAGTATTTGTATGGTACCAAAAAATGCCTTCATAATGGCATGGCTCTCAGAACTGAATAAATTTCAGAAATTTCCCAACAGAAAATATTCGTGTGTATTATTTTGAGATCATACAAAATCACTTATTCATTTAGTTCTAGTACTTTTAGGTAAAATTCTCCTCCAATAGCATTATACCCAATAAGCTCTGTCGAAGAAGATGCAATTAGCTAAATCCTCAATTTTAATGTGGAAAACTGTATGTTAATCATTAAAAAAAAATGCTTTCAAACCACACAAAAAAGAAGAAATCCTCTGAAAAGAGGAAAACTCACAGGCCAGTAGAACCCATCTAATTAAATAGCGAATTTGCCAGTGAAATATATTCAAAAGAGAAGATCAACATTCCCCATTTTGGGTCACGTGAGGGTGTATATGTCGTCTTTGTTTTCAAAAATCACATCACACGTGGACTACTTAACCCTTTACCTAACATGAAAAGCAGACGACACTTGCAAAAATAATTCTTGAATAACTAATTTTTTTCATTTTTTGTCTCAAAAACGTAGGTTATGACCCCTCGTTGGAACGAGCTCGACGAGCTCGTTCCAACGAGGGGTCATAACCTATGTTTTTGAGACAAAAAATGAAAAAAATAATGAAAATTAATAGGCGATTTTTGAGAATAGCGCTGGCCGGTTTTGGCCGTTACGTTAGGTAAAGGGTTAACAGGCACAATCCTGGTCAGAAAATGGCGTACATGAACTGAACTCAACATAAAATAAATAGACATTGGTATATTGCATGCTTGATCATTAGTGTTACAGAAAGAATCAACTGCAATATTATTAATATGATAAATCTGAGTTGAAACAAAACTTTAGGTTAGGCACACACTGAAATGTGAATGTGTACAGTCTGAAACGAGTTGCGTATCTTCAATGCTTGGCAAAGCGAAACTGAGCTACCATTATGCAAGTTCAACATTTGAAATCCACTGAAATATAATATTGTCAATATCCGTGCCATAGGAGTCTGCATAGTTGAGGTGAATTATATGCTAGCCTGTGAATTATCACATATCATCTAAAAGATATTTCTCGATATCCATTGATTCGTTGGATATTGGAGAATATCCCTCCTTCCTAAATGACATCATTCTACCATCTCCTTGAAGGAGATCAGCTGATCTTTGTTACGGTTTTGAAACATACGCATTTGGGGCTGAATTGGGCTGAATATTGTGCAATAAAATGTCCAATCGCATATAATAAAAAAAGAAAAACTCTATTTTAGTGAGTATCGGGAATTATCTCATGAGTGTGGACCTGAAAATTTTATTTTTTACAAGCGCTTGTGAAAAATAATATTTTCAGGTCCACACAATGAATTTTTTCAGTAGCTTCCTAAATGATGTTATGCTTTGGCACGTGATGTCACCTTGAATGTCACACTGAAGGAACGATCAGCAGCTTTTTGTTATTGTCTTGAAACTGCTTGCAGTTGAATTGGGCTGAATGTTGTGCAGTAAAATGTCACGTAGCATATAATAAAAAAAAAATCTATGCTGTTTCAGTGAATATTGGGAATTATCTCATTCGTGTGGACCTAAAAGTATTATTTTTCACCTGCGCAAGCACTCGTGAAAAATAAAACTTTCAGGTTCACACTCATGAGATAATACCCGATATTCACTAAAACAGTGTAGATATCCTCAAAATACATAAGGAAATGAGTGACATATGAAACAACTGACGTTAACTGTCATCACTGGGTTCCTACTTCACACCTCATGTGTTTATAGTTTTCGAAACAAATGTGACGCGTGTCCACCCTCACGTGACCAAACATGGGGAATGCTGATAAAGTCTACTACAAATGGAACATAAGTGTTCAATTTACAAGAATTTGATCATTTTCCTGCTTTCTAATGATAAACAAAGCATTTATTGTATTATAACTTGTTTGACATAGCTCATGGAGCTCTGTCAAACAAGATATAATAGATTAAATGCCTGTTTTTGATGTTCTAAGGCCACATTGCAATTGGGCAATAAAGAAATTCAATGGTTGTCAGAGTTAATTTTCGATGGGTGACAAGACTTTTTATTCAATTAGGATTTACTCAAAAACCTCAATACAATTAAGAAGTCAAATTTGTACTAAAGGTATAGAAAATGGTTTGATGTTTGGATGACTCTGGGTTCGTACATTCAACTTGGTTGAAATTCTAGTAGTTTTCTAGTATATTTCCAGTATCCATTGAGCATTTTCCAGTACCACATTCAAAGTTCTTGATTATACAACTACTTAAACTAGTGATAACAAAGTCATATATGGTGGAGCCCACTTAATTGGAAATCTCTTAACTGAATAACCTTCAGTGACTGACTCGTGCTCCCACATTGTGTCCTTGGGCAAGGCACTTAACCCTGATTGTCTACATGGGGGCACGATCACGCTGTGTACTAAGGCGTACTGCACGTCGATGGTGCGCATGTCTTCAACCAATCTAACCCTGCCTGTGCCGTGGTGCAGAGTTCAGAATTACGATGTTGGAGAGCTGACAGCTGCTCGTCGTTGCTTGGTGGGTTCTCTCCGGGTACTCCGGCTTCCTGCACCCGTAAAACTGTCACTGACATGATATGACCCTGGCTGTTAATGTGTCGTTAAACCCTAATAAAAAAAAAACAAAAAAAACAAACTGAATAACCCTGTTAATTGAATGTAATTTCCCAACACAAAACCCATTTGCCATATCTCCAGTACAAATTTGACCTGTTAATTGAATATAGGTTATAGAATAAACTCCTGTTAATTGAATAAAAAATCTTGTAACTTGTCGAGAAATTACCGCGACTCTCCCCAGTTTTCCTTTGTTTATAGACCTATTTGGCCTCAGGACATCCAATACAGACATTTAATTTATTATATCTTGTTTGACAGAGCTCATTTGACATGCTTATTTTCTGGCTTGATAATGACCACAACATGGATATGAAGTCAAGTGTAGCCGACTGTTTATATCCATGTTGCCCATTTTAGAGGGCTTCCACCTCAGGCATTGGTTACCAGGTCCTATTTTACGAGTAAAACAGAGCATCACTTCCCAGGGTTTCCACGAGGAAGGAGTTTACTCTAAAATCTATATTCAATTAACGGGTAGACTGCTGGAAAACCATATTTGTGTTTTAATCTGAAGTATCAGTACCACAACTTAAAGGCATCATATTCAGTGTATGTTCTACGTATCGCCTTCGAAGTGAAATTATTTAGTCTGTTAGGATTTGCCTTGTTTCAATTTGCCTATAGGCACTCTCCCATAAATTGTAACAAGGCAAAGATATGTGAACAAATTCTGATGACCAAAAATAATTCGGCACTCCACCAGTTAACTGGAAGAGTGCTGGAAGCCCATATTTGGGCTTTATTCTGAAGTGCAGGTACCACTGCTTGAAGGCTCATATTCAGTGCAATGCTTTGTATTATCATTGAAGTTATATTATTTAGTCTGTAAGGGTCTGCCTTGTTACAATTCAAGGGAGAGTGCCCATAGGCCCTATCCCATAAATTGTAACAAGGCAAAGACATTTGCGCAAAATTTGATGGTCAAAAATAATTTAGCACTCTACCAGTTAAGAAATCAAATTTATACGGAAGATATGGGAAACTGTTTTGTTTTTGAAAGTTATATTTATTTAACAGGGTTATTCAATCTATTTATTTATTTATCAGGGTTTAACGACACATTATCATCTAATGTCAGTGACAGTTTTACGTGGAAGCTGGAGTACCTGGAGAGAAACACAGTGCAGCTGCCAGCTCCCAAATATCGTAACTCCGCACTGCGGTACAGGCAGGGTTAGATTGGTTGAAGACATGCATACCACGACATGCAGTATGCGTTAGTACACAGCGTCATCGTGCCCTTATCATCGCCTGGGTGCTAGAATGTTCTATGTCCCGTAGGGGACATAGAACATTCTAGCACTCAGGCGACGTTATATGGACAATCGGGGTGAAGTACCTTGCCCAAGGACACAATGTAGGAGTCCAAATTGATCGCTCCGACGGTCACCCATCCAAAGACTAACCTTGCTTGACATTGCTTAACTTCGGTGATCTGACGAGAACCAGTTGCCACAATGCCACCGCACCCCCGGGTTATTCAATCAGGAGATTCCAATTAAGTGGGCTTCTATGTATTGTATTCTTACTTCTTGATCAGGTTCTATGGATAATAATTATGAAGAAATAAATTCAATAAGTAAAACAAATTACTGATTTCATAAACACAGCTGAATGAATATGGTAATTAATTGTGACAAGGTGATTTTCTTTATCCTACTACTTCTACTCAACAATTTGAGGTTTATATTTCTTGGAAGATATTTTTTGTTCTTTAGCCACATTACATAAATAAGACACACACTGATTACAATACTGCAATACAAAAGCTTTCTTGCATTCCCTGAGACTAAAATATGCCATCCAATCAATAACGCAAATACTCAATAACACTTTTTGACCAGCATCAGCACTAAGAAAGCTCATATTTACAAAAAAACAAAAAATTATATAGGGTTCTTGTGACTGTTTCGTAATTCAATCAAAAATTTTCTCAAGATAAATATTAATATATTTCTTTGACACATGAACAAATTCATGAATATAGCTATGCAGATTAACTCTTTGCATGCTGCTGGCAGATAGTCCTGCCCAGCATAGGGTTTCTCTTGTCACTGAAATTAGAAAAGGTTGGGCACATTTAATTGTAATTGCCTGATGTAAATTGAATGGATTTTTTCACCAGTGATTTCTTGTGATATTAAGATTAATTTTTCATCAAATCTACTCCTGATTGCTTTACAGCAGCTATGACAAGATTTTATGAAAATATGTATAAAAATACTCAACAGGTTAACTAAGAGCTAATCCTATACAGCTTGCAACACAAGTGTAAAGACTCGAGTTTAGGCCTAAAAAAAATAAAAATCTGTTTCTCAGGCTCTTTCGATTGGTCCTTTTGGCTGCTGCATGCTCTCTTTTTATTATCAATGTAAACTTTAAAAAATAAAAATTAAATGGTTTATGTCTGATATTTTACCCAAGTTAAAAAAATTGATAAATTTGTCCCTTGAGAGTAAGAAGGCTTTGCAATGCTTTAGCATTGCAAAGCCTTCTTTCTCTCAAGGGACGAAATACAACACCACCCATGCTATTCTGTAGATTATGAGGCCTAAAACATAAACCAAGAGCATGAACTTTTGATGACAAAGAAATAATTCCAGAAATAAAAAATAAAATAAAAAACATTAGCCCGCATGCAATTTTACAAATAATGGCCAAAGAAACAGAAGATTTACTTTGTCGGCCTAAATAGAATGGTGCAAGCTCTAAAGCATTCTTGCACTCAAGGCACAAATTTATCAATTTCATTAACTTGGGTAAAATATCAGACATAAACCATTTAATTTTAATTTTTTAAAGTTTTGCATTGGTTATAAAAAGCGAACATGCGGCAGCCAAAAGGACCATGCAGGAGGGCCTGAGAAACAGATTTTTAACTTTTTTAGGCCTCATCCCTTTACCTAGAACAAATAGGAGATAATTTTAGCACTTGGAGGATTGATAAAATTAATAATTTTCCGGACGTGGACATAACTTTCCATTATTTCCAAAAGTCACAAAAGCATTGTGATAATTGAAGTAGAAAAACCCTCATCAGCTCTCAGATCATTACACTGCTAAGTAAATTTTATATGATAATTTATCCCAACATGCTGAAGACAATCTTTCTGGCAAAGGTCACATGGATATGGTTTATTATGTTATTTAACTCTTAACCTGGTGCTGTCGGTTTTTCCAACCCAGAACAAAAAGAAGCTCTTAGCAAGCATTTTATTTATTTATTTTATTTATTCATACCGCAACATAGATATCAAGTCAAGTCCAGCCAACTGTTTATACCTATGTTGTCTATTTTTGAGGACTCCCCCCCCCCCCCCCCCCCCCCCCCCCCCGGCATTTGTTAGAAGCTCCTACTGTACCAGTAAAACAGAGCATGTTTATTATAGTAAACAAGCAGTGCTTCACTTCCCGGGGCTCCCATGGGAATCTTATCAAGTAAAGTTATGTTACTGGCCCTTGTTAATAACATGTGCTAGTAAATATGAGAAGGACTCATAAAAATAATTTCTTTTTGCCAGACTTTTTTGAATTTTTCATCAAATCAAGTCATGGCTGCTGTGCAGCAGCCATGACTTGACTTCATTAAAAATTCAAGAAAATACCTAGTATGTTAGAAGTTAAATCTTTGTTTTCGTTTGTTTATTGGGGATAACCCTTTACCCAACGCAGACGATATCAAAATTTATTATTTTAAATATCACTTTTTTAAACTTTTCAAAAAATTTCAACAAAACCATATCATGTGACCCCTCATTGGAATGAGCTCAATGAGCTCGTTCCAATGAGGGGTCACATGATATGGGTTTGTTGAAATAGTTTTAAAAATTTAATTTTTTCAACTGCTCAATTTGCATATTACGTGGGCGAATGCGGGCGATTCATTAGGTAAAGGGTTAACAACATTTTCAACAGCCAACAGTGTTGGACAGTTTTATGAGTGGAGGATGCTAAAGTACCATGGAGAACCATCAAGCAGTGGCAAGCAACTGCCAAGACTCAATTGCTAAAGAACACAATGCAATTACCACGGGTCAGAATCAAACTGTGGACCTTTCATCCTGAAGTTCAATACTCTATCTACTGAGCCAGCGTGCACCCAACTTTTGTTCATAAAGAGTATTTATTTATTTATTGGTGTTTAAGGTCACATATTTCTGCACAATGGCTAATCATGACCACAACAGTTTTACGGGTGGAGGAAGCCGGAGTACCCGGAGAGAACCACCGAGCAATGGCGAGCAACTGTCAGCTCCCCAACATACTAACTCCACACAAGCAGGGTAAGCATTGTTGAAGACAGGTGCACCATCGACGTACAGTACACCTTAGTACACGGTGTCACCGAGCCCCCACGTGGGCAATGGGGGTGAACTGTGTTGTGCCCAAGGACACAAGGCGGCTGCCGCAGGTGGGATTCGAACCGATGACCTCTCGGCGTTCATAAAGAGCACCCAGTAAATAGGAGGAGAGCTCTTGACTGCTAGAGTGCTGGGAGCCCACATTTGGGCTTCTCTCTGAAGTGTAGGTGCCATAACTCAAAGGCCTCATGTTCAGTGGAGATGCTTCCTATTATCTTTGAAGTGAAATTATCTAGTCTGTATGGATTTGCCTTGTTATAATTTATGGGAGAGTGCCAGTAGGCACTCTCCCATAAATTGTAACATGGTAAATATATGTGAACAAATTCTGGTGACCAAAACTAATTTAGCACTCTACCAGTTAAAAATACTTTCTCTATGACAGACACTTTTGAATTTTTTATCAAATCAAGTCATGGCTGCTGAAAAGCAGCCATGACTTGATTTTATGAGAAAATAAGAAAATAATTAGCATGTTACGAGCTATCGCTTTCTGGTATTGTGATCTTACCAGGCTGAGAGATTAATTTATTCACCCTCCCTATTGATTTGATGCTGTAATGTCAGCTCATTCACCAGGGCATAAATTTCATTCCTTTATTTATTTATTTATTGATGTTTAAAGTCACTTTCAGCATCTTTGGCTAACATATGACAGCAACATAGGGATGAAGTCAAGTTTAATCAATCTTTAATATCTGTGCTGTCAACTGAAGAGAACTTCCAACCCATGTGTTGGTTCTGGGTCATATTTACCGCATCAAAGTAGAACCAAGTTAAATATACTAAACAAACATTGCTCTTCCTCCCAGGGTTCTCAAGGGGATAAATTCCATTCAGCCTTACAAGAATCCAAACAAGAATCCTGCTACACATCACTTTGGGATGTTCTACAATTTGCGATAATCTGTATGAGAATCAGATTCTCTCTGAATTTTAAGCCCTGTTCACTACTAAAAAAAATTCAGGCCTAAAGGCTGAACAAAAAACAAACCCATATATCTTGTTTCCTTGTATATTTAAACTTAGAATTAGAAATTATGTGGCTATTATTTCATCATCTTTTATGTCAGAAAATAATATTCATGCATCCAATTCCAGAATAACATTTCAGGGGTTCTTACTCTTTCCGGGAAAAAAAGGTTCCATACTTTTTTCAGACCTGTCATCCCATTTTCCATACCCATTTCAGTACCTAAATTAATTTTTAAAAATCTGACTGTGGGAAGATTTTTATAAAAAATAAAAAACAGTAACATGAGTTAACATTTTTTTATAAACCATCACACAGTCTGGGATCTAAAAAAACAAATTCAACTAGTTGTACCTTTTAGCAGATCAAATCACGCTCATGATCGTGTGTTCTCCATCGTGGGTCCCAGATTGTGGAATTCCCTGCCAATTAGTGTCAGAATTTCAGAAACTCTCGATGTTTTCAAAAGAAATCTTAAAACTTTCCTATTCACTGAAGCATTCTCCTGAACTTCTGTAAGAGGCAACCAAAACAGATGTGACTCTTTATTTCAGAAAAGTGTATTTATTTCTGTCAAGCGTTTTAGAGCACTATTTGTGGTTTTACGCTCTAGAAAATAAATCATTAAATTATTATTAACATTTTTTTCTTTTTTTGGAAAGCCCATTCTCATAAAGCAACTAGGAATTTAAGAAATTCATTCTTGTTTGACAGAGCTCTGTCAAACAAGACTGAATTGGTTAAATTCCTAGTTGCATTGTGGGAAATATTTGCAGGTTGACAAATGGAGATTTCAACATCACTGTGGAGAGGGTTAATCAAAAAAATTAATTTCCATACTTTTTTCAATACTCTAGAGGCTAAACCCTGAAGGGCCTGGGAATTTTTATACATTTTTGCTACACTTTAACAGCCAATGAACTGCAGCTGTGCAGCTCTTTCCAGGCAAAACTTGGCTGCTGATGTAGTAGCCAAAACTTGCCTACAAGCAACTGCCATGGTTCCAAGTATGTAACTTGTGAGTTTACCTACATGCTGCATGTAAGGGCAACTGTTGAGTTGCAGTAAAATGTAGTCTGTCGTAATTAGACCTGTAAGGGTTAAAAACATATTTTCCATACTTTCCAAGACCTTTTCCAGACTGTCACAAATTTCCATACCTATTCAAAAATTTCAAAATGGTGATAGAACCATGAAAATCATTCCCCTGGTGAGAGAATAAAAATACTTCATCTGATTATTTGACATTGTATTTAGTGAGGCCACACAAAATAAATCTTGTTTCTCAGGCCATTTTTTTTGTGGGCAGGCGGGTGCACAGGCAGACAGTTTATTTTATTTTTGTAATTATTTCTTTGCCACGCAAAGTTCATGTTCTTGGTTTGGTTTATGTTTTAGGCCTCATAATCTAGAGAACAGCATGGCTGGTGCTGTATTTCGTCCCTTGAGTGCATGAAGGCATTGCAATGCTAAAGCATTGCAATGCCTTCTTGTACTCAAGGGACAAATTTATCAAATTTATTAGTTTGGGTAAAAAAGGCAGACATAAGGCATTCAATTATTATTTTTTTAAGTTTTCTTTGGTTATAAAAACAGTGCATGCAGGAGGGCCTGAGAAACAGTTTTAATTTTTTAGGCCTAATGTGTAGATATTTAAAACTTCTGAGTGCTGATAAAGTATTCACAATATAATAAAGATGAAGAAAACATCAAAGATGAAGAATTTACAAATGAGTAAAGATAAATAATGTTATGAGATTTGGGGTGGAAGACTCAAATCACTACATTTTTCTACATGTATAACATTTTTTTGAATTTCACAATACACAAAACATAACCAGTAGATTTCTAATAAAATCTTCACATCTTAATTTTCACAAACAATAAATTCTTCTAAATAATGAAATATATCTCAAAAACAACTGACACCGATGATAAATATGGTGTCCACAAGCAAAGATGAGATTTTTCTCTAGCACTAAACTCTCAACCAGTCACAATACTGGTCCACATAAAATTTCATCAGTTTTCAGGGATGCAAGTGGGCAGGAGTAGAAAAAAACTTAAATACAGTGTTTGTGCACATTTTTTAAGATGAAATTCCGTGACTTTTCCAGATATTCTCCAGGATATGAAGTGAATTTTCTGAAACAGTAACAGGATTTCAGGGACAAATCTGAATACTTCACCCGATTACATGGTGGTTTGGTTCTTCCAGATCTTAGTTAAGCAACGTCGAGCCCGGTTAATCCTTGGATGGGTGACCATTCGGCGATTGATTTGGGTGCGTCCCATGGTAGTGGCTGGTGTGCGATCAGCGAAGTTTGAATGTGTGATTCTGCGATGTTGCATCACATGCCAGCTGTGAACGTTGGGAATGTTCACCAGTACTACACAATCACGATCGTACCTAGGTGTAAAATAGGGACTTATTGAGGTGCTTGCCTTATGTGCCCATCTGTGGATAACCGACAGTATGCTCCGTTCAACGGAGCTAAGAATGAACAAAGGGTGTGAACACCTGTGATACAGGGTAATAATGTAAGTCAGAGAGCACTGCGGTGGATTCTAGACGTTAACGTTGCATTATTATTATCAGGCAAGGGCTAAATCATCCCAGATAAAAATCCATATTGTCCAGCCCCAGAGGTACAAATTGTCAAGGTCTCAAATCATCCAGCAAAGGATATGAATAACAGTCCAAGTTACAAATCACCCAATGTCTGGATTGTTTGCGAATCCTTCACCCAATCACCTCCAATAATACACAGAACAACATTTGTTTACAATTATATCTGTAATAAGAATCAATATTGGCATCTTCATACAATCAACAGTTCTAGAATTTATTCTTCACCGTTTAACTTGATTCCTCATGGTAATTATTTATTTATTGGTGTTTAAGCCTTTACCCAATGCAGACGATTTCAAAATTTATTATTTTAAATATCAATTTTTAAATTTTTTCCAAAAATTTCAACAAAACCATATCATGTGATCCCTCTTTGGAATGAGCTTGACGAACTCATTCCAAAGAGGGGTCACATGATATGGTTTTGTTGAAATTTTTTGAAAAATAATATTTCTTCAGCTGCTGAATTTGCATATTACGCGGGCGGATGCGGTCGATTCGTTGGGTAAAGGGTTAACTGCTAGAGTGTTAAATTATTTGGGTCATCAAAATTGGTTCACACGTTTTTGCTTCGTTACAATTCATGGGAGTGCACTCTGCCATAAATTGTAACAATGAAAATCACTACAGGCTAAATACGTTCATTACAAAGATCATATGAAGCACATCCAGAGTACGAAGCCTTTAACCCTTTACACAACGAATCAGCCACGTACGCCCGCGTAATATGAAAATTCAGCAGCTGAAAAAATATTATTTTTCAAAAGATTTCTACAAAACCATATCATGTGACCCCTCTGTGGAACGAGCTCGTTGAGCTCGTTCCAATGAGGGGTCGCATGATATGGTTTGGTTGGATTTTTTTTAAAATTTTAAAAAATGATATTTAATGTAATAAATTTTGAAATCGTCTGCATTGGGTTCAGGGTTAAGCTGCAGTTCCTGCTGTTCAAAATAAAGCCTAAATATGGGCTTCCAGCACCCTACCAATTAAAGTCGTATATTTCTGTATAATGGCTAATCTTGACAGCAACATGCTTCCAAAGTCCAACCAATCGTATATATACCAATGCTGCCCATTTTAGAGGACTTCCACCCAGGTATTAGTTAATTCATCCAGAGATAACAACAAAAAATGAAAAAACCTGAAATAACCTCATCTCCCACCCCCTCTAAAATCTACTTACAATTTATAGCCACAAGCAAAATGGGACAACTTTTATAAAAAGTGATATATCAATAAAACGAGAGGCCCCATGGGGCCTGAGGCACTCACCTGACCAAAATTGTTTAAAGAAGGATTTAATTACCATTAATGGCTAGTTAACACAACAGAGGAATGAAGATATTTAATTATTTATAACTCTACTGTCCATTCCAGATGATTTTTTTCTAGTATTGGGATGCTACTACAGAAATAATGCCCAGATTTTAAGTAATGGAAAACTAGGGAGTCCAAATATCAACCCAAGGACTTGACTTGAACAAAATTGAAGGATGTTGTCTCTCAAATATCAAAAGATTCAGACCTGTGGTTCTAGAGAAGAAGATTTTGAGAATATTACCAATTTTGAACTATGTTAAAATCCCCCCCCCCCCCCCCCCCCCACATAGGGAACACAAATATCAACCCAGAGACTTTATTTGAACAAATTGGATCTGGATTCAAAGGATGCTGTATACCAAATATTGAGAGATTCTGATTGTATCCAAGAAGCAGATTTTTAAAGATTATTCCTCATATTGGACTGAGCTAAAATTCAGACACCAATATATTAACACAGGGGACATGATTTGAACAAACTTAGATCTGACCTCCATAAGGATGCTGTATACTAAATATCACGATTCTGACTGGTGGATCTGAAGAAGAAGATTTTTAAAGATTATTCCTCATATTGCACTAAGTTAAAATTTGGGCTCCCTCAGAGAGCCCAAATATTAACCCAGGCACTCGATTTGAACAAACCTGAACTCTGCACCTCCCCCCCTCCCCCCACACAGAAATGTTGTAAACCAAATATGACTGGTGGATCTGAAGAAGGTTTTAAAGAAATTTCCTCATATTGCACAAAGTTAAAATTTGGGCTACCATAGGGAGCCCAAATATTAACGCAAGGACCAGATTAAAGAAGTGGCTGGTGGATCTGAAGTTAAAATTTGGGCTATCATAGGGAGCCCTAATATTAACCCAGATATCCAATTTGAACAAACTTGAATCTGAACCCCTTAAAAATGTTGTATACCAAATATGAAAGTATTCTAACAGGTGAATCTGAAGAAGATTTTAAATAAATTTCTTCACATTGCACTATGTTAAAATTCAGGCTAATAGGGAGCCAGAATATTAACCAAGGGACCAGATTTGAACAAACTACAATTGGATCCCTCTAGAGATGTAGTACACCAAATATCAAAAGATTCTAACAGATGGTTCTGGAGAAGAAGATTTTTAAAGAAATTCCCTCATATTGTACTAAGTTAGAATTGGGGCATCCATAGGGAGCCCAAATACTATGCCAGGCACTCGATTTGAACAAACTTGAATCTTGACCCCCTAGAGATGTTGTATACCAAATGTGAAAGGTGAACTGGGGGATCTGAAGAAGATTTTTTAAGACATTTCCTCATATTGCATGATGTTAAACTTTCGGTTCCAACAGAGAGCCCAAATATTAACCTAAGGACCTGATTTGAACAAACTTGAATCTGCCCCCCTAGAGATGTTGTATACCAAATACGAAAGTATTCTGACTGGTGGATCTGAAGAAGATTTATAAAGATTATCCCCCATATTGCACTAAGTTAAAATTCGGGCTTCCATAGGAAGACCAAATATTAAGCGAGGGACCTGATTTGAACAATCCTGAATCTGACCCTCATAACAATGATGTACACCAAACATTAAAAGACTATGACTGGGGATTCTGAAGAAAAAGATTTTTAAAGATTATTTCCCATATTGCCCTGAGTTAAAAATTCAGGCTCGTGTATTGAGCCCAAATATGAATAAAGATGCTTCATTTTAACAAACTTGTATCTGTATACCAAATATCAAAAGATTCTGATCAGTGGTTCTGGAGAAACCCCCACTACAGAACACCCAGCCACAACCAATGGCAATTGTTTTTTCCATTCAATTCCTAAGGATGCTACATACCAAATAACAGTTCTCTGTTCCGTGTCGTTTGGGAAATATTTCTATTTTTAGCTCCTGTGGTTCCCATGTGGACACAGAATTGATTGATTGATTAATTGGTGTTTAAGGTCACATGTTTTTGCACAATGGCTAATCATGACCACAACATGAGAATCAACTTAACATCAGGGGTGAGCGTTAATAAGCCATGTTGCCCATTTTAGTGAGGGTTTGCACCTCCCAAGCATTGGTGACTGGATCCTATTTTACCAGTAAAACAGAGCCTGTTTACTGCAGTGAACAGGCACTGCTTCACTTCCCGGGATTCCATGGGGATGTGGACACAGAACAATTGTGGGTCAAGTACTTATGATTCAATAAAACCACATTACAAATTTGGTTCAAATCTGACCAACGGTTCAGAAAACAGAAATTTGGGATGAGGCCAAAAATCTTGCCCCTCCCAATTACAAAGGCAAATATTGCTCCACGAACTTCGTTTGAACAAACTTGATTCTACACCTCAAAAGGAAGCCACATACCAAATATCAAGATTTTTAAAACTAGAAAAACTGTGAGCACTGCTCACTAAATGATACCACCCACTCCCACCAAGAAACATTTTACAACAGTAAAAGTGTGTTTAATGTAGAGAGCACAAACACTGA
The DNA here is from genome assembly GCA_031216915.1 of Pictodentalium vernedei. Lineage (NCBI taxonomy): Eukaryota > Metazoa > Mollusca > Scaphopoda > Dentaliida > Dentaliidae > Pictodentalium > Pictodentalium vernedei. The sequence continues at coordinate 71,901,309 of CM062292.1, read as the reverse complement.
CACCAATGTTTGAAGGTTTCATTGAAATCCATTCACTAGTTTAAAAGAGGTCGTGGATACCATATGTCAACAACCCCCCATGCAAGTTTGAATTGACAAAGCCCATTTTTAAATATGGGAAACTGTAAAAAAGAAAATATCTGAAAACAAAATAGGAGGTGCACATCTTCATTGTATGTAAAAGAACGTCTGAGAGTTTCAATGAAATCCGTTCACTGGTTTAAGAGGAGTTGTGGATAGCAGATGTGCCTCCCCCCCCCCCCCCCCAAAACATAACACCCCTATAGCATAACGGACGGACGGATGTATGTCGGAATATGAAAATATCTGAATAGAAAATAGGAGGTGCACATCTTCAATGTATGTAAAAGAATGTCTGAGAGTTTCAATGAAATCCATTCAATGGTTTAAGAGGAGTTGCAGATAGCAGATGTGTACATCCCTAAAGCGTAATGGACAGACAGACATCGAAATATGAAAGCATCTGAAAGAAAAATAGGAGGTGCACATCTTCAGTGTATGTAAAAGAAGGTCTGCGAGTTTCAATGGAGTTTGTTCAATGGTTTAAGAGGAGTAGCGGATAGCAGATCTATACTCCTCCTTACTAAAACCTGAACTGACAAAGAACATTTTTGAATATGGGGAACTGTAAATATGAAAATATTTGAAACGAAAATAGGAGGTGCACATCTGTGATGTATGTGAAAGAATGTCTGAAAGTTTTGAAGAAATCTGTTCAATGGTTTAAGAGGAGTTGCGGATAGCAGATCTGTACAGAATGTCAATTGAATTTGACAAATTTCATTTTTCAGTTTGGGAAACTGTAAAAATGAAAATATCTGAAAAGAAAATAGGAGGTGCACATCTTCAATGTATGTAAAAGAATGTCTGAGAGTTTCAATGAAATCCGTTCACTGGTTTAGGAGGAGTTGCGGATAGCAGATGTGTACCACCCTAAAGCGTTACGGATGGACGGACGGAAAGACGGACGGACCAAGTGAACACTATATACCTCCCACTTTTCAAGTGGGTGGTATAAAAAATTGGAGAATTTTCCCACATCCTTCCATATAGGGCTGGGCAAGTTGATTTGATAAAAAACCAAAACGCGATGTCAGAACAAGCAATCACCTCAAATTTAACTAAAACTGGTTCAGCAGTTTAGGAGGGGCAGGTGCAAACACCATGTTCACAGACGACGGATGACAGATGATGGATGGCGAGTAATCACTAAAGCTCATCCTGACTTTCAGTCAGGTGGGCTAAAAAAACCCTGAAATTTGCTAAAAAACGTAAAATTCTCATCCCTCGGGTCCTATTTTACCAGTAAAACAGAGCTTGTTTACCACAATAAACAAGCACGGCTTCACTTCTGGGAGTTCCCACGGGAATTCCTCATGGTAAAACTTGATTCAAAACATTCTGCGTTGTAACTTGTTTTACAAAATCAACTGTCATGCATGTGTTCATCATAAAGGAAACTTGGTTTCAAACACAGGCAGCCTGAAATTGCAGAATATTCAGAACACGGACAGTGAAAAGTTCAGAATATGGTATCAAACGTACTTGTTCCAATTAGGGGTCATAAGCTAAATAACATACTGCAGGTCAATGATTTCACCAAAAAGTAGGAATGGAAAACAGAACACAGAACAAAACAAAAAGCCAGAAATCGCGCATTAGCCAGAAAACTTAAAAAGCACAACAGAGGAATCAGGACAAGACATTTTACAAGGTTCATACATACCTAATAGAATGAAAATCTAGGATAACATTCAAGGAGCTTTTATAAGGAATTTTCAAGCATGTTCCAGGACCTTGATACATATTTGTTTCTATCTGTTTATTGGAGTTTAACCCTTTAGCGCTAGTGGTATCTGCCATATCAGTTCAATGGCAGCAATGAGAAGAGTCCATATTCTTTATTTGGGGGTAGACCAATTAATATTTTCAATGTGCAGCCTTGGGGCTGCACATTGAAAATATTGATTGGTCTACACCATGCCTTCACAGTCATGGAATTCTGACACAAGCGATTTTTAGCTTGCCTTAACTGCTCACGCAATTTAATCTGGCATAAGCCTTTTTTTGCTTACCTACTTTCAGCTATTTAAACGCTAACGGACCTTGAAACGTGTATACTGAATATGCTGGGTACATGTGTGTGTCGGCCACTACGTGTACCAGTCCCCCTGAACTTCTTGATCGATCTGACCACACTGGGCTGGAGGGGATAGTAAAAAATGAATACAGGTTCATTCATTAACATTTTATTAATTCATTTAAAAATGATTGGCTTGAATGTACTCGAAGGAGAAATTACCCAACCCGGTATTAACTAAGTCTTTAGAAGATCTTTGTGAAGCAAAAAAGTGAAAAAGATTTCAGGAGAGCAATTTTCTCGTGTAAGTAGGTTCCAGGTGAGCGATTTATTGCCACCCTGGATTTTTCAGAAATCCAAGCCTGCCTTCATTCAAAAGTTAACCTACTTAATGAAGTAATTTTGTTTCAGTATGTGTCAACTTAAGCTTAAAATTGGGGCAAGTTCAAATCTGAACTCAAGTCTGAACACAAGTTACTCCAGAAAAGGAAATCTTGGGATGGCTACTTTCAATAAAATACAGATGAATGTAACTAGAAAATGGCAATCATCAGATAATCTTTACATTCGCAACTTCCAGCAATCCCCGCTCCATCTCTACTTGATCAGAGTTTTCATCAGTACATCCATCCAGCTGTGTGAAAAGCTACACTCCCAAGTTACCAGTTGCCGACGTGAGAATAAAAAAATATTGTAACTATTTTAGACCAAAATTGACTGAGAATCTCAAAATAACTGCAGTAAAAGTTATACAGAGGAACCCTGCTAACCCTTTACCTATCACGAAAGGTAGACGACACTTGCAAACAGAATTCTTGAATAATTGAAATTTTTTCATTTTTTTGCCTCAAAAACATAGCTTATGACTCCTTATTGGAATGAGCGCCAATAAGGGGACATAAGCTATGTTTTCGAGGCAAAAAAATGAAAAAACTTTCCAAGAATTTTGAGACAAAAAATGAAAACTGAATAGTGATTTTTGTGAATAGCACTGGCCGGTTTTGGTCGTTACGTTGGGCAAAGGGTTAAATGGAGCTTGATTTAAAATGAAAATTTTAAATAGCAATACTATTCATTTTTTGAAAACTGATTAGCTGTTAATGAAAAATGGAAATTTCAAGTAATTTCAGACTGATATTTATTAAATTTCAAAATTCGGAAAATGAATAGCAAAATACTATGTGAATCCAGCTAAATCGAACCCTGCTGTTATAGCTACTTTGCATTCAAAAAATATTCAATTAACAGGAGTATTGAACTGACAGCAATTTGGTCATTTTCGTATATTCTGGTGTTAAAAGAAATATCTATTCTATTAAATCTTGTTTGACAGAGCTCATGAAATAAGAAAAAAATAAAATAACTGCCTATATTGGAAGTACTGAGCCCAAAAAGATCTATGAACACAAGGTATTCAATGGTGGCCAGAGTAATTCTTTCATGTATCACAAGATTTTTTATTTAATTAACGTGAGTTTACTCAATAACCTATTTGCATTTTACAAGTCAAATTTACACTGAAAGCATGGTAAAATTATAATCAATTAACAAGGTTATTGTTGAATTAACCCTTTACCTAATGCAAATTCAGTGGTTGAAAAAAATAATTTTTCAAAAAATTTCAACAAAACCATACAATGTGATCCCTAATTGGAATGAGCTGTTCATTTACTGAAATGACAATAGTGCCAAAAAGGTAAGATTACACAATATTATTGACTTTATACCTTTACCCAACGCAGACGATATATAGACAAAACTACATGTATGTTTCAATGAGTCGTTTTGTATTCAATGAGTCAGATGTGCGTAGGAAGAAAACGTCGAGACTGAAGGTCGAGACGTTTTCTTTCTATGCACATCTGACGAATTGAATACAAAACGACTCATTGAAACATACATGTGGTTTTGTATTTTTTACATGACCCAAGCACCTACTGACCTAATTTTCTTTTCTATCAACGGTGGTAAACACCATGCACTTTATGCAGTCGCATTGCATAAAAAAAAGTCCCGGTTGGAACAGGTTGGTGTGCAATACGGAATTCCGTATTGCACAGCCGTATTGCACGCCGTATTGCATAAGAGAGACTGCATGGGCATGTAATAAAAAAATTTATTTTAATTACTATTTTTTAAAATTAAAAAAAATTCAACAAAACCATATCATGTGACCCCTCATTGGAACGAGCTCAATGAGCTAGTTGCAATGAGGGAAATTATGCGGGCGATTTGTTAGGTAAAGGGTTATTTATTATTTATTTATTGGCGTTTAAGGTCACATACTTATGCACAATGGCTAATCGTGACCGTAACAGTTTTACGGGTGCTGGAAGCTGGAGTATCCGGAGAGAACCACCGAGCAACTGTCAGCTCCTCAACATTCTATCTCTGTTCAAGCTGGATAATAGGTTTTATTTAATGCTCAGGCATCAATTCTCGCTGAAAAATTAAGTCATATTCCCCTGTCGGTCGGCAAAACGAAATATCAAAATGATATTTAGAAATCGATATTTCATCGTAGGTTCGGATGACGAATCACATGTACTTTAAACGAGTCAGCACATCAGTAATGAATTCCAGAGTCCCAAATACAAACGAATTCGAATAATTGATAGTGACAGTGACTAAATCAATTCATTAAATCAGCGGTTTCAAAGTTTGACTTTCTCATTCACCTTCCAGCGAAAAGCCGAAATCACTTTCAAATTTCTTCAGTTCAACTTCACACGTCTTCAGTGCATTGAGTTCAAAAAAAATAAAATGACGTGTCTTGTTATTGAAAATAAGAAAGTGGTGTTTTTTGTTATTGTTCTATTTCTTCGAAACACATTGCGATTGTTTCAATTCGCCAGCCTTGGTAAATCGTAAAGTTAGGGGAGAAATAAGACGGGACTACTTTTTGTGCGGATATTCACACATTCCAATGGTTGGAGTTTGGTTGTTGTAATTTTTGTATGGACGCCGGTTCAGCACATAAATTTTGCGCCTTAATGGCAAATAAAGGCCACAAATTGGAGAGTTTGTAGTCGTAGAGCATTAAATAGAAAGAAAATTCACGAAAATTTGATGAATACCGAAAATATCTCGTTCGTGGCTACAAGAAATATGAGGATCTTCACTCGCGACTGCGTCGCTCGTGAAGATCCTCATATTTCTTTGTAGCCACTCACGAGATATTTTCGGTATTCATCAAATTTTCGTGAATATCCTCTATATTATCTAGTTAACCCTTTACACAACGTACCAGCCAAAATTGGTCAGTGCAATTCACAAGGATTATGTATCGCTGATGAGGGGGTTGAATTTTTTCCCACCTGTAAGGCTTGTCATTATAAGAAAATCAAATCCATTGATATTTGTTCAAGTTACCGCGCAAACAAGCTGAAAATAGGTAAAAATTAAATAATTAAGGGCCATAACTCTGCTCAGTATGGCCGAACCATACCAATTTTCGAACCAATTCGAGACATTGTTAAGAAAGACTCACATACCTAATATTGACCAATTGATATTTGTTCAAGTTATTGCACTAAGAAGTCACATCCATAAACCAACTTCAAACTATAGGTAGAGTTTTTTTTTTAAAAAAACTAGACTAAAAGTCAACCTTCAATTCTAAAAGTCAACCTTCAATTTTCATTTTTTTTCTCAAAAACATAACCTATGACCACTCATTGGAATGAGCTCGTTGAGCTCGTTCCAATGAGTGCCATAAGCTATGTTTTTGCAGCCAAAAATGAAAAATATTAGTTATTCGAGAATGTATGTTTGCATGTGTAGTGTTAGGTGAAGGGTTAAAAACTACACTTAGCTGTTTACGATAATGGGTCAGTTGTTTCAGCACTTCAGCTAATCGATGAGACAAAAGGCTGAAGAGAGAGAATAGCATCCCATAATCCACTTCAACATTCTAAATAGCACATAATGTTATAAAACTAGAGGTGCAAATGACTAATAACTGCCTCATAATTTTGATGTTTGGCAAGAGGAATGGCAAACACCATATCCCTGACTATGACTGAGTTTTCCTTCAACCCAGAAAGAATCCTCGTGGAGGTCTTGGATCATGCAGAGGCATGGCCTGCAATACTTCATCCAGTAACTGCAATGGTCGGTGAAGCTGAATTTCAATCCAACATGGAGTTTCTTTAATACTTTTTCGTGGATAATCAGGTCCCCATCCTTTGACGAAGCTCAGTCTCAAAATACACAATCTTCTGAGATCATCCACACCAATACCTGCCGCAGCAGACAATCCTGAAAAAATGATGTCATAAACTATTATTATTGTGTGTGTCGAGCTTGCAGGGTTCGAACCCCAAATCAAGATTGAAATTCAAGGACTTTTCCAGGACATTCAAGGACCAAAAAAGTGAATTTCCATGACCAACATTTGTATCTGTAATAACAAAAAATATGTGATATATATGTTGTTTGTCTTACCTGACAAGTTTACTGTTCAAAGTATAGCTTCAGGTCTTTGTAGACATTGAACAGAAATAGAACCTATCATATGGCACCTCGACAAAAAAATTTCCAGAATTTTCAAGGACCAGTCTAAAATGAAAGTGTCAATGACACTGTAGCTTAACTTGACCGTGTGTTGTGTTTGATGAAAAAGATAATGTTCAATGTTTGTGAAAGGATTATGAAATATGAAAAGAATTGTGATAATTGAGAATATGTTCCCTGTATGCAATGTTTTCAATAAAACTAATTTGTGTAGACTGTTCAAAAGAACTGAGGGGTAGGTTAATGTGGCCCTCACAGTTAATGTATGTCAACAAAAGTTACAAAGTTACAGTGAAATTATTCCAAAACGAGTCATCCTATCAAGTTACAATGAAATCTCTTCATAAATATGGCCTGTAGACTGTGCTAAAGGTTTCTGGGCTTCAGGCATGTGTAGCCATCACAGTTGATCAATCGGTACCAAAAGAAGACGTTCTCATCTATACATTATATGGAGTCATCCTACCAAGTTACAATGAAATCCCTTCATAAATATGACCAGTAGTCAAGGCTAAAGGTTTTGGGCTCGGGCAGCCATCACGGCTGAATGATCGCTACCAAAAGGGGACGTTCTTATCTTGACATTATCTGGAATCATCCTACCAAGTTACTATGAAATCCCTTCACAAATACAACCTGTAGACTGTGCTAAAGATTTTTGGGCTTCAGGACCCTGTAGCCGTCACACTTGACCATTCGTGATCAAAAGGGGAAGTTCAAATCTAGACATTATATGGAGTCATCCTACCAAGTTACAATGACATCCCTCCATAAATACGATCTGTAGACTGTGCTAAAGGTTTTCAGGTTTTGGGCTTGGGCAGCCATCATGGTTGACAGATCTCGACCAAATGGGGAAGTTCTCATCTAGACATCATACAGAGTCATCCTACCAAGTTACAATGAAATCCCTCCATATTAAATATGCAAAAATTGAAAAAGTTAAAAAATTTATAGTAATTTATATATTTTTTATACTTACCAATGACCCAGACATAGCTGGTGCTAACTCTTAAAATATAGGGCCAAACACAAATTTTGCCCCCCAATCCCCAAAATTTGCATCTAAAACCAAAGAAAACATGTCCTGAATGGCCCTCCACACTTCACCTCTACTGCGCATGCGCAGTGTCAAGGACATTCTGAAATTGGCGCCATTAATCATTCTAATAACAAGTGCCTGGTAAGCGCTATGTACTCAGCGGGGAGGTAAGAGTTCCCAACTCCTGGGAGGGCCATCCCCGTCTGGGTCATTGGTAAGTATAAAAAATATATAAATTACTATAAATTTTTTAACATTTTTATACTGTACCAATGACCCAGACATAGCTGAATAGTAAAAAGGCTGGAGGGCCAAGGACATAGAGCAAGATGGAATGCGCTCAATTATATAAAATAGAGTCATCCCCTCTAGGGAAAAAGAAGTATTAGGCCTTACATGTATCTTTCTTATTTATGATAAATTAGAAAGATACAACACCTTCCAAAATTGAGCATCATACATCCATGTACTCTATTAATATCTAGTATAATCCTTATACTAATAATTTTTAAAGTAAGCCAATAAATAAAGTAAGTCTAGAGAATAGAGACTCTTTATACTCCTTAAAAGTGTCTGAGGATTGCATAATCATGTCCGTAGACACGTGCTATATTCAAAAGCTATACTTTAAAAACTAAGACTTGAATGAATTTTTAAAACATAAACTTCTCACTAAACAACCATCTCAATAACAGCTCAGAATTACTAACTCCGGAGGATGTATCCCCTTGTTTTCATAGTAAAACAGGTGACCCAAGGGAACACCCTCCCTCCCCCCCCCCCTTTTCTTGCCCTGGGTCAAATAGCCCAGAGCGAAGAGGGCAGCAGAACGGAGTCACTGCCGAAACAGACAGCCTACCTAGCTATAGTAGCAACTGTTAAGTGAATTACATTCTGAGCAGTAGATAATAGACCTAACAATAGAGGCCTTCAGAAATGGACTCAATATTTCTGAGAAAAAAAAATTCATGAATGTGGATGGCTGAGCGCAATGAGCAGCCTTCAAAAATCTATAATAGCGACGCTATTAATGTAAACCCAAGATGTAGAAGAACTCTTACTTCATGAGCCGAAATCTCAAACACAACTGCTGAGTCAAAGATATACCATAAGCAGTATTGATAGTTAATTGAATCCATTAGCAATAGAATGGAGCGTAACGTCCTTCTAATAGGCATCAAAGACAGAAGAAGTTTACGCCCGTAGTAACAAACAGATATCTGTTTATAAATACATAAACTCTTACCGGACAGAGTAAAGGCCTATGCCCGTACGAAAACGGAAGGACCTTAATAACAATAGGTTCCGGATATTAGGAGCCTAACTCTTATGCAAAAATCCAACCTAAATAGTAAAGGAAGTAGTGATTCCGAAACTACGAAAGTGAAAATCATCCACCGATAGTGCATGAAACTCACTGACTCTTCAGTAAAAGAGAAGCCAACAGAATTACTGTCTAAAAGGTCAGAATTTGAAAACTACTGTTTCCAGAGGCTCAAATGATTACTTAGCTAAATAAGAACCGAAGTTAAATTCCATATAGGAATTTAATCTAATGATTCTAAGTCTATTTATCAAAAAGTTACTGACTGACTTAGATAAAGAGACATAAGACTCAATTGTAAACTATCATAGAGTGCATAGGTATGAGGTAACATAAACCTATAACCTTAATAATAACAGGCTGCAGTAGATCTTGTCAAACAAGTATACTAAAAAGTTGCAATGAGTAGTATGGAGGGATCAACAATATGAACATAGTGATCCCTACACCAATGAGGGAAGAGCCTCCACTTTAGCTGCATAGAATAGCGAAGAAGAGGATCTCCTATAGTAAGAAATCGCGTCCAAAGCTCGTCCAGTACAATGCTTACAATGCAATACGGACCACACAACGGAATACGTGAAGGTTGCGACCTTGCGGGTTGTAATAAAGATGACACGATTTTACCCAGCGAAAAAAGATCCTCTCATTGAGGAAGATTTCGCGTTAAGTCCCACAGTAGACATCAGAGTAAATTACCCACGGTCTCTGTGAAGACAGAGATGCTATCAACAGAAATGTATTGTGGTTGTTTATCTTAGCAATACCTGCTGAAACAACAGCGCCGGAGGATACGCATATCCTATCATTCCGTCCTATTAGATCAATAGAGCGTTAACAACATTAGCTCAGAGATCCGGACAAGCAAACACATACGTCTGCAATTGATTAGCAAGCTGTGTCGTAAATAAATTATCATTGGGCGCTCCCATTGATGGCAAACCTGATTGAATACTTGTTTGTTGAGAGTCCATTCTGACGGTAACAAGCGACCCATAAGTGAACGGGAGTCCGGTAAAACAATCAGACGACCCGGAATATGACGGACCGAAACAGAACTTGGTGTACTATAACAAACAGAAGGATTCTTTCCATTAAATTGAATAACGGAAACGAATGAGTGCCTCCCTGGTTCCGGAGATACGCCACTACTGTTGAATTAACGGACAGGATTTGGACATGCGTTTCTGAATAATGTTCATCCAATGACATAAAGCAAGCCTAAAAAACATTATTCCGCGGAAGATAAGTGCTTGCTTAGAGACTGCGGAACCCAAAGTCCCTGGCACTTCGAATCCGTTGGGATCAATATTATATCCCAACCTGTTTGACTGGCAACCGTCATAATTATAACACTCGGATCCGGCAACTGCAGTGGCACTCTCTGAGTCAACCACCGAATGTTTGCCCCAGTGTGAATCTCTTGCAACACTAGATAGACAAGAGAACATGTAAATCGAGCAATTCATGGATTGCTGAAAAGTTGCCGTCGAAGAGAAGCTTCTCCGAGAATGAAGCGACTCTGAGAGAGTTCTTCACCTTACTATCCACGCGCGTGGATGTAGCTAGGGCTGCGTCACGTCTAACCAACTCCAATCAGCCACTGAAGGGCGGAGTTATACGTGAACCAACTACTGCCCTCAAAAGAAATCACATTGAGGATAATATCCCGTAATTCTTTTCTTGAAGACGTAATGATAACGCCTCAGTAAGGTGGATTACGTATGATAAAGCATCTAAGTTAAGTCTACTAGACATCATTGTCGTTTCCAACATTGTGGTTGGAAAAGACATAGACGGCGAAAAAGAATATTTCCAGTCTTTAACCACGCCGTCTAGACGCATATGAACTCTCGGTATGCCCTGCTCTGCCAAAATAAATTATTCGTATAAATGATAAAAAGGCAGAAATGAGCATTGCGGACAAGAAACTAAACTATCATGCTTGGTAGCAGGCTTATATGCATATATAGCGTCGATAAATAATACACATGTTCTAATGACATTATTGGACTGTGTCGGTAAGTCAGGGACAATGTCCCTGAACCGATCCAAAATTCTGTGTCCAATGACGCTATAAGTCTCTTATCCAACATCGCAGCAATGTAGTCCGAAATAACAATCACTGGAAGATAATGCCAGAAGATATGAATGGCAGCTTCCGATGCTACGAAAGGGAAAACTCGAAATCTTTCGAATCCCTTTCGCCATCCTGTCGGACCCTATAAAGCGTTCGGTCGTCCATACCTGATGCAACCGCGGACCGCACCGACCCAGTGCCGTCAGATAATTCCTGATTCGACCAAGAAACTGTCGATTGCTGGGATGCTGCGAAAAAACTGTGCTAACTCGGATAGCACGTCCGTCACTGAGGCCTGTGGAGAAGCGGTCCTACAATGCATTGCCGCTGGAAGCTCCGTGATCGTTACCCCGTGCATACTACTAATATGCGAGCGAACGGAGTGTATAGGCCTAGTGTCCCTTGGCTACTGGATGGCGTGACCTATTCGCCATGGAATCACTGAATGACGAAACTGATCGGATACTCGAGGTCACGTAGCCAATGTGCGGTCGTGTGCCCTGCTGTGAGGATGAGGAAGCATTATCGACAGTCTCTCGGACTGTCAATATAACGGAGCGTCCCGACCGACAGACATATGCTCCGAATGTAAAATATCTGAACCACAACATGCGGTCCCCTATGTTGTTGGACGAGAGAGGGACCTCTCTCGCTCACAGCCCGGACGGACCTGGACAAGCCAGGAACCGGACTAACAGGCTTCCTCCGATCTGTCCTCAATCCGCCGTCACTGGGTGAGTACTAAAGTAATTATAGTGCTCGCATCACCCAAATCTCCTTCCTAGACCGCAACGGACGAACCCGGCAGCCGAACCATTCGATGAATGTACGCTACACCGGGTGAGCTAGCAAATGTCACTCCGTCGATCCTACAAGGGACCTCTTAGGCGATAGACATATTCCATGAGCACTTATTGCCGCTAGCTCTTCATTAACTATGACGACAGAGGCACACTTTTGAAAGACATCTCCGTAACTTTGCGAACAAGAAACCAGAAATGCTTGGTAATAGCAAGCATATAATAATAATATATATAGCGTCGTTCAATAATTCGAAAGTTTGTGTGACATTATTGGACTATGTCGGAACTGAGGGACGATGTCCCTGAACCGAACCAAAAATTTCTAAGTCCACCGATGCTATCAGTTTCTTATCCGGCATCGCAGCATTCTGGTCCGACGAAAGAACCTGTAGAAGATCAAGTCAGATGACATACACAACAGCATATGTTGTTCCGAAAGGGAAAGCTCGAAATCCTCCGAATCCCTTTCGGTATCCCGTCGGACCGGATGAAATTTTTGGACGTCCGTACCCGCTTCCGTGGAGCGTCCCGACCCAGCATCGTCGGATAAAAAATATGCGACAGATTCAGTTGATGCTGGGATGCTGCGATAAGCTGTGCTATTTAGGAAAGCACGTCCATTCCCGAGGCCTGTGCAGTAGCGGTCTTACGATGCATTGCCGCCGGAAGCTCCGAGTACGTTGACTCCCGCACACTTTCCTATGCGAACGTCCGGAGTCTGCAGGCCTCGTGTCCCTGGCTACCGGATGGTGTGACCTGGTCGCCGATGATTCTCTGACTGGCGAAGCTGACTGGATATCCGAGGTCACGTAGCCAAGAGCGGTCGTGTGCGCTACCATGAGAATGAGGAAGCCTTATTGACAGTCTACTCCGGACTGACTATATGTCGGAGTGTCCCGAGCGACGGACGTATGCTCCGAATGCGAAACATTTTGTACCACAACATCTGGGGCCAGATGTTGTTGTACGAGAGAGGGGCCGTCCGGATGGACCAGAACGAGCTAAGAACCGGACTAAAAGGCTTCCTCCGTTCTCCCTCTAATCCGCCGTCACTGGGTGTGCATTTGGTTGATTTATAGTGCTCGCATCACCCCAAAACTCCTTCTAGACCGCAACGGACGAACCCGGCTGCCGAACCATTCGATGAATGGACGCTACACCGGGCGAGCTAGCGGACGTCAAAGGCCGTCGAACCTACTAGGGTCCTCTTAGGCAATTGGCGTATTTACATGAGCACTTTTCCGCTAGCCCTTCATTAATTGTGACAACGGAGGCACACTGTTGGAAGACATCACAGATACATCACCCTAATCTTGATCGTCTGAAATAGAAATTGATAAAGTAGAGTGACCCTGCGGGGAAAGGACCGGAGTGTCCAATTCCCCACTAACATACCGTGACATAGCTTCCCATGTTGTCATCGAAATCATACGATACAGAACAGGAGTTAATGCGAGTACACTGACCACATATAGAATGATTATAAAAGTCAGAGGAAGACTTCCTCTTATTACAATTGATCAAAATCCTTTCAATGTGAAAAGAAAACAAAGTCCTGGTACTCGCACCAACCCCTGGAAATCAAAATACATAATAATAATATGATCCATTAATATAGAAAAAATAATTGAAATCAAAATATTTTGAAAAAATATTTTTTCAGAACAGCCCAAGTTTCTGAAAAGTAACGTTGAGCCCCAATGGATCCCAAGCCTAAGTGTGGACAAAAATTTTAAAAATATTTTAAACAATTTATTCAACACTTACGAACAATAATAATGTATCTAGTTATGATTAAAATAACATCAAGATATTATTTTCAAGAAATCCCCCCCTCACACAGAGGGCTGTTGTAAATGTAAACAATGAGTGTAAAAACACTAAAATAAGACTCCAGGCACCCAGGCCCGGAATCAGTTACCAAAAATACACCATCTGATGCAAAACAGAGACTTCCAGGGAAGAAACTGCAGAACATCAGATGGTAGATGCAGAACACAACGCCTAACCACCCGTAGGTGAAGACGTAAACATGGGGAAAAGAACAGAATTCATTCTGTTATTCAGCTAAAACTCCCAAGAAATTTTAGTAATAATAATTACAGAAACTATGCCAAAAGCATGGGAGAATAGCAAGAGGGGACTTAAAGGAAAGGGAGAGAGGAAACTAAATAACCAGAATGACAACAAAATGGCTGCTGCCTCGAAAATAGGTAACTTAACATAATTTCATTAAAAAATTTTAAGTTACAGCCCTGATAATATTGTGTCACACATTTTTCCTCTCCTCCTTCTCTATCCTCCTTAGAATCACCATTTCACTAATATTTATGTGTCTGGCATCATTTAAACTGAGATTTACAAGCACAAAGATCAGTCAGATGTTAACTGATGAAGGGCCAAACTTAGAATGATTAATGGCGCCAATTTCGGAATGTCCTTGACACTGCGCATGCGCAGTAGAGGTGAAGTGTGGAGGGCCATTCAGGACATGTTTTCTTTGGTTTTAGATGCAAATTTTGGGGATTGGGGGGCAAAATTTGTGTTTGGCCCTATATATTAAGAGTTAGCACCAGCTATGTCTGGGTCATTGGTACAGTATAAAAATATATGGTTGCCTGCTACAAAAAAAACCCTCTCATTTGCCCAGCTTTATAGACTTTAATCCATCACCAAATGTTAATGATCATAACCTTCCAGTACTTTTTACAAAATCACAATTCAAATTTTAATTGGTAGAGTAGCAAGGCACTTAACTTGACTGCCTGTGTGGGGGGGCAAAGCGTACTAAGGCATAATGCACATCGATGGTGCAACTCTCTTCAACCAATGCTATCTCTGCTTGTGTGGAGTTAGTACATTGTAGAGCCTGGCAGTTTCTCGCTGTTGCTCGGTGGTTCTCTCTGGGTAGCCCGCTTCCACCATCCGTAAAACTATGCGATACAAGGCGATCCTGGCAGTCGAAAGTATCTCCAATAAATATATAAATTGGTAGAGTGCTGTAAGCCCCTATTTGGGTTTTACCCTGAAGTGAGGTACTGCAACATTAAGGCATTATATTCTGTGGGTGTACTTCATATTATCTTCAAAGTGAAAAAATTTAGTCTGCATGAATTTGCTTTGTTACAATTTATGGGAAAGTGCCCATTGGCACTCTCCCATGAATTGTAAGAAGGCAATGACACGAGATCAAATTTAGATGGTAAAAAGAATTAACACTCTTCAAGTCAATAGGTTTTCAATTTTTGCCTCAAAAACATAGTTTATGACCCCTTATTGGGGTGAGCTCATTCTGATGTGCCATAAGCTGGCCTGGAAATTAGTTTCAAACAGTTGTTCAGGTTACGGTGAGGTTACGACTATTTAAAACAAGAGGCCCCAAGGGGCTTTAATCGCTCATCTGACAAAGTGATTCAAAGAAGTATTTTGGATCACATTCAGTTAGTCACGGTTCATCAAAACTCCTGACTGCTTCTACTTTTATCAGCTGTAGACAAGCACTGGGTTGTTACGTCAAAGCAGTTTGACAGGCAAATTTTATGGTAAAACACCAAGGAATGGATTTGAATAACCTTGAACCTAACCTTCCCCCTCCCTGCCCACACCTATCCCCCTCCTTCTCATAGAGAGCCCAAATATTAAGCCAGGGACTTCAATTGAACAAACTTGAATCTGATACCCCTAGAGATGTTATATACCAAATAGGAAAGCATTCTGACTGGTGGATCTGAAGAAGAAATCTCCTCATATTATACTAAGTTAAAATTCGGGCTCCAATAGAGAGACCAAATATTAACCCAGGGACTCGATTTGAACAAACTTGTATCTGAGCTCCATAGAGATGCTGTATACCAAATATGAAAGCATCTCATTGGTGAATCTGAAGAAGATTCTTAAACAGATTTCCTCACATTGCACTCAGTTAAAATTTGGGGCCAATAGGAAGCCCAAATATAAACCCAGGGACTCGATTTGAACAAACCTGAATCTGCCCCCTCTCCACCCTAAAGATATTGTATACCAAATATGAAAGCATTCTGACTGGTGGATCTAAGAAGATTTTTAAATAAATTTCCTTATATTGTAGTAAGTTAAAATTTGGGCTCCAAGCCCAAATATTAACTCAGGGACCCGATAAGAAATTGAATTCCCTCCCCTCCCCCACCCCCACCCCATCCCACCAGAGATGTTGTATACCAAATATGAAAGCATTCTGACTGGTGAATATGAAGAAGATTTTTAAAGAAATTTCCTCATATTGCACAAATTTAATATTCAGGCTCCCATTGTTGTTTGGAAGTTATTTGCAATTAACATGGCTAATCATCTGACAGAACCAATTAAGTGACATATTAATGACTATTGTGTTAGTGTACCCACCTACTGCTGGTGCTATTCCTCCAACTGATGCTGGACCTGGAACATTCCCTGCAACTGCTGCGGCTTGGGCTGCTGCAGCAGCTTGTGCTGTAGCTGCCTGTTGCTGCATTTGTCTATGGCACTGACGAATATCAAACACCTACAAAACATACCAAATTTACCTTTATTTTCTTTACAATTTTACTGTAATAAATTTAAGATAGTTGGCAGGTTTAATGATGGGATCAAAGGGTTCAATAGAAAGAAACTGGGAAGGGGTCTATTGGGGACTGAGGATCCACTACCGTCACGAAAAACCTGTCAAATACAAACAAACTATGCCATAATTCCAGGGACCCCAAGCCTGACCAAGGCACCACAGATATACTGAAGTACCTGGAATTGAGGTTCATTAACCCTCTGAAATCTGATGTCAAAGTACTAAAATTTCATGCCACAAATTTTTCCCATAATGCAACTAGGAATCCAACCAATTGAGCTCTGTCAAACAAGATTGAATTGGTTAAATTCCCAGTTGCATTATGGGAGAAATCTGCAAGATGAAATTTTGATATTAAGACATCAGAGTGCAGAGGGTTAATCCTTAAGGTACTGGAGATTTGTATACACTTTTGATACAATTTGACAGTCTACATCATGTGGCTTTGCAGTTGTTTCTAAGCAGGTCTTGGCAGCCTACACAGGTTATTAATTCTTACCTAGAAATAACTAGAGCAGGGTCCAATTTCAGGGGTACCCAAAGACTGGTGTATTTGGGAAGCCGTTTCGAACGTTGACGAAAGGAATAATTTTCCTAAAGAACATTTTAAATGAGCTGAAATACGGCAAAATGGCTGGGGAGTAGAAAGGAAGGATACATTATTTATTTATTTACTTACTGGTGTTTAAGGGCACTTACTTATGCACAATGGCTAACCGTGACTGTGGCAGTTTTATGGGTGGAGGAAGCTGGAGAGAACTGAGCATCGACGAGCAACTGTCAGCTTCTCAACATTCTAACTCTGTTCAAGCTCTGCTCAAGCAGGGTTACAGCAGTCGAAGACATGTGCACCATTGACATGCAGTACGCCTAAGAACACAGCGGCATCGTGCCCCTATGTAGGCAACCAGGATAAAGTGCCTTGCCCAAGGACACAACAGAAGGCTACATTAAGCAGATTAATTAATACATATAATTAATATGATGAATGGTGATTGTTTTGGGGGTTGACCTGAAAATGGATGACAGTTGCAGTTGTTTCCAGGCAAGTCGTGGCTGCCAAAACAGGCAGCCAAGACTTATCTAGAAATAACTGCCTTGGTACTTTGAATGTAATTTGTAAGTTTACACAATGACTGCATGTAAGAGCACCTGTTCTGTTGAAACTAAAAAGTGGTGAAACTCGGAATTAAACCCTTATGGGTGAAGCAGCGAAGGCAAATCATCCTAAATGAAACCCTGATACAGCATAATGCATGGCAGTTTGGTGTATACATGTAAAATATAAATTATAACAAAACAACTGTTCATTAACAAAATCTTGCTAAAGTAAGGCTTCCCTTGCTGGTTGCATTACATCTTTGAAAAAAAGTACTCGTGTTTCAAATCACCTTTGAAAAATAATTTAACACTCAGCCAGTTAAAAGAATATTCCCATTATCACGTGGACAAAATGTCAACCCTGGGGATTGATTTGAACAAAAGAGGACTTGACCCCCAAACGATGCTGAATACAGAATGTCAAAAGATTCTGATGGGTAGATCTGAAGAAGATTTTTTAAAAAGTGCTCATGATACACCAACTTAAAATTCGAGTTCCAACAAATAGACCAAATATGAACCCACGAACTTGCTTTAAACACACTTGAATCCGACTCTTTTTTTAATGATGCTGCATACCAAATATCAAAAGATTCTGACCAGTGGATCTGAATAAGATATTTTAAAGAAGTTTTCTTCTCAAATTGCAAAGAGTTAAAATTTTGGCTTCCCCGAGGAGACCAAAATATACACCAGGGGATTTGATTTGAACAATCTTGAATACGACCTCAATAAGGATGCTGTGTACCAGAAATCAAAAGATTCTAACTTGTGGATTTTAAATTTTTTTTAAGAATATTCCTCATATTGCACCAAGTTAAAATTTGGGCTCTGAAAGGGAGTGTGAATATAAACCCAGGGACTTTGATTTAAATAAACTGGAAACTGATCTCCCTAAGAATATTGTATACCACATATCAAAAGATTTTGATCTGTAGTTCTGGAGAGAAAGTTTTAGTTATTTTTAAAAACATGCTGACTCAGCATTCTTCCCATTCCGCATACTGTAACCTTGGACACAATCGGGTGCAGTTTAATATGCTCATTCAATTTTGCAGGTCCTGAGAATGGTGATGCTTCATACCAAATATCAGTTTTCTCTTCCATGTAGTTTGGGAAATATGGTCATTTGACATTTTTTAAACTTGAAGCTCCTGTTTTTTTTCCCTCGCATGAGTCAAGTACTTATGACCCAATAATACTGCAGACCAAATTTGGTTCAAATTGCCCCATCGGTTCTGAAAGTTAAAAAATTTATAGTAATTTATATATTTTTTATACTTACCAATGACCCAGACATAGCTGGTGCTAACTCTTAAAATATAGGGCCAAACACAAATTTTGCCCCCCAATCCCCAAAATTTGCATCTAAAACTAAAGAAAACATGTCCTGAAAGGCCCGCCACACCTCGCCCCCACTGCGCATGCGCAGTGTCAAGGACGTTCCGAAATTGGCGCCATTTATCATTCTAATAACCAGTGCCTGGTAAGCGCTGTGTACTCAGCGGGGAGGCAAGAGTTCCCAACTCCTGGGAGGGCCATCCCCGTCTGGGTCATTGGTAAGTATAAAAAATATATAAATTACTATAAATTTTTTAACATTTTTATACTGTACCAATGACCCAGACATAGCTGAATAGTAAAAAGGCTGGAGGGCCAAGGACATAGAGCAAAATGGAATACGCTCAATAAAATAAAATAGAGTCATCCCCTGTAGGGAAAAGAAGTAATAGGCCTTACATGTATCTTTCTTATTTATGATAAATTAGAAAGATACAACACCTTCCAAAAATTGAGCTTCATACATCCATGTACTCTATTAATATCCAATAATCCTTATACTAATAATTTTTAAAGTAAGCCAATAATAAAGTAAGTCTAGAGAATAGAGACTCTTATACTCTTAAAAGTGTGTGAGAATTGCATAATCATGTCCGTTGACAAATGCAATATTCAAAAGCTATACTTTAAAAACTAAGACTTGAATGAATTTTATAAACTTAAACTTCTCACTAAACAACCATCCCAATAACAGCTCAGAATTACTAACTCCGGAGGAGGTATCCCCTTGTTTTCATAGTAAAAACAGGTGACCCAAGGGAACACCCTCCCCCCCCCTTTTTCTTGCCCTGGGTCAAATAGCCCAGAGCGAAGAGGGCAGCCGAACGGAGACACTGCCGAAACAGACAGCCTACCTAGCTATAGTAGCAACTGTTAAGTGAATGACATTCTGAGCAGTAGATAATAGACCTAACAATAGAGGCCTCCAGAAATGGACTCGATATTTCTGAGATAAAAATCATGAATGGATGGCTGAGCGCAATGAGCAGCCTTCAAAAATCTATAATAGCAACACTATTAATGTAAGCCCAAGAAGTAGAAGAACTCTTACTTCATGAGCCGAAATCTTAAGCACAACTGCTAAGCCAATGATATACCATAAGCAGTACGCTAGTTAATAGAATTCATTAACAATAAAATGGAGCGTAACGTCCTTCTACTAGACATCAAAGACAGAAGAAGCTTACGCCCTTGTAATAAACAGAAATCTGTTTATAAATACATAAACTGTACCCGGAAAGAGTAAAGGCCTATGCCCATACGAAGACGGAAGGACCTTAAAATAATAGGTTCCGGATAATAGGAGCCTAACTCTTATGCAACAATCCAACCTAAATAGTAACGGAAGTATTGATTCCGAAACTATGAAAGTGAAAATCATCCATCGATAGTGCATGAAACTCACTGACTCTACAGTAAAAGAGAAACCAACAGAATTACTGTCTAAAAGGTCAGAATTTGAAAACTACTGTTTCCAGAGGCTCAAATGATTACTTAGCTAAATAAGAACCGAAGTTAAAATCCGTATAGGAATTTAATCTAAAGATTCTAAGTCTATTTATCAAAAAGTTACTAACTGACTTAGATAAAGAGACAAAAGACTCAATAGTAAACTATCGTAGAGTGCATAGGTATGAGGTAACATAACCTATAACCTAAATAACAACAGGCTGCAGTAGATCTTGTGAAACAAGTATACCGAAAACTAGCAATGCGTAGTATGGAGGGATCAACCATATGAACATAATGATCCCTACAGCACGACGGAAGAGCCTCCACTTTAGTCGCATAGAATAGCGAAGAAGAGGATCTCCTATAGTAAGAAATCGCGTCCAAAGCTCGTCCAGTACAGTGCTTACAATGCAATACGGACCACACAACGGAATACATGAAGGTTGCGACCTTGCTGGTTGTGATAAAGATGACACGATTTACCTAGTGAAAAAAAGATCCTCACATAGAGGAAGATTTCACGTAAAGATCCACAGTAGACAAGAGAGTAAATTACTCATGATCTCTGTGAAGATAGAGATGCTATCAACAGAAATGTATTGTGGTTGTTTATCTTAGCAATACCTGCTAAAACAACAGCGCCGGAGGATACGCGTATCCTATCATTCCGTCCTATAGATCAATAGAGCGTTAACAGTATTAGCTCAGAGATCTGGACAAGCCAACACATACGTCTGCAATTGATTAGCAAGCTGTGTCATAAATAAAACATCATTGGGCGCTCCCATAGATAGCAAATCTGATTAAATACTTGTTTGTTGAGAGTCCATTCTGACAGCAACAAGCGACCCGTAAGAGAACGGGAGTGCGATAAAACAATCAGACGACCCAGAATATGACGGACCAAAACTGAACTTGGTGTACTATAACCAACAGACGGATTCTTTCCATTAAATTGAATAACGGAAACGAAAGAGTGCCTCCCTGGTTCCGGAGATACGCCACTACTGTCGAATTAAAGGACAGGAATTTGGGCATGCGTTTCTGAATAATGTTCATGCAATGACATAAAGCAAGCCTAAAAAACATTATTCCGCGGAAGTTAAACTGATAGCTAAAAGACTGCGGAACCCAAAGACCCTGGCACTTAGAATCCGTAGGGATCAGTATATATCCCAATCTGTTTGACTGGCAACCGTCATAACAGCCACACTAGGGTCCGGCAACTGCGGCGGCACTCTCTGAGTCAACCACCGAATGTTTGCCCCAGTCTGAATCTCTTGTAACACTAGATAGACAAGAGAATGTATAAATCAAGCAATTCATGGATTGCCGGAAAGTTGCCGTCGAAGAGAAGCTCCTCCGAGAACGAAGCGACTCTGAGAGAGTTCTTAACCTACTATCCACGCGTGGATGTAGCTAGGGCTGCATCACGTCTAACCAACTCCAATCAGCCACTGAAGGGCGGAGTTATACGTCAACAAACTACTGCCCTCAAAAGAAATTACATTGAGAATAATATCCCGTAAATCTTTTCTTGAAGACGTAATGATAACGCCTCAGTAAGGCAGATTACGTATAATAAAGCGTCTAAGTTAAGTCTACTATACATAATGTCGTTCCCAACATTGAAATTGGAAAAGACATAAACGGCGAAAAAGAATATATGCAGTCTTTAATCACACCGTCTAGACGCATATGAACTCTCGGTATGCCCTGCTCTGCCAAAATAAACTATATGTAAAAAAGATAAAATGGCAGAAATGAGCCACGCGGACAAGAAACTAAACTATCATGCTTAGTAGCAGGCTTGTATATATATATAATATATAGCGTCGAAAAATAAAACACATGTTGTAATGACAATATTGGACTGCGTCGGTAAGTCAGAGACAAAGTCCCTGTACCGATCGAAAAATCCGAGTCCAATGACGCTATAAGTTTCTTATCCAAGATCGCAGCAATGAAGTCCGAAAAATAATCACTGGAAGAAATGCCAGAAGATATGAAAGGCATCTTCCGATACTACTAAAGGGAAAACTCGAAATCTTTCGAATCCCTTTCGCCATCCTGTCGGACCCTATAAAGCGTTCGGTCGTCCGTAGCTTGATGCAACCGCGGACCGCACCGACCCAGCGCCGTCGGATAATTCCTGATTCGACCGAGAAACCGTCAATTGCTGGGATGCTGCGAAACAACTGTGCTAACTCGGATAGCACGTCCGTCACTGAGGCCTGAGGAGCAGCGGTCTTACGATGCATTGCCGCAGGAAGCTCCGAGATCGTTACCCCGTGCATACTTCCAATATGCGAGCGAACGGGGTGTATAGGCCTCGTGTCCCTTGGCTACCGGATGGCGCGACCTATTCGCTGTGGAATCACTGAATGCCGAAACTGATCGGATACTCGAGGTCACGTAGCCAATGTGCGGTCGTGTGCCCTGCTGTGAGGATGAGGAAGCATTAAAGACAGTCTCTCGGACTGTCAATATAACGGAGCGTCCCGAGCAACGGACATATGCTCCGAATGTAAAATATCTGAACCACAACATGCGGTCCCCTATGTTGTTGGCTTCCTCCGATCTATCCTCAATCTGCCGTCACTGGGTGAGTACTAAAGTAATTAAAGTGCTCGCATCACCCAAATCTCCTTCCTAGACCGCAACGGACGAACCCGGCAGCCGAACCATTCGATGAATGTACGCTACACCGGGTGAGCTAGCGAATGTCACTCCGTAAGCGATAGACATATTCCATGAGCACTTATTGCCGCTAACTCTTCATTAACTATGACGACAGAGGCACACTTTTGAAAGACATCTCCATAACTCTTCGAACAAGAAACCAGAAATGCTTGGATAGCAAGCATAAAATAATAATATATATAGCGTCGTTCAATAATTCGAAAGTTTGTGTGACATTATTGGACTATGTCGGAACTGAGGGACGATGTCCCTGAACCGAACCAAAAATTTCTAAGTCCACCGACGCTATCAGTTTCTTATCCGGCATCGCAGCATATGTTGTTCCGAAAGGGAAAGCTTGAAATCCACCGAATCCCTTTCGGTATCCCGTCGGACCGGATGAAACTTTCGGACGTCCGTACCCGCTTCCGCGGAGCGTCCCGGCCCAGCATCGTCGGATAAAATATATGCGACAGATTCAGTTGATGCTGGGATGCTGCGATAAACTGTGCTATTAAGGAAAGCACGTCCGTTCCCGAGGCCTGTGCAGTAGCGGACTTACGATGCATTGCCGCTGGAAGCTCCGTGTACGTTGACTCCCGCACACTTCCTATGCGAACGTCCGGAGTCTGCAGGCCTCGAGTCCCCGGCTACCGACCCAGCGCTGTCGGATAATTCTCGATCCGACACCATTTCTGTCGGCTGCTGGGATGCTGCGATAAGCTGTGCTATGTGCACAAGAATGTCCGGCGTCGAGACCTGCGGAGGCGCAGTCTATCGGTGCTTCGCCGAGGGCAGCTCCGCATCAGATGGCTCCCGCATACTTCCTATGCGAACGTCCGGAGTCCATCGGTCTCGAATCCCTGGCTGCCGGATGGTGTGACCTGGTCGTCGAAGAATCCTTGATCGGCGAAGCTGGTAATATATCGGCGGTCACGCAGCCAAGGTGCGGTCGTGTGCGCTGACGAGAAGAGGAAGCCTTAGCAGTCTCAGCGGACTGCCTATAGAACGGAGCGTCCCGAGCGACGGACGTATGCTCCGCTAACGACACATTGTACCACAACATCTGGGGCCAGATGTTGTTGAACGAGAGAGGGGCCTCTCTCGCTTGCCGTCCGGATGGACCGGAACGAGCTATGAACCGGACTAAAAGGCTTCCTCCGTTCTCCCTCCGATCCGCCGTCACTGGGTGTGCATTAAGTTAATTTTATAGTGCTCGCATCACCCCAAAATTCCTTCTAGACCGCAACGGACGAACCCGGCTGCCGAACCATTCGGTGAATGGACGCTACACCGGGCGAGCTAGCGGACGTCAAAGGCCGTCGAACCTACTAGGGTCCTCTTAGGCAATTGGCGTATTACATGAGCACTTTTCCGCTAGCCCTTCATTAATTGTGACGACGGAGGCACACTGTTGGAAGACATCACAGATACATCACCCTAATCTTGATCGTCTGAAATAGAAATTGATAAAGTAGAGTGACCCTGCGGGGAAAGGACCGGAGTGTCCAAATCCCCAACAACATACCGTGACATACGCTTCCCATATTGTCATCGAAATCATACGATACAGAAACAGGAGTTAATGCGAGTACACTGACCACATATAGAATGATAATAAGGTCAGAGGAAGACTTCCTCTTAAACAATTGATCAATATCCTTTCAATGTGAAAAGAAAACAAGTCCTGGTACTCGCACTAACCCCTGGCAATCAAAATACATAATAATAATATGATCCATTAATATAGAAAAAATAATTGAAATCAAAATATTTTGAAAAAATATTTTTTCAGAACAGCCCAAGTTTCTGAAAAGTAACGTTGAGCCCCAATGGATCCCAAGCCTAAGTGTGGACAAAAATTTTAAAAATATTTTAAACAATTTATTCAACACTTACGGACAATAATAATGTATCTAATTATGATTAAAATAACATAAAGATATTATTATTTAGAAATCCCCCCCTCACACAGAGGGCTGTTGTAAATGTAAACAATGAGTGTAAAAACACTAAAATAAGACTCCAGGCACCCAGGCCCGAAATCAGTTACCAAAAATACACCATCTGATGCAAAACAGAGACTTCCAGGGAAGAAACTGCAGAACATCAGATGGTAGATGCAGAACACAACGCCTAACCACCCGTAGGTGAAGACGTAAACATGGGGAAAGAACAGAATTCATTCTGTTATTAAGCTAAAACTCCCAAGAAATTTTAGTAATAATAATTACAGAAACTATGCCAAAAGCATGGGAGAATAGCAAGGGGGAACTTAAAGGACAGGGAGAGAGGAAAAACACTTGAAAAAACAGTGTAACTAAATAATCAGAATGACAACAAAATGGCTGCTGCCTTGAAAATAGGTAACTTAACATAATTTCATTAAAAAATTTTAAGTTACAGCCCTGATAATATTCTGTCACACATTCTTTTCCTCTCCTCCTTTTCTATCCTCCATAGAATCAACATTTCACTAATATTTATGTGTCTGGCATCATTTAAACTGAGATTTAAAAGCACAAAGATCAGTCAGATGTTAACTGATGAAGGGCCAAACTTAGAATGATAAATGGCGCCAATTTCGGAACGTCCTTGACACTGCGCATGCGCAGTGGGGGCGAGGTGTGGAGGGCCTTTCAGGACATGTTTTCTTTAGTTTTAGATGCAAATTTTGGGGATTGGGGGGCAAAATTTGTGTTTGGCCCTATATTTTAAGAGTTAGCACCAGCTATGTCTGGGTCATTGGTACAGTATAAAAATATAGAAAGTTTGGGCAGGACATAAAGTCTTGTCCCGCCCAGAACTGAAAATATTGTCCCTCAAATTCCCCTTGAACAAACTTTAGTGTACACCTCAAAAGGAAGCTCAATACGTACTATCAACTTACTCCATCTATCGGATGATGAGAAGATGATGTTTTACAATTTTTCATCTGCACCCCACCCCCCCCCCTCCCTATTGGGTATGGCGACTTGATTTTAACAATATCAAAATGCAACCCGAAAACTGACAGTTCCCTAAAATTACTCAGAAACTGATTCAATGGTTTTTAAACTTAGATGTGAGTCTTCCATGGAAGATGTGTGTCGCCTGCACTATATTTTAATATTTCAGACAGAATTCTAAGTGGAAAGGGGGCATAACTCTGGAAAAAATACAGCGGATCAAAAAATAAAATAGGAGGTGCACAATGCCATTATGTGATAAAGAATCACTGAAAGTTTCATCAAAATCCATTCATAGGTTAAAGAGGAGTGGCGGAAAAGAGAAAGTGCGATGTGGACGACGACACAGACGACGCAAGACGACAAAAGTAATCCCTATATGTCGCTCCCCACTTCGTGGGGCAGGCGACACAATAAAAGCTACAAACACCACCTTCACATAGGACAACAGACACTAAATGATGGATGAAGAGTGATCAACAAAGCTCATAGCTAAAAATGTGGCACCAATGAAAGACTGAATGTAACAACAGCTCATTGAACAAAACAAGGAAAGACCTAAGTTTATCTAAGCATTGCAGACTGGCTTTGATACTGGTTTAACCTTAACGCTTATCCCACTAAAAAAATTTTCATCACATCTAATCATGGCTGCTGTGAAGCAGCCATGACTAGATTTGCTGAAAAATTCATATCAATTTAACTCAAGAAATCATTGGTCAAACAGTTAATCCAATATAAAAGGGAGAACTTTGATAAAAGTGCTCAAATTATACTTATTTCACTGGCAACTACTCCTTGTCCTCAGCAGGAATACCTGCCAGCAGCATGCAAGGTGTTAAAGGCCATACTCCAGCTTGGGCACAAATTGTTAACCCCCAATTTTGAGTGAAAGAAAATGCTGTATGGAACAAGTCGACTATCACTAAATCACTCTCAATGAGAGGATTTCTCTCTGTAGGAGATACTACAATACTATTGATGCAGCTGACATATGTTGTATTACCAAATAAAAATATGGTCAAAATATATAAATATAAATTTTCATTCAGGAGTTATACTACTGCTCATCTCAGCTGGTTCTGTATCCTGCCTAATTGCTTATTCAAAATGTATTATATGCACAAACATTGGAATCACAAAAGTAATCAGGTTTGTCCCAATACCCATTTAATTTTCATTATTTTTTCATTTTTTGTCTGAAAAACATAGGTTATGACCCCTCGTTGGAACGAACTCGTCGAGCTCGTTCCAACGTGGGGTCATAACCTATGTTTTTCAGACAGAAAATGAAAAAAATTAGTTATTCAAGAATTTTTTTTTGCAAGTGTCGTCTGCTTTTCATGTTAGGTAAAGGGTTAACTTGGAATTAAACCAGAGTTGCAGTCAGTTCAACTTCCCAAAACACTGGCTCATTTGATTAAAAGATTTACATGAAAGAAAGAGGAGATTCCCAGACAGATATTTTTATCACTGGAAATAGATCAAAGGAACTTCCCCAGTATCTCCCAGAATTCAAAGTTAAAAATGCAACTCACTTGTGATTTACGTTCTCTTTTCAATGTTCAAACACGGTGTTGCAGTTTGTAAAGCAAAACGTGGGCATCCTTATTCAAATGCAGGAAAAATATAAATGGAACACTATTGAAGGGGAATTCTTTGTTGAATAACACTTTTTTTTTTACAAACCAAACATCTGAAGTTGTTGGTGATCAGGTGTTTGAAACTAGGTCACCACAAATTGGCATAATGTAAACAGCTCATCAAGACTAATTTTGTACACTTCAAAAAAAGGTACAAACATCTTTTTTTGCTTTTATGAATGAATTTTACGATCATTTTAATGATTTTTGAACAGGGTAATCCCAAGACTATAAATCTTTTGAAACTGATCGCTAATTGACCCTCAAAATCATTTCAAAATGTTTTAAGTGATATTTTCCGGGATTTTGGGCCCAAGGAGATCTTTTTCCGGGATGCCGGGAACGTTGAATTCCTGCGAATTTCCCAGGCATTCTGGGAGGTTTAACATGTCTGAGCTTGGGCCAAGTTTACTTCTTCAAAACAGGCTTTCTAATGAATAACGCCTGAATACACTTCTATTCAAATTACTATAGTCAAACCCATTAGGCTGTAATCACTACATTTCAGAGATAAATATTGTCGACTCTGAGAACATCCATATTTATCTTGATATTAGTATAGTAAAATAACTTGCAAAATCTCTATCCAAGTTGTTACCTACTACAGGCAAGCCTGGAAATATGCAATCTGTTATTTGCTTGCAGAATGAGGCCCCCAGAGGGTGAATTTGCTGATGCTATCCTATACATTGGGCTAGAATCCCCCAATTTATCTCCTGGGTACCTCTTTATGTTTAGGCCCAAGACCTTGATTCAGATTGAAGTTCACAGAGGATAAATATAGTTATGCTACCCTGCAATGCAGGGTAGCAGCACCAATTTCACTCTCTGGGGACCTCATTTTGTAAATGACAAGTCGGCTATTTTCCAGGCTTGACAACAGGCCTGGAAATAACTTGTGAATGATCATTCAGGTTAAGCGGAGGTTACGTCAATTGTAAAATATGCGACCAAACTACAGGTGCCTGTCAGACTTGACACTCAATAGGGACTAACTCTACTCAAAACGTTGCACATTGCAACCACATATCAATAGAATGGCATGCCTTTACCTTATAACAGAATTTTCAGCAAAATAAATAGCAACTACTAAAGCCGCCAAAGCGAGAACGCGCATTAGTTATTGCTATTTATTACTTTCCAAAGTGTGATTTACTGGGATTTCCAGGTTTGATTATAAATGATAACTTCACAAGTGAATTATGCAATCAACAATTGGGTCATGTATCCGTGCGCACAAACGAAGACACTTTGCCGTGGGTGTAATAGGGACTTCATTGTTTTTTTAACCCTTTACCTAACATGAAAAGCAGACGACATTTGCAAAACAAATTCTTGAATAACTATTGTTTTCATTTTTTGTCTCAAAAACATAGGTTATGACCCCTCATTGGAACGAGCTTGTTCCAATGAGGGGTCATAACCTATGTTTTAGAGACAAAAAATAAAAAAAATAATGAAAATTAATTGGCGATTTTTGAGAACAGCACTGTCCGGTTTTGGCTGTTACGTTAGGTAAAGGGTTAAATAATATAATTATCGTTAATAATGAAAAGTAATAAACAGAGTAATCGCTTGACTTGACTGATTGCATAAAATAATTCATTCGAGGCGAGGGACTATATTGTAAAACACTTGTGCGCATTCGCTCACTCGTGTTTGTACAGAGTCCCTCACCTCTCATGAATTATTTCACGTAACCAGTCCAGTCAAGCGATTACTCTCTATATATTTTGGCGAACATTCTGTTAAGACATAAACAGCATGGCTGATGTAGTAGAACAGAGAAGGCGTCAAACCATTCCAAAATTCTATTCCTATAGGTTACAACCAGCTAATCTGATCTATTCAAATTACTATGGCCAAACCCATTAGGCTGTAATGTGTTTGGCCATAGTAATGGGTTACGGTGCAAGATTTTTATTTCCAGGTGTGCTACCACATAGTTTATTTTGACCTGCACCATTCTATTTATGCAGGGACCGACCTGTGCATGCGCCAGTGCGTATTTGGTTCTGAAACATCAGGACCTGGCTCTTAAATCTCAGAAATAGGCTTCTCAGTTGGCGCGTAACTTCTCAGATCATATTTTGATATTCTTTTGATAGATAATCGAGAGAGACACTCTTACATGTATTATATATATGATTATCATTTATCATTGTTGTAGAGTGCTTAAGTTAATACTTCAAGTCTTAATTACCAAGCATTAATCTTCACTGTGATTTCTGATCAAGTCTTGGCTGCCTAAATAGCCAAGACTTGATCAGAAACCACAGTGAAGATTAATGTTTGCTATAGTGTACTAAATGAAAATGATGAGAGCTATTACATACTTGCAGTGTGTGTTACAAACAGCAGTGTGACTCCGTAAATTGAAATCTGGCGCATTAATTGAAAAAATAGGCTCCGAGGCTAGAGCGTATTTTAAATAGTCCTGATCGGTCCCTGTTTATGTGTCATTTACTGATGCAGGGCAAGGCTACTTATAGGCATAGCCTGTTTGCCAAACATATTTCTGTTCAAATAAAATATTGTTTAAAAAAAATAGTTCATTTTATAAATAATATGAACAAGAAACACAAAAAGATTTCTCACTTTTATATATGCGCTTGGGTAGATTTTGTGAACGGCATCTCCAGGTGCCCTGCCTGCTTCTCTATCAAGATAATAACTTTGTACAAACACACTGTGGTCACTAATACACTTGATCCACACATCACCTTCTCCTTTGTAGTCTATCTGATTTCCTTTCCCTATATGTAACCTAAAACCACAAAGAAATAAATTCACCATAAGCTCCGGATTTTCACCATGAAAAGTTGAATATAATGAAAATGTTCATGACACTGTAGCTCAACTTGTCTGTGTGTTGTGTTTGATGAAAAGGTTAATGTTCAATGTTTTTGAAAGGATTATGAAATAAGACAAGAATTGTGATAATTGGGAATATGTTAATTTCTGTTCCCTGTATGCTACATTTTTAATAAAAATAATATGAGGTGTACACTGTACTAAAGGGCGGAGGGGTGGGTTAATATGACCTCACAGTTAATGTATGTGGCCCTCACAGTTAACGTTAACGTATGTCAACGAAAGTTACCAAGTTACAGTGAAATTATTCCAAAACAAGTAATCCTATCAAGTTACATTGAAATCCCTTCATAAATATGGTCTGCAGACTGTGCTAAAGGTTTTTGGGCTTCAGGCCTGTGTAGCCATGACGGCTGACCGATTACTACTAAAAGGGGACATCCTCATCTCGACATTTACTGAGTCATTCTACTAAGTTACAATGAAATCCCTTCACAAATACGACCTGTAGTCTGTACTAAAGTTTTTTGAGTTTTGGGCTTGGGAAGCCATCACAGTTGACCAATCACGACCAAAAGGGGATGTCATCATCTAGGCATTATATGGAGTCAACCTACCAAATTACAATGAAATTCTTCCATAAATACGACCTATAGACTATGCTAAAGGTTTTTGGGCTCAGGCAGCCATAAAGGCTGAATGATCGCGACCAAAAGGGGACGTTCTCATCTAGACATTATTTGGAGTCATCCTATCAAGCTACAATGAAATCCCTTCATAATATGACCTGTAGACTGTGCTAAAGGTTTTTGGGCTTCGGAGCCCCGATAGCCATCACAGTTGCCCAATCGTGTCCAAATGGGGACGTTCTCATCTAGACATTATATGAAGTCAACCTGCCAAGTTACAAAGAAATCCCTTCATAAATATGATCTGTAGACTGTGCTAAAGATTTTTGGGCTTTGGGCAGCCATCATGGTTGAATGATCGCAACCAAAAGGGGAATTCTTATCTGGGCATCATCTGGAGTCATCCTTCCAAGTTACAATGAAATCCCTCCATATTAAATATGACCTGCAGACTGTTCTAAAAGTGTTTAGGTTTCGGGCTTGGGCAGCCATCACGGTTGACAGATCATGACCAAAAGGGGCGTTCTCATCTAGGCATTATACAGAGGCATCCTACCAAGTTACAATGAAATCCCTTCAGAAATACAACCTGTAGACTGTGCTAATGGTTTTCAGGTTTTGGGCTTGGGCAGCCATACCAGTTGACCGATCGCGACCAAAATGGGATGTTCTCATCTAGACATGCCCGCAAACCTGCATATGAAATTTCGTGACGATCAGACAAGAACTACGGGGTGTCGCCTGTGCTAAAGGAAAATGTGAACAGGCTCACAGACTCACAGATTCACAGACTAACAGACTTCTGTATGCGTGATGGCAATAGCTTATCTTGACTTTGTCAAGTTAAGCTAAAAATTAACTTTCGAAAAATTCAAATAATGGCACCTGAGGTTCGGACCTACACATTGAAGTAACTACATAAATTACAATTTTTTATAGACACTGTTCAACTAAATCAGAGTACAGTCACAGAGAACTGGTTGTAATCCACACATGGGCAGTGATGTCCACATGTGCGTTTATGAAGTAATAAAAATCACCATCAGCAAAATTTCACTTAATGAAGCACAGGGTGGTACCCGGTGCTTCATTAATTAAATTTTTGATGATTATTCCTATAATTAGTGTTTGGAATCTAATATTATTGCATGCGCGTAAATATTGCCTGCCCACAGTGGCTGTACCGTAGATACAGACTACAAATGGAGAAATGATACTGATCCTTTACCAATATCAAAACTTATTTTAATGATTTGTTTTCAAATTTTTCACCAAATTTCAAAAGAAGCATATCATTTATCACCCTATCTGGAATAAGCTTGTTCCCATGATGGGTCACATGATATGGTTTTGTTGACATTTGTTTAAACTTGTTCAAATAAGATTGTTTCAACTCCTCAATCTGTAAATTACCTGGCAGATGTGACCTATTCGTCAGGTAAAGGGATAAAACCCTGGCCACTGATGTTAAAATACAGAAATTTCAATCTACATATATTTCTCATATTTCTTCAGAGGTCACTGAGCCCATTTAAGAGGACTTCCACCCCAGGCACTGGTTATCAGTTCCTAGTTTCAAGTAAACAAGTACTACTTCACTTCCCGGGGTTCCGATGAGGAAGAAAGAGGGGAAGTTCTTCAGTGAAATTCTCTTATCAATTTAATTTTACATTGTGAGTATTTGGTAAATGAGAGAAAGACACAAACTATTTCCTTACAATCCATGAACTATTGGCAGGCCTGGCAGGAGGGCTAAAAATCGCTCCCATCGCATGGCCTAGGGAAGCCATAAGATCTCAATTCAACTTTACAAAAGCTAAAAGTGTCAAAATGAAGTTTTTCTATTAATGAGTTCTGCCTTGTGGGTTTTGTACATTTTATTTAGTGTTGCTAACAAGGTAGTCACTGTGAGACGTTTACACTGCTCCTCCCATACCTCCTGGTCCCAGAGGCCCGGAGGTGTGGGAGGGGCAGTGTGGCCGTCTTACAGAGACCACTAACATAGCAGAGATCTGAGAGAAGATGTGGGTTGCAGGAAAAGGCTGTTATGGTAAATTTTTTTCTAGGGCCAGGACGGCTAGTTTTCGCCCTCCTTAATTTTTTTAAGGCGAGCATTATGCGAGCTAATAAATTGCTCTCCTGAAAATGCCAGGCCTGTATTGGTGAGGTTATATTAAGCTGTATGATTTCAGATAAACAGACAGACAGACACGTGAACAGACACATGTAATTCACTCTACCTCTCTCTCTCTTTAAAAGTTGGGGTATAGTTAAGTATTTACTCTTTTATATTTGTTTGCCAGATTCATGGCGCCATGTCAAATGAATAATAATGGATTATATGGTCATAATGGACGTCTTAAAGCTACTGAGCTCTGTAAAGTAGGAGAAATTGAGGCCAGTCAGGATACTTTTTTGATGCATCACAATATATTTTCATACATTTAACAGGAATTTACTTTGTAACTTATGCATGTAACAGGTCAAAGCATTAACAAGTCAATTCTGTTATAAAAGTTTGGTAAATTGTTTGGTGTTTGAAATTAGATGCAGATTAAGGCCCCACAAAGTAGATTTTCTGTTTCTCAGGCCATTTTTTGTAAAATTGCATGTGGGTGGGCATTTTTTTATTTTATTTTTGTAATTATTTCTTTGTCATCAAAAGTTCATGTTCCTGGTTTATGTTTTAGGCCTCATAATCTACAGAACAGCATGGGTGGTGGTGTTTTTCATCCTTCGAGAGCAAGAAGGCTTTGCAATGCTAAAGCATTGCAAACCTTCTTGCACTCAAGACACAAATTTATAAATTCCATTAACTTGGGTAAGATATCAGACATGAGTCATTCACTTTTTATTTTTTAAGTTTGCACTGGTTATAAAAAGAGAGTATGCGGGCAGCCAAAAGGGGACATGTGGGAGGGCCTGAAAAACAGATTTTTAACTTTTTTTTGGCCTAACAGCACTATGCTTCTAAGAAATAAATTATTAAGAGAATTATCCATTGTACCAACCTGGCTCTTTCACTAGCTTCTGTTCGATGTACATTAGACAACTGTCCAATACAAAATCTGTCAAGACTAGAAGGATCTGTGTACCCATCAACAGTGACAGCCGAGTAACTATAAGGTACTTTGAAGGTTTCACCAACTTGTTGATCCAGTTCGAAATAAGTTATCGTGCACCAAAACTCAGGAGCTGGAATATAAATAAAAATAACTAAAAACAACTGTATAAACTGACCACATACGATACAACTACATCTACACCTTGAAGGCTTCATATTTGCCGAGTAAAACAAGACTTCTTGAGAAACTAATGGAAAAATAGAATGAACATTTATTTATTGGTGTTTAAGGTCAAATACTTATGCACAATGGCTAATCGTGACCGTGACAGTTTTACAGGTGGAAGAAGTCGGAGTACCCAGAGAGAATCACCGAGCATGGACGAACAACTGTCAGCTCCTCAACATTCTAACTCTGTTCAAGCTCCACTCAAGCAGGGTTACAGCGGTGGAAGACATGTGCACCATCGACGTGTAGTACACCTTAGTACACAGCATCATCATGCCTCCATGTAGGCAACCGGGATAAAGTGCCTTGCCCAAGGACACAACGCGGGTTGTTCCGGACAGGGAAAAAAAAACAAAAAAACAAAATAGGATGAAAACATGAAGGATAAGTGGAATGACAAGAGAGAAAGGGTCAAATTCATAGTTGGGAGATCAAGAAAGTGCCAATGAATGGAATTATGAAATAGTTTTTGTTTGAATGCTGGAAGATTAGGAGGGAGAGTTGGGAAGGAATAACCCCGGCGGGGGACTGGATTGATCTAGACCTTACAATCATTAGAGTGCCGCAACAAATCAGCAGAAGGCCAAAGAATTGTTATTACTGTGTGGATATCCTTAGTGAAATTATTTGGTCTGCATGGCTTTGGTTTGTTACAATCTATGGAAGAGAGCCTTTCGGCACTCACTCATAAATTATACCAAGGCAAAGACATGTGAACAAATTCTGACAACCAAAATAATATTTGAACCCTCTTCCAGGTTTACAAAGCATCACACATGTATTTTATCCACACTTATACCCATGGTTTTGGTGCCGTAATCTACCTAGTTTGCTTAGCAGTTGAAACACAAAGAATGTTTAACCCTTTATCCAATGTAACAGCCAAACCCATCCAGTGCAATTGACAAAAATCGGCAATTAATTTTCATTATTTTTTGTCTCAAAACACAGGTTATTTATGATCCGTCTTTGGAACGCGCACATCGAAAAATGGAAAAATAATAGTTATTCAAGAATTTTTTTTGCAAGTGTCGTCTGCTTTTTCACGTTAGTTAAAGGGTTAAAAATGTCAAAATGAAATACAACTCTCGTTTGATGACAGCAAAACTCCACATACATGCAAAATAAGGAAGGTTAATTTTTATATGCCCTTTTGAAAAACGGTTGTATCATGTAATCAGTCTATACATCCATCTGTCTGGCCATCCATCCATTCATCTGTCCATCCGAGCAAACAAATCAGGTTTTGTGCCTAGTTGTTGGTTCACAACACTGTGACTAATCTGATTTATGTGACTCGCCACATAAAGTTGAACTAACAAATGGCGTTAATGTGTCCAAAAAGTGAGTTATGTGGCTAAAATGTTTTTTTTATGTGACTAAAAAGAGAGAAAAAGTGGGTATTGTATTTTCAAGGATTTTATGTTAGGGTGAGGGTTAGATTAGGGTCAGTAAGCTAAAAGGGTTAGGATTTGCTACCCCCCAGAAATTAGACTTAAATAAGAGTTTTCAGTGGTTGTCCATGCATTCTAAATTCCTGAAATATTTTAGCCACACAAATCTGATTTGTAGGAGCATCAGTCTGTCTGTTAGGGCTGGGCGGTTTTGAAATTTGCATTTCAGTTTGGTTTTGTACAAAAACTCGGTTTTCGTTTTTTTCAATATATATTGTCCAAATCCACATTTTAGAGGGTAATGTACACATAAAATGTGTCTGTATTTGTCATCCAAGTCATGAGGCTCATATAGCGTGTTGAGTCATTCGGGTTACTCAGTGTTCACCACTCTTCTCAGCTAATGGACATATTGTGTTGGGCTGCTGTAGTGGGCTACAGTGGTGGAGCCATGAGGTATCTAGGGAGACCAGCTCCCCCCACCCCCACACTCAAAATCCCCCTAGCTTCTCCCATCCCTAAATTTGAAAAGATTCTTTTTGATTTCCTGCCCTCAGTACAAGTACAGTACCCTCAGTCCTGAGATTCCCTCCCCCACCCAAAAAAAAATCTTCACCAGCATGGTCCACAGGATTTCAAACCATAGCTCCACCACTGGTGGGATCTGCCCTGTTCTGTCAGTGAGATTTGGGGCCTTGCCAAGATGCAGAAATT
The DNA here is from genome assembly GCA_031216915.1 of Pictodentalium vernedei. Classification (NCBI taxonomy): domain Eukaryota; kingdom Metazoa; phylum Mollusca; class Scaphopoda; order Dentaliida; family Dentaliidae; genus Pictodentalium; species Pictodentalium vernedei. The sequence continues at coordinate 71,864,854 of CM062292.1, read as the reverse complement.
CACAAGAAAAGCTATATTTTAGCAAAAATCAACATTTCCTTATTTTTTATGGAGTCGCTAAGCTCTCACCCTGGTTTTGGTGGATAATATGCAATTGTTGTGCTTATTTCGGTAATTATCACATCGCTTGAAAATAGACGTGCCCCGTGTTTCTTGATGGTTCCTGCTTCAAATGACAGTGGAATAAGAGGAACACAAATCATATTTCTTGTGATTTTGATAACTATTATTAAAGTGAGTCGTGATATACGAATCACTTTTATTGGTAACTCACTCACTCCAATGCTTTCACAATATCTCTCCTAATTTCAACTGTAGAGGTTTGTTTTTTACTTTGCCCAAACATAGAAATTGGGTGAAATGAGCGGTGCCAAGGCGAAGATATTACCAACTTTACTTTGACCTCTTGGCTGATCCCTGCGTTGATTTCATCTCAGTCAAGACAGGCGATTGATGTTTTTGAAGGGAGACGGCTGCATAATGGGATTTGAAAGAAAATTTGCAATATTGCATCTTGGGATTTGTTGTGTTTACAAAAAACACATGGTCATGGGAAAACACATGTTGATTATAACATGTTCATATTGGGAATGCAGCGTGTGTACCTGACAGACCTGCAGTACTGCACGATTCCTTAAAGTAAGTTCAAATAGTATACAAACAATTTCCAATAAGTTTAAAAAAAAACTTTCAATAGTTACTTGCCATCCATTTGACAGGATATGTTCTATTTTAATTCAACCTTTTTATTGTTGACACAAAACATAACTGCCAATGTGCAGCATTATCTCTGAGCATGTGACTTCAGAGAACGTGCCAGTAGTCGGTTAATTAACATAATTTACTTGTCATTTTTCCCATGTGAACTTTGAGGTTTTAAAACTCAATAAATTTTATGTTTATCTCCAATCTAATTTACAACGTGCCGTACGCAGATGATTTGAGGTCAAAGGTAATTTATAATACTTTTACACCATATATTGTCAGGTAACTTGCAATACCTCTTTGGTCGAATATGAGTGAGCATGGGGCTGTGCCCGGTTCATTAAATTTACTTAACGATTCTTGAATTGCATGTGTGGATTTTTACGTAAGACTTTTTAATTTTTCATATTCCATCTGCTGGTGGTTCTGTAGATATTGTTTAAGATACAAGAAATTTGCTACCACTATTTGTGGGGGGAGAGGGGGATTTGTTGTCAGTTCTCTCGAAGTAAGCATAAATGGCACAGCATTTACCTTTGCCAGACATTTAAGCCTTTGGCGTGCGGAAAGAAAGTGATTGAGTGGTCATAAACTTAACCAATTCTGGTAAATTTGTTGAAACCGAAAGTCTCGATTTTTTGTTAAGGCAGCGGTTCGGTTTCGGTTTAAAAAAAAAAACCCGAACCGAACTGCAAAAACGATAAACTGCCCAGCCCTACTGTCTGTCCATCCATCCATTAACACTTTTTGGTTTCTGACCGATAACTCCAGTTTGGATTTGATCTCAACCAAAGTTAGTGTATGCATTGCACAGCAAATAATACAGGCCAAGTTCAAATATGGGTTCCGTCCAATTATTTTTTCATTAGCTACAGCCCCTTTTCAACTTAGAATTTGGCCGTCTATTAACATTTTAGGCTTCCGTCCTATAACTCCAGTTTGGATTATTTAATCTTAACCAAAGTTGGTATGTTTATTACCCAGCTAATAATACAGGCCAAGTTCGAATATGGTTTCCTTCCAATTATTTTTACATGAGTTACAGCCCTTTTTTTACTTAGAAGTTGACCGACTATTAACATTTTTGGTTTCTGGTCGATAACTCCAGTTTGGATCATTTATGTGATCTCAACCAAAGTTGGTGCAATTCATAAAGGCTAACGAGCATATTTAGCCATGCCTGGCGGTGCTCTTGTTTAAATTGAACTCACACACAAATGTAAACAAATACTTTAATTTGTACACATGTTGTGATCACTCATTATTGTAATACTAATTAAATGACATTTTTGACCAAGAGTAGTGATGTAATATGGTGATGCTGTGCCCTCACTAATTTCTTTAACCCTTTACCCAACGTAATGGCCAAAACCGGCCAGCGCTATTCTCAAAAATCGCCAATTAATTTTCAAAATATTTTCATTTTTTGTCTCAAAAACATAGGTTATGACCCCTCGTTGGAACGAGCTCGTCGAGCTCGTTCCAACGAGGGGTCATAACCTATGTTTTTGAGACAAAAAATGAAAAAAATTAGTTATTCAAGATTTCTTTTTGCAAGTGTCGTCTGCTTTTCATGTTAGGTAAAGGGTTAAATATTTTATTGCCACTGTTGTCTCCTAACCAAGGTATAATTCAAGAGATTTGCATTAGCATTTGTCTGGAAGAAAAAAGACTTAGCTCAGTTATGAGACCTGAATAACTAATTCTTTTAATTTTTTGTCTCAAAAAAACATAGGTTATGACCCCTCATTGGAACGAGCTCGTTCCAAAGAGGGGTCATAACCTATGTTTTTGAGACAAAAAATGAAAATTAACTGTGAGAATAGCGCTGGCCGGTTTTGGCTGTTACATTGGGTAAAGGGTTAAACGTAATGGAGAAAAGATATACTTGTACAATAGATTTTTGTTAGATATATTTGTGTGTACTGTGTTTGGAAGTAACAATACTTACGTTGATGAGTAGTTAACGGTGGAAGGGGTGCAATATTTGCCTCTAGTTGATTGTTATTCCCTGAAAAATCGAGATTAAAATATGTTATTTAATGATTGAATAAATGAACATTTTAGTAAAATATCACTAGGAATCCTTTGAAACTAGTTTTTCGATACAAAAAATGCAAGTTGTATGATATGTTCGATGAACCCATAAATCTTTTAACCCTCTGAATCCCAAAAGGCTGTTTTTCTGGCCCAGGATCATGATATGACCTGAATTCATAAAGCAGATAGTTGCTCAGTGAATTTGTGTGGTAAATCAATCAATATTTTCAACGTGCAGCCCCAAGGCTGATCAGTCTTCCCTCTAGTGCAGTAGAATCTATCTTGAGAGACCACCCTTTTTGTCAGGCAAAAGTGGTCTCGCACAACAGGTGGTTCATGACAGGTCCATTACAGAGTGAAACCACCAAATAGTACAAGGTCACAGTGGTCTTTCAAAACAGGTGGCCTCTCATGACAGTAGTCTCTCAAATCATGTTTTACTGTAGCCTCTACTAGTTGATGGTACAGAACTAGCATGGAATATACCATCCAGGCCCAAAGGGTAAAATAACATGACTAGAAGATACCACTTACAAAAATGTCTTGAAAACTAAAAAATTTCTTTTATGCCTCCAAAACATGGCTTATGATCACTCATTGAGCTTGCTCCCATACAGGGCCATAGGCTATATTTTTGGAGGCAAAGAATGAAAAAACTACAGTGGAGCCCACTTAAATTGATATCTTTTAACTGAATAAGTCTGTTAATTGAATATAATTTTCCAACACAAAACCGTACCATACTTCCAGTACAAATTTGACTTGTTAATTGAATGTAGGTTACAGAGTAAACCTGTTAATTGAATAAAAAATCTTGTAACCTGTCGAGAAATTACCCGGACTCTCCCCAGTTTTACTTTGTTTATATACCTATTTGGCCTCAGTACATCCAATACAGACATATAATATATCTTGTTTGACAGTGCTCACAGAGCTCCTGCAGTTATGGTGTATATGTCACCCAGCATGGTTGGCACTGCAATAGAAACGATGGCCATATAGAATGGTCTGATGGAAATACCCTCTGTTTACTGATATATAAGTCATGGACAAAGGTTGGTGAATGGTTAGCCTTAGTATTCATAGGTCTTGGATTGCCCATGATGCTGGAGAATGCCTATAAGCATCCTCCAATAGAATGCAGCAATCTAATATATGCAAGCAAATTCACAATAGAGCGGTAAATAAACAAGCCAATTTGTTTGTGCAGAGGATCTGGCAATGTAAATACAAGGATGCATGTGTAAATAAAAAAAAAAGAGGAAATCTGTTACCCACAAATAGGCAGAATGCCTATGGTGTATTATTCAAATGACTGAATAAAATAAAGATTCTAAATTTAACTCAAGGAATCATGGGAGAAAAAAAATTCAATTTACAGGGGGAAAATTTGATTAAATGCACCAAAATTATATTTATTTCAATGGCAAGAGAAATTCTGTCCTGGGCAGGAATATCTGTCAGCAGCATGCAAGGCAATTAATGTCAGCACAAAAGTGGCTCTTGAAAAGATCCCAAGAGAGCTTTCCAAAAATCATATTATGGGGATCATATCATCAGTGGGGAATGGTTCTGAAAAAGAATTTTTGCAGTTACTGATAACCTTAACCCTTTACCCAACTTAACGCCAAAACCGGCCAGGGCTATTCACAAAAATTGCCAATTAATTTTCATTATTTTTTCATTTTTTGTCTCAAAAACATAGGTTATGATCCCTCTTTGGAACCAGCTCGTTGAGCTCATTCCAATGAGGGGTCATAACCAATGTTTTTGGGACAAAAAATGAAAAAATTAGTTATTCAAGAATTTTGTTTGCAAGTGTCGTCTACTTTTCATGTTAGGTAAGGGGTTAAAACTTATTTTGTCAATTATGTAATTATTTGTTTATTGGTGTTTAACATCGCTTTCAACACCAATGGCTATTATTCTGTCTGTCTGCTTTTCATTTTAGGTAAAAGGTTAAAACTTATTTTGTCAGCTATGTAATTATTTATTTATTGGTGTTTAACATCACTTTCAACACCAATGGCCATTTCATTAGCAAAACATACAGTACGATCGCTGTGGACTGGTCACTTTCCACAGGTGGGTAATATTTCCACGGACCCAATAATATTAGAAACCAAACACTAATTACAGATATAATCATCAATGAAAGTGTCAATGACACTGTAGCTCAACTTGTCATGACAAACATCTAGGTAATGACCTGATAACAAATGTTCATAACGGTCTGTACATAAATACTGGCTGTAGCCTGTAACAAATGTATAGGTAAAATATTGTAAAGGTAGGTGACAGTCAGATGCTAAACTAGAAAAGAAATCTTTGAGTCCCAGAGTGGGTCTGACTAAACCCCAAAATATTTGTTCTCATAGCACAGTGATAACAAAGGCACCCCAAAACACACTCATTCCTGTCCCAAGGTGAAAACAAAGGTACCCAAGAAGTTTCGTAAAGATCAGTTCATAAATATGAGCTGTATAGAAGTTGTGACAAAAAACTGATTGGACTTAATTTCGGTACAAAATGGCCACTGGCAGCCATCTTGAATTTTGGACCGCACTCAGAAACACTCGTTCTCATCCCAAGGTGATAACAAAGGTACCCAAGAAGTTTCATGAAGATCGGTTGATAAATACAGCCTCTAGCCCGGAAGTTCTGTGCAAAAATCTAATTGCACTTAATTTTGTACAAAATGGCTGCCATCGGCCATCTTGAATTTCGGCCCGTACACAAAAACACTCGTTCTCGTCCCACGGTGAAACCAAAGGTACCCAAGAAGTTTCGCAAAGATCGGTTTATAAATACGGCCTCTAGCCCGAGCCATATTGGCATTTGCACGCTTCGTGCTGAAAGTAACACTAAATAAATCAAAGTTAGTCTAATTTGCATAATTTACATACGAGAAAAAAACCTGTATTATATGTGATGTATCCCATGGTACTAAACATTCATACAAAAAATTATTCAAATCAGCGCTTTCACATGGAAGTTTTGCACAAAAATCTGATTGCACCTGAGTTTGTACAAAATGGCCGCCAGCGGCCAACTTGAATTTCGGATCGGACCCAAAAACACTCGTTCTCGTCCCACAGTCATAACAAAGGTACCCAAGAAGTTTCGTAAAGATCGGTTCACAAATACGGCCTCGAGCCCGAGCCGTATTGAATTGTTGACGGACATACGGCCAACTGGCCATGGCATAAGCTCAAATTTGGCTTTGCGAAAGTTGAGCTAAAAGTTTAATTAATGAAGCACCAAGCATAACCCGGTGCTTCATTAATTAAAATTTTGCTGATGATGATATTTATCACCTGGTAAACGCATGTGCGGACATCACTGCCCATGTGTGGATTAAGACCAGCCCATAGCGACTGTACTGTAGGTCTGAAGTCAAGTTCAGCCAATCGTTTATGTTTATGTTGCTCACTTTACAATATTTCCACCACAGACATTGGTTATCAGGTTCTATTTTACCACTAATGCAAACCTTCTTTACCAGACTACACAATCACTACTCCACTTCCTGGGATTCCCGCAGGGTATTTGGTCAACTACTGTATAGAAAAATGATCAAAGAGAAGATCCAAGACTTCTGAATTACCCACTCAACTGGTAATTTAGAGTGCTAACTAATGTTGAGGAGCTGACAGTTGCTCGTTGATGCTCGGTGGTTCTCTCCGGGTACTCCGGCTTCCTCCACCCATAAAACTGTCATGGTCACGATTAGCCATTGTGCGTAATAATGCAACCTTAAACACCAATAAATAAATAAATAGAGTGCTAACTTATTTTTGGACATCAAAATTAGTTGACAACTCTTTGCCTTGTTACAATTTATGGGAGAGTGTCTACACAGGGTTCATACTAGGGCCCTGCGAATCGGGAAATTTATGTTCGAATCGAATCTCGAATCGAATCGGGACTGATGTCGACATCGAATCGAATCTCGAATCGAATCGGGATAAACTCAAGAAATAATTATAACTGGCATTATCTTGTGCAGAGATGTCCGGAAAGCACTGCGAGAAGAGAGAGTTGACATAACTTGACAACTTGGCGTTGTTTTAATTTTCTTTCTCGTTGAATGGCCATCCAGATGTTCACTTGGCCCGACAATAAATTCACGACATAAATATGGACAAATTAAGGTGTTACTGCCCAGAGACATTTAAGACAAACCACTAAATTGAAACATGAGACTTTAAAGCACAAATGTAATACAAGTGGCACATTAATTCCCATGGGTTGAAGTCAGCTACAGCCGCTAACTTCAGGTACATTAGCATGCCTAAATACATTACTGTAATGTTTGGTTGTTTTTGTATTATCAGAATTTGGGTCTTGTAGATTTCGGTCCGTTCTCAACTCAATAACACAGTATACATCAAAAGCAGCGACGGCGTTAAACTGTGTTAGTTTCTGCATTAGTTAACTCGAATAGTGACGCAGTGCTCATTCACACAAATTGCTTTTACTTCATTCCAACTTCCAAGTACCAACTCCGAACAATGCAAAGAAACTACAGAGGTTTTCCTCCCACAGTTTTCTAACATAATAATGGGAGCGCTCCAGGCGACATGTCTCCATTATTGTGTTAGAAGATTCCGGGACTGGGAGCAGGCCTTAGGCCCATAGCTGGATATTTCGGTTGTATAGATGGGCGTGAACAGGTTACACCTTGGACAGAGCCGCTGAGCAAACGGGATTCCGCGAATAACTCTCACACGAATTCCTGGAAATCTATAAATAGCGAATTTGCGGTGTGTGGTTTTCTGGGAATCTGAAACTGAAAGTGAAACGACAGAATTTTGCAATGAATTTGACTATTTTCCTGATAGAAACATTAAAACTAGAAGAGTTCGCTTCTTATTTCAACTGATGTCGACATTGTCGAACACTGATTCATTTTCCTCGAAGCTTCGTTTGACTAACGAATCGGCAAACTATTCGAGATCGATATACGAATACCAAAGCGATGTCGACATCGAATCGAATACTCGAAGCTTCGCAGGGCCCTAGTTCATACACTTTTTTCAAGGTAAAATTCCATGGCTTTCCAGTATTTCAAGTGAATTTTCCAAAACATTAACAAATTTTAGGGGCATATCTAGAAAGAAATGTAGAATTATTTATTTATTCATTAGGGTTTAATGACACTTTAACAGCCAAGGTCATATCATGTCGGTGAAAGTTTTATGGGTGGAGAAAGCCGGAGTACTTGTAGAGAACTACCGAGCAACGACAAGCAGCTGCCAGCTCTCCAATATCGTAACTCTGCACGGCAGCACAGGCAGGGTTAGATTGATTGAAGACATGTGCACCATCGACGTGCAGTACGCCTTAGTACACGGCATCATCATGCCCCCATGTGGGCAATCAGGGTCAAGTGCCTTGCCCAAGGACACAACATTGGAGTCCGAATTAATCGCTCAGACAGTCACCCATCTAAGGACTAACCGTGTTCAACGTTGCTTAACTTTGGTGATCTGATGAGAACTGGTTACCACAATGCCACAGCGCCCCCAAAAGCTGAATTTTTCAAGCTTTCGGGGCATGGAAAAGTCCTGGATTCTCCAGGACTTTTCCATAACCCAGATGCTTGAAAATTCAACTTTTGTTAATTCTCACTGTCAAATTACACAGAATTGTAACAATCAATTAATATTAAGACATCTACATTCAATTAAGGAATTACAAACACTTACACAATTCTTGTTCTTCTTGCTTAATCTATTTTTGTGATATTTGGTGGCCCCATTTTCATCAAGTTTGATATCGGCAAGTTTGATATCAGTTACATTTCTTGAGAAATTTCCATAACTTTTCAGACAAAATGCAAAAATACACCTATTTTTCCAGGATTTTCAGGTCTGGAAAAATATTTTTCTTTTTCCATAACTTTTCCAGATTTCCAGGACCTGTACGCAAGCCTGAAAATAAGCAGTCTGTCATCTGCAAAATGAGGTTCCCAGAGGGTGAATTTGGTGATGCTACCCTGCAGAGCAGTGTAGCATCACAAAATTGATCCCTCTGTGAACCTCCGTCTGAATCAAGGTCTCAAGCCAAAACAGAAAGATGTACCTAGATGATAAATTGGCCCCTGTATGGGATAGCATCAGTAAATTCACCCTCTGTGGACCCCATTTTGCAAATGACAGGTTGCTTATATTCAGGCTTGCCTGTACAAACCTGTCTATAAATTTTGATGCGAACCGGTTGCACAGTTTTAATCCCATGTGTGTTTTTTTTACAAAGATTATGAGAGGTCGTCATCAATCCAAGACTTCAAAATTACCCGCTCTGACTTAACTGGTAGGGTGCTAAATCATTTTTGGCCATCAAAATTAGTTGACAACTCTTTCCCTCACTACAATTTATGGGAGAGTGTGTACGTATTTTGATGCCTAATGGTTGCACAGTTTTAATCCCAAGTTTGTTTTTTTTGTGTGCCTACACTTTGACAGTGTTGGCAAGGGACAATCTAACAGCTCCCAGGAATGGGCAATAAAGTGCAATTCCCTTTTTCATTGAATCACAATATTTGATCAAGTGTTTTCTTTCTTTTCGACAATGGTGTTTCTTTACATGAACCAATTTCAGATAGGTGATGTTTTGGCCTTTGGGTGGGGGTTGACGTTTTTCTCATCAGTTTTTTTCACTTGTTTTCATTCCATCTGGAAAAGACGTCCAAACTGTGAATCAGCACAACACTCAAAAAGCAGTGTTAATGCCTGTTCGAATATAAGTCTGTTGTATACAGATTTTAAGTCACAAATATTTGGCATCTCATAGAAGCAAGTGAATAACTGTGTACAAATTGTCATCTATTTTTGAACTACATTCTTCTGCTAAGCCGTAGTGGGTTATGCTTTGACTGGAAAATTAAATAACAAAATGAGTTGATATTTGAACAAAACGATTAAAATATATATCATTAAATCCCTTTTTTGCATATTTTATTCATTAGAAAACACTATTTAACCCTTTACCTAACTAACATGAAAAGCAGACGACACTTGAAACAAAATTCTTGAAAAACTAATTTTTTTCATTTTTTGTCTCAAAAACAAAGGTTATGACCCGTCTTTGGAACGAGCTCAGTGAGCTCGTTCCAAAGAGGGGTCATAACCTATGTTTTTGAGACAAAAAATAATCAAAATTAATTGGTGATTTTTGTGAATAGCACTGGCCGGTTTTGGCCATTACACTGGGTAAAGGGTTACATGGTCTTGGAATTTTATCTACTTTTGCTCCAACACTCGAAAATTCGACCATGAAGCTCAGATTGTAATGAATAATACAAGAAAAAATACGTATCTGTATTTTCTGTGTTTTATTTGGTATAATCACAGCTTTGAGGCTATGATTCGACATCAAACATACCGTAAATGGAAAAACATATGTGACCTTGTTTATAGATCTATTTGTTCTCAGTACATCTGATGTAAACATTTAATCAATTATATTTTGTATTGCAGAGCTCCATGAGCTTTGCCAAACAAGAAATAATACAATAAGTGCTCAGATTATCTCTGGAATACAGGAGAGTGACCAAAATCCCTGTTAATTGAAAACTCCTGTTAATTGAATAATTTTCATTGGCACAGTGGCTATTCAATTAACAGTGTTCTACTGTACAGTACAGCTGCCGTGGACTGGTCATAATCCATGAGTAGGCAGAGATGTCCATGCATGCGTTTACAAGGTAATACAAATCATCATCAGCAATATTTTAATTAATGAAGCACCGGGCTGTACAACAAGTGCTTCATTAATTAATGTTTTGATAATTATTCTTATAATTAGTGTTTGTAATATACCGTATTTACTCTATGTATTGGGACAGTTAAAAATAATTATTTTCACAGGTGTCCCAATTGTTAGAAAATGGGGAAAGAACACAGCCTGGTCTTGATTTGATGCTGAATAAAGTTGTGTGTGATTCGTTTTCCATCACTATATACAAAAATCGCCGTCCAATTTTTTTTATATTTTCATTTTTTGCTTCGAAAACATAGCTTATGATCCCTCATTGGAACGAGCGCATTGCGCTCGTTCCAATGAGGGATCATAAGCTATGTTTTCGAAGCAAAAAATGAAAACTTTTAGTTACTCAAGAATTTTTTTTATGAGTGTCGTCTGCTACTAGCGACGGGCCAACTGGAAACAAATCTCCTGAATGTCCCAAAATTTGAAGCATAAAAAAAATATAGTTTTCTGGAAAAAATGTGTGTCCCAAATCATAGAATGTCCCAATACATAGAGTAAATACGGTAATATTATTGCATCAGTGGAGATATTGCCCACCCGTGAAAAGTGACCAGTCCATGGCGGCTGCACTGTATTTTAATTATCATCATATCCATACACTTACAATAACCTGAGCCTTCATGAGCTATTGTCTGTTTGTGGATAGAAGAGCTAGATCCTGTCCATGAGGTAGATGTGCCTGGAAACAATAGAATGGGAAAAGGTTTAGTTGGTGATAATCATTTAGCTTTTTGTACAGCAGTATGTAGCACCCCATTATTATTTATTTATTAGGGTTTAACAACACTTTAACAGCCAAGGTCATATCGTGTCGGTGACAGTTTTATGGGTGGAGGAAGCCGGAGTACCCGGAAGGAACCACGAGCAGCTGCCAGCTCCCCAACATCGTAACTCCGTACTGCAGCACAGGCAGTGTTAGTTGGTTGATGACATGCGCACCATCGATGTGCAGTACGTCTTAGTACACGGCATCATCATGCCCCCAGGTGGACAAACGGGGTTAAGTGCCTTGCCCAAGGACACAACACGGGAGTCCGAATTGATCGCTCAGACGGTCACCCATCCAAGGACTAACCGGGCTCGACGTCTCTTAACTTCGGTGATCTGACGAGAACCAGTTACCGCAACACCACTGCGCCCCGTAGCATCCCATTAACGCTGTAGATGCATAAACAGTGGCCAACAAAAAACATACAAGCATACAAAAAATTGTCACAATAAGATTTGTACTATCTCTGTGTTAATGGGTTCAGTTTGATCCATAAGGCTTTAAATTTTGATGGAACAAAACAAAAAGAAACTAATGTGACTGGGTTCAGTTTAATCGTCAGAAATAAACGAAAGAAAAAGATGAAACTACACTGCTGTAATATTATAGAGTATGAATTACTGCCCTTACTATACAGTACGGCCGCCGTGGACTGGGCACTTTGCACGGGTGGGAAAAATTTCCACGACGCAATAATATTAGATTACAAACACTAATTATAGGAATAATTATCAAAAATTTAATTAAAGAAGCATCAGGTTGTACAACCCGGTGCTTCATTAATTAAAATTTTGCTGATGATTTTTATTACCTGGTAAACGCATGCGTGAACATCGTTGTCCATGCATGGATTATGACCAGTCCACGACAGCTGTACTGTAATCCACCTTTTGACAGTTCTGAAATCATCTTTCTTCTCTAAATCTCTGTAGTTGCAGTTGATTTGTCACAGTTAATGGGACAAGGTAAACCCAAGGAAGCTGCACAATGCAAGAAGTGATGTTTTTAAAAAAAGAAAAAAAGAAACAAGACTAACAGTGGTTGCCCGGCCTTGGATGCCCCCGAACTATGACCTTCATCTGTGACATCGAGCTCTATCGAACAAAAAAAGAATTTGTGCGTGACACATCGTCTCCCCATAAGCAACACATATGCCAAGTTTCAACAAAATCCAACAAAGTATCTGAGTTAAATCTTCCTGATGAACAGACGGACGGAAATGACAAACGCTATATGCCCCCCCCCCCCCCCACCCCCACCCAATTTTTTTTTGGGGGGGGGGGGGGGTGGGGTGGGTAGGTGGCATAAAAAGGGAATACACTAGACCCCCCACCCCTTCCCCAGCCCTTAAGAAACTTAAGAAAGTGTTTTGAGGTCATCAAATCTCTGGTGGTGGAGTGATGACACACAGGTCATTATACTTTCCCCATCTAAAACTCTTTATTTCTCCATGCCTTAACCCTTTGCGCAACTCACAGAATATCTAATTTTCTTATTTTAATTTTTAATTATTATTTTAAAAATTTTTTCAAAAAATTTCAACAAAACCATTTCATTTGACCCCCACATTGGAACAAGCTCGTTCCAATAAGGGGATCATGTGATATGGTGTTGTTGAAATTGTTTGAAAATGTGTTTTTTTCCAACTGCTGAATTTGAAAATTACGAGGAGGAATGTGGCCAATTCATTTGATAAAGGGTTAAAAAACATATGAGTCTGGAAAGTTAAAAAATTTATAGTAATTTCTATATTTTTTATACTTACCAATGACCCAGACATAGCTGGTGCTAACTCTTAAAATATAGGGCCAAACACAAATTTTGCCCCCCAATCCCCAAAATTTGCATCTAAAACCAAAGAAAACATGTCCTGAAAGGCCCTCCACACTTCGCCCCTACTGCGCATGCGCAGTGTCAAGGATGTTCCGAAATTGGCACCATTAATCATTCTAATAACCAGTGCCTGGTAAGCGCTATGTACTCAGCGGGGAGGCAAGAGTTCCCAACTCCTGGGAGGGCCATCCCCGTCTGGGTCATTGGTAAGTATAAAAAATATAGAAATTACTATAAATTTTTTAACATTTTTATACTGTACCAATGACCCAGACATAGCTGAATAGTAAAAAGGCTGGAGGGCCAAGGACATAGAGCAAAATGGAATACGCTCAATAAAATAAAATAGAGTCATCCCCTGTAGGGAAAAAGAAGTAATAGGCCTTACATGTATCTTTCTTATTTATGATAAATTAGAAAGATACAACACCTTCCAAAATTGAGCTTCATACATCCAAGTACTCTATTAATATCCAATATAATCCTTATACTAATAATTTTTAAAGTAAGCCAATAAATAAAGTAAGTCTAGAGAATAGAGACTCTTATACTCCTAAAAGTGTCTGAGGATTGCATAATCATGTCCGTTGACATATGCAATATTCAAAAGCTATACTTTAAAAACTAAGACTTGAATGAATTTTAAAAACCTAAACTTCTCACTAAACAACCATCCCAATAACAGCTCAGAATTACTAACTCCGGAGGAGGTATCCCCTTGTTTTCATAGTAAAACAGGTGACCCAAGGGAACACCCTCCCCCCCCCCTTTTCTTGCCCTGGGTCAAATAGCCCAGAGCGAAGAGGGCAGCAGAACGGAGACACTGCCGAAACAGACAGCCTACCTAGCTATAGTAGCAACTGTTAAGTGAATGACATTCTGAGCAGTAGATAATAGACCTAACAATAGAGGCCTCCAGAAATGGACTCGATATTTCTGAGATAAAATTCATGAATGTGGATGGCTGAGCGCAATGAGCGGCCTTCAAAAATCTATAATAGCGACACTATTAATGTAAGCCCAAGAAGTAGAAGAACTCTTACTTCATGAGCCGAAATCTTAAGCACAACTGCTAAGTCAATGATATACCATAAGCAGTACCAATAGTTAATAGAATCCATTAACAATAAAATGGAGCGTAACGTCCTTCTACTAGGCATCAAAGACAGAAAAAGCTTACGCCCATAGTAATAAACAGATATCTGTTTATAAATACATAAACTGTACCCGGAAAGAGTAAAGGCCTATGCCCATATGAAGACGGAAGGACCTTAAAAATAATAGGTTCCGGATAATAGGAGCCTAACTCTTATGCAAAAATCCAACCTAAATAGTAACGGAAGTAGTGATTCCGAAACTACGAAAGTGAAAATCATCCATCGATAGTGCATGAAACTCACTGACTCTACAGTAAAAGAGAAACCAACAGAATTACTGTCTAAAAGGTCAGAATTTGAAAACTACTGTTTCCAGAGGCTCAAATGATTACTTAGCTAAATAAGAACCGAAGTTAAAATCCATATAGGAATTTAATCTAAAGATTCTAAGTCTATTTATCAAAAAGTTACTAACTGACTTAGATAAAGAGACAAAAGACTCAATTGTAAACTATCGTAGAGTGCATAGGTATGAGGTAACATAAACCTATAACCTTAATAATAACAGGCTGCAGTAGATCTTGTGAAACAAGTATACTAAAAAATTGCAATGAGTAGTATGGAGGGATCAACAATATGAACATAATGATCCCTACACCAACGACGGAAGAGCCTCCACTTTAGCCGCATAGAATAGCGAAGAAGAGGATCTCCTATAGTAAGAAATCGCGTCCAAAGCTCGTCCAGTACAGTGCTTACAATGCAATACGGACCACACAACGGAATACATGAAGGTTGCGACCTTGCGGGTTGTGATAAAGATGACACGATTTACCCAGTGAAAAAAGATCCTCACACAGAGGAAGATTTCACGTTAAGACCCACAGTAGACAAGAGAGTAAATTACCCATGATCTCTGTGAAGATAGAGATGCTATCAACAGAAATGTAATGTGGTTGTTTATCTTAGCAATACCTGCTAAAACAACAGCGCCGGAGGATACGCGTATCCTATCATTCCGTCCTATAGATCAATAGAGCGTTAACAACATTAGCTCAGAGATCTGGACAAGTCAACACATACGTCTGCAATTGATTAGCAAGCTGTGTCGTAAATAAATCATCATTGGGCGCTCCCATAGATAGCAAATCTGATTGAATACTTGTTTGTTGAGAGTCCATTCTGACAGCAACAAGCGACCCGTAAGAGAACGGGAGTCTGGTAAAACAATCAGACGACCCGGAAAATGACGGACCAAAACAGAACTTGGTGTACTATAACCAACAGACGGATTCTTTCCATTAAATTGAATAACGGAAACGAAAGAGTGCCTCCCTGGTTCCGGAGATACGCCACTACTGTCGAATTAAAGGACAGGATTTGGGCATGCGTTTCTGAATAATGTTCATGCAATGACATAAAGCAAGCCTAAAAAACATTATTCCGCGGAAGAAAACTGATTGCTAAGAGACTGCGGAACCCAAAGACCCTGGCACTTCGAATCCGTAGGGATCAGTATTATATCCCAATCTGTTTGACTGGCAACTGTCATAACAGCCACACTCGGGTCCGGCAACTGCGGTGGCACTCTCTGAGTCAACCACCGAATGTTTGCCCCAGTCTGAATCTCTTGTAACACTAGATAGACAAGAGAACGTGTAAATCGAGCAATTCATGGATTGCCGAAAAGTTGCCGTCGAAGAGAAGCTCCTCCGAGAACGAAGCGACTCTGAGAGAGTTCTTAACCTTACTATCCACGCGTGTGGATGTAGCTAGGGCTGCGTCACGTCTAACCAACTCCAATCAGCCACTGAAGGGCGGAGTTATACGTGAACAAACTACTGCCCTCAAAAGAAATTACATTGAGAATAATATCCCGTAAATCTTTTCTTGAAGACGTAATGATAACGCCTCAGTAAGGCGGATTACGTATGATAAAGCGTCTAAGTTAAGTCTACTATACATCATGTCGTTTCCAACATTGAAATTGGAAAAGACATAAACGGCGAAAAAGAATATATCCAGTCTTTAACCACACCGTCTAGACGCATATGAACTCTCGGTATGCCCTGCTCTGCCAAAATAAACTATTCGTATAAATGATAAAATGGCAGAAATGAGCAACGCGGACAAGAAACTAAACTATCATGCTTGGTAGCAGGCTTGTATATGTATATATATAGCGTCGAAAATTAAAACACATGTTGTAATGACAATATTGGACTGCGTCGGTAAGTCAGGGACAATGTCCCTGAACCGATCGAAAAATCCGAGTCGAATGACGCTATAAGTCTCTTATCCAAGATCGCAGCAATGAAGTCCGAAATAACAATCACTGGAAGATAATGCCAGAAGATATGAAAGGCAGCTTCCGATACTACTAAAGGGAAAACTCGAAATCTTTCGAATCCCTTTCGCCATCCTGTCGGACCCTATAAAGCGTTCGGTCGTCCGTACCTGATGCAACCGCGGACCGCACCGACCCAGCGCCGTCGGATAATTCCTGATTCGACCAAGAAACTGTCAATTGCTGGGATGCTGCGAAACAACTGTGCTAACTCGGATAGCACGTCCGTCACTGAGGCCTGAGGAGAAGCGGTCTTACGATGCATTGCCGCTGGATGCTCCGTGATCGTTAACCCGTGCGTACTACCAATATGCGAGCGAACGGAGTGTATAGGCCTCGTGTCCCTTGGCTACCGGATGGCGCGACCTATTCGCCGTGGAATCACTGAATGACGAAACTGATCGGATACTCGAGGTCACGTAGCCAATGTGCGGTCGTGTGCCCTGCTGTGAGGATGAGGAAGCATTAAGGACAGTCTCTCGGACTGTCAATATAACGGAGCGTCCCGACCGACGGACATATGCTCCGAATGTAAAATATCTGAACCACAACATGCGGTCCCCTATGTTGTTGGACGAGAGAGGGACCTCTCTCGCTCACAGCCCGGACGGACCTGGACAAGCCAGGAACCGGACTAACAGGCTTCCTCCGATCTGTCCTCAATCTGCCGTCACTGGGTGAATACTAAAGTAATTAAAGTGCCCGCATCACCCAAATCTCCTTCCTAGACCGCAACGGACGAACCCGGCAGCCGAACCATTCGATGAATGTACGCTACACCGGGTGAGCTAGCGAATGTCACTCCGTAGGCGATAGACATATTCCATGAGCACTTATTGCCGCTAGCTCTTCATTAACTATGACGACAGAGGCACACTTTTGAAAGACATCTCCGTAACTCTGCGAACAAGAAACCAGAAATGCTTGGTTATAGCAAGCATAAAATAATAATATATATAGCGTCATTCAATAATTCGAAAGTTTGTGTGACATTATTGGACTATGTCGGAACTGAGGGACGATGTCCCTGAACCGAACCAAAAATTTCTAAGTCCACCGACGCTATCAGTTTCTTATCCGGCATCGCAGCATTCTGGTCCGACGAAAGAAGCTGTAGAAGACCAAGTCAGATGACATATACAACAGCATATGTTGTTCCGAAAGGAAAAGCTCGAAATCCTCCAAATCCCTTTCGGTATCCCGTCGGACCGGATGAAACTTTCGGACGTCTGTACCCGCTTCCGCGGAGCGTCCCGACCCAACATCGTCGGATAATATATATCCGACAGATTCAGTTGATGCTGGGATGCTGCGATAAACTGTGCTATTAAGGAAAGCACGTCCGTTCCCGAGGCCTGTGCAGTAGCGGTCTTACGATGCATTGCTGCCGGAAGCTCCGTGTACGTTGACTCCCGCACACTACCTATGCGAACGTCCGGAGTCTGCAGGCCTCGTGTCCCTGGCTACCGGATGGTGTGACCTGGTCGCCGAAGAATCCTTGATCGGCGAAGCTGGTAATATATCGGCGGTCACGCAGCCAAGGTGCGGTCGTGTGCGCTGACGAGAAGAGGAAGCCTTAGCAGTCTCCGCGGACTGCCTATACAACGGAGCGTCCCGAGCGACGGACGTATGCTCCGCTTGCGACACATTTTGTACCACAACATCTGGGGCCAGATGTTGTTGAACGAGAGAGGGGCCTCTCTCGCTTGCCGTCCGGATGGACCGGAACGAGCTATGAACCGGACTAAAAGGCTTCCTCCGTTCTCCCTCCGATCCGCCGTCACTGGGTGTGCATTAGGTTAATTTATAGTGCTCGCATCACCCCAAAATTCCTTCTAGACCGCAACGGACGAACCCGGCTGCCGAACCATTCAGTGAATGGACGCTACACCGGGCGAGCTAGCGGACGTCAAAGGCCGTCGAACCTACTAGGGTCCTCTTAGGCAATTGGCGTATTTACATGAGCACTTTTCCGCTAGCCCTTCATTAATTGTGACGACGGAGGCACACTGTTGGAAGACATCACAGATACATCACCCTAATCTTGATCGTCTGAAATAGAAAATGATAAAGTAGAGTGACCCTGTGGGGAAAGGACTGGAGTGTCCAATTCCCCAATAACATACCGTGACATACGCTTCCCATATTGTCATCAAAATCATACGATACAGAACAGGAGTTAATGCGAGAACACTGACCACATATAGAATGATTATAAAGTCAGAGGAAGACTTCCTCTTAATACAAATGATCAATATCCTTTCAATGTGAAAAGAAAACAAGTCCTGGTACTTGCACTAACCCCTGGCAATCAAAATACATAATAATAATATGATCCATTAATATAGAAAAAATAATTGAAATCAAAATATTTTGAAAAAATATTTTTTCAGAACAGCCCAAGTTTCTGAAAAGTAACGTTGAGCCCCAATGGATCCCAAGCCTAAGTGTGGACAAAAATTTTAAAAATATTTTAAACAATTTATTCAACACTTACGAACAATAATAATGTATCTAGTTATGATTAAAATAACATCAAGATATTATTTTCCAGAAATCCCCCCTCACACAGAGGGCTGTTGTAAATGTAAACAATGAGTGTAAAAACACTAAAATAAGCCTCCAGGCACCCAGGCCCGAAATCAGTTACCAAAAATACACTATCTGATGCAAAACAGAGACTTCCAGGGAAGAAACTGCAGAACATCAGATGGTAGATGCAGAACACAACGCCTAACCACCCGTAGGTGAAGACGTAAACATGGGGAAAAGAACAGAATTCATTCTGTTATTCAGCTAAAACTCCCAAGAAAATTTAGTAATAATAATTACAAAAACTATGCCAAAAGCATGGGAGAATAGCAAGGGGGGACTTAAAGGACAGGGAGAGGGGAAAACACTTAAAAAACAGTGTAACTAAATAATCAGAATGACAACAAAATGGCTGCTGCCTCGAAAATAGGTAACTTAACATAATTTCATTAAAAAATTTTAAGTTACAGCCCTGATAATATTCTGTCACACATTTTTTTCCTCTCCTCCTTCTCTATCCTCCTTAGAATCACCATTTCACTAATATTTATGTGTCTGGCATCATTTAAACTGAGATTTATAAGCACAAAGATCAGTCAGATATTAACTGATGAAGGGCCAAACTTAGAATGATTAATGGCGCCAATTTCGGAACGTCCTTGACACTGCGCATGCGCAGTAGGGGCGAAGTGTGGAGGGCCTTTCAGGACATGTTTTCTTTGGTTTTAGATGCAAATTTTGGGGATTGGGGGGCAAAATTTGTGTTTGGCCCTATATTTTAAGAGTTAGCACCAGCTATGTCTGGGTCATTGGTACAGTATAAAAATATGGAAAATATGGATGATATTCTCTTCAAAATAATGATGCAAGTAAAAAAAAACTTTCATGATCTCAAAGCTCTGGTGGGAATTTCGTGGGGTCGGGGGAAGACACTCAAGTAACATCTCTACCTTATGCCAGAATTATTTTTGCTCTACCCAACTTAAGCATGAGTCTGGAAAATGAAATATATGATATTCTTTTGAAAATAATGATTTGAGCAAGAAAAACCCTTTCATAATTTCAAAGAAGCTCTAGTGGGTGGGGTTGGGTGGAGTTGAGGGAGAAAGACACTAAGGTAATGTTATCTCAACTCAATGACATAATTTTTTATTTCTTCACCCAACTTTAGCAGGAATCTGGAAAATGGAATATATGGATGATAAATGAAAATGCCGATAGGATCAACGATCCAATGTCGAGTTGTGACAGCACAAAAGTGGGTTTGATCATTATCAACTTATCATCCAGAAACCAATTGTTTGCAATTTACTATGTGAAGGGTCACTGTGACCTTGACCTTTGACCTAGTGATTCCAAAATGAATAGGGCTCTTTCTTGTACCAATGCCAACCTACCTATGAAGTTTCATGAATGTGGGTGGAACCATTGTCAAATTATAATCTGGAAACCAATTGTTTATGATTTATTGTTCAAGGTCACTGTGACCTTGACCTTTGACATAGCGAAGCCAAAATATATAGGGGTCTTGCACTCACCTTGGCCAACCTACCTATGAAGTTTCATGAACGTGGGTCAAACCATTATCAAGTTATCATCTGGAAACCAATTGTTTACGATTTACTATGCTCAGGGTCACTGTGACCTTGACATTTCAACTAGCGAGTCCAAAATAGATAGAGTAGGGTTCTTCCTCTCACCAAGACCAACCTATATATGAAGTTTCACGAATGTGGGTTGAACCATTGTCAAGTTATCATTCAGAAATCAATTATTTATGATTTACAATGTTCAAGGTCACTGTGACCTTGACTTTTCACTTAGCGAATCCAATATACAAAGGGTTCTTTCTCTCACCAAGGCCAACCCACCAATGAAGTTTTGTGAATGTGGGTTGAACCATTGTCAAATTATCATCTGGAAATCAATTGTTTACGATTTACTATGTTCAAGGTCGCTGTGACCTTGACCTTTCACCTAGTGAGTCCAAAATAAATAGTGTTCTTCCTCTGGCTGTAATATTAAAATATAAAAACTATGTGTATGTGAATGAAAAACTTAAATAATTTTCGCAAAAAACAACAGTCAAACTCAGGAAAGTGTGCCACAAACAGGTCATGTCAATCATTGTCAAATTGTTTGTTGTTTTGATTTTTGATCGCAGATGACAGATATTTAGCAAGTCACGTAACAATATCATTAAAAACATTTTTTTAAGTTCCCCCAAAATCATGTTTGGGTGTATGATCTTTTATTCTCTCCCACTTCGGTATATTTTATTAAATTCAATTGTTCCCGAGAAATTATCATTATATTCTCGCTGACTGGAGGCGATGAAAAATCGATCATTGCTCTTTGTTTACAAGCATGTTATCCATCTATCAGTCTACCGTCACGCCCTCACGGTGACAATTGGATTGAGTGGGCGAGGCTTCCAGAGTCTTCAAAGTTGGTTCGGATGTGCGAATGTGTAGCGACATTCCAAATCGTGACGTGATTTGGTTTATACGATTTTGATGACTTTCATGCTGTATGCTTTCAACCAATCAAACGCAGAGGCGGGGCAAATGATTAAATTATTCAGCAAAGAAAAAAAAAATGACCAATTGACACCGGGGACGGGTGATAGGAGTCAGTTTTGTTTCTGCATGTAGTCACTCAAAATCCTTCAAAATGCATTCTGCAGCAAAGAAAAAAAAATTGCCTAACTGGTGGGGGAGGGGGGGGGGGGGTGGGGTGGAGAGGGCGATAACTCTGCCAATTTTCATTAGATAATGGTGGTCACTGAACTTCAGGTAGACATTGTTCCCAAAGAGTTATATACCAAAAAACAAATTGAAATTTGGTTACTAATGTTTAAGTTATTCCATAAACAAGCATTACACGATATTTTTCAACAAAGGGCAATAACTCTCATAATTTTCATCGAATATTGCTGGTCATCAAACTTGACATAGACATTCTTGCTATAGACATTTACCAATAAGAATTGAAATTTGTGAACTATTGTTCAAGTCATACCATAAACAAGCATTACACAATATTTTTTATTACGCAAAGGGCAATAACTCCCATAATTTTCATCAGATATTGCTGGTCATCAAACTTGACGTAGACATTGTTGCTATAGCGACAAATCAAAAAATAATTGGAATCCGTTAACTGTTGTTCAAGTTATGCCATAAACAAAGTTCAGATGGACAGACAGATGGATACACAGATGGGCAGATGGAGCTCTATGCTATATCCCTCCCTTGGGGGTGGGGGGGGATAATAACATGACTTTCTCTTTCCTTTAGTAGCCTGCCTGCCCACAGACTTACAGCGACCATCGACTTTGTCGCTGGCTTCTTAATGTCTCGGTCTGTTAATCATCTCTGTTGGGCCACTAATAAACTGCAATGCCTTTGAAAATCATATTATTCTTATATTGTGTATACAATATGACTAATTAATCAACTAACAACCAATTAGTCTATTCTGATAACTAATAAGTCATGGCAGTTCTAATTATTTCAATGAATGAAAAACATATTTTGGTCAAAACAAGCCAAACAATTACCTACAAATATTTTTCAAGAACTTTCCATAACTTTTCGACGAAAGTAATATTTTTAAGCCCTTTCAAGGATCAGATATTAAGTTCTGAAAGTCATTTATTTATTACTGTTTAGCCCTTTACCTAACATGAAAAGCAGATGACACTTGCAAACAAACTTCTTGAATAACTAATTTTTTTTTCATTTTTTGTTGCAAAAAAATAGGTTATGACCCCTCTTTGGAACGAGCCCATCAATCTCGTTCCAAAGAGAGGTCAACGCCTATGTTTTTGAAACAAAAAATGAAAAAAATAATGAAAATTTTGTGAATAGCACTAGCCGGTTTTGACCGCTACGGTAAAGGGTCAACCATCTGCATGCACACTGTTGTCGAAATATAAAAATTTCAAGGAGCAAATATTTCCCATGATGCAACGATGAAATTTAACCAGTTAAATCTTTTTAGACAGATCTTATTGAGACTTGCTAAACAAAACTGAACTGGTTAAATTCCTTGTTGCATTGCTATTTGAACTTTTGGTATTTTGCAGTTGGTGTGCAGAGGGTTAAGGTAGGCCTTTAATCCCCTAAATTACGAAATGAAAACATGCTCAAAATAGGATAGTGTGCCCAAATTATGGGATCATTTGATTAACTTTCCTGATAAATATATACCCCACCTGTCTCCACAAGTACCCAATATAAAACACATATTGGATAGGGTACTACTATCTACGGCCGAAAATGCAAGGAAATGTCTAGTTTGGGTCTATACTTTCCAAATATATTTTCTCCTACCATGCTTAACCATGAGCAAATAGATAGGCCCTATAACCCAAATTAGGGCTATCTAATGGCCGGGGTTATGGTCACTTTCACCATATGTGGCTATATCATGATGTAACTAAAGTACAGGCCTCGACAATTCAGGCAAACGATCGTTCTGTTCCCCTAGAGGTTACGCAAACAAAAGTTGAGGCGAACAGACTATCGGTTAACCAAAAGGATCCATTGGTTAACCAACTTTTTTACGATAGGCATATTAGATGCCTGAACAGAAAGTAGTACACATACAAATATTAAATTTGTGCTTATTATTTAACTGTAAGCATAGTCCAAACATGGCCTGAAAGTCTGTAATATAACTTTTTGGTTTGGTATGTCCCTGAAAGGACGTACCAAACCAAAATATTATATTACAGACTTTCAGGCCATGTTTGGACTACTGTAAGCTTAATTAGAAACATGTTGTTACAGTTTATGGAAACTGAAATGCACTGCAGCCTGATGTATGATGGGGCCACGGCCAAATCAATTCTGGACCTATTCATTCAAAAATTAGCAGAAATTCTCATATTTTCACCTTAATACTGGTGAATATTATGTTTCATCACAAAATAAGATGACATTTTGTTAAGGTATACCCTGCTAGACATTTTATTTCTATAAATTTACGGGAAAATTTAAACAAAATAAAATGGCAGCAAATGGCAGCATATTGATAATAAATTAGCTGAAATCAGCCAGTTAACTAAACAACTCTCTCATCCCTATGTGATAACACTGCTGGAAAGAGCTCTATGAGCACTTTCCAACAGTGTATCACATGACACCGTACAAAAAGCTCACTAAAATTAACTCAAGATACAATGTCAAAATTCTCTGGTCTGATCAACTCAGCCTTTGCACTTATTCACTGCCATATGCAATGCTGGCAATAAAGATGCACAACTCTTATATGCAATGCTGCCAACAAAAGAGGCACAACTCTATATTTCTAGTGATTGCGTATTTCTGTTTCGTTGCTATTTTTATCATCAGAAGTCATCACATGTTGCCAACAAAGGGGGCATAACTCTACATTTCCCTCCCAAACCCTCCCACCAGCGCAGGCCTACAGCTTTCGGATATGCCTGTGGCATATCGTGTTTGGATTTTTGGTTAAACATCAGGTCAAGGAAACAAATTTACTTAACCTTCAGAATTAAGTTTAATGAACAACTAAATGGGTCCCCTGTTAATGGGTTAATCAAAATATGGAATTGTCAAGGCCTGAAAGTATAGTCAAGTTTGGCCAATCATTTATACCTTTGCTGTCCAGTTTTAAGACTTCCTTCTCAGGCATTGGCTGTCGGGTCCTATTTCATCAGTAAGGAGACCTTGTTTACCTCAGTAACCAAACACTGCACCACTTTCCAGTGTTTCTCAGGGAAGAGAGTTTTGAAAGTTAAGCATTTTTTATCACTTTCCTAGACGTGTACAAATCTTGCAGTAGATATGCTACGTACAGTAGAGCCCACTTAATTGGATATCTCTTAAACAAATACTGAACATATATTGATACCAATACAGTGGGACTCTGTTAACTGAATAACCACTTTGCCAATGAAAATTATTCAGTTAACAGGAGTATATCCCTGTTAATTGAATACAATTTCCCAACACAAAACCATTTACCATACCTCCAGTACAAATTTGACCTGTTAATTGAATATAGGTTATAGAGTAAACTCCTGTTAATTGAATAACAAATATTGTAACCTGCCGAGAAATTACCTGGACTCAAGCCAGAAAATAAGCAGACTGTCATCTGCTAAATGAGGTCCCCAGAGGGTGAATTTAGTGATGCTGTCCTGCAAAGCAGGGTAGCATCACTAATTTTACCCTCTGTGAACCGCGATCTGAATCAGGGTCTCACAACTAAACAGAAAGAGGTACCCAGAGGATAAATAGGCCCAATGTATGGAATAACATCATCAAATTCACCCTCTGGGGACCTCATTCTGCCAATGTCAGACTGCTTATTTTCAGGCCTGCCTGGACTCTCCCCAGTTTTCCTTTGTTTATAGACCCATTTGGCCTCAGTACATCCAATACAGGCATTTAATCTATTATATCTTGTTTGACAGAGCTCATGGAGCTCTGTCAAACAAGATATAATAGAATAAAGGCTAAGTTTATCTCTAGAATACAGGAAAGCCACACAATCTCTGTTAATTGAATAAACCTGTTAATTGAATAATTTTCATTGGCAAAGTGCCTATTCAATTAACAGGGTTCCACTGTATTTGGGAAGATTTTATAAGGCAAAAATACTACTAATTATGATAAAATGGTAACATTTTCCCATAGAAACAGTTCCATTCTAACCAAATACATCTTCATGTGCACACTAGAATATTTTCAAATGAAAAATATTTCAGATTTATTTTGGATATATGGTCAAGCAGGATAAACCAAAATCGACCAATATCTGATAGCATACTGACCCATCTATTTCTCTTTTGTTTTAAAAAATTAAAGTTTTCATATAAACTTACTTCTGGGGTAACTGATATTTTGCTGGGCAAGGTGTCCAGTTATTTGGCTACTTTGGAAGTCATCAATCTGTGAAGTCATACCCATTCCATTGCTACCTAGAACGAAGCAAACAACTCACAAATGACACTATACTCAAACTATACCTGTTTGTAAGCACAGCTAATGAAATACCCCCACAATTTGCAGGCCAACCCAAAATAAAGATCGTTATCAAGTCGATTTTTAAAAATATGTTAGCACATTGTATAGGTGCTTCATTTTGATACTCAGAAAAGGAAAGGAAAATAAAGTTTCACCATACGGTGACACAAAAAGATACCCCCGCTTATTTAACAATACAAGCCTGACTATAGGTGATACAGTTTTGGGGTATATACAAATACTAAGTCCATAAAGGGCAATGACTCTGGCACTAAAATCTCAAACGACACCTGCATTTCACTATGGGTATACAGTAATAGGATACACTTGCATACCAAATATCAAGTCACTCAACCAAGTACTTTAGAAGTTATTCATGATTGAATTTCGGGATGGACGGACAAATGAACTGACGGGCAATGACTCTGGCAATAAAATCTCAAACGACACCTGCATTTCACTATAGATATACAGCAATAGGATACACTTGCACACCAAATATCACATCACTTAACCAAGTACTTTACAAGTTATTTTAATTTTGCGACAGACAGACGGACAGACTGATGGATGGACAGACCTTGTACTGTGGGTAAACATCAATAAGATAGAGTTGCCCATCAAATACGAAGTCATTCCATTGAGTACTCTGCAAGTTATTCATGAATTAATTCCAAGGCAGACAAATTCTAAGTCCACAAAGAGCAATGACTCTGGCAATAAAATCTCAAACGACACCTGCATTTCCCTATGAGTATACAGCAACAGGATACACCTGCATACCAAATATCAAGTCACTCAACCAAGTACTTCACAAGTTATTCATGATTGAATTTCAGGATGGATGGCTGGACGGAAGAACTGGCAGACGGACAAGGCGAATCCTATATACCCCCACTGGGGGTATAAAAAATAGTTGTAAGACATGCACTGCAGCTAGGTCAACTTACAGATGCAGTAAAAAAGGTTTCATACAGAGCTGGGATCAGAAAACCGAACAGAGAATTTTGACTGGATTATGACTGAGTTGCGCTCTGGTCAAAATTCTCTGTTCACTTTCTTCATCAGGCCTGGAAAAAAGGGCTTGTATCACAACTTGATGGCAGGTTATGCTATATGGCAACCCACAGGAAAA
This sequence comes from Pictodentalium vernedei, assembly GCA_031216915.1. Lineage (NCBI taxonomy): Eukaryota > Metazoa > Mollusca > Scaphopoda > Dentaliida > Dentaliidae > Pictodentalium > Pictodentalium vernedei. The sequence goes on along the minus strand of CM062292.1, from coordinate 71,837,619 downwards.
AAGTTGTGATGCTTTTAAACCTTCTCTGTTTTACTTTGCCAGTTATGCTGTTTGACGTCAAAATTAATAGCCACAACCAATGTTTGGCGAGATCGCATGTTAGATGTTGCTATTTATTTATGCTGAAATTCTTTTTTTTGATGAGAATCTAATTCTCAGAATATTCCCATGATTCCTTCCATCCCAATGATCAAATATAGAAATCTGTGTCTCAGCAACAGAGGAAATTTTATACCACATAACTTTGGGACCATTTTGAGACCTGGGACTTGCTACATTACAGTCGCCGTGGATTGGCCGTAATCCACACGTGGGCAGTAATGTCCACTCATGCGTGTACCAGGTAATAAAAATCATCTTCAGCAAAATTTTAATTAATGAAGCACCGGGTACCACCCGGTGCTTCATTAATTAAATTTTTGATGATTACTCCTATTAGTGTTTGGAATCTAATATTATTGCATTCATGGAACTATTGCCCACCCGTGGAAAGTGACCAGTCCACTGCGGCTGTACTGTACAAAACTCATTGATGGTTGACCCAAATTTTCTGTCTTTGGAAATAATCTGCACATCCTGGTACCTGGTAAATTTCCTTGAAAGAAGTTTATGGGAATCAAAGGCAGCCAACAATTATGTAGAAACACCGTCAAGATAAAAGTATCCTACGTGTAGAGTTCTCAAGGAACAATTTATTTATTTATTGATGTTTAAGTTCACATACTTATGCACAATGGCTAATCGTGAACGTGACAGTTTTATGGGTGGAGGAAGCCGGAGTACCCGGAGAGAACCACCGAGCAACTGTCAGCTCCTCAACATTCTAACTCTGTTCAAGACATGTGCATCATCAACGTGCAGTACGCCTCAGTACACGGCGTCATCTTGACCCCATATAGGCAGCCGGGATAAAGTGCCTTGCCCAAGGACACAACGCAGGTCATCCCTGACAGGGATCAAACTCGGGACCTCTAGCATAGAAGTCCAACAGTCTACCACTGAGCCACCACGCACCCTTCAAGGAACAATACACTTGGGACAACTTTTTCATAGTACAGTGAAACCCTGTTAATTGAATAGCCACTTTGCCAATGAAAATTATTCAATTAATAGGAGTATTCAATTAACAGGGATTGCGTCACTTTCCTGTATTCTAGAGATTTACTTAGCATTTATTCTATTATATCTTGTTTGACAGAGCTCCATGAGCTCTGTCAAACAAGATATAATAGATTAAATGCCTGTATTGGATGTACTGTATTTCAAGCAAGTTGACCAATTCAATCTTGCTCAAGGAGCTCTGTCAAACAAGATTGAATTGTAAAGTTCCTAGTTGCATCACGGGAAAATTTTGCTGTTTAAAATTTCATATTTTGAGATCAGAGTGCAGACAATTAAGGCAACATATTTCTGCACAATGGCTAATCGTAACCACAACAAGGATATAAAGTCAAGTCCAGCCAATTGTTTATACCCATGTTGCCCATTTCAGTGGACTTCCACCCTGTACATTGGTGACCAGGTCCTATTTTACCCAGTAAAACAGAGCTTATTTACCACAGTAAACAAGCACTGCTTCACTTCCCAGGGTTCCCATGGGGAATTCGTTAGGTAAAAGGTTAACTGGTACAGTGCTGAAGGCCAATATTTGGGTACCAGTCGGAAGTGCAGGAACTGCAACATTCCATGTATGGTACCATATTCTGTGGATGTGCTTCATATTATGTATAAAGTGCCTTTTTTAAGTCTGTATGAATTTGGTTTGTTACAATTTATGAGAGAGTGCATTTTGACAACCAAAAATAATTTAGCATTCTATCCATTAAATCAAACTACTATTGCCGTGGTTTCTAGTTATGCCGTAAGCCAGACACCCAAGACATTGCTACAAATTACCACCAACTCCCTGGATTTATTTATTCATTTAACGGTGTTTAAGGTCACATACTTCTGCACAATGGCTAATCATGATCGCAACAGTTTTACGGGTGGAGGAATCCAGAGTACCCGGAGAGAACCACCGAGCAACAGCGAGCAACTGTCAGCTCCCCAACATACTAACTCCACACAAGCAGGGTTAGCATGGGTTGAAGACAAGTGCACCATCGACACATGTAGTACGCCTTAGTACACAGCGCCACCGTGCCCCCACGTGGGCAATGGGGGTGAAGTGTCTTGCCCAAGGACACAACGTGGTTGCCACATGTGGGATTCGAACCGAGGACCTCTCGGTTTGCAGTCTGCATGTCTACCTACTGAGCCACCGCGCCCCCAACTCCCTGGATATGAAGGTAATAGTTTACTGCGATTAGCAGAAAATTCTCATGACCATTGGGGATTACTCTTAACCCGCAGAGTATTTATAAGATATTTTTGATCAAATCTAGTCATGGCTGCTGTGAAGCCGCCATGACTAGATTTGATGAAAAATTCATCTAATTTGAACTCAAGAAATCATTACTAAAATATCCATTCCATTTACAGAATGGAAATTGGATTAAATATGCCCAAATTATTCTTATTTCACTGGCAAGAGAAATCCTGTCCTTGGCAGAAATATTTGCCAGCAGAATGCAAGGACTTAAAAATAATAAAACAAATAAAACAATAGAAATACAGAACAGTTTGGACAATGCCATTCTTGAACTTAACAAAACATCCTTAACTCTTTACCCAACAAACAATGATATCAAAATTTATTATTTTAAATATTATATTTTCCAAATTTTTCCAAGTATTTCAACACAACCAAATCGGCAAGCTCATCGCAATAAGGAGTCACATATGATTTTGCTGAAATTTTGAGAAAATGTTTTTTTTTCAACAGCTGAATTTGGGAATCATGCAGCGGATGCGGATGATTCGTTAGGTAAAGGTTTAAATTTTTACAGTAAAATCGTGAATATCTTTGGGCTCAAAAGTATGAATCATCAATTTATCAGAAATGAAACACTGGAGAGTTTTCATAAATATAAATGATAAAATGAAATCAATAATACATGTCATATGATCCTGGGATTGCAACTGGAATATTTTGGCAGTCGGTGTTTACCCTATAGAAAAAACTGACTGCCAGATTTAAAACTACAGCACCCTGTAAATCAAAATTTTCAGCTGAATAAAAGACAAAAATATGAAGCCCACTATAATTCACAATACAATAAACAACCTTTATAACATACAATCTCACTGTCATAATAATTATGTGCTATCGTGGAAGGATAAAACTCGAGGACGGGGGCCTCTCGTTTTATCCTTCTGCGCTGGCACTCGTGCCACATCGATTAACCCATTCACGCGTAGGTGTCGTTCCGTGTTTGTCATGTATGGCAAAAGTGACCAGCAGACATGTAAACCTCCAAAACAAAATTTCAGGGAAATTGAGGCTGATTTTCAGGGACATGGCATGAATTTCCGGGAAAAGTTTGTGTGACAAAAAATGATGTACGGAACAAGAAGACCACCACTAAATCACCCTCAATGACAATATTTCTCTCCGAAGGGGATACTATTAATGCAGCTCACAATGTTGTATTACCAAATAAAAGTATGGTCAAAATATAAAAATATAAATTTTTATTCTGGAAATATACATGAACTACTGCTCATCTCAGCTGGTTCTGTATCCTGTCTAATGGCTTATTCAAATTGTATTTTATTCACAAACATTAGAATCACAACAGTAATCAGGTTTCTCACAATCCATCCCCCCACCCCTGAAAAAAACTCCTTAATACTTCAGGTTCTGGTACAACACATGCAGATGTAAAAAAAAATTGTTCTCTTTCACTTCTACAATGAATTCATGACTGTAGCAGTAAGGCCCCAAAAAATAATACTTTGATTCCAGTTACCCGACCGACCCTAATTTTGTGCCCCGACCATAACGATTTTTTTTTACTGAAACTGAAAAAGAAAGAGAAAGAAACAACACAAACACTAACTTTTACAATGACACAAATAGTGCTTGGCATTTTTTTGTATACTGATTAGTATATATAATCTGTACCATGTTCAAAACTGTCACCAGCAAATTAAATCATAATTGGTATGGTATACCGAAGTCATTTTAACTCCGGTATGCAAATTTCAATGTGCTTATCACGGTTTACAAGAACTGAATTTACTTCATTGGTGCGGATTACTGTTGGTTTAAATGTGGGCCTTTCTTTTTTTACCACCCTGTCTACCCTCGCAAACCATGGGATCTTTCTTTATTACTTTTCATTAAAAACTGTTCAAGTGGTTTGTCTTGACATTCACCATTATTACGAAAATGACAGAACACCGTTTACCTCAAATTTGTCAGAAACAAGTTGAGGTGAAAAGTGAGGTGAAAAGCCACAACCATGTGTATTGTATTACACAAAGCATGTGTAGTCAGTCACATTGAACATTCAACCAATCACATTCCTGCTATTTAAAACCAGGATATTTTTCTTGGGAAATGCCAAGGGATTCCCTGTACTTTTACTCTTGTACTTCAAACAGACTGGCTGTTTGCACACAGTGACGTCATGATAGCAGCTTGCCTACAAAATAGTGTGCTTGCAAGTGTTTGATACCAGATCGACGCACGGTACATTATTGTTTTCAAATAAACATAAGCAAGTCATTTGTGCTTCCTCTGCCAAGACAAGATAAATACGATGATACTTAACCAGCCCATAAACAGAATAACTTAAAGTGTCAATTTATTCATGCGCTGGGGTGTGCTAATTTTAACACTTCCTGTGATAATGTGAGACATGCGAACACACACTTTACTTCAGAATCTGAGGACAGCTGATGATAATATCATCAAGACACCTCCGAATCCATTTCGTTTTGAAGTTGCAGTATTACATCTGAAATGTCCAAAGCAATCGCGAATAAATCGTCTGCTGATAAACTGCCATTCTGGGTGTAATTTTGAAATTCAGACTCAACAAAATACCAAAGCAGTATATTACAGTCACAAATTTTGGAAGAATTAACTCAAGCACAGATTCAAGGCAAAAAAAAAAAAAAAAATCCCGACCTACCGACCCTATTTTTTTCTGCCATGTAACCGGAACTAAACCATTAATTTTTTTGGCCTAATCGGAAAAAAATAATTTATAAAAAAAAATGATCCATACATGTAAGTAATTCCCACAAATGTTCAGAAATTTCAATTGTTCAACTTCAAAAAATTTCTTGCAGTCCTCCTACAATCACTTCATGGCTGCTGAAGAACAGACATGAGTTGAGAGAAATAAAAATTGAAGAAAAATTCTCAGTAAAAGATTACTGAACAGAGGAACTCTTGAAAAATGTAAAACATAAAATGAATTTCTCTGAAGATCCTATCCATTTTAATATCATTTTGCAAGAAATAATAATAAAAACATTTCTAAAAGAGGCCTTCAACTTAGAATTAAACCAGAGTTGTCATCAGCTCAACTTTCCAAACACTGGCTCGTTTGATTTAAAGATTTACATGAAAGAAAGAGGTGATTTCCAGACAGATATTTTTATCACTGGAAATAGATCAAAGGAACTTCCCCAGTATCTCCCATAATCCAAAGTTAAAAATGGCGGCACCCATCAACTCACTTGTGATTTACGTTCTTTTTTCAATGCTCAAACACAGTGTTGTAGTTTGTAAAGTAAAACTTGGGCAGCCTTATTCTAATGCAGGAAAAATGTAAATGGAACACTATTAAGCCTCTGCACACTGATGTAGAAATATCAAAATTTCTACCTGCACATTTTTCTCAAAATGTAACTAGGAATACAACCAATTCAGTCTTGTCTGACAGAGCTCTTTGAGCTCTGTCAGACAAGACTGGATTGGTTACATTACTAGCGGCATTATGTGCAAAAATTGATGCCTGAAATTTTAGTATTTTGACATCAGAGTGCAGAGGGTTAAAGGGGAATTCTCTGTTGAATAAAACTTTTTTTTACAAACCAAACATCTGAAGTTGTTGGTGATCACTCAGGTGTTTGAAACTGGATGACCATGAATTGCCACAATGTAAACAGCTGATCAAGACAAATTTTGTACACTTTAAAAAAAGGTACAAACATCTTTTTTCGCTTATATTAATGAATTTCACGATCATTTTAATGATTTTTGAATAGGGTAATGCCAAGACTCTAAATCTTTTGAAACTGATCGGTAATTGACCCTCAAATCATTTCAAAACCACCAAATGTTTTGATATTTTCCAGGATTTTCGGCCCAAGATCTTTTTCCGGGACGGCGGAAACAACATTGAATTCCAGGGAATTTCCCGGGCATTCCGGGAGGGTTAACATATATATCTGGTGGCAAGGTCTTTGAAAGTTCACCCTTTACCCAACACACAGGATATCAAACTTTATTATTTTAATTATGGTTTTGTAAAAGTTTCATGAAAACCATATCATGTGACCCCTCAATGGAACGAACTTGACCGGCTCGTTGAATTGAGGGTGCCATATGATATGGTTTTGTTGAAATCTCTTAAAAAATTTTTTTTTTCAACTTCTCATGTAGTCAATGATACACAATAGAATATAAGTGAACAATAATGTGTTAGGAAAACACAGGCAGAAGGCATCGGAATGATCATGTATTCCAATTGATGCTGCAGGGATTCGTGCAAGCCAATGAAATGTTTACACACAAAACAACAGTGTCACACAAGAAAAAAAATAAATTGTCAAAGGTGACATTTTTTTCTTAAAAAATCTAGACTTCATTCACTAAACTCTTAGAAGCTGGGAGTCGAGTTTTCTTGTCTCTGATGTAATACGGCAGGTAATCTGGCTGTGACGGTTCAACTATCTTTGGGCTGAGGGAGAATTAAACGCTGAGCAGGTGCTTCTAGTCAAGTGTCGTCTGTCTGAATAGGCAGATGACACTTGGCTAGAAGCACCTGCTTTACTGAAAGTTTTTCGAGGTATGTCATGTTCAATAAATCAATTCTGATTCCCTGGTTTCTAAGAGTTAATTCAAGATTAACCATGATATAAGTACAGAACGAGACTCGGGTACAGTATGCAGAGAAAGAAATCAATAACCCTTCAGGGTTCCTGCAGGCAAGGACTGGCCTCACCACCATAAATGATGATATATGATCACTAGTGTACCTAACGATGGAGGCTGTTAATTACCGATATCATCGGCATGTTTTTATTACGCAAAAATTCAAGGATTTTCAAGGCTCCCTTGACCATTTTCCAGGATTTCAAGTACTTGAACCGCACTTTGTTGAATTCAAGGCCATTCCTTGAATCCATAGCCCTGCGGGAACCTTGCCCTTATTGAAGTTTTTCCTTCGTTTCACATGAAAAACTCGAACTTGGGTCATTGATTCTGGCCCCCATACTCCCCCTTCAGTGTGTTCTGTCTTCTTATTTAGTCAAGTAAACACCACGTAAATGAGCTGCACATTTGATCCTGATGATTTTAAAAAATTTACCACATTTTGTTCTATGGATATCAATCATTAACATGTATTTCTAACAATGAACCAGTTTTCCTATCTGGAATCTGAATACAGAGCAGATAAGCAGCAGAAAGCAAGCAATTGTTTATTCTTTAATTTCTACATATAGTGTTTCGGCAATATATAATCATACAAAAATATAAGCATGCTCAGCATAACACAGATGAAATATTTGGAGCTATTTTTATCTCCCAAGTAGAGGTGGTTGCCAAGGGAACAGCTGATCCTCCTGTAACCACACCAATCAATTACATAGAGAGTAGTCACTTGACTGGACTGGTTATGTGAAATAATTCATGAGAGGTGAGGGACGTTGTACAAACACGAGTGTGTGAATGCACAATTCTCATTCAAATCAGTCTAGGGATTCCAAAAATTGAAAATTGTCATATACCTCATCTAAGGCTAGTTAACATTACAGAGCTGAAACATGTACACAGGCACTTGATTTAAACAAGCTCATCAAAGTATGATGAATATCCCAAATATCAAAAGATTCCATCTGACTGCAGGGCTTATATTTTGACAAGAATCGATTCACACAAAGATTCATGCAACAAAACCAGTGCAAATCCATGTAGATTCTCGTTGCACCTCTGCTAGGATTTGTGTGAAAAGAACTGAGTCAGTTTAACCCTTTAGTTTAAACATTATTTATTTCCAAGTTGCATTATTATACAAGAGAACATAGAATACATATTTGTGAATTCAACAGAAAGCTAAAAGCTTATGTTAAGCTGTTTCCACACTATTAACATATTTCACATTATACAGTACGTGGAGTGTGTATTATCACTAAATCACCCGCAGAGTGGAGAATCCACCCAAGCAATAATTGTAAATTTGTTGCAAAGCATAACCAGCACAAGCAAAGTTTCAGCCAATGGACCTCCGGGTTAAACCCGGAGGCCCATTGGCTGAAACATTGCTTGTGTTTTTTGTCGATATGTACAAAATTTGAAAGTTATAGCATAGGTGATAACTCCACTCCACGGGTGATTTAGTTACAATCCACTCTCCACGCACTGTAGGCAAATGTGACAGCAATTTACAGTGAAGTTGGTTACAAAAAAAAACAACACACAAACAGAATTAAAGGTGATCAAAAAGAAGAAAATGAAGAAGGGTTTGAATGAAGTAGTAGTAACAGGGAGAGAGATATATAGTTATAGAAATAGAACGAAAGATACCTGTTGGGATGGAGAGTAAAGGAGAAACTGGGGAGAGAAAGAGAGAGAGATAGAGAGATTGCAAACGAAAAACAAACAGAAAAAAAGAAGCGTCAGAATATTGTTAATTCAATGAGTAATTCTCTTCAGATTAAATGTGTCCATTTGATTGATTCAGACTGCTCACACCTGGTATCCATGCCGACCTGTCTAGGGTCTGAGGCCTGAAAGTGATAGAGTATTGTGTGCTATGCAAAATTCCTCATCTTATTTGAAACACTCTGTTTTCAGAATATATGACTGGACAGTTTTAAATATATTTCTGTTAATGAAGTCATCATAAAACTCTGATCCATACAGGAGAATATCACTATCTATGAAGCACGCTAGGGATCTAACAGTTTCAGTCCTTATCAGGGCTCAAAATACCTTTTTTTCTACGCGTAGCAAAATGCTACATATTTCCAAAAAATGAATAGCATTTTGTTTAAATTGCATAGCAGTTCTTGTATACCAGAGTTATGCAATACTGTTTTGTATTGAACTCTTCTGAGCAGATAGAATAATGTCCATCCATTTCTGTGCTTTTTCAAATGAGCTGCAACACATGAAGCGCTAGCTATGTTTTTCAACTGAACTGCCTTTAACAACTGCATGGTCTTAGATATTTCCAAATGCGTAACATCTCTTAATTTGATGGGCTTAACCCTTTACCCAACGAATCGCCCACATCTGCCCGAGTAATATTTAAATTCAGCAGCAGAAAAAGTATTATTTTTCGAAAAATGTCAACAAAACCATATCATGTGACCCCACTTTGGAACAAGCTCATCGAGCTTGTTCCAAAGAGGGGTCACATGATATGAATTTGTTGAAATTTTTTGAAAAAATTTAAAAAATGATATTTAAAATAATAAATTTTGAAATTGTCTGCATTGGGTAAAGGGTTAAAGTTATTTTGACATGGAATTTCTGCAAAAATGCAACAGGTTAACACAGGAAAGTGTGTCACAAAAGGTTAAGTCAATCATTTTTCAATTTGACGTTTCATTGGCCTATCTCAATCAATTGCTTTGCATGATGTAATCAAGTTACTTTTGTTGATTTGGATTGTTGGCATTCATCATAGGCATTCAACTGTTCATCAGAAATACGCACAAATCTTGTGTTTTGCTTGTTAAACAAAGATTGAAGGTCACATGTCACTCCTCTTAAACTGATAAATTTTGCAGGATCACCGATATTGAAATTCCCATAACATACCTCAACCATGATGGAGGTAGATGTTGAATTTGTGAAAATAATAGTACAAGGTCTTGTTTCTTTACATTTTGAATTTCGATCGCAGACGATGGTTATTTAGCAAGTCACGTAACAATATCATTAAAACAATTTTTTTAGCTTCCCTCAAAATTATGTTTGAATATATGAACTTTTATTTACTTCCATCTTTGGTGTTTCTATTAAATTATTTGTTCACAAGAAATTATAATTGTTTTCTCGCTCACTGGATGCGATAGGAATATCGATCGATTAGTCGGCTGTCACGGTGACAATTTGGTTGAGTGGGCAGGGGTTACGAGGCTTCAAAATTTGATCAGGCTCCCAAACATGTTGACATTCTAAATCATTACGTGATTTGGTTTATTTGATTTTCATGAATGTCACATGGTATGCTTTTAACCAATGACATGTGGAAGTGGAACAAATGATTAAATTATATGCGTTTCAATGACTATGAAAAAATGAGCAAGCACAATGTCGGCTTTTGCTCTGGTACACTCATTTTTCTCAAAGCCCTGATAGTGGCTTCTAGCACTCAATCAGTTAGGAATAATCAAAGGGCAGTTCGGCAGAACCCAATGGAGATATTTACAGACCAAGCTTTTTTGTGGTTGAGTGGCGTTGTACAAACTATTGAATTTCTTTTCCAAGTAAAGGAGCGTGAAGAGTTGTTTAACCCTTTTACCCAACGCAAACGATATCAAAATTTACTATTTTAAATATCTTTTTTTTAAATTTTTCAAAAATTTCCAACAAAACCATATCATGTGACCCCTCGTTGGAACGAGCTCGATGAGCTCGTTCCAATGAGGGGGTCACATGATATGGTTTTGTTGAAATATTTTGAAAAAGAATATTTTTTTCAACTACTGAATTTGCATATTACGCGGGCGGATGCGGCTGATTCGTTGGGTAAAGGGTTAATAAATGTTCATGTTCTTAACATATACAAAAACTTAACCGAAATAAAGATTTTTTTCTGAAACCGAACCAAATCTGAAAAAGCAAAACTCCCAGCTCGGCAGCTCATATATAGTGTAACTGTAGTTTCTTCAAAATAAGTGAATAGTGTATTGTGCATCAAGTAGAATATTTTATTTTTCTATTTTCAAAAAAAAAATTTAACCGCCAAAAACACATAGCTCATGACCACCTATTTGGAATAAGCTTGTGCCAGTGAGGTGTTATAAGCTATGTTTTTGAGGTAAAGAGTGACATTACAAATAAAATTTAAAAATTTTAATGGTGAATTTTGTGAATAGCACTAGCTGGCTATGGTCATTACATGAAGTTAGTAATGAATTAACAGGAAGAAAAATTAAACAGAAATTGGTTAGTTCCACCTACTCTGGCAAAAAAAAAAAACCAACAGCAAAGCGAAGCATGGCATATGCCCCCTCCTGCAATATCATGGATAGAATTACAAAAAAACCCAAGTGAATTTAACATTGGAAGTCACTGTGACCTTGACCTTTGGCACATCATGGTCAAAATAAATAGGCTTCTTCCACTCATCCTACCTAACCCACCTATGAAGTTTGGGAAAGATCTGGCTGGTAGAACTTTACTTAATTGACAGAAAGCAGCGGCAACCTGTTTTTAAGTACATTTAATGTTGAAGGTCACAGTGACCTTGTCCTTTGGAACATCAACATCAAAATGAACAGGGTCCTGCCTCATATCATACCTAACCTCCATACTGAGTAATATCAAGATCAGTCTTGCAGAACTTTAGTTATAGAGCAGAAACCAATTTCAAGTGCATTTAACATTGGCGGTATCTGTGACCTTGGCCTTTGGTACATCATGGTCAAAATAAATAGGCTTCTTCCAATCACCATACCTAACCCACATATGAAGTTTGGTAAAGATCCAGTTGGTAAAACTTTACTTAACTGACGAAATGCAGTGGAAATCTGTTTCAAGTACATTTAATCTTGAAGGTCACAGTGACCTTGTCCTTTGTCACATCATCATCAGAATCAATAGGGTTCTACCTCACACCATACCTAACCTCCATGACATATATCAAGATCAGTCTTGCAGAACTTTAGTTACAGAGCGGAAACCAATTTCAAGTGTATTCAACATTGGAGATCACTGTGACCTTGACCTTTGGCACATCATGGTCTTCTTCCACTCATCATACCTAACCCATATATGAAGTTTGGTAAAGATCTGGTTGGTAGAACTTTAGTTAATTGACGGAATGCAAAAAGGTAACGGACAGACGACAACGGATGCCAGACATGGTGATAACTTAATGCCCTCTCCTCAAAGAGGCTGGGGGCATAAAAATTGGAAATTTCAAGTAATTCCATATTTATCATACCTACCATGACTAGATTCAGGCCAAACACTAAATTTTGAGCACCTCCCCTCACACCCACCCCCCAAAATTAAGCCAAATCAATAAAAAGAATAAAACTCTAGTCCTGTGCAGTCCTCCATAGGTGGAGGGTGTGCCCATTGATACACGATGGGCCTGGTCATACGTTCACTTACGTCAGCCCTCGGGACCTAAGCGGTCCCCCAGGTTCCCCATCCAACCTCCCACTGTCAGAACAGGGGCTCACGTCTACCACTGGAACCAGCGGTCATCATACCACCTCCTCTATGGAGAGTATACTGATTTCTTCTGCTTCCCCTGATAACCCGAGGATCCAGTCCAATCCGATTGGACCGTCAGCGGGCCTTCCTGCTTCATCGGCATCCGGTCCTGACGGTGTTACTCACACTCCAACCATGAGCAGACCCTTTGTGTCCACTACTAACCAGGCAAAAACACCACCTATTATACCTACCATTCCAGGGCTTGCCCTGAGCTATACCAGAGATGGCAGATTGCAGAATTTAACCAGAATACTCGAAACTGAACGGCTATGACTATGCCATTACGCTCATACTAACGATGTTCACTCTTCTACTGGCGACACTCATTCATAGGCCGCCATATACCTATATACCTCAGCCGCTGCCTCAGCGCAAAGAGCTCGTGAGTGGCTTTACATGTCAAACACACCCAGACGATGTCAGATGGAACGACATTCCAACCCTACTGCACGGGCTGACACGGCTAGCTATACTCAGCTCTGAACCTTCAACCTAATAAGGGCTGACATCAAGTCTATCTATTGAAGCTAACCTAGGGTCTTCCTATGGTGACCATACATTAAAAGACTAATCCCGGTACCACTCTACCTTCTACCAACACGGGATAACCAAAAACCACAAGTTAACAGAGAACCAACCAATCCCTTTCTTACATTTGTGGATCTGGGCCATGTAATACCACAATATACTGAACATGGCATCACATGGGCAACCTGAACACGGACTGATGGTGTACTCCTAGCTCATATCACCAAACAACAATGCCCCCCCCCCCCCCCTACCACGGGGCCAGGCTTATTGGGATGGGCTACCATGGCCCTCCCCATCTCGCACTGCTGTTAGATGACCACACCGAAGCTTGAGGGCGAACCTAGAGGCTACTATCCCCCCACTATCATACTTCAAGACCTTTGGGTCTCTCGGCAGAAAGCCGTTAAAAGAGGCGGATTGCGTGCATTCTGTGCACGTTTTCTTGTTCCCAACGAGGGTTACCCCAATTGCTTCTACCACACATTCTCGGTGTTACCCATGTACACGCATCTTGTATCTTATCTCTTACACTGATACAGCGTTCACCGAGATACCAAACATCAAACCTACCTGATGATAATTGCCTGGGAACCTTATTAATTTAACCAGCATACCATAGCGCGTGCGCAACATTTCATTCCATGTGTACAAACGGGATGGCATAAATGCATATACCCCGACTTCGGACCAACACTGAGCTGACATTCTGCAACTTATACTTTGGTAAAGTAGAACCACACCTAGTTTCTACCACCATGCGGAACGAGTACATACCTCAAATTACCCCCCCCCCCCCCCCCCCCCCCCCCCCCCCCCCCAGTTGCTACCTATCTACTTACTGGGTCTCGGCTCCTCACAGCCGTTATGTAGTACTTGGTTATCCCAACCGTTGTCACCACAGTGGACTGTATGTCCCTTGATACAATATAACCGATGCCATGCTAAGCCGCATCACCGGACTGCACTTCTACCCTACTACACAGTTGGCGCATTGATTGTTTTTTTTCTCCAACCCAGAGCCCCACTGGGCTGTAATGGGGTCTCGCCACACACCTGCGCACTGAACGTGATACAAACTACCCAAACATCACAGCTCACTCGTACTATCCATAATTATCTGGTCTCACAACCTACTGTGAATCAATACTACCTCTATACCATTTTGAACTACCTTCCCCACCCCCTCCCCGGGGATAGGTGGATTTATAAGGACTGTGTATATAAAGTCACATATCTGTACTGCCTTAAATCGATTCATTTTCTTATAAACGACAAGGACCTAGTGACACGTTACTTTACCAACAAATTGCTCATATGGAGTTGATCGAATAAAAAACTTTTTTATTTTCCTACCTACGTCTCATAACACCTGTTATTTCCTGAGATGCCTGTACAAACACTTCAATTACAACTTTGTTGGTGCAACCTGTACCCAATGCTTGACAATCACTTTACCAAAACAAAACAATGAATTAACGGAGACACACCTCTGCTCTCCGCCAATAGCTGCGATGTTGATTCGTTCCATTGACCAATCACATCTCTTCTAGACATCACATGAACAACTGTCTGCAGTCTCTCACCACTCTTGTCAACCATTTCCAACAAGACTGTGATTGACTCCAGTTTGTTTATTGGCAGCCATTTTGAAATACTATTCGCACACAAATATCCAGCTCGTACTTTACCGATTTACGGATTTTACACAGTGTTTTTACCAATTTGTTACATATTTATTATCCGCACAGGTAGCTCTTCCGAGCCGACGATTTGCTTTCGTTTTATTTCCATTTCACATTTTAATTTACAAGTTTTATTCCAGCCACATCACTATTTTCAATCATGTTCCCTGCCGGACCTGGCCAGTGCGATCCATACCTGTGTCACTACCAACACGATCACACTGTACCTGCACACGACTCCTTCTACCCACCTAATACTTAGGTAGAAGCATATACTGGTAGACCTGCACCAGTTTGCCACAGTCAACCAACAACGGCAAGATATACTTTTTCATAGAACGATTGAGCCTATATATATCAGCTCTCGATGCTCGGATCGGTACCAGGGATAATAGGTTATCTTTTTGATATTAAAAAAATGGAAAAAATACAATCTGAATGATTTTTGTGAATAACGCAAGTTGGTTTTAGTTTTTTATGTTAGTTAATGGATTAATGATGCACAAATCATCAATAATTCCCAAATTATTTGTGTTTGGGTAGAATTTTGTAGAAAATATTTTTTACCTGTCATATGTGACATGTTCATTTTTCATAAAAAAAATATGAGGCCTAAATAGCGTAAATGATCCAAAGTTGTGGGTATGTTTGCTTGTGTGTAAGCTTACTTTCAGCATCTATGCTTATATCAGGACCATAGAAAAAGTACAAGTTCAAGTTTGGTAGTAATGAAATGGTTAACCGGATAATTGGTTTGAAACCAGTTAGCTACCTAACCGATTAAAAAAAACCCCTCAACCAGTTATCCGAAATATCAATAGTGATCGTCATTCCACGTTTAAAACGTAGTAAATCTGCCGCTTTTCCTTTGTGATAGAGTACACATCGAAGCTGCTTTGTATATATTGAGAAATAATCAACTCTGGCGTTCAAGACTTCATTAATGACCGACAATTTCCATGAGTAATCAGTAATCACAGAAACTATTCCATAGTGTGTATACAAACGAATGTTGTCGAGAACACAACATTCGTTTGTATACACACTACAAAATAGTTTGAGAATACTGCTTTCCAATTCCTATAGTTTTGATCCCATATTTGGTGAAATAATGGCGACAGATATTATCCGATTTTAGCTCTCGGTTAGTCAGTTCCGAAAATGAGCCAACCGTTTGGAACAAAGCCGATACACACCTTTGAGTAGTGAGCAAAAATTGTACCACATATGAAAAGATCTGCCAATTAGATCAAATTATATGGACCGGACAAAAGTTTTTTTGACTGTGTTACCTGATCTATGGAGCCAAAGACCTTGAAATTGAGGGTACAGACCTCATTATGACTGATGACACACTGTCTAGTACAATATATACGGTTACAAAGTTTTGTTAAAAAATATTCAGTGGTTAAAAAATTATGGCCCAGTCAAACAAAATGTTGACAACAGATAGACAGACGGACAACTTGGCATCAGAACAGCTCCACTGACATTTTGTGTGGCTGAGCTAACAAAGGGCTTGTCAAATGTTATCAAATAAAAACATTCATATCTGAAACAAAATGAAAAAATACATAATTACAGGATTCATTTCAATTTGTAGAATGCTGGATTAACATGAAGTCAAAATTATTTCAACAATTAAGCAAAAAGAAAAAAAAAATCATCTATGTTACCAGTTTCTGCACCAACTTAGAATTCAGGTTTCCATCAACACACCGATATAAAGTTTGACACAGTAAAAAACAAAGCCAAAAAAAAAATTCAGTAGCGAAGCAGTTAACAATTTCTATAAATAGTATAAATTTGTTAAGCTGAGAAGTTGTCAGTCCACTCATTTACAATAAATTCTGTATTAGTAGTCAAGAAGATTAGTATTAGAGTTAACCCTTTCAATGCTGATTCACAGAATCTTACCATCCACAGGAGCTCAATGACGTGGATTCGAACAGTATTTATTTAACTCTTTTTTTTGTGAAGTTTTTATAGTAGACATGCCTGCTGTAAAGCAACCATGACTTTATTTGAAGAAAAATTCAATAGAGAGTCAAGAATTCATTGATAAGAGGTCTGCTATCAGGGGGGCCCTGCGAATATTCGATATTCGAAAAACAATTTGATTCGAAACGCATGTTTGAGTTAAATTTGAGTAAAAATCGGAGAGCCAAATATGAAGTTTTCTTGCATGATTAACGAGAGTAATGCAGAAAATCTTGAGTTTTGAAACTATACTCCCAACCGATAATATTCCACCTACATATATGTTCAATGAAGGCATGTCTTGGTGCAGTTGGAATATTTCATCCGTCGGGACTCGAGCCATCAGTGAAGAAATCAGATTCACGCTTCCACATCATCTTCGTTATGCCCCTTGCTTCAATGTGCTGCAAGGGTCATGAACAGAAAAACGTGTGATGGTTCATCCACATTCGATGTTCGACATCCGTTCGATTCAATATTTTTAGGTGCATATTCAATTCAGTGTTTGATTTAAGTGGAAATGTTGTATTCGCAGGACCCTATCTACTATTCATATGGATATATTTTGTTAACCCTTTACACATTACACTCGATATCAAATTTGTTATTTTAATTATTTTTTTTTCCATTTTTTTTAAACATAATTTCAACAAAGCCATATCAGATGACCCCTCATTGGAATGAGCTCGATGAGCTCATTCCAGTGAGGGTCATATGATATGGTTTTGTTAGAATTTTATGACAATTTTGTTTTTCAGCTGCTCACTTTGAAAATTATACATGTGGATGTGTTCAAATTATTAGATGAAGGGTTAACAAACGTCACAATTAAATTGCCACAAGGTAGTAATCCACTCTCCCTTTAATGAGTGTATCAGCTAAATCAATGATTATTTTCAACTTGCAATCTTAACCCTTGAAGGCAAAAACCCCACTTCGACAATTTTTTATAGTTCTTCGAACTGGTGATCCAATATGCAATCGTGAGGAATTCTTCCAAACAATACAATAATCAAATTATTCTAAAGTGTTCTCTATTCAAGTCTTGGCTGCCTATTTTGAACTTGACTCAAAGCCACTGCTGAGCCACAGAATTAACTAGTTTCTATGAGACTGTTATTACTAAAACAGTCTAAGGCATGTGAATGCATTAGCAGGTTACGCGACATAACAAGATGGTAAGGCCACACAAAGTAAAACTTCTGTTTCTCAGGCCATTATTCATAAAATTGCATGCAGGCGAGCGTTTTTTTATTTTATTTTTTATTTCTGTAATTATTTCTTTGCCATCGAAAGTTCATGTTATTGGTTTAGATTTTAGGCCTCATAATACGGAATAGCATGGGTGGTGGTGTATTTCGTCCCTTGAGAGCAAGGGACAAATTTATCAATTTTTTTAACTTGGGTAAAATATCAGACATAATCCATTTAATTTTTTTTTTTTTAAGTTTACATTGGTTATAAAAAGAGAGCATGCGGCAGCCAAAAGGACCATGCGGGAGGGCCTGAGAAACAGAATTTAAATTTTTTTAGGCCTAACCCATATGAGAAAGGTGTTTTGATGCTTCTCTGTTTTAACTACACCATCCATGCTAATTGTGTCTAAACAGAATTTTTGCCAAAATGAACAGCAACAATTGATGCATGATTTTGCTGCACATTAGTTTTTGCTATTTATTTGGACGACAAAAAATTCTGTTAAAGTCTAAACAGCATGCCACTCTATCCATATGAGGATATAATTTGCAACCTTTGAGATGAGTAAGCCCTCATAGATTGTTGAGTCCGATTGGCAATGATGGTTTGCACATTATTTCCTGCCCTGCTGTATCTTTCTCGATCAGACTGCGATCTGATACTGATGCACTTCGCCAATAGGCAGAGATTTCATAAACAAAATATTGTGAAATCATGACAGAATCAACAAAAATAAATGAAAATCACATCCAATGTTGTCTCCAATTTTTTTTTGAGAGGTTAATTTCTTGTGTTGTGGGGCAGAAAGCAGACAGAGAATTTCATCATGATTATGACCCATTCAATTCTCTGTACATCTGTGTATTCATAGTACTGTACAGTACGTGGAGGGTGGATTGTAACTTATTTATTTATTGGTGTTTAAGGTCACATATTTCTGCACAATGGCTAACCATGACCGTGACAGTTTTACGGGTGGAGGAAGCCGGAGTACCCGGAGAGAACCACCGAGCAACGGCGAGCAACTGTCAGCTCCCCAACATACCAACTCCACACAAGCAGGGTTAGCATTGGTTGAAGACAGGTGCACCATCGACGTGCAGTACGCCTTAGTACACAACGTCACCGTGCCCCCACGTGGGCAATGGGGGTGAAGTGTCTTGCCCAAGGACACAACGCGGTTGCCGCAGGTGGGATTCGAACCGAGGACCTCTCGGCTTGCAGCCTGTACCTCTACCAACTGAGCCACCGCGCCCCCAGATTGTAACTACATGACCTGCGGAGTGGAATTATCACCCAAGCTATAACTTTTAAATTTTGAACATATCGACAAAAAACACAAGCCATGTTTCAGCCAATGGACCTCCGGGTTTAACCCGGAGGTCCACTGGCTAAAACTTTGCTTGTGCTGGTTATGCTTTGCAAGATATTTGCAATTTTTGCTAGGGTGGAATCTCCACTCTGCGGGTGATTTAGTGACAATACACTCTCCACGTACTGTAAGTTAAGAAATTTTGGGAAAATAAGGACCACAAAGTAGATCTTCTGTTTCTTAGGCCATTTGTTTGTAAAACTGCATGTGGGCGGGTGATTTTTTATTTTATTTTTTATTCTTGTAATTATTTCTTTGCCATCAAACGTTAATGTTCTTGGTTTGTTTTATGCTTTAGGCCTCATAATCTACAGAATATTTATGGGTGGTGCAGTATTTCGTCCCTTGAGTGCAAGAAAGCTTTGCACTGCTAAATCATAGCTAAGCCTTGTTGTACTGAAAACACAAATTTATCAATTTTATTAACTTGGATAAAATAAAAGTTTGCACTGGTTATAAAAAGAGAGCATGCCGGTAGCCAAAAGGACCATGCAGGAGGGCCTGAGAAACATATTTTTAACTTTGTTAGGCCTAATAAAGGCTCTTTAAGGGCTAAAGCTGCAGGTTGAAAATATTTTAAAATCTACACTCCAATTCAATGAGTACAATTTAATATCATAAGCGTAAGACTGTTCATGGTGCTTGTCCACTGAAGCAATCTTGAAAGAGTTAAAAAGAAATGTTAGTCCAACTCCCAGCAAGCAGTAGACAGAAAAAAAATATCAACTCACTGGTCTGGCTCAGGGACATTGTGTGGACAGGTTGTTGGGCAGGGGACAATGGCTGCGAAGACATAGCAGGGTGAACTGACACTCCTGCTGTGCTCTGCAATGGTGTACTAGCTTGGGTGGTAGTTGGCTGCTGATGAGGCACTGTGGGTTTTGCTTGTGGTGATGGCTGACCTGAGAAAATAAAACATGCAAATAAAACAAATTGATCAATATATATCATATATGTATATGAAAGCAAAAAAAAAGTCATCTGAAAATACAAAATCTCTGTACCTCTGTTTATCACCTCAAAAAAAAAAACCAATGCACCAACTTTGTTCAGTAGTTTAACAAACAAATCAAGCCACCACACTCACCTGCTTAATTTACAAATTGGGCAATTAAAAAAATATTTTTTTCAAAATAGTTCAACAAAACCATATCATGTGACCCCTCATAGGAACGGGGCTCATTCCAATGAGGGATCACATGATAATGGTTTTGTGGAAATTTTTTGAAAAATTTGAAACAAATTATTCATCTGATTGAATGCTAGAAGACATTAACATGGCTCTATTGTAAAGTGCTGAAAGCCACTATAGTATCTTTAGACTGTATGCATTGGCTTGTTTTCTCAGCAGAAGAAAACAAGTGCACCGCCAGGCGGCGGATCAATACACGACTGCCTAACGTTAAAACTAGAAGTTCTGTCATGAAATGCGCACAAACAGCACGTCGATCTGCTCGTTAATCTGCGCGCTATGACCATAGTAAGGCTTTCAAATTCTGTACATATGGCCTGTGCACAAGCAATGTTTCAGTCAAAGGACCTCCAGGTTAATCGGAGGTCCATTTGCAGAAACATTGCCTGTGTTTGCTACGAGTAACTAGGAGAACCTGCCGTGCTAGGGATGCCATTCAATATGGCAATTGCGCACAATTTCTACACGCAATTGAGCCTAGATAAGCGCACAGTTCATGACAGGACTTCTAGTTTCAACTGTATGAAGAAATTGCACTTATGAAGAAAGTTTTAGTTGAACAAAAGGTCAATAATTCCTTCAAAAATAATTTGTACATTCCTGGCTTATGACCCATTAAAGATGAATATATTGTTTTCAAGTTATTGCGTGGAGAATCAAAAGTCACCAAAACTCCCAGATGGTTGCAATGGCAGGGTTCCCCCAGAATACTGAAAAAAAAATTCAAGGACTTTCAAGGACCTTTTTGAAGAAAATTCAAGGATATTCAAGGACCTTTTACAATAAGTAGTCAATTTTGCCTCGGTTCACAACTTGTTAACCGCGGTAAAATTGACTACTTATTGTTTGTCAAGCACACATGTGCACACACACTTTACCAATATTTGTTAATAAACTTCAACTCACCTGTTGTAATAGTGTAACTGTCACTAGTCTAGAAGTGCTGCTTTTATTTAGCTTCAAATGAATTCAAATTCCAAAACATCAACAAAGTTTCTTTTTAACTGTTAGTATATACAATATACAGATTTGAAAGACTGTGCAACAGATGCAACAGTTGCTGGTGCGATGGCTTTACTACTTTCTTTCTTTTGATCACCATTCGTTTCAATTTATCTGACTGAGTTGAAATGAAGTCAAGCATTGTCAAAGTTGGAGTAGTCTTTTTTACTTTATTAAGAGATAGCTCCTTATGATTTCCGTAAAGCCGCCTCACCCATATTCTGAACGCTAAAGTTTTTTTGGCATAAGCGACAACGTGCGCTGTGATTGTCCTTTTTTACAGGCATAACCCACAGCTTATATTCGCTGTGGTCGATCCAATGGTCCTGAAATGTGCACTTCCCAGGCATAATTGTTACTTGTAATGTGTTTGTGTTTGCACAGACGCTCCAATTTTATTAATAAATGAAAACCAAGTCCACGAAACACTTCAGTAAACACGTGCGCGATTGGCCACATTAATTTACCTAAAAGAAAGACTACTGCAACAAACTTCCAATCAGAACGCGGCTTACATAGAATGTTTTGTGGGAGAATGCCAACTGCGTAAAAATTCGGAATATTGTCACACATTACAGACGTTTCATCACCAGGTTAATTCGTACTAAATCATTTTGTCACACAAATACAGTTCACTACAAACACGATGAAATGCAACAAAAATCACATACTCAATTTTTCGAAGTTTAGGACAACAGCGAAATGTCTATTTGCGACCAAAGTCCCTAGTCATTACGCCCCAACCACCTTCACTCCGGCTGACGGAATCACTTTTCCCGGATCATTTCGACCAAGTTCTGAACGTGGGTAGTTCGGGGCCCCAAAGTATAACTGATAAGGACTAAATTTAATTTACTGTGGTAGGTACGTTTTAGAAGTTAGAACCGGGAATGGTTCGGCCCTTCTGTTTACCAGTTTGGTCCCAGGCATTCGAGTTTGGGACGATTCGGCCTCTATTTTAATAATAACATCTATTTGTTTGGACTTGTCAACGAAGTTATTCGTTCCCTTTCGGACCGCTATTATGCTTGTGATAAATCGGCTATCAAATTCAAGGACATTCAAGGACCTTTTACAGATATACCTCGTTTTCAAGGACTTTCCAGGCCTTGAAAATAGCGTTTCAAATTCAAGGACATTCCAGGTTTTCAAGGACCCGCGGCTACCTTGAATGGTGGCCATATTGGACATGCCAGAAAATTGGTTATCGAACGGAACCATCCTCTAGTCATGACTAATCAACCATAAAAAAAAACAATATCTGTTGGATGTATTGTTTTCAAGTTATCATGTAGGCAAACAAAAGTTAACAGATGGATGGACAGATGGACAGACAGACAGACAAATGGATGGACGGACGGACGGACGGACGGACAATGATGCTGGTTATCGAAAGGAACCATCCTCTAGTCATGACTAATCAACGATAAAAAAACAGCAACTGTTGGATCTATAGTTTTCAAGTTATCGCGTGGACAATCAAAAGTCCCTGAAAATCCAAGATGGCTGCCATGGTGGCCATCTTGGATATGCCAGAATGATGGTTATCGAAAGGAACCATCCTCTAGTCATGATTAATCAACCATAAAAAAGCAGCATCTGTTGGATCTATAGTTTTCAAGTTATCGCGTGGACAATCAAAAGTCCCTGAAAATCCAAGATGGCTGCCGTGGTGGCCATACTGGATATGCCAGAATGCTGGTTATCGAAAGAAACCATCCTCTAGTCATGACTAATCAACCATAAAAAAATAATAACTTTTGGATGTATTGTTTTCAAGTTTACGGACAGACGGACGGACGCACAGACAGACGGACATTACCATACCATACAGTTAAAACTAGAAGTCCTGTCATGAATTGTGCGCTTATCTAGACTTAATTGCGCGTAGGAATTGCACGCAATTGCCATATCGAACGGCATCCAAAGCACGGCAGGTTCTCCTGGTCACTCATTGCAAACACAGGCAATGTTTCTGCCAATGGACCTCCGGGTTACCCGGAAATCCATTGGCTGAAACATTGCTTGTGCACAGGGCATATGTACAGTATTTGATAGCCTTACTATGGTCATAACACGTAAATTAACGCGCAGACCGACATGCTATTTGTGCGCATTTCATGACAGGACTTCTAGTTTTAACTGTAATATGGCCCGCTCATATGAGCGACCGTATAAAAAATGTTTGCACAAAAATGTTTTGGTACCATTTATTGGAGAGTGCCAACAGGCACTCTCCAATAAATGGTAATAAAACAATTATTTATGAAGCACATCTCGCTAAACGAAGACTCATCTTGCTGGTAGAATGGTATCTTGGAAAGAAAATACTCATGTTACAAATCACCTTTTAAGAATAATGGAGTACTCTACTAGTACTGAAATGGTTAACCAGATAACCAGTTTCAAACCGGTTACCTACCTAAGTGATTAAAAAACATCAACCGGTTATCCGAAATATTAATAGTGATCGTCATCCCACAGTTAAAACGTAGTAAATCTGCCGCTTCACCTTTGGGATAGATTACACCTCGAAGCAGCGCTGTATATAAGAAATAATCAACTTTGGCATTCAAGACTTCGTTAATGATCGGCAATTTCAGTGAGTTCAGTAACCGCAGAAACTATTTTGTTGTATGTATACAAACGAACGTTGTCGAGAACTCGGAATAGTTTCTGAGAATACTGCTTTCCAATTCCTATAGTTTTGATCCCAGATTCGGTGAAATAATGGCAACGGTTAACCAGATATTATCCGGTTATAGCTCTCGGTTAGTCGGTTTGAAAATGAACCAACCGTTTCAGACCTATACTCTACCAATGAAAATAAAATTTGTGATATCATTTCTGTTGGATAAAGGGTTAATTACTTTTTCAATGACTTATTTCTGACCTCTTCACCACCCACACAAAAGAATCCCATCCATCACAATGCAATTAAAACTATTAACAAAAATTGGTAAACTTCCTCCAATGATTAAGAGAAAAGTGGTCATTCAAATACCTATTTTGAATGTTGCTTCAAAACATGGCATTTTAGCCCTCACTGCAATTGGCTAGTTCCAGTGAGTGGTTTCAAGTTAAGTTTTGGCAGGAAATACTGAAAATGTTTAATATGCTATGAAAAATATTTCAAGTAATGCTTTAATTTCTGAGCTGAAGAGATTAACCCTTTACCCAACGAATCGCAGGCATCTGCCCGCGTAATATGCAAATTGAGCAGTTACAAAACCATATCATGTGACCCCTCATTGGAATGAGCTCACTGAGCTTGTTCCAATGAGGGGGTCACATGATATGGTTTTGTTGAAATGTTTTGAAAATTTTAAAAAATGATATTTAAAACAATAAATTTTGATATCGTCTGCGTTGGGTAAAGGCGTTAAAAAAGTATTTAATTTTTTAACAGGATGAAGGATTCTGCTAGACTTCATCTGCAAGATTCCATCACTTAGAAAAAATGATGTATAAATTCTTTAGCAAATTTTGTCAGACAAGCTACTGAACAAAAAAATGTACTGAAAAGTAATCATAAAAAATCAAATTCAAGTGAATTATGATCTGCCTTCAGTGTATCGCGAACATATTATTGTCTGGCGCCAGTAAAATTAGCTCAAATTCACCGAGGCATAGCTCCTGAAACATGAAAAGATTCTCAAATTTCAACTAAATCTCTATGACCAGTGTTATCAATTTTGTTGAAAAGCCTTGTTCAGATCAAAGTAAAAATGACAGCAACTTGAAAATAATTAATTTTAATTAAAAGAATTTCTGCAAAAAATAATTAAACCACACCCTAAAAATTAACTGGGCCAAATGAGATAAATTTAAATTAGTTAACTTAGAAGGAAAAAGAAACAACATGTTTTTCAACAGTTGGAATTAAAGACATCAAAATTGGTTGTGTTTTGCAACTCAAGATGCAACACAGGTGCAGTTTCATTCAAAGTGAATTATCGTGCTTGCACACTTATAGTGTACCTTATTTCCATACAAGGCACACATTTTTTTTAGGGGAACACCATAAATATCAACCGACCAATATATCAGTCAATTGCAGTCAACATTTTCTCTACAGATTTATGCAGTTAACATTGCTATTTTCAATCATATGAATGGGGGAACAATTCCAGAGATTAATTTTTCTAATATTGATAAACCTATTACTCTCTCCTGTCAAATAAAAGTGACATCATATTATTAATTTTTGGAGAACGAGTTTTTCGACATATTACAAAAATTTATATACAATTAACAGGAGTTTACTTTACAACCCATATGCAATTGACAGATCAAATTTGTACTAAAGGTATGGTAAATGGTTTTGTGTTTGAAAATTATATTCGATTAACAGGGATATACAAATAAGAGATATCCAATTAAGTGGGCTCCACTGTCCTAAAAAACACAGCTTTTTAGAAATGATTCTGCACTGAATCACTTATAGAAATGTATTCATATTTGTATGTAGTACTATGTAATGCACCAAATGTTACAGCAACATGGAAATAACATATCTGAACTATTCAACAGCATCTGAAATTATATGCGGGTTCTATCTGCATGCAAAATAATTTTGACAAAACAATAACACAAAACAATATGAAAAATTTGGCAACCACCTAACCCTGTATTTTTCTCACAGATTACCAGACTTTCTTTGGTTTTATTTTTACATCATAACCCTTTACCAAATGAATTGGCAGCAACTGCCCAAGTAATTAAAAAATTATATTTTTCCAAAAGTTTCAACAAAACCATATCATATGACCCCTCACTGAAACGAGCTCATATGCTTGTTGAGCTCATTCAATGAGTGGTCACATGATATGGTTCTGTTCATTTTTTTTTTAAATTTAAAAAAACAGAAATTAAACTAATAGAGTGGATATGTAGTGTTTTTGAGTGGATACCGAAAATTATGTCATGAGTGGCCGAGACAAATGGTTATTTTTCGTGAGCGCTTGCACGAGCGAAAATAATAATTTGTCTCGGTCACAAGTGAGATAATTTTCGGTATCCACTCAAAAACACTAGATTTTCTATTTATTATATGCTTTTTATAAGAATCTGATAATTCCACTCATTTCAACCATGAATTGATGCATGAAAGTAAACAGTGCATTGAATCATTGATACGAGGAAGTGATTTGATCGATACTCGGAATAGATAGCATCTTCCAATCTGATTCACGTGGCGAGTTTCTTGTTCAAACATGGCCTGAAAGTCTGTAATATAAGTTTTGGGTTTGGTACGTCCTTTGACAGGACGTACCAAACCAAAAACTTATATTACAGACTTTCAGGCCATGTTTGGACTAGCGGGTTTCATGCATCAATTCAAGGTGAATACGTGTTGAATTATTGCTGGAAATGATCGGTATCCACTCAAAAACTCTAGATTTACTTTTCATTATAGGTTTCTAGAACAAATTGTTCATTTCAAGTGATAATTTGACTTGTATTCACCTTGAAGTGATGCTTTGAAAGCCGCCATTTTGATTGATACCGTGAAAGTGAAAATTTCTATATCTTCACAGTTGGGGATACGATTTCTATCTTTCTGCAATTTCTTCGATAATCTATTGTTTGGCTTACAGTACGTGGAGAGTGTATTATCACTAAATCACCCGCAGAGTGGAGAATCCACCCAAGCAATAATTGCAAATTTGTTGCAAAGCATAACCAGCACAAGCAAAGTTTCAGCCAATGGACCTCCGTGTTAAACCCGGAGGTCCATTGGCTGAAACATTGCTTGTGTTTTTTGTCGATACGTACAAAATTTGAAAGTTATAGCATGGGTGATGACTCCGCTCTGCGGGTGATTTAGTTACAATCCACTCTACACGTACTGTATAATACATTTTGATATCGTCTGCGTTGGGTAAAGGGCTAAATAGTAAAGACATAGGTACTCACTGCTGCTGGCAATTAATCTGTTAAAACTTTCCTGAGGAGGATGCTGAACAGTTTGACTAACTTCTGTTCCAGGCCCGCTGGTGTTGATGATTGGGCTATTGAATTCATCTTTTACTATTGTGGAGTCTGAAACAATAAAGAAAATCAATTTGTATATTACGCCTAAAAAAAGTTAAAAATCTGTTTCTCAGGCCCTCCCGTACGGTCCTTTTGGCTACCGCATGCTCTCTTTTTATAACCAATGCAAACTACAAAAAATAAAAATTAAATGGTTTATATCGGATTTTTTACCGAAGTTAATAAAACTGATAAATTTGTCCCTTAAGTGCAGCAAGGCTTTTCAATGCTTTTGCATTGCAAAACCTTCTTGCACTCAAGGGACCAAATACACCAACACTCGTGCTGTTCTGCACTGTAGATTATGAAGCCTATGATATAAAACAGTCAAGTACATGAACTTTTGATGGTGAAGAAATAATTACAAAAAATAAAACAAGAGGCCCCAAGGGGCCTGAGGACGCTCACCTGACATGGTAGCCTAAATATCAACCCAGAGAATTGACTTCAACAAGTTGCATCTGCTCCTCCTTAGAAAAGCTTATACCAAATATCCAAAGATTCTGACCAGTGGATCTAAAAAAAAAAAGAAGATTTTTAAAGAATATTCCTCATATTGAACTAAGTTATAATTCAGGCTCCCATAGGGAACCCATATATGAACCCAGGGACTTGGCTTTAACAAACTTGAATCTCACCCCCCTAAGGATGCTGCACACCAAATATCAAACATTCCGACTGCTGGATCTGAAGAAGAAGATTTTTAAAGAAAATTCCTCATTTTGAACTAAGTTACAATTCAAGCTCCCACAGTGAGTCCAAATATGGACCTAGGGACATGGCTTGAACAAACTTGAATCTCACCCCCTAAGGATGCTGCATACCAAATATCAAAACATTCCGACTGATGGATCTGAAGAAGATTTTTAAAGAAAATTCCTCATTTTGAACTAAGTTATAATTCGGGCTACCACAGGGAGCCCAAATATGAACCCAGGGACTTGGCTCAAAGAAATTTGCCTGAAATGCACTAAGTTCAAATTTGGGCACCTATACTGAGCCCAAATATAAACCCAGGGGGCTGATTTGAACAAACTTGAATCAGATCCACCCCCATAATGTTGCATACCAAATATGAAAAGATTCTGCCTGCTGGATCTGAAGAAGAAGATATTTTAAGAAATTTGCCTGAAATGCACTAAGTTCGAATTCGAGCTTCAATAGTGAACCCAAATATGAATCTAGGGAGCCGATTTGAACACATTTGAATCAGATCCACCCCACAATGTTGCATACCAAATATCAAAAGCTTCTGCCTGCTGGATCTGGAGAAGAATATTTTTTAAGAAATTTGCCTGAAATGCACAAAGTTCAAATTTGGGGGGGGGGGGGGGGGGGGGGGGGGGGGGTGCAACTTGAACAAACTTGAATCAGACCCACCCCACAATTTTGCTTACCAAATATGAAAAGATTCTGCCTGCTGGATCTGGAGAAGAAGATTTTTTAAGAAATTTGCCTGAAATGCACTAAGTTCGAATTCGAGCTTCTATAGTGAGCACAAATATGAATCTAGGAAGCCGATTTGAACAAACTTGAATCAGATCCACCCCACAATGTTGCATACCAAATATCAAAAGATTCTGTCTGCTCGATCTGGAGAAGAAGATTTTTGAAGAAATTTGCCCGAAATGCACTAAGTTCGAATTCAAGCTTCTATAGTGAGCCCAAATATGAATCTAGAGTGCCGATTTGAACAAATTTGCATCAGATCCATCCCACAATGTTGCATACCAAATATCAAAAGATTCTGCCTGCTGGATCTGGAGAAGAAAATTTTTTAAGAAATTTGCCTGAAATGCACTAAGTTAAAATTTGGGCTCCTATACTGAGCCCAAATATAAACCCAGGGAGCCGATTTGAACAAACTTGAATCAGTTCCACCCCACAATGTTGCTTACCAAATATGAAAAGATTCTGCCTGCTGGATCTGGAGAAGAAAATTTTTTAAGAAATTTGCCTGAAATGCACTAAGTTCGAATTCGAGCTTCTATAGTGAGCCCAAATATGAATCTAGGAAGCCGATTTGAACAAACTTGAATCAGATCCACCCCACAATGTTGCATACCAAATATCAAAAGATTCTGCCTGCTGGATCTGGAGAAGAAGATATTTTAAGAAATTTGCTTGAAATGCACTAAGTTCGAAATCGGGCACCTATACTGAGCCCAAATACGAACCCAGGGGGCCGATTTGAACAAACTTGAATCAGATCCACCCCGCAATGTTGCATACCAAATATGAAAAGATTCTGCCTGCTAGATCTGGAGAAGAAAATTTTTGAAGAAATTTGCCCGAAATGCACTAAGTTCGAATTCGAGCTTCTATAGTGAGCCCAAATATGAATCTAGGGAGCCGATTTGAACAAACTTGAATCAGATCCACCCCACAATGTTGCATACCAAATATCAAAAGATTCTGCCTGCTGGATCTGGAGAAGATTTTTTAAGAAATTTGCCTGAAATGCACTGTTCGAAATTGGGCTCCTATACTGAGCCCAAATATGAACCCAGGGTGCCGATTTGAACAAACTTGAATCAGATCCACCCTACAATGTTGCATACCAAATATCAAAAGATTCTGCCTGCTGGATCTGGAGAAGAAGATTTTTTAATGTTTTTCCCATTGCCTTCAGTGTTAAAAAGTGCTGATTCAGCACTTTTTTCAAAGTCCTGAAAAAAGTACCTTGTGATCAAACCGATAGGGATTTTTTTTAACCATTCTATTCTACTGGATAAAAGTAAGCTTTATACAAAATAAGAATTCTCTGTGCCGTGTAGTTTTGGAGATATGCCAATTTTAAGGTTTTTCCTATTTTTAGCTCCCGAGGTTCCCACGGGGCAATGAGAAAATTTTTTTTTGCATCAATCAACAACTTATGACCCATTATCATCTCATATCAAATTTGGTTCAAATTGACCTCAGGGTTCAGAAAATAGAAATTTTAGGTGTGGCCAAAATTTTTGCCCCTCCCATAACGAAGGCAAATAATGCCCGACAAACTTCTCTTGAACAAAATTGATTCTAAACCTCAAAAGGACTCTGTATACCAAATATCAAGTCTCTGCTACTGGTGGTTCATTAGAAGAAGATTTTCAAAATGAAAGTGTCAATGACACTGTAGCTCAACTTAACAAACTTGAACTTGGTAAGTTATAAATGAAATGGCAAAATTGAAGATCATTGGTACCAATGTCATTTTTTTGCCAGTGGCAACATTTTTTGACAGAAACCGAAGAAAATCGATAGCTCCCATCTAGAGGCCTCCCCAAACAAGCATGCCAGGTTTCAAAGCAATCCGATCATAAATGTGCCCTGTAGGGTGTACAAAAGGGAAATATTGTGGACTGACTAGACTAAATTCTAAGAACATTGGCCGTGGCAACATTTTTTGACGGAAATGGAAGAAAATCGATAGCTCCCATCTAGAGGTTACCGTAAATAAGCCTACCAGGTTTCAAAGCAATCTAATCATAAATGTGCCCTGTAGGGTGAGCCAAAGGAAAGTTAAAAAATTTATAGTAATTTATATATTTTTTTATACTTACCAATGACCCAGACTTAGCTGGTGCTAACTCCACAAAAACCAGGGCCAAACACAAATTTTGCCCCCCAATCCCCAAAATTTGCATCCTAAACAAAAAGAAATCATGTCCTAAAGGACCTCCATAGTACGACTCTACTGCGCATGCGCAGTGACGCAGTCGTCCCGAAATTGGCGCCAAATATCATTCTTACTGGCAGTGCCTGGTCAGCGCTATGTACTCAGCGGGGAGGCAAGAGTTCCCAACTCAGGGAGGGCCATCCCCGTCTGGGTCATTGGTAAGTATAAAAAATATATAAATTACTATAAATTTTTTAACATTTTTATACTGTACCAATGACCCAGACTTAGCTGAATAGTAAACAGGCTGGAGGGCCTAGGACTTAGAGGAAAATCCAATAAGCTCAATTATATAATAAAGAGGTAACCCCTTAAGGAGAAAAGGAGTATTAGGCTTTACATGTATCTTTCTTATTTAATATTAAATTAGAAAGATACACTACCCTTAATAATTGAGCACAATAACATTCATGTTCTCTATTAACATCCAGTATAACCCTTATACTAATTATTTTTAAAGCAAGCCAATAAATAAAGTAGTCCAGAGAATTGAGACTCTTTATAATCATTTAAAAGTGTCCGAGTATTGTATATTAAAGCCCATTTGACACTTGACATATACAAATGCTTCACACCGAGCTACACTTTAAAAATAAGACATGAATGAAATTAAACATTAATATTACACTTTAAAACCATCCCGGAAGCGACTCAGAAATACTGTCTTGGAGGAGGCATTCCCTTGCTTTTCACTATAAAGCAGGTGACCTAAGGGAACACCCGCCCCCCCTCCCCCCCCTTCCCCTTGCCCTGGGTCAAATAGCCCAGAGCGAAGAGGGCAGCCGGACGGAGTCACTGCCGGAACAGAAAGCCTGCATAACTATAGTTGCAACTGTTTAGTGGACGACATTCTGAGCAACAGATAACGGACCTAAACAATGCAGGTCTCCAGAAATGGACTCAATATTTCTGAGATAAAAATTAGTAAATGTGGAAGGCTGAGACCAATAAGCAGCCTTCATTAAATCTGTAATAGCAACACTATTAGCATAAGCCCAGGAAGTAGAAAGAGCTCTTACTTCATGAGCAGAAATCTTAAGCACAGACTGCTGAGAAGAAGATAAATCTTCATACGCAGTACGGATAGTTAACTGAATCCATCTAGCAATAGAATTGACTGAAATGTCCTTTCTATTAGGCATCAAAGACAGAAAGAAACGTTTCCGTCCCTTTCTGATGAACTGAGATCTCTGTTTATAGATACGTAGTGCTCTAACAGGACAGAGTAAAGGCCTACGCCCGTCTGAAGACGGAAGAGCCTTAATAACAATAGGTTCCGGATATTTATTAGGAGCCTGATTCTTAGCTAAAAAAACGACATTAGTAGTGAAGGTGATAGTGTTCCCAACACTACGATAATGAGAATCATCCACCGATAGTGCATGAAGCTCACTGACTCTTCTGGCAGAAGAGAAAGCTAAGAGAAAAGCTGTCTTATAAGATAAGAATTTGAAATCTACTGTCCCAAGAGGTTCAAATGGCTTTTCCTTCAATTTAAGGAGAACCCAAGCTAAATTCCACTTAGGAATTAATCTAAGAGTTCTGGGTCTATTTATCGAAAAGTTTCTAACCAATTTCGATAAAGAGACATTAGATCCAATTTGTAAACTATCATGATGTGCATAGGTATCAGATAACATAGATCTATAACCCTTTATAGTAACAGGCTGCAGTTTGATTTCGTCAAACAAGTATACTAGAAAGTTTGCAATGTCTGGTATAGAGAGATCAAATATATCTACAGAATGATCCCTACACCAACGACGGAAAACCTTCCACTTAGCCACATAGTTTAGCGAAGAGGAGGTCCTCCTACAGTTAGAAATCGCGTCCACTGCTCGTCCTGTAAAGTGCTTGCCATGCAAGAAGGACCGCACAACGGAAAAACGTGAAGGTTGAGACCTTGCGGGTTGTGATGGAGTTGGCGCGATTTCCCCTGCGAAAGAAGATCCTCTCGTGGAGGAAGCTTCCGCGGTAGGTCCCACAACAGACACCTGAGTAGATTTATCCACGGTCTCTGTGGCGACAGAGATGCTACCAACAGAATCTTGCATTGAGATTGTTTTATCTTTAGCAATACTTGTTGAATTAACGGCGCTGGAGGATACGCATATCCTATCATTCCGTCCCAAGGGATCGACAGAGCGTCTACTGCAAATGCTCTTGGATCCGGACACGGGGACACATACGTCTGCAACTGATTGTTGAGATGTGTCGCAAATAAGTCTATCATTGGCCGTTCCCATTGGTAGCAAATCTGATTGAATACTTGTTTGTTGAGAGTCCACTCCGACGGCAACAAGCGACCCTTTCGTGAAAGGGAGTCTGCTAGCACATTCAGACGACCCGGTATGTGACGGACCAAAAGAAGAACGTGATGTTCCAACGCAAACAGAAGGATTCTTTCCGTTAGATTGAACAACGGAACTGAATGAGTGCCTCCCTGATTCCGAATATACGCCACTACTGTCGTATTGTCGGATAGGATTTGGACATGAGCATCGTGAATAATGTCCATCCAGTGACATAATGCAAGCCAAATTGACATCATTTCCTTGATGTTTATGTGCTTGCACAGGAATTGCGGATCCCAAAGACCCTGGCATCTCGAATCCGTTGGGATTAATGATGCACCCTAACCTGTTTGACTGGCATCCGTCATAATGGTAAAACTCGGATCCGGCAACTGCAGCGGAACTCCTTGAGTTAACCACTGAATGTTTGCCCAAGTCTGAATCTCTTGTTTCACTTGATCTGACAAGAGAACGTCTACATCGAGCGAATGAATTTTCACACTCCAATTCTGAGTCAGGAAAATTTGAAGAGGCCGTGTGCGTAGCCGTCCCATCGGAATGAGATCCGCGGCGGCTCCGCACAGACCTATCAGTCTCATAAATTCTCTCGCCGTGACTTTGTCTGCATTCAGACAATAGCGAGCGTAACAACTGACTAATTTCGCTCTGGTTAACGGCAGACGAACGAGATTGTTGTGCGTCTCGAAGCTCATTCCCAGATGAGTGAATGACTTGGACGGCACCAGATCCGACTTCTCCTCGTTTACTATGAAACCGAGACGTCGGAGCAATAGAAGTAGATTCTGAACATCGTTCTGAAGCGTTAACTCGTTGCCGTACCTCTGAAGAATGTCGTCCAGGTAGGCCGACGTTACCGCAGACGAATGAGCTCGGAAGTAGATCATTACCGAGTTCATTACCCGAGTGAAAGCCCAGGGAGCTAGATTCAATCCGAAGCACATGGCCCGGAACTGATACACCACTCCTAGGACTGCGAAGCGTAGATACTTTCGGAATGTCGGATGTACCATGACGTGAAAGTACGCATCTTTGAGATCTATGCTCGTTGCATAATCGTTCACTCGAATACTCGCTCTGACCGATCGAATCGTCTCCATATAAAACTTCGGAGCGACGATCAGCTTGTTTATCCAGCTCAAATCTATGACTGGACGGAACGAGCCGTCTGGTTTCGGAACCAGAAACAGATGGCTGTAGAATCCCAGCGATTCCTGGTTTTCTACGACCTCTACCGCGTTCTTCATTAAAAGAGACTGCACCTCTGATACCAGAGCGTCTCTTTTCTGAGGATTTGACGGAAGATGAGTCCACTTTGGACTTCGAGTTAATGGAGGCTTTCGTTTGAAGGATATCTTTAGACCTTCCGAAGTCACTCCTCTCACCCACGGGTCGTCCGTAATCGACGCCCACTCTTGAGAAAAACTCGACAACCTTCCGCCAACCGGAACGCGATAGAGGTTTAAGCCATCACCTCCTGGATCTGCGAGGCCTGCGGTAGGAGAAACCACGTCTTCCACGACCCGCACCTCGCCTCGTCGACCTCGGGGCGTCCGACCGATTGTCCCGGCCTGAAGGATGTCCCGAACGAGAGTCGCTATCCTGACGGTCTCTCGAATAAGAGCCAGAGGACGCACCGGAACCTCTATAGGAACCTCTCTTGGGCGCATAAGACCCAGAAGTGCCCGCCTTATTCGTGTCTGCTGTATCCGACCTTTTAGGAGCGGATCTGAACAACAGAGAATCACTAGCTTTCTTTTTAATATTATCATAAATAGTGGAAAGCTTGCCGTCAAAGAGAAGATCTCCTGAGACCGAAGCGACTCTAAGAGAGTTCTTCACCTTAGAATCCACTAGTGTGGATGTAGCCAGGGCTGCGTCACGTCTAACCAACTCCAGATTTGCCACTGAAAGGGCGGAGTTACACGTGGAATAAGCTACTGCCCTTGAAAGAAGTCGTAAAGAGGATTGTATATCCTGAAACTCTTCCCCTTGAAGGCGCAGTGATAACGCCTTAGTAAGGTGATCTGCGTAAGATAAGGCATCTAAATTGGCTCTGTTAGACGCAATAGCTGTTTCCAACACTGCGGTTGGAATAGAAGCTGACGACGGTAATGATAGCTCTAAGTCTTCCGCCTCGTCGTCCATACGCAGAGGAACTCTCGGTATACCCTGACCTGCCGTGTCGAATTTATTCCTTGCATTAATGAAAGGCAGGTTGAGAGTATTTGCGGACAAGAAACTTGCTTCCCCCGTCCTGGAAGCAAGTTTAAAAATAGCGTCGTTCAATAATTCAAATGTTCTTGCAACATTATTGGACTGCGACGGAAACTCGGGAGCGATGTCCCTGAACCGCTCAAAAAATTCAGAGTCCAATGACGCTATAATTCTCCTGTCCGGAAGCGCAGCAGTCTGGCCCGACGGAACAACTTGAAGAAAGTGCCGGATGAAGTCCACGGCAGCTTTATGTTGTTCCGAAAGGGATAGCTCCAATTCATCCGTATCCCTTTCACCATCCGGTCGGACCTCCCGATGTTCCCGGTCGTCCGCCCCCGATGCTTCGGCGGAGCGTACCGACCCAGCGCCGTCGGATAATTCTCGATCCGACACCGTTTCTGTCGGCTGCTGGGATGCTGCGATAAGCTGCGCTATCTGCACTAGAATGTCCGACGTCGAGACCTGCGGAGGAGCGGTCTTTCGCTGCTTCGCCGAGGGCAGCTCCGCATCAGATGGCTCCCGCATACTTTTCCTATGCGAACGTCCGGAGTCCATCGGTCTCGAATCCCTGGCTGCCGGATGGTGTGACCTGGTCGCCGAAGAATCCTTCATCGGCGAAGCTGGCAAAATATCGGAGGTCACGCAGCCAAGGTGCGGTCGTGTGCGCCGACGAGAAGAGGAAGCCTTAACAGTCTCTGCGGACTGCTTATACAACGGAGCGTCCCGAGCGACGGACGTATGCTCCGCTAAAGACACATTTTGTACCACAACATCTGGTCCCAGATGTTGTTGTACGAGAGAGGGGCCTCTCTCGCTCGCGGCCCGGCTGGACCTGGACGAGCTAGGAACCGGACTAAAAGGCTTCCTCCGTTCTCGTTCACTATCCGCCGTCACTGGGTGTGCATCTATTATTTTTATAGTGCTCGCATCACCCAAAATTTCCTCTTGGACCGCATCGGACGAACCCGGCTGCCGAACCATTCGGTGAATGGACGCTACACCGGGCGAGCTAGCGGACGACATTTGTCTAATCTCCATGAGCACTTTTGCCGCTAGCTCTGAATTTATTTGTGACGACGGACGCACACTTGAAGAAGATAACATGGAAACATCACCCTGTTCTGGTTCCTCTGAAATAGAAACTGAGAGAGTAGAGTGACCTTGTGGAGAAAGAGCCGGCATCGCTCTTTCTCCAGAAACAACATATCGTGACACACGTTTCCAATGTTTCTCATCCCAATGTTCACATATAGGACAGGGATTAATGCGAGAACACTGACTACAATTAATACAATGATCATGAAAGTCAGAGGAAGATTTCTTCCTATTACAATTTGAACAAAGTCCCTTCATTGTGAAAGAACAACAATAAGTCCTAGTTACTCGCAAAAACCCCTGACACAAAGATACATAATAACATGATCCATTAATAAATGAAAAAACAATTGCAAAACAAAATAATTTTGAAAAAATATTTTTTCAGAGAAGCCCAAGTTGCTGAAAAGTAACGTTGAGCCCCGATGGATCCGATGGCAAAGTGTGGTCAAAAATTTTAAAATTATATAAAATAATTAATGAGACACTTTCGGATAATATAAATGTATCTTATAATGAGATAAACTACCACAAAGGCAAACAGCCCCCCTCAAAAAAGGCTGTTGCCAATGAAAACAAACAGTGTAAACACACTAGAAAACATGACTCCAGGCACTGAAAAAACTGGCCCGGAATCAGTCATCAATTACACTCTATCTGATGCAAAACAGAGACTCCCAGGGGAGAATCTGCAGAACATCAGATGGAAGATGCAGAACACAAACGTTATACACCCATGGGTGAAAACGTAACTATGGGGAAAATAACAGAAAACATTCTGTAACCAAGCAACTCTCCCAGGGAATTTTTAGAAATGAAACTTCTCAAAAATATGCCAAAAGCATGGGAGAATTGCAAGGGGGGACTTTAGAAGGCTAGGGGAGAGGAAACACTGAATAAGCAGTGCAACAAATAGCAAGAATGACAACAAGAGGCCCATGCCTCGAAAATAGGCAACTTAACATAATTTCAACAAAAATTTTAAGTACAGCCCTGATTATTTTTTGCCACTTCTTTTTTCCTCTCCTCCTTCTATCCTCCTTAGAATCACATTTTCTCCAAAAATTACGTGTCTGGCATCCTTTAAACTGAGATTTACAAGCACAAAGATCAGTGAGATGTTGACTGATGAAGGGCCAAACAGAGAATGATATTTGGCGCCAATTTCGGGATGACTGCGTCACTGCGCATGCGCAGTAGAGTCGTACTATGGAGGTCCTTTAGGACATGATTTCTTTTTGTTTTGGATGCAAATTTTGGGGATTGGGGGGCAAAATTTGTGTTTGGCCCTGGTTTTTGTGGAGTTAGCACCAGCTAAGTCTGGGTCATTGGTACAGTATAAAAATATAATATTGTGGTCTGACTAAACTAAGTTCTAAGAATGTTGGCTGCGGCAAAATTTTTTGATGGAAATTGAAGAAAATCGATAGCTCCCATCTAGAGGTCACCCCAAACAAGCATGAAAGGTTTCAAAGCAATCCGATCATAAATGTACCCTGTAGGGTGTGCCAAAGGGAAATATTGTGATTTGACTAAACTAAGTTCTAAGAATGTTGGCTGCGGCAAAATTTTTTGATGGAAATTGAAGAAAATCGATAGCTCCCATCTAGAGGTCACCCCAAACAAGCATGAAAGGTTTCAAAGCAATCCGATCATAAATGTACCCTGTAGGGTGTGCCAAAGGGAAATATTGAGTCTTCTGACTAAACTAAGTTCTAAGAACGTTGGCCGCAGCAACATTTTTTGACAGAAATTGAAGAAAATCGATAGCTCCCATCTAGAGGTCTCCCCAAACAAGCATACCAGGTTTCAAAGCAATCTGATCATAAATGTGCCCTGTAGGGTGTGCCAAATGGAAATATTGAGGTCTGACTAAACTAAGTTCTAAGAACATTGGCCGCGGCAACATCTTTTGGACGGAAATTGAACAAAATCGATAGCTCCCATCTAGAGGTCACCCCAAACAAGCATACCAAGTTTCAAAGTAATCTGATCATAAATGCGACCTGTGAGGTGTGCCAAAGGAAATTGTGGACGTACGTACTAACGTACTAACATATGAACGTACGTACGTACGTACGCCGACGGACGAGAAGTGATGGCAATAGCTCAGCTTGACTTTGTCAAGTTGAGCTAAAAATTGGCTATTTTTTCCCCACACCTCTGCTCAATATGAGCCGAAACCTAATTTGGATAAAAATCAAAATGCCCCTATATAACCACCATATACATGAAATTTAATTAAAATGTGGCCAGTGGTTTAGGAGAAAGAGGCTCAAACACCACCTTCACGCAGGACGACGGACGACGGACAACAGATGATGGACGACGGACGAAGAGTGATAAGAAAAGCTCACCCTGACTTTCAGTCAGGTGAGCTAATAAAAACTGCCTGCCCAAAAGAAATTTTACAAAAAATGGCCCGAGAAACAGAAAATCTACTTTATGAGGCCTCTTATATTCATACCTTTATCCATAAGGCAAGAAGAAAAAGGGTTTGGGTTCTCTGCCAATCCCTCACACACTGCTATGGCTATATCCCCCCAAACATTTTTTTTTTGGGGGGGGGGGGGGGGGGGATAAAAAGCAAGCACAAGCAGTCTTTCGATTTTGTAAAATGCAGGTGCGCCAAGTGTGGCACAGGCCATTTCTAATTCGCAAGCGCCATTTTCCCCGACTTACAAAATGCTCAGCTATTGTGAAAAAGTTACAGAAACGGCAATATTTTAATAGAATACGTGTATACGATAGTGACAGACAGGCTATAATACACTCTGTGTATTCTATTAAAAAACATACCGTTTTCATAGTGACGTTAAGTCACGTTTATTGGGTCATGACAATAATATAAAGATCACATACTCACAATCCATGTTCATTATTTCGAACATTCTCTTTCAAAAAATAAATCCTTAAACTAAACTGAAATGCACACAAAGAATCGAAGTAGAATACACAGTTTGAATAACGAAAAACCGGAACCGGAAACAGTTAACTAGAATAATATGGAATGAATGTTTAAATTGGGATGCTCTGTGGCATCGACTGTTGATGTGTCGGCTTGTTTGAAGTTGCGACATAGTTTCTGGACTTCTTCTGAAAGTGAAACCTACACCATGACTGTACCATGTAGTTGTATATTACTGCATAAGGCCATGTGCACATGCTATCGATGCTTGATGAGCATTAACCCCACTTGTGTTAACCCTTTAGTAAAGGGCCTTTACCTAACATGAAAAGCAGACAACACTTGCAAAAAAATTCTTGAATAACTAATTTTTTTCACTTTTTGTCTCAAAAACATAGGCTATGACCCCTCTTTGGAACAAGCTCATTCCAAATAGGGGTCATAACCTATGTTTTTGAGACAAAAAATGAAAAAGATAATGAAAATTAATTTGCGATTTTTGTGAATAGCGCTGGCTGGTTTTGGCTGTTATGATGGGTAAAAGGTTAAAGTAATTCGAACATTCAAACAGGTGATCATATAGCGCGCTGCTTTTTGCCAAGGTGCGGCATTAGTGGCATGGCGCTTATCAAAATTGTATGTGCGATGGCACGCAAGCACGATGACATACCTCAAAATCGAAAGACTACACAAGTATGATCTGTCAGTTCCCTTTTGCTGACAGAAGGAATCCCTGTTACCAAAATAAGAAGTGTCATCGACAGGGAATTTATCAGAAAATAAACAAGTGATACCATTTGGCCACAACCCTTACTGATTTGTACATGTATTCCTTAATGGCATCGTCAAACTAAACTGTCAAATAACACCCGTACTGGACTTTTTTTTCAAGAAATGGAACAGAGTACCAGTCAACAAGCTGAATGGACAAATGGCATTGTTGAAATAAAATTTGATTGATCAACATTTACCATACCTCCAGATAAAATCTGACCTGTTAACTGAATATAGGTTAAAGAGTAAACTTCTGTTAATTGAATAAAAAAGTTAAAAAATTTATAGTAATTTATATATTTTTTATACTTACCAATGACCCAGACTTAGCTGGTGCTAACTCCACAAAAACCAGGGCCAAACACAAATTTTGCCCCCCAATCCCCAAAATTTGCATCCAAAACAAAAAGAAATCATGTCCTAAAGGACCTCCATAGTACGACTCTACTGCGCATGCGCAGTGACGCAGTCGTCCCGAAATTGGCGCCAAATATCATTCTTACTGGCAGTGCCTGGTCAGCGCTATGTACTCAGCGGGGAGGCAAGAGTTCCCAACTCAGGGAGGGCCATCCCCGTCTGGGTCATTGGTAAGTATAAAAAATATATAAATTACTATAAATTTTTAAAAATTTTTATACTGTACCAATGACCCAGACTTAGCTGAATAGTAAACAGGCTGGAGGGCCTAGGACATAGAGGAAAATCCAATAAGCTCAATTATAAAATAAAGAGGTAACCCCTTAAGGAGAAAAGGAGTATTAGGCTTTACATGTATCTTTCTTATTTAATATTTAAATTAGAAAGATACACTACCCTTAATAATTGAGCACAATAACATTCATGTTCTCTATTAACATCCAGTATAACCTTTATACTAATTATTTTTAAAGCAAGCCAATAAATAAAGTAGTCCAGAGAATTGAGACTCTTTATAATCATTTAAAAGTGTCCGAGTATTGTATATTAAAGCCCGTTTGACACTTGACATATACAAATGCTTCACACCGAGCTACACTTTAAAAATAAGACATGAATGAAATTAAACATTAATATTACACTTTAAAACCATCCCGGAAGCGACTCAGAAATACTGTCTTGGAGGAGGCATTCCCTTGCTTTTCACTATAAAGCAGGTGACCTAAGGGAACACCCGCCCCCCCCCCCCCCCCCCCTTCCCCTTGCCCTGGGTCAAATAGCCCAGAGCGAAGAGGGCAGCCGGACGGAGTCACTGCCGGAACAGAAAGCCTGCATAACTATAGTTGCAACTGTTTAGTGGACGACATTCTGAGCAACAGATAACGGACCTAAACAATGCAGGTCTCCAGAAATGGAC
The DNA here is from genome assembly GCA_031216915.1 of Pictodentalium vernedei. Classification (NCBI taxonomy): domain Eukaryota; kingdom Metazoa; phylum Mollusca; class Scaphopoda; order Dentaliida; family Dentaliidae; genus Pictodentalium; species Pictodentalium vernedei. The sequence goes on along the minus strand of CM062292.1, from coordinate 71,795,801 downwards.
TCAATATTTCTGAGATAAAAATTAGTAAATGTGGATGGCTGAGACCAATAAGCAGCCTTCATTAAATCTGTAATAGCAACACTATTAGCATAAGCCCAGGAAGTAGAAAGAGCTCTTACTTCATGAGCAGAAATCTTAAGCACAGACTGCTGAGAAGAAGATAAATCTTCATACGCAGTACGGATAGTTAACTGAATCCATCTAGCAATAGAATGGACTGAAATGTCCTTTCTATTAGGCATCAAAGACAGAAAGAAACGTTTCCGTCCCTTTCTGATGAACTGAGATCTCTGTTTATAGATACGTAGTGCTCTAACAGGACAGAGTAAAGGCCTACGCCCGTCTGAAGACGGAAGAGCCTTAATAACAATAGGTTCCGGATATTTATTAGGAGCCTGATTCTTAGCTAATAAACCGACATTAGTAGTGAAGGTGATAGTGTTCCCAACACTACGATAATGAGAATCATCCACCGATAGTGCATGAAGCTCACTGACTCTTCTGGCAGAAGAGAAAGCTAAGAGAAAAGCTGTCTTATAAGATAAGAATTTGAAATCTACTGTCCCAAGAGGTTCAAATGGCTTTTCCTTCAATTTAAGGAGAACCCAAGCTAAATTCCACTTAGGAATTAATCTAAGAGTTCTGGGTCTATTTATCGAAAAGTTTCTAACCAATTTCGATAAAGAGACATTAGATCCAATTTGTAAACTATCATGATGTGCATAGGTATCAGATAACATAGATCTATAACCCTTTATAGTAACAGGTTGCAGTTTGATTTCGTCAAACAAGTATACTAGAAAGTTAGCAATGTCTGGTATAGAGGGATCAAATATATCAACAGAATGATCCCTACACCAACGACGGAAAACCTTCCACTTAGCCGCATAGTTTAGCGAAGAGGAGGTCCTCCTACAGTTAGAAATCGCGTCCACTGCTCGTCCTGTAAAGTGCTTGCCATGCAAGAAGGACCGCACAACGGAAAAACGTGAAGGTTGAGACCTTGCGGGTTGTGATGTAGTTGGCGCGATTTCCCCTGCCAAAGAAGATCCTCTCGTGGAGGGAGCTTCCGCGGTAGGTCCCACAACAGACACCTGAGTAGATTTATCCACGGTCTCTGTGGCGACAGAGATGCTACCAACAGAATCTTGCATTGAGATTGTTTTATCTTTAGCAATACTTGTTGAATTAACGGCGCTGGAGGATACGCATATCCTATCATTCCGTCCCAAGGGATCGATAGAGCGTCTACTGCAAATGCTCTTGGATCCGGACACGGGGACACATACGTCTGCAACTGATTGTTGAGATGTGTCGCAAATAAGTCTATCATTGGCCGTTCCCATTGGTAGCAAATCTGATTGAATACTTGTTTGCTGAGAGTCCACTCCGACGGCAACAAGCGACCCTTTCGTGAAAGGGAGTCTGCTAGCACATTCAGACGACCCGGTGACGGACCGAAAGAAGAACGTGATGTTCCAATGCAAACAGAAGGATTCTTTCCGTTAGATTGAACAACGGAACTGAATGAGTGCCTCCCTGATTCCGTATATACGCCACTACTGTCGTATTGTCGGATAGGATTTGGACATGAGCATCGTGAATAATGTCCATCCAGTGACGTAACGCAAGCCAAATTGACATCATTTCCTTGATGTTTATGTGCTTGCACAGGAATTGCGGATCCCAAAGACCCTGGCATCTCGAATCTGTTGGGATTAATGATGCACCCCAACCTGTTTGACTGGCATCCGTCATAATGGTAAAACTCGGATCCGGCAACTGCAGCGGAACTCCTTGAGTTAACCACTGAATGTTTGCCCAAGTCTGAATCTCTTGTTTCACTTGATCTGACAAGAGAACGTCTACATCGAGCGAATGAATTTTCACACTCCAATTCTGAGTCAGGAAAATTTGAAGAGGCCGTGTGCGTAGCCGTCCCATCGGAATGAGATCCGCGGCGGCTCCGCACAGACCTATCAGTCTCATAAATTCTCTCGCCGTGACTTTGTCTGTATTCAGACAATAGCGAGCGTAACAACTGACTAATTTCGCTCTGGTTAACGGCAGACGAACGAGATTGTTGTGCGTCTCGAAGCTCATTCCCAGATGAGTGAATGACTTGGACGGCACCAGATCCGACTTCTCCTCGTTTACTATGAAACCGAGACGTCGGAGCAATAGAAGAAGATTCTGAACATCGTTCTGAAGCGTTAACTCGTTGCCGTACCTCTGAAGAATGTCGTCCAGGTAGGCCGACGTTACCGCAGACGAATGAGCTCGGAAGTAGATCATTACCGAGTTCATTACCCGAGTGAAAGCCCAGGGTGCTAGATTCAATCCGAAGCACATGGCCCGGAACTGATACACCACTCCTAGGACTGCGAAGCGTAGATACTTTCGGAATGTCGGATGTACCATGACGTGAAAGTACGCATCTTTGAGATCTATGCTCGTTGCATAATCGTTCACCCGAATACTCGCTCTGACCGATCGAATCGTCTCCATATAAAACTTCGGAGCGATGATCAGCTTGTTTATCCAGCTCAAATCTATGACTGGACGGAACGAGCCGTCTGGTTTCGGAACCAGAAACAGATGGCTGTAGAATCCCAGCGATTCCTGGTTTTCTACGACCTCTACCGCCTTCTTCATTAAAAGAGACTGCACCTCTGATAGCAGAGCGTCTCTTTTCTGAGGGTTTGACGGAAGATGAGTCCACTTTGGACTTCGAGTTAATGGAGGCTTTCGTTTGAAGGATATCTTTAGACCTTCCGAAGTCACTCCTCTCACCCACGGGTCGTCCGTAATCGACGCCCACTCTTGAGAAAAACTCGACAACCTTCCGCCAACCGGAACGCGATAGAGGTTTGAGCCATCACCTCCTGGATCTGCGAGGCCTGCGGTAGGAGAAACCACGTCTTCCACGACCCGCACCTCGCCTCGTCGACCTCGGGGCGTCCGACCGATTGTCCCGGCCTGAAGGACGTCCCGAACGAGAGTCGCTATCCTGACGGTCTCTCGAATAAGAGCTAGAGGACGCACCGGAACCTCTATAGGAACCTCTCTTGGGCGGATAAGACCCAGAAGTGCCCGCCTTATTCGTGTCTGCTGTATCCGACCTTTTAGGAGCGGATCTAAACAACAGAGAATCACTAGCTTTCTTTTTAATATTATCATAAATAGCGGAAAGCTTGCCGTCAAAGAGAAGATCTCCTGAGACCGAAGCGACTCTAAGAGAGTTCTTCACCTTAAAATCCACTAGTGTGGATGTAGACAGGGCTGCGTCACGTCTAACCAACTCCAGATTTGCCACTGAAAGGGCGGAGTTACACGTGGAATAAGCTACTGCCCTTGAAAGAAGTCTTAAAGAGGATTGTATATCCTGAAACTCTTCCCCTTGAAGACGCAGTGATAACGCCTTCGTAAGGTGATCTGCGTAAGATAAGGCATCTAAATTGGCTCTGTTAGATGCAATAGCTGTTTCCAACACTGCGGTTGGAATAGAAGCTGATGACGGTAATGATAGCTCTAAGTCTTCCGCCTCGTCGTCCATACGCAGAGGAACTCTCGGTATACCCTGACCTGCCGTGTCGAATTTATTCCTTGCATTAATGAAAGGCAGGTTGAGAGTATTTGCGGACAAGAAGCCTGCTTTCCCCGTCCTGGAAGCAAGTTTAAAAATAGCGTCGTTCAATAATTCAAATGTTCTTGCAACATTATTGGACTGCGACGGAAACTCGGGAGCGATGTCCCTGAACCGCTCGAAAAAATCAGAGTCCAGTGACGCTATAATTCTCCTGTCCGGAAGCGCAGCAGTCTGGCCCGACGGAACAACTTGAGGAAGAAAGTGCCGGATGAAGTCCACGGCAGCTTTGTGTTGTTCCGAAAGGGATAGCTCCAATTCATCCGTATCCCTTTCACCATCCGGTCGGACCTCCCGATGTTCCCGGTCGTCCGCCCCCGATGCTTCGGCGGAGCGTACCGACCCAGCGCCGTCGGATAATTCTCGATCCGACACCGTCTCTGTCGGCTGCTGGGATGCTGCGATAAGCTGTGCTATCTGCACTAGAATGTCCGACGTCGAGACCTGCGGAGGAGCGGTCTTTCGCTGCTTTGCCGAGGGCAGCTCCGCATCAGATGGCTCCCGCATACTTTTCCTATGCGAACGTCCGGAGTCCATCGGTCTCGAATCCCTGGCTGCCGGATGGTGTGACCTGGTCGCCGAAGAATCCTTCATCGGCGAAGCTGGCAAAATATCGGAGGTCACGCAGCCAAGGTGCGGTCGTGTGCGCCGGCGAGAAGAGGAAGCCTTAACAGTCTCTGCGGACTGCTTATACAACGGAGCGTCCCGAGCGACGGACATATGCTCCGCTAAAGACACATTTTGTACCACAACATCTGGTCCCAGATGTTGTTGTACGAGAGAGGGGCCTCTCTCGCTCGCGGCCCGGCTGGACCTGGACGAGCTAGGAACCGGACTAAAAGGCTTCCTCCGTTCTCGTTCACTATCCGCCGTCACTGGGTGTGCATCTATTATTTTTATAGTGCTCGCATCACCCAAAATTTCCTCTTGGACCGCATCGGACGAACCCGGCTGCCGAACCATTCGGTGAATGGACGCTACACCGGGCGAGCTAGCGGACGACATTTGTCTAATCTCCATGAGCACTTTTGCCGCTAGCTCTGTATTTATTTGTGACGACGGACGCACACTTGAAGAAGATAACATGGAAACATCACCCTGTTCTGGTTCCTCTGAAATAGAAACTGAGAGAGTAGAGTGACCTTGTGGAGAAAGAGCCGGCATCGCTCTTTCTCCAGAAACAACATATCGTGACACACGTTTCCAATGTTTCTCATCCCAATGTTCACATACAGGACAGGGATTAATGCGAGAACACTGACTACAATTAATGCAATAATCATGAAAGTCAGAGGAAGATTTCTTCCTATTACAATTTGAACAAGTTCCCTTCATTGTGAAAGAACAACAATAAGTCCTAGTTACTCGCAAAAACCCCTGACACAAAGATACATAATAACATGATCCATTAATAAATGAAAAAACAATTGCAAAACAAAATAATTTTGAAAAAATATTTTTTCAGAGAAGCCCAAGTTGCTGAAAAGTAACGTTGAGCCCCGATGGATCCGATGGCAAAGTGTGGTCAAAAATTTTAAAATTATATAAAATAATTAATGAGACACTTTCGGATAATATAAATGTATCTTATAATGAGATAAACTACCTCAAAGGCAAACAGCCCCCCTCAAAAAAGGCTGTTGCCAATGAAAACAAACAGTGTAAACACAGAAGAAAACATGACTCCAGGCACTGAAAAAACTGGCCCGGAATCAGTCATCAATTACACTCTATCTGATGCAAAACAGAGACTCCCAGGGGAGAATCTGCAGAACATCAGATGGAAGATGCAGAACACAAACGTTATACACCCATGGGTGAAAACGTAACTATGGGGAAAATAACAGAAAACATTCTGTAACCAAGCAACTCTCCCAGGGAATTTTTAGAAATGAAACTTCTCAAAAATATGCCAAAAGCATGGGAGAATTGCAAGGGGGGACTTTAGAAGGTTAGGGGAGAGGAAACACTGAATAAGCAGTGCAACAATTAGCAAGAATGACAACAAGAGGCGTTTGCCTCGAAAATAGGCAACTTAACATAATTTCAACAAAAAATTTTAAGTACAGCCCTGATTATTTTTTGCCACTTCTTTTTTCCTCTCCTCCTTCTATCCTCCTTAGAATCACATTTTCTCCAAGAATTACGTGTCTGGCATCCTTTAAACTGAGATTTACGAGCACAAAGATCAGTGAGATGTTGACTGATGAAGGGCCAAACAGAGAATGATATTTGGCGCCAATTTCGGGACGACTGCGTCACTGCGCATGCGCAGTAGAGTCGTACTATGGAGGTCCTTTAGGACATGATTTCTTTTTGTTTTGGATGCAAATTTTGGGGATTGGGGGGCAAAATTTGTGTTTGGCCCTGGTTTTTGTGGAGTTAGCACCAGCTAAGTCTGGGTCATTGGTACAGTATAAAAATATCTTGTAACTTGTCGAGAAGTTACCCTGACTCTCCCCAGTTTTCCTTTCTTTATTGACCTATTTGGCCTCAGTACATCCAACAGAGGAATTTAATCTATCATATCTTGTTTGACAGAGCTCATGGAGCTCTGTCAAACAAGATATAATACAGTTAACGCCAAGTTAATCTTTAGAATACAGGAAAGTGACACAATCCCTGTTAATTGAATACTCATGTTAATTATTCAATTAACAGGGTTCCACTGTACTGTGTTGGGTAAAGGGTTAACAGACAAAAGATTAATATAATATATTATATCTCACGTGACGTCCTTGCATTCTGATTGGCTGAAAGATGATACCTTATTTCGTGTAGTTTGCATCTACAGAACTGACCAGGCACTACACCCAGGCACTACACATTTTCTATTTTTAGCACACTAGTATATCAGTTTTCTTTTCATACTGGCCGAATAAAACTGATAAGGCTAAATTTAAAAATCGATTCACAGAGGCACAACATCCAAAAAACGACCAGGAAAGAAATCTTTGTGGAAAAATGTATCGCCTTTCCATTGTTGAAGTCACATTTTTCGAGGTATTCATTTTATTCCTTGAGAAGATGATCCATATCTCGTTTCGAAGAGAATGATCCATACCCGGGTCCAACTTTCACGAGAATGCGTCCGGATATGAAAAATCGTTTGTTTCTCTGCTCATATTATTTCGCTATTTAATTGTATGTTTTGGGCAGTAAATGAATAAATAATGGAATTCAAGTGAATCTTCGGAGTTTGTATCCCGTGCTGACCCATTCGGTAATGTATATGTGAGACAAATGTGTGGAAATTATCAAACTGCGTTGTCAAATTTCAAAAATTTTAGTTTTCATTCGCGAGTTGTCCATGATTCTAGAATACACAGTTCCGTTTGGGGGAAAAGTTTTGTTTACCCTTGCCGACCAATTCAAAATCTGTCTTCTGCTCATATCAATAATCCAAGTTAGTCGTGTTTTGGAAGAAGAAAATGTTTTTTAAAAACTACATGGTATTTTTTTCTTCTATATAACGCTAGTTGGTAGGGCTGCTACCTTGGTAATAGATTAACAAATCGGACAGATGTTTTTCTTGATGGGTGTTCGATATGATATAAGTATTAGTGCATGTCTTGTCATTGACTACGCCCATATAGTACCCAGTGAGGTGGTGTAGTTCCCTCCGCTTCGTGGAGGGAACTACACCACCTCACTGGGCACTACATGGGCGTAGTCAACTCCAAGCCATGCACTATTCCTTAAATAATGCACCTCACATTACTGATATATACTACATGTAGAATGCAGCTGGACTCAATAAATTCAAATGTTAATATTAAATGTACTTACTGACATTATGTAGCGTAAGACCAGACAAATCTGAAAGAGAAAGTAAACTTTTCTGGTAAAATTTGTTTCTTTTTATATTATTACCTACCATACCAGCACAACACGTTTATCCCTATCCACCGCTCAACTATAGAAATGCAATAATTTAGGAGGCTCCCCAAGGGCAGGCCTTCAGAGAACTAACAGGGATTCTTCTGCCCTCTTTGGGAAAGAGTCCAGGGGCCCATGCTACTTGGAAAATTTGAGGCATGAGGTCTCTAATTGGGAATTTGTTTTGGAGGGGAAGGAACATACGACTAAGAAATTTTACATTCAAATTGAACATTGAACAGAAAACATTAAGGCCGATACCTAACCAACTGCATGCGTACCACAAGAACGTTTTATAACAAACAGTCACATGGAATCATGTTCACGCAGTCTCCCCAGTCTCTATTATTTATTTATTTAAGGAATGATCGTTTCTTTTTGTCTATTTCTTGAGTTATGAACCCCAAAAGACAAAGTCCAAACTGTGTAAATGGACGTAGCCCATTTACACGATGTTTGGACTTTGTTTTTTGGGGTTCATAACTCAAGAAATAGACAAAAAGAAACGATCATTCCTTATAATTAAACGTTCGCGACCCAAATAAATAAATAGTGTTAGTCGTCCTGTACTTCAGCGAACGAAGACTTAAGAACTAAAACTGGTAGACATACTATTTTTCTGGCATAAAAGAGGGCGCATATTATTGAAATGCAGGTAGCAATTGACACACTTTCCAAGTCAAATGCACTTATGTCATTAAATTTTTTATTGACCAATGAATTACGTAATGCAAAGAAAATGGCATAAGCCACGCCTCCCTCAAATTTCATTCAACTGTTCACTTCACGTAAAAGTTACATTCCGTGGTAGGTGGAAGTAGGCCATCAGTATTACATTGTATTTTGGTTTTGACCGTTTCCCGAGAACTGAAAAACACAGTTTGTAAAAGTGGAGTTAGATATAAAATCATTTTGATTTCCAAAAATTTCATTCAAATTAGCAATGTCAAAATTGCCGTATTCATTGTATCCATTGTTTACAATCGATTTGGGTAAAATGATGAACGCAGACGATCACCCAGTGTGCGTAAAAATTGAAATGTCAAATAAATACAGTTGTGAAGAAAAAGAAAAATTGACCCACAACGGTCATTTAAATATTTTATAAATAATTTCATGGTCATAAATTAGTAATATAAATTTATTTTTCTTCTTCAGATTTAGAATGTGCCAGTGTTCTAACTTCTATTGATTTGACATCATGTTGCTGCAACTCCGAAGACTGGTATTTTAGGGGTGTGGCTGGGGGTGGACCAAATTGTGTTTTTTTTCAGTTCATTGAGTTATGAAAAGAAAAAACAGAATCGTGTGAGCCAATCATTTTATCTGAAAACGCATGAACCAAAAAACAGTTTAATTATTTGTGTTTACTTATGCACAATGGCTAATCATGACCGTGACAGTTTTACGGGTGGAGGAAGCCAGAGCACCCAGAGAGAACCACCGAGCATCGACAAGCAACTGTCAGCTCCTCAACATTCTAACTCTGTTCAAGCTCTGCTCAAGCAGGGTTACAGCGGTTGAAGACATGTGCACCATCGACGTGCAGTACACCTTAGTACACAACGTCATCATGCCCCCATGTAGGCAACCGGGATAAAGTGCCTTCCCCAAGGACACAACGTGGGTCATCTCGGACAGGGATCGAACTCGGGACCTCTAGCAGTCTCTATTAAACTGTATTTATACTATTAAAGATGAACTTGTCATTTGCTTTTGAATTCAGACACTTTCTAAGTTTCATTCGGTAAGCTATTTAAATTTAATGCGCAATTGGTATCCTGAACTGGGTGGTTTTAAGGCCTCAGAAAACCAATGGTTTTCTGAGGCCTTATGGTCACCAAGTTCAGGACCCTAATTGTGCATTACATTTTTGTTCAATTGGGGATTGAGATTGGGAAATGTGGGGGTAAGAATTGGGAAACATCCTGCCCAAATGCCATTGGGAAAGGGTTCAATATTCGGCCCCTGTAGACACACAAAAGAATTCCTGACTTAATAATGTCAGAAGACAAAAAAAAAAGTGTAAAACCAGACAGACCAGGAGACAAATGTGTATTGCACATCAACCTGCTTTCAATACTGCTTCTGGAGTAAGTCTATTGTTTTATGTCCTATTTTGTTTAAATACACAGACGCTTCCCATTTTCCACGAAACAGAAATGATTTTTGTATACAGTTGAACTCTTAGGTAAGCATTTTTTTTTATTCTAAGTTTTGAATGTTTATGGCATCCAAGACTTCACCAGAAACCTCTGCCAAGGTACTGTAACTTTCATCTGCAAAACCACGAAAAGCCTGCATGTTGAAACATGTGTTTTACGTGTACATGTAAGACAAGAATGTTGTCAAAACAGGAACTAGGCCCTTAAAGGTTTCTAAAGCTTAATTATTTTACAAGGACTGGCATGCGAGCTATATAACTTATATTAATGCCCCCCTACTTGGCCTAATGGCATTGATCTGTGGGATGACCTCTGTATGGCAACTCTGTGGCCTCGCACTTCTCGGATACTATTAGAGATGAGCGGTATACCATAAATACAGTTAGGTATCAGTTTCATGTCAATATCAATTTACTGTACCAAGGGTATCACAAAATACTGAAACCTCAGCATTGAAAAATATTCCCAACATTAGTTAAAAAATAAAAGCCATGGAAGATGTATTTCTAAAGGCAGTTACCACTGGTCACTTTATGAAACAAAGAAGCTGAGAAAAAATACCCAAGGGGTATTTTCTCTTAGCCTTTTTGTTACATCAAATGAGGCGTGCCTGTGCAGCTTCCAACATTCTGATACTTCGGTGGTTTTGTCGGCTGTAAAGCAGTGAACTATAGCTGGGCAGTATTACAAAAATCGCGACATCGATGCCGTAGCTGCGACGGTTGGTGTTAGAAACGCGTTGGTCACAAAATTCTAAGTTCATCAAGGGCCATAACTCCAAGAAAAATATTTGGAACAACACAAGCATTGAACAGTGGCTGGACATCAATAAGATACACTTACAGGCCACATATAAAGTCATTCCATCAAGTATTTCAAAAGTTATTGAGTTTTGAAACTCGTTGGTCACAGACAGACCGACACAAAATACTAAGTTCATCAAGGGCCATAACTCCAAGAAAAATATTTGGAACAACACATGCATTGAACAGTGGCTAGACATCAATAAGAAACAATTACATGCCAAATATAAAGTCATTCCATCAAGTATTTCAAAAGTTGAGTTTTGAAACTCGTTGGTCACAGACAGACCGACATACAGACCGACAGACTGACATTGCCACTTATAGAGCTGCAAGTCGCAGCTAAAAATACCATTTGATATTTGTATTGGTGTGGGTACATGTATGTTGTCAACACCGAATACTGTAAATCTCAATTCTGAAACCAAACTTGAAAGTTCAATTCTGCCCAACTCTAAATACTACGAAGAGATCTTTTGCTCGCACAGAGTGTGCCGCTCTCCACACTGGGAACAACCATTTTAAGTCCCACCCGAGAGGATGATTATTTATTTTTTTATTTTAGTGATGTTTAAGGTCACATATTTATGCACAATGGCTAATCATGACCGTGACAGCTTTACGGGTGGAGGAAGCCGGAGTATCCGGAGAGAACCACCGAGCAACGACGAGCAGCTGCCAGCTCCCCAACATCGTAACTCCGCACTGCAGCACAGGCAGGGTTAGATTGGTTGAAGACATGCGTACCATCGACGTGCAGTACGCCTTAGTACACGGCGTCATCGTGCCCCCACATGGGCAATGGGGGTGAAGTGTCTTGCCCAAGGACACAACGCGGTTGCCGCAGGTGGGATTCGAACCGAGGACCTCTCGGCTTGCAGCCTGCACCTCTACCTACTGAGCCACCGCGCCCCCGAGAGGATGGTACCATTAAGGGTTAAACTGTAGTCAATAAAAAAAATATGAGGTTTGCCTTTCACTATGGAATATGTACAGTTGAAACTAGAAGTCCTGTCACAATTTGTGCAGAAAATGCTCGTTAGTTAACTCCCTTCACTCTGATGTCAAAATATCCAAATTTCAAGTAGCCATTTTCCCCATAATGCAACTGGGAATTTAACCAATTCAATCTTGTTTGACAGATCTCATTGAGCTCTGTCAAACAAGATTGAATTGGTTAAATTTCTAGTTGCATTATGGGAAACATTTGCACCTTGAACTTCAGACATTTTGACATCAGTGTAGGGGGTTAATGTACTCTTTACTGCAGTAGAATGAAGTAGTCTGAAATACACGAGAATGTTTGCGCTGTGCAATGAAAAATATAATGTGCTATTAGCAAGGTCGGTAGTGAAATCACGAATTGAACCAATCAAACAGAAAGAAAAATATGTGGAGGGTGGGTTACTACTAAATCGCTGTGGTAGATTTTTCACTCAGTAATTATTTACAATTTCTGAGGACAAGACACAAGAAGCACTTGCAAACTTTCATTACATGGACCACCGGGTCGCACCGGTGGTCCATGTTTTGAAAGTTTGCAAGTGTTTCTCGTTCCAATATGAACAATTATAATTATAAATACTATTCGATTAGGGAATATATGGTGCTGCGATTACATACTTAGTAACCAACTCTATTCCTTCTGTATGCGTTGTCAAATTTTAATATCTATTTATGTCATTACATGTATACCAGTAAAGGTTATGAATGATGTTAATGATCTCTATTTACTAATATTATATCTCACGTGACCTTCTAGGCTCCTGATTGGACGAATGCTGCACCCCTATTTCGTGTAGTCTGCATCCACAGAACTGACCAGTCACTACACCCAGGCACTACACATTTTCTAAGTTTAGGACACTACTATATCAGTTTTCTTTTCATACTGGGCGAATAAAACTAATCAGGATAAATTTAAATATAGATTCACAGAGGCACAACATCCACAAAACGACCCGGAAAGAAATCATTGTGGAAAAATGTATCGCTTTTCCATTGTTGAAGTCACATTTTCCGAGGCGTTCATTTTATTCCTGGAGAAGATGATCCATATTTCATTTCGAAGAGAATGATCCATACCTGGGTACAACTTTCATGAGAACGCGTCCAGATATGAAAAATCGTTTGTTTCGCTGCTCATATTATTTCGCTATTTAATTGTATGTTTTGGGAAGTAAACGAATAAATAATGGAATTCATTTGAATCTTCAGAGTTTTGTATCCCGTACTGACCCATTCGGTAATGTATATGTGCGACAAATGTGTGGAAATTATCAAACGGCGTTGTCAAATTTCGAAAATTTTAGCTTTCATTCGCGAGTTGCGCGATTCTAGAATACACAGTTCCGATTGGGAGAAATGTTTTGTTTACCCTTGCCGACCGATTCAAAATTTGTCTTCTGCTCATATCAATAATCCAAGTTAGCATTTCGTACCGAGAATGACAGCTTCAAATTGTGATTTAAACTACAACTGCTCGCTTTGTCCAAAAAAAGAAAAGGAAAATTTTCTTCCAAAACATAGCTTGTACTCCCTCATTGCAATGAGTGTGTTATTCTCCTTCCAATGAGGGGTCATAAGCCCTGCTTTGGAAGAAGAAAATGTTTTTTGAAAACTAAATGGTATTTTTTTCTATATAACGCTGGTTGGTAGGGCTGCTACCTTGGTAATAGATTAACAAATCGGACAGATGTTTTTCTTGATGGGTGTTCGATATAATATAAGGATTAGTGCATGTCTTGTCGTTGACTACGCCCATATAGTGCCCAGTGAGGTGGTGTAGTTCCCTCCGCTTCGCGTCGGGAACTACACCATCTCACTGGGCACTATATGGGCATAGTCAACTCCAGTCATGCACTATTCCTTAAGTACAGAATTGTTGGGTACACTGTTTTTGTATATGAACTGAGTTACGCTAATGGGGCAGTTTGAGCTTGATAGGGCAGTCCTGGTAATTCATCCTTGTTCCTCGGCAAAAAAAACTGCTGTGGAAAACTGGTGCTTCTACGGCAATTGTTGTGGAGCCTGTTCGATTGTGTAAAAATCATCAGGGGGCTGGGCAGAATCTCAGTTGCCATGTATATGTAGTATGCGGCAAAATGAAGAAACTTTAACATGTGAAAGAAATTTGAGATACATGTGTATATAATCACAATCCACATGCAGAATTTTTCACTCAATTAGATGATGTCAATATCATGAACCATGTGAATGCGGAGAAAAAATCTTAAGTAAGCAGGCGACTTGCTCAATATGTAGAGTATGAGTGAAAATAAGATGCAGCATAACCACAAACTAAGTATCTCACTGCTTCTATGTTGATAACACCAGAATCTGATATCAGTTTCTGGAAAGCTCTGTAAGAGCTTTCCAGAAACTGATGTCAGATTCTGGTGTTATCAACATAGAAGAAGCAGAACACACAGTTTCTAGTGGTTATGCTGCATCTTGTACTGTAAATTGTAAGATTAGCAATACAGAGTACTGCAACCGACATGGTTTTATTCCTTGTGTAACCTGGAAGTTTAGTGGTGTAATTTCTGCCACCACAAGGCTTTCTGAAGAAGCCAACCTCGGCAGTATTTTTGCTGTGGATATTTTTCATTTCCTCAGCACTGCTGATTGCTGAGGGTGAATTACCAGGGCTGAGAGGCATACCAGAAAAAAAGTGGTCAGACAAGGACAATGTCAGGTACAAAAAGGCCAATGTCTGACGGAGGTTTAAAATCATCAGTCAAAATGTCTGATGCCAAAATTATCAATGAAGTTCAGTGATGAGAACATCATGCATGCTCAAAATCATGTACATAACTAGCAAGCCTAAAATTAATGATTATTGTGATTTCTGGTTCTTGCAAATTGGAAAGTGTGAAGAAAGTGACTGTACAGCTCATCAGTATTAACAGCATGTGAAGGAATACGATTTGATATAGCCATACATGTATCTAAATTATGTCTAAAGGGTGATTCAGTTCCAATTCAGAATGAAACCAATCATACCTTGTTTGGCAGGACTCATTGAGCCCTGCCAAACAAGGTATGGTTGGATGAATTCTGAGCAGTTTTAAGATGAAGGTACATGTACACCCAAAACACATTATTTCGAATACTCAAACTCCATTTTGTAATATGTCAGATATCATTCTTAAAAGACAGACATGATTCATTTGGTGTCTGACATTTTGTCTGGAAGTGCAATGAAAATTATTTTCAGACTAGCTGATATGGACAAAAAGTGCACTAACTAAGCACGCTATTTCTTCAAAATAGTGCATAATACCAGGGTTTCCACTAGACCGGCTGCGGGTCCGTCGACCGGACACATTCCCCCGCCGATCATACTATGATCAGTCAGAAAAGCTGGTGGTTAAAATGTTGAGTACAATGCTGTATCGTAACGACACTCAGGATCCTTTATTTCCACGTAATATAGGCATAATTATGATGTATACTATGCCTACTATTACTGGCGACAACCTGATACTTTATAACTCCCAGACAAGAGGGGGAAACAAAGTTCAAATCCTAAACGTTGCCTATAAAATTTCGGACTCAAATTGTCGTGTTTGGTCCAAAATCACTGGCTTTTATTTCGAGTGATAAATGATGTAATTGCATGTGCATGACGTCACACGTCCGCATCATGGTTCTTTTCAAATATCGGGTTGTATAAAAAAAATTGAGGTCAAGCGTCACAGTCACTGTCAGGATTCGTGGATTTTGTTTTGTTTTGGGTTTGTATTTTTATGAAACCTCCGACCAGATGTAGTATTGTGTGTCCTATGGGAATTTAGAGAATTGTAGGAGGAAAAAATACATATTTTCCACTTCAATTATTCAGCATTTTAGCAACAAGGATGCCCCAGAGGCCACCAGAGAGCACCTAAAAATCAAAATTTTCCTGCACCCAGACCCCCCACTATTCGGCACCTGCGAAATCCTGATAATACAGTGACAGGACTTCTAGTATCAACTGAATACTAGTTGCCCTCACAATGGTATAACAATACAGTAGAACCTGTCTTGAGAGACCGCCCTTTGGGCCACACAAAAGTGGTCTCTCATAACAGGTTTCAGGTTTTCTCAAGTCAGTGAATAACCAACCATAAAATTCAGAAATGGAGAAGAATGGATTTTTGTAATTACTTTGTAGTTGTTCTTTTTTATGAAGTTTTTGTAACAAATTGAAATGGACTGTTATAAAAATTATAAAAATAAATTAGTGTTGAAAATCTTCATTGAAGATTTTCAACACTAATTTATTTTTATAATTTTTATAACAATCCATTTCAATTTGTTACAAAAAAGATTTTCAACACAAATTTTTATTTTTATTCCTATAATCTGTCACATTTCAGGTATGTATGAAATTGCTTATTCAGCAATAATCCTAATCTTTTCACAGGGGACTTATAAGAACATCTCAATCTTTAATGAGTTAGCAATTGAAACCCAATTAAGAGCTTTTAATACTTTTAATTATGTTAGTATAACCACAAAGGATTTTCCAATTCCAGAACAGGTAAAAAGCTTTTGTCATGGTTTCAGTCTTCAAAGGGGTGGTCTCTCAAGACAGGTCCATTATGGCACAAAAGTTAAAAAATTTATAGTAATTTATATATTTTTTATACTTACCAATGACCCAGACTTAGCTGGTGCTAACTCCAACAAAACCAGGGCCAAACACAAATTTTGCCCCCCAATCCCCAAAATTTGCATCCAAAACAAAAAGAAATCATGTCCTAAAGGACCTCCATACTACGCCTCTACTGCGCATGCGCAGTGACGCAGTCGTCCCGAAATTGGCACCAATTATCATTCTTACTGGCAGTGCCTGGTCAGCGCTATGTACTCAGCGGGGAGGCAAGAGTTCCCAACTCCAGGGAGGGCCATCCCCGTCTGGGTCATTGGTAAGTATAAAAAATTTATAAATTACTATAAATTTTTTAACATTTTTATACTGTACCAATGACCCAGACTTAGCTGAATAGTAAACAGGCTGGAGGGCCTAGGACATAGAGGAAAATCCAATAAGCTCAACTATATAGTAAAGAGGTAACCCCTTAAGGAGAAAAGGAGTATTAGGCTTTACATGTATCTTTCTTATTTAATATTAAATTAGAAAGATACACTACCCTTAATAATTGAGCACAATAACATTCATGTTCTCTATTAACATCCAGTATAACCCTTATACTAATTATTTTTAAAGCAAGCCAATAAATAAAGTAGTCCAGAGAATTGAGACTCTTTATCATCATTTAAAAGTGTCCGAGTATTGTATATTAAAGCCCGTTTGACACTTGACATATACAAATGCTTCACACCGAGCTACACTTTAAAAATAAGACATGAATGAATTTAAACATTAATATTACACTTTAAAACCATCCAGGAAGCGACTCAGAAATACTGACTTGGAGGAGGCATTCCCTTGCTTTTCACTATAAAGCAGGTGACCTAAGGGAACACCCGCCCCCCCCCCCCCCTTCCCCTTGCCCTGGGTCAAATAGCCCAGAGCGAAGAGGGCAGCCGGACGGAGTCACTGCCGGAACAGAAAGCCTGCATAACTATAGTTGCAACTGTTTAGTGGACGACATTCTGAGCAACAGATAACGGACCTAAACAATGCAGGTCTCCAGAAATGGACTCAATATTTCTGAGATAAAAATTCGTAAATGTGGATGGCTGAGACCAATAAGCAGCCTTCATTAAATCTGTAATAGCAACACTATTAGCATAAGCCCAGGAAGTAGAAAGAGCTCTTACTTCATGAGCAGAAATCTTAAGCACAGACTGCTGAGAAGAAGATAAATCTTCATAAGCAGTACGGATAGTTAACTGAATCCATCTAGCAATAGAATGGACTGAAATGTCCTTTCTATTAGGCATCAAAGACAGAAAGAAATGTTTCCGTCCCTTTCTGATAAACTGAGATCTCTGTTTATAGATACGTAGTGCTCTAACAGGACAGAGTAAAGGCCTACGCCCGTCTGAAGACGGAAGAGCCTTAATAACAATAGGTTCCGGATATTTATTAGGAGCCTGATTCTTAGCTAAAAAACCCACATTAGTAGTGAAGGTGATAGTGTTCCCAACACTATGATAATGAGAATCATCCACCGATAGTGCATGAAGCTCACTGACTCTTCTGGCAGAAGAGAAAGCTAAGAGAAAAGCTGTCTTATAAGATAAGAATTTGAAATCTACTGTCCCAAGAGGTTCAAATGGCTTTTCCTTCAATTTAAGGAGAACCCAAGCTAAATTCCACTTAGGAATTAATCTAAGAGTTCTGGGTCTATTTATCGAAAAGTTTCTAACCAACTTCGATAAAGAGACATTAGATCCAATTTGTAAACTTTCATGATGTGCATAGGTATCAGATAACATAGATCTATAACCCTTTATAGTAACAGGCTGCAGTTTGATTTCGTCAAACAAGTATACTAGAAAGTTTGCAATGTCTGGTATAGAGGGATCAAATATATCTACAGAATGATCCCTACACCAACGACGAAAAACCTTCCACTTAGCCGCATAGTTTAGCGAAGAGGAGGTCCTCCTACAGTTAGAAATCGCGTCCACTGCTCGTCCTGTAAAGTGCTTGCCTTGCAAGAAGGACCGCACAATGGAAAAACGTGAAGGTTGAGACCTTGCGGGTTGTGATGGAGTTGGCGCGATTTCCCCTGCGAAAGAAGATCCTCTCGTGGAGGAAGCTTCCGCGGTAGGTCCCACAACAGACACCTGAGTAGATTTATCCACGGTCTCTGTGGCGACAGAGATGCTACCAACAGAATCTTGCATTGAGATTGTTTTATCTTTAGCAATACTTGTTGAATTAACGGCGCTGGAGGATACGCATATCCTATCATTCCGTCCCAAGGGATCGACAGAGCGTCTACTGCAAATGCTCTTGGATCCGGACACGGAGACACATACGTCTGCAACTGATTGTTGAGATGTGTCGCAAATAAGTCTATCATTGGCCGTTCCCATTGGTAGCAAATCTGATTGAATACTTGTTTGTTGAGAGTCCACTCCGACGGCAACAAGCGACCCTTTCGTGAAAGGGAGTCTGCTAGCACATTCAGACGACCCGGTATGTGACGGACCGAAAGAAGAACGTGATGTTCTAACGCAAACAGAAGGATTCTTTCCGTTAGATTGAACAACGGAACTGAATGAGTGCCTCCCTGATTCCGTATATACGCCACTACTGTCGTATTGTCGGATAGGATTTGGACATGAGCATCGTGAATAATGTCCATCCAGTGACGTAACGCAAGCCAAATTGACATCATTTCCTTGATGTTTATGTGCTTGCACAGGAATTGCGGATCCCAAAGACCCTGGCATCTCGAATCCGTTGGGATTAATGATGCACCCCAACCTGTTTGACTGGCATCCGTCATAACGGTAAAACTCGGATCCGGCAACTGCAGCGGAACTCCTTGAGTTAACCACTGAATGTTTGCCCAAGTCTGAATCTCTTGTTTCACTTGATCTGACAAGAGAACGTCTACATCGAGCGAATGAATTTTCACACTCCAATTCTGAGTCAGGAAAATTTGAAGAGGACGTGTGCGTAGCCGCCCCATCGGAATGAGATCCGCGGCAGCTCCGCACAGACCTATCAGTCTCATAAATTCTCTCGCCGTGACTTTGTCTGCGTGCAGACAATAGCGAGCGTAACAACTGACTAATTTCGCTCTGGTTAACGGCAGACGAACGAGATTGTTGTGCGTCTCGAAGCTCATTCCCAGATGAGTGAATGACTTGGACGGCACCAGATCCGACTTCTCCTCGTTTACTATAAAACCCGAGACGTCGGAGCAATAGAAGAAGATTCTGAACATCGTTCTGAAGCGTTAACTCGTTGCCGTACCTCTGAAGAATGTCGTCCAGGTAGGCCGACGTTACCGCAGACGAATGAACTCGGAAGTAGATCATTACCGAGTTCATTACCCGAGTGAAAGCCCAGGGTGCTAGATTCAATCCGAAGCACATCGCCCGGAATTGATACACCACTCCCAGGACTGCAAAGCGTAGATACTTTCGGAATGTCGGATGTACCATGACGTGAAAGTACGCATCTTTGAGATCTATGCTCGTAGCATAATCGTTCACCCGAATACTCGCTCTGACCGATCGAATCGTCTCCATATAAAACTTCGGAGCGACGATCAGCTTGTTTATCCAGCTCAAATCTATGACTGGACGGAACGAGCCGTCTGGTTTCGGAACCAGAAACAGATGGCTGTAGAATCCCAGAGATTCCTGGTTTTCTACGACCTCTACCGCGTTCTTCATTAAAAGAGGCTGCACCTCTGATAACAGAGCGTCTCTTTTCTGTGGATTTGACGGAAGATGAGTCCACTTTGGACTTCGAGTTAATGGAGGCTTTCGTTTGAAGGATATCTTTAGACCTTCCGAAGTCACTCCTCTCACCCAAGGGTCGTCCGTAATCGACGCCCACTCTTGTGAAAAACTCGACAACCTTCCGCCAACCGGAACGCGATAGAGGTTTAAGCCATCACCTCCTGGACCTGCGAGGCCTGCGGTAGGAGAAACCACGTCTTCCACGACCCGCACCTCGCCTCGTCGACCTCGGGGCGTCCGACCGATTGTCCCGGCCTGAAGGACGTCCCGAACGAGAGTCGCTATCCTGACGGTCTCTCGAATAAGACCAAGAGGACGCACCGGAACCTCTATAGGAACATCTCTTGGGCGCATTAGACCCAGAAGTGCCTGTCTTATTCGTGTCTGCTGTATCCGACTTTTTAGGAGCCGATCTGAACAACAGAGAATCATTAGCTTTCTTTTTAATTTTATCATAAATAGCGGAAAGCTTGCCGTCAAAGAGAAGTTCTCCTGAGACCGAAGCGACTCTAAGAGAGTTCTTCACCTTAGAATCCACTAGTGTGGATGTAGCTAGGGCTGCGTCACGTCTAACCAACTCCAGTTTTGCCACTGAAAGGGCGGAGTTACACGTGGAATAAGCTACTGCCCTTGAAAGAAGTCTTAAAGAGGATTGTATATCCTGAAACTCTTCCCCTTGAAGGCGCAGTGATAACGCCTTAGTAAGGTGATCTGCGTAAGATAAGGCATCTAAATTGGCTCTGTTAGACGCAATAGCTGTTTCCAACACCGTGGTTGGAATAGAAGCTGACGACGGTAATGATAGCTCTAAGTCTTCCGCCTCGTCGTCCATACGCAGAGGAACTCTCGGTATACCCTGTCCTGCCGTATCGAATTTATTCCTTGCATTAATGAAAGGCAGGTTGAGAGTATTAGCGGACAAGAAACCTGCTTTCCCCGTCCTGGAAGCAAGTTTAAATATAGCGTCGTTCAATAATTCAAATGTTCTAGCAACATTATTGGACTGCGACGGAAACTCGGGAGCGATGTCCCTGAACCGCTCAAAAAATTCAGAGTCCAATGACGCTATAATTCTCTTGTCCGGAAGCGCAGCAGTCTGGCCCGACGGAACAACTTGAGGGAGAAAGTGCCGGATGAAGTCCACGGCAGCTTTATGTTGTTCCGAAAGGGATAGCTCCAAGTCATCCGAATCCCTTTCACCATCCGGTCGGACCTCACGATGTTCCTGGTCGTCCGCCCCCGATGCTTCGGCGGAGCGTACCGACCCAGCGCCGTCGGATAATTCTCGATCCGACACCGTTTCTGTCGGCTGCTGGGATGCTGCGATAAGCTGTGCTATCTGCACAAGAATGTCCGGCGTCGAGACCTGCGGAGGCGCAGTCTTTCGCTGCTTCGCCGAGGGCAGCTCCGCATCAGATGGCTCCCGCATACTTTTCCTATGCGAACGTCCGGGAGTCCATCGGTCTCGAATCCCTGGCTGCCGGATGGTGTGACCTGGTCGCCGAAGAATCCTTCATCGGCGAAGCTGGTAATATATCGGCGGTCACGCAGCCAAGGTGCGGTCGTGTGCGCTGACGAGAAGAGGAAGCCTTAACAGTCTCTGCGGACTGCTTATACAACGGAGCGTCCCGAGCGACGGACGTATGCTCCGCTAAAGACACATTTTGTACCACAACATCTGGTCCCAGATGTTGTTGTACGAGAGAGGGACCTCTCTCGCTCGCGGCCCGGCTGGACCTGGACGAGCTAGGAACCGGACTAAAAGGCTTCCTCCATTCTCGCTTACTATCCGCCGTCACTGGGTGTGCATCTATTATGTTTATAGTGCTCGCATCACCCAAAATTTCCTCTTGGACCGCATCGGACGAACCCGGCTGCCGAACCATTCGGTGAATGGACGCTACACCGGGCGAGCTAGCGGACGACATTTGTCTAATCTCCATGAGCACTTTTGCCGCTAGCTCTGAATTCATTTGTGACGACGGACGCACACTTGAAGAAGATAACATGGAAACATCACCTGTTCTGGTTCCTCTGAAATAGAAACTGAGAGAGTAGAGTGACCTTGTGGAGAAAGAGCCGGCATCGCTCTTTCTCCAGAAACAACATATCGTGACACACGTTTCCAATGTTTCTCATTCCAATGTTCACATATAGGACAGGGATTAATGCGAGAACACTGACTACAATTAATACAATGATCATGAAAGTCAGAGGAAGATTTCTTCCTATTACAATTTGAACAACGTCCCTTCATTGTGAAAGAACAACAATAAGTCCTAGTTACTCGCAAAAACCCCTGACACAAAGATACATAATAACATGATCCATTAATAAATGAAAAAACAATTGCAAAACAAAATAATTTTGAAAAAATATTTTTTCAGAGAAGCCCAAGTTGCTGAAAAGTAATGTTGAGCCCCGATGGATCCGATGGCAAAGTGTGGTCAAAAATTTTAAATTTATATAAAATAATTAATGAGACACTTTCGGATAATATAAATGTATCTTATAATGAGATAAACTACCACAAAGGCAAACAGCCCCCCTCAAAAAAGGCTGTTGCCAATGAAAACAAACAGTGTAAACACACTAGAAAACATGACTCCAGGCACTGAAAAAACTGGCCCGGAATCAGTCATCAATTACACTCTATCTGATGCAAAACAGAGACTCCCAGGGGAGAATCTGTAGAACATCAGATGGAAGATGCAGAACACAAACGTTATACACCCATGGGTGAAAACGTAACTATGGGGAAAATAACAGAAAACATTCTGTAACCAAGCAACTCTCCCAGGAAATTTTAGAAATGAAATTTCTCAAAAATATGCCAAAAGCATGGGAGAATTGCCAGGGGGGACTTTAGAAGGCTAGGGGAGAGGAAACACTGAATAAGCAGTGCAACAATTAGCAAGAATGACAACAAGAGGCCCATGCCTCGAAAATAGGCAACTAAACATAATTTCATCAAAAAATTTTAAGTACAGCCCTGATTATTTTTTGCCACTTCTTTTTCCTCTCCTCCTTCTATCCTCCTTAGAATCACATTTTCTCCAAAAATTACGTGTCTGGCATCCTTTAAACTGAGATTTACAAGCACAAAGATCAGTGAGATGTTGACTGATGAAGGGCCAAACAGAGAATGATAATTGGCGCCAATTTCGGGACGACTGCGTCACTGCGCATGCGCAGTAGAGGCGTAGTATGGAGGTCCTTTAGGACATGATTTCTTTTTGTTTTGGATGCAAATTTTGGGGATTGGGGGGCAAAATTTGTGTTTGGCCCTGGTTTTGTTGGAGTTAGCACCAGCTAAGTCTGGGTCATTGGTACAGTATAAAAATATACAAGTTGGTACCAGGTCACAGTGGTCTCTCAAGGCAGGTGGTCTCTCAAGACAGGTGGTCTCCCATAGCAGTTCCATTATAGAATAAAACCAATCGGTGCCTGCAGATGTGGTCTCTCAAGACAGGTGGTCTCTCAAGACAGGTTTTACTGTACTCTAAATTCTAACTTATTTAAGAACTGAAATTGATTTTTGCAGCAAGAGTTTATGAGAATCAAAACTAATTCTCTTGAATCGAGACAAATTTTATGGCATGACATGATGCTTACCTATACCAGGAGACACAACTCTTTCATAATGATATGGATTAACACAAACACTGTCCTGCTTCAGATCAAATGCAAACTGACAGAATTTAGCATGCTTCAGCTCATTCTTGTGAAGATCTGGCCATCTCCAAATTCTGGCATATATAACATGCGGAAAACCTTTCCTGCCGGCAACCTAAAATATTAATTAAAGTAGTGAATGACAAAGCTCATAAAATACAGGCATCCTTTCTGAAAACAGTAAAAATAACCTGGCTGACAACCTGGTTGACAAAGTGTTTGTTCGATTTCCATAACAAAAAATTCACTCTCTACAATACGGCTGCCATGGACTGGCAATATTTCCACGGACACAATAATATTAGGCTCCAAACTTTAATTATAGGAATAATCATCAAAAATTTAATTAATGAATCATCGGGTACAGCCCGTGGTTCATTAATTAAAATTTTGCTGCTGATGATTTTTATTACCTGGTAAATACATGCGTGGACATCACTGCCCACATATAGATTACAACCAATCCATGGCGACTATACTGTATGCAAAGGGTTGAAACCTGGTCTTGAAAAGTTGAAAAAAAAGTACCTGTTATATGTACATGTACAGTTAAAACTAAAGTCCTGTCATGAAATGCGCGCAAATAGCACGTCGATCTGTGCATTAATCTACGCATTAGGACCATGGTAAGGCTATCAAATTATGTGCATATGGCCTGTGCACAAGCAATGTTTCCGCCAATGGACCTCCGGGGAACCCGGAGGTCCATTGGCAGAAACATTGCCTGTGTTTGCTATGAGTAACCAGGAGAATCTGCCATGCTTTGGATGCCATTCGATGTGGCAATTGCGTGCAATTCCTACGCGCAATTAAGCCTAGATAAGTGCACATTTCATGACAAGACTTCTAGTTTTAACTGTAACCCAGGAATGAGAGTGGAAGGTACATGTATTATCTGAAATATACTGAAACTCTCATAATTAAGTTCGGAAATTTGTGAACTGCTGTTTCTTCAGAAAATAAGAGGACATGTGATCAAGCCAGAAAATAAGCAGACTGTCATCTGCAAAATGAGGTCCCCAGAGGGTGAATTTAGTGATGCTACCCTGCACAGCAGGGTAGCATCACTAAATTTACCCTCTGTGAACCTCAATCTGAATAAGGGTCTCTAAACTGAACAGAAAGAGGTACCCGGAGGATAAATTGCCCCACTGTATGGGATAGCACCATCAAATTCACCCTCTGGGAACCTCATTCTGCAAATGTCAGACTGCTTTTTTTCAGGCCTGCATGTGATTAAGGTATAACTTGGGGGGCATTTTGTTTCTATAAATCCACACAATTTTCTTTTTTCAAATCAGTGAGGTGGGGGGGGGGGGGGGGGGGGGGGTGAGGGGGAATTTTTTAGTTTCATTTTTTTGCATATACAGTTACAGTTAAAACTAGAAGTCCTGGCACGAATAGTGCGCTTATCTAGGCTTAAGTGCGCGTTGGGATTGCGCGCATCCAAAGCACGGCAGTTTCTTTTGGTTACTCAAAGCGAACACATGCAATGTTTCTGCCAATGGACCTCCGGGTTACCTGGAGGTCCATTGGCATAAACATTGCTTCTGCACAGGCCAAATGTACAGAATTTGATAGCTTTACTTGGACCATAACGTGTATATTAACGCGCATATCAACGTGCTATTTGTGCGCATTTCATGACAGGACTTCTAGTTTTAACTGTAAAACTAGAAGTCCTGTCATGAACTGTGCGCTTGTCTAGGCTTAATAGCGCGTAGGAACTGCGTGCAATTGCCATATCGAATGGCATCCAAAGCACGGCAGTTTCTCCTGGTTACTCATAGCAAACACAGGCAATGTTTCTGCCAATGGACCTCTGGGTTACCCGGAGGTCCATTGGCTGAAATATTGCTTGTGTACAGGCCATATGTACCGAATTTGATAGCCTTACTATGGTCATAGCGCGTAGAGTAACACACAGATCGATGTGCTATTTGTGCGCATTTCCTGACAGGACTTCTAGTTTTAACTGTACATGTACTACCGAGTATGGAATGAGAGGCTTTCCACTGTCTTTTCACACACAGAATATATATAAAGAGCATAATTATATAAATCACATCATTTAATTTTAATCCTCAAGAGCTTACTTCTGATTTTGATCACTCTTTACTACAACAGAATAGGTACTGAAACATGCCGTCTCTTGGGGACACTTTCCTGTTATATTCTAAGTGGCTTCGCAGTCATTTCTAGGCAAGTCTTGGCTGCCCATATAGGCCAGGGCTGAAACAGTTGGCTCATTTTCTTATCCGACTAACCAAGAGCTATAACAGGATAATATCTGGTTATCCATGGCCATTATTTCACTGAATATGGGATCAAAACTAGAGGAATTGGAAAGCAGTTTTCTCAAACTATTACATAGTGTCTATACAAATGAACGTTGTCGAGTACTCGACGTTTGTTTGTATACACACTACAGAATAGTTTCTGTGATTACTCATTACTTGCGGAAACTGCTGATCATTAACAATGTCTTGAATGCAAAAGTCGATTCTTTCTCTATATATGCAACGTGGCTTCGAGGTGCAATGTATCCCAAAGGAGAAGAGGCAGATTTACTTTGTTTTAAACGTGGAATGACGATCACTATCGATATTTCGGATAACCGGTTGACATTTTTTCCAAATCAGTTAGGCAGGTAACCGGTTTCAAACTGGTTATCCGGTTAACCATTTCAGTACTAATATAGGCAGCCAACACTTGCCTAGAAACAACTGCAAAGCCACAGGATGTGGACTAGCTTTAGGAATGCTCTTCAGATTTCAGTTAATACATACATCAATCAAAAAATGTAAAAAGTTTTGGGTCTCACAATTTCGTAGTAATTTTGGAGATTGCAAGGAAATGAAAATGTGCAATGAGGGGGTTAAATTTCAGTCAGGGATTTACTGAGAATTAAACATTTTTTTTTGCCTAACGCCCCAGTGTCATCTCCAAGAAACAATGATAAAATACAAGGAGGTTTCAAATTCATGGAGGTTTAGACATTACAAAAAACATTACAGGGTTCTTACAGTCAAGGACCAAAAAAATTCGAGGACTTTTCAAGGACATATCAGCATTTTCCAAGGATGTTTTTTTAAAATATATATTTGGAATATAACCACGATGCTTCTAAAATGCTCTGCAACAAAATTATGGTACTCACAGAATGACACCCAGTTAAATAATGCCTGAACTTTAATTCCTCATTTATCGATTATCCATTATTTATGTTTGTTTTTTTCGTTTTTCAACTAAAACAAATGCAAAAGAGATGTTCAATTGTCCACTATTACACAGGTAAAAATGATATAGGGCAAAATTGAAGGACTTTCAAGGAGTCTGATGGATTTTCAAGTACTTTTCAAGTACATTTTTTGAATTTTCAAAACTCAAGGAGTAAGATTGAAATTCAAGAACTTTTCAAGGATGTGCACACCCTGCAACACGTCTAATATGAGAACGACATCAGAAGTCAAAATCAACGTGATAACTTTATGAGTGAGTTACTTTCGGAAGTGGAATTGAATTAATCTTCTCTTATTTTTCATTAACTATCTACCCACATGTAAAACCAACAACAGATGACATTTGCAGAAAACATTTCTTAAATAACTAAATATTTTCATTTTTTATCTAGAAAACGTAAGTTATGACACCTCATTGGAATGAGATGAATGAGCTCGTTCCAATGAGGGGGTCATAACCTATGTTTTGAGGCAAGTATTGAAAAAACAATACAACAATTTGGATAGCAATTTTTGTGAACAATGCTGGCCAGCTTTAGTCATTAGCTAAAAATTTAAATAACACATTATGTGATAAAAAAAATCTCAAATTCGTAGAGAATTGACAATAAATTTCTGAACCTCGTCTTCTAAAATTTATCACAGCCAAGGTTTTAGATTTTAGTGGACTTGGTACAGGCATTTCATATGAAATCGCCACACATTAAAGATCCTCTATTTAGGAAATTTTCATTGATTAGCCACTGAACAGATACAGTACAGTCGTCGTGGATTGGTCGTAATCCACACGTGGGCAGTTATGTCCACGCATGTGTTTACCAGGTAGTAAAGATCATCATCCGCAAAATTTGAATTAATGAAGCACCGGGTTTTACCCGGTGCTTCATTAATTCAATTTTTGATGATTATTCCTGTAATTAGTGTTTGGAGTCTAATATAATATATATATAATAACCTCCGTGGAAATATTGCCCACTTGTGGACAGGCCTGAAAATAAGCAGTCTGACATTTGTAGAATGAGGTCCCCAGAGGGTGAATTTGATGATGCTATCCCATACAGTGGGCCAATTTATCCTATGGGTACCTCTTTCTGTTTAGTTTTGAGACCCTGATTCAGATTGAGGTTCACAGAGGGTAAATTTAGTGATGCTACCCTGCTGAGCAGGGTAGCATCACTAAATTCACCCTCTGAGGACCTCATTTTGCAGGTGACTGTCTGCTTTTTTCAGGCTTGCTTGTAGAAAGTGGCCAATCCAGGCCTTTAAATTCATTTATTTTAGGGACACAGTTTTGCCCAAATTTGGGGATATTAAAACCAGAAATAACAGTTTTAATCTGTTATTTTTTATTGTCATGCCTTTCTTTGTGTTTCTTTGGTCATATTATGATGGAAGTAATTCTAAGATGCAGAATATGCACAGAGAATTTATATATTTTTCTTGATGCCTTCACACCTTCTCTAATTTGGGGACACCTGTAAAAGTTGTGAAATTGGGGTAATCTAAAGACCTGGACTAGAGCTGAAATGGTTAACCAATTAATCGATTAATCAGTGATCAACATCTTGATTGATCCAAAAAGTAATTGATCGATTAACCGTTACTTTTGAACTACTGTATTATATGGGTTAACAAAGGAACAAACTTGCTCCAAAACAGGCAAATGTCACAATGACTCACATCAATTATATGAGTCAGGGTAAAGCATGCAAGTTACTTGCTGACATACTTGTTTACTTGCATGATCATCATACTGTATAAGTAGCTGGAAATGGTCATTGCGGGTAGCAGGCGATACTTGCAAACTAAATTCAAGAATTACTAAAAATTTTCAAATTTTGTCTCAAAAACATAGCTTATGACTCCTCATTAGAACGAGCTCATTCCAATGAGGGGTCATAAGCTATGTTTTTGAGACAAAAATTGAAAACAATAAATTTGAATGGAGATATGTGTATATAGGCCTAATTGGTTTTGTTTGTTACGCTGGGTAAAGGGTTCATGCTATAAATCATCAACGGTATGGCAATTTTTCAGATATCTATTTGGACAAGTGATTAATCGGTTAACCAAGGTTAATCCATGTGATTAATCGATCAAGAAAACCCCCTTAATTATTTCAGCTATAGCCTGGACCAATCCACAGCGGCTCTCCTGTATCCCTAATTAGAGGTGTATGTTTCAAATAGTCAAGAGTAATAGGATGTTACTAGGGCTGAAACGGTTGGCTCATTTTCGTAACTGACTAACCCAGAGCTATAACCGGATAATATCCGGTTATCCGTGGCCATTATTTCACCGAATTTGGGATAAAAACTATAGGAATTGGAAAGCAGTATTCTCAAAACTATTTCGTAGTGTGTATAGAAACGAATGTTGTCGAGTACACACTACGGAAAAGTTTCTGCGATTACTCATTACTCACAGAAACTGCCGATCTTTAACAAAGTCTTGAACGCCAAAGACGATTATTTCTCAATACATACAACGCTGATTCGATGTGTAATGTATCACAAAGGAGAAGCGGCAGATTTACTACGTTTTAAACATGAAATAACGATGACTATTGATATTTCGGATAACCAGTTGACGTTTTTTCTAATCGGTTAGGTAACATAATGGTTTCAAACCGATTTTGCGGTTAACCATTTCAGTACTAGACATTACATTATTATACTGATACCTGCAGCCTGCCATCTAATGTCCTCTGTATTGTAACACATTTAGAAGGGTGTGCACCATTTGTGGTTATAGCAGTGATTAGACTGTCAAGTTCATCTCGTTTCTCTTTCAGTTTCTTAACAAGACTCTCAATAGCACGTTTGGCAAAACTCTCACTTTCGCCACCTTGCCTGTGACACATGAGACTGTGCACAATGCTAAGGCATGCATCTGCTGATGTGGGTGCCTGGGACGTCATCATTAATGACTTCTACCAAGCACTTCAAAAATTAACATCTGTTTTTCTTTTCTATTCCTAGCTGTGTATTATTTTGGACAAATTAATGCCAGCAGGATTTCTGAAAAAGAAAGAAAATGGACAAGTTTATTACAGAACTGTGATCACAAGAGTGTTTTTTTTCACAATCCGATCGTGATCTTTTCATGACATACACCAGTGGGTGCAGATTTTGTAAATAAAACAATGTGAAACAAGGCCACCACCAGGTGTGGGCCATGTCCCCTGACAGCAAGTTCTTACACAATATTTCCATGGATACAATATTTGATTCCAAACACTTATTATAGGAATAATCATCAAAAATTAATTAAAAAAAAGGCTGCCTTGCCAAACATGCCCTGAAAAAGTGTGCAATCCAACGTATTTGAAAAAAAATGGAATTTTTCGAAAAGACCAAAAAGGGACACAACTCTAGCAAACAATGTCGGACCAAACCCCGATTTGAACTTGACCTGTATTTCATGTTGATATACCTACATACCAAATGTTATTTGAATCGGTCAACAACTAAAGTTATCATCGGGAAACCCCAAAAAATCCATTTTCGAAGGTGAAAAAGGGACATAACTCTGGCAAAAATTGTCAGACTTGAACTATATTCGAAGTTGACCTGTATTTTATGTTGATACACCTGCATGCCAAATCTCATTTGATTTGGCCAACTATGACCGAATCACAGTACTGCGCCAACTTAATATGTCACCCTTTAACAGACATATATTCAAGACAAAACAGGATTCTTACACATCCATAGTGTCCAACCGATGATCGGAACTGGCCACCACAATCGGCGGATTGTGGGCAATTGGATGACAATGGCAAGGGCTCCTGGAACATCAGTTCAACCGATTGTTGCCAAGAATTCTGTGATGATTCATTAACAGCATCTTATTATCTTCTGCAATTTTTCAATTGTTAATGTAAAATGATGTCAATGGTACCATTCAATAAAGTTTAGAAACAACCACAATGTGTATTCTTATTCTCTCTAGACCCCGCTTTAGAGGGTATACAAGTTAACAGAACGTACTTGCGGCAATCGCCAGTTCATACCGGAAAAGTGAAGGTTGCACTCCATTGACTCAGGTCGCAGTCAAATTACCAGTCGCAAACACTTGGGCGGTAAACGTGGCCCAATTGTGCGCGACTGGTAATTTTACTGCGACCCCAGTCAACAAAGTTTAACACTGAAAAATGTTCAGTTTAGTGTAGTTCTTTCGCTCGACTTGTCCAGTAGTGCAGAGTATTACAATCGGAATCGGCTGATTGTGAACTCAAATAACCGGTAATCGGTCAGCGACTATTTTTGGTAATCGGTTGAACACTACACATCCAACAAACAAGGATTTCCAGATATTGTAGAGTCCTGTGTTAAAATTCTTCCAAACAGCCCTGGAAGGTTTTGATTTTTCTGATTTGGTTTCCGAAAAACATTTGGTTTTTCTTATCTGTTCAGAACAGATAGTAAACAAGAGGCCTGCATCGCAAAGTGCAGCTAATGCCCCTGACTGCCAAACATTTTCTAAGATGAAAGAGTGAAAAAGGACCATAACTCTGGGAAAAATTTGTGGAAGAAACTCATGCTACACAAATATTGTTCCCCGATGATGCTCTATCACAATACCAAATATCATTCAAATAGGAGTAGATATGGCCGAGATACAAGGGAAAATGTTGGTACAAATGGACAAATAGATGGACACACAGTCGGAGGTCTCTCCGATATACCCTTTCGAATTTTAAATTGAGGGCCTAATAACACTTTACACACCTTACCTGCAATTCGTTTTTTCTGGTTTGCCACAAAAACCAGAACCGAACCAGAAAACTGAAAAAAACATCTAGCCCTACCTGACGTACCATTAGACTACAGTACAGTCGCCATGGACTGGTCGTAATCCATGCATGGGCAGGGATGTCCACGCATACAGTTAAAACTAGAAGTCCTGTCACGAAATGCACACAAATAGCATGTCTATTTGCACGTTAATCTACACATTATCACCATAGTAAGGCTACCAAATTCTGTACATATAGCTTGTGCACAAGCAATGTTTCAGCCAATGGACCTCTGGGTAACACGGAGGTCCAATGGCAGAAACATTCCCTGTGTTTTCTATGAGTAACCAGGAGAATCTGCCGTGCTTTGGATGCCATTTGGTATGACAATTGCACGCAATTAAGCCTATAAGCGCACAGTTCATGACAGGACTTCTAGTTTTAACTGTATGTGTACCTGATAATAAAAATCATCATCAGTACAATTTTAATTAATGAAGAACCAGGATGTACCCGGTTCTTGATTAATTAAATTTTGGATGGTTACTCCTATGATTAGTGTTTGGAATCTTAACATCATTGCATCCATGGGAATATTCCCCACCCATGGAAAGTGACCTGTCCACGGTGGTTGTACTGTGGCAAACATTGTGTTGAGATCAGCTAAGCAGGATTCAAAGACATATAATTAATAATCTGTGATTTGTTATCAAAAGCAGTGGAGACCAGTTATTTAGATATTTTCAATTGATTAACTTTGTTCTAAAACATAAACTGAATATAATTTTCAAACACCACACCATCTGTAATACATTCAGCACAAATTTTACCTGTTAATTGCATATACATGTGGGCTATAAAGTAAACACCTCTTAATGGAATAAAAAAATCTTGTGGTGTGTCGAGAAATTACCCTGACAGTCACAAAATTTCCCTTGTATAACCCTTTACCCAACGCAGACGATATCAAAATTTATTATTTTAATTATTATTTTTAAAAAATTTTCAAAATACTTCAATAAAACCATATAATGTGACCCCTCATTGAAATGAGCTCAATGAGCTCGTTCCAATGAGGGGTCAGATGATATGGTTTTGTTGAAATATTTTGAAAAATTTATTTTCTTCAACTGCTGAATAAGCCTGAATTTCCAAATAACACATGCAGATGCGAGCGATTCGTTACGTAAAGGGTTAAAGACCTATTTGACATCAACACATACCATACAGGCATTTACTGTGTTACCAAATATATGCTTCCAACTTTCTACCCATAAACATTTCCATTTCATCCTGTATTTGCTTGTACATATACCTTACTAGTTTGTTTTGGTGAACTTTTTGAGATAAGCAGCCACTCTGCACATCTGACTGCCGAAAATTAATAATCATACAGCTGCATGGTCAAATAAGGATCCCACAGGCAGGAATTTTGTTCGAAAAAGAATAATCATACATGTATGATTATTTATTTATTTATTTATTGGTGTTTTAAGGTCACATATTTATGCACAATGGCTAATCATGACCGTGACAGTTTTACGGGTGGAGGAAGTCAGAGTACCCGGAGAGAACCACCGAGCAACTGTCAGCTCCCCAACATACTAACTCCACACAAGCAGGGTTAGCATTGGTTGAAGACAAGTGCACCATCGACGTGCAGTACACCTTAGTACACAATGCCACCATGCCCCCACACGGGCAATGGAGATGAAGTGTCTTGCCCAGGTGGGATTCGAACCGAGGACCTCTCGGCTTGCAGCCTGTACCTCTTCCTACTGAGCAACTGCACTCCCACATGTTAGACATTATTAGGCACTCAAGAGTAATATACAGGAAAATGACCAAATCTCTGTTAATTGATTAATTTTCACTGGCAAAGTGGGCATGCAATTCACAAGCTTTTACTGTGCTACTATCAACCCTTGAAATTGGGAGTATTCTACTACAGCAATATAATGCCGTCGTAAAAACACGGTTACAACAGCAAATTTTTTCAAGAATTAAAATGAATGTACTATTTGTGTTGTGTGTTTTTGATTTACTTAAAAACCCTATTCAAAGCTGTGCAGTGAGTTTTGCTACCAGTTTCACCAACAAGTCTCCCTACAAAAAGCCCCATATACATAATCCAAGCATTTCCCGACATATAAAACACACCGCAACATGGAGTTCTATCATTTTGATTACCCGGTACCCATTAAACTGTAAAAGAATGGATCATGGGTGAATGGAGACAGCCTGTTAAAAAATAATACAAATTTCCTACCTTTTCTCTTAAGTAATTAGCATGATAAATCCTATTATCCTTCACACAACAATGAATATAATAGCATAACTGTATCTACAATAACTGAGCTGATATAACAAATATTATTTTCCACTTATTTGGATTTTCCTTTGAAAAAGGAAAATACATTTGTTATTCTTCGGAATTCTTATTTTTATTTTTTTTATTGTTTTTTTTTTTCCAACTCCTTTATAATCACAAAATCTCGGAAACGATCTTTTCGATTTTTTTAAAACTTGGGGAGCATGTAGTGCATTCCAAATAATATGCTTGTGTCGCTAAACCGTTTTGGGCTAAAATCTCCTATGACCCTCTTTTGGAGCCGAAAGGTCCTACAAAATGCCCAAAATGGCCAAAAAATGGAAAAAATTTGATTTTTTGTGTGTGCTTTGTATCAGTCATTAGCCCAAAAAACACCCCCAAAATTTTTTCCTCCCAAAACATTTCGGTTCGGACTCCACGACCAAAAAACGAAAAATTGGTCTTCGGACTGATACTTTGACCTGATTATACTGTACTACCGGAGTGGGTTAAAAGCGGCGGTGATTGAGAATGTGTAGCCCGTAAACAGGTGAAAAGATTCCCCGTAGTTTGGAAGCACAATTTTGTTGCATTTGGCTTCGGGCGGTCGCCAAATGACGCTCGGCCCCTCAATGGTCCGTACACCCTCTTTTTGGCATGAGAATACTTGGCGTTCTTGACTCGTATAATGCTTCGGTGATTGAAATGGCAACATTCATGGTCTCTTTAAACCTTTCCCCACCCCATGGGAATAGGGTTTTATTTCACTTGGCTTCTGATGGCTGGAGAACTACCACTCCGGTTCGGACTCGGGAAAATTTTGAACAAAAATCAGAATTTTGGGGGGGGTTTTCTATGCGTTTTGGTCAATTTTGAGATGAAATTTTTTTACCTGGAAATTTTTTGGTCCGGTTTGGACATTGAAAATTTTTGATC
Source organism: Pictodentalium vernedei (assembly GCA_031216915.1). Lineage (NCBI taxonomy): Eukaryota > Metazoa > Mollusca > Scaphopoda > Dentaliida > Dentaliidae > Pictodentalium > Pictodentalium vernedei. The sequence goes on along the minus strand of CM062292.1, from coordinate 71,761,019 downwards.
AAAAACCAAACTTTTTTCTTTCGATCGCCACTTTGACCTGACAAAACTGGACTACGAGACACGTTAAAAGTGAACGTTATTCAGAATCTGAAAGTTGAGGCTCTTCCTCCACCCGTAAAACTATCGGACGCGACTGCCCAACCCCCACCCAACACAAACACCCATTAGACTCTACAGACTCTGACGTCCAAGCCAGGAAACACGTCTGAAAGACATTGATCATTTTGCGCTCGGCGACCTCAACTTTAGTGAATGCTGAAATGAAACATGGTATTTTGTATCCTAAATTCAAATCGAAAGTAGACACTGAGAGTCTGTTATTTTTTATGGGCATATGACACCAGATACTCATCCCCGCCCCGCCCTCATTGAATTTGATGACGGTGGCAATTCCGACGGTATTGCCAAATGTCAGCCAAATTAGAGGACTGCTGAATATTGTCACTTTCATTGTGATTCAAATTTATTACGAATCAAAGGTGTGATGGTGTCATATTGTTTTCAGTTCCCCCAAACCAAAGGCCGTCTCTTACCTCTTACTGGCTTGAATACACCCGACAGGGTGTCGCAGAGCACACTGAAATTGTTTGTTTGTGTGTGTGTGTGTGTGTGGGGGTGGGGGGCAGGGGAGGGGTGTCACAGATTTTTGCCACGAGCGAACATTAATGTTAGTGGGGTTTGAGGGCCTGCTCTCCTAGAGAAGTTTCGAAAAGGCACAGGAAGGCAGTTCTAGCGTTCTGGCATTCCAAGACCGTTTTCTATGTGAAAGTGGTGAATCAGAACATGTTTTTAACAAATATCTGGTGTTGGTTTTTGCAGAAGCGATGAATAAATAAATGAATGAATGAATTTTTTGTTTAGAAGTATACAGCAATATAGATATGTACATACATACAATACAAACAAGAGGTTAACTGTGCATGTATACCGCAGGGAGACGATATAGCCAAATTGGCTGTCTACCTGTCGTCTCCCAGAGATTATACTGTGCAGCATTGGAATCGGACTATCAGACAACCGTTCATCTGTACTTGGATGCTGGTGGCTTAGTGCAGCTGGCATATCTACCTGCCTCCCGCCACTAGGAACTCGGTCAAATAGCTGATGCCATCAGCATTTCCTGATAAAAGATGTATGATCGTGGTTTGAAGAGAGTCCTATGCTGGGTCCAAAAAGAGCTATATTTACATTATTTACCATGGGTTGCCCAGTAGCGAGACTTATGAGACGAGAATATGTCCAGACATAGGTCACTGGATAACCACTACAGAAATTCCTCTTATACTACTAAGCCCCCCCCCCCCCCCCCCCTCTCCGGTGACAGCCACAAATCCTGACGGCACTCCGTGCAAAGCTCCCATGGAGAGCTCCCCACTGGGAGTCATCAGCTGAGTAAAGCTATACTGGTAATGTTTACCGGCAGTTTATCGGCAGTTTTGACTACAGGGTGGGAGCAGTATCTGAAGGATACCGGAAAAAACAACAAGATTTCTCTGTAATCATTCAGCAACAAGTTAGTATAATCTTGAAAATTCATACCTACACAATTACTCTGAAAATATTGTTGTTAAACAAAGCATTCGTTACAGTATGGATTATTACAGTCGATGTTATCGGAGTATTGGGACAATAATTTTAAGGTTAATCGTTTTTTGAAAATGTTTCTGTTACTTATGTTATGTAAATCGAGGTCTAAGTCATTCCAGAGTTTAGGGTAGGCCTATATGTGTGTTGGAAAGTTTTCAAGAGCCCTTGTTCTTGTTCTGCCAATTTGGAGAAGATCTCTCCTTCTACTAGCTCAACCTGTAGTGTTGACTACAGGGTGGAAGTAGTGTCTGAAGGATACAGGCAAGTTATCATGATACCAATCAAATATGAACAAGCACGCATGGAGTTTAAAGAGGTTGTTTAAGAATTTTATTTTCCCGAAAGAGGGTATCAGTGTGTGCTTTGTATCGCTTGTTGTTTATTATGCGGATGGAGCATTTCTGAAGAAGCAGTATCTTTTTAATTGTTCTAGCATTGCCCCAAACATTTATCCCATACACTAAATGTGTGTGTATCAGGGCATAATAAAGTGTTTTCATCGCTTCATGGGGAAGTGTAGTCTTCACTTTATTTAGAGCGAAATTCGCCAAGCAATCTTGGAAGAAAGTTGAGATATACCGTGCGTATACGATAGACTATCATCAACATGTATTCCTAAAAATTTAAGAGATTTCTCTGTATCATTTGAACCAACTTTACTTAAAATATGGCTGTTTATTAGAATGTTGTGATGAATTGTTGTTTTTTTGGCCGAAGGGATTGATTAAAATGTATTTAGTTTTAGTAGCATTTAAAACAAGTTGATTCGCACAGCACCATTCAAATATTTTTCCGAGCTCTGTATTTATAAGTGCGGTTAATTGATTTGGATCAAAATTATAGAGACTTGGGGTGTGAGCTGTGGTACAGTTAAAACTAGAAGTCCTGTCATGAATAGTGCGCTTATCTAGGCTAAATTGCGCACAATTGCCATATCGAATGGCATCCAAAGCACAGCAGGTTCTCCTGGTTACTCATAGCAAACACATGCAATGTTTCTGCCAATGGACCTCCGGGTTACCCAGAGGTCCATTGGCTGAAACATTGCCTGTGCACAGGCCATATGTACAGAATATGATAGCTTTAATTAGGCCATAACGTGCACATTAACGCGCATATCAACGTGCTATTTGTGCGCATTTCATGACAGGACTTCTAGTTTTAACTGTAAAACGTGATCATGTTTTCCCTTCCCCGAGTTGCAAGTAATTTTGTTCCGTATTCATGACACATGCGATGAAAAGGTACCCCTCCAAGCCCCACAAAAGTTAAAAAATTTATAGTAATTTATATATTTTTTATACTTACCAATGACCCAGACTTAGCTGGTGCTAACTCCAACAAAACCAGGGCCAAACACAAATTTTGCCCCCCAATCCCCAAAATTTGCATCCAAAACAAAAAGAAATCATGTCCTAAAGGACCTCCATACTACGCCTCTACTGCGCATGCGCAGTGACGCAGTCGTCCCGAAATTGGCGCCAATTATCATTCTTACTGGCAGTGCCTGGTCAGCGCTATGTACTCAGCGGGGAGGCAAGAGTTCCCAACTCCAGGGAGGGCCATCCCCGTCTGGGTCATTGGTAAGTATAAAAAATATATAAATTACTATAAATTTTTTAACATTTTTATACTGTACCAATGACCCAGACTTAGCTGAATAGTAAACAGGCTGGAGGGCCTAGGACATAGAGGAAAATCCAATAAGCTCAACTATATAGTAAAGAGGTAACCCCTTAAGGAGAAAAGGAGTATTAGGCTTTACATGTATCTTTCTTATTTAATATTAAATTAGAAAGATACACTACCCTTAATAATTGAGCACAATAACATTCATGTTCTCTATTAACATCCAGTATAACCCTTATACTAATTATTTTTAAAGCAAGCCAATAAATAAAGTAGTCCAGAGAATTGAGACTCTTTATAATCATTTAAAAGTGTCCGAGTATTGTATATTAAAGCCCGTTTGACACTTGACATATACAAATGCTTCACACCGAGCTACACTTTAAAAATAAGACATGAATGAATTTAAACATTAATATTACACTTTAAAACCATCCCGGAAGTGACTCAGAAATACTGACTTGGAGGAGGCATTCCCTTGATTTTCACTATAAAGCAGGTGACATAAGGGAACACCCCCCCCCCCCCCCCCCCTTCCCCTTGCCCTGGGTCAAATAGCCCAGAGCCAAGAGGGCAGCCGGACGGAGTCACTGCCGGAACTGAAAGCCTGCATAACTATAGTTGCAACTGTTTAGTGGACGACATTCTGAGCAACAGATAACGGACCTAAACAATGCAGGTCTCCAGAAATGGACTCAATATTTCTGAGATAAAAATTCGTAAATGTGGATGGCTGAGACCAATAAGCAGCCTTCATTAAATCTGTAATAGCAACACTATTAGCATAAGCCCAGTAAGTAGAAAGAGCTCTTACTTCATGAGCAGAAATCTTAAGCACAGACTGCTGAGAAGAAGATAAATCTTCATAAGCAGTACGGATAGTTAACTGAATCCATCTAGCAATAGAATGGACTGAAATGTCCTTTCTATCAGGCATCAAAGACAGAAAGAAACGTTTCCGTCCCTTTCTGATAAACTGAGATCTCTGTTTATAGATACGTAGTGCTCTAACAGGACAGAGTAAAGGCCTACGCCCGTCTGAAGACGGAAGAGCCTTAATAACAATAGGTTCCGGATATTTATTAGGAGCCTGATTCTTAGCTAAAAAACCCACATTAGTAGTGAAGGTGATAGTGTTCCCAACACTACGATAATGAGAATCATCCAACGATAGTGCATGAAGCTCACTGACTCTTCTGGCAGAAGAGAAAGCTAAGAGAAAAGCTGTCTTATAAGATAAGAATTTGAAATCTACTGTCCCAAGAGGTTCAAATGGCTTTTCCTTCAATTTAAGGAGAACCCAAGCTAAATTCCACTTAGGAATTAATCTAAGAGTTCTGGGTCTATTTATCGAAAAGTTTCTAACCAACTTCGATAAAGAAACATTAGATCCAATTTGTAAACTATCATGATGTGCATAGGTATCAGATAACATAGATCTATAACCCTTTATAGTAACAGGCTGCAGTTTGATTTCGTCAAACAAGTATACTAGAAAGTTTGCAATGTCTGGTATAGAGGGATCAAATATATCTACAGAATGATCCCTACACCAACGACGAAAAACCTTCCACTTAGCCGCATAGTTTAGCGAAGAGGAGGTCCTCCTACAGTTAGAAATCACGTCCACTGCTCGTCCTGTAAAGTGCTTGCCATGCAAGAAGGACCGCACAACGGAAAAACGTGAAGGTTGAGACCTTGCGGGTTGTGATGGAGTTGGCGCAATTTCCCCTGCGAAAGAAGATCCTCTCGTGGAGGAAGCTTCCGCGGTAGGTCCCACAACAGACACCTGAGTAGATTTATCCACGGTCTCTGTGGCGACAGAGATGCTACCAACAGAATCTTGCATTGAGATTGTTTTATCTTTAGCAATACTTGTTGAATTAACGGCGCTGGAGGATACGCATATCCTATCATTCCGTCCCAAGGGATCGACAGAGCGTCTACTGCAAATGCTCCTGGATCCGGACACGGAGACACATACGTCTGCAATTGATTGTTGAGATGTGTCGCAAATAAGTCTATCATTGGCCGTTCCCATTGGTAGCAAATCTGATTGAATACTTGTTTGTTGAGAGTCCACTCCGACGGCAACAAGCGACCCTTTCGTGAAAGGGAGTCTGCTAGCACATTCAGACGACCCGGTATGTGACGGACCGAAAGAAGAACGTGATGTTCTAACGCAAACAGAAGGATTCTTTCCGTTAGATTGAACAATGGAACTGAATGAGTGCCTCCCTGATTCCGTATATACGCCACTACTGTCGTATTGTCGGATAGGATTTGGACATGAGCATCGTGAATAATGTCCATCCAGTGACGTAACGCAAGCCAAATTGACATCATTTCCTTGATGTTTATGTGCTTGCACAGGTATTGCGGATCCCAAAGACCCTGGCATCTCGAATCCGTTGGGATTAATGATGCACCCCAACCTGTTTGACTGGCATCCGTCATAACGGTAAAACTCGGATCCGGCAACTGCAGCGGAACTCCTTGAGTTAACCACTGAATGTTTTCCCAAGTCTGAATCTCTTGTTTCACTTGATCTGACAAGAGAACGTCTACATCGAGCGAATGAATTTTCACACTCCAATTCTGAGTCAGGAAAATTTGAAGAGGATGTGTGCGTAGCCGCCCCATCGGAATGAAATCCGCGGCGGCTCCGCACAGACCTATCAGTCTCATAAATTCTCTCGCCGTGACTTTGTCTGCGTGCAGACAATAGCGAGCGTAACAACTGACTAATTTCGCTCTGGTTAACGGCAGACGAACGAGATTGTTGTGCGTCTCGAAGCTCATTCCCAGATGAGTGAATGACTTGGACGGCACCAGATCCGACTTCTCCTCGTTTACTATAAAACCGAGACGTCGGAGCAATAGAAGAAGATTCTGAACATCGTTCTGAAGCGTTAACTCGTTGCCGTACCTCTGAAGAATGTCGTCCAGGTAGGCCGACGTTACCGCAGACGAATGAGCTCGGAAGTAGATCATTACCGAGTTCATTACCCGAGTGAAAGCCCAGGGTGCTAGATTCAATCCGAAGCACATCGCCCGGAATTGATACACCACTCCTAGGACTGAGAAGCGTAGATACTTTCAGAATGTCGGATGTACCATGACGTGAAAGTACGCATCTTTGAGATCTATGCTCGTTGCATAATCGTTCACCCGAATACTCGCTCTGACCGATCGAATCGTCTCCATATAAAACTTCGGAGCGACGATCAGCTTGTTTATCCAGCTCAAATCTATGACTGGACGGAACGAGCCGTCTGGTTTCGGAACCAGAAACAGATGGCTGTAGAATCCCAGAGATTCCTGGTTTTCTACGACCTCTACCGCGTTCTTCATTAAAAGAGACTGCACCTCTGATAACAGAGCGTCTCTTTTCTGTGGATTTGACGGAAGATGAGTCCACTTTGGACTTCGAGTTAATGGAGGCTTTCGTTTGAAGGATATCTTTAGATCTTCCGAAGTCACTCCTCTCACCCAAGGGTCGTCCGTAATCGACGCCCACTCTTGTGAAAAACTTGACAACCTTCCGCCAACCGGAACGCGATAGAGGTTTAAGCCATCACCTCCTGGACCTGCGAGGCCTGCGGTAGGAGAAACCACGTCTTCCACGACCCGCACCTCGCCTCGTCGACCTCGGGGCGTCCGACCGATTGTCCCGGCCTGAAGGACGTCCCGAACGAGAGTCGCTATCCTGACGGTCTCTCGAATAAGACCAAGAGGACGCACCGGAACCTCTATAGGAACCTCTCTTGGGCGCATTAGACCCAGAAGTGCCTGTCTTATTCGTGTCTGCTGTATCCGACTTTTTAGGAGCCGATCTGAACAACAGAGAATCATTAGCTTTCTTTTTAATTTTATCATAAATAGCGGAAAGCTTGCCGTCAAAGAGAAGTTCTCCTGAGACCGAAGCGACTCTAAGAGAGTTCTTCACCTTAGAATCCACTAGTGTGGATGTAGCTAGGGCTGCGTCACGTCTAACCAACTCCAGATTTGCCACTGAAAGGGCGGAGTTACATGTGGAATAAGCTACTGCCCTTGAAAGAAGTCTTAAAGAGGATTGTATATCCTGAAACTCTTCCCCTTGAAGGCGCAGTGATAACGCCTTAGTAAGGTGATCTGCGTAAGATAAGGCATCTAAATTGGCTCTGTTAGACGCAATAGCTGTTTCCAACACCGCGGTTGGAATAGAAGCTGACGACGGTAATGATAGCTCTAAGTCTTCCGCCTCGTCGTCCATACGCAGAGGAACTCTCGGTATACCCTGTCCTGCCGTATCGAATTTATTCCTTGCATTAATGAAAGGCAGGTTAAGAGTATTAGCGGACAAGAAACCTGCTTTCCCCGTCCTGGAAGCAAGTTTAAATATAGCGTCGTTCAATAATTCAAATGTTCTTGCAACATTATTGGACTGCGACGGAAACTCGGGAGCGATGTCCCTGAACCGCTCAAAAAATTCAGAGTCCAATGACGCTATAATTCTCTTGTCCGGAAGCGCAGCAGTCTGGCCCGATGGAACAACTTGAGGGAGAAAGTGCCGGATGAAGTCCACGGCAGCTTTATGTTGTTCCGAAAGGGATAGCTCCAAGTCATCCGTATCTCTTTCACCATCCGGTCGGACCTCCCGATGTTCCCGGTCGTCCGCCCCCGATGCTTCGGCGGAGCGTACCGACCCAGCGCCGTCGAATAATTCTCGATCCGACACCGTTTCTGTCGGCTGCTGGGATGCTGCGATAAGCTGTGCTATCTGCACAAGAATGTCCGACGTCGAGACCTGCGGAGGCGCAGTCTTTCGCTGCTTCGCCGAGGGCAGCTCCGCATCAGATGGCTCCCGCATACTTTTCCTATGCAAACGTCCGGAGTCCATCGGTCTCGAATCCCTGGCTGCCGGATGGTGTGACCTGGTCGCCGAAGAATCCTTCATCGGCGAAGCTGGTAAAATATCGGCGGTCACGCAGCCAAGGTGCGGTCGTGTGCACTGACGAGAAGAGGAAGCCTTAACAGTCTCTGCAGACTGCTTATACAACGGAGCGTCCCGAGCGACGGACGTATGCTCCGCTAAAGACACATTTTGTACCACAACATCTGGTCCCAGATGTTGTTGTACGAGAGAGGGACCTCTCTCGCTCGCGGCCCGGCTGGACCTGGACGAGCTAGAAACCGGACTAAAAGGCTTCCTCCGTTCTCGCTTACTATCCGCCGTCACTGGGTGTGCATCTATTATGTTTATAGTGCTCGCATCACCCAAAATTTCCTCTTGGACCGCATCGGATGAACCCGGCTGCCGAACCATTCGGTGAATGGACGCTACACCGGGCGAGCTAGCGGACGACATTTGTCTAATCTCCATGAGCACTTTTGCCGCTAGCTCTGAATTCATTTGTGACGACGGACGCACACTTGAAGAAGATAACATGGAAACATCACCCTGTTCTGGTTCCTCTGAAATAGAAACTGAGAGAGTAGAGTGACCTTGTGGAGAAAGAGCCGGCATCGCTCTTTCTCCAGAAACAACATATCGTGACACACGTTTCCAATGTTTCTCATCCCAATGTTCACATATAGGACAGGGATTAATGCGAGAACACTGACTACAATTAATACAATGATCATGAAAGTCAGAGGAAGATTTCTTCCTATTACAATTTGAACAATGTCCCTTCATTGTGAAAGAACAACAATAAGTCCTAGTTACTCGCAAAAACCCCTGACACAAAGATACATAATAACATGATGCATTAATAAATGAAAAAACAATTGCAAAACAAAATAATTTTGAAAAAATATTTTTTCAGAGAAGCCCAAGTTGCTGAAAAGTAACGTTGAGCCCCGATGGATCCGATGGCAAAGTGTGGTCAAAAATTTTAAATTTATATAAAATAATTAATGAGACACTTTCGGATAATATAAATGTATCTTATAATGAGATAAACTACCACAAAGGCAAACAGCCCCCCTCAAAAAAAGGCTGTTGCCAATGAAAACAAACAGTGTAAACACACTAGAAAACATGACTCCAGGCACTGAAAAAACTGGCCATCAATTACACTCTATCTGATGCAAAACAGAGACTCCCAGGGGAGAATCTGTAGAACATCAGATGGAAGATGCAGAACACAAACGTTATACACCCATGGGTGAAAACGTAACTATGGGGAAAATAACAGAAAACATTCTGTAACCAAGCAACTCTCCCAGGAAATTTTAGAAATGAAATTTCTCAAAAATATGCCAAAAGCATGGGAGAATTGCCCGGGGGGACTTTAGAAGGCTAGGGGAGAGGAAACACTGAATAAGCAGTGCAACAATTAGCAAGAATGACAACAAGAGGCCCATGCCTCGAAAATAGGCAACTTAACATAATTTCATCAAAAAATTTTAAGTACAGCCCTGATTATTTTTTGCCACTTCTTTTTCCTCTCCTCCTTCTATCCTCCTTAGAATCACATTTTCTCCAAAAATTACGTGTCTGGCATCCTTTAAACTGAGATTTACAAGCACAAAGATCAGTGAGATGTTGACTGATGAAGGGCCAAACAGAGAAAGAATGATAATTGGCGCCAATTTCGGGACGACTGCGTCACTGCGCATGCGCAGTAGAGGCGTAGTATGGAGGTCCTTTAGGACATGATTTCTTTTTGTTTTGGATGCAAATTTTGGGGATTGGGGGGCAAAATTTGTGTTTGGCCCTGGTTTTGTTGGAGTTAGCACCAGCTAAGTCTGGGTCATTGGTACAGTATAAAAATATTATTTTCCGTAAAACAACCCTACGGTTACCCAGCAAAAAAGGTGCTCCCCATCCTCTATTTCTGGAGCTTCCGACGTCTCCGAACCTTTCTATTTGTGTTTTGTTTTGGACTGACTTCAAACATCGCCACATGTTTATTTGGGATTAGGGGTTACTTTGCAGGGGGGGGGGGGGGGGGGGGGGGGATATGCGCCCCACTCCACTGCACCTCCACCCCCACCCCCACCTCAAATTCCTCTATAACAGAGACTAAGACAGAGTCATCTACACATCTTTTTTTCGTAATCCTTGTATAATATTGCGCTTCTTGGGTGGACTACGTCGCGGTATGTATTACGTACTGTGCATATGCTGCTGCACATATTAACTGGGAAATGTTTTCGTTTTCGGGAAAATATCAGGCCCACCCAAAAATACTCAAACTGTACATATACTTGAGCATAAAAACAGTTAATTCAATTCAAAAGCAAGGGCAGATCAAGAGGGTGCGCACCCGATGCATGCCCCTCTATTTTTGTTGGAATTTTGTTCTAACACCCATCCTATCGATAACGAGTGCTCCCACGGACACGAATTGATGCCACACTAAGAAAAAATCGTTTACGTCACTTGAACGTATGGTCACGAGCACATCACATCAAGTAACAGTCTGGGGAGTCAGCCACAGCAGCCCCAGAATCCTGGGAACACAAGTTTTGGCCCCCAGTTTTTCAAAACAAATTTCCGACGTGAGGGACTCTCCATCAACGACAGGGGGGACACACCCTCTCATAATCTCCACAACTGGCCGCTGCGAACCTGGGATCATACAGCGCACCATACTATGAAGTAGTCCAAACTTGGACCCTAAGTCCGCAATATATTTTTTGGCTTGGTAGTCCTGTGGACGTACCAAACCAAAAAATAATATTGCAGACTTTGGGACAAAATTTGGACTTCCTGTAAGGCTAATTAGCACCCATTCATTAAAAAAGTACTGGATCCACCTCTGAAAAGTACAATTTTAATTCTCTTGTCAAAAACGCATTGTCATTCACTTCACATGGTCAGATGCCTATGCACTGCACAACAGAGCGTAATGGCAGAATTTGTGTCTTTCACAGTGCGACATGCTGGCACTCGGATCTACAGTTAAAACTAGAAGTCCTGTCATGAAATGCGCGCAAATAGCACGTCGATCTGTGAGTTAATCTACGCGTTAGGACCATGGTAAGGCTATCAAATTATGTTCATATGGCCTGTGCACAAGCAATGTTTCAGCCAATGGACCTCCGGGTAACCCGGAGGTCCATTGGCAGAAACATTGCCTGTGTTTGCTATGAGTAACCAGGAGAATCTGCCGTGCTTTGGATGCCATTCGATGTGGCAATTGCTCGCAATTTCTACGCGCAACTAAGCCTAGATAAGCGCACATTTCATGACAGGACTTCTAGTTTTAACTGTAAATATATGCATTTATGACTGAGAATACCGGTTGAAACCGATTATATATCAAATATTGACTATTACTTGTTATAAAACTAACAGTGAGATACAATAATAATTCACATATTCGTGATTATTTGAAATAAACAATTGCAGTAAAACCCGCAAATGTTGGATTCGTGTTTCTTTTAAATATTTAATATTACTTAATTACTCCTTGCGGATAAAATATCAAATCAAGTGATATGTTGTAATTTGTAATATATTCAGAAAAATCTGCGCTTTTAGATTATTCGGGGTAGGCATTCAATGTCAATTTACGTTTTGAGTGAAAAATAAGGGTATTTTGTACAATTGATCAGTTTTTCAATGGGTACTGTAGCCTCATTCATCCCTCCCTCTAGACGACAGGGAGACACCCCTTTTGCGCTGACCCCACGCTCACCGTTGCGCACATCCAATGGAATACCCCCCAAGCAGCGCTCTGTGTAAAGGTGTGTGTATTTCAAAATCATATAGATCAGCCCGCGTGGGAATGTATTGTCTACGTATGAACAGTCCCCACCACTCAAAAACTCATACATTGCCATTACAAGCAGTCAAAAATATCGTACTATATATAATATATAATATAACCAGGGGGGTGCGCGAATTTAAATACGAGTCAGAATGATTTGTAATTGAGAGGTATAGATTGAAAGTCGGCAATTTACGGAAACATTTTATTTTTAAAGGGTTTTAAATATTTTGCTGAAAAACTGTCATTTGCTTGTGAAATACTGATTCAAATAGATTGTAGAAATTTGGATGAAATCGAGAGAAAAATCCGATTTCAGGTCATATAAGGTAGGCTGGGAATAGAATCCTGTTTTTTTTAAAATAATTCGTTTTCCGTGTAATTTTTCAGAAAAACAACACTAAAATCAGTATCGGAGAGAGAAGATGCTTCCTGTTTGCTGACAAAGTTAACATTTCAAACGTACAGAAATATCAACATCCAAAAATTATTGACATCCAATATCTTATCCCAGAATGGTAGGGCTCACTTGCACTAGGAAAAATGTTGGAGCTACTAAGAACTGGAATGATGGGGTGGGGTGAGGTGGGGGAAAGACCTCGATAGTCAATCTCTCAAATATTTGTGGAAAGTGGCACTAGGGCTTAGTTATTGTCGCCCCCGGGCCATGTCGACAGAAGGAGGTGGGGGTCTGTGTTTTGGTGCATTGTCGGGCCATTGCTTATATAAATGCGATTGAAGTTTCATACCACAACGTTAGAGATGAATATGCTGGTCCCTCGCAACAAATGAGATAATTTTTCACTTGTCCCCACAGGGAAACTAACCTGTCCTGATTGGAGGACAGGCAAGCACTTCAAGTCCGTGGCCACTTGAAGCAACAATTTGCGGACGAGCACAAGAAAGGGTGTCTCCATTTTGTTGTGAGGGAGGGGGGATTTTTTTTTTTCTAGGATGTCGAAGGTTTCCTCGATTTTCAGCTATAAACACAAATTTTAAATTCAACATATGGTCACACATTCTCATGACCAAATTTAGTATATGGACCCATTATACATTAGGAATAATACTTTTGGAATTGTGATAATTTGTTCTTATAGAAAAAAATGCATAATACTGCATTTATAACGTGAAAATTTCCAAAGGACAAGGAAAATCATGTGTATTGTGCAAGGGGCACAATCACTCAGTCTTGTTATGAAGCAAGCACATCTCTTGTTGCAGTATTGCATTGGAATGAATGCTAGGCCAGCTTTTAATTTCACTGATATCCATTACCTGCCATGGCCCTGTGCTCACAACCACATGGATAGACCATTTTACTCCGACAGTGACTGATTTGCCTTCCCAAATTCAAACTACTTTAATATGGTGTGTACCATGTACCCCAAAAGAGCTAAGGAAAGTCGTTTCTCACCTTCAACTTAAATAATGTGAACTGAAATTAATAGCTTCTAATTTTTATTTGTCATGTGATTTGCCGAGTCTTGTGAAACACTTGTTCATTTGACGTACACTACAGCCTAATAATAAAGAGAAAAATTGATTGTGCGATTACATGTATTGCCTTAACCCTTTACCTAACACGAAAAGCAGACGGCACTTGCAAATAAAATTCTTGAATAATTAATTTTTTGGACTTTTTGGGTCAAAACCACAGCTCATGAGCCCTCATTGGAACGAGCTTTTAAGCTATGGTTTTGAGACAAAAAATGAAAAAAATAATGAAAATTGAATGGCGATTTTTGTGAATAGTGCTGCTGGCCAGTTTTGGTCGTTACGTTGGGTAACAGGTTAACAGTGCTAAAATGTTGCCATAATGAGGGAATATCATATTAGGGTGTTATATAAGTAATGGAAATTTGTTTACTTTGAAATTCCCACCTCTGATATTCCATAAATTCAAATTAAATATACACAAATTATACATCAAAATGAAGGTTGTGCTGTAAAGAACACGTGAAATATATGCAAACATCTCACCGAGTTGACATCAGGCACCAGTGGTACCTGAAAGTCGGCTACCGTATTCGCTCGAAGCATATTTGGCCACGAGTTGTTCTACGCATTTATATTACTCTCGGGATCCAAATGAACATACAGGTACTCTTATTAAATTTTGAGACCCCCCCCCCCCCCCCCTGTACTCTTCCTATTGGATCCCTATATTATTTTTTATTTCATTCCAAATGACTGCTTTTCATATAATATCCAGTTCAATGTGATGTTGAATGATCAATAAGAGTCATGCAATGGCTGAGACATATTATTTTGGTTCTTACAGGAGTAAATAAAGAATAGTTTGGAAAGTTAAAAAATTTATAGTAATTTATATATTTTTTATACTTACCAATGACCCAGACTTAGCTGGTGCTAACTCTAACAAAACCAGGGCCAAACACAAATTTTGCCCCCCAATCCCCAAAATTTGCATCCAAAACCAAAAGAAATCATGTCCTATAGGACCTCCATACTACGCCCCCACTGCACATGCGCAGTGTCAAGGACGTCCCGAAATTGGCGCCAATTATCATGCTTACTGACAGTGCCTGGTCAGCGCTATGCACTCAGCGGGGAGGCAAGAGTTCCCAGCTCCTGGGAGGGCCATCCCCGTCTGGGTCATTGGTAAGTATAAAAAATATATAAATTACTATAAATTTTTTAACATTTTTATACTGTACCAATGACCCAGACTTAGCTGAATAGTAAAAAGGCTGGAGGGCCTAGGACATAGAGGAAAATCCAATAAGCTCAACTATATAATAAAGAGGTAACCCCTTAAGGAGAAAAGGAGTATTAGGCTTTACATGTATCTTTCTTATTTAATATTAAATTAGAAAGATACAATACCCTTAATAATTGAGCACAATAATATTCATGTTCTCTATTAACATCCAGTATAACCCTTATACTAATTATTTTTAAAGTAAGCCAATAAATAAAGTAGTCCAGAGAATTGAGACTCTTTATAATCTTTTAAAAGTGTCCGAGTATTGTATATTAAAGCCCGTTTGACACTTGACATATACAAATGCTTCACACCGAGCTACACTTTAAAAATAAGACATGAATGAATTTTAACATTAATATTACACTTTAAAACCATCCCGGAAGCGACTCAGAAATACTGACTTGGAGGAGGCATTCCCTTGCTTTTCACTATAAAGCAGGTGACCTAAGGGAACACCCCCCCCCCCTTCCCCTTGCCCTGGGTCAAATAGCCCAGAGCGAAGAGGGCAGCCAGACGGAGTCACTGCCGGAACAGAAAGCCTGCATAACTATAGTTGCAACTGTTTAGTGGACGACATTCTGAGCAACAGATAACGGACCTAAACAATGCAGGTCTCCAGAAATGGACTCAATATTTCTGAGATAAAAATTCGTGAATGTGGATGGCTGAAACCAATAAGCAGCCTTCATTAAATCTGTAATAGCAACACTATTAGCATAAGCCCAAGAAGTAGCAAGAGCTCTTACTTCATGAGCGGAAATCTTAAGCACAGACTGCTGAGAAGAAGATAAACTCTCATAAGCAGTACGGATAGTTAACTGAATCCATCTAGCAATAGAATGGACCGAAATGTCCCTTCTATTAGGCATCAAAGACAGAAAGAAACGTTTCCGTCCCTTTCTGACAAACTGAGATCTCTGTTTATAGATACGTAACGCCCTAACAGGACAGAGTAAAGGCCTACGCCCGTCTGAAGACGGAAGAGCCTTAATAACAATAGGTTCCGGATATTTATTAGGAGCCTTATTCTTAGCTAAAAAGCCCACATTAGTAGTGAAGGTGATAGTGTTCCCGACACTACGATAGTGAGGATCATCCACAGACAGTGCATGAAGCTCACTGAATCTTCTAGCAGAAGAGAAAGCTAAGAGAAAAGCTGTCTTATAAGATAAGAATTTGAAATCTACTGTCCCAAGAGGTTCAAATGGCTTTTCCTTCAATTTAAGAAGAACCCAAGCTAAATTCCATTTAGGAATTAATCTAAGAGTTCTGGGTCTATTTATCGAGAAGTTTCTAACCAACTTAGATAAAGAGACATTAGATCCAATTTGTAAACTAATACTATCATGATGTGCATAGGTATCAGATAACATAGACCTATAACCCTTAATAGTAACAGGCTGCAGTTTGATTTCGTCAAACAAGTATACTAGAAAGTTTGCAATGTCTGGTATAGAGGGATCAAAAATATCTACAGAATGATCCCTACACCAACGACGAAAAACCTTCCACTTAGCCGCATAGTTTAGCGAAGAGGAGGTCCTCCTACAGTTAGAAATCGCGTCCACTGCTCGTCCTGTAAAGTGCTTGCCATGCAAGAAGGACTGCACAACGGAAAAACGTGAAGGTTGAGACCTTGCGGGTTGTGATGGAGTTGACGCGATTTCCCCTGCGAAAGAAGATCCTCCCGTGGAGGAAGCTTTCGCGGTAGGTCCCACAACAGATACCTGAGTAGATTTATCCACGGTCTCTGTGGAGACAGAGATGCTACCAACACAATCTTGCATTGAGATTGTTTTATCTTTAACAATACTTGTTGAATTAACGGCGCTGGAGGATACGCATATCCTATCATTCCGTCCCAAGGGATCGACAGAGCGTCTACTGCAAATGCTCTTGGATCCGGACACGGAGACACATACGTCTGCAACTGATTGTTGAGATGTGTCGCAAATAAGTCTATCATTGGCCGTTCCCATTGGTAGCAAATCTGATTGAATACTTGTTTGTTGAGAGTCCACTCCGACGGCAACAAGCGACCCTTTCGTGAAAGGGAGTCTGCTAGCACATTCAGACGACCCGGTATATGACGGACCGAAGGAAGAACCTGATGTTCTAGTGCAAACAGAAGGATTCTTTCCGTTAGATTGAACAACGGAACTGAATGAGTGCCTCCCTGATTCCGTATATACGCCACTACTGTCGTATTGTTGGATAGGATTTGGACATGAGCATTGTGAATAATGTCCATCCAATGACGTAATGCAAGCCAAATTGACATCATTTCCTTGATGTTTATGTGCTTGCACAGGAATTGCGGATCCCAAAGACCCTGGCATCTCGAATCCGTTGGGATCAATGATGCACCCCAACCTGTTTGACTGGCATCCGTCATAATGGTAAAACTCGGATCCGGCAACTGCAGCGGAACTCCCTGAGTTAACCACTGAATGTTTGCCCAAGTCTGAATCTCTTGTTTCACTTGATCTGACAAGAGAACGTCTACGTCGAGTGAATGAATTTTCACACTCCAATTCTGAGTCAAGAAAATTTGGAGAGGACGCGTGCGTAACCGCCCCATCAGAATGAGATCCGCAGCAGCTCCGCACAGACCTATCAGTCTCATAAATTCTCTCGCTGTGACTTTGTCTGCGTGCAGACAATAGCGAGCGTAACAACTGACTAATTTCGCTCTGGTTAACGGCAGACGAACGAGATTGTTGTGCGTCTCGAAGCTCATTCCCAGATGAGTGAATGACTTGGACGGCACCAGATCCGACTTCTCCTCGTTTACTATAAAACCGAGACGTCGGAGCAATAGAAGTAGATTCTGAACATCGTTCTGAAGCGTTAACTCGTTGCCGTACCTCTGAAGAATGTCGTCCAGGTAGGCCGACGTTACCGCAGACGAATGAGCTCGGAAATAGATCATTACCGAGTTCATTACCCGAGTGAAAGCCCAGGGTGCTAGATTCAGTCCGAAGCACATCGCCCGGAATTGATACACCACTCCTAGGACTGCGAAGCGTAGATACTTTCTGAATGTCGGATGTACCATGACGTGAAAGTACGCATCTTTGAGATCTATGCTTGTTGCATAATCGTTCACCCGAATACTCGCTCTGACCGACCGAATCGTCTCCATATAAAATTTCGGAGCGACGATCAGCTTGTTTATCCAGCTCAAATCTATGACTGGATGGAACGAGCCATCTGGTTTCGGAACCAGAAACAGATGGCTGTAGAATCCCGGAGTCTCCTGGTTTTCTACGACCTCTACCGCGTTCTTCATTAAAAGAGACTGCACCTCTGATAACAGAGCGTCTCTTTTCTGCGGATTTGACGGAAGTTGAGTCCACTTTGGACTTCGAGTTAATGGAGGCTTTTGTTTGAAGGATATCTTTAGGCCTTCCGAAGTCACTCCTCTCACCCAGGGGTCGTCCGTAATCGACGCCCATTCTTGTGAAAAGCTTGACAACCTTCCGCCAACCGGTACGCGATAGAGGTTTAAGCCATCACCTCCTGGACCTGCGAGGCCTGCGGTAGGAGAAACCACGTCCTCCACGACCCGCACCTCGTCCCGTCGACCACGGGGCGTCCGACCGGTTGTCCCGACCCGAAGGACGTCCCGAACGAGAGTCGCTACCCTGACGGTCTCTCGAATAAGACCAAGAGGACGCACCGGAACCTCTCTTGGGCGCATTAGATCCAGAAGTGCCTGTCTTATTCTTGTCTGCTGTATCCGACTTCTTAGAAGCAGATTTGAACAACAGAGAATCCGAAGCTTTCTTTGCAATTTTATCATAAATAGCAGAAAGCTTGCCGTCAAAGAGAAGTTCTCCGGAGACTGAAGCGACTCTAAGAGAGTTCTTCACCTTAGTATCCACGAGTGTGGATGTAGCTAGGGCTGCGTCACGTCTAACCAACTCCAAGTTTGCCACAGAAAGGGCGGAGTTACACGTGGAATAAGCTACTGCCCTTGAAAGAAGTCTTAAAGAGGATTGTATATCCTGAAATTCTTTCCCTTGAAGGCGCAGTGATAACGCCTTAGTAAGGTGACCTGCGTAAGATAAGGCATCTAAATTGGCTCTGTGAGACGAAATAGCTGTTTCCAACACCGCGGTTGGAATAGAAGCCGACGACGGTAATGATAGCTCTAAGTCTTCCGCCTCGTCGTCCATACACAGAGGAACTCTCGGAATACCCTGTCCTGCTGTGTCGAATTTATTCCTTGCATTAATGAAAGGCAGGTTGAGAGTATTGCCAGACAAGAAACCTGCTTTCCCCGTCTTGGAAGCAAGTTTAAATATAGCGTCGTTCAATAATTCAAATGTCCTTGCAACATTATTGGACTGCGACGGAAACTCGGGAGCGATGTCCCTGAACCGCTCAAAAAATTCAGAGTCCAATGACGCTATAATCCTCTTGTCCGGAACCGCAGCAGTCTGGCCCGACGGAACAACTTGAGGAAGAAAGTGCCGGATGAAGTCCACGGCAGCTTTATGTTGTTCCGAAAGGGATAGCTCCAAATCATCCGTATCCCTTTCACCATCCGGTCGGACCTCATGATGCTCCCGGTCGTCCGCCCCCGATGCTTCGGCGGAGCGTACCGACCCAGCGCCGTCGGATAATTCTCGATCCGACACCGTTTCTGTCGGCTGCTGGGATGCTGCGATAAGCTGTGCAATCTGCACAAGAATGTCCGCCGTCGAGACCTGCAGAGGCGCAGTCTTTCGCTGCTTCGCCGAGGGCAGCTCCGCATCAGATGGCTCCCGCATACTTTTTCTATGCGAACGTCTGGAGTCCATCGGCCTCGTGTCCCTGGCTGCCGGATGGTGTGACCTGGTCGCCGAAGAATCCTTCATCGGCGAAGCTGGTAAGATTTCGGCAGTCACGCAGCCAAGGTGCGGTCGTGTGCACTGACGAGAAGAAGAAGCCTTAGCAGTCTCCGCGGATTGCCTATACAACGGAGCGTCCCGAGCGACGGACGTATGCTCCGCTTGCGACACATTTTGTACCACAACATCTGGTCCCAGATGTTGTTGTACGAGAGAGGGGCCTCTCTCGCTCGCGGCCCGGCTGGACCTGGACGAGCTAGGAACCGGACTCAAAGGCTTCCTCCGATCTCGTTTACTATCCGCTGTCACTGGGTGTGCACATAGAATGTTTATAGTGCTCGCATCACCCAACATTTCCTCCTGGACCGCATCGGACGAACCCGTCTGCCGAACCATTCGGTGAATGGACGCTACACCGGGCGAGCTAGCGGACGACATTTGTCTAATCTCCATGAGCACTTTTGCCGCTAGCTCTGAATTCATTTGTGACGACGGAAGCGCACTTGCAGAAGATAACATGGAAACATCACCCTGTTCTTGTTCCTCTGAAATAGAAACTGAGAGAGTAGAGTGACCTTGCGGAGAAAGAGCCGGCATAGCCCTTTCTCCAGTAACAACATACTGTGACACACGTTTCCAATGTTTGTCATCCCAATATTGACATAAAGAACAGGGATTAGTGCGAGAACACTGACTACAATTAATACAATGATCATGAAAGTCAGAGGAAGATTTCCTCCCATTACAATTTGAACAATATCCTTTCATTGTGAAAAGTCAACAACAAGTCCTAGTTACTCGCACAAACCCCTGACACAAAGATACATAATAACATGATCCATTAATAAATGAAAAAACAATTGCAAATCAAAATAATTTTGAAAAAATATTTTTTCAGCGAAGCCCAAGTTTCTGAAAAGTAACGTTGAGACCCGATGGATCCGATGGCAAAGTGTGGTCAAAAATTTTAAATTTATATTAAATAATTAATGAGACACTTACGGATAATATAAATGTATCTTATAGTGAGATAAACTACACCAAAGGCAAACAGCCCCCCTCAAAAAAGGCTTTTGCCAATGTAAACAAACAGTGTAAAACACCAGAAAAACATGACTCCAGGCACTGAAAAAACTGGCCCGAAATCAGTCATCAAAATTACACTCTATCTGATGCAAGACAGAGACTCCCAGGGGAGAATCTGCAGAACATCAGATGGAAGATGCAGAACACAACGTTTATACACCCATGGGTGAAAACGTAACTATGGGGAAAATAACAGAAAACATTCTGTATCCAAGCAACTCTCCCAAGAAAATTTTAGAATGAACTTTCTCAAAAATATGCCAAAAGCATGGGAGAACTGCAAGGGGGGACTTAGAAGGCTAGGGGAGAGAAAACACTGAATAAGCAGTGCAACATTTTAGCAAGAATGACAACAAGAGGCCCATGCCTCGAAAATAGGCAACTTAACATAATTTCATAAAAAATTTTAAGTACAGCCCTGATTATTTTTTGTCACTTCTTTTTCCTCTCCTCCTTCTATATCCTCCTTAGAATCACCATTTCTCCAAAAATTACGTGTCTGGCATCCTTCAAACTGAGATTTACAAGCACAAAGATCAGTGAGATGTTGACTGATGAAGGGCCAAACAGAGAATGATAATTGGCGCCAATTTTGGGACGTCCTTGACACTGCGCATGCGCAGTGGGGGCGTAGTATGGAGGTCCTATAGGACATGATTTCTTTTGGTTTTGGATGCAAATTTTGGGGATTGGGGGGCAAAATTTGTGTTTGGCCCTGGTTTTGTTAGAGTTAGCACCAGCTAAGTCTGGGTCATTGGTACAGTATAAAAATATGAACCCATTTTTCACCTCTGTTCTATTATTTGAGGAAATTTCCCCCCTGTACTATTATTCCATCCCCTACTGTGTTCCAAATAAAAGTATAGGTGGGAATAAAAGTACAGGGTGGAACATTTATCAAAATTAAATAAAAGTACAGACCCAAATAACAGCACAGGGTGGAAATCCATTGAGGTCTGTGGGAGAGTGATACTAGTTAATTTTATCTAAAAGCCAACATACTTTTCAGTATTGCAGTTAGTTTTATTAAAGAAAACTAATAGGCCCTCAGGCATCATGATTACAATGAATATTCTGTGCTAAACAAAAGACTATCACACAATCTAGTGAAGATGTACTAATTTGAAGATCTCCTCCCTGTTGGAAGAGCAAATTTAAAAGACATACAGGCCCAAATAAGGTGCATACAGGGTGGAAAAAATCCCTCAAATTAATAAACATACATGTATGTTTACTAAGAACACAAGAGTATGTTTATTTGAACCGTAAGAGTACTTTTTATCTGTTCTGGTACGAAAAAGGTAACAGACTTCCAGGAGCCATTGGTGCCTGCTGTCAACTCTGTGAATTGAAGGCATTTATTTTTTGTGTTGACTGTACTGATACCTTGCAAAAAGTGTCTAAAAATACAATTTGTTGGTGTCCATACAAGGTGTAACAGAGTCAACGTGGACTGAGCCATTTGGAGGGGTTAGGCGAGTTTTGCTTAACCACACATATTTTATTATTTTAGAAGCAGCCTTCGTAAGGGTTAAACCACAAGATGGGCAAGCTATTAAAAACTAAATACAAGTTTAAACTGCTTATGGCAGGGAGAGTTTATCTATCATTTTTGATGTTGATATATGTTCCACACGAACAAGGAAGTACTTAAACAAAGCTGATGAAATTCAGAAGTGTCAATACTGTCTGACATCTGTGAACGGATGCCTGCATCCTCTTTAAACTTGAAATCTAAGTAACAGAAGATATATGCCCTGAAGTAGATGGGACTGGTCACAACAGTCAATATCCTGTTACTCAGGATGTTGGCTGAGAGACACGTTTCATGTCATGTACGCCATTCATATTATTGTGAAATACTGTGTGGGTCGTTAGTACAGCTCAACACAGAAGTAAGGTAACATCATTTAAACACCCATATGATGTTCCTGTGGTCTGGCAGTTTCTGTACAGAACATTTCAGAAACTCTCAACCCATGCTGTCGAATTTGTGACGCACATGATTGACGTCATGGACAAAGTCCACAGTAAGTGTGGGCTGGTTGTTTGTAATATAAGTCGATGTTCGCCACAGTTTCGGCAGTGCATTTTCCACCGGGCACCCAAGTGTATCTCTGATTCCAAACACTTGCAGTAGCACTTAGGCTTGATGAGAGATTGAGAGAGAGAGAGAGCACCAGAACCTAGTATTCTTGTCTTATTAAGGCCACACAAAGTAGATCTTCTGTTTCTCAGGCCATTATTTGAGAAACTGCATGTGGGCGAGCGTTTTTTTATTTTATTTTTTATTTCAGTAATTTCTTTTTGCCATCAAAAGTTCATGTTCTTGGTTCAAGTTTTAGGCCTCATAATCTACAGAATAGCATGGGTGGTGGTGTATTTCATCCCATGAGTGCAAGAAGGCTTCGCAATGCTAAAGCATTACAAAGCCTTCTTGCACTTAAGGGACAAATTCATCAATATTTTTAACTTGGGTAAAATATCAGACATAAACTATTTAATTATTATTTTTTTAAAGTTTAAATTGGTTATAAAAAGAGAGTATGCAGCAGCCAAAAGGACCATGCGGGAGGGCCTGAGAAACTGATTTTTTATTTTTTTAGGCCTAAACTATACTATATCCAGCCACGTTCTGAGTTGTCTTGAATGAAGCCGAAAAGAACCTGCAGAAACCCTAAGCGACGTGCAGCACTTGGAGGAGAGTTCGTCGGACAGCAAACTGGGTGAGACTGTAATGGAGAGGAGTCCCTCCACAGTTCCAGACGATCACAGAAATAAAGAAACCTTTAATACTTTGGTGGGGAGTCAAGGCCCTATCAAAGGAGGTTTTGAGTATTAACCCTTTACCCAACATAATGGCCAAAACCGGCCAGTGCTATTATCAAAAATCGCCAATTAATTTTCAAAATATTTTCATTTTTTGTCTCAAAAACATAGGTTATGACCCCTCGTTCAAACGAGCTCGTTCCAACGAGGGGTCATAACCTATGTTTTTGAGACAAAAAATGAAAAAAATTAGTTATTCAAGAATTTTTTTTGCAAGTGTCGTCTGCTTTTCATGTTAGGTAAAGGGTTAACCCTTGCATATCCAGTGGCCTGGTTTCGCAACGGCCAGACCGGCTGTCCATTTGAAGGTGACCTCACATTCCATAGTGTCACACAAGGTTCATACATTCTGGGTTACATTTTCAGAATGTACAAAATGCTGGTTCTCAACAGATCAAATCGGCTCTTTGGAAAAACATTTCAGCAGGGACCAGCCAAGGGGGAATTTTAGGGAGACTTCAGTTCATGCCTCTCTCCAGAAAAAATAGGGAGACTGCAGAGTCAAGTAGGGAGACTTCGTAGGCAAGTGGGGAAAATTAAGAATATTTATGTACCACCCCTTCATATTTTTAGCCTGTGATCCTCCATTAAAGCCTGATTAATCCAGATCCAGTTGTCTATGATGCATATATGCCAGGTTAAAAAATCACAAAGTAATTATTGACTGAAAATCCCCCACTGCTACCCTCTCCTTCATGACCTCTCCCCTCTTCTTCGTGCCAAACCCCCAGCACCCTCCTGTGGTCGCCTTTCACAAAAGTCTGCTAAGCTAATAATTTCCCAAGTCCAATAGTGTGAACAGGACCAGATATAAGAAGATTGCTAGGAAGGTACTTTTTCAAGATCCTTCATATGCACACTTGTGCCCTGTACAAAGCTTTTCTTGTCATCACTAAAGCTATTTTTTCACGTGTTTCAATTCCATTCATGTTTTTCTGGGAATAGGCTGCCCAACAATTAACAGTCGTCAGCAAAATGAAATAAAAATAAAGTGTTAGAAAATAGTCTGTTGTGTCTACATTTTCTGCAGAGAATTTTAGGCATCCCAAGCGATGTAACCTACATGTACTTTCGAACTGGGTTATTTTGTTGAGTTGCATAAGTCACCTATTTTCGTTTCGACACTTGAAGCTCCGACTGAAGCGGAACAAAATAGAAATAAAAAATCCGCAAAAAGCGACAATGGTCAATTGACTCACCTGTGATTTCAAAAATATGGTCGCTTATTTGACGAATGAAAATGCCCATTTATCACACTCAAGCACATTCGATTCTTGAAAATAATCATGTTTATGTAAACCTCTGTCTCTGATCACTCAGTTCAGCCTTTCCTCATTTTGGCCAATTTTTAGAAGGCGACTTGTAATCGACCCCTACTATTTTTCTAGGTGACTTTGGGTAGAAGGGCATTAAAATTATCCCCTCATTTTCAAAAATGATCAGACGTATGCCCCTTTTCCGAATCGCTATAATGACGACCACCAGGGTAAATATAAGAGGGTTATCTCCCTCGCGAGACATTCTCTTGATGCTTTCTTAGAAGCGGAAGAGCCTCGCTTACCCCAGTCTGCTGAAGTGTGTTGACGAGACACCTACTTCAATAGCAGTGGTCTGGAAGCCTTCTTGTAGCCTGCTTATATAACAGCTTGCCTTGTCATCAAATAGTGTATTTCCGGTGACCGGAGCGACTCTGAGAGAGCTTTTCACATTGTCATCTAAAAGTGATGACGACGCAAGGCCAGCATCATGTCTTACCAACTCCAAATTTTCCACTGTCAGTGCAGAGTTGAACGTGACATACATGACTGCCCTGGAAAGAACTTTTAGCAAGGAACAATGTCCTCATATTCCTTCCCATTGAAACGTTGCGGCATTGCTCTGGTAAGGTGATCTGTGTAGGACACCACGTCCAGATTTGCTTATTTGATGAGATAACACATTCCGTCAATTCAAAGTGTGTATTAAATGATGCAGGTAGGAACATTTTTTCATCCCCGGCCTGCTCATTTAAACGCAGATGAGCTCTCTGCACATCTTCTCCAACCGTTACAAATGAATATTGTCCAAGGAACAATATATCATTGAAGATGTTGATAAGAAACCGCCTTCCTCCTAGCATTAGAGAGGTAGAATATGGCATCATCAACGCAGCCGAATGCCTGCGACACCTGTCTAGATAGTGTCGGAATGGAAAGAACGTCCTCTTTCCTCCGCACCTAATCTGCTTCCAGAGACGACAGCGGTTTCTCTCTAATAGACGCAGCATGCTGATCAGGTGTAACAGATGCAGGATAGTAATGCAGTCCATCGCTACCCTATGCTGTACCAAAAGGGAAGGATAATTCTCTTCCTCATCCCTTTCATCATTCGACTGAATCAGCTATGATGTCCAGTCCCTTGCATCTGCATGTACAGATGACTGGACCGACCCAGCACCGCCCTACAGCTCACCTCTGGAGCCTGCGGGATATCTGAAGTCGAGTAGCTAGACTGCGGTCGTGTGTGTTTAATAATAATAATAACGAAGTGGAGGCACCAGTGACTGAAGCCGACCACGGCTGCAGACTTGCCGGAGCATCACGAGCGGTGGTTGGACGTATGTTCCGTTCGTACAAGTTTCTCAAAACAACATTTGGCCCCAAATGTTGTTGGGTTAAAGAGGGACCTCTCCCGCTCGCGGTCTCATCAGACCTCGCCGAGCCTCCCAAAAAGAAAACTTGGTTCCGGCTTGTGTAACGCAGCGGAGGAAGTCCTGACTGAAGATGACCCCGGCTGCAGACTAGATGGAGCATCCGAGCAACGGTTGGACGTATGCTCCGACTTGTGCAAGTTTCTCAAAAACATTTGGCACCAAATGTTGTTGGTTTAGAGAGGGGACTCTCTTATTAGACCTCGCCCAGCCTCCCTAAAAGAAACTTGCCAACTTCCTCCCTATTTCCGTCATCGCTGGGTGAGCCTTTATTTTAAGGTGCTTGCTCTTCCCACATTTACACACTTCCCTTGACCGCAACAGACTTACCCGGTGTATACGGCTCCCCAGATGGAGTAATCACTTCACCGGTCAAGCTAGCTGCTTGCAAGGATCCCTTGCTTATATATGAGCACCCTGCAGCTAGCTCTATTTCCTCTGTAGCTCAACCGAGTGCGACGACGGTAACACACTTGGATGGATGTCACAGTATCATCACCATGTTCATGTTCCTCTGAAAACAGAAAGTGAAAAATATTATATTGCGGAAGAGGCCCCACATAGGAACCTCACCGCCAACAACTCACTGCGACACCAGTCTCCAACATTGTAGTCCCACTGTACACAAGTAGGATAAAAATCCACAGGAATGCATCGACTAAAGACGATAGCACTACTACAACACATATATATACAGTTAAAACTAGAAGTCCTGTCATGAATAGTGTGCTTATCTAGGCTTAATTGCGCGTTGGAATTGCACGCAATTGCCATATCGAATGAGATGCAAAGCACGGCAGGCTCTCCTGGTTACTCATAGCAAACACATGCAATGTTTCTGCCAATGAACCTCCGGGTTACCTGGAGGTCCATTGGCTGAAACATTTGCTTGTGCACAGGCCATATGTACAGAATTTAATAGCTTTACTTGGGCCATAACGCGTACATTAACGTGCATATCAACGTGCTATTTGTGCGCATTTCATGACAGGACTTCTAGTTTTAACTGTATATAGATACATGAATAATAGAAATCAAAATTAAATGTCCAAAAAAAAATGCCTAAGTTGCCAAAGGGAACCTAGGAGCTCAAGGGCATCCCAATAGAGCCTAAGTGTGGACAAAATCCAATTTTTTTTAGCTACACTACCAGAATAATAATAATTGAATCTTACAACAATTATGTAGCAATATAATATGAAATACTACAGATATTGAGGACATTGTCAATGTAAACAACGTCAAAAGAAAAACAGGAAACAAGACATCAGACACACAAGGCCAAGTCAATAACCAATTTGATGCTACCAGATGCAAAGCTGGACCTTCATATGAAGAAAAAACGATACATCGGATAGAAGATGCAAGACTAAATGACCTAACACCCCAAAGGTGAAGACGTAACCATGGGGATAAAAAGAATAAATATTCTGTAATACACGTTAAACTCCCCAAGAATTTTAATAAAAAATTTCAATAAAAATTAGCCCAAAAGTTTAGGAGTTTAACAGAAAGGGTTCATGGAAGGATAGAGAAGGAATACTCAACAAACAGTGGATAATTCATTTGTAAAAATGATGACGTCAGGCGAATGTCCTGAAATTGGGAAATATGAGATAATTTTATAATTATTATAAAGTTACAGCCCTGAACGCAGAAAACCACTGTTGTTCACTTCCATCATCCAATAACAGCCTTGGATCCACCAATTCTTGCATTGATTTGTGTCTGGCATCCCCATTCCCAAAAAGTAGATTTTCAAAGCACAGATGTCAAAACGTTGTTATTGACTGAAGGACCAAACAAAGAATGATGTTGGCACCAGTTTCGGTCACTTCCTGATGGCTGTGCATGCGTGTAGGGTAAAAGTATGGAGGACCAGATAGGACTTTAATTTTCGGTTTGCAAGCAAATTTTGGGGATTGGGGGGGGGGGGGGGGGGTGTTAAAATTTGTGTTTGGCCCTTAATAACAGTTAGTTTGCACCAGCTAGTCTGGGCCATTGGTTTATAGTATAAAAATATTGTGTTTTATTCCGGTAAATAGTGTTATTACGGATTTGTGTAAGGATACAATATGCTTGGCTATATTAACCAGGAGTATACTGAGCATACATACTTGGTGACTTAAATGAATAATAATTTTGATGTTAATGTGTGTTGTGAAGTCGTATGATGCATGGTTTACACGTTTGTCAGAATGTACATGTATTATTCAAGGTTCTTTTTTCAACTGTTACCTCCCTTGATGTGTTTCTCTATGTTTACATGAACTCTACAATCTTTGGGAAATGGTGGCAATCTTGTACCAATTGCAGATGGTAAATTCTGTAATATCTCTGCTCTGCAAATCAGATTTCTAAAATTTCTGCTATGCACTACACACATTTTTAATGGGGAAACTTTATTGAAATGGCCAGATATCAAAGGGAGTTTTAATAGTCAGTGTTAAATATAGAATAACCGGAAACTGCAGGTTGTCATAATCGGCTGATGCCCCATAACCGGCCGATTCCGATTATCGGATCATCACTAATGAACATACACACGTCACACAAAAGTAAAAGATTTGTAACTTACTTACTTACTGTACTGTGAAGTGTTCCAAATTCATAGTAAATAAATGTCACTTGTAATAATTGGAACGATAGATACTTAAACAAAGAAATGGATGCAAGTCAATTCCTGTATATTCATACTGCCACACAATGCAAGTGAAAAACAAAAAAAACAAAAAACCTACAGTTAAAACTAGAAGTCCTGTCACGAATAGTGCGCTTATCTTGGCTTAATTGCGCGTAGGAATTGCGCGCAATTGCCATATCGAATGGCATCCAAAGCACGGCAGGTTCTCCTGGTTACTCAAAGCAAACACAGGCAATGTTTCTGCCAATGGACCTCCAGGTTATCCGGAGGTCCATTGGCTGAAACATTGCTTGTGCACAGGCCATATGTACAGAATTTGATAGCTTTACTTAGGCCATAATGCGTACATTAACGCGCATATCAACGTGTTATTTGTGCGCATTTCATGACATGACTTCTAGTTTTAACTGTACAATCTGAGTGATTGCATTTGTGAACTGCTGAAGAGTTTTTGCAAAATGGCGATTTGATCTGTTCAGAATCAGCATTTCTGTATACAGTGGAACCCTGTTCACTGAATAGCCACTTTGCCAATGAAAATTATTCAATTAACAGGGATTGTCACTTTCCTGTATTCTAGAGATAAATTTAGCATTTATTCTATTATATCTTGTTTGACAGAGCTCCATGAGCTCTGTCAAACAAGATGTAATAGATTAAATGCCTGTATTGAATGTACTGAGGCCAAATAGGTCTATAAACAAAGGAAAACTGGGGAGAGCCTGGGTAATTTCTCGACAAGGTACAAGATTTTTTATTCAATTAACAGGAGTTTTCTCTATAACCTATATTCAATTAACAGGTCAAATTTGTATTGGAGCCATGGTAAATGGTTTTGTGTTTGGAAATTATATTCAATTAACAGGGATATACAATTAAGAGATATCCAATTAAGTGGGCTTCACTGCATTTTGAAAATGTAACCCAGAAGGTATGAACCTCGTATGGGCACCAACAAATTGTATTACTAGACACTTTTGGTAAGTTAGAAGTACAGTAATCACTTGCCAATCATTGTTTGCCACTGTGAACCCTAGGCAACCATTAAACCAGTGACACTGGAAGAGAAAAGAGCCACAGATGCGAGAGCAATGGATCCTCATCTGTTAGGTGGAGTCAGAGGTCTCTTCTCCAGAGGGCAAGTGGGCCTTTTTTTTAAAAAATGAAGGTTTATTTCGTTTAAATATTGGTATTAAGTAAACTAAAACAAAACTCCACCAGTCATGGTTGTGAACAAATGCTCACAGCCAACCTTTAACTTACATGTAAGTTCCTATTTGTAGATCAATGTGCTGGACCGTTATTCCTGATCAATTCATAATTATTCATTCAGTTCATTATATCCTTCTGGTGGTAATTCACTGTGTATAGCAACTGTCTATAAAAATGCCTGGGGTTTTCCCAGGGACCGATCAGGACTATTTAAAATACGCTCCAGCCTCGGAGCCTATTTTTTCAATTCATGCGCCTGATTTCAATTTACGGAGCCACACTGCTGTTTGTAATACACACTGCAAGTATGTAATAGCTCTCATCATTTTCATTTAGTACACTATAGCAAACATTAATCTTCACTGTGGTTTCTGATCAAGTCTTGGCTGTCTATTTAGGCAGCCAAGACTTGATCAGAAACCACAGTGAAGATTAATGCTTTGTAATTAAGACTTGAAGTATTAACTTAAGCACTCTACAGCAATGATAAATGATAATCATATATATAATACATGTAAGAGTGTCTCTCTCGATTATCCATCGAAAGAATATCAAAATATGATCTGAGAAGTTACGCGCCAACTGAGAAGCCTATTTCTGTGATTTAAGAGCCAGGTCCTGATGTTTCAGAACCAAATACGCACTGGCGCATGCCCAGGTCGGTCCCTGTTTTCCAAAACATGCAACACTGCATGGTTTTGTTCACACGGACAATGGGGAAGCCATTTTATTTGATTCTGAGAAATTTGTGTAAATTTGAGTTTAACAATGTTAATAATTTGAGTGAGGTTAGGTTGAATCGATTACAATGTTTTCAAATTTTGATGCAATTATGCAGTCACTGATTAGCGATAATAATGAAATGTGTCTCCACGAGTCATTAGACGATCTTTCATTTTTTTAATTGAGCGATTTTCACGAGCATTGAAATGCCAGTCCTGACAGTAAAAACCATGCACCTGGGGTAAAAAAATAGAAGCACTATTATCTGTGCCCCTTGAAGGCTATCACTTAAAAGTGTAGACTGACTCAGAGTCGGAAAAAAGTGTAGACAGAAATTTAAAAGTTCGATAAAATTCTTAATATGCAAAATATGAACTTGATTTTTATATATGATTTGCAAATATATAAGGGGATCATGTTCATTGCAAAATTAGGAAATTAATGTCATTTTTGGAGCGGTGAGAAACACTCTTAAAAACTGTATACGAAAATGAATGCCTGGATAAGATAAATGTATTACCGGTATCTGGCATTCATTTTCTAAAACACATTGTAGTGTATTTCTCTAACCTATATTTATCAAGATATATTTATAAATAAAATAAAAGAATAAACACTATTGAAGTCATAATAGTTTATTTATTAAAAGGCAGGATATTTTATTTTTCACCTTAATATACAGTTAAAACTAGAAGTCCTGTCCTGAAATGCGCACAAATAGCACGTCGATTTGCACGTTAATCTACGCGTTATGACAATGGCAAGGCTATCAAATTCTGCACATACGGCCTGTGCACAAGCAAAGTTTCAGCCAATGGACCTCCGGGTAACCCGGAGGTCCATTGGCAGGAACATTGCTTGTGTTTGCTATGGATACCAAGGAGAACCTGCCATGCTTTGGGTACCATTCGATATGGCACCTGCACGCAATTCCTACGCGCAATTAAGTCTAGATAAGCGCACAGTTTGTGACAGGACTTCTAGTTTTAACTGTAGTTGAAATGTTTCAGGTAATTATATATAAAATGCACATAAATAAACAAATAAATAATCAGCTGAATTTTCACTTCATTCAACAGAAAAACAATTTTACTTCTGGTACAAACTGCTGAATTGCATTTGTGAATGGCTGTTTCACGATCAGTCACTATAATGGGTCATCCTTTGCTAAAGTTAGGAACCCTGTTCACCATTTCCCTCCAAAATGTGTCATGAGATTTCTGTTTTTTTCTATCGTGGATTAAAAACGATGCTGGAAAACACCCGTTTCCCTTGAAAAACGGGTGTTTCAGGACAAGTGCAGAAACATAGAAGTCTCCTAAACAAAACGTTTCGCAAGAATCGATGTCATTTAAGTGTGTTAATCTCTACTAACTGAAGGACGACCTATGGGTAGACTTCTTATAGTAAAGCTTATGTATACAGTAACAATATGTATTTCACAAATAACAATTTCTGATGCAGTGCCGAATGGGAGCAAAATGGAGGTGAGTGGAAGATCGCTCACCTCAAATAAAGTTTGCGAGAGTGAAAACTGTGAGGACAGTGAATTCGATTGAGTGTTGAATTACTGTTGACTTCAATGTTTAACTTCAACTGACAAGCGTCCTTCGAAACGAATGCAAGAATACAACTGAACATGGACGGAAATTTTGATGGTGAAAATACATGTAACCCACTAAACTTAGTTCTGGATTTTAAATGGCAGATTATTAAAATCATGGAAAATGGATGCATAAATTCCAAATCGGGCACATTAATTCATGTCACTGGTGAATTGGAGCGACAGGTGTCACGTGTATAAAAGAAAACAAGGAATGGGGCAACATTCCGCATGTCTTTGATAAAAAAATATGGAAGTATTCAAACGTTTCTCATATCTCAGAATAGCCACCGTATTTTTTATCTGATGATGTGTGTTCGTTTAGTGGCGGGAGTAAACTCTGGCCAGTTGTCAATGTGCAACCATCTTACTGTTAGTGTGTGGATGTTTTTGCGAACTACTGGGTGTCATGTTCATAACGACGGAAAGGAAATTGTTTGGAATTTTACTTTAAATGCTTCAAATTGTGAGTGATTCTTAAAAATTTCCCAACATCAAAACTTAATTGAATGTTTCTGTTGATGCAACTCAAAAGGCTGAAAACACACCCAAGAATAGAGGCGAGTGATTATTCACGCACCTCGGTCAATTTTTACATGAGCGATGGTGCGTGAGACCGACCGCGTGCCTTTCCCATGCATCACTGGTGATGAGCAATCAAAAAGTAATTGCCAAACGTTTAAAAAACAAGAAAATACAACTCATCAGTTCTTTAAGTGATTGGAACTAACAAAACAAACTGTAATCAAATTAATGTAACTAATAAATGATTAGTTACAATTAAGCCTATAAAAAAACAATTATAATAACAAACTAACTCTTTATAATGCCAAGGTTTTGATAAGTGACTGTCAAGTAATCTAACTGAAATCAGCTTTCAATGGATTTGTGTGGTGTTAACTGAGTTCACGGCTGACTACACAGCTGAACTCGGGTGTTCTGTCTACACATTTTAGCGGGTTTTTAAATGATTTTTCTAAAATAAACCCCTAAAAAACAAAATAATTTCATTTTTTTCATCTCCCCCAAACATGAGTAACAACTAACATGGAGTTTATATTGAGAATTTGGTCCTCAAGGACAGCCGCATTCACTTTTTATCGAACTTTTAAATTCCTGTCTACACTTTTTCCCGACTCGGGCTACACTTTTTAGTGAGATCCCCCTTCAAGGCTTCATTTTTCAAAATCGAATGTCTATAGTGTTCATGAATTACTAGTATAACCACATTCACTCCGCCAAAATATAAACAGCACGACCCCATTCTTTTTGTCTGGGCAATATATGGTGAGGTGGGCGATTAGAAATTTTTCATTCAAGCGGAAAATATTATAGGGACAGGGCGATCGGCCTCCTCACTGACCTCAGTCTCAGAATGACAGGCTTGAACAAATTCAGGATCAAAGACAAAGTGGCTTTATAACAAGTAATTCCCGGGTTCAGGAGAGACCCTCATATAGCGCCTTAAGCTTGAGAAAAAAGCTGGAAACAAATATTCCTGGGTTCTGGGAACAAAGTCCGTTTGTATGGACTATGGAGTGGAGGGCATGCCTGGAGGATTCAATTTCAATGGATAAATTGTTTCACTTTCAGGAAGATATCTTCTCAAATTAGATATGTAAATAATATATTCACAGTTGCACAAGAGAAATTCCATCAAAACCCATGAACCCGTCGGAAAATAAAGCTTCAGATTGTACATATTTTGAGGAAAAATATTTTCTTTTCATTTCATTGTCGACGTTGATTGTGTGTACTTGCACTCGGTGTACAGAAACAGCACAGACATTCTGGCACCAGATTTCCAACTGCCATGACATGTCAGCATGTTACCGCATTTATTGTATTTTATACTTAAAGTATGGATAATTTTTTCATGCAAGCTTGGGCTCGACATACCTGTCACATAAGATGCCAAATATGTACCCCGATCTAGGTCATATGTGGACACAATTGTATATTTTTTGCAATGTTTCACATTTTCCCTGGCGCGAGCAAAATCATAATAAACATTTACGCATGCGTTAGTTTATGAACAGTTTTTTTTATCCGGTTTGGACAAAATGAACCCACAGGAGATTGTTTGTGACCGGAAGCTAAAATTCCCATGTGGACACGTCATCGAGGCCGTGAGGTTGAGCTCTACAGTTTCGCACGTACTATTGCACAAGGTAAACTAAAGGCATATGTTGAAACTAATGCCATGTAAATTGGAGATGTATCTTTAGTATCAGATATATGATTACATTAGGCTATTCGATGGGTAACAGAATTTGAAGTTTTGGAAACAGAGTTACAGTGGTATCCAGTGAACTCGACTCATGACGATCTCGTCCCAAAGTGCCCCCGACCCGGTTTGGTGACTTCGACCCACTTTTGGTGATCTCGACCAGAGTGACTTCGACCCACTTTTAGTGATCTCGACCCACCATTTTTTCCGTGAAGAAGTGCGGTAATGGCCCGGGGGTGATCTCGACCCACTTTGGATATTATAATCACAGGGGTACGTTACAAACGATTTTTATGTACACAATATTATTTGTTAAAAATTCTTAACTGACTACCCCGATCATAGTACATGTATAGTATGATGGGGGGTATCCAGTTATGATTTTGTTATTTTAAATATTATTTTGTTCTTAAAAATCGTTTGTAGCGTGTTCCTGTGACTAGATATGTTAATGTCGGGAGTGACTAGATATATATGGTAATATTCATGTCGATACATTCGATTTTCATAAATATAGATGGCTGAACGGGGCACGTTACAAACGTGCCACTGTGCAAATATTTTTTTTAATTTTTGTACACAATATAGTTTGTAATGTCAATGTTTTACATTGTAGGTCCGTTTAAGTTGGAACAAACTTTTTGCCATTGTTTTGTGTTCACCTCACCATGAATGTAACTCTTCCATGCCTCGAAGAGCTTACATTGTATTTGTCTATATTGCTTTTTTTTACGCTTTTGCAGTTTCCTTTCCGATAATATTGTGGTGTTCAATGACACTAGAAGACTTTCTGTGTGCAGAATATTCACAAGAGTATAAAATGGTGCATTACAACCTGATCGACCATTCAGTCTATTGTGCCACCCCTTAGTATCATTGTTGGTTCTTACACTTTGGTTGAAAACACTCCAGTTCTGTGGAAGCCAGACTCTGCTGTTGATCCAATTTCTTTCAACATATCCCACAAACTGCTGAAACTTAGAGGATGAGTCACACTTGCTTTCTAACTCTCTGAACATTGGTTAAATTTTTTCTGGTGGTAGGAAACAGAGCCATGAATTTACGAAAGTACTTATTAACAGACGTACTGTCCTTATATTCACAGGACAAACCTATCTCCTGAATATTTCTCCACATATCGGCACATCCAGCATGTGCTTATGTGAAAAGGCACAATGTGCCACATTGTGCCTTTTCACATAAGCACATATGACAAAAAAGGGATTCTCCATAAGCTATTTCCGATAGGTATCCTCAAATAATACAATACCAGGTCTTAGGCACCCCTTTTTCTGAAATGAGGCTGAGTCGTATGTGCAAGTCACTCGCACATACGACTCTTAGCCTCATACGACAAAAGGGATGCCGAAGGCCATATGTTTTCCAAAAAGGGGCGCCGAAATTGGGGTGCCTGGGGATATGGCTGTTAAATACCGAGATGAGGCTAAGAGGGATAGTATATTAGGCCTTATTGTGGGATTTTTTCATGGCCCTCATGACCTCAAAAGAAATGAGGCTATGCGGGATAGTAAATGAGGCCTCATTGAGGGCTTTTCACATAGACTCATACGACAAAAAGGGGCGTCGAAGGCCATATGCTTTCCAAAAAATGGGTGCCGAAATTGGGGTGCCTGGGGATATGGTTGTTAAATACTGAAATGAGGCTAAGAGGGATAGTAAATTAGGCTTCATTGATGGCTTTTCTCATGCCCTCATGGCCTCATACGACTAAAATGGGATTCCATAACCAGAGACGTTTCACAAAAAGGGATTCTATGGGACGTGGCCATTTGATATAGAGGTGATGAGAATCGGATAGGACTTCGTTGTAATAAAGGAAGATAACTCTGCATAGAGATTACGGGGATGAAGCAATCTGTTTGGTTGGTTAGCGCTAGTAAAGTGAACTGATTGGGTGGTCTAGATAAATGAAACAACAAGAGGACTCGGAATAGGATAGGAACTACTGGTATTACGTACCACCTTACCAGTAACAGAATGATACAAAGCATTTGGTAGGTTAATACTATCAACGGTGAAGATGAGACCTACAGTGGAATATACCAACCATACTCTGCTGCCGTTCTGTATAACCAGGCATTAACCCCACCCCAGAATAACGCTTGATAATATGAAGCACCTGGTGGATCAGTAGTACCAAGGGCCAACAAGAGACCTACAGGGGTATGTACAGCCTATGCTATACTACCGTTCTAAACTACCAAGCATTACCCTCACCCTCACAATATCACTAGACCTACCATAACGTACTACATATACCAGCCATATAATAAAACAAAGCAATCGGCTGGTTAATAGTACCAAGCACTAACAGGGGGTCTATAGGGGTATATACCACCCATACTATACAACCGTTCTAAACTACCAAGCATTACCCCTACCCACAATACCCCTATGCCTATCATTGCATACTACATATACCAGTCATAGGATAACATGAAGCATTAGGTGGATTGATAGTACTAAGGGCTAACATGGGACCTGTAGGGGTACAAAACGTCCATCCCATACTACCACACTAGTCTACCATGCATTACCCCCCCCCCCCCCCCCCCACAATAACGTCTGGTCTTACATACTACCTAGACCAGTCACATAAAACATTAGGTCGATTAGCTGTACCAATGACTTTCGGGGGCACACAGAGGTATATATCGCCCATATTACACTGCCGTTCTATACTACCAGGCATTACTCCCACCCCCATCCCACAGTACCACTGGACCTGTCATAACGCACTACCTATACCAGTCATAATAATACAAAGCAATGGGTTGGTTAATAATACCGAGGACTAACAGAGGACCTACAGCGGTATATACAATGCATCCTAAGCCCCACTTCTAAACGAACGATTATAATACTGCATGACCTAGCATTACGAACTAAATACCAGCCATAAGATAATACAAAGGATTCGTTAGGTAAATAGTACTAAGGGGGTAATAGGCCAACACAACCATTCATCCTATACTGCCAATCTAAACCACCAAGGACTATCTCGCAATATCACATTGGGTGACCATGCATTACCCCCACCCCCACAATACTGCTTGATCCAGCTATAGCAGACATAGGATAATATGAAGACCCAATGGCTAATAGTATACCAACATGGATATATACAACCACTACCAGATCTCCCCCACCCCCTTACAAGACGTCCGACACCCCCTGACCCGAACAACGTTATGTCAGATTGTATAGTGGACAACAACAGTGGTAAACGTCTCTATGACGTCGCGTGCGCATCATGACGTCACGACGTCAATAGCAACGTCAACCGTTTCGCGGAAAAAAACTTTCAAGAAAAGTCACCTTTCCCTTCCATTTTCATCACATACCCATAATATATACCCATAGCCCTGTGTTTACATATATCACTTTTCATACCATAGCATACTATACAGTACGTACACCACTTGCCGGATCTAGCTTCAAGGAGCCGAACTTTTGCACCGGCAAAAGCTGCACCGGCAATGGCACCGGTACCTATGGGAATTTAACACTAGCTGCACCGGCAAAGCTACGGGTAATCAGGGCCGAAAACCTCCCGCTATACTATCTAACGGCGATCCGCAGCTGGGAAGGGGAACGGGAAGATTCGATCTCTGGAAGATTCGGCCTGGAAGATTCGGCCCCGGTATTTGATGTCTTTATTAAGGTTATCTGGCAGTGGTTCATGGCTTTCGCTTAATAAGGATTACAGTTCTGTTGGAAATAAATTGTAGGAGAATTGAACCAAATGATTTTATATTTATCGTTAGTAGTAGTTGGGGGTGCCACTATAGCCCCAAGCATTTTTAACACGGCGTTTTCCATAGGGTCCATAGGGTTAGTGTTAAATTGTGTAACTTATAGCCCCAAGAATTTATAGTTGTGAAACTTATAGCCCCAAGAGTGACGCTATGTACTAAGGCGTACTGCACGTCGACGGTGCACCTGTCTTCAAACAATGCTAACCCTGCTTGTGTGGAGTTGGTATGTTGGGGAGCTGACAGTTGCTCGCCGTTGCTCGGTGGTTCTCTCTGGGTACTCCGGCTTCCTCCACCCGTAAAACTGTCATGGTCATTGTTAGCCATTGTGCAGAAATATGTGACCTTAAACACCAATAAATAAATAATATAGCCCCAAGAACTTGTAGCCCCAAACATGAATGCACTGGTGGCACAGTGCATTCAGGTTTGGGGCTATAAGTTCTTGGGGCTATAAGTTTCACAACTATAAATTCTTGGGGCTATAAGTTACACAATTTAACACTAACCCTATGGACCGTATGGAAAACGCCGTGTTAAAATTGCTTGGGGCTATAGTGGCACCGCATCATGCTTTATGACCAGATCCTATAGTACATTTCTGGCTTATAAGTTTCCACTGAAGGATAAGGGAATTGTTTTTTGTCTTTTTATAACAAAGACTTGGTTGTGTACATGAGAAGATATATCTCTTTCTAATATTGTGGGTAGCCCTTAGAAGGGCTGTTTTTGTTTTGATGTAGTGTAAGTCACTCAACAGTTAGCAATATTTTTCATGTATCGTCCATGACCATCGAATCGTACCCGTTTCTTTTTTTTAGGTTTAACAATATCATCAGATTCTTCCTCACGCTGATTGTCTGGAATAGGTTGTTGAATTACTTTATCTGTTTGTGTGGATGTAGTCACTAACTGTTTTCGAGCTTGACGCCCCCTTTTTCTCATAGGTTGAGGTATCGGTTCTGCCAACTCATATGGAACTGTTAAAGGAAGAGACGACACTTTGAATTCTATAGGAACTGTAATCTTATCAGCTGAGAGAACAATCTTTTGGTCAGATGATTTCATGTCCTGTAGAGTCTCCAGGATTTTCTGTAATAATGTTTCATTTTTTTCATCTTGTGAAAAAGAATTATTCACCCTCTCACTTGGTATGGTATCCTTTTGGTTTGGTATTCTCTGCTGTGTCATCAATGAGTTGTCAATACGAATTAAATCGTTAAAATCAGCTAGTATATTGTATTCGTCCATGATTGAATGCAGAACAGGCGATTGCTTTTTATCAAATGAATTGTCTGGAGTGTGTGTTAGATTTTATAGACAATGCGAGGATCGGAAATGCACTGGAGAACGCTCACACGACATTTTTGATCGAGTGCGGGAAAAAATTGTTGATAACAGACGTTTACTATCACAGCCGTCGGATGTCAACAATTTTTTCCTGCACTCGATCAAAATTGTCGCGTGAGCATTCTTCAGTGCATTTTCGATCCTCGCATTGTCTATAAAAAGAAGGTGAGTTGAGGATTTGGATACATTTCATCATCTGACTCAAGAAATCATATTTGACAGAGAGGAAAAAGACATGGGGCAACAAAGATCAATTACAGTTCCGTAGAGAGTTATGAGAGAACCAAGAAACAGAGGGCCGATGAAGAATTCGCCTTGGCTTTGAGAAAGTGGTGGTCGGCAACACTTCCCATGAAAGAACAACTTAAGAAGATTGAAAACCACCCTTTCGT
This sequence comes from Pictodentalium vernedei, assembly GCA_031216915.1. NCBI lineage: Eukaryota > Metazoa > Mollusca > Scaphopoda > Dentaliida > Dentaliidae > Pictodentalium > Pictodentalium vernedei. Next base: position 71,720,995 of record CM062292.1, on the reverse strand, counting down.
CAAAGCCGCCACACATCCGTTCGGGGAGATCCAGTACAAGAATCGACCTTAGCACTGATTTGATCTCCCCGTACATATGCAGGAGGAAGCTTTTCTGGGGAAAAGGTGCCCATGGGAACAAGAATGTTTCACAGAAGCTGAGATGTTAGAAACAACCATAGACGTGTGGGAAGGTGAATTCTTCACCGAAGAAGAGATGGCTTTATCACATAGCTCTCTACCCTTTTGAAGATCTTAAAAACGGCCCTTTTCAGGGCTAACCCACAATATTAGAAAGAGATATATCTTCTCATGTACACAACCAAGTCTTTGTTATATAAAAAGACAAAAAACAGTTCCTTCCCTAGAGTGTGACCCAATGTCTATATTATTTTAAAATCATTTTATATTAGGGGTATCCATGTGGTTTTGGGTTGTCATCTCTCCACTTTGTGCATACAACTTCTATAAATGGGGAAATGGCATTTTGTGTGTCTTCTTGTGTTTTGTTGTGAGCATAAGGAAATTATGCTTACAATAAAACACAAGAACACATGCACAAAATAAAAAAAACTTAGGGATTTGCGTTGTGGTCGAACTCTCTGTGATAGTTGTTTTTTCTATAGTAAGAAAAGTATGTATGTTTAGCAATCAAAATTTTCTCTACAGTATAAACTGTATATCAGGTTACACTATAAAAGTTTTTGATAAGTATGCATACAATATTAAAACCTAATACTCTCAGTGAAAAAGAGAAGTGACTCTTAACTCTTGTACTGTTGGGAAATAATAGGGACACGGTGATAAAAAAAGGGATTGTATGACTAACCTAACAAAATCGACTAAACTATCACAGAGGTTTTAACAAAACACAAAACTGTATTTAAAGTTGAATCATTATAATGAAATGAAATCTGAACATATATACACCGAGATCTGAGTTTGCCTATCCATGAGAAAACCTATTTACATCAAGATTCTTTTTTATGCTAGTTTTTATTTGACAGCCAAGGTTTTTTTTTTTTGAAAAAAAAAATCTTGGGAGACAGATAAAAAACTGATATCACTCAAGTGATCTGATTTTGAAACAAATATAAAAAATAACTGAAAAACCCTATCTCTCTGTTACACAAATGTCTGGCGAAAATTATATAATAGATGATTGAATAAAAAAAACTTTAAAAACTAAAAAATGTAAAAAATTACCTCTGAGGGATTGTTTTGACACCTGATATTTATTATTATTACAGTTATTTCAAATAGTGTCTATAAGTTTGCTCAAACCATCGTCGAACATCTCTATCATTCTCTTGGAAATTTCTTGGATCAAATTTGATAGTAAGAACTGTCTCTAAATCATATCCTCTTGCAAGATGATCTAAAGCAAATATACAGTACATTCCACACACAACAGTAAATTCACTTTGTAGTCTCATTGTATTTATTGTCCAGGAATCTGTATTTTTCACTATGAAATTGTATATGTCTCTATCTATTGGTGGTAAACCATATGAATCAAAGTAGAGAGCAGAATGATTGTCTTTAAAATATATTGCTATCCAATGTTCTCCTGGTTCTTTTGATGAATCTGTGTTCACAATATATGCTTGTCTGTGTTTAGGTTTTTGTTTTGGTAACAAACACACTTTTCCATTTAAGGATGATAACCTTTGAACACTGTCAAGTATAGTTTGTAATTGTATGGTTTCCATCTTCTTAGCCTTGAAAAAGGCTGGCACGGAGCCGTTAATCAAGATATGGTGTATAATATGACCAGTCTCTTTTAACTAAATCTGCCCACTTTTGAATGTCTTTTTGGCAGTCTATTTCAAAGTCCATATGAGCACAATATTCTAATATGTTTATTTTTCTTGCTCTCTTGTGTAGATTATATAGTATAGTCACTGGACACACTTTCTGTAAACACTCTGCAATGTTTATATCTATTAATGTTGTTGTGTTGGTTCGATTTTCTTCAGAGATATTTTTCATTTTCTGTTGAATGGATTTTGTCAGTTCTATCACTACACATTCTTGAAATAATGTTTGTATTTTTTCTTTACACATCTTGCAATGTTCACACTGACTCATCTTGTTTAATAGTCAAATATCACTTCTCTGAATTTGTTGATTTCTATCTCACTATCAAATTCTGCATAGACAACAACGTTGATCACCTCTGGAAGAGCTTGAGCAAACTGAAGTTCAAACCTAAGATTGCCAGACTTTATTGGGTGAGCCAAGGGCCCACTACTACTCTGATCAGGTGTCAAATCAATACCCCAAAGAGTATTCCCTTTTGCATAATCCTGCAAAGATAAATTAAATGATTGATTTTGTCCAAAATAGCCCATAGCTTCGTACAATGATAAATATGAATTTAGATAAAGTCCACCTTCAAAATTCGGTTCAAAGGGACGTGCTTTAATGGAATGTCCATCTGTTGTGATTTCCAACTTATTCAAATCGAAATGTTGAAAATTAAATGGATTAGTGCCAATATCTCCATTTATATCTCGATTACTAACTAAACCAAGAATAATTCATTTTGGCATCTGTTTATGAAACAGATAGTCTTCTATTTTTGAATGAAGACCACTTCCAATAGTAAAAGTTTTAATTTCACTATGTCTTATGGGCATTTTATAATTTGTTCGATCTATTTGTGCATTAAGATCATTCGCAAATTTTGGAAATAAATCCAATGCCGGTATTCTGAATATGGATTTTTGAATTTCTATTTTTCCATTTTCACTACCAATCAAACAAAATTTAGTTGGAGCACGATGCAATTTAATTCTCATCTCAACTCCATTTGGTAAATACTTATCTTGCACAAACAGATCTAAATGCAGTTTTCCTCTTAGTTGTACATTTTTGCTACCACCAATTAATTTAGCTCGTTCAGTCAAACCTTTGTTAGATGAAGCTTTACTTGTTTCTGCGTGGTGTCCAGGAGTATCTGTATACCACATCTCACTAGCAGCTAGATGTGTTTTTTTTCACATCTCTTGAATAACTAAGAAAATTCTCAAAAAATGCTCTATAAGGATAAAGATCTGTATTGGTGGTGATAAGACTGCCATTCAGTGTAACATCAATTTTACTGAACATGCTGTGAAAAAAATTATTGATAGGAGCAATCTGTGTATCTCCAGCCAAAAACACTCCCATCTTGTTTTGTAATTTTAAATTGAACTTCTAGTGTAGATGCTGCAAGATCTAACCACTTGGTTGTTTATCTGGGAATTAAAAATTCTATCGGTGAAGAATTATTTAAAGATGCAATAGGAAATTGTTCAATTTCACCAATATTTTCTATACCACTTGATGTTGGTGATACATTATCTGGATCAAAACTACTACCAAAATGTTTGCAAGATCCATGTAACATCATGATTTTTTAATCAAATATATCAAGTGGTCTTGATTTTCATTTTAAATAAGCTTGTCTTTGACGTGTCTTACCTCTACGAGAACGAACCATAGACTGACGTTTTCGTTCTTGTTTTTGTCTTTTTATACCTAAAGCAGATTCACCAACTGATTTCAAAAGATCTTTTCCATGAGTTAATAAAATGTTTTTAGGTGCTTTACGTTTTTTTATCAATTCATTTGCTATTTCTAAACCATGTCTTAATCCATCTCTCTTTAATGTTTGAAATGCATTTTTTGCAATTGGCTTTATAAATGGTGCAGCTGTTCTTATTGCTGTGCGAAAAATAGATCCTAATCCATATCCATATTGCCGTGGCACACCTTGATACACCGGCATCATTTTTTACAAATTTAATTTATGTCTCTGTCTAAAATGCAACTTGACAACTGTCTTGCCACTTGCAAACTGAATGGGTTTACCAGTGTTCCCATTTATATTTATAGTGATCTGATCAAAATAAGATTTTGATACTGGTACGTAATGTACATTATCAAATTCTATATGAGTATGCAAAGACTCTTTATGTGATTCAAATGGAATCACACGTAAAATAGGTGCTTCAATATCACCTAAAAATGTATAATCTTCTATGTCAGTATAAATAAAGATTTGATTGAAATCCACATTTAAGTCCACAGTATATTTAAATGCACCTTTTGATGTGTTAGGAAAAATGACAGGAAAAATATCTTTACATCCCAATTTTTGTAATAAACTTTCTGACATTTCAAAACCCCCTTTCCCAATACTATTTCCTACTATTTTTACATGGGCTTGGAGACTTGAAAATCCAACATGAAATAATACATCAAATGATTTAAATATGTCTCCAAGTTTTTCTTGAATTTCTGTTTGCATTGCATCTATGACATGAGCGCCATTTGAATATGCACCTGATAAAATATTTAATTCGACAGCAGCAACTCCTTTGTGTAATGTATGTTTCAAATTCGTTTTATTAATACAATTTGATATTTTGCTATCTGTCACAATGATTTTAAAAACAGATTCTTCATCTGTAATATTTTTTGCTTCCGAAGGTAAAATTACTTCAACTAATCCCACTTCCCAATGTTCTTTATCAACATGAATGGGTTTAGATAATTGTGTTTGAAAACAACATTGGTTATTATTTGGAAACATATCCATAGAACTATCACTCAGAAGTGTTAAGTAAAATGAATTCAATTTTCTTATCTTGTGGTTGTTTCAAATATTTTAAACCTGGACTTGGAAGAATATATCCTAATGAATTACTTAATAACACTAACCACAATTCTTTATCAGGGCTTTGTAAACTCAAATGTGCAATGGCAGTAATTATAATACCATAAATGATAATAATCTGTGTGAAATAAGTGACTTGATTTTTTGCAACACGATTTCCACAAATTTTAAATTGTTGACTTTGTTGACTTTGTACATCAACACTTGTGGTATCATTAGGTAATGAAGTTTCATTTGATGACATATTCTTTTTATATCAAATCTGATTCTGCTATCCAACTATCAAATTTCTTTGGATAACCTTCCCAATGTACTTTAAGTTCTTTAATAATTTTCTTTCCCACACGTCTTGACCGTCTATTAAGAATTGATTCAATTATGTATTTTTTATCATCTTTTATACTTTGAATTTCTTGTGGATAAAATGTCCCTTGTATATTTTCACCACCCATATCTTCAAGTTTATAAGTGGGTGGTATTGTATGTTTTACATGAGTAATTTTAAATAATTCTTTTGTCCAATTTGGTAAATACCCTTTTTCAAATATATACGTTTGGTTTTATTAATACGTACTATATCACCAACTTTAAATTGTATTTTTTTCTTTTTAGATTTTTTTTTACCATACAAATGTTGAGATACTTCTACTTCATTTTCTAATGATACTGAAGCAGGAGTTCTCTGAATACTTTGATGAAAACTATGATTATATCCATCAAGTAAATTTTCCAACACATCAATGTATCTTAATGTACGTTTGTGTGTAAAATATTTCCACATTCGTGTTTTCAGTGTGCGTTGAAAACGTTCAACAATACTAGCTTTGGTTTCAGGATTTTCTGTTGTGAAGAAATAAATGTTTTGTTTCTCTAAAAATTTTCGTACATCTTTATTTTTAAATTCAGAACATTTATCAGATTGTAATGATAATGGTTTACGTCCAGAAGTTTTCAAAATACTCTGAAAAGATTTTGTTAATGTCTGTCCTGATTTATTGTGAATGGGTATTACCCATGCATATTTTGAAAATACATCAATAATACAAACTAAATAACGAAATTGGTCATTGTAAGATTGTAAACTTTGTAAGTCTGCTAAATCAATTTGCCATTGATGATCAATACCACCCACTATAGTGTTATGTCTTGAAAACTTTTTACGGATGGGTTTATGTAAAGTATAAGTTCTTTCTCCTTTCAACCATTTTTTCACTTGATCAACTGTTATGGAATTATCTTTACTATGAGCTGCTTTGTACAATTTTTGTATACCACCATAACCAGCAGGATGTTTTGTATTGTAATATATTTCAGTTAATAAATCATTCAATAAGCCTCCCATTTTTCAGAAATTCTCCGTTTTGTCAATTTACGCTTTAGTGCTGACTTTGGTGTGTCTTCACTCCACTGCACTCTATGACCTCGACGAACTTTACGTTTTGGAGGGGATGATTGAGGAGTTTCAAACCAACTATCTTCTGGAGAACTTTGATATTTACTGGGTTTGGGTATATGTTGTCTATTCATCCATAACCAATGTTCACGATTTCCAACAAAATCTTGAGAGATATTTATATCTTTTAATCCACGACTAAACATTTCCCATCCACTCAGTTTAAAACCTTTTCGGTGTCTAAGAACATCATTAACCAAATCTATTATATTTGAACCTTTTATGACTTCTCCATCGTAACTTAATACACCCTGATCATCCCAACTCATGTGTGGATGAGATGATAAAGCAGATAATAATGAAGTTGCTTTACGTCTCATTGTAACAGGGATACTTTCTATAATACGATCTCGTAAACATAATGATTTTTCTCCTGACTCAGGCAATGGAACCAATGTTGGTTGTAATGCCTTCTTATGTGACATTTGAAATTTTTGTAAAGTTTCCCCACACTTTTGTTCTTTCTCACTTTCGGACAACTCTGAATTTTCTAACACAGATGATAAATTATTTTGAAGTTGTGCAGTATTTGTAATTTGAGGATTTGGGGGTAATCTTGGTCATTGAGCTTTTTCATTTCTAAAATGTTGCATATCTTCTAACATTTGATAATGTACAATAGCCATCTTTTTCATATTTTACTCACTAATTTATTTGCAAGATTTGTTGCAACTCCTATAGCAGGTCCAAATAAACCAAGTAATGGTATAAAACCACCTTTTTGATTTAAAATTTGTTTTTCCTTTTTAAAAGTTATTGATTTACTAGCGAGTGCTCGTAGTTGTTGACGCTTTGGATGTAATTTTTGTTTCTGGCTTTGTGTTAGATGTATGTTGCCTTTTAAAAGATTATGACAGCATTCTGACACACAATTAATTAATTCTTTAGGTGCATTTTTCATAATTTGTTTTTGAAATGCTGGAGGAGTTTGACTTAAACCTATTAACATACCACCATATTTTTTAACTAAAGGAATTTTATGTTTCCTATTTTGTCTCACCATCTTGCTCTTATAGAATCTAATGATTAAATGAAACAAATAAAAAATGTAATGCTATTTATATATACATGTGCAAACTTTATATTATTTAAAGTAAGACCTTATCCCTTTAACAGGATTAGGTGTATTTAAAGCTGTAAAACGTGCCATTGTGGGAATCTTTTCTTTTAATGGTACATGTTGTGTATTTTGTAGAGAATACATTGGTTCATGATTTTTGACACCATCTTTTGTTATTGACACTACACATGTTAACTTAAGTGGTGATACTTTACTTTTCTTTGTTTTTGAAGATTTTTCACAAGTAATGCTTTTGTTTTTGTAGATGGAGAATTATGAGGTGCAATTTCAAAATTTGTGTACATATATTTAGGTCCTACCTTTCGTTGATTTTTTTATCTCTCTAGAACTTGATGAATTATTTGATCTTTTCTTAGGGGATTTTCGTTTCCTTTTAGGTGACTTTTGTTTCTTACTCTTTGTTTTTTTGAATGGTGAATAGATTGATCTACTTGTCTTATGACCATCCCATCGAATTAAATTACGAATGATAACACCACCAAAAAATCCACCACCTCCTGGTTTTAAAATAATGTTTCATTTTGTTGCAAGATCAACTCTTGGATTTGCAAGTTGTTCAAGATCGTGTTTATGTTTATCTATGTAGGTTAAAGTTTGCTTTGGCAATTTAATTTTCTTATTAAGTATTATTCTACTTGCTAATGTAAACCATTTTAAAATTTTCTTAAAACCTTTCTTAAGTAATTTTTGTCTTGCAAATGGACTTGTTTCTTGACCAAGTTGTTCCAAAGATTGTATGAATGATGCCATGATGATGTGTAGTTGTTGCCAAACTTTGACTAACTAACATCAACTCATTTCAACATGGGGAATTTATAGTTTTGTATAAATGATGGGACCACGTTCATTTTGTGTTACCCAAGGATAAAAAATATCAGTTCTTAATCTCAAAGACTCAGGAGTTCTAGGATGAAAATCAATTAATAAAGAGCCATGATCAATACTTGTTGCATCTTGATAACATGCATTTAAATGTGGTAATTGAACTTGATTTGACAGTACTTTAATTTGTCCTTTATCTCTGGTATTTTTAAATAAAATCATATAATGTGCATTTAAACTTATGGTACGACTAGATTTAGATTGTTGAAACATATTTTGTGTAATGTAAATGACACTTGCATTTCTATGATGTCCTTTTCGTGTGAACCATAATTTAATTTTTTCTTCATCTTTATCTCCTAACATATCATCAAAAAACTACAAGATGGGGAATAGTGACATCACTGACAATTTTATATTCATCATCAGGGATACCTTCTATGAATTTAATATCTTCACTTTCTTTATGTAATGTATATGTATTTTGCCATTCTTTATAACACCAAATAATTTTTTGTGGGGGAATTTGAAATAAGTCATGTTTCATATCAATAAGCTTTTTGACAAATTCTGTTTTTCCTGAACCACTAGGTCCCGAAATAAAGATATTACAAGGATGTTGAAACAATAAACATTCACTCGATGCCATAATTGTATTTGTGTGAAAAAGTGTTGTCAAATCATTCACTTATATACTTTCTGTTTCCATACCTTGCTCATATCTTTTAGTAGGTATTCGTTTTAAGGGTGCTTTTAACTCAAATAAAGTTTCTGAAGAATCTATTCTTCTATCTATTTGTGGTACACATTGTCTATACAAGTAATTAATGATTTCTTTATCATAAATTATATTACCCCACACAACTCTTGTCCAAATATTTTCTATATTATCTTTGTAAAAAGCATTCATGATTTGTAATGCATTACAAAATTCCCCATACATTTCATCTTTTTCCAATTGATTATGAATAAACTCTTTTGTTATTGTTAGATAACCAGGAGTGATCAATTGAAATGCATATAATAATGCCTTACGTGTAATATTGTTGTCTAAGATACGTCTTACTGGTCCCATGGTTGAAATCAAAGTGATGATTCTTTTGTCTGTTCTGATGTATTTTGTGCAGCATCAGGTACCACATTACACCATGCACTTTGTACATCAGGACGGTCTGGAAAATCATTTTCTACATTATCTGTAAACAATTTGTCTAACTTAGTTTTGAATTGTCCTGCAGCTTGTCTTGCAATTATGGTACTAAAGAATTAGAATCTGGAAAATCATCTAAACACTTGTCATATTTTGTCATTGTTGAAAATATTTGATTTAAAGTGAATCCATAATCCATCACTGAAAATATTTTATCTGGGGGTGTTTGCATACTTGTTGGTGGTTTGTATAATTGACAATTTCCTATCAGTTGAATATAAGGACAATTTGGTGACCACTTAACATGTTCTTGCAAAGGAATATCTTTTTCTTCCCAATTCATTAAACCTTGTCCACATACAAAACATTTTACTTTACCATCTCACACATAGAAAAATCCAGCTTTAGCTAATTCTTCTTTCTTGGATTTTAAAATAGGATTTGTAGTCATACAAAAACTCGAAAGTCTTCTTAACTCTGACAAGTATATAGGATAAGTAGGATTAAGTGGTAGAGACATCTTGCCTGCTCAGTGTTCAAAGTTGAAATGAGAAATCTGAAGGGTCCTTTTATACCTTAAGCCCATAAGGTCTTGTGTCATATTTATCCACTACAAAACGTTTTGTGTACACAGATCTAAATATTTTGGTTTGTTTTTCACTTGTGACTTGTCTGTTCTTGTTGCGTTTAATTCTATGTGTGTATTCAATGTTCATTTTGTAATGTGTCTGTCTTGTACACATTCCACCATGGATTCAAAATTGACTTTCTGTGATGTATTGTAATCTAATGCAATTCCTTTAACTTTACATGAAGTGTGTATTTGACGATCTTTAATGTATTTGTAACCATAATTTTTTGGACCTAATCCTACATATTCAATAATTTTTGCATCTGGATGTTCATCTGTCCATTGACCTAACCTACTGTTTACAATTTGTGGATTCCAAAGTGAGGGGTTATGGATGTAAATACAACTGTCTGTGTCAAAATATAATACTTGTCTACCCAAACATCCTATTACTTTATATAATTCCATTCGTGCATAAGCTGTGACAAAAGATGTAACTGCAACATTAGCTGATTTGTGAGGTTCATAAACATCTGCAGATTTTGTGTAATTGACTAAAATACATTTATCATGATCAAACAATTCAACATTTTTAATAATGATGTCTTTATCTTGTATCAGGTCAAAATATCTTGATGGGTCTTGTATGTATTCTGTTTTTGTTTTTAAATTGTTTTGTGCACTTTTCCCCCATAAACAGTTTAACGTGGTTTTTGCAAATGATCTTTGTCCTGGATTTTTTTCAATATTTTCCAAATGTATGTTTTCAATTTGTGCATAGTCTTTCTTAAATGTGTTTTTGTCTGTTTCTGTTTTCACCCAATCTGGATATCCACTGGCTTCTTGTTTCATTTTTAAATATTTGTTCACATAATGTTTGTAAATTTCTGAAGACCATTCTTCCCAATTCTAAATCTGACAAGTGTCAAGTAATGTGTATCCCATCCCCAATGCTTTAAAAAGTTCAACAGATGTCCATGTACCTGTAATACTGCGTTGATCTGGTGTGTGTTCACATTTGTCTAATTCTTGTTCTGCACATGTATTGCAAAGTGTAAAAACCATTTTCTTGTTGCAATGAATTGGTAATACTGGCATGTGTAGAGATTGTGGTGGTAAAACTTTACATTTGATAAGTCCCCTGTACTGTCTTATATTATTCATGTCTATGTTTTCTTTTGTGAGTATATTTGGATGACCTACTGGACATTCTCTGTGTTTATTGACATAAGGATAGAGTGAACAGATGGCTATGTATTTTATTTCATTGTCTGTGTTTTGGTCTATTTTATGATGTAATTTAATGGCATTTGTTCTCCCCTCAAATAATGCTTCACGTGGTTTAATAGGATCCATGTTTGGAAAAAATGAATTTAATGTTGATTTTACTTCAGGATTTGATTCACAAAAATGATCAAGTTCATGTTCCCATGTTATTCTCATGTTATACCCCAATGATTCTAAATGGTGTATGCGTTCCTGTGTATTGTTGTATAGAGTTTGGTAACTTAGCAAATTGATTGGATTTTTCTCATGTGTATTGTCTTTGTAACATGTCATGCACCCATGCCACATACATCCATAAAATTCAAAGATTGTATTTGTGTCTTTGTGAAATCCATCAACATAATATCCCCCTATTTTAACTTCCCCACCATTGAGTGCATGTTGAATATGTATGTTTTCTTCCTGTGCAACTGTCTATAAAAATCTAATGGCTTTAATGGAGTATTTAACTTTAGCAGGGTAACCTATGTCTGAAATGATTGCCATTTTGTTTTCTGGAAGTGAATTTTTTCTCCAAGCTTTTGTACATGCATCGGCGAAGGTAAATGCTTCTCTCAAGGGATCTATGCCATCACTATCTATAAATTTTTGTCTGAATTCCCCACACCCCTACACAAGATATCTACATCTGATTTACAGTATAATTCCATTTCTTTTTGAAAATCAAATCTGGCATTACTAGTAAATTTTTGGTTGTACCACTTGATAAAATCTTCCCTATCTGATGGAGACATTGAATCTGGCATATACAATGTTGGATCTAACTAAGGACCAATATAATTTTGATAAGCTTGTGTGTTTGCCAAATGGGGGAAATAACCGTTTGCTAATTCTGTCAAGCCAAATGTTTTAGGAAATTGTGAAAATCTCATTCAAAGAAAATTTAAAGAATCTATAAGTCTAATACCACAAGCTTTAAGTGAAAGAATTTTGTTCCCATTCATAATTACATCAGGAGTTGTTGTACCAGTTTCAATGAGGTGTCTTAAAATAAATTGTCCATCAAAACCTCTTAAATTGTGAGCAATAGCTCTTGTCCTTTTATGTTCCTTACTGAAAAGCCAATCACAAAAATCTGATAAAGTAGATTCCCCTTTAAATATTGATTGCCGATATCCAAATTTGTCACAGGATATACATTCTTGATCTTTTGATTTGCAAATACATTCCCCACATGCACGATGAGCAACACAGAAATTTGGGATATGAACTCCTGAGTCTTGTGTGGTTTCAAAATCAAAAAATACAAATGGAATGTTTGGTCATTTTTCATCCTCGGGGGAAGTGTATTTTGGAATGAAACATTGGTGATCAGAATTAACTACTTGTTGACAATATTTACATTTTTTGAATCCTTCACAGATGTGTTTTCCTTTTGTTGGATATATTAGTGAATTGCACTATTTACATTTTTGAACTAATTGACAAATTATTTTTTCTTCTTTCCCCTTTGTAGTGATATGGTTATTATAGCATGATAAACTTCTAAATTGTCTATTGCAAGTGTAACAGGTAGTGGGATGTTCAGGAATACATTTTGTTGGAGCATAGCAAACACAACCAAAAGGGCACATGTGATGTTCTCTGTTATTACTCCCTTTACTGCAAAGTTCACAATAGTAGTGACATCGCAAAAAACCTGTAATTGTAGTGATAGTATCAAAATGCTGGTCACGGTGGTAAATGTGAATAACTTTACTATCAGTGGTGGTAACTGGAGGTTTGAATAAAAATTCACTTTTTGCATACTGTGGATGAATTTTGATGACTTACTCTGGGTAAAGCAGGTCTTGTATTTTATAATATTCTTCATATCCACAAGGAATATTATAATCAAGACCTGCTTTGTACATCAATGCCTTAGCTTCCAACTCTTGTGTCGGTCTATCAGAATTTCTAATATTTTTCCATTTCTTTTGCCAAAGTTCAGAATTATCTTTATCAACATGACACTTTCCCACTACAATGGCCCGTGCGAGCCACATTGAATCAGTAACATTTTTAATTTCAGTAATACTTCTCTTGTTTCCAACCATTTTATCAACAGATGAAAATGAAATTGGTGGACGTCGTGCAGACCCTAGTGGTAGAGAAGTGTGTGTTATTTCTAAAGATAATTGCCCATCATGGATAGTAAAGTTATCATTTGATTGTACAACTTTTTCTATTTCATCTAATATGGTGTTACCAGTGATAGCCAAACCTTAGTAAATGGGATAAATATACCTATTTCTAATCCTGGGTGGTTAACTGATATTCTCATTGGATCGTTGTCTTCTACTCCACATTCTTCTTTAATATCGTTTACCAAACTGTCAAAGACTTTTCCAAGGGTGTCAAATGAATTCTTTTGATTAAATTGTTTAAAGGTTATTCTGCATACATGGGATTTGGAATGGAATTTTCTTGATGTTCTTTGTAGGAGTGGGTGAATGGTGTATATATCCCTTGCTGATTCTACTCTCTGTTTCTTGTTATCTACTTCACTCTCTGACTCAGTATATTCTTCAATGGCTCTCTTCATCTTTTCTTCTATCGTCTCTATCAACTGGAAAGCTGTGAAAATATGTCTTATCTTCTTGAAGTCAAAAAACCAAGTGTGAATCAGCCTAAGATTCCCCCACTTTTTACACTTTTTTAATGTACATTTAATTGTGCATTTAAATGTACATTTAATACCCACTGAATTATACTGTTAATAAATGTTTCTTATACACATTTGAAAAGTCATAAAATGTAATCCATTCACTCTATGGGAAAATTCCTATGGTAAATATTTTATAGCTTTCTTTTGTTAGTGTATCTTTCAGTCAACATTAAAAATCACTAAAACACATTTAACAACAGCTATATAGTATCCAAAAGTTATTGAGTGCAAAAGATAGCATAACTGTTTGCAACCAAATAAATGTATATTTAAACAATTGTGTGTAAATGCATGTTATTGAACATTTAAATACACAATTAAATGTACATTAAAAAAGTATAAAAGGAGGAAGAATCTTAGGTTGATTCACACTTGCTTTTGACTTCAAGAAGACAAGACATATTTTTGAAACACTCCAAAAGTTAAAGATGGATAAAGTTACAGATCCAAGATTAGAAAAAGCAAGTGATCCTAAAAGTATTTACTATAAACCATCTAAATGGGGAGAAGTTAGAAGACTTGTGAATGAACTTTATAAATTGATATCAACACCTAAAGAGATGATTTGTTCCATTTGTCATTAGAAAGGACATTGGGCGAATACATGTTCAGACAAAGGGCCATGTTTTTATTGCAATCAGAGAGGACATTGGATTAATGAATGTAGATTGAAAAAGCTATCGAATAACTCTGTGTCTCAACCAAGATGGGGGTACCAGCTGTTGATCAACGAGGACCGGTAAAAGTTTATCCATGGTCAGAATACATAAAGCATACAGAAGATAGATTACCAATTACAGGTTTCAACTTACAACTTGATGAAAAAGACATTGACAACCACACTTTACAGGGGATGAGCATGCTACCAATACCACCACCTCCCCAAATAAACTTTACAAATAAGAAAATTGACTTAGCAGAACCTGTGTTACCAGAGTTTGATGATAATGATGACACATTATTATATAATATGGATATACCCAAAGAAACAAAAAATGGAAATCGATGATGAGTTAGAAGTATTATTTCCAGACAAAGAGGAACCACTGAAGAAAGTTACAAGAAAACGAAAAAGCTAAAGACAATAATTCTAAAATAGGAAAACTTGCCAAGAAACATTGAAAACAGTTTTTGAAAGTGACATTTTCGTAAAAGACATTCACAAATCTGTAAATATTCATGGAATAAAATTTTCGGATTTCAAAAAAGGTAATAATATTTTGTTGTTATTTAAACAGGGGAGAATTTTTTCCAACTCAGGATTTTTTTATTTATAAAAATAAAAAAACATTTTTCATAACATTATTTTGCAAGCACAAAAAATATTTTTGTGTTTGTAAAATTAATGTTATGAAAAAGTTTTTTTCATAACATTAATTTACAAACACGAAAATATTTTTCTTATAAAATTAAAAAAAACTTATAAGACAGAAAAATAATTTGCAAACAGAAAAAAATATTTTTTGTGTTTGTAAAATTAATGTTATGAAAAAGTTTTTTTTCATAACATTAATTTTACAAACATAAAAAATATTTTTCTTATAACATAAAAAACTTGCAAGACAGAAAAATAATTTCCAAAACAGAAAAAAGTATTTTTATGTTTGCAAATTAATTTTGTTTTTACCTAAATGTTTACACACAAAAACATTTAGGTAGAAAACAAAATTAATTTGCAAACACAAAAATATGCCATGACAGGAAAATCTAGCATGGGAGCTATGAGGTTAACCTCTTTTGAATTGAGTAATGAAATTACAATTGAACAAAAGTTCAATTCATTCTATTGTGGTAGCACTGAAATGTGTCACTCAAGTGTGTAAACGTGATATCTCTTTTTAAGAATATGGTGGCCCTTATAAGGGCCGTTTTTTTACTAAACAAAAAATGTTTAGTTCACCAGCTTTATTCTATTTCTCTTTGCGGCTCTCTTGACATCCTTTTGATTAATGAGATGTTGTGATCCTCTTCCCCTAATTGTTGCATAATGATCGGTATCTCTTATCATTTTTCGAACAAAACAGTGTAAGGCTTCTTCAGCTTCATCAAGTGACAATGGTGAGATATTATTCACCCCAGCTTTTCTTGCCAATCTTCGCAGATTACTCCTTGGAATAGTATTACGCTCCTCTCTCTCCATCTTCACTTCTTGTGGTAGAATAGTATTGCACTCCTCTCTCTCCTTCTTCACTTCTCATGGCCCACATTCACCTTCTGGTGATGGAATCTTTACCTCGATGGATAGCTCAATTCTCATGATTGATGATAAGAAAAATGACGTTATGATATCTCCAGCAGTGTTTTTATAGACAATGCGAGGATCGAAAATGCACTGGAGAACCCTCACGCGACAATTTTGATCGAGTGTGGGAAAAAATTGTTGATAACAGACGTTTACTATCACACCCATCCGACATCAACAATTTTTTCCCGCACTCGATCAAAATTGTCGCGTGAGCGTTCTCCACTGCATTTCCAATCCTCGCATTGTCTATAAAATCTAACATGCATTCCAAACAATTCATTTTTAGACAACATGAAGTACTCACTAGAGATGAATGAATACAGAATGTGGAGGTCTGGGGAAATGTCTGACGCTGATTGGAACCACCGATTAGAAGAAGAATCTATCAGAGTAGAGAGAGAGAAAGCACGGAGATGCCAATTAGCTGAAGATATTTTCGGTCATATGAGGAGAAGTGGTGGACCTCAGAAATACACTCGACAGTGGGGCCAGCAGCTTATTGATGAGTTGGAGCGAAAGGCAGGGATAAGGCAGTTCTTAGCTGTCCGCGGTTATGAACTGGAGAAATACCGGGTGAAGAAAGTTGACTTGTATCCTGATCTTAATTGGCAACCAGAACGACGGTATAAAAAATGTGTGAAGTTAAATTCAATAACCTGTATCCAGATTTAAGTGAATTCTCATGAGGATTCCTACAAATCTGGATACAAGTTATTGAATTTTAGCTTGGCAAAAAATCAGGATACAACTTAAACTCATTCATCCTAATTCTTATTATCTCTGTTTGTCATTCCAACCTATCAATAATTTGTTACTCTCACAAATGAGTGTGATTTCAAAATGTGCCTTCGTGGCAGCCCTTCTAAGGGCTACCCACAATATTAGAAAGAGATATATCTTCTCATGTACAAACCAAGTCTTTGTTATAAAAAGACAAAAAACAGTTCCCTTATCCTTCAGTGGAAACTTATAAGCCAGAAATGTACTACAGGATCTGGTCATAAAGCATGATGTGGTGCCACTATAGCACCAAGCATTTTTAACACAGCGTTTTCCATACGGTTCATAGGGTTAGTGTTAAAATGTGTAACTTATAGCCCCAAGAATTTATACTTGTGAAACTTATAGCCCCAAGAACTTACAGCCCCAAACCTGAATGCACTGTGCCACCAGTGCATTCAGGTTTGGGGCTATAAGTTCTTGGGGCTATAAGTTTCACAACTTTAAATTCTTGGGGCTATATGTTACACAAGTTAACACTAACCCTATGGACCCTATGGAAAACGTCGTGTTAAAAATGCTTGGTGCTATAGTGGCACCCCCAACTACTATCGTTCATTGAAAGTGGACTCATTGCCTGCTATGAATAAAGGATAAATATAAAATTTAAAACTCTATTGCATGTATATTGATATTTATTCTTGGTAAATACATAAAATTGTATCGTCTTTAAGGGCAGCATGTTTCTCGTGGAACAGTATGGGATATACAAATTAAAACAAGACCTTTACATGGATATCTCTTATTATCTTATCAAAACATTAGTTACATAACGAATAAGCACACATGAGTAATTACGCCAAATCTTCAACAACATAACAAATTACTTACATCACACCTTAACATATTAACAAATCTTGACTTTTATGAAAAAAAACCCAAAATAATTAACCATTAATGCAAAATATTGATCAAGTTTCTAGCTTTTCCCATCCGGTAAACTTTAGCTACTTCCTGCAGAAATTCTGGTGTTTTAATATCTTTCTCTCTGTAAACTTGTCCACAAGTTTTCAGTTTTCAAGTCTATCTCTGTGAATTTCCTTCTGATGTCTGTTTTCAGCTCGCAGTCAGATACACAGCGTTCTACGTGCCTCGCATCTTCTTGCAATACTGGTACCAACCTGTAAAAGGACAAACGTTGTCCCAATGTGCTATTTATTCGTCTGTGCCATGCTGTAATGAAAGAAAATATTAATTTTTTATTGGCTTCAACAAACATAACTTCAGCAATACATTTTAGAAATAAAAAAAAACAATATATATTTCCAAATAAAAGTATAAAAACATCAAATTTTAACAGAAATAAATGCCCCGAGGTGAGAAGATTCGGCCCTCTAAATGTGCCGAAGTGAGAAGATTCGGCCTTTTTGGGGGCCGAATTTTCCTGGCCGAATCTTCCCGAGGCCGAATATCCCCGTAACCCTGGGAACTATATCAAAAATAACATTGGATATTGGTATTGGTGCGAGTACTTGTATGCTGTTGATACAGAATACCGTACCGATACTGAGGTAAAGCATTTTAGCCCTTTACCCAACGTAACTGCCAAAACCGGCCAGTGCTATTCTCAAAAATCGCCATTTAATTTTCATTGTTTAGTTATTCAAAAAAATTTTTGCAAGTGTCGTCTGCTTTCTATGTTTAGGTAAAGGGTTAAAATACCGATACCGAAACGAAACATGAAATCTCAATACTGCCCAACTCTGCTTTTTATTTTGTTCATGAATATGGAAGTTTCGTAATCAAGTCAAATATAATCAAGCCAAATCGTAACAAAGGCAATTTGTAATCAAGTCAGTTTGTAATCAGTTTAGGTTGACTACCAAAACGAGTTGCATTGATAATTTAACAAATAATGCTATCTAAAACAGGGGGTGAGGTTAGGGACCTGCGAGCCGGGGATAAAACTTCGAGCCGAATCTCGAGCCGAATCATCCCTCTGGTATCGAGTCGAGTCGAATCTCGAACCTTGAAACCAGCGTGACGGCGACATTCGTGCTTCCATAGTCTGCAATACCGGTACTCTGCATGCTGGATGAGTTCAGAATCAATTGGTCTGGAATCGAGTATATTCTCGCACTGCGAGAATACTCGATTCCAGACCAATTGATTCTGAACTCATAGAGTCGCAGTTTTATTCTACCCACTTGGTGGTCGTGGCTCGTGCTCAGCCTCATCAGCATCAAATACCATTATTATAAAAGCAAACAAGGCATGTCGGAAAATATGATAAAAAATCTCAAACTCAAAGTCTCGTGAAACACAGTATCGCGCACTAATAGTGAAGATAGACATACAATATTCTCAAAAACCCGGGGACGAATATTCCCGGGGACGAATCTTCCCTGACCCTCAGAGATCGTACGGTAGCCCGGGGGTTTAATAATCAACAAAATTGGAGAGCTAATACGTTCAGAGAGCGATTTATTACACTATCGTTAGCGTATGACGGCGTGTTCTTGATACGAGCGAGTGCACATATAATTCGCCGTTTGAACAGAGGTCGGTTTGAAAAATACGAACGGAATCGGACGGTGAATTTTTCAACTAGTTTGAACCTTTTTAGCCCTTTACTCAACAATGTTAGTAGCGACATCTGACATATATCTCCAATAGAAAATCTGGATGAAAACAGAAGAGACTTATCATGAAGACATACCAAGGATATGTATATCAGTGCCCTTTCAAACTGATTATTCTCAACTGACACAGCTGGTTTGAGACATGGACATGCACCGACATTATAAGTTACGGGGCTTTCAGTGGGCGAATATGGTGTGATATTAGGCGAAGTGAGATCAATATTTAGGCGAGACCGAAGGCCGAGCCTAATATTGATCTCGCTGAGCCTTACACCACACCATATCCGCCCACTGAAAGCCCCATAACGTATTTATTATGCAAGTCCTTTGAAAGAGACACAACCATAAGTGTAATTTATGTTCGATATCGATCAACCTTCAAGTTCAATCATTCAAATCAAATTAAAACAAAACATACGATAAAATTTACAGTCCAGGGGGAGTAACTCGAAAATATTTTCATGAACTAAGAAGGGCAGATTATTCGGGTAAGGATTCTCGCTTGGGTTCGTTTCAGACAGTGCCAGTTAGCTTCTATACATGTCATTTTAGTGTTTTATTTATTGTATTTATTTACATTTGTTTATTAAAATTTCTCAAAGACTGGAAGAAACGTATTATAGTTGTACGTTGCTCAACAGACACACATGCGAATTTATTTGTTGTTCGTTGAACACGCGAAATTAGGAAAAACACCGAAACGAGCGTTGTATGTCAAAAACAAAATGTCGGAACTAACCGTATATAAGCTCCATATACGGTCAGCTCAATGATACACAGTCTCATATATGGTCAATAGATATTGGAGCTGATTGGTCAATAACAATTACTGGCATAATAAGAACTAAACTATAATTAATGGATAGGTACTGAAAATTATTAAAAGTCACTGGTAGTCAGGGACGTGGCGACAGGTGTGTGTGTGTGTGGGGGGGGGGGGGGGGTCCCCCCAGTACTGGCAAAAATTTCCTACAGTTGTAAATTCGGAGGGCAAGTCATGTGTAAATGGAAATTCCATCTCTGGATTTTAGAGCTTCTTTAGTGATGCTGATGTCTCCTTTACTTCCCAAAATTCCAACTCGGTTTCAAATCGGCAAAAAATCCAACTGTTATTATTTACAAATACAGTGTACGTAAGTAGGTAATAAATGCGGATTCCAGGACAGAATTTACAAAACGTGTACACGTACATGCACGTGTACTGCCATAGGGATTCAGTGTTAAATCGTGTACAGATTGCAAAAAATGTCGTTTTTTCATGGTGTCCCAGAATCCGCAGTTGTTTTGAGGCTCACAGATCGCACTTTTAACCGTTCAAACACCCGTTGGCGAACGTGTAGATTCGACACATCGCTCAATAGTGAAAAAATGTACGAAATTTGAAGAAAATGTAAATTTAAAAATTTTTCTCGACGTTCCCATGGCGGATCAGACCTTCGATCTATCGATGGTGAAAGCAAGCAAAAAACGTTTTGCGGCTTCCAGGACAGCATCAAAAAAGCGGTTTGCGGATTCTGGGACACCGACGTTCGCCAAGAGTTGTTTGAACGGTTAAACGTGCGATACGATCGGCGAAACCCATTTGCAGATTCTAGGACAGGGAAAATTGACCTCAAAACCTTTTCTCGACATTGGCCAACGGTGAAAAGTGAGCGTAAAGCGTAGTTACTCATCTAGGATTTTTTAAAAATTTTGTTTTAAACCGATTTCGGCCTCCGGTACATTGAAAAAAAGCGGTTTGTGGGTTCTAGGACACCATCACGTTTCGGACGGTCTAGGGTGCGATCCGATCAGTGAAAACCCATCATGTCGATTCACCTCGCGAGTTTTGTGAGTTGAATCGTGATAGAATCGGTTTTGGCGAGAGGAAATAAAAAAGTGATTGATATATATAGGAGAGAAAAAAATATATAAATAAATAGTTATTTAAAAAAAAAATATCGAATCGAATAGATAATAAAATATACGTAAATCATGAACGATTCCCAGGTTATGAGAGCAAGGTTTCTTTTAAAAATGCTGATGTGAGCCTACACATTCTGCGTGAATGAACAACTAGGTTGCCTCTTGTTAGAACGATGAGTCGGGTGTCGGGATCATCTAGACTTCGATCACGAGGATCATTCATGTCTGATGATGGAAAGGGAAGATATGGTCCTCAAGTATTTCGAACCGGCGTTCAAATCGATGACGTGTTCAAGTTTTGAAGAGATTAGTCTTCTGTAGCGGGCGAGATAAGCCCACCAATTCGGAAGAACTGAAATTGGCGTGTAGAAGTCTGACTTTAGAAGACAAGGGATGCATCATGAAATTATTGCTGAAGGAAGCATACGTCTAAGTTTTCTCACTGATATAAATAAGGGAGAATAGAAAATAAAAATAAATACACACATAAATTTTTTATCTAATATTAGAAAGAGAAAAAAAACACAAAAATGAGAACCAGAAATAAATTGTATCCGACGTTAGATGACGACGAGGATGAGAAGCTGAATGGCGTTTTGCCAACGGCACCGTCGCTAGAAGAGAAAGAAAGAGGAGAGAGGTATCGCATCGATCAAATCAGTAGAATCCAATTGTATCTGACTCGAGAGAGAGATTCTCGCCTTTCTCTCAAGAAGAAGTATTCGCGTTTCCTGAAATTCGTCAACGCGGTCGACACGACACTCATCATGATTTCCATGGGTTTACACGTGGCCGGCATCGGATTGTTGTCGACTGCGGTCGGTATTCCGATCGTGTTGACCATAGAAGGAGTGGCTCTTGCTGCCGGATTGTTTAGCACGCTAGGAAACTTTTTGAGTAGGAAATTATATCTGAAAGCTAGGAAACATGAAAAGATTCGCGTCTTGGCCGACTCCAAGATCGACACGATATCCGAAATGATCTCGATGGCGTGGAAAGACAGTAGGATATCGGATGGAGAATACTTCTCGATATTGGGCAAGAAAACGAAATACGATGCCATGAAAGAAGCCGTGAGAATCAAGACTCATCAGATCATCAAGGAAGAGATGAAGGATTCTCTCGTGGAAAGGGGGAGGAAAGAGGTCAGGGAGGAATTCGGTAAGTTGATAGAACTCAAGAGCAGTGATTGAAAAAAAATATATATATAATAAGAACAGAAAAAACAAATATTAAATTTATATATGAAATAGAAACGAAATTAATTTAAATAACTCTCAAAAAATGTATTGCATAAAGTGTAAGAGAGTTACCGAGACGAGTAATTCTCGAGAAGTACGAACTAAAAATGACAGACAGATGCTTTGCGGAATTTGCGACGTGTGTGGTTCGATCAAGACTCGATTCGTCAAAAAAAAGAACACGAGCAAAGGTAAAGGCATCGTGAATAAAATGATGAATAATCTACCTTTCGAAATGCATCTGCCGGATCACAGTTTCACGGGACCCGGAACGAAATTGAACAAGAGACTCAACGCCGATCTGACTCCTAAATCTTGGAGCAAACCTGTGAATAGGGTGGTCGCGGCCGTGGCCGCGTATGATCACAATCTGTGCTACGCCGGACATCCCAACACCAAGACTCGCAACTACATCTGCGATAAAAACATGTTGGCAAAATTGAGAGGTATATCGAATCTGACCAGGAGACAGAAGATAGAACGTTCACTGGTTGGTAATCTGATTGGTGCGAAACGTCGATTCAGATGGGTCGTTCAAAAAAAAAAGTGCATCGGAAAAGAAGAAGAAACGATTATTGATGAGCGAATTGGCTGAGGAGTTACACAAACCCATCGTGCGTAAATTTTGAAAGAGAAGGGTGTTCGTGAATGGTTTGGATAACATTTGGTCCGCCGACTTGGTTGACATGAGATCGTTTTCGAGGTGGAACGAGGGCATCAAATATCAATTGACGGTCACTGACGTGTTTTCCAAATACGGTTGGATCAGAGCTTTGAAGAATAAATCCTCTGACCTTGCATCACCGAGGCTCTGAAGAGCGTGTTCGACTCGTCTTCTCAAAAACCGAATAAATTGTGTGTGGACAAGGGAAAGGAATTCTACAACAAGCATGTTCATCGATTAGTCAACCTCTACTCGATTGAAAACGAAGAGAAAGCCAGCGTGGTGGAACGTTGGAATCGAACGATGAAGGAAAAGATGCACAGATACTTCACGGCGAATTCGACTAAGAAATACATATACGCTCTGAACAGTCTGGTCAAAGATTACAACAACACGTGACACAGATCGATCAAGATTACTCCCGCTGAAGCTAGCGATCCTCGAAACGAAAAACGGGTCTACGCGAATCTATATCCTGAGAGATCTAAGATCAGGAAGAAGTCTAGAATGCCAAAATTTGCGGTCGGCAATCGAGAGAGAATCTACGCTTATAAGAAGCACTTCAAAAAGTGTTATATTCCTTGATGACCTCAGAAATCTTCGTGATAATCAAAATATTTCACACCGATCCGGTGACTTACGAAATCGAAGCTTTGGATGGAGAAGAGATCATCGGAAAGTTTTACGAACAACAATTGCAGAAGACAAAGTTTTAATAAGAAAACAAAATTTTTTTTATTTACTCTCTTTAACATTTTCTTGTTTACATATATATATAGGAGAGAAAAATAATAATAAAAAATAATTAAAACTATTTTTAGATAAAAAAGCAAGCTAATAAATAAACAAAAAACAAAAACCCTTCAAAAATGGCAAATATACTAGATATCGCACAAAGCATAGTGAAAGATGAAAGTATTCAAGAATATGAGGTTCACGAATACGAACTGATAACCGGAACGAGTTTGAACAATGCGGGAGAGATAAGAATCAATGTTGAAACCCAAGATCTATTCGTCCATCCTAGCGAGAGTTACATAGTGGTGCAGGGACGTTTCACCAAGGAAGATGGGACTGACTACGCCGACGATGACACGGTTACTCTAGCCAATAATGGCATCATGCATCTATTCAGTAATATAAAATACTTGCTATCTGGACAAGAGATAGAATCTGTGTTTCATCCCGGTCAGGCCACCACGATGTTCGGACTCTTGACGTATCCGGATGATTTTTCGAAATGCAGAGGACTTAATCAGTTGTGGATGAAAGACACCGTTGGCCCTGCTAGCACAGGCGCCGGCACGATATTCGACTACGTTGTCAAGACGCCCAGACCTAGAGGAGTGTTTTCATTCAGGATACCTTTGAAACACATCTTCGGATTCACATATGATTACAGCAAGATCATGTACGGATTCAAACACAATCTGACATTGATTCGAAAAGGAAACAATGATGCAATAGTGAGACTCACTGTGACCAATGCGGGTAAGATAACTCTACACAAGATATCGTGGTTCGTTCTGCACGTGGAGCCTTCGATCGTGGAAAAAACGCGTCTCTACAAGATCATAGAATCCAAGAGTAAATTACCCGCGGGATTTAGAATGAGACAGTGCAACATGGCTAGCATTCCACTCTCACGAATCACTTCGATTGGAGATTGACGGTGAAATCCGCTTATGAGAGACTGTGTTTCATCGTGGTTGCGTTTCAGACTGATAGGGACAGGTCTCAGGAAAAGAATGCGTCGCTGTTCGATCACTGCAATTTGAGAAACATGCAAGTGTTTCTGAACGCCACGAGATATCCAGCAATCGATTACAATGCTTCGTTCGACAAGAATGATTTCTGCAGACTGTACGGCGACGCCGCTGATTTTAGAAAGAAGTATCACGGTCTAGACAAATTTATGAGCAACCCTAACATATCTCCCGGCAAATACAAGTCGATGTATCCCATGTTCATATTCGAAGTTAGTAAACAGAGTGAACGACTCAATAGTAGGGTCTTAGACATTCAGATCAAGATGCAATTCGATAGGAACGTGCCGAGAAAAACCGAAGCCTTCGCCCTGGTCCTGTCGGACAGAGAATTACAATTCGAATCGGATGGAAATAAGATGTCGATCATTCGATGAGAGACGTGTGTGAAAAAATAAAAAAAAAAATAAAAAAGTAATTATTAAAAAAACAAAAAAAAAAAAAAAAAAAATAAAAGTAATGAGATCTAGAGAGATTGAACATCTTTCTAAATCTCATTACTTTTTTTTTTGTTTTTAATAATCACTCATTATTTTTTTAATTAATTATTTCCACGCGTTCACCGTTTGTTCAAAGGATCTAGTTCAATCAGTAGGCTCACCACGGAAATCGCGGCTTCGGGATTATTGGTTTTCGTAACGAAATTAATCCTGTCTCCGGCATTCACTTTGAGAGGTGTGCCGAACGTGCTAACATTCGCATGTTGATTCTCAGTCTTTTCGATGCTGTATCTCTTATCACTCTCTACTCCATTCACTGCGAGATTGACGACCACTCTGTTATTCAAATCCGTGGAAGCCAGACCCATTCGTATGATTTCACCTCCTAATGGCATGGGATATCCCACCCAACCATGTTGCGATCTGCTACCTCCGTTTCCGAAAGACCACTCAGTTTTTCCCTCCTCTAACGTGCCGGCCTCCTCGGCCCACACAGTGATCAATTGTCTAGCAAATTTGACTTTTTCCACCACTGAAATCAGCAGGCATCCGTCATGTTCACGGGATCCGGTAGATTCGTGAGTGCGTGTCTGCCCATGTCTAGTTTACCTTCCATGATGTCGCCCTTTCTCCAGACTGAGTTGTCATCCACGTACTTCCTGCTGACTGTGCTGGAATCGAATTCGGGATCATGATTGAGACCGAATAAATTGTGACCGTTCATGTTGATGCCACCCTCCATGGTTCCGCCAGATTGTTTGTACAGGTAGAGATCGTCCACTTGTGATTCTATGTATTCTTGTGATCATATCATGGCAGAATCTACGTAGCCCTTGTTGACCGCGGTTGAGTCGTGTCCATGTCGTCGACCTTCGACAGATTCAATATCTTGTTGAATCCCGCATTCAGATCCAATTTCATTTTTCGTTTGTCAGACTTTCTCTGTTCCAGATCTACGTAGTGTTTGGTATTCATGGGAGTGGCCACGTTCGTTATCTTGTTAGAATTGGCATTCAATTCTGAGTGCATCATTTTCTGAACGTATCTACTTCTCAGATGTTCGCTGAATCGCGCGTGAGAGTCGTCTGCGTATTTCTTGGTCGCGGCATCGGTGGAATCTATGGGATTCGCGATGTTCACCAAACGTTTAGATTTCAGATCATCGGTCATGGCTTTATCCGCGTAATTATCTAGCATGATTTGTTCGAAATCCACGTTCCCCCGTCGACGTA
The DNA here is from genome assembly GCA_031216915.1 of Pictodentalium vernedei. Classification (NCBI taxonomy): domain Eukaryota; kingdom Metazoa; phylum Mollusca; class Scaphopoda; order Dentaliida; family Dentaliidae; genus Pictodentalium; species Pictodentalium vernedei. Next base: position 71,694,484 of record CM062292.1, on the reverse strand, counting down.
TTTTTTAGTCACAGCATCTGCAAGATCTATTGGCTCGGGAAGATTGTAGAACTTCTTATCGTTCATGTTCAAAGGTTCCTCTCGAGGTTTGTATCTCCGAACGTGACGTTCGTCCAAGTTGGCAACATCGTAACCATCATCGACTTCGAGCGTCTTCCTCTTCTTTTTGGGTTGACTTTTGTCATGACTTCTACCAAATTTATTGACTGGCATGTTGTTTTGAGGTTTTCGTTTTAAAATATATTTCAAATGCAGTTTATTAAAAATGAATTATTTCACTTATTTTTATTTTTCGTTTTTATTCGATTAAATTTTTTTAAATAATTTTTTACCTTTATATATACTATAAAAAAAATCTCTCTCTAATGTAAATCATTGAGAATGTCTTGAAGCCGATCTCCTTCAGACCATCTCTTGAGAATGTAGAGACACAGGTGACCACAAAACACTTGATCTAGCGATTGCACTCATTTCATGTTGTAATGAACCATCGATTTGTTGAAATAGTTCTTTATTTCTTTCGGCGGCGAGATTCCATAGCTGTCGAAACAATAATTCTTCTTCTTCCTGTTCATGAACCACGCTACCCAGTGAGTGCCTTCACCTGATAAATCGTCTAGATTTAAAATTCCGCATTCCGATTGTCGAGGTCTTCTCTTCGGCAAGGCATCTCTGGAAAACACGCCTAGAAAATCTTTAATTTTCAAATCCTCCTCCGTATTCGACAGATTGATGTTGGATAGGGATTCGTTAGGTAAGACGACACCTTCTACGGATATCTCTATTTTCTTATTCATAAATATGTATATTTTTTTTAAAATTATTTATTTATTATAATTCACTAAAATGACATTATTTTTTTATATTTTTTCTTTTTCTTTTTAAACTAACTCTCGATATATTTATCGACTTCCATAATCTTGAATCTAATTCCTCTTGATTTTCTGGAATCCTATCATCCTTAATCATATCTGAAATCCTATCGTCTATAATTATATCCAAAGTCCAATGTCCGAGTGCCAAAGTGCTTATTTTATCGTCTAACACAAATCTCTTATCGTCGTCGGCCGTCAGCAAAATCTTGTTGACTATTTCGGTATACAAGTCATGATTTTCGTTTCGAATCGATTTCATAGTCTTATACACCAGACCACTTCCTAACAGACAATCTTTATACTCTCGGAAAGAGATGTTTTTCTTCACCACGCACGCTTTAACCCCTTTGCACTTCTTGATCTCTTCATCTTCTAGATGATAAGCATACAGTTTGGGTCTCAAGCCCACGAATTCGACGATTTGTTTACCGCCGCTCTCATCCTTAAATTTACCCAACACCTTCTTGTTGTCGTTTGATTGAATGTTGGACGGGTGATCGATGAGATAATTGCTCATGTCGAACCTTGCAGCCACATCCGGAGATATATCTCGGTAGACATCTTTCGTCTCTATCTCGTAAACTAAACTGTCCGTGTCGGTGAACAGTAGTTTGGCTTTATCACCAAATTTTTGTTTGACGTAATCATAGTGAAACTCGTACATCAATCGCTTGCTGATATCTAAGATGATCGGTTCGAGATAATACGGTTTGTCGAACTTCAGGTGCGTCTTTTGCATGTGAACAGCCATTAGATTTTTGTCGAATATGGTTTGGTGTCTGTAATTGGGTTTCGCCACTAATTTTTTAGCTTTTTTCTCAGAGGTGATGAGTTGAATGTCGGTTCTCTTCCTGATGTTTTCCATCGATTTACCATACACGCAGTTGTTCATGAGTTTGAAGAAATCTTTTTCGAAATCGTTCTCTGCTCAAATTCTGAGATTCGTGTTGAGATCGATGTATTTTTTCATCCAAGGCTCTTCGTCGAATCGAATGACGCGATGTATGTCGAATAATTTTATCCCGTAATCGAGGTATTGTTTCAAATTTTCGCTGTAGACGACGTACTTATGTTTGTTAAATAAATTGGGAATGAGTTTTTCCTTGTCTCCTTCGATCGGTTCCATTTGTTTGGGAGCCAGCGGATAACCGTTGTGTAGATCGTGTAATTCTTCCGGATAGTTCAAATCGACCTCTAAAATGCAAGGATAGTGTCTCAATTTTTGCATCTCTTCCGGTTCCGTCACCCATTCAAAATTTCCAATCGGTAAAGGATGACTCATAGCCCAACTGTACAGATTATTAGCGTCCCAATACGATATGTATTTATTCGATCGTTTTGAATCGAAATCTTCTTTCATGTAGGGATTGTTAGCTTCAGAATATCTGTGGGAGATCATCGAGACGCCACCTCTCGCAGCCGTTTCGAACATGAGCAACATGTCCATGTCGGATAATAATTCCAATTGGACTTCGGTGGTCTTCAACAGAGCGTCCCACGCCAGACCGGGTGCAGTGAAATACCAAGCCGGATCCAGATCGTAATTTCGACGACAGACATCTCGAAAATTTTCGAACCCGTCTGCCAAGAGCAGAACGTCAGTCTTCAGATAGAGATCGTGATAATCTCTCATGGTTTTCATATCAAATGATTTCCACACGTTTTTGGCGTGTTCGTAATTCTCGTTGGAAATATCGGATTCGTATAATTTTGAATAAAAATCTTCTTTCGAAGGTAGTGCGGTGTCGTTGAATCTCTTTAGATCATTCATGTAATCGTAAGGATAGACTCCTTTCCTCAACATGACATCTACTCGTTCTCCGAAATGTTCGCTTGTGATTTTAAATTTATCCTTGCTCATGTTATTGACTAATTTTTCCAGAGCAGTCAACATGAATTTAAAACTGTCGATGAAACGTATGCTTCTACGAATGGATTTCGTTTTTCTTCCAATGTCTCTCCGTCGATTACTCTTTTCTTCTCCATGAGCTTCCATTTCGTGAAGGAAATGTATCTTTCTTCGCTGTTCGCGATGCAATTTAATTCTTCATGGGAGGTGCCGAGATTTTTCACGATCAGATGACTGTCATAACCCAAGAGATTGTGAAATATCACCGGATAGAAAACAGTGTCTCGATATTTTAAATTACACTTGCTGTGAGCCGGACCGCGATACAGACCCGTGTAATGATCATGGTCTCTGACCTTCTTATTTTCCTCCGAATTCTCATCGAACGATTGTCTGCATATGTGACATTTGGTGGCTCTGTTATTTTCGTCCTGCTGCTCTCGTGTGATGATCATTTTCGCCGGAGTTTTGAATTTATCGTATAACAATTGAATTTTCGATTCTAACTCTTCCATGAACCTTTGAGCCATGTCATCGTCTTCGCACTGTTTCATGTAGGTGAAGGGACCCATGTCGTGTTGCGAGTCGAAAGCGCATTTCATATAAATGCAATAACCCGAAGGTGTGTGTTTTTGATATCTTTCGACGTAACTTCGAAGAGCGTCGGGTTGGCAGGAACTCATTTTCACAATGAAGCATTCGAAATCGGCGTACACGACGAATGGTACTTTTAACCTTCTATCCCGATTTTCAAAGTTCACGATGGGGTTGGGTTTGGGCATTTCGATGGCGACACCTTGATTTTCGTTGCAATATTCCTGATGTTTCGCTAACGATTTTTCGCTGTGAAATGCGTTCATGCAGTTGCAACATAAACATATCTTAAACATAAACATATTTTAATGTTTATTATTTTGTCTCGATAGTAATCAGCTCGGATGTTTAACCCAACAATAATGACGATTGTCACCATTCGAAATCAATAATAAATTAACCACCATCTTTTCTCTTTCGAGATACGAAGTCTGTCTGAGAGGATAGATTGTTTGTTTTTCATCGTCGTATCCCAAGACGTTCACCGCTACGGTGGGATTTCGAGCCTCGAAACGTTTGATGTGTTTTAACTCCACTGGAAAAGTCACGCCAGTCCAATCGAGATTTTTAGAAGTCTCCTCGTAATGAGAAACTCTCTCAGGATGGATTTTGACAGGGTATAAAGCGGAGGTGACTACATATTCTTCTCCTTTCCCTTCATCGATTGCTCATCGAATTTCGTTCGATATATCTCGTTTGTCTAGATTCTGAACTGCATCACTCGTTTTCATTTTAGTTTTTTTTTTTTTTTTTTTTGAAACTTGAAGTTCTTCAACGGCTTTTCGTTTAGTCATCTTCTTATTTTTCACAGCTGAAACGTTCTTCTTTCTTTTCGATGTCAGCATTTCGATTCGTTTTACTATCTTTTCCTCCTTCTCATTTTTCACAACCGATGCATTTTTTAACGTCATTCCTATCGACATTTCGTTTGCCTTTTCATCGCACAAACTACGTATCTCCTCGCGTATGATCTTTCTAATTTCATCATGTTCCACTTTTCCTTTTCTATCATCAGGCGTTACTGTCATCAGCTTATTTTTGTTCGCAATTCGAGTCTGTTTAAGTTTATCCACTTCCGATCTTTCGATTTTTTTTCTTTCCATCATTTCGCAAACGATATTCCTGTAGGACTTCAATTTTTTTTGATTTGGTTCTATGATTTCTGAAATGTGGAATTTTTAATTGTTTACAAATCTCGTTTAACTGAGGTACAGTTTTCTCATTTAAATTTTCCATTTTTTTATTTGTTTGCTTCATTTGTAAGAATATTTTTTTTTCGAATTTTGTATTTAAATAATAATTTGTTAAAAAGTTTTAAAATTGTTTTTATAATATATGTTTTAATTCCTTCAAAAAAAATAATTTTTTTTAATTTTCACATTAAAGAAAATTAAAATTAAAAAAACTTTTTTTATATATATATAGAGACTAAAAAACACTTTTTTAACAAATTATTATTTAAATACAAAATTTAAAAATATATATTATTTGCAATAATTCATAAAACAAAAAAAGCAAATAATCGATCATGACAACAACACCTAAAAGATGCGAATTGAAATTGAAACGAGTCGAAACGTGTAAGAAATTCGGTTATAAAATCAAAAGGTTACAATGACACGATTCCATCGAATTAAACGAGGTCGAGACGCAGGGCTTAGAGCACAAACATGACAAATATAACATGCCTTTGAAATTGGACGAAGCCACGCTCGATTTGTTTTACGAGTACCAAAGTGATCTACAGAAAATCGTCATTGCCAAAGATAGAGAATTCGACAAGGATGATTTGTCGTTGCCCTACGGAAGTTACATATATCCAAAAATCTCTCTCGAACTTGTGAACAAATCGGGTGGTGAGAGCGCATTCACTGATGTAAAAAAACTCAAAAAAGTAAAGATAAACATTCAACACATTTTCGAAAAAGAAGACACGACCGTCAACATGCTAATAACGGACTTGGAAATATAAACAATAGAGAGACTGATTTTTAGCGAAGAAGAAGGGAAAAAAAAGTAATGAGATCTAGAGAGGTTGATCATCTCTAGATCTCATTGCTTTTTTTTTGTTTTTTGTTTTTTTGTTTTCCTTCTTCTTCTTCTTCACTATCGCCCATATATATTATAATAATGTTTCCTTTTTTCTCAATTTCGGCGTCGATTCTTCTTTTCTTTTTTTTGTGATATGTTACGTTTTTATAAGAACACATTTGTTTATCCGAATCATAATTATGAACGAATGTTGTGCATCTCTTGATAACACTCACATCATTTCCATTCTCTTCAGAAGGTAGTGGTGATGGTGGAAAGCGTCTCATTCTTTTCAATTTCAACCATCTATCCCGCTCTTTTTCAGTTCTTTCCTAAGATATCCATCATTAGCGTCTAATTGTTTTTCCACATCTTTTTCCCACACTATCCTGCAATATTCATCATTAGCATATAATCATTTTTCCACATCTTTTTCGCACTCTATCTCGTGATATTCATCATTATCGTCTAATTGTTTTTCCACCTTTTTATCCATTTTATATTATTTTTTTATACTTTTAATGATTTATATTTTTATATTTTATATCATTATATAATTTTTACATTATAATAACATACTCAAAATCGGTATATTCTTAAACGGCGAATTCTCACCAAACAACAAACCCTTACCGAGTCGCTCAACGTTTGGTCCACTCTTCAGATAGAGACCATTTCCACTCAAAGAGTTGCCACCTCTAACGGGTCCTAGATACAATCCTTCACCGCTGTCGTCTATGTGGATGCAACACACGGCTCCTCCCTTCTTCAAAAACAGTCCGCTGCCACCCATTAATTTCTCAACTGCCGAACTTGCGAGTCCCGAGAGAGCTCCCACGCCGAGAGTCTTTCCGAGAAAGGGTAATGCTTTTGCGGCAAAGGGTAATTATTTTGTGCCGATTCCTGCCAATAGCGGTAGAAAACCGGCTTTCATTCTCAAATTGTATCTCAATTGAGCGGGACTCAATCTCACCATCAACCCTCTTCCATCACGAATCGCTTTCTCCATCCTTTTGATTTGACTTCTGGTCCAGGCGGTCGAATCCTGACCGCCACTCTCCAGATCTTCATGAGTGAATTTGAATCTCACCACCTCGCCTCGAGTTGTTAACGCTCTCTTAAGTTTCTTCCTCTGTCCTGCGGATATGTTCACGTTTTTAACCACGTATTGTGTCATAATTCTTTTTTTTAAATATATTTTGTTCAATTGTTTTTTTTGTTTTAGTGATAATTATATATATTGAATAATTTTTGTAAATTGATATTGCGTTTATTTTATTTTCTTATTTATATATATACGCAATATTTTTTTTTTGCTTTTATATTTCTCTTATGTGAAATCGTATTGTCACCCTCTCTCCGCGAAGATCTAACAATTCACCATTTTGATCCGTCAACGTTGTTTTAAGACTATACAATGTGTCTAAAATCACTGGTAGATAAACTAAATTTCGAGGTCGTTCCACGATCTTATAACCCAGCGACACGTTTGGAAAGAAGGAATAAATCGTTGGTTGAGCGCTACCATTCACGTAGCTTCCAGCAATCACATCCACGTTCACCAGAATGCTATTGACTGCGAGAATGTCGACCGAATTTTCAGATGCCGTGTGGCCTCGATACATCTTTCGATCGAATCGCAGCATCTTGCCTATAGAATCGTCCATGTTGAAATCCACTCGAAAATTATCTTCCAAATCCAACATCGTCTGTAAGGTATTAGGGTTGGGAGCGAGTCTGATCTTGTTGCTTCCCTTTCCATCCATCTTTATTCGCGTCTGAATGTAATTGTTCAAATCGTCTATGTCGTAACTTCCTTTGGGAATTCAAATCTCCAACCAATCCACTCCGTCGGAATACTTGAATGAGTTATTCTTTTCGGTGACGTTGGGAAAGGAATAATAAGTCTCCAGATTCACCAACGCCATCTCGTATCTTTTCTCTCTATTCAACTCGATGGAAGGTTCGAATTTCATCGCGAATCGAGTCGAATCGCCACTCACCACGATTTGAATGGATCCTTTTGCAGCCGTATTCTCGGCTATCCATTCTAACAATTCTCCTTGTTCGAACATTATATTTTAATTTTTATTTTATTTTTTAAAACTAAATTATTTGATGATTTATTATTTTCTAATTTTATTTTCGCTCTCTATCTTATTATCATCAGAAACATAAAACTTGTCGAATCCGCACCGATATTTTCCGTGATTAAATTCGCTAGTCAAATCGTTCACGACGAAATTGTAAAGTCCTCCATCCCAAACCCTCTTGCAGAATCTCCTGAATTCCGCCACGCTCATGTCGTTTGCGACGTGATCACCGTAGATGTGATTGAGATTCTTGAGATCCTGGCGAAAGAGACACAGTAAATTAGCGTTCTCCCTTATCGTCTGTCTGGGCAATCGAAAATAATTCTGCGACAGGTAGAAACAGTCCACGTTGCTGTGATGACCCCTAACGTAAAAAAGTTTGAAAGTTTTAGTGCATAAGAAACCGGTTTCTGATTTAACATGTTTGAGAATAATTATATCCGTTAAAAGAGTTCATTCATATCTCCGAACATTATCACAAGTAGATTAAAATTCAATTACCTCTTAAAACCCGATTGAGTGGAAAACGCGCTTTTATTGTCTATTATTAAAACGAAATACCTTTCATTCACACCGGAACAAAACATGAGTGTCTATTATAACATAATCTATCTCTTAAAATTCATCCAAGTGAAAAACGCTCTATAGTGGAATTTTTATTTGAATGAAACAATTCTACGAACTGTTTTATTAAGATTTATCTAACAAAATTCGCTATGACAAAACATGAACGGACGATTTCCATCGGTTATAATTTTCCGAAACTCGAGTTTTCAATGTCATCCATTGAACAAATACCTTTCATTCACACCGGAACAAAACATGAGTGTCAATTTACAATACAATCTTATCTGTTAAAATTCATCCAAGTGAAAAACGCTTTATAGTGGAATTTTTATTTGAATGAAACAATTCTACGAACTGTTTTATTAAGATTTATCTAACAAAATTCGCTATGACAAAACGTGAACGGATGATTTCCATCGGTTCTAATTTTCCAAAACTCAAGTTTTCATTGTCATCCATTAAACGAAAACCTTTCATTTATACAAGAACAAAACATGAGTGTCAATTTATAATACAATTTAATCTCTTAAAATTCATCTGACAAACGTGAATGGACGATTTCCATCAGTTCTAATTTTTCAAACTCAAGTTTTCAATGTCATCCATCGAACGAAAACCTTTCATTTATACAAGAACAAAAAATGAAAAGATTTTTGCAAAGAAGATTTCATAATGTTAGATAAACACAAATTTTTTTCTCGCTTAAAACCCATCTAAAGTGGGACTCAATTTTATAGTCGACTCTGTTGAATGAAAAATGCTATTTTATTTACACTGAGTACAAAATTGAAAAACTCCTCAAAACCGATTCTATCACGATTCACCTCACAAAACTCGCGAGGTGAATCGACATGATGGGTTTTCACCGATCGGATCGCACCCTAGACCATCCGAAACACGATCGCGAACGTGGTGGTGTCCTAGAACCCGCAAACCACTTTTTTCCGATGTACCGGAGGCCGAAATCGGTTTAAAACAAATTTTTTTAAAAATCCTTGATGAGTAACTACGCTTTACGCTCACTTTTCACCGTTGGCCAACGTCGAGAAAAGGTTTTGAGGTCGATTTTCCATGGCCTAGAATCCGCAAATGGGTTTCGCTGATCGGATCGCACTTTTAACCGTTCAAACAACCGTTGGCGAACGTCGGTGTCCCAGAATCCGCAAACCGCTTTTTTGATGCTGTCCTGGAAGCCGCAAAACGTTTTTTGCTCGCGTTCACCAACGATAGATCGAAGGTCTGATCCGCGACGGGAACGTCGAGAAAAATTTTTAAATTTACATTTTCTTCAAATTTCGTACATTTTTGAGCGATGTGTCGAATCTACACGTTCGCCAACGGGTGTTTGAACGGTTAAAAGTGCGATCTGTGAGCCTCAAAACAATTGCGGATTCTGGGACACCATGAAAAAACGACATTTTTGCACTCTGTACACGATTTAACACTGAATCCCTATGGCGGTACACGTTTTGTAAATTCTGATCCATTAATAAATTCTGTCCTGGAATCCGCATTTATTACCTACTTACGTAATACCGAGCTTTATCAGTATGCATGATGTCAATCGGTACGAGATTTCTTTCGTACGTTACTTATCGTAATAAAAACAAATCCTCGAAATGCACTTCAAGAAAATCACATCATGTAAATTCATTGTCCTGAGTTAATTCCATCATTCACAGTTACAAAATGAAGAAACATCGAAAATTGATCATTCCTGCATAAGATCTGATTTAATGTTAGGACCGTGTGAATTGCTAAGAGTTCTAAGCTTGAGCATTTGTTTAGCACACACTCAATTCCCAGAATAATGCCAAATAATAATAACCTGATAATTCTATCATAAATGTGTTGGCATTTCAGTTACTAGAATCAATTTTATGACCCTTTTCATGGCTTCATTTTCAAATTGTTTCTCGGTAGTGAATTTCCAACTAGGGTGATGGACCGGGAGGGGGAACCCTCCCCCAGTTGGAAATTCACTACCCTACACCCCCAATCGGAAATCTCTAGCCACGTCCCTTCTGGTAGTAAACTGATAATAGATTTGTTCTCCAAACTGTTTCCTGCCACTCCATCAATTTTTGAAACAAAATAATATTATTCTAAGAAAAATCACTCTATAAATCAGAGGCGGCGGAGCCAGGGGGCACATGCCCACCCACTCTTTCCACAGATATGTTTTGCAGTTACACAATGAGTTAAAATGGGCTCACGCAAACGTGTCAATATACAGGCATTCCTGTAACATTTGCAAATCCAAACAATATTTAGCCAAATAATCCTACTTTCGGTCGTTTCGATCCGTTTCTTCCACTTCAACTATCTTCCCACCCAAAGGCTGGCCTTCGGATTGGAAGATGGTTCAAGTTAAAAAAATGGACCAGACAGTGACCACACCGCGGCATATTCACTTAAACGAGAGACTATAGCGAATCATGGTACATTTACCGATATACGATTGTAACCTTTCTCACACTGGGTCGAACCATGGTAGCATTGTAAATTTTGTGCCCCTCCACTTTTATCGAGGGTTGTCACTCTGAAATTACTGACTCCAAAAATATTTCTTTTTATAACTCTTTTATTAATGGATCAATTATACTGAAATTCAACATAAATGTACAGAATTATGTGTAGTATACATAAAATCATATAAATGTTACAAAAAAATTATGATTTTCATTAAATTTACTTTTATTGAGTTTTGACTCACTAAAAAGTGTACTCGGCGATTTCAACGAAATTTAATTCTCTCCTTCATATAATACATTCTTCCAGCTAATTTGTTGCAGTATTAAGAATATATACGTATTTTACGATGTCTAATGCAAGATTTATAATTAATATGGAAATTCATCGTGCTTAAAATGGAAATTTACTCGAATGAGATTCGCCGACTCCGGCTTCATTTGAGGTTGCATGTAAAATTCAAACTTGCAATTGGCGGATCAATAGTCAGAGGTTTTCCCGGACTGTGGTAACTGACGCAGTTAACATGCACGAGAAGGCGTTGAAAGTGATTTTTTCATAGGTAGTTTGTTGGACCCTTCTTTTTCTCAATGGAATTTATGTCCAAGAAAGCCTATCACATTTGCCTTAGAGTTGGCGTGTGTTGCTTGCAGACTTCCTGATCTTTTTGATGACATGGTGAAGTGTAGCAACACCACTTGTCGTCGCTGGTATCAAATACAGTGTGCTAATATTCCCAGTTCAATCACTGATAGCATTAATTTCAAGTGTGAACGGTGTTAAATTGTGCCACTCACATCATGTGTATGAAATTACTTTGTAACTTAGTGTGGAGATTGTGAGACAACATACTTTTCTAAAATTGACTTCTAACACCCACACAAAGAGAAGTTAGACACCACTTTTGTAATATAATTCCCGATTCTATATGCCTTCCGAGTTATATAGCATTGGAAATTGTATTACGACCTTTGGGTTCAAATTCTTATTGAAAAATTACCCCCCGTGCTACTGACAGAAGCTAGACTCCTTCTCCATAATATAATTCCCGATGTTATTTGCCTCAGAGTCCAACTTCTTATCGAAAAAATATACTACTACTGACAGGTGCTATAGACTCTATTGTTATAATTCCCGATGCTATATGCCTTCAGAGATATATAGCACTGGAAATTATTTTACAGCCTTAGGGTCCAACTTCTTATCGAAAAAAATTACGCCCTTCTCTGCTACTGACAGGTGTTAAGATTGATTGTGGTAAAACAATTTTCTTATCCGCGTCAATTACCACAATCCGGGAAAACCCCTGACTATGGATCCGCCAATTGCAAGTTTGAATTTTACATGCAACCTCAAATGAAGCCGGAGTCGGCGATTCTCATTCGAGTAAATTTCCATTTTAAGCACGATTAATTTCCAAATTAATTATAAATCTTGCATTAGACATCGTAAAATACGAATATATTCTTAATACTGCAACAAATTAGGTGGAAGAATGTATTATACGAAAGAGAGAATGAAATTTCGTTGAAATCACCGAGTATACTTTTTAGTGAGTCAAAACTCAATAAAAGTCAATTTAATGAAAATCATAATTTTTTTGTAACATTTATATGATTTTATGTATACTACACATAATTCTGTACATTTATGTTGATTTCAGTGCAACTGATCCATTAATAAAAGAGTTATAAAAAGAAATATTTTTGGAGTCGGTAATTTCAGAGTCGGGGGACGGAGTACACTTTTTAGTGACAACCTTTATCGAGCTTCATGCTATAACTTGCATGTGCAAGCTAACGATAACGCCAAGGAATGAAAGGGTATACTCATTCAAACACACAAAATAAAATAGAAGTCATTTAAGCTCAGAATACGAGAGTTATAGAAGTATTAATGCATTTTTATAATCACATGCTCCAATTGTTTAAACAGCATACTATCGAAAATATTTTGTGGTACACTATTTATTCATTTATTGGATTCTTAACAACACTTTCGACAGCCAGAGTCACCTCGCGTCGGACAGTTTTACTGGTGGAGGAAGCCGGAGTACCCGGAGAGAACCACCGAGCAACGGCGAGGAACCGTCAGACTCCCCTACGTACTAACTCCACACAAGCAGGGTTATTTATTTATTTATTGGTGTTTAAGGTCACATACTTATGCACAATAACTAATCATGACCGTGACAGTTTTACGGGTGGAGGAAGCCGGAGTACCCGGAGAGAACCACCGAGCAACGACGAGCAGCTGCCAGCTCCCCAACATCGTAACTCCGCACTGCAACACAGGCAGGGTTAGATTGATTGAAGACATGCGCACCATCGACGCACAGTACGCCTTAGTACACGGCGTCATCGTGCTCCCGTGTGGACAATCGGGGTTAAGTGCCTTACCCAAGGACACAACGCGGGAGTCCGAATCGATGGCTCAGACGGTCACCAATCCGTGGACTAACCGGGCTCGACGTTGCTTAACTTCGGTGATCTGACGAGAATCGGGTACCGCAACGCCACCGCGCCCCCTACAAGCAGGGTTAGCATTGGTTGAAGACATGTGCACCATCGACTTGCAGTATGCCTCAGTATACAGCACCACCGTTCCCACACATGGGCAATCGGGATTAAGTGCCTTGCCCACGGACACAACATAGTTATCCCTGGAGGGGATCGAACACCTGGACCTTTCGGTTTGAAGTCCACTGCCGTAACCACGGAGCCACCGCGCTCCCTACCAATATTCAGTTGCCATTGGTAATGCTAAAATGGACCTTGCGACAAATAACTGCATATGTGATTGGAAAAATTGGACTCTTGACCGCAGCCAGGGACGAGAACTGTGGTACACATTCTGACGGATCTGTTAAACGTGTCCTGTAATTGGAGAAACTTGTGAGGGCGTCGCTCGATTGCTGTCAATAAAAATAGGACATCGAGTCGGTGAATTTACAGGGATCACCTTTGCACGTCACCATTGCCTTGTCGCTCCCACAATAGATGAACTTGCGAGTTTGGTGAATCAATGCGAACCTGAATGAGTGCATGATAATCTGTTCAAATCAGAAGACCTTACATATCGACATCATTCATCAACGGTAAAGTTAGTCATATTTTGCAATACAATAGGATTCCTATTCTTTCACGGTGTATTTGCCGACTGTTCTCTTTTTGGCCAACGAGTGCGGTTTTTAAAAGGTGTGTCGAAATATGATGAACCCCAAACAATGGACGCCGAGACGGGACTGTATTTGACTGGTGTTTTTCGTTGATTTGAGTAACTCTTCAAATGACTCACTGTCTTAACATTTTAGGCCTATAACGACTTCGCTAATTTCTAACAAAATTATAAAGTAGGGAACCTAGAAGCTTAACCCTTTACCTAACATGAAAAGCAGACGACACTTGCAAACAAAATTATGGAATAACTTTTTTTTTCATCTTTTGCATCAAAAACATAGCTTATGACACCACATTGGAACGAGCTCAAGGAGCTCGTTCCAATGAGGGGCATAAGTTATGTTTTTCACGCAAAAAAGGAAAAAAATAATGAAAATTGAATGGCAACTTTTGTGAATAGCGCTGGTCGTTTTTTTCTGTTACGTAGGGTAAAGGGTTAACCTCGCCTCCAATACCTGACCAATTCGTCACACTTCGGTAAACTCTCCACAGCGACTTTAATAACAGTTTATTTGAAAACTTGATAACTCGCCACGAAAACTCTAGTTACTCGTTATTACGATTAATAATTAATCACTGGTGCCTCATCCCACATACAATTGGATCCCGTAGTTTTGACTAATCTACTCCGACAAGACCTGCATGTTTCCTATTTGACCGCAGCCAGGGACGAGAACTGTGGTACACATTCTGACGGATCTATTAAACGTGTCCTGTAATTGGAGAAACTTGTGAGGGCGTCGCTCGATTGCTGTCAATAAAAATAGGACATCGAGTCGGTGAATTTACAGGGATCACCTTTGCACGTCACCATTGCCTTGTCGCCCCCACAATAGATGAACTTGGGAGTTTGGTGAATCAATGCGAACCTGAATGAGTGCATGATAACCTGTCCAAATCAGAAGACCTTACATATCGACATCATTCATCAACGGTAAAGTTAGTCATATTTTGCAATACAATAGGATTCCTATTCTTTCACGGTGTATTTGCCGACTGTTCTCTTTTTCGCCAACGAGAGCGGTTTTTAAAAGGTGTGTCGAATATGATGAACTCCAAACAATGGAAGCCGAGACGGGACTGTATTTGACTGGTGTTTTTCGTTCATTTGAGTAACTCTTCAAATGACTCATAGCCCAAGAACATTAGGTTTCACTAGGGAAAACAATCGGAGAAAGCTGATTTTTTCAGGGAATGTCGAGTACATGTCACTGAACGATTAGACAAAAGTCCCCTAAAATCCCAGTTGAGCTTTTTTTTCTACAGCCTTTTTTCGAAAACGCGTTTGAAAAAAATCAAAAAAAAAAATCGCACGAACTTTGTAACCTCGAATTGATCCAACTGTATTTTTTGTTTACGCGTATTTCGAGCTACATAATGTCTAATATACATTTACCTAGAGGAAAATGTGCATTCTGTGACAATTTCTGCGAAAAATTATTGAAAATTCACAAAAAAGTATCGGATTTACGCAAAAAATGACGATTTTCCTAACGGATTTGCCCAAAGGGTCGTAGTACAGAACGGGATGTTAGTTGGACAGACGAAAAAAAATCCACCACCATTTGAAGACTTTTATCATTGCTTACAAAATAGACATTATGGAAGACCCCCTCTGCTTCTGGCCGAGTTCCCCTTTTGGCATAAAATTCGTCAGCATGAGAACTCAACTATTTTCGGGCTTGGGATCGAACAGACACGTCTGTGTCTGGCAGCATTAGATCAATAAATAATATTTACAGAATGTACAAAAATCAATAAATAATATTTACAGAATGTACAAATCAATCAACATGGATTAAGTTACATTGACTATTATCAACGCTATATACAGAAATGACATGACCTATATACATATTATTCATCGAACTCAGAAATTTCCGACCGGACAGTGTTTCTGTGGTTGTTACAAGAATCCGAACTGCAATTACACAAACCTGAGCAAGAGAGTCCTGCCTTCTTACACCCACACCTTTTTGTACAAGCACTCTTGCAACCACAACTGATCAGATTCAGTAGGTTATCGGGGGCACATGGCTTTGTGGCTGCAGTCGGTACAAGAAGTCCATTGTCTAGCGACCACCCCCAATCCGTCGGAGGAAGCGAAGTGCCCAGCCATTGTTGGACCTGGAGATAACATCTGTAGACATGTTGTTGTGCAGCATCGCTGCTTGGTGGGAGTGAGGCTAGGTCGATGGGTTTATTCAGTTTAGATTTTGCTACATAACGCTTGTAAGTGACATATCTATATTGGTCGAGAGAGGAAACAGTTTTACTCCCGTATAAGATCAGGAGAAGTTGTTCCCCGGCAGCGGCTACTGCACTTGGTGTACTGTCATCCGCCAAAATTGTGTTGACATACTGTTGTGAGTCGCTAGTAACATCGGAGACAATTGTACTGAATACTTTCTTCTTACCAGCTCGAAAGAGTGCAGAAGTAGTGTCACAACCACTTATAGAATGTGCTACAAGGAGGTTGCTTCTATGGTCACCAATTTTGGTTGCTATTTCACTAACTGAAACTAGTAAGTTTGGGGTAATGGAATACATCATGTGAATATTACATCCCGGTTGAACTCGAGAGGTAAGAATGACTAACAAGTCTGTGTCTGTTCCCACAACGACAACATTGTTGTCATCTTGAGCGATGTCAAGTGCAGTTTCGGCTATCAGTACATCAGCATCAGCCTCGGCCTGCTTGGACTGAATATTGATAGCAGATAGCTCCTGCATTAGAAGATCGATCAGTTGGGTTTTGTTCTTGGCATTTGCAAGGAAATCGGATTGGGGTGTGGTGGCTGGTAACTCGGGTGAGATATTGATATCAATGGAATACCTGTCTTTAGATCTACGGGCTTGTTCCATGCCCTTTGTCGACATTGTACAAGCATAACCATCAAAAACAACCACGACGTTCGCCCCAAAATGTCTCACTAGATAATTGGAATATGATGTACATATGTCCTTATATGACGACTGTTTAGGCCATACAACTGCCCTCAATAAAAATCCACCATCTACAACAAACAGAGAATGTTCTGGGATTTTAGTTTGCTCGGAACCGTATGTTTTGAGGATCTTACCGAGCGTGCTTTTCTGTGTCTTCCTCATTCCAGCAGAATCAAACAATGCTGGTGGTTTCGGGGCGAGTTCATATTTGAGATACTCTTCCATCTCTGCTTGTGACTGAATAACACATGTGATGCGGTTGAACAGAATTGTGGGGTCATTCACTACCTTACTTCCACGGACTTTGATGCTATTTGCCATCGATGCGAAAGACTTCACAGTGTCAACACGTCGTAGTTTGATGTTGTTGAACGTTTTGCTTACAACATTCGATACGCAACATTCACCAATTTTGCGAACTTGGTCACAGTTCACAGTTTCGTCGGCCACAAGCCCGGTCGCTATAGAGACTAATTGTAGTGGATCTCTATTCTGAAAGGGGGAATGCACTCTGAGCCAGTTCAATAATTTGGTGATATCATTGGCATCAGTCAATTGTGAACTTTGACGGAGATCCCGATGTTGTTCGCCATGACCAGTGTGAACATGAACAAAATTTTCGAGAGCATTACATATCGGAAGGCAAAGAGGTAGTCCATGTACCCATTTCGCAACAGTGCTATCGGTTATTCCCCTGCCATGTGTGAGACCACCAGGGAGCTTGAACATTCTCATTAAACACTGCTCTATGGTCTGATCAGAATATATCCCGTCCCAGAATTTATCTGAGCGCCTTATGGTAAAGTAACCTTTCTCAGTGAACAACTTCAAATCATCCTGTTGCATTATTTCTGTTAGCTCATTCATCTGCTGCAAATAGAGATGAGAACTTTTTGCGTATGCAAAATGACCACCTGCGTGAAATACTGGAATCATATTGCGAACACAATATGTGTGGAGTTCCCAGTCGCCTGTGCGCTCTGCTCTCAAGAACAACTGGAGAAGACCTATTTGCTCGTAGTATTGTACCCAAAGCTTTTCTGTGCGTCCTACGGACGCATTCTGGAGCAGTTCGTGTAATTTTGACAGTAGATGGTTGACACTTTCTTGATTGACAGCGTCAGCTGTTGTACAGTCACCTCTGTCAAGTCCACAGAATATTTCATTGACTTCTGTGCAGTCTATGTTATCTAGTGTTCGGCTTTCTTCAAACACAAGTTTTGTAATGGCAATTTGTGTTAGCAAATGGGCACGAACTGCTCTTGAATATGCATGACCACTGATCAAATGATGGATTGACTCACCAGCATAAACAGTCCCCCAAAGTTCATCCAAGCCGCTACCAGCCATGATCGAACCAATTGCCCCTAAATATGACATAATTACATGCCAATGCATCTTGAGTGTAGGCGAACACCACATTATGTGATTTAATCGAACATGGAAATTGAAACAATGATGCTATAATACGGTATTTGAATGAGAAAAGTCGATGCCGTTTGAATTTGAGTTTAGGGGGTATGGTTTATATTTCACACGTTTCACCAGTTCATTATGGAATAAATGACTATTGTTATATATCATTATAAAGCCACTGCTTTTCTGCAATTTTTGATATATAATTTAACTCCCAAAGTAGTCGTAGATTTGATTTAATGGACGTTGTGTACCGTTGTGTGTATGAAAACAATAAATTTTTTTTTCGTAATTTTGTACATTTTCGTGAATATTTCACCATTGAGTGTGAGGATTGGTACAAAGTTGGCATTTTCTGTTGGGGATGTGTATTCTCAATATAATTCAGCACGATATTTATGATTCTCACCCTACTAAGGCGAATAAGAATGAGAAATATGGAGCTGGGTCGAATTTTTTTTAAAATTTTTTTTTCATCAAAAAAACGCTATAACTAAAAAAGCTCAACTCGGATTCGCGGGGACTTTTCACACTTTATCCGCAATGTGTGTCCCGGAAACATATAAAAAAATCAGCTTTCTTCGATTTTTTTCCTTACTTTCTCATTTTTATGTCTAATGTGCCTGGACTATCACTGTCTCAACATTTTGGGCCTATAACGACTTCGCTAATTTCTAACAAAATTATAAAGTAGGGAACCTAGAAGTTTAACCTTTACCTAACATGAAAAGCAGACGACACTTGCAAACAAAATTATTGAATAGCTATTTGTTTTCATCTTTTGCATCAAAAACAAACCTTATGACACCCCATTGGAACGAGCTCAAGGAACTCGTTCCAATGAGGGGCATAAGTTATGTTTTTCACGCAAAAAAGGAAAAAAATAATGAAAATTGAGTGGCAATTTTTGTGAATAGCGCTGGTCGGTTTTTGCCGTTACGTAGGGTAAAGTGTTAACCTCGCCTCCAATACCTGACCAATTCGTCACACTTCGGTAAACTCTCCACAGCGACTTTAATAACAGTTTATTTGACAACTTGATAACTCGCTACGAAAACTCTAGTTACTCGTTAGTAGTATGTCTCGTATGTTTGAGGTGCAGGTTGGGGGACCCCGGAAGTGACGTCATGTCACGTGACCTAGTGGCGCCATGTTGTGTTGTCATGGTAACCCGCGTGAGCGGCCATGTTGTGACGTCATCTCCATAGTGATACGTGGTGTTAGTGCGCATGCGCAGCGCGTGTTGTTAGGGTGATACGTGTTTCCGTCGTCCATTTTGTATACTGGAGGCTTGTCATCTTGGTTTCTATGTTAGCACGTGATTTCTATTTTACCTAAGGCCCACAATAGGACAGGGGTATGTACGGATGGTATGTTCGATTGAATCAGAGTATTTTCTGGAACGACTTCGCTGGATAATTACCACAAACAACCCGACAATCCCTCCAAATCACCAAAATCCACCCAAAATCACCGAAATTGACTTTATTTCCCCAATTTATCGGCTTAGCACGTAGTGCTATAGTACTAAGGGGCACAAAGGGGTGCGTTCCTTTGTAGAAGAGTAATGTTCTGGCTTAGAATTCTCCCAGAATCCCTTTATGGATCCCTATACCATGACGTTTTTCCCATCAAAAGACAGGTTCCTTTGGTAATTACCCAGAATTCTCCGCTTCTATCTATATATGCAATAGTTTTTGTCTATCTGACCCTGTTCCTGTATTCTAGAGTATACTCCAGTAGCGTAGAAGAGCCTATCAACTGGAACAGCTTTACTTATTATTACTATATTTAGCAATTTCTGGTCTATTCTTGTTAGTTCTGACCCTATTCCGTGTACTCTTGTTGTTTCATTTATCTAGATTATAACTAACCAATCAGATTGCTTGATTTCCCATAACCTGTATGCAGAGTTATCTCCCTTCTGTACAACAAAAGCAGCCCCAAAACCAATAAGCTATCGAGCAGTTACTGATAAGTCATTGCTCGAACGACTCGAAGCTCATCGAGCAAATGAGCCTTAGAGCAATTGCTCGATCGAGTGACTCGGCATATTGCTCGAACGACTCGAATCCCATCGAGCAAATGAGCCAACGAGCAATTGCTCGATCGAGTGACGACTCGAACGACTCGACGACTCATTTCAGTATTTGAGGATACCTATGGCCCAGGTATTGTATTATTTGAGGATACCTATCGAGGATACCTTTTATAGGATACTTATCTGAGGATACTATTACCTATATCACAAGGCATACCTATCCCAAATATCCCTTATAAGCCAGCGAGCAGTTACTGAAAAATCATTGCTCGAATGACTCGAAGCTCATCAAGCAAATGAGCCTAAGAGCAATTGTTCCATGAGCAATTGCTCGAACGACTCAAAGCTCATCGAGCAAATGAACTATCGAGTAATTGCTCGTTCGAGTGACTCCTCGAACGACTCTTAGACTCATTTCAGTATTTGAGGATACCTATGGCCCAGGTATTGTATTATTTGAGGATACCTATCGAGGATACCTTTTAGAGGATACTTATCTGAGGATACTATTACCTGTACCACAAGACATACCTATCCCAAATATCCCTTATAAGCCATCGAGCAGTTACTGAAAAGTCATTGCTCGAATGACTCGAAGCTCATCGAGCAAATGAGCCTAAGAGCAATTGCTCCATGAGCAATTGCTCGAACGACTCAAAGCTCATCGAGCAAATGAGCTATCGAGTAATTGCTCGTTCGAGTGACTCCTCGAACGACTCTTAGACTCATTTCAGTATTTGAGGATACCTATGACATGGCTACGTATCAGTTGAGGATACCTTTTGGGGATACTAAATTGAGGATACCTTTGACCTGGTATTGTTGGAGGATACCTGTTGTAGAAACCTTTCATCTGTGTACTTCTGTTATTCTGCCCCATATCTCATCCATTACTTCCTAGCTATACCTATCTCAGTCTCGACTATAACATTGATCAAGGTTGAATCAGATGTCTCATGTATACATATAAGGCATTCCGTAATTGAGATTCCTAGCCGAGTCCATAAAAGTTGGATTCCGTGATTTGTCATCGACACTCGAGGGTATGGAAAGGGATTGATAACTGAACAGAGACAACCAACCACTACAAAACAGCAAAGGTACAACAGAACGAAGATCCAACAGAAGCAAGATGTAAACATAACAAAGTGTAAGAATGTCAAACTAGTCGGATTGATCGAACTAGTTGGACAGACTGAACAGATCTGCTCAAATACAATCAAGATGGAAGTGAATTGACCATAAAAATGAACTCAAATATAACCAAGATCGAAGTGAATTGACCATAACAAATTTTTCTCCTGAATGAACTATAACCCTAATGAAGGTATTGACACCCTTTGAACTGTTTTAATGAACTTTATGTAATTAAAACCCTTGAACTGTTTGAATGAACTTTTTATATCTAATATAATTAACCCCTTTGAACTGAATGAATTCTATTTTTTAACTATATCCCAATGTTAACACCCTTAAACTTTTTGAATGAACATTTTATATCTAATATAAATAAACACCCTTTGAACTGAACGACATTTAACTGAATAAATTTTAAACTTAATAAACTACAACCCATTGAACTAAATTCTTCCAATAGGGAAAAGGAATACCCTCGAGTGTCGATGACAAATCACGGAATCCAACTTTTACGGACTCGGCTAGGAATCTCAATTACGGAATGCCTTATATGTATACAGGAGACATCTGATTCAACCTTGATCAATGTTATAGTCGAGACTGAGATAGGTATAGCTAGGAAGTAATGGATGAGATATGGGGCAGAATAACAGAAGTACACAGATGAAAGGTTTCTACAACAGGTATCCTCCAACAATACCAGGTCAAAGGTATCCTCAATTTAGTATCCCCAAAAGGTATCCTCAACTGATACGTAGCCATGTCATAGGTATCCTCAAATACTGAAATGAGTCTAAGAGTCGTTCGAGGAGTCACTCGAACGAGCAATTACTCGATAGCTCATTTGCTCGATGAGCTTCGAGTCGTTCGAGCAATTGCTCATGGAGCAATTGCTCTTAGGCTCATTTGCTCGATGAGCTTCGAGTCATTCGAGCAATGACTTTTCAGTAACTGCTCGATGGCTTATAAGGGATATTTGGGATAGGTATTCTTGTGGTACAGGTAATAGTATCCTCAGATAAGTATCCTCTAAAAGGTATCCTCGATAGGTATCCTCAAATAATACAATACCTGGGCCATAGGTATCCTCAAATACTGAAATGAGTCTAAGAGTCGTTCGAGGAGTCACTCGAACGAGCAATTACTCGATAGCTCATTTGCTCGATGAGCTTCGAGTCGTTCGAACAATTGCTCATGGAGCAATTGCTCTTAGGCTCATTTGCTCGATGAGCTTCGAGTCATTCGAGCAATGACTTTTCAGTAACTGCTCGATGGCTTATAAGGGATATTTGGGATAGGTATGTCTTGTAGTACAGGTAATAGTATCCTCAGATAAGTATCCTCTAAAAGGTATCCTCGATAGGTATCCTCAAATAATACAATACCTGGGCCATAGGTATCCTCAAATACTGAAATGAGTCTAAGAGTCGTTCGAGGAGTCACTCGAACGAGCAATTACTCGATAGCTCATTTGCTCGATGAGCTTCGAGTCGTTCGAGCAATTGCTCATGGAGCAATTGCTCTTAGACTCATTTGCTCGATGAGCTTCGAGTCATTCGAGCAATGACTTTTCAGTAACTGCTCGATGACTTATAAGGGATATTTGGGATAGGTATGCCTTGTGATATAGGTAATAGTATCCTCAGATAAGTATCCTATAAAAGGTATCCTCGATAGGTATCCTCAAATAATACAATACCTGGGCCATAGGTATCCTCAAATACTGAAATGAGTCGTCGAGTCGTTCGAGTCGTCACTCGATCGAGCAATTGCTCGTTGGCTCATTTGCTCGATGGGATTCGAGTCGTTCGAGCAATATGCCGAGTCACTCGATCAAGCAATTGCTCTAAGGCTCATTTGCTCGATGAGCTTCGAGTCGTTCGAGCAATGACTTATCAGTAACTGCTCGATAGCTTATTGGTTTTGGGGCTGCTTTTGTTGTACAGAAGGGAGATAACTCTGCATACAGGTTATGGGAAATCAAGCAATCTGATTGGTTAGTTATAATCTAGATAAATGAAACAACAAGAGTACACGGAATAGGGTCAGAACTAACAAGAATAGACCAGAAATTGCGAAATATAGTAATAATAAGTAAAGCTGTTCCAGTTGATAGGCTCTTCTACGCTACTGGAGTATACTCTAGAATAAAGGAACAGGTCAGATAGACAAAAACTATTGCATATATAGATAGAAGCGGAGAATTCTGGGTAATTACCAAAGGAACCTGTCTTTTAATGGGAAAAACGTCATGGTATAGGGATCCATAAAGGAATTCTGGGAGAATTCTAAGCCAGAACATTACTCTTCTACAAAGGAACGCACCCCTTTGTACCCCTTAGTACTATAGCACTACGTGCTAAGCCGATAAATTGGGGAAATAAAGTCAATTTCGGTGATTTTGGGTGGATTTTGGTGATTTGGAGGGATTGTCGGGTTGTTTGTGGTAATTATCCAGGGAAGTCGTTCCAGAAAATACTCTGATTCAATCGAACATACCCTCCGAACATACCCCTGTCCTATTGTAGGCCTTAGGTAACATAGCAATCACGTGCTACCATAGAAACCAAGATGGCAGCCTCCAGTATACGACGGAAACACGTATCACCCTAACAACACGCGCTGCGCATGCGCACTAACACCACGTATCACTATGGAGATGACGTCACAACATGGCCGCTCACGCGGGTTACCATGACAACACAACATGGCGCCACTAGGTCACGTGACATGACGTCACTTCCGGGGTCCCCCACCGGGGTCCCCCAACCTGCACCTCAAACATACGAGACATACTACTCTCGTTATTACGATTAATAATTAATTACTGGTGCCTCATCCCACATGCAATTGGATCCCGTAGTTTTTATTAACCTACTCAGACAAGACCTGCATGTTTCCTATTTCTTTCACCTGCCCCTTTGCTGAAAACTGTAGGCCTATGATGGTCGTTTATCCCCTATCACGGAAATTTCGGCCATCAGTTATCGATTCCTGCATTTATAGGTTTGCCTCATCTGCTTTTGTGCACACCAGTCTTCTTAAAGAGAGATTCAAGTCTTACATTGGCAATGTGAGTCTAACACTGACAAAAAACTTATAAATTTTTTATGACCCCCCTTCCCCCCCCCCCCCCCCCCCCACCCGCCCCAATTATTTTGGCAAGACGTAAGGTTTTTCGGGGTGGGACTGGGACGGAGACGGGGATTTGTTGTTATCAGAAGCAGCGGAAGCTTAATAAAAGTGGAGCGGCACAACTTTTCAAGGGTGCCATAGTTCGGCCCAGTGGGAGAAAAGTTTCAGTCGTATATGATCAGTAAATGTACATTGACCTACTCCAGTCTCTCGTTTAGATGAGTATGCCACGGTGTGGTCAATGTCCTGTCCATTTCGTCTACTTCAATCATCCGGGGGCGCGGTCGCGTTGCGGTAACCGGTTCTCGTCAGATCACCGAAGTTAAGCAACGTCCAGCCCGGTTAGTCCTAGTCTGAGCGATCGATTCGGACTCCCGCGTTGTGTCCTTGGGCAAGGCACTTAAGCCCGATTGTCCACATGGGGGCACAATGAAGCCGTGTACTAAGGCGTACTGCACGTCGATGGTGCGCATGTCTTCAACCAATTTAACCCTGTCTGTGCTGCAGTATGGAGTTACGATGTTGGGGAGCTGGCAGCTGCTCGTCGTTGCTCGGTGGTTCTCTCCGGGTATTCCTCCAACCGTAAAACTGTCACGGTCATGATTAGCCATTGTGCATAAGAATGTGACCGTAAACACCAATAAATAAATAAATATACCTATTCTCGTCTCTCGTTTAGATGAGTATGTCACGGTGTGGTCAATGTCCTGTCCATTTCTTCTACTTCAATCATCTTCCAACCCGAAGCCTGGCCTTCCGGTTGGAAGATGGGTGAAGTAGAAGAAACGGACCGAAGCGATCGAAGGTGGAATTCTTTTGCCAAATGTTGCTTGGATTTGCAAATAATATAGGCCTATTGCCGGAAAGCGTGTATATTGACACATTGTGTGCGCCCATTTTAAATCATTGTGTAATCGCTCAACATGTCTGTGGAAAAAAGTGGAGGGGCACGTGTCCCTTGTGCCCCCCCCCCCCCCCTCGGTTCAGCCGCCTCTGCTTGTTATTAAAATTCGTATGTGGTGACTTTGGTAACGGCAACATATCTTTTGAAAACATAAAGGTGCAGTTGGCACATTTATGCTTTCAAGGGACGATATATGTGCCACCAAGCTTTCGATTTTGAAAATGGAAGAATGGTTGCATAATATCAAACTTCAAGGGAGCCATCGTAAGTCAATGAGATGATTCCTCACGGAATGCATAAGCAAAATGGACAGTGAGTAACATCACTGGTCTTTGAAGTTTGTCGAGATTATGTCTATGCACCAATTCTTGGGAAGTCAAGTCGTGGAATGCCACATAAAAAAAATTGATTAAACCCTTTACCAAACTCAACTGCTATGTACGACATTGCTATTCAGAAAAAAATCGCCTTTCTTTTCTATTTTCGTCTCAAAATTAACGTTCTTATAGGGCCCTGCGAAGGGGGGCGCGGTGGCTCAGCAGGTAGAGGTGCAGGCTGCAAGCCGAGAGGTCCTCGGTTCGAATCCCACCTGCGGCAGCCGCGTTGTGTCCTTGGGCAAGACACTTCACCCCCATTGCCCACGTGGGGGCACGATGACGTTGTGTACCAAGGCGTACTGCACGTCGATGGTGCACCTGTCTTCAACCAATGCTAACCCTGCTTGTGTGGAGTTGGTATTTTGGTGAGCTGACAGTTGCTGGCCGTTGCTCGGTAGTTCTCTCCGGGTACTCCGGCTTCCTCCACCCGTAAAACTGTCACGGTCATGGTTAGCCATTGTGCAGAAATATGTGACCTTACAACACCAATAAATAAATAAATAAATAAATAAATAAATAAATAAATAAATATCAATCACAGTCATCTTCGGCGTGTCACAAAACGTACAGTTCAGATGGAAGTCATACATCAATAATGGTGAAATAAAAGACTGAATGTGACTTCTGCTATATTGGCATAAATAACATCCTCACCCATATCACCACCAGCTATGCTCATTCCAATTCCACTAGTTCCCACCACTGTTAAATGCAAATTTAAGATTTCCAAGCAATGTCGACGGTGAACTATACAGGGCAATAATCCAGCTACATTATCAAGGCATGCCTTCGTCGAAGGCATGCCTTGATGATGTAGTTGGATTATTTTATCAGTCGGGACTTGAGCCATCATTTCATTTATTTATTCACTTTAACCATTTGCATGGTGTAAAGCTAGGTGTCGATAACAAAAATATAATACACTGCATGCCCGGGGCCGCCAGTATATTCATTGATGATATTCTCGGCATAAATAGTAGCCAATGGGATGTTTTCGTGACCATCTTCGCTTCTATGGATTCCGTTAGCTTGTTTTGTTCCAAAGGAAGGTTAAAAAATGTATAAACGGCAAATGTGATCACCAGAAATGAATAAATGTGGATCCGAGATTAGTAATTGATAAAGGTTTACGGTTAATATTTGAATTTGCCCTCCATAGACAATGAGACCTCGGATTATTATAATAAATCGGATAATTGTCCCTCGTAACCCACTTTCCATTGTGCACTATCTTGTCCGACTAAATGTTTTTCGGCCTTTTCTGCGACTTCTCCCAGTTATCATGAACAACCCAAGAGCACCCAACAGTCGTGTAATACACCACTGTGAAGCTCATTCATTCCCCTTTCCATTGATACCGGGTACTGTTGGATACGTTATGTGAATCAAATTTGAGGCGAGTATAACGAAGATGTGTGCTATCGTTTTCGAAAAGCGAGTTGTGTACCTTGTTAATATTTATATACCATTATAGGGGCACGTCAGCATCGATTCAAAAATGGTATCAAATATCATTTTTTAGCTCAACTTGAAAAAGTCAAACTGAGCTATTGCCATCACTTTTCGTCCGCCGGCGTACGCAAGTACGTTAGTATGTTAGTACGTTAGTACGTACGTCCACAATTTCCTTTGGCACACCTCACAGGTCGCATTTATGATCAGATCACTTTGAAACTTGGTATGCTTGTTTGAGGTGACCTTCAGATGGGAGCTATCGATTTTCTTCAATTTCCGTCAAAAAATGTTGCCGCGGCCAACGTTCTTAGAACATAGTTTAGTCAGACCGCAATATTTCCCTTTGGCACACCCTACAGGCATATTTATGATCGGATTGCTTTGAAACCTAGTATGCTTGTTTAGGGTGACCTCTAGATGGGAGCTATCAATTTTCTTCAATTTCCGTCAAAAAATGTTGCCACAGCCAATGTTCTTAGAACTCAGTTTAGTCAGACCTCAATATTCCCCTTTGGCACACCCTACAGGGCACATTTATGACTGTATTGCTTTGAAACCTGGCATGCTTCTTTGGGGTGACCTCGAGATGGGAGCTATCGATTTTTTTCAATTTCCGTCAAAAAGTGTTGCCACGGCCAACGTTCTTAGAACTTAGTTTAGTCAGACCTCAATATTTCCCTTTGGCACACCCTACAGGGCACATTTATGATCGGACTGCTTTGAAACGTGGTATGCTTGTTTGGGAAGACTTCTAGATGGAAGCTATCGATTTTCTTCAATTTCCGTCAAAAAATGTTGCCGCGGCCAACGTTCGTAGAACTAAGTTTAGTCAGATGACCTCAATATTTCCCTTTGGCACACCCTACAGGGCACATTTATGATCGGATTGCTTTGAAACCTGACATGCTTATTTGGGGTGACCTCTAGATGGGAGCTATCGATTTTCTTCAATTTCCGTCAAAAAATGTTGCCACGGCCAACGTCTTAGAACTTAGTTTAGTCAGACCACAATATTTCCTTTTGGCACACCCTACAGGACACATTTATGATTGGATTGCTGTGAAATCCGGTGTGCTTGTTTAGGGTGACCTCTAGATGGGAGCTATGCATTTTCTTCAATTTCCGTAAAAAAATGTTGCCACGGCCAACGTTCTTAGAACTTAGTTTAGTCAGACCACAATATTTCCCTTTGGCACACCCTTCAGGGCACATTTATGATTGGATTGCTTTGAAACCTTGTATACTTGTTTGGGGTGACCTCTAGATGGGAGCTATCGATTTGCTTTCCATTTCCGTAAAAAAATGTTGCCGCGGCCAACGTTCTTAGAATTTAGTTTAGTCAGAAGACCTCAATATTTCCCTTTGGCACACCCTACAGGGCACATTTATGATCGGATTGCTTTGAAACCTGGTATGTTTATTTGGGGAGACCTCTAGTTGGGAGCTATCGATTTTCTTCAATTTCCGTCGAAAAATGTTGCCGCTGCCGATGTTCTTAGAACTTAGTTTAGTCAGACCTCAATATTTCCCTTTGGCACATCCTCCAGGGCACATTTATGATCGGATTGCTTTGAAACCTGGCATGCTTGTTTGGGGAGACCTCTAGATGGGTGCTATCGATTTTCTTCCATTTCCGTCTGTCAAAAGATGTTGCCACTGGCAACGATCTTTGAACTTAGTTTACACAGGCATCAATATATTCCTTTGGCATGCCCTACCGGACACATTTATGATCAAATCGGTTTGAAACTTTGTATGCTTGTTTGGGGTTACCTCTAGATGGGAGCTGTCGATTTTCTTTGATTTCCGTCAAAAAATGTTGCCACTGGCAATGACCTTTCCATCAAAAGCTGTTTCTGTTAGCAACAATCTTTGAATTTATTGCATTTGTGCATCAACATTCTTTGACTTGGACTACAGGCCACATTTATCATAGGATTGTTTTTGAGCTTGGTGTGCTCATTCGACAAGATCTTTAGATAAGAGCTATTGATTAGCATTCATTTCTGTGAAAAAAGTTGCCATTTACAATAACCTCTGAACATACTGCATTTGTGTATCAACATTCTTCCTTTAGCCAGTCTTACAGTTTACATTTAAAAATGCATGGATTACTCTGACGCTGTGCACACACAATACTGTTATGTTGAAATTTCATCAAACAACATTGGTACCAATGATCTTCAATTTTGCCATTTCATTTAAAACTTACCAAGTTCAAGTTTGTCAAGTTGAGCTACAGTGTCATTAACACTTTCATTATTATATTAGCTGCTTTCAGAGGAAATGTTGGCGTTCTGGCTGCCAACACTTTTCCGGCACACAATAACAGTTTCCAACAGACAGAGTCATAGATGGGTGGATGGCGGTGGGACTCCCCCCACCCCCCTTTCTGGTTCATAGCGCGTTCACATTTGTAGTACGAGAGGTCATCCTCAAGTATGTAGCTTGGCATCTGTTGGGTTAGTATACAGCTGGAACATATTATCTCCCCTGATACGCTCACTGGTGGAAAATCTCCCTTTGTGGACATTCATGAACACAACGCAATGCAGAGAACACGTCTAAAATGGACTATCTATCTGCAAACTTATTGTATTACTAAACTAAAGTGAATCACACGGATTTATGATTTTATCCACCTTACAACAATTAAGGTGCTATGTAAGTGAGGGAAATTTGTTAATTTTGAAATTCCCACCTCTGATATTCCATATATTCAAATTATATATATATAAATTATTCATCAAAATGAAGATTCTAATGTTAAGAACGCGAACCATATATGCATTCCACTCACAGAGTTGACAGTAGGCACTAATGCTTCCTGGAAGTCTGCTACTGCATTCGTACCAGAACTGCAAATAAAATAACATTTCAAGAGGACGACTCGTGGTCAAATGTTCTTCAGATATCCAAGAACAAAGCTAGGCATTCAAAACTCTTTACTGTGCAATGACAGGTCAGCATTTGTGGAAAGGACAACACTGTCTGCAATTTTGTTTTATTGAAGATGGGTTCCATGGCCTTCGGACATGCGCATATCATGCGATACCAGGAATTTTCATAAAAAACTTGTAATTCCAAGAAATTCAAACAGGCGTCATGATACCATGAAAGTGATATGACACCTGTGTAGCCTCCATATAATATACTGTGTAGCATTAAGGCGATCTTTCCCACTATTCGATTTTAGACGGCATTGTTTTTCGATGCTTTTTCGGCCTCGATGACCTGGACGGAAATGTAAACAAACAGACAACGAAAACAAAGTGGAGAGTTTTTTAAATTTACCCAACGCAGCTCTACGCTGCATATTGAAGAAGTTTGATTTCCTAGCTTTGTTCTTGGATATGTGAAGTACATTTGGCCACGATTTGCTCTCCTGTGTTCTAGCTACTGAAGTATATTATTTTATTATCAGTTCCGGTACGAATAGGGTAGCAGATTTCCATTGGTACCTGCTGTCGAGTCCAGTTGATTGCATATATGGTTCGTGTTCTATACATCACAGCCATCATTTTGATTTATTAATTGTGTCAATTTAATTTGAATTTATGGAATATCAGATGTGGGAACTTCAAAGTAAACAAATTTTCCATACTAATATAGCACCTTAAACAATCTGGACATCGATGTACCATATTACGGGGGTTGTATTTTATATTTTTGTTCTACAGTCTACGGAATGTCTGCTAATGAAGTAAATATGCTGACAGACGTATTGAACTTAGGTTCACACCCAGAAGGAGGAAAATTCAAAGAAGTATGGAGAGCAGACAGAAAAGTGAAATACGACGGCGATAATCAGTAAGTGTGAAGCGAATTTTAGTTAACCTACAGTACAACACGGGGAGCGGTTTGAATGGGCTTTTACCGCACTGGACCGGATGCAAGCGTTGGGGAAACAATAACTATTGTTTTCTCAGTTTGAAGTTTTACATAATTTGACGGCTGTGATGTAACACTGCTGTGCAAGTTACAAACTCACTGAACTGAGTCCATGGTCCAAAGTTAATATAATCTTGACACAACAAAAGTCAAGTAAAAAATATTCAGTTCACGCACGGTTGTGACAACCATTACGTATTTCCAGTTCCGTATTCGACATTCGTTATCGACCGATTTCAGTTCCGTATTCGACATTCGTTATCAACCGATAAAATCGGTTGATAACGAGTGTCGAATACGGATCTGAGAATCAGGAACGGTTGTTACGTGCCCAGTTTCCGAATCATTGGCCTCTGTGCTATTATATTAAGCTTTATATTATACTACAGAAAATCGAGGCGTAATTCCTGGGTTGGGATGGGGACCCCAACCCCCCAAATATTTTGTCTCGTCGATCAGTACTATTTACTTGTTGGTTTTAAAGTCAAATGTTTCTGCATAATGGCTAATGGCCTCCGGATTAGTACTCTTGACCTAACTGGCGTGTTCAAGGGGATATGCATAACACTGTCACAGGTGTTTGTTAGTTTGTGATATACGAGTCCGACAGTATATTTATTTATTTATTGGTGTTTAAGGAAACATCTTTCTGCACAATGGCTAATCATGATCACGAATCCGAAAGTAGTAGTGTTCGTATGTTTCACCTGAAGGTTGCAGGACCCCGGAAGTGACGTCATAGTTACGTGACCAAGTGGCTCCATGTTGTTGTCGTGGCAACCCTCTTGACCGGTCACGTTGTGACGTAATTACCATAATAATACGTCAGTGCCCATGCGCAGCGAGTGTTGTTAGGGTGATACGTGTGTCCGTCATCCATTTTGTATACTGGAGACTGTCATCTTATTATCTATGGTAGCAAGCGGTCGCTATAGGCCTGAACGACCTACAATAGGATGGGGATATGTTTGGAGGGTATGTTCGATTGAATAGGAGTAAATCTAATGACCGAAATAAACCCGAAAAATCCTTCTAAATCGCCAAAATCAACCCCAAACTACCGAAACGAACTTGGCGAAGTCACCATCTAGGCTTTTAATAGCAGCACGTAGTGCTACAGCGTGCGTTCTATTACATTGGTGTACTGGCTCGAATTTTCCCCGCTACTTAGTAGAATTACACAAATAGACCCGACACGTTGTACTTGTTCGGATTGTTTTGGAATCCTCGGTTACTATCTGTTTTTCCTATAACTGACACTATTCTGACTATCCTAACAGTCCCTCTAGTCCTAGTTATCTCTTGACCTGTCCTGATCTCTGCCCTGGTCTGAAAACCCACCACTGCTTCATTTCCCGTAACCTGTACCCAACCACACAGTGTTATCCCCCTTGTGTACAACCAAGGCCCATACGATTCCCAAGATTAAAAGACAATCGAGCAGTAACTGAAAAGTCATTGCTCGAACGACTGGAATCCCATCGAGCAAATGGGCTATAGGGCAATTGCTCGACGAGAGACCCCACATGTTGCTCCACAGCTCATTTCGGAAAAAAGAATTCCATAACCACAGTCGTTTTCAAAAGGGATTCTGCAAAAGGGATTCCATAGTGGGATTCCGTAAGTGGGATTCCACCCAACCACGTGCTTCCATAGAAACCAAGATGACAGTCTCCAATATACAAAATGGTCGACGGAAACATGTATCACCCTACAACACGGGCTGCGCATGCGCATTTACATCACGTATCACTATGGTAATTACGGTAATTATGGTAATTACGTCACAACATGATCGCTCACGAGGGTTACCATGGCAACACAACGTGGAGCCATTGGGTCACGTGACTGTGGCATCACTTCCGGGGTGCTGCAGGTGAAACATACGAACACTGCTACTTCCGACCAGCCCTAGAAAGTAGCTACGACAATCGGTAATATAGTGGTAAAATCTGCGGTGGCAATCTTCAACTGCTTTCGTGGCGGACAATTTTTGTCATTGGAAGAGATTTACAGCAACGTATGCCCCCATTAATTTTCTAAAGCTGTCAGTAGTTATGTATTGGGATTTCACGACACTTTCGGCAGCCAGGGTCACCTTTTGTCGGACAGTAGCCGGAGTACACGGAGATAACCATTGCGCAAAGGCGAGGAACTCAACTGGCAGACTCTAACGTACTAACTCCGCACAAGCGGTGTTAGCATTGGTTGAAGACAAGTGCACCACCGACGTGCAGTGCGCCTTAGTACACAGTGCCACCGTGCCCCCGCGTGGGCAATCGAGATAAAGTGTCTTGCCCAAGGACACAACGCTGAATCCCCTGGCGGGGATCGAACCGTGGATATTTCGGTTTGATGTTCAATCCCTTAAAACGCTGTCGTTAAATTTAAGAACAAGGGTTTGGGAATTTCATATAAAAAAATGAAATTTCGATCCATTAGTGGAGTTGTATCATCGATGTGTGCATCATTTCAGAAACAGTTCCTGTAGGGCAGTATAAAAATACTGAAGCCAGCTTTTTACATTTTTTTCTTTCTCAATCCACTTGGACGTTTGACTATTATTGTCTGTTGACACTCATTTCAAAATAAGAAAGCAGCGTTTTCACTGTCTTTTGATGTTCTGTCGCTTTTTTATGCCCCTCGACTTAAGTCGGGTGTCATATAGTGATTGAAGTGTCCGTCCGTCCGTCCGTCCGTCGTGTGTGTGTCAGTGTTTCCGTGTGTGTGTTTGTGTGTGTGTGTGTGTGTGTGTGTGTTTGTGTGGGTTTGTCTTACCAACTTGACGAGGTAACTAGACAAAAGAGTTTGCGTGTTTCGCCTTACCGAGGTACAAAAGACAAAAGAAACCCTTTACCTCGGTTGTTTTCCCAGAACTGTACCGGCAAAACGAGGTTGAAACCGTTAGTCCACACAAAGGACAGACAATGGGGTACCTCGGTATGTAGGGAAAACAAGACTGTGTGTGTGTGTGTGTGGGTTTGTCTTACCAACTTGACGAGGTAACTAGACAAAAGAGTTTGCGTGTTTCGCCTTACCGAGGTACAAAAGACAAAAGAAACCCTTTACCTCGGTTGTTTTCCCAGAACTGTACCGGCAAAACGAGGTAGAAACCGTTAGTACACACAAAGGACAAACAATGGGGTACCTCGGTATGTAGGGAAGACAAGACTGTGTGTGTGTGTGTGTGTATGTGTGTGTGTGTGTGTGTGTGTGTGCGTGTGTGTGGGTGCGTTTGTCTTACCAACTTGACGAGGTAACTAGACAAAAGAGTTTGCGTGTTTCGCCTTACCGAGGTACAAAAGACAAAAGAAACTCTTTACCTCGGTTGTTTTCCCAGAACTGTACCGGCAAAACGAGGTTGAAACCGTTAGTCCACACAAAGGACAGACAATGGGGTACCTCGGTATGTAGGGAAAACAAGACTGTGTGTGTGTGTGTGTGTGTGTGTGTGTGTGTGTGTGTGTGTGTCCAAACCAATAACTCGAAAACTTTCAGGGCCACAGTCATCAAACTTCACACAATTATAAAGGACCATGGGAGGATATGTCACACATCATAGCCGGGTTCGTACCTTCAAGGTCAAGGTCACATTTTAAGGTCACACTAAAATCGGTCAATATTCGTGTCTCAGCCATAATTCAGAAACGAATCATAGTACAATTGTTAAACTTTTTACATATGTTAAGGACAGTCAGAAAGTGTGTCGCGTATAATAGTTTTCGCCGCATCTGCAAGGTGAAGGTCACAAATGACCTTCATATGTTCAGGGTCACAGATCGTGTCTCAAGCATAACTCCAAAACTATTAGAGCTACAGTCATCACACTTCACACAATTATAAAGGACCATGGGAGGATGTGTCACACACCATAGCCGGGTTCGCATCTTCAAGGTCAAGGTCACATTTCAAGGTCACACTAAAAATCGGTCAATATTCGTGTCTCAGTCATAACTCAGAAACGAATCATAGTACAATTGTTAAACTTTTTACAAATGTTAAGGACAGTCAGAAGGTGTGTCTCCGCCGTATCTGCAAGGTGAAGGTCACAATAGTGTGTGTGTGTGGGGGGGGGGGGGGGCATGTGTTACGTTAGTAACATTCTTCTTGTTTCTGTTCATTTTTATCAACAGTGTGCGCATCGCGACATATTTTACAGACACTGTCATTTTCATTAAAATAAAATTCTAGCAGATGAGATTTGATATTTTTCCACAGGAATTCGATCTTTGAGTACAGTTCATTACGTGTTATGATAGTCCCGTATTAATTAGTTTTATCAACCCTAACAATAGAGTACATTTTTATCAACTTTATTGAATTCGAACTTCTACGTGCAGGCTGCAAGCCGAGAGGTCCTCGGTTCGAATCCCACCTGCGGCAACCGCGTTGTGTTCTTGGGCAAGACACTTCATCTCCATTGCCCGCGTGGGGGCACGATGGCGCCGTGTACTATGGCGTACTGCACGTCGATGGTGCGCATGTCTCCAACCAATCTAACGCGAGTTACGATGTTGGGGAGCTGGCAGCTGCTCGTCGTTGCTCGGTGGTTCTCTCCGGGTACTCCGGCTTCCTCCACCCGTAAAACTGTCACGGTCATGATTAGCCATTGTGCATAAATATGTGACCTTAAACATCAATAAATAAATAAATAAATAAATAAATCGAACTTCTACGTGTCATCAAAACATTCCTGACCTGATGTGGGTTATGAGCCATGGATGATGTCTTCCCATCGCACCTGTGTGACCTAGATTCGTACATACATGGCCTCCGTGGTACATGTAAGTGACCTAGTTCGTACAGTTTTACGGGTCGAGAAGGCGGTAGTACCATGAGAGAACCATGAAGAAACTGTCAGACTCCCCAACATACTAACTATTTATTTATTTATTGGTGTTTAAGGTCACATACTTATGCACAATGGCTAATCGTGACCGAACATACTAACTCCACGCACGCAGGATTAGCATTGGTTGAAGACAAGTGCACCATCGACGTGCAGTGCGTTATATTTCATGGAAAGCATACAAATCTCCTGGCGGACGTTGGGGAGTCGAACATTCGCTCGCCGTTGATTGGTGGTTCTCTTCGGATACCCCGGCTTCCTCCACCCACAAACTGTCCGACACGAGGTGGCCCTGGCTGTCGTTAAACTCTAATAAATAAATAAATAAATAAATAAATAAATAAATAAATAATCTATTCTCACATTGTACGCCCACAGAGCTGGAAAGAGCCAGGATTCAGATGTCTGAACGTGCATGCAGTGGCTATTCCTCTCTTACGTTCAGACTGCTAAACAATAATAAATAGCCGCATTCGGGGTGGGGGGTGGGGGGGCAGGTAGGTTGTCAGTGGGAAATTGTTGGGGGGAGTGTTCTGAACTCCACGATTGAAGTTACGAATACAACTACGTGCATATTTCAATTACAGAATTAAAGACTTCACCTAAGGTTATCAAGTCTTAGTGGTTAATGACTTACTTTCCTTCTCATATTTTTGTAATAGACAAATGTTTTACGCATTATCCTCGTTGAAAGTTCTCAAATATTTTCAGTGAGTAATATTGAGGCGCGAAACCAGGCTAAATAATGGTCGGGAAGGGACAAAATATTTTTCTGCTGCCAATAGCAACAGAAATATGTTTTTTCTCCACTTCATTTCACATTGAGCTGGGATATATGGAATAAATAAGTATGTTTATTTATTTATTTATTTATTTATTTATTGGTGTTTAAGGTCACATATTTCTGCACAATGGCTGATCATGACCATGACAGTTTTACGGGTGGAGGAAGCCGGAGTACCCGGAAAGAACCACCGAGCAACGGCGAGCAACTGTCAGCTCCCCAACATACCAACTCCACACAAGCAGGTTAGCATTGGTTGAAGACGTGCAGTACGCCTTAGTACACAACGCCACCGCGCCCTCACGTGGGCAATGGGGGTGAAGTGTCTTGCCCAAGGACACAACGCGGTTGCCGCAGGTGGGATTCGAACCGAGGACCTCTCGGCTTGCAGCCTGCACCTCTACCAACTGAGCCACCGCGCCCCCGAATAAATAGGTACTAGGCCCGGTAATCAGATTTAAACCACGAGTAGGATAAGGGTTTTGGCCACGAGGCTCTTCCGAGTGGTTAAAACCCTTATTCTACGAATGGTTTAAATCTGATTACCGGCCCTTGTACCTGTTTGCTTTATTTATACCATGCTCTTGATTAATAATCGACTTTGTCACTATATTTATTTATTTATTTATTTATTTATTTATTTATTGGTGTTTAAGGTCACATACTTATGCACAATGGCTAATCGTGACCGTACTTTGTCACTTAAAATGGTGAAAAAAACGATACTTTCTATTGCAAACACATGGGTTTGTTTTGTTTACATCTGCACCGGTAGACAGTACTTCCG
The DNA here is from genome assembly GCA_031216915.1 of Pictodentalium vernedei. NCBI lineage: Eukaryota > Metazoa > Mollusca > Scaphopoda > Dentaliida > Dentaliidae > Pictodentalium > Pictodentalium vernedei. The sequence goes on along the minus strand of CM062292.1, from coordinate 71,657,099 downwards.
GCTACACGCGAATACTTTATTGACAGCTGAACACAAGGTCAAAGTTGATTGAATTTACCTTGCTTTTTCAGTCAAATTATTATTTACAATTCTTAAATTTTATTTTAAATATTTAATTGTAGGTATTTTAAACTTAAGTCATTGCACGCAGTAGAAAGTACGGTGCCACAAAACGTTGCATATTTGAACGAAACATCGCGAAGTGTGAATGCATTCGAAGTCGGCAAATTGGGTCATGTCAAAGGTCAAGTTGGATGTAATTCCAACTACAGGTGTAAATGCTTGCAATGGAATTTCCAAAGGTGAAGGTTCAGTTTCTTGGAAAAAATGTTTGTATCCATGGCAATTCGAGAAACGTGATGCCGGGCACACTCTGCAGGCCCAGTTACCACGATGGCCATCTTGTAAAACCTGCATCGGGTAAATACCTTTAAAACCAGGTGCGGGACTGCCTTTTTTACGACAGGCGAGTCTGTTGTTCGTGGAATTTTATGATTAATACGCTTTTCTTTGAATAAATTCCGAGTTAACATTATTGACTGATGAATTTAGCATCTACAGCATTTCAATAGTTTGTTGAAGAAGGATTCGTTTTGGTTACAAAACTAAATGGATGCTGATAATAAGCATTCTGTATCTCCATGCTGTGTGTTGCGTTACGAAATAGAGCAGTGTGTCATGGATTTAGACAAATGGACAGCGCTCCATTGATAAAGACATTTCAGGAAACTAAATCTTACTTCATAACAAAATGCGCCGTATTTTAGTAGGAACATACCTTCGATTTATTGTGACTCTCCGTTGTTTTTGTAAAACGCAACCCGGAGCTTGGTTCACTGCATGCCCGCTTCGGGGATTACTTTATAATTTTCTGCGATATATGGTCAGAAAGACGTCTTTCGGGTAACTAGTTTGGGATTTTGGTCGCTTCCTTTCGAAACTCGCATAAAGATTATTATCAAAGACGTATTAGTCCATAATTGTTAATTTATATTTTATTAACTAATTAAACTAGAAAACTAAAATCCGATGCGGGCGTTACTGACGCCCGCAGCGGAATTTTACTGGCCGGCATTATAGGATGACCAGCGAGGGTGCGCAGAAAGAGAAGCGCAACCATAATAAAATGGCTCAAGAAATAAAGTGAGAGAACATGGACCATTTTTTTGAATGTTAAGCATGAATGTGTTGGCGTATACAAAGTTGACACTTTCAGGAAAGTTGTTCCAAACAATAGGGGTTAATATCTTCATTCGGAAACACTTGAAAGGGCACCCTCCCACCCCCTCCCCACAAAGTAAGAAAGATCAACTTTTGGATGATCGTCCCGGTACGCAACTCTTAACTTGGGACAAAACGCCTTGTAGAGGTGGTGTTGAGAGGAAATGCCCCGGCATCACCTCCAAGTATTGACAGTGGTGGCTCTCGAAAATTCTTTTAAAAGAATTTCAAGTTTATATGACAAGGGGGTGAGGGGTGACTACACTCTGGGGGTTAAAATCTCCATTCGAAAAAAAACTAGGAAAAGTACCTCCCACCCCTCCACACAAAAAGCAGAATGCTCAAATGTAGGCTACAGACATATCGTGAATTGGTGGAAAATATTCACGCACACATCTCATCTAAAATAATCGGGGGTGGGGGGTGGGGGGGGGGGGGGGTGGGGGTTATCATAATAAAAAAGGTTTTAAAAAGTACTTCTAACGCGGAAATACGTAATTTTAAATCCTAAAGTCACCGCATTCGTTGCCTTGGTCACGGGAATTTTCGTTCAAAGTTTGGAAATGGCATAACACAACACGGATACTGATAACCCTGAATGCGGTGAATCCCAGTTAAAAGTCTCTATCCGAACTCGACCGATAAAATTTCTAACGTCAAAGATTTTTTTCCAATGGAGAATCATTCAACTTTTCGTCCACGGGACACACTAAAATGTGTACCCCGGCCCCGGCTCCGGAAAAGGTGTGTCTGGGAAATATACAGTTGCATTTCTTTCTTATTTGTATGTATAATGTGATCATTTTTGGTATGTAGAATCCTTTAGGGGTACTTTAATGGTTTATGGAAAAATATTATGAATTATTTTATTTTTGTGAGTTCTACCGAAGTTTTCCCTTCAGATACACACTAAAAATTGTACCGGGTCGGCCGGGTCGTTAATTAATGAGCTCGCAGTTTAATCCGATGACAATGGAGGTGTTGTACAAGTTGAGTGTCTAAAAACTTGATTGAATTGCCCCACCAGTTCGCTAAGTGGATTATAATTCTCATTCATCTTATTCAGTTATTAGGACATTCTTGGTTGGAGTAAAATGACGATGGTTTCCGTACAGACAAATAAAAGCGACATTCGGCGTGAGGACGATAGTAGGTGATAAAGGCCGATTCACATCGATGTGCACCTCCATAGGATTTAGTGTTAAAATCGTGTACAGGTACACGATTTTAACGGTTTTAGGGTGATTTAGAATCGGCTTTGCCGATTCAAAATCACTGGATTCTATATACAAATCGCTCAAGAGTGAAAAAAACGCATGAAATGTTAAGGAAAAAGAGGTGTATCGTCTGATTTAGAATCGGCAAATGGGTTTCCCCATAGGATTCAGTGTTAAATTGCGAGCAAAAAACGTGTTGCCGTTTCTAAATCATCATCTTGCTGATTCTAAATCATCCGTGTCTGTACACGATTTTAACACTGAATCCCTATGGAGGCGTACACGGAAATCCATTTGCGGATTTTACGTCAGAAATCGAATCGTGTACGGTACACGGAAAAGAGGTGATTTTGAACCGACAAACCCACTATCACGTTTCCTGAGGAAATAAAAAAGTGATTGATATATATAGGAGAGAAAAAAATGTATAAATAAATAGTTATTTAAAAAATAAATATATCAAATCGAATAGATAATAAAAAATAAATACGTAAATCATGAGCGCTTCTCAGACTATTAGAGTAAGGTTTCTTTTAAAAAAATGCTGACGAGAGCCTACACATTCTGCGTGAACGAACAACTAGGTCGCCTCTTGTTAGAACGATGCGTCGGATGTCGGGATCACCTAGACTTCGATCACGAGAATCATTCGTGTCTGACGATGGAAAGGGAAGATATGGTCGTCAAGTATTTCGAACCGGCGTTCGAATGCGTTCAAATCGACGAAGTGATCGCGTTTTGGAAGAGATTACTCTTCTGTAAGGATCAAGGCAAGCCCACAGTTTCGGAAGAACTGAAATTGGTGCGTAAAAGTCTGACTTTAGAAGACAAGGGATGCGTCATGAAATTATTGTTCCATGAAACATACGTCTAAGTTTTTTCGTTGATATAAATAAGGGAGAATAGAAAATAAAATAAATACACACATAAATTTTTTTATCTAATATTAGAAAGAAAAAAACCCACAAAAATGAGAACCAGAAATAAATTAGTGAACGACGAGGATGAGAAGCCGAACGGCGTTTTGCCGACGGCACTGTCGCTAGAAGAAAAAGAAAGAGGAGAGAGGTATCGCATCGATCAAATCAGTAGAATCCAAGCGTATCTAACTCGAGAGAGAGATTCTCGCTGTTCTCTCAAGAAGAAGTATTCGTGTTTCGTGAAATTCGTCAATGCGATCGACACGACACTCATCACGATTTCCATGGGTTTACACGCGGCCGGCATCAGATTGTTGTTGACCACGGTCGGCATTCCGATCGTGTTGATCATACGTAGAAGGAGTGGCTCTCGCCGCCGGATTGTTTAGCACGCTAGAAACTTTTTGAGTAGGAAATTATATCTGAAGGCGAGGAAACACGACAAGATTCGCGTCTTGGCCGACTCCAAGATCGACACGATATCCAAAATGATCTCTATGGCGTTGAAAGACGGTAGGATATCGGACGGAGAATACTTCGCGATATTGAGCGAGAAAACGAAATACGATGCCATGAAAGAAGCCGTGAGAATCAAGACTCGTCAGATCATCAAAGAAGAGATGAAGGATTCTCTCGTGGAAAAGGGGAGGAAAGAGGCCAGGCAGGAATTCAGTAAGATTATAGTACTCATGAGCAGCGATTGAAAAAAAAAATATATATGATAAGAACAGAATTAATTAATTATTAAATTTATATATAAAATAAAAACGAAATTAATTTAAATAACTCTTAAAAATGTATTGCGTAAAGTGTAAGAGAGTTACCAAGATGAGTAATTCTCGAGAAGTATGAACTAAAAACGACAATTTGCGACGTGTGTGGTTCTATCAAGACTCGATTCATCAAAAAAAAGAACGCGAGCAAAGGTAAAGGCATCGTAAATAAAATGATTAATAATCTACCTTTCGAAATGCATCTGCCTGGTCACAGTTTCACAGGACCCGGAACGAAATTGAACAAGAGACTCAACGCCGATCTGACTCCCAAATCTTGGAGCAAACCTGTGAATAGGGTGGACGCGGCCACATATGATCACGATCTGTGCTACGCCGGACATCCCGACACCAAGACTCGCAACGACATATGCAATAAAAACATGTTGGGGAAATTGAGAGGCATATCGAATCCGACCAGGAGAGAGAAGATAGAACGTTCGCTGGTCGGCAATCTGATCGGTGCGAAACGTCGATTTGGATGGGGCATTCAAAAAAAAAAGCGTATCGGAAAAGAAGAAGAAACGACTATTGACGAACGAATTGGCTGAGAAGTTACACAAACCCGTCGTGCATAGATTTCGAAAGAGAAGTGTGTTCGTGAAGGGTTTGGATGATATTTGGTCTGCTGACTTGGTCGACATGAGATCGTTTTTGAGGTGGAACGAGGGCGTCAAATATCTATTGATGGTCATCAACGTGTTTTCCAAATACGGTTGGATCAGAGCTTTGAAGAATAAATCGGGACCTTGCGTCGCCGAGGCTCTGAAGAGCGTGTTCGACTCGTCTTAGTAAATTGTGGGTGGATAAGGGAAAGGAATTCTACAACAAGCACGTTCATCGATTGGTCGACCTCTACTCGATCGAAAACAAAGAGAAAGCCAGCATGGTGGAACGTTGGAATCGAACGATGAAGGAAAAGATGCACAGATACTTCACGGCGAATTCGACCAAGAAATACATATACGCTCTGAACGGTCTGGTTAAAGATTACAACAACACGCGACACAGATTGATCAAGATGACTCCCGTGGAAGCTAGCGATCCTCGAAATGAAAAACGGGTCTACGCGAATCTATATCCTGAAAGATCTAAGATTAGGAAGAAGTCTAGAACGTCGAAATTTGCGGTCGGTGATCGAGTGAGAATCTACGCTTATAAGAAGCACTTCGAAATGGGTTATACTCCTCGATGGACCTCGGAAATCTTCGTGATAATAAAAATATTTCACACCGATCCGGTACCTTACGAAATCGAAGCTTTGGATGGAGAAGATGATCATCGGAAAGTTTTACGAACAACAATTACAGAAGACAAAGTTTTGATAAGAAAACAAATTTCTTTTATTTACTCTCTTTAACATTTTCTTGTTTACACACATATATATATGAGAGAAAAATAATAATAAAAAATAATTAAAAACTATTTTTAGATAAAGAAAGCAAGTTAATTAATAAACAAAAAAACCCAAAAATCCTTTAAAAATGACAAATATACTAGATATGGCACAAAGCATAGTGAAAGATGAAAGTATTCAAGAATATGAGGTTCACGAATATGAACCGGTAACCGGAACGAGTTTGAACAATGCGGGTGAGATAAGAATCAACGTCAAAACTCAAGGTCTATTCATACATCCTAGCGAGAGTTACATAGTGGTGCAGGGACATCTCACCAAGGAAGATGGGAGCGACTATGCCGACGACGACACGGTTACTCTAACCAATAATGGCATCATGCATCTATTCAGTAATATAAAATACATGCTATCTGGACAAGAGATAGAATCTGTGTTTCATCCTGGTCAGGCCACCATGATGTTCGGACTCTTGACGTATCCTGATGATTTTTCGAAACCCAGAGGACTTAATCAGTTGTGGGTGAAAGACACCATCGGCTCTGCTAGCGCCGGCGCTGCGATATTCGAATACGTCATCAAGACGTCCACACCTAAAGGAACGTTTTCATTCAGGATACCTTTGAAACACATCTTCGGATTTGCGGACGATTACAACAAGATCATGTACGGATTCAAACACAATCTGACGTTGATTCGAAAAGGAAACGACGATGCAATAGTGAGACTCACTGCGACCAATGCGGGTAAGATAACTCTACACAAGATATCGTGGTTCGTTCTGCACGTGGAGCCTTCGATCGTGGAAAAAGCACGTCTCTACAAGATCATTGAATCCAAGAGTAAAATACCCGTGGGATTTAGAATGAGACAGTGCGACACGGCTAGCATTCCTGTCTCCACGAATCACTTCGATTGGAGATTGATGGTGAAATCCACTTCCGAGAGACCGCGTTTCATCGTGGTTGTGTTTCAGACCGATAGGGATGGGTCTTAGGAAAAGAATGCGTCGCTGTTCGATCACTGCCATTTGAGAAACATGCAAGTGTTTCTGAACGCCACGAGATATCTGGCAATCGATTACAATGCGTCATTAGACAAGAACGATTTTTGCAGACTGTACGGCAACGCCGCTGATTTTAGAAAGAAGTATCACGGTCTAGACGAATTGATGAGCAACCCTAACATATCTCCCGGCAAATACAAGTCCATGTATCCCATGTTTGTATTCGACGTCAGTAAACAGAGTGAACGACTCAAGAGTAGCGTCTTAGACATTCAGATCAAGATGCAATTCGATAGGAATGTGCCGAGAAAAAACGAAGCCTTCGCCCTGGTCCTGTCGGACAGAGAATTACAATTCGAATCGGATGGAAATAAGATGTCGATCATTCGATGAGAGACGAGTGTGCAAAAAAAAATGTATGATTTATTAAAAACAAAACAAAAGTAATGAGTAATTATTAAAACAAAAAAAACAAAAAAAAAAAAATAAGTAAAGTAATGTGATCTAGAGAGATTGAACATCTTTCTAAATCTCATTACTTTTTTTTTTGTTTTTAATAAATCACACATTATTTTTTTTAATTCATTATTTTCCATGCGTTCACTGTTTGTTCAAAGGCACTAGTTCGATCAGTAGACTCACCATGGAAGTGGTGGCTTCGGGATTATTGGTTTTCGTAACGAAATTAATCCTGTCTCCGGCGTTCACTTTGAGAGGTGTGCTGAACGTGCTAACATTCGCGTGTTGATTCTCAGTCTTTTCGATGCTGTATCTCTTATCGCTCTCTACTCCATTTACCACGAGATTGACGACCGCACTGTTATTCATATCCGAGGAAGCCAGACTCATTCGAAGGATTTCACCTCCCAGGGGCATGGGATATCCCACCTGACAATGTTTCGATCCGCTACCTCCATTTCCGAAAGACCACTCAGCTTTTCCCTTATCTAAGGTGCCGGCCTCCTTGGCCCATACGGTGATCAATTGTCTAGCATATTTGACTTTCTCCACCACCAAAATCAGGGTGCAGGCATCCGTCATGTTCACGGGATCCGGTAGATTTGTGAGCGCGTGTCCACCCATGTCTACTTTACCTTCCATGATGTCATCCTTTCTCCAGACCGAGTTGTCATCCACGTACTTTCTGCTGACCATGCTGGAATCGAATTCGGGATCGTGACTGAGTCCGAATAAATTCTTACCGTTCATGTTGATACCACCCTCCATGGTTCCGCCAGATTGTTTGTTCAGGTAGAGATCGTCCACTTGCGATTCTAGGTATTCTTGTGATCGTATCACGGCAGAATCCACGTAGCCCTTGTTGACTGCGGTTGAATCCGCATCCGTGTCATCGACCTTCAACAGATTCAATATCTTGTTGAATCCCGCATTCAGATCCAATTTCATTTCTCGTCTGTCAGACTTTCTCTGTTCCAGATCTACATAGTGTTTGGTCGCCACGTCTTTGGGATTCGTGGGAGTGGCCACGTTCGTTATCTTGTTGGAATTGGCATTCAATTCCGAGTGCATCGTTTTCTGAACGTATCTATTTCTCAGGTGTTTGCTGAATCTCGTGTGAGAGTCGTCCACATATTTCTTGGTCGCGGCATCAGTGGGATCTATGGGATTCGCGACGTTCACCAAACATTTGGATTTCAGATCGAGATCGTCGGTCATGGTTTTATCCACGTAATTATCTAGCATGATTCGTTCGAAATCGGCGTTACCCCTGTCGACGTATTTTTTAGTCGCAGCATCTGCGAGATCTATTGGCTCGGGAAGATTGTAGAGCTTCTTATCGTTCATGTTCAAAGGTTCCTCTCGAGGTTCGTATCTCTGAACGTAACGTTCGTCCAAGTTGCCAACGTCGTAACCATCATCAACTTCGAACGTCTTCCTCTTCTTTCTTAGGTTGACTTTTTCGTCGTCACTTCTACCAAATTTATCGCCTGGCATGTTGTTGTGAGATTTTTTGTTTTTAGAAAAAATATATTCAAAACGCAGTTTATTAAAAATGAATTATTTTATTTTTTTTTTTCGTTTTTATTCGATTAAAATTTTTTAAAATAATTTTTTATCTTTATATATACTATAAAAAAATCTCTCTCTAATGTAAATCATTGAGAATGTATTGAAACCGATCTTCTTCAGACCATCTCTTGAGAATCTAGAGACACAGGTGACCGCAAAACACTTGATCTGGTGATTGCACTTGTTCCGTGTTGTAACGAACCATCGATTTGTTGAAATAGTTCTTTATTTCTTTTGGTGGTGAGATTCCGTAGCTGTCGAAATAATAATTTTTCTTCTTCCCGTTCTTGAACCACGCCACCCAGTGAGTGCCTTCACCCAATGAAACATCTAGATTTAAAATTCCGCATTCCGATTGTCGAGGTCTTCTCTTCGGCAAGGCATCTCTGGAAAACACACTTAGAAAATCTTTGATTTTCAAATCTTTTACCACATTCAACAGATCGATGTTGGATAGGGGTTTCGTTAGGTAAGACGACACCTTCTATGGATATCTCTATTTTCTAATTCATAAATGCGTATATATATATTTTTTTTATTTATTTATTTTATTATAATTTACTAAAATGACGTTATTTTTTTTTCTTTTTTTCTTTTTCTTTTTTAACTAACTCTCTCGATGTCTTTATCGATTTCTATAATTTCGAATCCATCTAATTCCTCTTGATTTTCTGGAATCCTATCATCCACAATCATATCTGGAATCTTATCATCCACAATCATATCTGGAATCCAATCATCCACATTTATATCGTGTAAAATTAGATCCACAGTCCAATGTCCGAGTGCCAAAGTGCTTATTTTATTGTCTTAACACGAATCTCTTATCGTCGTCGGCCGTCAGCGAAATCTTGTTGACTATTTCGGTATACAAGTCATGATTTTCGCTTCGAATCGATTTCATAGTCTTATACACCGGACCACTTCCTAACAGACAATCTTTATACTCTTGGAAAGAGATGTTTTTCTTCACCACGCACGCTTTAACCCCTTTGCACTTCTTGATCTCTTCATCTTCTAGACGATAAGCATACAGTTTGGGTCTCAAGCCCACGAATTCGACGATTTGTTTACCGCCACTCTCGTCCTTAAATTTACCCAACACCTTCTTGTTGTCGTTCGATTGAATGTTGAACAGGTGATCGACGGGATAATTGCTCGTGTCGAACCACTCGGCCACGTCCTGAGATATATCTCGGTAGACGTCTTTTGTCTCTATCTCATAAACTAAACTGTCCGTGTCGGTGAACAGTAGTTTGGCTTTATCACCAAACTATCGTTTGACGTAATCGTAGTGAAACTCGTACATCAATCGCTTGCTGATATCTAAGATGATCGGTCCGAGATAATATGGTTTGTCGAACTTCAGGTGCGTCTTTTGCATGTGAACGGCCACTAGATTTTCGTCGAATATGGTTCGGTGTTTGTAATTGGGATTCGTCACTAATTTTTTAGCTCTTTTCTCAGACGTGATGAGTCGAACGTCGGTTCTCTTCCTGATGTTTTCCATCGATTTACCGTACACGCAGTTGTTCATAAGTTTGAAGAAATCTTTTTCGAAATCGTTCTCGGCTCGAATTCTGATATTCGTGTTGAGATTGATGTATTTTTTCATCCAAGGCTCTTCGTCGAATCGAATGATGCGATGTATGTCGACTAATTTCATCCCGTAATCGACGTTTTGTTTCAAATTCTCGCTGTAGACGATGTAGTTACGTTTGTTAAATAAATTCGGAATGAGTTTTTCCTCGTCTCCTTCGTTCGGTTCCATTCGTTCGGGAGCCAGCGGATAATCATTGTGTAGATCGTGTAATTCTTCCGGATAGTTCAAATCGACTTCTAAAATGCAAGGATAGTCTCTCCATTTTTGCATCTCTTCGGGTTCCGTCACCCATTCGAAATTTCCGATCGGTAAAGGATGATAGCCCAACCGTACAGATTATTAGCGTCCCAATACTGTATGTACGTATTTGATCGTTTCAAATCGAAACCTTCTTTCATGTAGGGATTGTTAGCTGTAGAATATCTGTGGGAGATCATCGAGACGCCACCTCTCGCAGCCCTTTCGAACATGAGCAACATGTTCACATCAGATAATAATTCCAATTGAACTTCGGTGGTCTTCAACAGAGTGTCCCACGCCAGACCGGGTGTGGTGAAATACCAAGCGGGATCTAGATTGTAATTTCGACAACAGACATCTCGAAAATTTTCGAACACATCTGCCAAGAGCAGAACGTCGGTCTTCAGATAGAGATCGTGATAATCTCTCATGGTTTTCATATCGAATGATTTCCACACGTTTTTGGCGTGTTCGTAATTCTCGTTGGAAATGTCGGATTCGTATAATTTCAAATAAAAATTTTCTTTCGAAGGTAGTGCGGTGTCTTTGAATCTCTTTAGATTGCTCATGTAATCGTAAGGATCGACTCCTTTCCTCAACATGACATCTACTCGTTCTCCGAAATGTTCGCTCATGATTTTAAATTTATCCTTGCTCATATTATCGACTAATTTTTCCAGAGCGGTCGACATGAATTTAAAACTGTCGATGAAATGTATGCCTCTACGAATGGATTTCATTTTTTCTTCCAACGTATTTCCGTCGATTACTCTTTTCTTCTCCATGAGCTTCCATTTCGTGAAGGAAATGTATTTTTCTTCGCTGTTCGCGATGCAATTTAATTCTTCGTGTGAGGTGCAGAGATTTTTCACGAACAGATGACTGTCGTAACCCGAGAGATTGTGAAACATCACCGGATAGAAAACGGCATCTCGATATTTTAAATTACACTTGCTGTGAGCCGGACCGCAATACAGACCCGTGTAATGATCGTGGTCTCTGACCTTCTTATTTTCCTCTGAATTCTCGTCAAACAATTGTCTGCATATGTGACATTTGGTGGCTCTGTTATTTTCGTCCTGCTGCTCTCGTGTGATGATCATTTTCGCCGGAGTTTTGAATTTGTCGCATAACATTTGAATTTTCGATTCTAACTCTTCCACAAACCTTTGGGCCACGTCGTCATCTTCATACTGTTTCGTGTAAGTGAAGGGACCCATGTCGTGTTGCGAGTCGAAAGCGCATTTCATGTAAATGCAATAGCCCAAAGGTATGTGTTTTTGATATCTTTTACGTAACTTTGAAGAGCGTTGGGTTGACAGGAACTCATTTTCATGGTGAAACATTCGAAATCGTCGTACACGACGAATGGTACTTTTAACCTTCTATTGTGATTTTTAAAGTTCACGATGGTGTTGGGTTTGGGCATTTCGACGGTGACACCTTGATTTTCATTGCAATATTCCTGATGTTTTGCTAACGATTTTTCGCTCTTAAACATGTTCATGCAGTTGCAACATAAACATACCTTATGTTCATGTTTATTATTTTGTCTTGACAGTAATCGGCTTGGATGTTTAACCCAACAATAATGACGATTGTCATCATTCGAAATCAATAATAAAATAATCGTCTTTTCTCTTTCGAGATACGAAGTCCGTCTGAGAGGATAGATCGTTTGTTTTTCATCGTCGTATCCCAAGACGTTCACCGCTATGGTGGGATTTTGAACCTCGAAACGTTCGATGTGCTTTAACTCTGTTGGAAAAGTCACTCTGGTCCCATCGAGATTTTTAGAAGTCTCCACATAACAAGAAACTCTTTCGATGTTCATTTTGACAGGGTATAAAGCGGAGGTGACTGCCCATTTAAAACACTGATCATCTTTATTTCTCACGTTGACCACGGCGTGTTTTTTAGCTAGGAAATACGGTAATTTCACGTAGGAAGATCCTTTCAATGAATCGTTTTCAATTATGTGAATTTCGAGTTTCAACACCTCATCGAACGTCCAATTACTACCTTCATGTTGATAATTCGCGAGAGACATCAACATCTTGTCTTTCATCTTTTTGAAAACGTCCGATAAATCTGAACCTCGAAATACGGGTTCGACGTTAGATCTGAAATATGCATTTTTCACGATGCTCTCGCCGGACTTCATGTCAATTTTATTCATCACGCAATGGAGTATCATCTTAATTTTTAGTCCCACATTCATGTATTTGCGAAACAAATCCAATACTTTTTTCTTCACCCGTTCCATGAACAATTTCGGATCGATTTTCTTCAACGAGGGAACCACGTCAAAAGTTTTAAAAATGCCTTTGATCACACTCTCCCGTTCTACGAACTTCGATTGAAATAGTTCTGTGGCGAGTGGTGCTAGATATTCTTTTCCTTTCCCTTTGTTTATTGCTCGTCGAATTTCGCTCGATATATCTCGTTTGCCTAGAATCTGAAGTGCATCACTCATTTTCGTTTTAGTTTTTCTTTTCTTTTCTTTGGAAACTTGAAGTTCTTCAACGGCTTTTCGTTTAGTTGTCTTCTTATTTTTCACAATCAAAACGTTTTTGTTTTTTTTCGACGTCGGCATTTCGATTCCTTTTACTATCTTTTTCTTCTTCTTCTCATTTTTCACAACCAATGCATTTTTTGACGTCGTTGCTATCAGCATTTCGTTTGCCTTTCCATCATTTCGCAAATATTTCTGTATGACTTCAATTTTTTTTGATTTAGTTCTATGATTTCTGAAATGTGAAATTTTTAATAGTTTACAAATCTCGTTTAACTGAGGTACGGTTTTCGCATTTAAATTTTCCATTTTTTTATCTGTTTGCTCCATTTGTAAGAATTTTTTTTTTTCGAATTTTGTAATAAATAATTTGTTAAAAAGTTTTGTTTTTTTTACTCTTTATATATATAAAAAGATTTCTTTTTTAATTCAAATTTTTTTTAATTCAATTTTTTTCTTTAATTTTTTTTTTTATTCAAAACAATTTACGATTGCTTTTATTTCTTGTTTGCAAAATGAACACGTTTTCTCGTCTCTAGAATAACATTCCTTACAATAACATAAATGTGCACATGGTAGAAACAAAACGTTTGAGGATTTGTTTTCGCAAAGCAGACACATGTTCATATTACCCGACTCCTTCTCAACAGATGATATCTCGTCTGCTTCTTTCATGAATTGAATCAAATCTTTTAAAGTCAAGAATTGAGATAACGTCTTGTTTGCGTAATTCAATGTATTGTACAATTGTTCCTTCGTGTATCCGGATTGTAAAATACCCCTTAATAAACTCTCGTTTTTATTTCTTTCCCATTCTTCATTTTCAATTTTAATCAACCCCAATGACTGGATCTTCTTCAAATAATCGCAACGACCTTTGGTATTATTTATGTGTTCTAGCAAAGGTTTGTCGTGAGGTTCCCAATTCATTAAATGTATGTTGCAACAAAAACATTTAACTCTATCACTTTTACCCACATAAATGAAACCTGCAGCAGCTAAATCTTCAGGTTTTTGAGCAAGATGCGAAGGCCAATTTTTAAACATTTGAAGTCTTGCATGTTCTAAACTATAATTCGGATGTTCAGACTTGATCATTGTTTTACCTCAAAATTGGGTTTGTAAGAATATTTTTTTTTTCGAATTTTGTATTAATGATAATTTGTTAAAAAGTTTTAAAAATTGTTTATAATATGTTTTAATTCCTTCAAAAAGAATTAATCAATTTTATGTTCTTAACGTGAAAAAATTGAAGACGAGAAAAAAAAAAAAAGGATGTTAAAATTTAACTTTTTATTTATATATAAAGAGAAACTTTTTTAACAAATTATTATTTAAATACAAAATTTCAAATATACATTATTTGCAAGAATTCATAAAAGACCAAATAATTGATCATGACAACAACACCTAAAAGATGCGAATTGAAACGAGTTGAAATATATAAGCTATCAGGTACTTATATCTATACATTAGAACACAATCCCATCGAATTGAACGAGGTTGAGATGGTGGACTTAGAGCGCTGCGACAACGAATATATGATGTGTTTGAAATTGGATGAAGCCATACTCGATTTGTTTTACGAGTACCAAAGCGATCTGCAGAATAATATCATCACCAAATACAGAAAACTCGACAAGAACGATTTGACGATGTTCTATGGAAAAAAAAAATATTTCCAATAATCTCACTCGAACTCCTGGATAAATCGGGTGGTGAGAGCGTGTTCACTGATGTAGAAAAACTCAAGAGTAAAGATAAACATTGAAGACATTTTGGTAAATGGAAAAATGATGCATGTCAACATGCTAATAACAGACTTGGAAATATAAACAATAGAGAGATTGATTTTAGCGAAGAAGAAGGAAAAAGTAATGAGATCTAAAGGTGATCTCATTACTTTTTACAAAAAAATTTTCACATTAAAGAAAATTAAAAAACTTTTTTTTTTATATATATATCAAGAGCAAAAAAAAAAAAAAACTTTTTAAACAAATTATTAAAATACAAAATTTAAAATACACATTATTTGCAAGAATTCATAAAACAAAAAAAAACAAAACAAATAATCGATCATGACAGCAACACCTAAAAGATGCAAATTGAAATTGAAACGAGTCGAAACGTATAAGAAATTCAGTCATAAAATCTATAGATTACAACAACACGATCCCATCGAATTGAACGAGATCGAGATGAAGGATTTAGAGCATAAATACGATAGATATAAGATGACTTTGAAATTGGATGAAGCCATGCTCGATTTGTTTTACGAGTACCAAAGCGATCTGCAGAAAATCGTCATCGCTAAAGATAAAGAAGTCGACAAGGACGATTTGACGTTGTTCTATGGAAGTTACATATATCCAAAAATCTCACACGAACTCGTGGACAAATCGGGTGGTGAGAGCAAGTTCACCGATGTAAAAAAACTCAAAAGAGTAAAGATAAACATTCAACACATTTTTGAAAAAGGAGAATACATGAGTGTCAACATGCTAATAATGGACTTGGAAATATAAACAATAGAGAGATTGATTTTTTAGCAAAGAAGAAGGAAAAAAAAAAAAAGTAATGAGATCATCTTTAGATCTCATTTTTTTTTTTTTTGTTTTCCTTCTTCACTATTACCATATATTATAATAACGTTTCCTTTTTTCTTAAATTTCAGCGTCGATTCTTCTTTTCTTTTTTTCTTTTTTTTGTAATATGATACGTTTTTATAACAACACATTTGTTTATCCGAATCATAATTATGAACGAATGTTGTGCATCTCTTGATAACACTCGCATCATTACCATTCTCTTCGGAAGGTAGTGGTGACGGTGGAAAGCGTCTCATTCTTTTCATTTCCAACCGTCAATCCTGCTGTTTATCTAACTCTTTCATCAGTTCTTTCCTTAGATATCCATCATTAGCATCTAACCATTTTTCCACATCTTTTTTTTCACACTCTGTCTCCTGATATTCATCATTATCGTCTAATTGTTTCTCCACCATTTTATCCATTTTTATATATTATTTATATTTTTTCTATGATTGATATTTATAATATAATTATATAATTTTTTTCTTATATTATAATAATATATTCAAAATCGGTATATTCTTAAACGGCGAATTCTCACCGAGCAACAAACCCTTGCCGAGTCGCTCAACGTTCTGTCCACTCTTCAGATAGAGACCGTTTCCACTCAAAGAGTTGCCACCTCCAACGGGTTCTAGATACAATCCTTTACCGCTGTCGTCTATGTGGACGCGACACACGGCTCCTCCCTTCTTCAAAAACAGTCTGCTGCCACCCATTAATTTCTCAACTGCCAAACTCACGAGTCCCGTGAGAGCTCCCACGCCGAGAGTCTTTCCGAGAAAGGGTAGTGCCTTTGCGGTGAAGGGTAATGCTTTTGCGGCGATTCCTGCCAATAGCGGTAGGAAACCACCTTTCATTCTCAAATTGTATCTCAATTGAGCGGGACTCAATCTCACCGTCAACCCTCTTCCATCGCGAATCAGTTTCTCCATCCTTTTGATTTGACTTCTGGTCCAGGCGATCGAATCCTGACCACCTCTCATCAGATCTTCATGAGTGAATTTGAATCTCACCACCTCGCCTCGAGTTGTTAACGCTCTCTTAAATTTCTTCCTCTGTCCTGCGGATATGTTCACGTTTTTAATCACGTATTCTGTCATAATTCTTTTTTTTAAAATATATTTACTTCAATTGTTTTCTTGTTTAATAATAATTATTTATATGAAAATAATTCTTGTAAAATTAATATTGCGTTTATTTTATTTTTTTGTTATCTATATATATACACAATATTTTTTTTTTTTGCTTTTATATTTCTCTTATGTGAAATCGTATCGTCACCCTCTCTCTGCGAAGATCTAACAGTTCACCATTTTAATCTGTCAACGTGGTTTTGAGACTATACAACATGTCTAAAATCACTGGTAGATAAACTAAATTTCGAGGTCGCTCCATGATCTTATAACCCGGTGACATGTTTGGAAAGAAGGAATAGATCGTCGGTTGAGCGCTACCATTCACGTAGCTTCCAGCAATCACATCCACATTCACCAGAATGCTATTGACTGCGAGAATGTCGACCGTATTTTCAGATGCCACGTGGCCTTGATACATCTTTCGATCGAATCCCAGCATCTTGCCTATAGAATTGTCCGTGTTGAAATCCACTCAAAAATTATCTTCCAAATCCAACATCGTCTGTAAGGTGTTAGGATTGGGAGCGAGTCTGATCTTGTTGCTTCCCTTTCCATCCGTCTTCATTCGCGTCTGAATGTAATTGTTCAAATCGTCTATGTCGTAACTTCCTTTGGGAATTCGAATCTCCAACCAATCCACTCCGTCGGAATACTTGAATGAGTTATTCTTTTCGGTGACGTTGGGAAAGGAATAATAAGTCTCCAGATTCACCAACGCCATCTCGTATCTTTTCTCTCTATTCAATTCGATGGAAGGTTCGCATTTCATAGCGAATCGAGTCAAATCGCCACTCACCATGATTTGAATGGATTGTTTTGCAGCCGTATTCTCAGCTATCCGTCCTAACAATTCTCCATGTTCGAACATTATATTTAATTTTATTTTTTTATTTTTTCAAAACTAATTATTTGAAGATTTATTATTTTCTAAATTTTTTTTATTTCACGCTCTATCTTATTATCATCAGAAACATAAAACTTGTCGAATCCGCACTGATATTTTCTGCGATTAAATTCGCTTGTCAAATGCATCACGACGAAATTGTAAAGTCCTCCATCCCAAACCCTCTTGCAGAATCTCCTGAATTCCACCACGCTCATGTCGTTTGCGACTTGATCGCCGTAGATGTGATTGAGATTCTTGAGATCTTGGCGAAAGAGACATAGAAAATTAGCTTTCTCCCTTATCGTCTGTCTGGGCAATCGAAAATAATTCTGCGACAGGTAGACACAGTCCACGTTGCTGTGTCGACCCCTAACGTAATACGATTCACATCGGTTCTGTCTCTCCAAAAGCAGATCGTCGAAAATCATGAGATTCTTATCTTCCGATTTCAATTCTCTAGGATCCGGAACGTCACTAGCGTTCTCATAAAATCGACACTCGACGTTCGAAGATGCATTTCTCTTCATCAGTTCCATCGCTGCACCGTCCAAAATGGTCGAAAGTGGAGCTTCACTCTTGTCGAATTCCTCCCTACTGTCAAAGATTCTGGCTATGACGTCCTTGGGCAATCTACGATCCATGCACTCTCGAAGCAATCTGTATTCGGGTTGAAACCAGCTCTTGCCAAACACGAACAATCTGTTGTAATCCAACCAGTCGGGTCGGGACAACAGATTCATCAACAGATTGGTCTTTCCACAATTCGATTTTCCCACTATCAAGCCTCTTATGCTTTTGGGAAAGAACTCGTTATTTGACCTCTTGGTCGCGGCGTCGTTCCAAGACATATCTTTAATGTTCATCTTTGTTTTATTTTTTGTTGTTGTTATTTTAGATTCTTTCAAACACAATTTTTTATGTTTTTTTCAAACTTAGTTTTTAATATTATTGTTATTTATTTATATCACACCGTCGCGAGTTCTCTTCAATCCTGATCCACTCGTCATTTTGGCTAAATCTTGTATGGGTACCACAGCATCCTTAAAATCTTTCCAACTTTTCGGCGTTCACTCTAACGCAGCTCGCTTCGCCGGTGGACTGATCAACTTGTTGATCAACGCGTCGGCTGCCCTCTTGCCAGCCACAGAAGCTATCCTACCACTGGCTTTGGAAGCGGCTTTCTTACCAGCATCCAAAGCCGTCTTCTTACCGACCTCAAATGCAGTCAATGCGAGTTTTCTACCCGCATCGCTCGTGAATGCTCGCATTATAGAATCGACGATGCCAGAACCGCCTTGAACATAAGTTCTGACGTATCCCCTGTTCTTTATCACCAACATATTTTATTTTTATAATATATATTTTTTTTTCACTGGTAAATCGTTTTGTTGTTTAAATACTTTTATTATTCTAGTGTAAAAATTTACTGTTTTATTTTGTATATTTTGTTTGTTTGTTTGTTTCTCTCTACTTATTATATATACATCAATCCTTCAATTCGTTCATCAGCCTTTTATAATGGTTTTTATTCAAAACCTTCTGTCTTAACAATTCGTCAGATATAGTAAGTATCTGATTATCTAATCCTGTGTTACCAGCCCGTCCGCTCGCCATCAACAAACTCAATCTCTGAAACAGAGCGTCAGAATCACTCGGAAGAAAAGTGGTTTTCACCCTTTTGCCAGTCACCGATTCGACGAACTTCTTATTCATATCCCATATGGGTTTCACCACTTTCGTCCACTTGTAACCTCTGTTGGCTTTGGGACTCGTCTCTCTTGCATCGTTATTTCTCTTCATGGCGTGGGTCTGAACCAGAATGTCGCCGTAATTGTCGAAATCCTGTTCCGTGTAATCACTAGGCTTGTCGTAAAGGAGCAATCTGCGCAGTCCATCAGTTAATTCGTATCTATTCGAGCCCACGGTTAATTCATCATCATCTATTTCTACTTCTGTGTCACCGACAAAAGTTCTCCCGCCCGAATCCTTATAAAATCCATACAACAGATCTCTCTTACCACCATCCTCGGACGACGCGACGCTATCAGTGGTGATAGTCGAAGCTGTATCGTCGCTCTCGCTCAAGTCTGTTTGAATTCCTGTGGGAACGTAATCCGGTGTAGATTGAATGGAATGCCGATTTACAAAACTACCGGACAACGAACCCATTCTCAAAGAACTCTCTTTTATGAGTCTCAATTCTTCGACTATCTCCTTCCTGCTTCGCTCTTGACCCTCCGTCACCGGTTTAAATATTTTTGTGGCTTCGCGTTTGAGTTCAATATCACCAAGACGTCTGCTTCTGTCAGCCGATTGAATGCCCTTCTTGGCACGTTCATACTCGTCTAAAATTTGATCTCGGCGCCTAGAATCCATCTGTAAAAACATTTTTCGTTTTTAATTGTTAATGTTCCTTTAAGTATGCTAATGTGAGTTATTTTATTATTTTCAAAATTAAATGTATAATTATATTTTTATGTTTCAGTTAATAAAAATCTTCTTTCTGTCTTTAATATAATAACTAAAAAAAATTCATATCTCAACTCAGTATTGATTGAATTGGGAAAAACTTGAAAGTTTAAAAAAACGTTTTAAGCACATGACAAACCGGTTTCTGATTTAACGCATTTGAGAGTAATTTACGTTTGTTAAAAGGAATTCCATTCATATATCAAAAAACCATTCACTCATTGTCGAATTAAGAGAGAACCTTTGAAGACAGTTACATTCTAGCACATAAAACAAACTGGTTTTTCTAATTTAACGTTAAAGGGGATTCATTCATTCATTCAAATCTCTGATCGTTATCACGAATATATTAAAAATTTACCACTCAAACCTAATTGAGTGGAAAATGCGTTTTATTATACATTATTAAAACGATCCATAAACTCAATTTCTTTTCGTTACATTTGAAACAAAACACGAATGTCTATTTTTACAGATCATATTTTATAGTCGACTCTTTTGAACGAAAGCCTTTCATTCACGCAACTCTTTTAAAACTGACGCTTATATTTATAGTCGACTCTTTTGAATGAAAAACCTTCATTCAATCACAACAAAAAATTGTGTGTGTGTGTGTGTGTGTGTTAGTTTTACTATCATCGTGACAGTGGGTTTGCCGATTCAAAATCACCTCTTTTCCGTGTACCGTACACGATTCGATTTCTGACGTAAAATCCGCAAATGGATTTCCGTGTACGCCTCCATAGGGTTTCAGTGTTAAAATCGTGTACAGACACGGATGATTTAGAATCAGCAAGATGATGATTTAGAAACGGCAACACGTTTTTTGCTCGCAATTTAACACAGAATCCTATGGGGAAACCCATTTGCCGATTCTAAATCAGAGGTTACACCTCTTTTTCCTTAAAATTTCATGCGTTTTTTTCTCTCTTGAGCGATTTGTATATAGAATCCAGTGATTTTGAATCGGCAAAGCCGATTCTAAATCACCCTAAAAACGTTAAAATCATGTACCTGTACACGATTTTAACACTAAATCCTATGGAGGTGTACATCGATGTACGTGTACATGTACACGTACATGTACATTGATGCTTGAATCGGCCTTTATCACCTACTGACGATTCACCTGGATAACAGCGGCACGTTACAAACGATTTTTAAGTACCAAATACTATTTAATAGAACAATCATAACTGGGACACCAAATCATGGTATAATAAGAACACGTGTTATTATTATAATATGATGGTGTGTGTGTGTGGGGGGGGGGGGTGGGGGTGGGGGGGACTGTCCAGTTATGATGTTCCAATAAATATTATTTGGAAAGTTACTAAAAAATCATTGATAACGTTCCCGGGTCTAGTAGTCCAGGCACATTAGACATAAAAATGAGAAAGTAAGGAAAAAAATCGGAGAAAGCTGATTTTTTTTATATGTTTCCGGGGCACACATTGCGGATAAAGTGTGAAAAGTCCCCGCGAATCCGAGTTGAGCTTTTTTAGTTATAGCGTTTTTTTGATGAAAAAAAAAATGTAAAAAAAAATTCGACCCAGCTCCATATTTCTCATTCTTATTCGCCTTAGTAGGGTGAGAATCATAAATATCGTGCGGAATTATATTGAGAATACATATCCCCAACAGAAAATGCCAACTTTGTACCAATCCTCACACTCAATGGTGAAATATTCACGAAAATGTACAAAATTACGAAAAATTTTTTATTGTTTTCATACACACAACGTTACACAGCGTCCATTAAATCAAATCTACGACTACTTTGGGA
Organism: Pictodentalium vernedei; assembly: GCA_031216915.1. NCBI lineage: Eukaryota > Metazoa > Mollusca > Scaphopoda > Dentaliida > Dentaliidae > Pictodentalium > Pictodentalium vernedei. The sequence continues at coordinate 71,635,345 of CM062292.1, read as the reverse complement.
GTTAAATTATATATCAAAAATTGCAGAAAAGCAGAGGCTTTATAATGATATATAACAATAGTCATTTATTCCATAATGAAATGGTGAAACGTGTGAAATATTAACCATACCCCCTAAACTCAAATTCAAACGGCATCGACTTTTCTCATTCAAATACCGTATTATAGCATCAGTGTTTCAATTTCCATGTTCGATTAAATCACATAATGTGGTGTTCGCCTACACTCAAGATGCAAACTGAATGTGAGAAACAGGGACTGAACGTTTGTCCAGTGACGTTTGACCAACCACTTTATATCAAAGCAGTGGAGATTGTGTCTTCGTCAGATAAGTTGACAAAAGTTTTCGTTAGACTCGGCGGCTTCCATATGATTATGTCATATTTAGGGGCAATTGGTTCGATCATGGCTGGTAGCTGCTTGGATGAACTTTGGGGGACTGTTTATGCTGGTGGGTCAATCCATCATTTGATCAGTGGTCATGCATATTCAAGAGCAGTTCGTGCCCATTTGCTAACACAAATTGCCATTACAAAACTTGTGTTTGAAGAAAGCCGAACACTAGATAACATAGACTGCACAGAAGTCAATGAAATATTCTGTGGACTTGCCAGAGGTGACTGTACAACAGCTGACGCTGTCAATCAAGAAAGTGTCAACCATCTACTGTCACAATTACACGAACTGCTCCAGAATGCGTCCGTAGGACGTACAGGAAAGCTTTGGGTACAATACTACGAGCAAATAGGTCTTCTCCAGTTGTTCTTGAGAGCAGAGCGCACAGGCGACTGGGAACTCCACACATATTGTGTTCGCAATATGATTCCAGTATTTCACGCAGGTGGTCATTTTGCATACGCAAAAAGTTCTCATCTCTATTTGCAGCAGATGAATGAGCTAACAGAAATAATGCAACAGGATGATTTGAAGTTGTTCACTGAGAAAGGTTACTTTACCATAAGGCGCTCAGATAAATTCTGGGACGGGATATATTCTGATCAGACCATAGAGCAGTGTTTAATGAGAATGTTCAAGCTCCCTGGTGGTCTCACACATGGCAGGGGAATAACCGATAGCACTGTTGCGAAATGGGTACATGGACTACCTCTTTGCCTTCCGATATGTAATGCTCTCGAAAATTTTGTTCATGTTCACACTGGTCATGGCGAACAACATCGGGATCTCCGTCAAAGTTCACAATTGACTGATGCCAATGATATCACCAAATTATTGAACTGGCTCAGAGTGCATTCCCCCTTTCAGAATAGAGATCCACTACAATTAGTCTCTATAGCGACCGGGCTTGTGGCCGACGAAACTGTGAACTGTGACCAAGTTCGCAAAATTGGTGAATGTTGCGTATCGAATGTTGTAAGCAAAACGTTCAACAGCATCAAACTACGACGTGTTGACACTGTGAAGTCTTTCGCATCGATGGCAAATAGCATCAAAGTCCGTGGAAGTAAGGTAGTGATTGACCCCACAATTCTGTTCAACCGCATCACATGTGTTATTCAGTCACAAGCAGAGATGGAAGAGTATCTCAAATATGAACTCGCCCCGAAACCACCAGCATTGTTTGATTCTGCTGGAATGAGGAAGACACAGAAAAGCACGCTCGGTAAGATCCTCAAAACATACGGTTCCGAGCAAACTAAAATCCCAGAACATTCTCTGTTTGTTGTAGATGGTGGATTTTTATTGAGGGCAGTTGTATGGCCTAAACAGTCGTCATATAAGGACATATGTACATCATATTCCAATTATCTAGTGAGACATTTTGGGGCGAACGTCGTGGTTGTTTTTGATGGTTATGCTTGTACAATGTCGACAAAGGGCATGGAACAAGCCCGTAGATCTAAAGACAGGTATTCCATTGATATCAATTTCTCACCCGAGTTACCAGCCACCACACCCCAATCCGATTTCCTTGCAAATGCCAAGAACAAAACCCAACTGATCGATCTTCTAATGCAGGAGCTATCTGCTATCAATATTCAGTCCAAGCAGGCCGAGGCTGATGCTGATGTACTGATAGCCGAAACTGCACTTGACATCGCTCAAGATGACAACAATGTTGTCGTTGTGGGAACAGACACAGACTTGTTAGTCATTCTTACCTCTCGAGTTCAACCGGGATGTAATATTCACATGATGTATTCCATTACCCCAAACTTACTAGTTTCAGTTAGTGAAATAGCAACCAAAATGGGTGACCATAGAAGCAACCTCCTTGTAGCACATTCTATAAGTGGTTGTGACACTACTTCTGTACTCTTTCGAGTTGGTAAGAAGAAAGTATTCAGTACAATTGTCTCCGATGTTACTAGCGACTCACAACAGTATGTCAACACAATTTTGGCGGATGACAGTACACCAAGTGCAGTAGCCGCTGCCGGGGAACAACTTCTCCTGATCTTATACGGGAGTAAAACTGTTTCCTCTCTCGACCAATATAGATACGTCACTTACAAGCGTTCTGTAGCAAAATCTAAACTGAATAAACCCATCGACCTAGCCTCACACCCACCAAGAAGCGATGCTGCACAACAACATGTCTACAGATGTTATCTCCAGGTCCAACAATGGCTGGGCACTTCGCTTCCTCCGACGGATTGGGGGTGGTCGCTAGACAATGGACTTCTTGTACCGACTGCAGCCACAAAGCCATGTGCCCCCGATAACCTACTGAATCTGATCAGTTGTGGTTGCAAGAGTGCTTGTACAAAAAGGTGTGGGTGTAAGAAGGTATGACTCTTGCTCAGGTTTGTGTAATTGCAGTTCGGATTCTTGTAACAACCACAGAAACACTGTCCTGTCGGAAATTTCTGAGTTCGATGAATAATATGTATATAGGCCATGTCATTTCTGTATATAGCGTTGATAATAGTCAATGTAACTTAATCCATGTTGATTGATTTGTACATTCTGTAAATATTATTTATTGATTTTTGTACATTCTGTAAATATTATTTATTGATCTAATGCTGCCAGACACAGACGTGTCTGTTCGGTCCCAAGCCCAAAAATAGTTGAGTTCTCATGCTGACGAATTTTATGCCAAAAGGGGAGCTCGGCCAGAAGCAGAGGGGGTCTTCCATAATGTCTATTTTGTAAGCAATGATAAAAGTCTTCAAATGGTGGTGGATTTTTTATCGTCTGTCCAACTAACATCCCGTTCTGTACTACGACCCTTTGGGCAAATCCGTTAGGAAAATCGTCATTTTTTGCGTAAATCCTATACTTTTTTGTGAATTTTCAATAATTTTTCGCAGAAATTGTCACAGAATGCACATTTTCCTCTAGGTAAATGTATATTAGACATTATGTAGCTCGAAATACGCGTAAACAAAAAATACAGTTGGATCAATTCGAGGTTACAAAGTTTGTGCGATTTTTTTATATTTTTTTCAAACGCGTTTTCGAAAAAAGACTGTAGAAAAAAAAGCTCAACTGGGATTTTAGGGGACTTTTGTCTAATCGTTCAGTGGCATGTACTCGACACTCCCTGAAAAAAACAGCTTTCTCCGATTTTTTTCCCTAGTGAAACCTAATGTTCTTGGGCTATAGGGCGTTTCAACAAGAAACAAAATTCTCACGAAACTATCAAGATGTTTCGGCGAAATAAAATCGGGGACGTTTCGGCGGGAAGAAAATGGGGATGGCGAAAGACAAAGAATATGAATATTTGTAATATTTTTTATTTTAACTATTTTCAGTCAAAGTAATCAGACAGTAAAGTGGATTTTCAATGTATTACTTGTGCAATAATTGTGTTTTTTTTGCCGCTAAACATAGCTCATGATTCATCATTGCAACGACATCAACTGAGTTCGTTCCAATGAGGGAGCATGCGCTATGTTTTAAGGCAATACACTTAGAATATAATAGTCCAAAAATTACCCTTTAACAAACAATTTAGCCTTTGCCGCGCACATATAAAAATATTACCAAATTTAATCGAATTGTGTTTTTTTGGCCGCTAAACATAGCTCATGATTTATCATTGCAACGACATCAATTGAGTTCGTTTCAGTGAGGGAGCATGAGCTATGTATTAAGGCAATACACTGAAGGAATAACAGTCGAAAATTACCTAATAATCGAATTTTGGTTTCTTTGGGGCACAAAAATAAACATTTTTAAGGCAATAAATTGAAAGAATAATAGTTAAAAAATTACCTCGAATTGAAGGGTAAGTTAAAATTAAAGCCATGAATAAATTATTCAAATCACACAAAATATGTGGGGATTTGGTTAAAATAATGTTCAGTTCAGTTGAAATTGGGACATTTCTTGCAAGTATAGATTTTTAAAGTCAATGTTTTTTTTTTTTGGTAATACCGACTCATCTGTAGTGCACCCATACGTCACACTCTTCACAATTACATTCAGTCATATCATCGTAGATATTGGGCAGTCTACATTCATCGCAATCCAAATCAAGATCATAAACAGGGGTGTGGGGACAGGGGGTGGGGGTGGGTCTCACCTCCCAGCTAGGAGTATTTTTTTCAATAGTTGGAAATTCCGAGGTCAAAGATCAAATAGTTGAAAATTCAATAAATTAACATTGTTCATGAAAAATATTAAAATTCCAACTAATGATGAGAAATTTTGATCTTTTATTTCCAACTGGAAACTTGAGTTTCAAATTTCCTACTCTAAAATTGACATGGCCTCAAAATTTCGACTCTGACATCAATCCGGTAAATTTTCTGACCCAGACACATTATAAATGATGCTTTTTCCGTTTCAGGACGAGAAGGTTTCATAACCCTTTACCCAACGCAGACGATTTCAAAATTCCTTATTTTAAATATCATTTTTTTAAATTAAAAAAAAAATTCAACAAAACCGACGAGCTCGTTCCAAAGAGGGGTCACATGATATGGTTTTGTTGAAATTTTTCGAAAAATAATAATTTTTCAGCAGCTGTATTTGCATATTACGCGGGCGGATGCGGGCGATTCGTTTGGTAAAGGGTTAAAAGATATCAACCAGCGCTGCAGTGCAACCACCTATCGAAACCACTCGCAGTTGGAATTTACACCGGTGGCACCTCCCCAGCTGAAACCCTCTAGCCACACCCCTGATCATAAACTAGCACATGTTTTTTCTTTCTCAACTTCGAGGCTGATTTCTTTGTTGGGAAGGAAGTGAAGTTTTTGTTTTCCAAACATTCCAAAAGGTGTTGCCTTAATTTTGTTTGATCATAACACTTTTGTTGGATAGATTCATTCACACAGAAATCAACAAGAAAAGCCAAAGAAAACAGGCCACAGTCAACGGAATTTGTTTGTTGTTGAACGGTTGGGATCATAATTGCATCAACGTAGCAAAGCTGGCCAAGTTGAATGGTCAACGAAGCAGATAGTTTGTTCCCGTTCATGCTGTCAATAAGGTTCACGTTACCATCGACATCTTGTGTGGAAAATACCCAATGGTCGTCTCCAGTGTGATGAATTTGTGCACTTGGCTGTTGCACTTGTTGGAAACGGAATTCGTAATTCCAGGTGTTTATGGACTCGTCATAAACTGGCACTAGTTCGGTTTTCTGGAGACCGTTTATGTGGTTGAACTGATCTTTTAGTAACATCATCGAAACATTTATGATATCACTAGTCAACTCACTGTTGTTCCTTATTATATCACGATGTGATTGTAACAGTTTGTAGGAACCCTGATCAACCCAGACACGATCGTCGATGATGTCACATGTATCTGCGTCACGAGTTGTTTCTTCCTCAATTGTCGACAGGTTAATGACTCCTGGTAGTTTGTTGAGAAGTTCAAATTCAAGACGTTTTCTTGTAGAAGGTGTGTTTTCAGACTTACAGGCACCCGTGTTCGTGTTTGGCGTTAATGGACCAACTACAAGTGGCGTGGAACACGAAGGTGTTCCAGAAACAGAATCCGGCGCAGGAATAACACAAAGTTCTTCATCTTCCTTGTCGATGGGGCGTGGTCGTTTTTTGCCGGCGTTTTTGTTTGACTTCCTGCAATTTCTAGTTAACTGTGTCAGATTACGAACTTTCGTTGCATCCTAAATCTCCAAGCCAACACTCATTCTGGCAGCTAGGATATGCCAGCACTTACCAAGCGCTGGACACACACGTTTCTCTGCTGGATAAAGAGTGACGGAGTTCTTATCATTTTTGGTGCCAACTACGACGAACGAAGATGCTGCTGCACAGTGAAATACCATATTTTGACGAATAGCATTTGCAGCGAGAGCCCGTTGCGATGAACCAGTTGGGAGTTCAGGTTGTTGGGTTGGACTCCTTGATTGTCCAGACGTTGTATCTGATGACAACAAAGTTTCTGATGGCAAACATTCATCTAATGGCGCAGGGTCTATCTGGCGTTGTTCGGTAATCTGGCCTTTGACGAAAAGTACAATGTCAGCTGGCTTCACTGAGTTCTGTGGTAGAACAACTGTAGCTGGATCACGTAGATGGCATCGATATTTCGGTTTGAGTTGAAAATCCACGACATCACCTTAACCTCGTTTCACCTCAAGAACATGAAAGTCTTGCAAATAGTTCAATGCCAGAACGACTGAATCCAGTGGCACTTGTTTCCACTCTAACAAGTCATTGAAGACACGATTGAGGGATTCTGATATGTTGTTGGTTATGCCGGAGTGGTGGTCGTAGATTCCGAGCTCTTCTAGTACAAATCGTGAACTGCTGGTCTTGATAGTTGTTCTGAGATTGCTGCTGAAAAAAGTTACGAAAGCTTGGCTCCATCGACGGACCGTTTTTCACATGAATCATTGAAAGCCTCCTCGTTTTCTGATCTCATAATCGTGTCTACACTGCAAAAAATATAGGTTCTCTTTAGAATCAAAACTGGTTCTAATCTTGTCCCTGAGATGGAACCAGTTCTGTTCAAACAGTATTTATTTCAAATCAAATAAATTTACCAAGATTAGCATTCAATTTTAACAGAATATTACATGAACTGATGTAGATTCAGCAGTAAACTTGGAGCTTATTCAGCGCAGTCGCCAAACATTTTGAAACAAAGGTGATATGAACAGTTGGCATATCGAACCAGTTTTGAATAGAACCAAAACTGGTTCGATATGCCAACTGTTCATATCTCTTTTTCTTAATAATGATTTGAGACAACCCCGTATAAGCTCTAAACTTACGACTGAAACCCCCTCAATTTATGTTTAATTCTGTTAATATTTAATGTTAATCTTTTTAAATTTATTTGATTTGAAACAAATACTGTTTAAACAGAACTGGTTCCATCTCAGGGACAAGATTAGAACCAGTTTTGGTTCTAAAGAGAACCTATATTTTTTGCAGTGTATGTCCTCGCAATACACAGCCAGATCGTCGGTCTTTCCGCCGTGGTCTTTCACCTGACGTTTCACATCAGACCGAATATGGTTCCAACAGAAGACTAGTTTGGAGTTTTTACAGTATATGCTGATAGCATTTGAAAATGCAGACTCATGGTCGGTAACGATAACGGAACGTCTGTCACTGAAGTGGGGTACAGCTGTGGTGATTTCTCTCCAAAAAGCGTCATGGCATCTCTGGTTTTTCCTGTCATGGATGAGAAAGGCAACTGGCATACACATCTTACCAGTAAAAAATGGATGTTTAGCAGTTAGTGCTGACACAAAAAAGTCATCACGATTGAACGTTGTGTCGTAAGACAACAGTGATTGGCTGTCGGAAGCCAGCAGTCTATTTAGTTCCATATGAATCTCTTGGTTACCAACTACAATTTTCAACTCAGGAAACACACAATATTCCAAAACAAAATTGTCAAGTGTGTATGCTAATTCTAGTGTAATGTATGCAGCGTCGTGCGTCAATTTTCTGGATTTATTAACTACATATCGAACGTTCTCGATTTGTTTTCGGTTCTGGGCGTTTTGTATTCCCTGGTTGGTTGCCGATATTCCGGTTTGAGTGACACCATCTCGGTACACTTGTTCAGGCTCTTTGTCGATCGTTTCAGTTTTTATTGTCTTCAGTGTGGATGGTAATGGCCTTGTGAATCATGTTCTTTGCATTGCTATGTGGTCTTTCGATATGTAATCCTTCATCTCCAATGTAGTGAATAAGCACAAGATCTGAATTGTGTGAAGAGTACATCTTTCTTTGGAAACCATAGTCTCCAGCTGGGTCGCCGACAAATCTCTTTAACTTGTAGTCCCGTCGGAAGTAGACTGGCCGAGCTTTTGGTACTTTCTTGCCCCTTTGTTGACCCAGAGGTACGTCGCAGGTGGCATCTTTCTTACGACGAAAAGAGGTTGACAATATCAAAAGATGAAAACAATTCAATCAAGTTAACTGTGAATGCACTCCTACAACACTTCCATTATTTCCATGAAGGTGTGATCAGATTATAGTATATAATCATCAGATAAACTGGGCCAATTAATTAACGACCCGGCCGGGGTACACTTTTAGTGTGTTTCTGAAGGGAAAACTTCGATAAAACTCACAAAAATAAGATAATTCTAAATATTTCTCCATAAACCTTTAAAGTACCCCTAAAGGATGCTACATACCAAAAATGATCTCATTATACATACGAATAAGAAAGAAATGCAACTTTATATTTCCCAGGCACACCTTTTCCGGAACCGGGGCCGGGGTACACATTTTAGTGTGTCCCTCGTCCACAAACATTTATTTTCTTGTTTTATCTGTACTTCGGAATCCAGTTGGTAAAAGGAACCAACACAGGTGGCACCACGTTTTCTTTCTAAAATGTCGATGGGTTTTCCGGACAGAATGTATTGCTGTCATGGTTGCAAAATACTGAAGAACGCCATAAATTCTGAAATCTTTATGCCAGCTTATTATGCTTGCGAAATATAGAATCAGTTCATGCAAAAGGAATATGATAGTAACAATGAAAACGAGAAGTAATAACGAATTCCGCATTTTAGTGGATCCAGTATATACTGTTATACAGTCAACTCGGCAGTATCGAGTCGTCGGCAGTATCGATTCAAAATTTACTGACTGCCCTGTTACGTTTAAACAACCGGAATATTTCTGTATCTGTATCTGCATTTTTACGTAGCAGTAACCTATTGAGGCTTTAATGCTACGGGCTGAGGAGAGCGCTCATGGTGTCTTTTGGATGACCTTCTTGAACAGCTCCAATGTTGGTACTGAGACAACAATATCTTCCAGCTGGTTCCAGTCTGTGGTTGTCTTGGGAAAGAAGGAATTTCTATAAATGACCGTTTTACAATATGGGACTTGGAAAGTTTTTTGGGTTACTCTTGCTTGGTTTGTTATAGAGTTCTTTGTTTCACAGTCTTTAACCCTTTACCCAACGCAGACCATATCAAAATTTATTATTTTAAATATAAATTTTTTAAAATGTTTAAAATTTTTTTAACAAAACCATATCATGTGACCCCTCGTTGGAACGAGCTCGACGAGCTCGTTCCAACAAGGGGTCACATGATATGGTTTTGTTGAAATTTTTTGAAAAATTATATTTTTTCAACTGCTGAATTTGCATATTACGCGGGCGGAGGCGAGCGATTCGTTGGGTAAAGGGTTAAATGTTGTTGGTATTATTCGTCTTTTGTTTGTTGTTGATTTTAGTAATTTATGAGGAGGCAGTGCTGGTACTTTTTCTTTTTTCTTTCTGCTTACTGACAGAAAATATATATTTCCCAGATGTCATGAAAAAGAAATATGCTTTCGCAATATATGTAGTCTGTGTGGCGGTGTTTTTGTTATTACCGGAACCGACCGCGACGAAAATGTAACTTGCTCACCCACTTGCATTTTGAATTTTAATTCAAGAAAAAGAAACGGCCCAAATAACGCTGAAGCTAAGTTGTTTAAATTGTTACCCCCACTATTATTCTCTAACTAATAAAAACTTTGAGAGTAAATTCCTTACCATTCTGATGCAAATAGTAAAGTTGATGGAGGTCATGCACTCGGCTTTATCGAACCCATAGAAATCGGATATAAAAAGTCTTTTTCCGATGTCTCTGATCGAACCAGTACAAGCTGCAATGCCTCACGTGATATTATTCCCCGTGAAAGATATATTTTTAGAAACTCCGTGTAAATACTGACCTGTCAAGATTCCGCGCGTGTTAAAATGGTAAGAAGGTATTGTTTTATCTCGCAAGATATGCAACAAGTTACTATAATTTACCCATTTTACAGAACAAATCATTCGTTTTATTGCAATTTTCATACGTGTGTTATTGATGTTCACACTGGTTTCCAAATTGCACGTGTGGGCCTATATGCACGTCTATACCGGGCTGCACATTTTTCAAGGGTGACACCGACGGGATGTGCGAGGGTGGCGGAGAGGGATTGGAATATGATTTTGTTTGTTTCCGGTATCCACGACTACATGGGGTCCAAGTTAAAATTCCAATGTTTGCCTCTGATGAATTGTTGAAATTTCGACAGGGGATGAGTGTGCTCGCTTTGTGTTGGTTTTTTCTGCTTTTTTTTTGGGGGGGGGGGGGGTAGGAGGGGGAGCGGTGTCGTTGCGGCCTAATTCACTTTCGGCCTTGTATCATTTTGGCGATGAGGAGAGTGGGCTCGACCGAGGTGTTTCGACCAAAGCATTCTGGTCTCTATTTGCGTTAGGTGGGAAGGGGTGGGTTGGGGGTATGAAGTGTGTCTTAACTAGACATGGACGAAGGCCCAAAACGTGTGGGGACACGAGGCAGAAATAGGAGTTTCTGAATTTCGTTGAAAAACATGGCCGTCAGTGGCTATCTTGGATTTGACATATAAATTGTCAACAATTCCATTATTACAGTCTACTGGCCACACCCCTCCCCGATCTTTTTCAGAAACACGAGTAAATAACTTGGCATCGCCATTACTGGATCTTTCTATTTAGTTCAGTCCCTTCTTGAACAATTTGAGTTTCGTTCTGTTTCCCATGTGTTGATATTTCCAACACTTGACATCATTTCCTGGGAAGCCCTTCCCAAGAAATATGTCAAGTCTTGGAATTATCATCAAAGGTAAATTTTATTGATTTATTGGTGCTTAGTGTCAAATCAACATCTAAGGCTGTATTGTGACAATACAACAGTTACAACAAGTATAAATACAAGACTAACCGATCGTTTATACCCATTGCCAACATCACAGGACTTCCACCACAGGCATTGGTTACAGGATCCTATTTTACCAGTAAAGCAGGACTTGTCTACCACAGGGAACAGGTACTACTCCACTTCCCGTCGTTCCAACGGAGATAACAAAGCTAAACTGTGAGGTAAGATTTCTAGTGGTTACCCTACAACTTATTTCAGCTGGTATTGCATCCATCAACTCAACTCATCAACTCAACTCAACTGATCAACTCAGCAATTCAACTCATCAACTCAACTCATTATAATCATCATAAATAATAGTAATCATCATCACCATCAACACATCATCATAGCATCAACTATTCACCATCATCATCAAAATCGTCATCATAATCTCTCTACGAGAAGCACTTTGCTTTGAATGCTTTCTATTTAATACTTCTCATTTATTGAAGTATGTTGTTTGTTTTATTATTCCCAACATAACAAATCATATTTTGGGGTATTCAAAGAATTATCACCTACTGGAGCTTACTTTTCAACAAAATATACATCACCTCACCAAACATTCACTCTCAGTGACAGTGCACTGACATTTTAAAAAATTCTTCAGAGAGAGAGGCCCTTGGACACTCCACCAATGGCAGGGACACACCCTATAGTCTCTGTATGATTCCCATACCACATATAGAGCCCTGGTCCTCTTAGACCTAAGATGGTAAGAGGTATTACAAAAGCTAGTGACAGACAACCTTCTGCCACTCGGCCTCGCCCTTCCAGATATGCTTGTTGCACAATCTCCGAATCCCCCCCCCCCCCCTTCAGAAATTTAACATACTTTACTGCCTTTTAATCAGTCAATATGCCTGATATATAAATAACGTTCGAAATGTGAGACAACTCGGTCACTCACCCTAAGGCCATTTATTTATTTATTTTTGTTTAAGGTCACATACGTATGCACAATGGCTAATCGTGAAAGTTTTACGGATGGAGGAAGCCGGAGAGAACCACCGAGCATCGACGAGCAACTGTCAGCTCCTCAACATTTTAACTCTGTTCAAGCTCCGCTCAAGCAGGGTTACAGCGGTTGAAGACACGTGTTCCACCGACGTGCAGTTCGCCTTAGTACACGGCATCATCGTGCCCCCATGTAGGCAACCGTGCTAAGGTGCCTTGCCCAAGGACACAACGCGGGACGGCTCGGACAGGGATCGAACTCGGGCCCTCTAGCATAGAAGTCCAACAGTCTACCACTGAGCCACTGACCCCCCCCCCCCCCCCCCCCGCCCCAAGGCCATTAAAAAATCTTATAGCGACGGTGCGTGCAGTATTTTATACAACCCACACAAAATGACCTTATCCGCAGAGGCGGCTGGCCCATATGGCAACAATGGCGGCCCCTCTACCAATTTACCGGTCCATCCATGCACTATACCCCCCCCCCCCCCCAGTTGCGACAAAATGTTGTCATTTTAGTCAGAAAATCTCGATGTGTGTCAGTCATTAATTTGGGCCACCGGCCCATCGGTAAACGTCCTGGTCGCCCGATCGGCCAGTCCGCCTCTGCTTATTCGTAAAGTCGACATTGAACACCAGTGTCTCAGCGCACTGTCAAAGGAAAAAAAAAAACGAACATGATAATCCTGAATTTATGCCAGTATGCTTTGTGAATTTCCAACCAGCTTTGGGCGAAGGTAAGTTTTTTTAACCCGATTGCGAATGCGCCACTCGTTTACTCTCGATTCAGGTCTAACTTGACAGATCGCTGGGGATGTATAATAATCATTCTGAGATAAATTCTAATTTGTATCTGTTCTTACAGAAATGCGTCTCAGAGAGTTCGGCAACCACAAATTACCCAATTTAGTGATGCAACACACATTTGAACTGGCGCAAAAGTGTGATTCTTTACTACCTGCCATGACTCTTTACTGCCGTTATTATGCGACTGATAAAATGATTTTGTACCCTGATATGTAAGCGTTATTTTTCCTCGTGCAATCGCGGCAAGCAGTACCTAGTTCTACATGATGCATTGCCAAGACAAACACATCGATGTTTGGTTTAACGATGGAGATGGCAGAAAATTAAAAACAAAGTGACTCGATACTGCCGAGAGTAGACTGTATCGGGGGCAATTATCATTCCAATATTCACGAAATTTACGCTCCGTTTATAGTATAATAATTACATTGTTAATGTAGTTATACGTTTTGGGTCCAAATACTCAATTCCCATTGGTCAGCTGGATGAAAACGTCATGACCAAATGTAATTCATTTTCCAATGAATATATTTGGTCGAACTTTGACCCGCATTTACGATAGAGCGCAGTTGACAGAATGTAATTCGGGCGGTGTTTGGGTGGATTTTTAACTTTTAGCGCTTCTCGCAGTGATCAACTCCGCTGCTGTTTCTTTGGTGACATTTCGCAACTGTGGTATAAAGCCCGTTACTAAAATACTCGTTTCCATTTCTAAAGTTGTGAAAATTAAAGCTTATTTGCCTTTGGGATATCATTTAGACGGAACTGGCGCTCAGCTCAGAGTTGTGCGCTTTGTCTTTTGTGTGAGGGTGGTGTTTCGCCTCGTTCGTTCGTACATGTTTTATTTCGTCTTTCTGCTTTGTTGTTTGGTAAAAAGCAGTTTACACAGTTACGGAATGTAATTATAAGAATTGAATGCAATTTTTATAATCGTTATTGGAGTATGAACGTGTAGGAATGGGTATAAATTATGTATGAATCCTTCGGTTTGTATGAATCCTGTCATAGTTTGCTATGACAGAATTAAGTCATAGCAAACTATGACTTAATTCTTAATTAAGTCATAGTTTGCTGCATTGTGAACGTTCACCATAATTCATAGTTCATAAATCAAGCCTGGAAATGAAGGGCTTATATCGTAAGCCGTCGGCAGGTTACGCTACACAGAATGGTGGTAACCCATAGGAAAAAAGGTGTTGTGATGCTTCTCCACCTTCTCGGCTTTTACTACGCCTGTCATCTTTTTAGTTCAACTTGACAACGCCAAGTATGATCTATTGGGAGGGGTTGTGATCCGCCCGTGCGTCCGTACGCCTGTCCGTCCACAAGTCCTTTAGCACACCCTACAGGCCCCAACTCTCACCCGATCAGTCCCAAATTTCATGTGTAGCTTGGGGGCAATGCCTGGATGGGAGCTATCGAATTTTTCCGAATTTCGTTGAAAAACATGACCGCCAGTGCCCATCTTAGATTTGGCATGTAAATTGTCAATTCCATTAGAACACCCTACAGGCCACATCTCTCACTCGTTAAGTCTTAACGTGATTTCCGCCTATATAAATATCAACAATTAACGCGCGCACTCTCGCTTCCTTGTTGCTATTTATTTTGGCGGAAATTCTTTTTACCCTTTGAACCCAGGTAGAATCTTCCATGTCAGTCCAGGAGAAACTACAGCAAGAGGCCATATTCAGTTTGTTTTGGTGGGGGCGGGGGTTGTGGGCGGGGGTTAGATCATTTAACCCTTTACCCAACGTAACGGCAAAAACCGGCCAGCGTTATTCACAAAATTCACCATTCAATTTTTATTACCTTTTAATTTTTTGTCACAAACACATAGCTTATGACCCCTCATTGGAACGAGCTCAACGAGCTCGTTCCAATGAGGGGTCATAAGCTATGTTTTTGACGCAAAAAATCAAAACAATTAGTGCTTCAAGAATTTATTTGCATGTGTCGTCTGCTTTTCGTGTTAGGTAAAGGGTTAATATTTTCAAAGTGCAGCCTTCGGCCAGCACATTGAAAAATTGATTGGTCTACCCCACATCCTGACTTAGCAGCCATCCTACTTGATGAGATTATGACGTATCATGCGCCTGGGCCGGAAAAGCGGCCTCTCTCGTTCAAAGGGTTAAGAAGGAAACAAAATACCATTCTATTCATATGTGGTTGAAATAAATAATTATAAATAAATAATTAACCTAAGAGTCGAGATAGCTCCAAAAGATTGCCACATCTTCAAGATAAAACATGCGAGATTTGTTATTTAATAAAGTTACGTTGTATTACTTTGTCGTAACCCCAAGTTCGTTCGCGCACGTTGCAATTGACGTAACCGACACGTCACCTAAACGGTCGCGGTGGCTCAGTAGGTAGAGGTGCAGGCTGCAAGCCGAGAGGTCCTCGGTTCGAATCCCACCTGCGGCAACCGCGTTGTGTCCTTGGGCAAGACACTTCATCTCCATTGCCCGCGTGGGGGCACGATGACGCCGTGTACTAAGGTGTAATGCACATCGATGGTACGCATGTCTTCAACCAATCTAACTCTGCCTGTGCTGCAGTGCGGAGTTACGATGTTGGGGAGCTGGCAGCTGCTCGTCGTTGCTCGGTGGTTCTCTCCGGGTACTCCGGCTTCCTCCACCCGTAAAACTGTCACGGTCATGATTAGCCATTGTGCATAAATATGTGACCTTAAACATCAATAAATAAATAAATAAATAAACCTAAACGGTCGTTCTTGGGTTATTTCAGGCCTGATAAATAAAAAAAAAAGATATTGATTTCGCCTCTTTTTGTGTGTAAACCTTAAAGTTTTTTTCAGACCGAGTGAAGTACACGACCTTGGAAGTAGTATACATTTTCTTCTGGAGAGACCGAATTTTGTATCATGGCATCGCCATCCATCAGACGGAATCTTCATTTGGAACTCTGGATCACCACTAATAGTAAGTGTTGATTTTAATCCTTTTACTTAACTGTTTATATCAGGCCTGCGCTATTCACAGAAATCGCCAATCATAATTTATTGCTGCCTCTAAAACATTGTTTTCGAAACGAGTGCGTTTTACTGAGGGTGTCATATGCTATGTCTTTAAGGCAATAAATTAGGGCTGGGCCGTTTTTCGGTTCGGTTCGGGTTTTTACGGCAAACCGAACCGTAAGACCCAGCAAAAACCGTCCGAGCGGTTTTACAGAGTTTGTGAATAAACTGATCAATCTATCTTACTGGAGGGAGCTGGACTAGCGACTACCATGGATTCTTGTCACTTAGTCCATCCTGCAAAAGGCAAATATGTCGTATTCTCAGTATCACACTTTCTCCCTTATTGACTCGTCTACCGGACTCCACCAGACGAGTCATTACCCCTTTACCTAACATGAAAAGCAGACGACACTTGCAAACAAAATTCTTGAATAACTAATTTTTTTCATTTTTTGTCTCAAAAACATAGGTTATGACCCCTCGTTGGAACGGGCTCGTTCCAACGAGGGGTCATAACCTATGTTTTTGAGACAAAAAATGAAAAAATAATGAAAATTAATTGGAGATTTTTGAGAATAGCGCTGGCCGGTTTTAGCGTTATGTTGGATAAAGGGTTAATGGAGAAAATGTGATAATGAGAAATAACATTACATAAATTAGATGAACTTGATTAATTTGTTACCTAATTTGTGTTTTTACGGACTAAATAGGCTAAGCAATGGTCCCCTAGCACCCCTAATAATGAGCACAGAGAAGTTAGGCTGAGCCCAATGGAGATACTTAGGGACATGGCTTTTTATGATGAGTGGTGTCGTGCTAACTATTGCTGATTTTGTCCAAGTTAAGGAGCCTGGAGTATTATTTATTTACTATCTGCTCTTAAAACATAGAAAAACCGAACCGAACCCGAGGTCTTTTCCTGCAAACCGAATCTGAAAAATCTAAACCACCCAGCTCTAAAATAAAAATCGCGACATCGACGCCGTAGCTGCGATGGGTGGTGCAATTTCACAAAATTCTAAGTTCATCAAGGGCCATAACTCCAAGAAAAATATTTGGAACAACGCATGCATTGAACAGTGGCTCGACATCAATAAGATACACTTGCATGCCAAATACAAAGTCATTCCATCAAGTATTTCAAAAGTTATTGAGTTTTGAAACTCGTTGGTCACAGAGAGACCGACCGACATTCTAAGTTCATCAAGGGCCATAACTCCAAGAAAAATATTTGGAACAACACATGCATTGAACAGTGGCTAGACATCAATAAGATACACTTACATGCCAAATATAAAGTCATTCCATCAAGTATTTCAAAAGGTATTGAGTTTTTGAAACTCGTTGGTCACAGACAAACTAGTTGGTCACAGACAGACCGACCGACCGACCGACAGACAGACCGACAGACAGACCGACATTGCCACTTAGAGAGCTGCTAGTCGCAGCTAAAAAAAATAATTATTCAAGACGTTATTTTGCAAGTGCCCTCTCCAAAACTCGTTTGCTGAAGAGTTAAGTTCTTCTGTATTCTCTTCACGCTACTTTCTTCTGAAGGTCTATATCTTATGTAATAAAACATTGAGAGTTTTTTTTTAACTTTAACTTCGAAATAAGATTTTTCTTAAAAAAGCCTCCACAGCCCTTTGCCGAATTGAAGACGAATCATCAGTGAGGTGAGCATGTGTGCTAGTGCAAAATGTGCGCACGGCACATGCTGCACATGGACACAATACAGGTTTTCGAGGACTACCGGGGACCAATGGGGATCAAACTTAGTGACACTCTAGAGGACTGGTAGGGACCGCTGGGAACCAGTATTTGAAACATTTTTGGTGGACTACTGTTGGTAAACATTTTCCCCAGTTACTTCCATAAGCTCTACAAAGAGTTCCCTTCTTTTACAACCATATGTACTGTTTTACTTAGGAGCAACTGTCTGTTACCCCCAATAATGTATGAGCCTGTCAGTGGTTGACTATAACCATCAGTCCTGCGATCGGATTTCGTTACTTCTGTCTTCGTCTGGTATTGTAGTCTTCCACACTACTACTTGTTTATACGGAGACGTCTACCTTCGCCTACATTGTACTTTCGCATACAAAATAGTTTTTGCAAACGTGGTGGCGAAAGTACAGTAATTCAGCTTAGGGGGGGGGGGGGGGGCGGTTATTACCAACAGTAATTTGAGACGAAAGAATCAGTTGCCGGTCATAAAATTCCTGTACAGTTTCTCGATTCAGCAGCACATTTAGTGAAACTGGGCCACTAAGATTAAACTTAACATATATATTATTATATATCTATTATAAAAATCATTTTATTAGCTCACCTACATCTGTAAGATGTGGTGAGCTATTGTGATAACCTCGGGCGTCAGCGTCGGCGTCCGGCGTGTCCAATATTGGAAGATTTAATGTTAAGGTGAATTTCTCAAACATCAGTGGGCTCAGGCCTTTGATATTGCATATGTAGGTTGTAGGGGACTATCAGAACAGTATTTAACCCTGAAACTACGACTTTTTTCCAAATGTCAGCTAAAATTTTCTGCCAAAAGTTGTAAGAATTTGCGTTTAGGTGTTGTAAGAATTTGTGTTAAAGTCAGCTTTTGTGCATATTGTGCTGGTTTAACTTCTCATTACTGTTGATTTTCATATTTCAATAACAACTGTAGGTATTAACCCTACTGTATGCAGAAATTTAACGAAAATTTTCTTTTTTTTCACTCAAAATTTTCATGTTTTTCTCGGACTTAGTAAATTTTATGTTGTAAAACTTTGTAAACTTTGTGTTTAGGTGAGTTGTGTTTCTATGTGTCTTTCCAAGCGATTAATATTCTACACTTGGGTCACTGAACTCCACTGCAGTAATATTTAACCCTCATTACATGCATATTTGGGGAATTTGAGGCTGATTTTCTGCCAAAACTTGTTGTAAGAATTAGCGTTTAGGTGTTGTAAGAATTTGCGTTAAAGTCAGCTTTTGTGCAGATTGTGGTGCTTTAACTTCTCATTACTCTTGATTTTCATATTTCAATAACAACTGTAGGTATTAACCCGACTGTATGCAGAAATTTAACGGAAATTTTCTTTTTTGTTCAGTCAAAATTTCCATGTTTTTCTCGGACATAGTAAATTTTAAGTTCTAAAAGTTTGTGTTAAGGTGAGGTGTTAAGGTGAGTTCTCAAAGATCAGTGGGCTCAGGCCTTTGATATTGCATATGTAGGTTGTAGGGGACTATCAGAACAGTATTTAACCCTGATACTATGACCTTTTTCCAAATTTCACCTAAAATTTTCTTCCAAAAGTTGTTGTAAGAATTTGCGTTTAGGTGTTGTAAGAATTTGCGTTAAAGTCAGCTTTTGTGCAGATTGTGCTGCTTTAACTTCTCATTACTGTTGATTTTCATATTTCAATAACAACTGAAGGTATTAACCCTACTGTATGCAGAAATTTAACGGAAATTTTCTTTTTTTTTACTCAAAATTTTCATGTTTTTCTCGGACTTAGTAAATTTTAAGTTGTAAAACTTTGTAAACTTTGTGTTTAGGTGAGTTGTGTTTCTATGTGTCTTTCCAGGCGATTAATATTCTGCACTTGGGTTACTGAACTCCATTGCAGTAATATTTAACCCTCATTACATGCATATTTGAGGAATTTGAGGCTGATTTTCTGCCAAAACTTGTTGTAAGAATTAGCGTTTAGGTGTTGTAAGAATTTGCGTTAAAGTCAGCTTTTGTGCAGATTGTGGTGCCTTCACCTCTCATTACTGTTTATTTTCTCATTTCAATAACAACTGTAGGTATTAACCCTACTGTATGCAGAAATTTAACTGATTTCTTTTCTTTTTTTCAGTCACAATGTTCACGTTTTTGTCTGACTTACTCAATTTTAAGTTCTAAAAGTTTGTGTTAAGGTGAGGTGTTAAGGTGAGTTCTGTTTCTATGTGTCTTTCCAGGCAATTGATACTGTACGCATGTGTTACTGAACTACATTGCGGTAACGTTGCGCCCTTATTACATGCATATTTGAGGAATTTGACGGGGATTTTTGGGACTTATATTCACATTCTTTAAAAAAACTTTTTTTAACTTTTTTTTTTATTATTTAATACTTTCTCATACTTGTTACTAGTAACATTAAGGCTTATTTTAGTTGTTGATGTGATGTATTTTTGTTGGGACTTATAGTCACTTTCTTGAACGAATGTTTTTCCGCAACTCCTCTTTAACCAATGAATGTACTTCAATTAAAATTTCAGTGATTTATGAAAGCCTTTCCTAATTCTTATTTATGATTTAATATCTGGCCTCACGATTCATATTCTTAATCATAAACATTTCTAAAAGATGTATCCAATGATTCTATGTTGAACTGATATATAATAAATGCAGAAATATAGACTTTCCAAAGCCATCACATAAACCACATTAATCATTTGATGCCTAGTTAATGATTTATATTAACTAAATATTAGGCATGTTACATTGGAACGACATTATCAAGCGCGAATGTAGGTGAGCGTTGGGATGTAACATCCCTCTTGTTACACACCCATCAACTTTAAACTGTTGTAGTTAACGGAATGGCCGCTATGACATAAATGATTCTGTATTCAATGGGTGATGTACAAGCCGGAACGTTTTCCCAGCACCGTTCTACTAGTTCCTTTCCCATCGAGTCATTAGTTGCGCTTCGAAAAGTTTCCAAATTTCGTTATACAATTATTCGACCGTCTGTCGCATAGAGTGAAAATGAAAACGCCCAAAGCAAAATAAAGTCGGTTCACAAAAAAATTAGTTAACCAAAAATGAGATAATATTTAAAAAAAACACAATCATTTCAACCAGAACATTAACCCAGTCCCGTGAGCGTCTCCATTTCTGGATCCCGCTATATCTGAATTGGTGAACTTTATTTCAGTAAATCTTCGTACATCTTGACATGCTTCGAACTTCTTTTAAAAATATTTCTCCCAGCTGTTTTGCAAATCTGCACAAAATTGTACTTATATTTTTACTAACAGTAATAGCCTCCAAATGGTTAGGCGTGAATGGGCACCAGCCGAAGAGAAACAGCGATACGAATTCCAACAAACGCTGGTCCCGAAAAGGTTGTTTTGATTTTTTATCAATCCATTTGATCAGTACAGCTTCAGTCAAAACCGCAAACGGACTCTTCACCTTTGGGTTTAAACATCGAAATTAAAATTTGTTTATTTAAATTTAATGCAGGGTTGTGTAATAAACACAGAACGCGAACTAGAGAAACAGAATTTACTGCCACCGGTAAATTAAAGTCTGTGTGAAAAGGGTTAAAGTATCAGGAATAAACTATAAAGAAAGAGAATTCATGGAGGCTTATTTTTCTGGAGTAAAAATTTTTTGAACGAACCAGAAATGGGTTTTCGTTAGCAGTATTTACAGATATTCATACAGGAATCAGAACATTTTTATAAGAAACCAGAAATGGCATATATGTGACCAGCATTCAAAGGGTTTGATACACGAATCAGAAATGCACATTTTTGGCTCTGCCCACTAATTTGAGTGATGAAATACATCCATAAACTTTAGAAATACATTAAGGTGTAATACAATGCATTTCCCAGTCTTTCTGAATAATGCCCCCTCTTCAGAGGGTTAAATGGGGGCGCAGTGGCTTAGTTGGCGGAGGTGCAGGCTGCAAGGCGTGAGGTCCGCACTCTGTCCTTGGGCAAGACACTTCACCCCATTGCCCACGTGGGTGCATGGTGGCGCTGTGTACTAAAGCGTACTGTACAACGATGGTGTACCCGTGTTCAACCAATGCTAACAACCCTGCTTGTGTGGGTAGTAGTATGTGAGGGATCTGACAGTTGCTCGTTGTTGCCCGGTGGTTCTTCCCGAGTACTCCGACTTCCTCCACCTGAAAAACTGTCGTGGCCATGATTAGCCACTGTGCAAAAAGGTGTCCTCCCATAACTTAGACACCTTAAAACAACATAATTCACACCTTTGTGTAACACTAATCTCTTGCTTATTCCCCATCATTTTAATGGACTAATCTGGGAAGTCTGTTTAATGGAAAACACTAACTCTAATGTACTTGTGAAACTTTTTATTGCAAAGGCAGTAATTAAGAAAAATTTATCACAAAAACAAAGTCAACATTAATACACAAAAATACACAATTCAAACATTACTCCTACACACAAATTAACACACAAAAACACAACATGAAGCATGACATACACAAAAATACTTACGTCCATCTAAAGTCTCTGACCATTGGCTATCAAGGTTGACTTCTGCTCTTGTCTTAGAAAGTGAAGGAATATTCTTCTGCCTGTGCCTATACAATGCACTACTCATTGAGGAGAAAGATGGCAGCAATTCTACGTTGTCTTGACCGACTATTTCTTCATTGTATAATGACCGCATTGGAATTGTCTCTTCTCTTGCTCTCTTTCTCATAGTGCTGATAAACCTTACAGTGTTACTATCTTCTGGGGGATGTGAGTGATCAGAAATATCTCGGACAAAGTCCCCAACAGTTGTGCATTTTCCCTTACAAGTTGATTGTATACATCTCCAATGAGTGCAACTCTGTCTCACTTTATTTCTGTTGTATCTATAGCCATCCAAGAGTATCTGTGGTGTGCCTTTCTGTGAAATTACAAACTCGACTTTCTTAACTGCAGCCATTTTCAGAATGTGATACTCAAGGGAAGTATTCTGTCTTATATAAAGAAGTGTGTTTTCACAAAACTGAAACCACTGTAAAAATTTTTGTTTGATCTTGATTAATAATAATAATAATTAGCAAAATAAATGTTGTGTGAATAGAGTTCAAAGGCCGGCATTAATCAACAGTTTGATAAATAATAATGATAAATAATAACAATGTTTTGTTTGTTTTGTTTGTGTGAACTATTTAGATTAATAATAATAATTAACAAAATAAATGATTGTTTGTGTATAGAGTTCAAAGGTTCAAATATAATTAACATTTTCATAAATAATAATGATAATGTTTTGTTTTTTTTGTGATCATAAACATGACACATCATAACAATGATAAGAATAGTAAGCAAACTATCTGAAGTTTAGCCTATTTTGAACAGAATTAACAAACAAATTAATTTGAGGGAATATTCTCTTGTCTGCATAAATGCTCTTTACCAGTATCAGGCTATTCCGTTAAAACCTTTCATTCATTCATTCAGGCTATTCCATTTTAATAGTAGGTAAATGTAATTAACACCTTCTCCTGAGTGTCTAAGTTTTGGGGTGTCTATGTTATGGGGTGTGTAAGTTTTAGGAGATAACCTGCTAAAATATGTGACATTAAACACCAATAAATAGATAATCCTTTAAAAAATGAGCTCAATCCAATAAAGGGTCATAAGCTGTTTTTCAAGCAAAAATGAAAAGGTAATTAAAACTGAATAGACGTTTCTGTGAATAATGTTGACCATTTTTCGCCGTTATGTTGGCTAAAGGGTTTAGAATCCCTTACTTTGGAAGGCACACTGAAAGGGTGTCCCATTCCACATAGAATTAAATGGTTAAGAAAATACAGTGAAAAACATTAAGTTTCTCAGCTGACAGTACCTGCTTTTGCACTCCGGAGGGATGGAACAGCACAAATCAGAGACGAGCGCAGTGAAAGACTATAGAACTCCTCTAACAAACGAGTTTTAAACAGTCATAGCAGTGACACAGTTAACAAATCAGTCGACCATGTCAGTATTGCATTGTTACCGGCACCCTGACAGTTTTGGGATAGGTTTCAACAATTATTCAGTGTAGTTTTATGGAAAGGGTTAACTTTATTCTGCCTGAAATAAAATATGTGCAATCCACATTGAAGTCTTGAGAGGGTTAAAAGCATTGAACTGAATAAGATAGGTTTCAACAAATTTTACAATTATTCAGTGCAGTTTTATGGAAAAGGTTAACTTTATTCTGCCTGAAATAAAATATGTTCAATCCACAGTTCAATCCACATTGAAGTCTTGAGAGGGTTAAAAGCATTGAATTGAATTAGATAGGTTTCAACAATTATTCAGTACAGTTTTATGGAAAGGTTAACTTTATTCTGCCTGAAATAAAATATGTGCAATCCACATAGAAGTCTTGAGAGGGTTAAAAGCAGTGAACTGAATAATTTATAATTTATTTCCTTGCAAGGTAAAGGGTTTCTCTCAACTTAGTTTCAGGAACTTACATCCCATTTTCATGACAAGGTCAGATTTCATTTTGACAGCTGACTCCACTGGTGTGTCTCCAGTGTAAACATAACATCGTATTGCTTGGGGAGAATTTACTGTATCAGGAAATTGGAGGCTGTGAAAACCCTGTGGCCTACATGGCCATACTCAATGGCTCTAGCGACCTGAAAAACATAGGTGGCCGAGAAGTTGTGAATGTCTACCAGTATGCCAAAAATCAACGAGATAGGACAATTCGTGTTCGACTTATCGTGAGGACAAGGAAGTGCATAGAAGACAGAAGACAGGAGAATAAGAAGAAGAAGAAGGAAGAAGAAGAAGAAAAAAAGAAGTAAAAAAGAAACCGTACAAAAACAATAGTCTGTATGTTTCACACAGACTAAATATGTCGACGCCATTCCAACTCGTTTGTAAAACATCCACCGATTCAAACACACATCGCGTTCTGTCTATTTATTATACGCTCAACTGTAAATTATAGATAAAACGTCGATAACGTAAATCTCTATATCTTTCCTGGGAAAGATATAGAGATTTACGTTCATGACGTTTTCTCTATAATTCACAGTTAAGCGTATAATAAATACCTGAAATGCGTAAAATAAAAATCGTCGATACCCACGAAAAAACAAACACTGGATACCCTTTACTACAAATTTTAAAAAGTCATACTTAACTTTCCTGTTTTAAATAGTACACATATTCAAATTGTTGAGGGTAAATCCATTTTCGACGGGTAAACCTGGTAATAACCGTTAACCCCTGGCTAAATTAGTGCACTAATGCCTACACTTTTACAAAAACTATTTTGTAGGCGAAAGGTCACGGTAAGCGAAAGTAAACCTAACCGTTTATATCATAGACACCATTGTTTGTTCTGTAATTGGATTTCACTTCTACTGCCCACCAGGTGGTTTTATCATGTTCACACCTCTTTTGTTCTGTAATTGACTTCAGTACTATAGACTACTCGGTACTACCACTGCTAATGGCCTTTACATCGCCATTTTCTATACGTTCTACGTTCTTCGATCGGTTTCAACAAATGTTTACTTCTGCCACTGGGTCACGACTGGGGCCCGGCGAAAGTTCGAGATTCGATTCGGTTTCGAATCTGTTCACTCATTCATTCGATTCGAAACTATCTTGGTTATTCGAAACAAATCGAATCCCAAAGAGGTTTGGATCTCAAACATCTCTCTGTTATCGACTCTGAAGACAACATCTCACCCGGCATGTTTTTCTGTGGAACTGGAGAGACGGTACTCAATCTAATTGAGTGCGATAGCGGAGATCGTGCTTCGTCTAGTTTACACAATGTACCACCACTTGGGTGGAACAAGGCCGTAGCATTGCAGATGGGGCCTTGTTCTACACAAGGTACGATATATTGCTTTTAAAGAACAGAAAATGTCAAAACTCATTTTTATAGTGATCCATTCAAGCGATAGCTTCTAGTTTGAATGCCATTCGGTCAGAACCCTGTCTTGTACAATTGTAATATTAATGAAAGTACATTGAACATGGAGCCCATGCAGACATTTCTACACGGAATACTATTGTCTGGCACATGAATAAACTGTTTTTTTCAGAAACAAGTGGCAGGTCCATGTACTCATACTTGTGGTTCGATGGTGCGAAATTGCCCTGTACAAATTGTCACTAGGTACACATTGGCGATCGAAAGCACGTGCACGACGGCTGTAGTATTAGTCCGGTCGATCTAGGGTTCAACCCGGAAAAAAATTGCCACAAGCCAAATTTGGTATCATTCAACGCGGAATGTTGCCAGGAACAACATATCCAAAATCCTCCGAAATCCTTCGTGGGGAAAATTTTTTATGGCACTTTTTTGTTTTCATGATTTTTTTGCGGCAAAATTTACGATTTTGTTAATAAAAACGCTAAGATACCACTATAACGAGGAAATTTTGCGAGAATATACCATATTCTTCTCACCAACATAGAAAGTGGACACTTCATCAATAATTTTGTTGTTCAGTTCAATGTTCGTCTTTAATTTATGACGAAAATACCCCCAAAAAGTCCCAAATATTTTTTTCTCAAAAACTAAAAAAAAATGAGAATAACATTCTCAATACAAATAAGATGCAAGTTGAGAGCAAAAAATTGTTTAACGCTCGATCTCATCATCAAGTGTTACGTCTTCTGCGTTTTAGCAGCTCTCGCCGCGACAATTTCCGCAAGCAATAACGCACTTTAGACCATTTTTCTGGCATGTGCACAAGTTGTTTTTGCACGGACTCTTTGATATCATTTTGCAGTTGCACTTTACAAACTTCAGCAGACTGTCCGGTGCTGCCTCAATGTCAGTCATAATAGGAGTAAGCTCTGGATCGCGTAGCTTCCAACCCCACTTCCTAGGCTCAAGATCGACCTCCCCTAGATACATCCATAGTTCATTTGTTCTTACTTATAATCCAATCACAGTCCAATATCATAGTCAAATAGCTCATAACTGTGGCGCCTGAAAAACTTGGGGCGGGTTATCCCGGGGCGGGTTGTCCCTGCTGGTTTCGGGCGGGTTGTCCCTGGAGCGGGTTGTCCCGTTCCCATCGGCAGTGGGCTTAAAAGAAAATTGTCAGCCATGCATTGGTTAGTGCATTGAACTTTAAACCCAAAGGATGACGGTTCGACTCTGACCCGCGCCATCAGCACTGTGTACTTAGGCAATACACGTAATCCCGACTGACCACTTGGGACACCGTGGTGCTGTGTTCTAAGTAGGATTTAATCCCGGGAACGGAAATTTTCTGGTTATCGTTTTTGAAAGTCAGTCACAATACCGGGATTTTTCCGGTTCTCGTTTCTGAATATCAGTCCCGATACCCGGGAAATTCCTGACAAAGCCGGGAGTCAAAAGTAGCTTTCCGCAACCTTTGATTCCCGATTCTGATCTATGAATTTCCCAGGCATTACGACTGATTTTCAGAACCGGTAACCGGGAAATTCCCGTTCGTGAGATTAAACCATAGCCCCAACGTCGATCCTGTTCCTGGAAGAAGTTGATGTTTGCTGAAATCCCATAAACTATAATACGCAATCATTGATACTATGGTCTGTGAATTTGCCGGGTATCGAGATTGTCTTTCAGTACCGGGAGCCGCCTAAGTACTAAGGTGTATTGCACATCGATGGTTCACTAACCATCAACCACTGTGCTAACTCTGCTTGATCCGGGTTAGTGTGCTGCAGAGCCTGGCAGTTGCTTGCCGCTTCTCGGTGGTTATCGCCAGGTCCTACAGCTTCTTCCACCCGAAAAATTGCCCGAAGCGATGTGACCCTGATTTTTAAAATTGTCGTTAAACTCCAGTAAACAGACTCGACGGACATAACAACCGTTACTTATTCTCACATCCTTATTCGACATTTGTTATCAACGCAGACGATATCAAAATTTATTATTTTAAATATCATTTTTTCAAACTTTTCAAAAAATTTCAACAAAACCATATCATGTGACCCCTCGTTGGAACGAGCTCGACGAGTTCGTTCCAGCGAGGTGTCACACGATATGGTTTTGTTGAAATTTTTTGAAAAATAATATTTTTTCAACTGCTGAATTTGCATATTACGCGGGCGGATGCGGGCGATTCGTTAGGTAAAGGGTTAACGAATGTCGAATAAGAAACTGAGAATAAGTAACGGTTGTCACATACTTACAAACTCGTATATCACCAAGAAGAATGGGGCAAGGGATGTCATCAAGCAGTTCGTCTACGAGTGTTGGGAGGAGAGGAGAAGCATGGGAATAGGGAGGCAGTTGGGAGTACAGGGGTAACCAAGACATTCTCGTCCGAGAACCGCGACAAATCAGCGGCTGGCCAAAGTGTTATTATTATTACCAAATTAGCAACCACCTTGGCAGTTTTATGCGTATGCGGAAGTCACTGAACACGCCGACTATCAGGCAATGGAACTCGACCCTACTACTGCATGTATAAACAAAGAGGTTTGAGTGGTGTGACGCCTACACCCCAGGCCTGGCATTCTGAAAAATGCAGGAGGGCAGAAAATCGCTCTCCTCAATAAGCTTAGGAGAGCAATTAGCTTTACACGGCATTTTAAGTATCCAGTTGAACGAACTCATTGAAATTGAAACCAACAGACTACATCAGTTATTTTATTAACTTTAGTGAGGTAAAGCGAAATCTCTTAGACATCTAGATGTCTCACTCAACAACCGAACACACACTTGACAAGACCTGTGTGTGTACCCAGACCTGTTGTCCAAGAAAGTCATATGCCTACCACTACCACCTTCAACCCCCCAAGGGGGGTTGAAGGTGGTAGTGGTAGGCGTATGACTTTCTTGGACAACAGGTCTGCTTGAATCTACAGTCACATCCTGGTGCAAGTGCTTCAAGTGACAGGATAGTAGTAATGGTAGTATATTATAGTGTCAATATTCCTTGAATAATTACCCCCCAAACTGTGATGTCAGTCACTGAACTTGAAACTGACAGAAAAATAATATTTCTGTGACCCATTTTGCTTCAAATGATTGCAACTGTGTTTGGGTATGGTTGCAGCCATTACCTTCTACACTAAACCACTTTCAAAATGAAATTACTTGATGTTATGTGACTTCGAAGTTAAATTACATTTTTGCTTTACAACAAAAATTTAATGTGAGCATAATACATGTAATCTCAATCATCCCAGACCAAAATATTTAGGAGGGCAATTTTTCGCTCTCCTTAATTCTTCCAGGAGGGCATTAAGGAAAGCTAAAAAATCGCTCTCCTGAAATTGCCAAGCCTGACACCCACCTCCAGTTTTCGCCCCCTGACTGTGATTTATAAAACAGCGTTTTTAGAAATAGTACACAAATTTCTGATTTCATATTGTAAATGTTGCTCCTGAATTTCAGCTTTATTACATGCATCACCCTGTAGTAACCCCGTGAAGCGAACAGTGTTTTTCTTACTGTGCTAAACAAACTCTGTTTTACTGGTAAAATAGGACCCAGTCACCAATGCTTGGGGTGGAATTCCTCTAAAATGGGCAATATGGGTATAAACGATTGACTGAACTTGACTTTATCTCCATGTGGCGGTCACGACGATTAGCCATTGTGCAGAAGAATGTGACCTTAAACACCAATAAATAAATACTTACATGTATTTCTGATTTCATATTGAAGCTTCTAAATTTCAGATTCATACAGTAGATAAAGATGGTAATCACACAGAACGTAAGATTGGCAACTGTTTGAAAAGAGACGCCAGTCTATATCAGTTCGTTGTTCCGCATGACACATGGTATGCCTGTGAGCTGGAAGGGGGTGGCGAGTACTGTTTGTTTTCTGATATAGTAGTGACAGGTAGGTTAAAGTTTCAGCTCCCAAGGGCGCTGGCGGATAAGCATAGATTGCCGCTCTGGGCCAACTTTAGGTGCCGTATACCCTGGTTTCATATAGACATCTGGATTTACTGGCCTTATTGAAATACTTGGACATATTTTGCCGTATATATTTTGCCCCTTCTATTGAGTATTGGCCGCCACTGATCAAGGGTGTAGATTTTTGTACCATGATTACAAAAGCGGGAAAAGAATTTTGACTAGCTTCTGACCGAGTGATAATCTGTACGCAATTCTCTGCCACCCCACCCACATTCAATATGCCTATAGTAGAATCTTACCCGCCGAGAAGGAAATTTGAAATCTTGCGTTTCAGTTACTATTTTCGTTATTTGTTCCCTTGTTTCAGACAGCCCTGCCTTTTCTTGTCATGAAAATCGACATTCGATAAAGTTGCCTCCCCTCAAATTATTAGGCTGGTGAGGAATGTCCAATTAAGTAGCATGTAATTGTTGAGAAAACGCATATGACATCAGAAGAAAATGAAGCAAGTTTCCTTTTGTTTCTTTCAATAAACGAAAACAACAGACAGCTCTCGGAGCTGTCTGTTGTTTCATTTATTAAAGTCGGGGGTGTGGGTGGTGGCGTTGCGGTAACGGGTTCTCGTCAGATCACCGAAGGTAGGCAACGTCGTGACCGGTTAATCCTCGGATGGGTGACCGTCTGAGCGATCGATTCGGACTCCCGTGTTGTGTTCTTGGGCAAGGCACTTAACCCCGATTGTCCACATGGGGCACGATGATGCCGTGTACGTCTGGCCTTCAGCAACCTTTTTTTCTGAAATGAGACCTTATGGGCTATGAGAAAATCCCTCAATGATTTCGTTTGAGGCCATGAGGGCTATGAAAAAATCCCTCATTGAGGGCTTTTCTCATAGCCCTCATACGACTAAAAAGGGTTGCCGAAGGCCATACGTTTTCGTGACAGGGATGCTTAAATTGGGATGCCACGGGCTATGGCTGTTAAATACTGAGATGAGGCTAAGAGGGATAGTAAATTAGACCTCATTGAGGGATTTTTTTCATGGCCCTCATGGCCTCAAACGAAATGAGGCTAAGAGTGATAGTAAATTTGACCTCATTGAGGGATTTTCTCGTGGCCCTCATGGCCTCATGCGACAAAAAAGGGATTCTCCAGAAGGTATCCTCGATAGGTATCCTCAAATAATACAATACCAGGCCATAGGTATTTTCAAATACCGAAATGAGGCGAAGAGTCATATGTGCGAGTCACTCGAATGAGCAGTTGCTCGATAGCTCATTTGCTCGATGGGATTCGAGTCGTTCGAGCAATGACTTATCAGTAACTATTCGGTAGATTCTTGGGTTTAAGAATGAACTAGGCTTTTGTTATACAGAAGGGAGATAATTGTGTATGGATATGTATAAATTACGGGAAATGAAGCAATCTGATTGGTTAATCAGCTTCCGTAAAGTGAACCGATTGGATGATCTGGATAAATGAAACAAAAACAAGTGTTCTCAGAATAGGATAGGAACTACTGGCATTACGTACCACCTTACCAGTAACAGGATGATACAAAGCATTCGGTAGGTTAATGCTATCAACGATTAAGATGGGACCTACATGTGAATATGCCAACCATACTCTGCTGCCGTTCTGTACTACCAGGCATTCATTCCACTCCACAATACCGCTTGATAATATGAAGCATCTGGTGGATCAGTAGTACAAAGGACTAACAAGAGACCAACAGGGGTATGTACAGCCTTTGCTATACTACCGTTTTAAACTATCAAACATCCCCCCCCCCCCCACATCCACAATAACATTAGACCCACAATAACGTACTACCTATACCAGCCATATAATAAAACAAATCAATCGGTTGGTTAATAGTACCAAACACTAACAGGGAGCCTACATGGTTATATACCGCCCATACTATACTACCGTTCTAAACTACCAGGCATTACCCCTACCCACAATACCCATATGCCTAGCATTACATACTACTATACCAGTCATAGGATAACATGCAGCATTCCTAGGGGGTTTGATCATCCCCTACTAGGCGGGTCCTCAATTGGGCAGGTTTGCTAATTTCTAATTTGCAGGTTTGCTCAATTGAGCTGGTTTGCGGCGAAATACCCAAAATACGCAGCCCCGGACCAAAATGGTCAACCCTGCTGATACCATCTGGCAGGCACCTTGTTCTCTCGTGAGATGCGTTCCAAAGGCCCCGGAAGAAGGAATCCTGGCAGTTGAGGACTCGAGGCCCCGGTTATGGCAGTCTCCAAAATGGAGATCTGGTCGTAAACCCTGTTTGGCCTTGGTCTCCATTTTTCAATAATGTCCAACACACTGCTTTGGCCCTAATTTCGGGAGTAGACGGATGGTTGGATGGCCCGTTCTAACCAATCGGGAGCCCCCAACCCCCAAAATATCTGGTGTCACGTCGGGGGGGGAGGGGGGGGGGGGGCATTAGGTGGTCCTTCAATCAGTCATTTCTTTTAGTTCATTTTCAGTGTTGCTACCCTATACTGACTTTTAATGATTTGAATATTTTTTAACATCTTACGTTTTGTTGCACTCTCTACGTCTATTGTCAGTAGTGGCATTTGTTACACTTTTTTTTAGGGAAATGGTGAGTTGAATGACCGCCACGACCTGGCACTTCCCACCAACTATACGGATCAGTCGGGTAGCGGTTATGCAACTGCATCAACGCTGGACGAGTATACTGTCGTATGTACTCTTGGTGTCAATCGCTGGTTATTCGCAATATTACCCCCCCCCCCCCCCCCAAGGTTGGGCTCGGAGTAAGGGTGGGAGGCATACGCAGAAGAATATTTCATCTAAACACTATGGCTACAATACACAAAAAACAAAAACGAGGTTACGAATTTGGAACGTCTTCCGATACTGATACAGACAACGAAATTTTACCGCAAGATCACAGTTGGCCAAAATTTTTTAATGATATGTTCAGCTCATGAAGGGAAGCCAGTAACAAACTTTCCCTTTGCATTAGAGAAATCTATCAAAGACACAGCAGGAGTAGTTAAGAATGTTAGAAAACTCAGATCAGGTGCTTTGTTAGTAGAATGCCAACGGGAAAATCAGGCAAATTTTTTTTTGAAAACTTCAAAGCTGGTGGATATAGAGGTGAATGTGTTTCCTCACAAAGCACTTAACAACAGTAAAGGAGTTGTACGGACAAGATAACTAGCTGGAATAGAAGAATCGGAATGAATTAAGATCACAGTGTGTTGCTGGTGTAAAGAGAATATAAATCAAGAAAGACGGAACTGTAGTACCAACAAATACATATATATTCACTTTTGACAGTTCACAGCCACCGAAATCTATCAAAGTCGGGTATATGAATATCAAAGTGGAATTATATATTCCAATCCCACTTAGATGTTTTAAATGTCAAAAGTATGGTCATAGTCAAAATAATTACAGAGGTCAGGCTATATGTTTTAGGTGCGGTCAACATCATCAAGATCAGGAACCATGTACCAATGCCGTTAAATATTACAACTGCCAGGGTAATCATATAACATCTTCAAAGGATTACCCTGTCTGGAAAAGAGAGAAGCTCATACAAAAATTGAAATGTGAAAAACAGATCAGTTTTACAGAGGCCAGAACACTTGTTACAGCCATGCTTGGTGTGAATACATCAACACCATCGTATGCTACCATAACTAAACACAAGGTACCCACAACATCAGTCGCCTGTCAGACACAATATACAAAGGAACAATCCCGACTTTAGTGAAAGCTTTTACTATAGATCAACCAGTAACACAACAGTTCAACAAAACAAATACAGATACCCAAGCAACTGAAAAACTACCACAACCCAATCAAAATCAAGAACAATCAACTCATTTATCTCAAATCTCAATCAGAACATAAAAAGATCAAAAATCTAAAGCAGAAAACAATAAGACAAATACAACCAAAGATACACAGCATAGACAAAAATAGAGTCAGAGTCAGAAAAACGAGAAGAAACTAGATTTTATGATTCTGGAGAATCATGGCTTTTCCCGATGAGATTCGATTAGTTTTCATGACCCCACAGTGTCTGATGAATTGTTTTTAACTGTCTCACTGAAGTTCCTTCATTGATGTTATGAGAAAGGTGAGTATAGTAGTCTCAAATCACTCAGTTTGATAAAAAAATTGTTTAGGTAAAAACCATCATTAACGGTGGAGTGGGTTAATGTCAATATCGTCGTCCAACAAGTTAATGACCGACAAAAGAAGTTATGTTTGTTTGACACATACCCACGAAGTGCTGTGGCTATTTGAAAATGGTCCATTTTATCTCAAATGTATCCAAAATATTGATGTCTGGCAGCTTGTAGATGGTTAACAAGTGCTAACAGGAATATTCATTCATGCAACTTGTAATGTCACTCCAACAACCTCAAATGGCCATTTTTTCTTTAAAATCTACAAGATGTTTTCAAAGAAATCCAGGGCGAACATGATATTTAAGCTTTTGATGGGTATCATTGTTTATCCAGCCCAAAACGGGTTGAGTGTTGTTTTTTGAATACTCTTATTACTTCCAAAAATAATTC
The DNA here is from genome assembly GCA_031216915.1 of Pictodentalium vernedei. Classification (NCBI taxonomy): domain Eukaryota; kingdom Metazoa; phylum Mollusca; class Scaphopoda; order Dentaliida; family Dentaliidae; genus Pictodentalium; species Pictodentalium vernedei. The sequence goes on along the minus strand of CM062292.1, from coordinate 71,601,355 downwards.
TCAGTGAATTCTATTTCCACTTATTTTGATCTTTCCTCTCAAATTCGGGTGCTGTGGGTATGCAAACACAGCCCATTTTATCAACATTTTGATGTTTGAGAACCTGCATAGGGTTAAATGCTTCCAGGAATATTTTGTACATGCAATTTGTAATGTCACACTAAGATCTGAGAATGGCCACTTTTTCTTGAAAATCTATGAGATGTTTTTAGTGAAATCCTCGGATAACATGAATTTTTAACCTTTTGATGGGTATCTTTCTGTGAGCAGCCCTAAACGGATTATACCTTCATTACATACAAAAATGATCATCGGTGATTTCCACTTCCAATGAAGGGGGTTATGTTTATCTCGCAGGTGCACATTTGGTGTTATGGTTGCCCAAGAACAGCCCATTTCCTCCAAATGTCTATGCTTGGCAGCCTCTGGAGGGTTGACAAATGCTTACCGAAATATTTTGTCCCTGCAACTTGAACTGCCACTCCAAGACCTGCGAAAGGTCAATTTTTCTTGAAATTTTGTTTTGAGAAATCCACAGAAAACTGGAATTTTACGCTTTTAACGGGTATATCTCTTTAACTAGTCAAAATGGGTTAAGATCTCGATTTTTGAATACACTTACTACTTACAAAAATGTTTCCCTGTCCTTTTTGCGTCCGGTAAAAGAAGTTATGCATCTCTGTTGCATTCCCATTTGATGTTGTTGGTGTCCAAAAACAGACTATTGTTTTCAAGATTTTCACATTTAGCAGTCCATGGAGGGTTAACAAATGCTTCCCGGAATAAATTATCCTATCAACTGGTAATGTGACACCAAGACCTATCAGCATTTCTCTTTAAAACTCTACCAGATGTTTGTAAAGAAATCCAGGGAAAACATAAATTTTTAAGATTTTGATGGGTATCACTATTGACAACCACAAAAGGGGTTAACGCTTGGTTTTTTGGATACTCTTATTACTTACAAAAATGGCCCTCGATGAATTCCACTTCCAACAAAGGAGATTATGTTTATTTCTCATGTACACATTGGGTGCTGTGCGTGTCCGAAAACAGCCCATTTCAACAAAATTACGATGCTTGGCGGTCTCTAGAGGGTTAATAAACGCTCACCGGAATAGTTTGTCCACGCAACTTGTAATATCACACGAAGACCTGCGAGCAATCAATTTTTCTTGAAAACCTACAGGATGTTTTTAGAGAAATCCACAGAAAATGGGAATTTTAAGATTTTAAGGGGTCCTCTCTTTAGCCTGCCCAAAATGGGTTAAGACTTCGACTTTTGAATACCCTTACTACTTACAAAAATGTTTGCGTATAGATTGTGCGCTCGATAAAGGAAGGCACTTTTCTTTATGGCGTACCCAATGGGTGCTGTTGGTGTCCAAAACGGCCCTTTTTATCACAATTTTGACTTTTAGCAGCCCGTGGAGGATTAACAAATGCTCACCGCAGAATTTTGTCCATGCAACTTCTATTGTCACCACAAGGCCTGGGAGTGACAAATTTTTCTTGAAAATCTACAGGACTCGTTTAGAGAAATCCACGAAAAACATTAATTTTTTAGCTTTATGGGGGTATAACGCTTGGTTTTTTGAACACCCTTATTACTTACAAAATGATCCTCGGTGAATTCCACTTCCAATAAAGGAAGTTATGTTTACCTCTCCGGTATCGTTTGGGTGTTGTGGGGGTCTGAAACCGGCCCATTTCATCAAAATTTCGATGTTTGGCAGCCTGTGGAGGGTTACCATATGCATCGCCTAATATGTCGTGTGTATCAAAGGTCGTGTCATAGGCAGGTCTAGCAATGATGAATGTTTAAAAAAAATCTACAAGACGTGTTTCGAGAAAGTGCCGATAAACCCAAATTTTGACAGTGTTTTACCAATTCTGGCGAAATAAGGGTTAAATCGAAAATTCCGCTTCGGTACATTTTTAGATTGTTTGCCCCTCTATGCGTGTGCCAAATTGTGTGAAAATCGGTTCGAAAATGGCTTCTGAATCGTACGGACAAAAAATGTGTGGAAAAAAAAAAAAATAATAATCCGTAGAAAAACAAAAGTCTTTTCCAGAGGGAAAAGCCTAAAAAAGACAGACAAAAACTAGAATCTGACAGAATAACCAAGCGCCTTCAAAATGTTGTTACAAGCAACATGTTTGACGGCATTGAAGATATGTCCGTCGATGAGTGCATCGACGACACGTTTTCCACCAAATCACGCCCAAAATCTTCACAGGGCAGATCTCCTCGTAAAACGTCGCCAAAGAGAACTACGGGGCAATATCTCCCATACGACCTTTGATATACACCATCAAAATCGCCACCAAAACATGTGTAATACACCAAAACACAATATAATACAGTGAAATTGTCGAGGTTTTAGAGCTAATTTTAATGAACTAGGCCTTTTAAGCCAAAAATATAAACCTGCTGCTTTTTTCCTGCAGGAAACTCTTTTAAAGAAACCCGAGGCTCAGGATCGTTCAACGTTTAAGGATTATACATCGTATAATGCCTGGGCAGATGATAATGATCTTCATATTCGTGGAACGACTGTCTTGGTTAGGAACGACATCATTCACAGTTCTGTACCATTACAGACAAATTTACAGGCTGTGGCGGTACGCCTAACTTTGGACAAAACAGTTATACTTTGTTCTGTTTACGTTTCGCCAAGTAACGCCTTACAACTGAATGGCCCTGAGCTGCTGGTTCGACAAATACCAACTCCATACATTTTGTTGGGTGATTTTAACGCACATAGCCCCCTTTGGGGTAATTCCTGCAGTCATGGAGATGTAAAAGGTAAAACTGTAGAAGAGTTCATTACAAAATATGACTTGTGCTTGTTCAATGATGGGTCAGATACCTACCTGCACCCCGCATCTGGTTCCTACACTTCAATTGATTTAACAATTGCATGCCCTTCTGTCTTCCTTGATTTTTCTCGGAAGGCAGAAGATGACTTGTGCGGAGTGACCACTTTCCGATTGTGAAACTGAAACTTACTCTTCGAAACTAAATCAACCCCCCCACCCCACCCCCCACCCCCCATCACTAAAATTTGGAAAATGATTAAAAAAATTAAAGGAAAAGAAACAGAATCAGCAGTACAACACCTACAAGATAACAACACACTCATAACATCAAAACAAGAAATTTCAAACAAGTTGGCCTCTACATTTTCTAAACATTCGTCGTCTGAAAATAGTAACCCAGAATTCCCCAAACTTAAAAAACAACAAGAAAAACAAAAGATTAAATTTACATCCAATAACTTAGAGGACTACAACGAACTTTTCTCTATGGAAGAGTTAAGTAACTCTGCATTGAGCAAAGGATTCTGCCACTGGACCTGATGAAATACACTATCAACTTTTAAAACATCTGCCTCAAACTTAACTTGCACTATTATTATCTATTTTTAATGACATATGGGTGACTGGCCAGTTTCCACCTTCCTGGCGAAAAGCTACAATAATTCCTATTCCCGAGCCTGATAAAGATCACAGCAACCCTAGTAATTACAGGCCTTAACAAGTTGTCTGTGCAAAACCATGGAGAGGATGATCAATGATCGACTTGTCTGGTTTCTGGAATCGAACAATCTTCTTGCGAATGTTCAATGTGGTTTCAGAAACCAGAGAAGTACTGTAGATCATTTGGTCAGACTTGAAACGTTTATAAGAAATGCCTTTGCCAGAAAAGAACATGTGTTCGCCATTTTCTTCGACCTGGAAAAGGCATATGACACAACGTGGACGTATGGGATTTTAAAAGACCTTTTTAACATGGGGTTGAGAGGGCGTATGCCTCTTTTTATTGAAAACTTTTTAAAGGACCGCCAGTTTCAGGTTCGTGTTGGGTCATCGTTATCTGATCCTCACAAGCAGGAATTGGGGGTTCCTCAGGGTAGTATTTTATCTATTACCCTTTTCTCAATGAAAATCAATAGTATTATTGATGCAATTGAGAATATGGTTGACTCGTCATTGTATGTAGATGACTTTTTAATCTGCCATAGCAGCAAAAAAATGAATGCTACAGAGCGCAAACTTCAGCTGTGTTTGAATAGAATCCAGAAATGGGCTACAGAAAACTGCTTCAAATCTCAAAGACGAAAACTAATTGTGTTCATTTCTGTAAGCTCCGGAAGCACCACCTTGATCCGGAATTGAAAATAGACGAGATTCGTATTAATGTTGTTAAAGAAGTGAAATTCTTGGGTTTGTTGTTTGACAACAAATTGAATTTCACTTCTCACTTAAAACAACTAAAGGTAAAATGTAAAAGAGCACTGAACCTCTTGAAGGTAGTATAGCACTGATTGGGGTGCTGACCAAAAATCATTGATCCATCTGTATAGATCACTTGTCAAATCTAAATTAGATTATGGCTGCGTGGTTTATGGTTCTGCAAGAAAATCATACCTGAAACCACTTGATGCAATTCATAATAGTGGTATTCGAATTAGCTTGGGTGCATTTAGAACTTCACCAATAGAATCAATGCTTGTTGAGGCCGAGGAGCCTTCTCTTGAGAAGCGCAGAATTAAACTCCCCCTTCAGTATGTCTCTAAACTTCTTTCTAATCCATCAAATCCTGCTTATACCTGTGTTGCAGAACCTCGAAATATCGAATTTTTTAACCGCCACCAGAAACATATTCCTCCATTGGGAATTAGAATTAAGCCCCATATGGAATCTGCCAAAATTGAACCAGATGCCATTAAAGAAAACCGTGTACCACAGACTCCTCCCTGACATCTTAAAAAACCAACGGTTATTTTAGATCTTGCTTCTACCAAAAAGTCTGAAACAAATTCTCTGCAATTTATGCAGAAATATGCTGAAATTAAGTCAAAGTATAGTGCATATACAAGGATCTATACATATGGATCAAAAGATGGTGACAAAGTATCATCAGCTACTGTTACTGGTGATCATATCACCTCAATCAGAATACCGAATCAAAGTTCTATTTTCACAGCTGAAGTTAAAGCTTTGCAACTCGCTCTTGAACATATCGAGAATGCTCAGGAAAAGAAGTCGATTATTTTTTCCGACTCTCTTTCCTCTTTACTTGCTTTACTCAACACCAGGGTGAATTTTGGAACTTCGTGAGAAGTTAACAACTCTCATGTCTGACCAATATGATATCGTGTTTTGCTGATTATCCGGACATGTAGGTATCGCTGGTAACACCAGAGCAGACAGTGCAGCAAAACAGTCTTTATACAAGCTTCTCGCTGATTTTAAGATCCCTTTCAGTGATTTTAAGCCTCATATTAGTAGTTACATCAAATCCATGTGGCAGACGGAATGGGATGGAGCGACAAATAACAAGCTTCATCGCTTCCGACCAACTATTTCAGATCACTACCCGACTAGTAACCTTTGTAGAAAGGATCTTGCAGTTTTGACGCGATGTCATATTGGTCATACACGACTTCCACATTCCTTTTTGTTAGAGGGTAATTTGCGACCAGAGTGTGTTCCCTGCCAGCAGGTGCTGTCAGTGGAACACATCCTTTTGAATTGTACTGATTTTAATCATGTTAGAGGGCAGTATTTTACAGTCAGATCTTTGAGAGATTTATTTTATCTTACGAGCCCGCAAAAAGTCACCTCATTCTTGAAAGTAATCAACCTTTTTAATAAATTTTAAATTATTTTTATCTTTTTAAATTTCTTCTATCCATATTTAATTCATAGGTTGATTTACACAGCATTTTTTGTACAACTGGTCTCACTTTCTCATTATGTTTCACACTCATCATTTTTAAACCTCTTATTCCTTTCATTTCATATTTCAATCAATTGTCTTTTTGAGATACATACTTTCATCCCCACGATATAGCCTAAGCTGCTGATGTGGCGTAATAAATAAATAAATAAATAAATAAATAAATAAATAAATAAATAAATAAATAACATGAAACATTAGGTGGATTAATAGTACTAAGGGCTAACATGGGACCTCTAGGGGTACAAAGCGTACATCATATACTACCACTCTAAGCTACCATGGATTGCACCCACCCACAATAACGTCTGGTCTTACTACCTAGGCCAGTCACATAAAGCTTTAGGTCGATTAGTAGTACCAATGGCTTTCGGAGGTGGGGGGGGGGGGGGGGGGGCACAAAGGTATATATCGTCCATACTATACTGCCGTTCTATACTACCAGGCATTACCCCCACCACACAATACCACATGACCTGCCATAACGTACTACGTTTACCAGTCATAGAATAATACAAAGCAATCTGTTGGTTAATGGCACCGATGACTAACAGGGGACCTACAGGGTATATACCATGCATCCTAAGCCCCCGTTCTAAACAAACGATTATAATACTGCCTGACCTAGCATTACGAACTACCAACACCAGCCATAAGATAATACAAAGGATTTGGTAGGTTAATAGAACTAAGGGGTAATAGACCAACAGACCATTCATCCTATACTGCCCAATTTAAACACCCAAGAACTACCTCCCACTGGGTGATCATGCATTACCCCCCCTCCATTACCCACCCCCTCCCAATACTGCTTGACCTAGCTATAGCAGACATAGGATGATATGAAGGCCGAAGGGCTAATAGTATACCAACATGGATATACACCACTACTACCAGATCACCCCCCCCCCCTACGAGAAGGCCAACACCCCCCGACCCGAACAACGTTATGTCAGATTGTATAGTGGGCCAACAACAGTGGTCAACGTCTCTATGACGTCGCGTGCGCATCATGACGTCACTACAACAATAGCAACGTGAACCGTTTCGCGGGGAAAACTTTCAAGAAAAATCTCACCTTTACCATCAATTTTTCATCACATGCCATAATATATATCCAGAGCCCTGTGTTTAACATATATCACTATACATACCGTAGTATACTATATATGCACTATGTACCCCAGTTGTCGGATCTATATGAATGGTGCCGACATTTTGCACCGCAAAAAGTTGAACCGGCAAAAGTCCCGTTCCTATAGGAATTTAACACAAGCTGCACCGGCAAAAGTCCGGGTAATAAGGCACGATCTGTCCCTTATATTCTACTCCTTCTGTCTCTACGGTAAAATAACGAAAATTTGTGAAATGATGAGGACATCGATGAAACAACTTCGCTAACATCTCGAAATTTCAATTTGTAAATGCAATTCCCATACCATTAGTGTTAAATTTACTGACAACTTTGGAATATCAAGGGGAGCTAACTTTCATGTAAATCTCTTCCAATGTCGAAAATTGTCACCCATGGTGGCTTTGAAATATTGGCTGTTTGTTTGGTCACCTGACTGGAAAACAGGATGCGCTATAGTGATCATTCACCGTTTGTCGTGTCGTCGCCTGAGTGCTAGAATGTTCTATGTCCCATTGGGGACATAGAACATTTTAGCACTCAGACGACGGTGTGTCTTCCATCGTATGTCGCCCGTATCCATGAATATGGTGTTTGCTTCTGCTCCTCATAAACTGCTGAACCAATTTTAGTTGACCTTGAAGTGATTGCTTGTCCTGACGTCGCATTTTGTTTTTGTTCAAATCAACGAGGTGGGGCGAAATTGGTCCAAATTTAAAAAAAATCTTCTTCTCTTGAACCAGGGGGAACAATGACTTGATATTTGGTATGGAGCTTCCTTTTGAGGCGTGACATCAATTTTATTCAAACGAAGTTCTTGGAGCAGTATCTGCCTTTGTAATGGGAGAGCAAGATTTTCGGCCTCGCCCCAAATTTCTATTTTCAGAACCGATAAGCCGATTGGAACCAAATTTGGTATTTTGTATTATTGAGTACTGTGGGAATCCCATGAGCTAAAAATAGAAACATTTTCAAACGCCCATTTCTCCTGAACCACTCGGAACAGAGAACTGGTATTTGGAATGAAGCATCCATAGGACCAGTAGAATGGAATGTGAAAACAATTGTCATCGGTTTTGTCAAGATGTTCTGTAGAGGGCGTCGAAAAATGCCAAGTCAGCATATTTGCAAGAATTTTTAAAAAAATGTTCTTCAGAACCACAGATCCAAATCTTTTGATATTTTGTATACAGCATCCTTAGGAGGTCATATTCAAGTTTGTTAAAATGAAGCCCCTTGGCTTTTTCACTTAGGGCAATATGTGGAATAATTTTTAAAATTCTTCTTTAGAACCACCAGTCAGAATCTTTTAATGTTTGGTATACAACATTGTTATGAGGGTCAGATTCAAGCCTGTTCAAATCAACTTCCCGGTTAATATTTGGGCTTCTTATGAGGGCCCATATTTTAACTTGGTGAAATATAGGTGAGAAAAATCTTCTTCAGATCCACCAGTTAGAATCTTTTGATATTAGGTACAGAACATCCGTAGGGAGGTTAGATCTCATTTTTTTCAAACCCAGGCCCTGGGTTAATATTTGGGCTCCCCATTGGATTCCGAATTTCAGCTTAGTCCAATATATCTTCACAGGGGTTGGATTCAATTTGTTCAACTCAAGTCCATCGGTTGATAATTGGGCTCTCTAACAGAGCCCGAAGTTTAACTTAGTGCAATATGGGGAATAATCTTTGAAAAGCTTCTTCTTCAGATCCAGTAGTTAGAATCTTTTGATATTTGATATACAACAGTTTGGGAGCAGTTAGATCTAAGTTTGTTAAAATCAAGTCTTTGGGTTGATATTTGATCGCCCTATCGGAGAACGAATTTTAACCCTTTATCCAACATAATGGCTAAAAACTGCCAGCGCTATTCACAAAAATCGACAATTAATTTTCAATATTTTTTTCATTTTTTGTCTCAAAACCAGGTTATGATCCCTCATTGGAACGAGCTCGTCGAGCTCGTTCCAATGAGGGGTCATAACCTATGTTTTTGAGACAAAAATGAAAAAGATTAGTTATTCAAGAAGTTTTTTTGCAAGTGTCGTCTAATTTTCATGTTAGGTAAAGCGTTAACTTAATCCCATATGAGTAATAATCTTCGACACTCTTCTTCTCCAGGAACACCAATCAGGATCATTTAATATATGGCACTCAGAATCTGTTTAGGGGTTGAATTCAGTTTGTTCATCTCAAGTCCATTGAGTGATAATTGGGCTCTCTAAGGGAGCCCGAGGTTTAACTTAGTGCAGTATGGTGAATAATCTTTGGAAATCTTCTTCTTCAGATCCGCCACTCAGAATCTTTTGATATTTGTTATACAGCATCCTTAGGGATCTGACTTTATTCAAATCAAGTCTGAGTTAATATTTGGGCTCTCTATTGGAGCCCAAATTTTAACATAGTCCAATTTGAGGAAAAATCTTTAAAAATCTCCTTCTTGAGATGCAATCACAATCTTTTGATATTTGATGTACAACATCCTTAGAAGGTTCAGATCCAGTTTGTTCAGATAAAGTCCCTGGGTCAATATTCATGTTCCCAGGGTGGGGGAGGGAGGCTAATTTTCACATTGTGCAAAATTTGTAATATTCTCAAAATCTTCTTCTCCAGAACCACCAGTCAGAATTGTTTGATATTTGGTATACAACATCCTTCAAGTTTGTTCAAGTCAAGTCCCTCGGTTCATATTTGGACGGCCTAGTTTTGCATTACTGTGGTAGCGTACAAATACTAGAAAACATCATCTGGCATGGATAACAGATTTATAAATAATTAACTTCATTCCCGTGTAATGGTAATGTTAACTGGTCATAAATGTTAATTAAATCCTTCTTTATTCAACTATGGGTAGGTGAGCGCCTCAGGATATTATTTTCACACGGAGTTGTTCCTAGTTTTGTAACTAAAAGGAGACAGACTGAATACAAATGATTTACATCACATTTTAAAAACGTAATGTGATCAAGAATTAGGTAGGTGAGTGACAATGACATAATTCGAGCGGTATCTCTTGGAAGGAGCAAAATAATTTGTCAGTAAAGTTGTGAAATCCAGATGGCTACTTTACTGTGATCACGAAAACGGACAGAGAACTTCGACTAGGGGCCAATACTATAAAACTTTTACAATTGCATTTTCTAGAATTGTATTTTCTAGTTATAACTTTAAATGGGCTGAGATGAGCCACTAGCATTTTCAGAGATGTGGCAATTTGCAGGTTGGCAAATTGCAATATCTTTTAAAATGCTAATGATTCATTTTAGTCGGTTATATTAATAGGTAGAAAATACAATTCTAGAAAATACAATTGCAAAAGTTTTATATTATTGGCACCTGATCATGACTTTCTTTGTCAGCCCCCACCTCCCAGCAACGCCCTGGAATCTCTCCCGTCGAAAAAAAAAAATGCCGAGAACAGTAAATATGACACGCCATTTTCGTTTCTCCACTGAATGCGTATCGCAATCTGCTCGCGAAAAAGACCGCTTCGTGTTCACGGTACTTACATAAAACCAGCCACCAAAAATACTGCCGCGGTGGGGTGGTACCATTAGAGCTGGCCCTGGACGGCGATATGTGCTTGCCCGCCATTGTCTGAAAACCAAGGACTGTCTAGCGAGTCTTTTTGGTGGAAGAAAACTGAACAACAGGAACTCGGCATGTTGTTTGTCTGACTAGTCCGAACCTGTTTCCAGTGAAACCGCGACAACGTGAGTGGTTAGCGGATTTAGCTGTATGCAGATTCAGACCACCGCTTGATTGACTGATTTGCAACTGTCATAACAGGGATTGGAAACTTTCCTTCGGAACCGACGACTCGGCGAAGCTTTTTCTAAATGATGCTCTCCACACAAAAATCACCATTCAGATTTTATTATTGTTTTCATATTTAACCTAAAAAACAGCCTCCCTCATTGGAACGGGGTCTTTCCAAAGATGGGGCACAAAAAATGAAAACCTTTTGTTACTCAAGGAAGTGTTTTGCAAGTGTCAACTATTCGTGCTGAGTAAAGGTCTAATCGTGGCCTTAACAAAATTCGTTCAGTAGATACATGTATGGTTCGAACCACGATGTGGAGTTTTGGAGATTGCTTCTGTTAAGTGAGGAAAAGCTAGAGATTCTTTTCATCACATGGATATTGTGGGAACACGGTGGTTCAGAGTTTAGAACATTGGACTTTATACAAAAAAAGATCGACGGTTCGATCTTGACCGATTGCCTACGTGGAAGCACGGTGACGCTGTGTACTAAAGCGTACTGCACACTCTCTGGATATTACGGCTTCCTCACCAAATTAGACTGTCAGACACAATGTGACCCTGGCTTTCGAATGTGTCGGTAAATCCTAATAAATAAACAAACAAACATGGACATGGTATTTATAGCGAATAATTCCGTCTTAAACAAATAAAACATTATCAAAATACGTTTTCTAACTTCTCCGGTGGACTGTTTCTGCAAACGCTCAAGAGTTGCGTGTTTATAAGCCCTCTCATCGTCTTCAGTATTTTGTGGCCCACTTTTCCTTTACTATAATTCTTATAATATCAAAGTGATTTTTTCTCTAAATAGGCTGGACAGCAGAGCGATGGACTGCAGGGACAAAAGAAGCACTTACAAAGGAATTCCCACAGCATGCCGAATTAATCAGCAGGCTTTCTAAGCAATAACTGTAACTTCAGGGAGAGTTTGCCTTTTTGTGACAGCCTTCGGGTTGAAAGATGGTTGAATAAGAATGAACAGACGAAGTAGTGATCAGATAATGACATAAACAGTTTCATATTTAGTGATATAAGATTAACAAAAGTGTTGTAAGACAAAAGCACGTTGTCGACTGTTTCGGCGGTATATTATACTAATCAGTATCATTGCCCCCAAGCTCGTAGACGACCAGTCGAGTTCTGCAAGAAATTCTACACTGTTGTGGCTTGGAACAAGTTTAGTCCTCAAATAGGTCATCGTCTATGTTTAGATTCACTCGTCTGAAATACTTCCGTTGTTTGAAAAGCGAACCTACGGTTCGCTTTTCCGACCAACTGATGTATTCCGGACAACTGATTCTGAATTTTTTTTTGAATCATATTCATTGAATCGAAGCTAGAAATGAGACTTCATTTGATCGTCATTTTGATGACATTACAACAGGGCTGCACGATATTCACAAAATACCGCGGTATACCGGTATATCGAAAACTGTTCAGATATATGAACACAGGTGCCACAATCGAGACTCGAGGCATCACAGTCTGAACGAATTAGCATGCCTTCATGACGCGGTTCGAAAAACCTTTACCTGACGCAGACGATATCAAAATTCATTATTTTCAAAATTAGTTTCTCCAAAGATTTCAACAAAACTATATCATGTCACCCCCTCATTGGAACGAGCTCAACGAGCTCGTTCCAATGAGGGGTTACATGATATACTTTTGTTGAAATTTTTTAAATTTATTTTTTTAAACTGCTGAATTTGTATTTTACGAGGGTACAAGCAGACGACTCCTTGGATAAAGGGATAATATTATTCATTCGGGGCTACAGTTTAAAAACTCAAGACGTCTTGAAAATTAAATTGTGGTTAAATCAATAATGACGATAAACCGATATTTTTTAAATTACACCGGTATTCAATCGATATTGGTTTGAATAAGGGTATATATCGGTTTATCGATATATCGTGCAGCCCTACATTACAATCAGAAATGTAGACTCCCCACAGCCGTAGTGTTACGATTACGCCAGATAATACCACAAAATTGTGTTAATAGCTTGATGTTTTCAAGGGGAAATAAATACCAGTTAATTGGAATATCCATAACTTAGCATGAAATAATACCTATACATCTGTGTTAGGAAATGCATATCGCCTTACACCAACAATAACTTAGGTGCAAATTTCAAAAAGGAAATGGGTAAACAAGCTGCCCATAACAGCGCCGAATTCCGAACAGAATTACACTGGTGACCTGAGAGCTTGAATGCCCCACCCCTCTCTACACCTTCTGTCTCACTCATCAACAACCATACAACCAAGTTCTCAGGTCACCAGTCTAATTCCGCAAGGAATTCGAATCTGTTATGAACTGTTTGTTTACCCACATTTCGTGAAGTTTGCGCGCAGAATACTATTTAGACTGGTGACCGGAGATCTTGAGTTCCATACCCCTCTCTTCACCTTCCGTCTCACTCAGCAACGAAAGCTCCAAGGCCACCAGTCTAATTCCGTAAGGAATCCAACTCTGTTATGAACTGTTTGTTTACCCACATTTCGTGAAGTAAGCGCACAGAATACCATTTAGACTGGTGACCTGAGTGAGATCTTGAGTGCCCCACCCCTCTCTACACCGTCTGTCTCACTCATCAACCATTCCACCAAGCTCTCAGACCACCAGTCTAATTCCGAAAGGAATCCGAATCTGTTATGAACTGTTTGTTTACCCACATTTCGTGAAGTTTGCGCGCAGAATACCATTTAGACTGGTGACCTGAGATCTTGAGTGCCACACCCCTCTCTATACCTTCCGTCTCACTCATCAACCAAGCTCTCAGGCCACCAGGCTAATTCCGCAGGGAATCCAACTCTGCTTTGAACTGTTTGTTTACCGACATTTCGTGAAGATTACGCAAAGATTACCACTTATTAAATATGATATCCGTTTATTCACAAAGATATAGAGGGTAATTGCTTGACTAGGCTGGTTGCGCGAAAAATTCATGAGAGGTGAGGGACTTTGTACAAACACGAGTGTTTTACAATATAATCCCTCGCCTCGAATGAATTATTTCGCGTAACCAGTCCAATCAAGCGATTACTCTGTTTATTACTTTTCATTATTAATTTCCATTATCAAAAGATAATTATATTATGTTACCCTTTACCTAACGTAACTACGAAAACCGGCCAGTGCTATTCTCAAAAATCACCAATTAATTTTCATTATTTTTTAATTTTTTGTCTCTAAAACATAGGTAATATTTTTGAGTCCTATGTTGTCTCAAAACCTATGTTTTTAAGACAAAAAATGAAAATAGTAGCTATTCAAATTTTTTTTTGGGCAAGTGTCGTCTGCTTTTCACGTTAGATAAAGGGTTAAAAAGTAAAAAACAATAAGTCCCCATTATACCAAGGGCAAAGCGCCTTCGTTTGTGCGCATGGACACATGACCCAATTGATTGCATAATTCACTTGTTAAGTTATCGTTTATAATCAAACCGGGGAATCCCAGTAAATCACACTTTGGAAAGTAATAAATACATATATTCTTTCGTGTTCCAGTTAAAGGCATTACAATCAGTAAGTATTTAATTGGAACTGCAACTAAACCTCAAGATATTAACACATTTGGTGAAACTACGCGGCGCAGTCATCAAACCAATGTTGTAACTAGGCTACACTCAACACAGTTAACCCTTTACCCAACGCAGACGATATCAAAATTTATTATTTTAAATATCATTTTTTAAAATTTTCCAAAAAGTTTCAACAAAACCCTCGTTGGGGTCACATGATATGGTGTTGTTGAAATTTTTGGAAAAATATTATTTTTTTAACTGTTGAATTAGCATATTTCGCGTGCGGATACGGTAAGGGTAACTAAACAAACATCTCTGGTGATATTGGGTAAGTCACTAAAGATTCTGTCAACTCAAGTGTTAATTGAGAAACATTTCTTGCGTGGATTCAAAGCAAATGAATGCTGTTAATACTTTCTAGATTCAATCATCTGGATTTTTTTAGTTGATCGGAAAACGGACCGAATGTTCCCTTTTCTGATCAACTCAAATATTCCAGACGAGTGAATCTCAACCCAGGCGATGGACTAATCAATTGGTAGAGTGCTTAATTATTTTTGGCCATCAAAATTTGTCCACATATATTTGCCTATACACACTCTCCCATAAATTGTAACAAGACAAGTCCTTACAGACTAAATAATATCAATTCCAAAGATTCTGACCCACATTGAATTGCTTACAGAATGTGACTGGTTGCTTGACCAATCGGTGCCCTCCCCCACCCCTTTACACCTACTTTCCCACTGATCAACCAAGCTCTCAGTCCAGAAGTTTAATTTCTTAGGGAATACGATGCTATTGTGGGCTGTTTTTTTATCCACTTTTCGCGGGACACGGGTAACTGCATTGGGCAGGGCACTCCATCCCGATTGCCCACGTGGGGGCACAGTGACGCTGTGTGCTAAGGTACTGCACGTCAATGGTGCACTTCTCTTCAACCAATGATAATCCTTCTTGCGTTACGTTAATACGTTGTTGAGTGTGACAGTTGCTCACGTTGCTCAGTGGTTCTCTCCACCTTCCTCTACTCGTATAAACTGTCTGACACGAGGTGATCCTGGCTGTCGAAAGTGTCGCTAAACCCCAATAAATAAATAAAATAAATAAATACTTTTCATGGAGTTAGCGTGCAGACTCCATTTGCTTTAATGTGGTGTCCGTTTATTCACAAGGATATGCATATATTCTGTCGTGCTCCAGTTATAATTATTCCAATCAATAATTATTTATTTCGCCTTGAAAAACATCAAAATTCTCATATGATTAGTGGAATTACAGGGCATAATCATAAAACTACATCCACGTTGAGTCTCCATTTACAGGTATTTAGTTAACAAGCATGACTAACAGTATTGTAATGTCATCAAAAAAATCGGACAAATCAAGTCGCCATTCAACAATATCTCTTGCATTGATTCAACGAACATGATATGGTGTTTTTAAAATTCAACAGAGCTCATATTTCATCTAAATTTGGAAGAATCCACTTGAATTCTCGCGAATATGGTTGCGAGAATTCATACCAGCTCTGAGCCTCCTAGGATCCCCTGAGGCCACCATGGTTGAACCCCTGTTGTATTCTAATAACACGTGTTAACCCTTTACCCAACACGGCTTTTTAATTTTTGAAACAAACTGAATTTGATATTTAAAAAAATAAACAACATTTACCAATAAAACCGTACAAATATTGAAGAAATTGGAACTGGCTCACTGAGCCGGTTCCGATGACGTCCCTATTTGTACAATTTTATCTACAAAATGTCAGGTTATTTCAGGTCATGTTATCCTTGTAATGGTTAATTTGCTGTCGTTGTGTGGAAAGGGGTTAAACTGATTAATTCCTTTCACGCGAATCCCAACAAAGGCGCAGCGAGAATCCACAGTAGCCTTACTATGGTCATATGGCATAGATTAACGCGCAGATCGACGTTCTGTTTGTGCACATTTCATGACAAGACTTCCAGTTTTAACTGTGGAAAGAAACATTGGCGTAGTTGGGGGATGTGTGTGTGAAGGAGGGAGAGTATGTGAGGGAAGGCATGTCTGGCTTTCCCACTCTGTGAAAACTTACTAGACAATAGTGTTTGCGTCCCACAAGGATTTTCTTTGTTTTCGCCAGGTCCTCATAAAGAAAACAATGTGTTAGGGTTTGTCTCACCAATTTTGCTGCATGTGAAAGTTTTTTCTTGTAATATGCCGCCGAAATATTGTTTTCCTTCAAATATATATCTTGAACCTCGACGATTTTCACACATTACCAAAAATAATTCATAAATTTGATTTAAAGTGTTGAGCTTAGGCGCTGTTTAAACTGAGTAGCACTACTCAGGGATGGAAGTGGAAGATCGGGCTTCTGGGTTAATTCGGTGACGGATCCCTTCTCGAAAGTGTCGGGATACCGGGATGCAGATGCCGAAGTTCTTGAAGGGGCGAATTCTTGAAGTGAGAACACCGGGCCTGGTACATATGTTTATAGATAATAGTTTATTGACCCTTTACACAACGGTACGGCCAAAATCGGCCAGCGCTATTCTCAAATATTGTGCGAATAAGGGTCCATAAGCTATGTTTTTGAGGCAACAAATGAAAAAAACTAGATATTTAATAATTTTGTCTGCAAGTATCGTCTGCTTTTCATTTTAAAGGGTTAACAGATTGAACATCTCCACGGCGCATTCCCATTCCTTCTTTACATGAGTGGCAACTAGTATTCCAATACAACGGGCAACCTGTTTTGCTGATTCTCGCTCGGGGATCGGGAGGGGGGGGGGGCATACTTGGCACAGGAATCAAAACTTTAGATACCCAGGCCTGACCCAAGAGTCCTGGGCTCCTTGGCCAAACCCGGGCACCCACATTTCCGGGGCCCTTCTACTACAATAATGGTGTTATTTTCCCCAGCCCTGACAATAATGGTGTAATTCATTGATGGGCTCCAGTTCATTCTTAACAAGGATGTTACGCAAGCTTTTGTTTTTCTTATAAGCGATGAAAGATCGAAGATTTGAAGATTCTTTTAATTTGAATTGATTAATTAGAATTAAATTGAATTCATACTATTTTTGCTGTTTCGATGTTCGTTCTGTTGTGTGTTAATGTGAAAAGACTGATGGATCTTCTTTCGCATTCTCCCTCTGATATGTTCATACCAATTGGCCAGAGGGTTTGAATGGTATTGATCGAATAGGCTTCTCGTTCTTTTATACCCCACAAAACGAAGTTTAGGGGGGTATATCTGTCGTCGTCGTCGGTCTGTTGCACAAATAAACTTGTGGAGCGAACAACTTCCACAGTTTAGCCGCATTTTCATGAAACTTCACAAAAATGATCAAAATGACGAGGAGAAGTCCGTGACAAATTTTTTTCCCGATCGGATTCAAGATGGTCGACTGGTGGCCATATTGGATTCTGCAAAATGCTTGTGGAGCGAACTATACAAATGATCGACATGATGAGAAGCAGTGCATGAGATAATTGTTTTTCCAATCGAAATCTAGATGGCGGAATGTTGGCCATATTAGATTTTCTTTTACTTTGAAAAATTGAATGCCCCTTTTTAGTCACCCACACTAGGCAGTGTGCCACGGTGGGGGTATGCCGGACGACAGACAATCTCTAATTTTCTCTAAATTCATCTCTTTCTTCTAATGTATCTTGAATTGTTGGTCAAATTGGATGGATCTCAAAATCGTCCAAAGAATGGCATGGAAGGTTAAAATTTTGTGCTACTGGGGCATCAGCATAATTATGTTTTATGTCCTGTTTTTGTGTGGAGTACCGGACATTTGGAAAGGATTTTGGCCTTGACCTACATACTGTTTCCAACATTGTTTGCAGGTGGTGATAAAGTAAATCAAGTTGGATGAATCGCAAATGGAGAAAGTTTCGAGAAAGTCAAGCTGAGATATTGCCATCACTTCTCGTCAGTCGGCGTACGTACGTCATGTACCCGGTCATCCCATAATTTGGGTGGATCTCATGTGACGTCATAGTCACGTGACCCAGTGGCGCCAAGTTGTGTTGTCATGGTAAGCCGCGTCAGCGGTCATGTTGTGACGCCATTACTATAGTGACACGTAGTTCTAATGCGCAGCGCGTGTTGTTAGGGTGATACTTGTTTCCGTCGTCCATTTTGTATATTGGAGGGGCCGCCATCTTGGTTTATATGGTAGCACCTGGTTGCTATGTTACTCAAAGGCTTTTTACAGGATAGGTATGTCCGACTGAATAGGAGTAAATCTAATTACCCAAATAAACTCGACAATCCCTCCAAATCACCAAAATCCACCCATGAGCTAACATACATTAGCTCTTGGCGCTCGTGTTGGTATCCACCACTAACTACCAACAGAGTATTCGCACCCGCCACACAACTAGCTTCCAAAGCTTCAGATGTTTGTTGTGTTTCGACAATTTCCAATCAACAATAACACCACCCTATAAAGTCGTGACATATTCCGATTTTCACACTCACGACTGCCTTACCGAAGTCGCTGTCACTTTTAATCCTGACCAACAGGATTACACATCGGACAACCGTAGAGACTTCTACCCATCTGAATCCGATTGTGTAACATGACCACTGAAATACATCTGTGTATATTTGTTTGTTTGAATAAGGCTGCACAGGCCGAAACCTTGGTTACACTTTGCGGAAGTTAATTCCGGACATATACGAATAGAGGTCAACCTCACCAATATACCCTCCCAACTCCACCACGGACACGTTACACTCTGAAACACACCATAAGCTCCGACTACAGCTCAGTAACACACGGAGACTCATGTTTCGGAAATCCGATGCACACCATATACACCACATTTACCTACAATGCAATTCACAAAATGTCTTATCTTACAATAAGGGCCTTAACCATGTTGAGCCCTCACCCATGCACATCACAGGAAGTACCATTGCTAATTCTGAGCCCTGAACCTTCAAGGTGACCATACATTAAAACACTACCAAAGTTACCTACTATGGAAGTAGTACCCACGAGCCTCTAGCCCTAAGCTTCAAACCGCGTAAACCACACCCTTGTAGACCGCAGGGAGCGCTACTTTCAATTCCGACGTACCATGGGCTGGCATGTCTCGCACACACAGAGACGAGGTCTGCGCAGGAGCTATACAACGATCTATTCTACCATATTGACCCCATCCTAATATGGGTATTTTCACCCGAGAACCCCCCCCCCCCCCGCCCCTGCAGGAGTACTCGGATGGGGAGGCACATATACAACACGGACCTTCAACCGTGGGACCGACCTTCCATCAACCCCCAATCCGGGTCCATACCCGAACAGGTGGGGCTACCACAGCTCTCCCACTCTCCCATAATACGGGTAGGGTCATCATGACCACTCCCGTCGCACACCTCCAATAAATGACCACACCTGAAGCATGGTGGTGAATCTGGTTGCTACTGTCCCTTTATCATCATTACTCGGGACTTTTGGGTCTGCTTTCGACAGAGTGCATTAAAAGTGTGAGGTTGTCTCAATTTGCTAGACAACTGGCACCAACGAAGGTTGGCCTACCTGCTTCTATCACAGTCTCTCGGAAACACCAGTATAATACAAGCTCCGAGTGTTACACAAACATCTAACACGCTCCGCGAGTTGTATCTTTGCAATCTCAGCAATATACCACTGCCAGTGCGCTACGGACAGTTACCCTCTACCACAGTCTTTAGGGGAACTCAACCTCGTATCATCAACGACCTTTGAACTTAGTTTAGTCAGGCATCAATATATTCTTTTGGCATGCCCTACAGGGCACTTTTATGATCAGATCGGTTTGAAACTATGTATGCTTGTTTGGGGTTATCTCTAGATGGGAGTTATCGATTTTCTTCGATTTCCGTCGAAAAATGTTGCCACTGGCAATGACCTTCGATGAACTTAGTGAAGTTATGCATCAATATTTCGCTTTTGGCACACCCGCAGTGCACTGTTTTGACCGGATCACTTTGAAACTTTGTATGCTTGTTTGGGGTGAGCTCTAGATGGGAGCTATCGATTTTCTTCCATTTCCGTAAAAAAATGTTGCCGCTGGCAACATTCATAGAACTTAGTTTAGTCAAACCTCAATATTTCCCTTTGTCACATCCTACAGGGCACATTTATGATCGAGTTATCGAAGTTGAAATTGCTAATCAATTTTCCAGGACAGACATAACTGCTAATCAGTTTTTTTAAAACAAAAAATACCCTGGCATTCATTTCTGTGAAAAAAGTTGCCGTTTACAATTACCTCTGAACTTACTGCATTTGTGTATCAACATTCTTCCTTCAGCCAGCCTTACAGTTTACATTTAAAATGCATGGATTACTCCGACGTTGTGCACACACAATGCAGTTATGTTTCACCAAATAACATTGGTACCAATGATCTTCAATTTTGCCATTTCACTTGTAACTTACCAAATTCATTCGTTTATTCAGCTGAAAATTCTTATTTCTGACCAGGCACAAACGTATGCATAAAAGAGGCTTTTGCAATTAAACACCGCTCCTCGACAACTATCAAAGGTCTGTTGCGTTTTCAGAAATCAGTAGGCCCCTATTTCTGCAGGCCTTTCCAGCTTTTTCAGAGTCTGAAATTTCAATCTACGCATACAAAAACGCAGTGAGTTCCCTCTCGATCCTGAGGAATCAAATAGGGTAGAACAAGCCTCGTTGAAATTTACCCAATCACTTGAATCGTGGTGGAAACGGATGATCTGTGATATGATGATACCTTTAAATGTATGAGAATGATTTTGTATGCAACAATTGATGTGAATCATTTGGTTTAGTATACACCTTATAATCTAAATGCCCGGATGCCTGGAATTGTTTGCCTTTATACACGGTCACATCGAGAAAATCAACAGAATCTTGACTGGTGGTAGATTTCAATTTGATGTTTGTTTAAAAGTTCTAAAAATCTTGTCTTTTTATGTTCCAAAATGATAAAATGTTATCTAAATATCTGAGATATACGAGAGGATGCTTTGCACATTTGCTTAAGGTATTTTCCTCCCATTCCGCTAAATAAATGCTTGCAAAATTAGGACTGAATCTTTTGCCCATAGGGCAACCCATTATTTGTAAATAATTTTTTCCATTGAATTGAAAGTCACTACCTTTCAAGCTCAGCCCTAAAAGATCCACAAGTTGTTCCTCCTGGCGTTCTGGCGTTGTATTTTTGTAATGATTTTTTTTACAGATTTAACACCTTTATCAATATCATATGTACATGTTGTCGATGTCCAAAGTATCCAGGATTGCATTTTTCGACATTTTCAATTTAGAAATTGTTAACAGGAGATCCTGTGTATTTTGCGATATCTCCAATATCTATTAACTATGGGTTTCAGTTGATAACCAACTAGGTCCCAGATCGCACACGATTCCGAGTTACAATCTGAAACAATTGGCCTCCCAGGTGGAGTTAAACCATCCGTCTATGAAGAACGGTCCTTGTGGATCTTTGGTAGGATTTAAAATTGTCGTGTTTGAGGTTCGAGTTTAGATGTTAAATATTTGAAGTGCTTTTTGTTTATATGACCTTCGTCAGGGAGTAATTTTAAGATCTTATTGAATTTTTCGATATTACTTGGCCAAATAAGTGAATCTGTTTTCTTATAATGTTTAGTATTGCTGGCTTATAGCTTCCTTTACATAATTATCCCAAGATGGAACAACAACCAACCCACCTTTGTCGGCTGATTTGATAACAAATTTCTTTTTTTTCTCGAATTTTCGTGAGTGCTCTCCGCTTACCAGCTGTTAATTTTTTCTATCGGAGAGCATGTTCATGTTGAACACTTCTTTGAGGATTCGGGTGTTAGCCTAAATAATTTCTGGATCTACTTCACTATTTGGACATGGCGAACCAGATGATT
Organism: Pictodentalium vernedei; assembly: GCA_031216915.1. NCBI lineage: Eukaryota > Metazoa > Mollusca > Scaphopoda > Dentaliida > Dentaliidae > Pictodentalium > Pictodentalium vernedei. Next base: position 71,579,280 of record CM062292.1, on the reverse strand, counting down.
CTGTAAAAAAGAAGATTCCGACCGCTGGAGTTTCTAAGGCGTCTGCTAATTATCTCCCTCCCCCCGCCCCCGCAAGGGAGGGATATATAGCGAAGAGACCTCCGTCCGTCCGAACTTTGTTTATGGCATAACTTGAACAATAGTAAGCGGATTTCAGTTCTTTTCAGTATATCTCTCAATAGCAACAATGCCTACGTCAAGGTGAAAATGTGGGGGTTATTGCTCTTTGTTTACAAAATATTGAGTGATGCTTGTTTACGAAATGTAACAATAGTAACCGAATTTGAATTCTTTTCGGTATATATCTCTATAGCAACAATGTCCACGTCAAATTCGATGACCAGCGATATCAGATGAAAATTATGGGAGTTATTGCCCTTTATGGAATAACTTAAACATTACAAACCAAATTTCAATTATTGTTTTGTTGTAAATATATCTTTAGGAACAATGGCTACCTCGCGTTCGATGACCACCGTTATCTGATGAAAATTGTCGGAGTTATTGCCCTTTGTTAAAAAAATATCGTGTAATCAGGTGTAATGCTTGTTTTTTGACATAACTTTAACAATAGTAACTGGATTTCAATATTCTTTTAGCATATGTCAAGTTTAAAAACCACCGCTATCTGATGGAAATTATGGGAGTTCTTGCCCTTTGTTAAAAAAAATATATATTGTTAAGCTTGTGTCACGGTGAAGCTGTGGGCCAGGCCTAGCATGGATAACAATGGATAGTTGCCATGCATGCCACAACCGCTCAACAGACCCACCTGTGAACAACATAATTTACATGCAACCGCAAAGATGCCGGCCAGTCCCAGCATGGATAGCAATGGCCAGTTGCCATACATGCCATGGCTGTCCAACAGATCTACCAGTCACCAAGGTAAAACAATTACAGGAAATCTTTATCCAAAGCGCTGGGCATAAGCAAATTGCTCACTGCAAACATTAATTCAGTACATGGAAATTCCCTAAAACCTATCAAGGGAGATAACTATGCAAGTACCTTGAATGGAAAAATACAAAGATTGAAAGCTCACTGCAAGTTGAAGTCTCATCGCCAGCAAAAGAAGAAAGGGTTTAATTTACATTTAATTATTATAATCCCATGAATAAAATTGTATGAAAAGGGACAAGTAAGGGAGCCTTTTGACAAATTGAACCAAACTGAACTATCAAAGTGACAATTAGCCTCAGCATAACCACAGGTATGCCCCGTGGTCATCCTGGACCCCAGTGTCCTCTTGATCAATAAGGGCCCTCTTTTGCCTTTAATGAAACTCAAAAGCAGTGATGTTGTCAGGATAGTAGACAAAGTCTACAATAAATTATAAGGAAGAAACAAATTCCATAGGAATGATTTATAAGTCCTTAGACTTAATTGATTTGCCAACGAAGGTATTTACAAATTTTCCATTTTTTTTCTTCATTCATACAAGACAAGACAATTTACAGCACAGCGCAGGACAAATACGGGACTACATTACTGGACGACACAAAAGTGAACACAGATTTGAGATGATGATTAATAAAAACGAATATGATGAAATGGTTGATGAATGATAAAGATGACAGTTGGTAGAGGTTGTCCAAGGAAGCTCCACCTTAGCTTACCCTGGGTCTATCCTGCCCAACTCCCGAAAGTTTTCAACCAACCGTGGTTGACCTACCAAGCCCTTATGCTTGAATTAACACTAATAGTTTACTATTTTATAGCAACATACACATGGCTATGATGCTATAGACCAAAACTATTCCTTATTAGTACCATACGCCCACCTTACCACAACTACGGTGGTTTACCCAAATTTGATACACCAACTGTATAATTACAACTGGCGCATATATTTTTATACTGTAGCGCTACCACAGTCTTACACGAGCCATCAGTGTATTGCGCCATGCGGGAAAGAGCCCCGTAGGAGGTTCCTCCAGCATGGAACAGCACAGTGAATAACCGTGTGCCCAAATAGTCCTATAAAAGCCTATTCTACTACACTAACAATATTGATTATAATTTAATTTAACTTTAAAAATGTAATTTTTATTGATTAAGGTTATTATTAATTAACATTAGTAATTAATTATTAAATTTTCCCCTTCTGTTGATTATGTAAATATAGATTTGTCGCGAATCAGTGCTCACTTTCCCAAGACTAGACGAACGTTGCTCAGAACAACCCAATCATTCGCTCTTTTGTGTAAGGCAAAGGTCTCATCACTCTTGATTGGACTCTTTTTTGTATAAAGTAAGAAATGTTGTTTATGTGATTCGAAGCATGACTGTAGGTGCTTTACAGTCACGATTCAGATACATGGTTTTTCTTTGTTAAGGTGCCAAAGAGAATTTAATTATATGCAATTTAACATTGAGGTATCCCGCCGACCAGGGCAAAGTACGACGCATGTTTTCCTATGATAGGCATGAGTATAAGTAGTCAGGCACATCACTATCTCAAAGCATAATGGATAATATGCGACGGACTATACCCGACCGCCATAGTATAATTTTTTATTTGAAATAGGAAATAAATTACCATTTCCTATTAGCTGCTGTATTTATATAATTAATAAAAAAATATTATTATTATTATTATTATTATTATTATTATTATTATTATTATAAACTAATTTATTTCCACGTAACCCAATTTTTGGTTACCAAAGAAGCCCATAAATATTATAAGTGTTCAAGTCTGTTCCACCTTCCCGCAACTGTGATATAAAAATCACACCTGCGGGACTGAGAAACAGATCCCCAAATACAAAATAAACGCCAAAAATTGCACGGTAATAATTTGACAATGACAATCCATTTATACGGAGCCTATTTGGGTCATGGACTGACCTATGAAAATACTGGATCAGATTGCTATTTAGCATTTTTCTAGATTAATTATTTTCAGCTTTTTTACAACTGATTCCCTAGTTGTGTACCATCGCAACTAGATTTATAAAAAAACATTCACTGTGTCATCACAATCTGAGATGCAGCACTATTAGCCCCACTGGGGATCCCTCTCACAAGGGGCCGCACAGCAAACTGAAATGAAGCAATATGCCAGAAAATGGTATATTTAAGACTACATGTCTATAATAAAAATTGTTTGCTTATATATTATAATGCTGTCCCATGGCAGGAGAAAAGGCTGCCCCATGGCAGGAAAAAAGGCTACACCATGGTAGATGAAAGGCTGCCCATGGCAGAACAGAAAGCTACCCCATGGTAGATAAAAGCTGCCCCATGGCAGGAGAAAAAGCTACCCCATGGTAGATAAAAGCTGCCCCTAGGCAGAAGAAAAGTAAATAGAAATTAAACGAGCCGCCAGCCTCCATAGGCTTAAGCTGGGCCGGGCCTTTGGTGCCCACTATAATTTGCTACATTACGCTAAATACATCAACTTGAGCCTTGTGAGTGCCTCTTAGGCTTCACAGCTCAAAGGGTTTGGTAAAATTAATTAAATTCATCGATTTAACTTACAGATTACTACGATTTTCCACCTTTATATATTTTTTCTTCAGTTAAAACGATTGGCGTTTTCCCCATGGAATTTCAGCCCCGATTTACCGTTCTCGTCTGCTTATATAGCATTAACGCTGGCCGGTATCACATGATACCGGCTACACCGGTCGCAATCGGCCAGTGTACAATTGTCGGGTTGGCCGGGATCTGGCCGAAAAACACTTAACAATTACCAAAACCAACTCGCACAGGCCTGGCATTGCGCCCAAGGGGGCCTCAGCCGCAATGCCTACCCATAACAAGCATATTGTTGAAGAAAAAAAACATAACTGAAACGATGATTCTATAATTAAAACAGGGAATCCTCGCTGACGCTAAATTTACTTTATTTATATCTGAGATTTCCCACCTTGTGCAACATGGACTCCAAACAGTGGAAACATGTGGTAAAACGTTGGATAAACTTGATGTTGAAGCTTACAAACTAAGCAATTTAATAAAATTTGGAGTCCGCACATTGAAAATATAGAGGTAAAGGTGTAGAATAGGGGACTTTTCGTTTTTTTTTTAAAAAATAACGTCTTTTTCGCTATTTTTTCTCTGTTTTCTTAAAGTAAACTATATTTTGAACAAAATGACACAAAATCACATACTTTTATCATTTTTTTTCAAGAAATATTAACGATTTTATTGGGACAGCGCCGTCGAACTCACTGCAATCGCTCCGTTCCATTATCACAATCATAGGGGGAGAGTTTAGTAATTGAAATGTCGGCTGACAAACCCTGCCCCCTCACTAAACTGACCCTAGATCAAATTTTAGGGTCAGTCTAGTGAGGGCCAGGGTTAGCTTACCGATTAGCTCACCCTGGTCCTAACTGAACTGACCTTAAATCGAGGAACGCCTCGAAATAAGCGAAGCGCACCTGCTGACATGCACACAAGCGAAGCGCACCTGCTATCATATAGAATGAATTCTCCCCTGTGACGTCACTCGTCACAACGAATGAAAACAACAGATGCTGCGAAATTTTCAGCGGTTGAAACAAATGGCAATTGAGAAACTCACAATTCAACGGGATTTAAAATCTATTCTCTGACATGTTAAAACATGATAGAGGTACCTAATTTTGTGTCATTTTGTTCAAAATATAGTTTACTTTAAGAAAACAGAGAAAAAATAGCGAGAAAATCGTTATTTTTTAAAAAAACCCGAAAAGTCCCCTATTCTACACCTTTACCAATATAGATTAATATGATTAACATTCGTCGATACCACCAGTGGACAAGTCGCCTAAAGTAAATTTTTGACTGCGATAAAAAACGAATTACCACAAACACTACAACGATTCGGCCCATAGTTGATTCGGCCAGGTCACACAAAATTACCTGCTTTCAAAACATACAACAATTAACACACAATCAACGGGGGTCGTAGACGTTACACTTGTTTGATTGGTTTTCGAATATATTTGTTTGCAGGGCGGTGGGGTGGGGGAGGTTGGAATCGTTTCGCGATGCTTTTCTTGTTTTAATTTGCTCAAGAACATTGCAGCTATACGGTGGTATATTTGCCTGATTATCAGTTTGAGGTTTTGGTGCTGGTACAAATGTCAAACTGCGATCTAAAAAAGCCTTTTCTTGGGCAGTTATATCATTGGTGTCAGGCAGGTTAACTACTTTAGTTCCTAATCCAACATCTGTCAGGTGGTTCTTACTTTTGCCTTTACTTAGTTTACATCTAGATGCCCAACCGGTGACCGTACATGATATTGGCGGCGCTCGCGGTCCAATGAATCAAATCGTGGACAACATCAAACTTCCATTATAAAGTTTTGGTATTACTTTACCATACTCCACCTTCACAAGGACAAGCACAAAAGTACTAACATAATTAAATGGTGGATTCAGAGCGGGTTACTCCTGCGAAACACAGCTCTCAGTCACAACCCATGAGATATTGCAATTATTCGACCAAGGCAAACATGCCGACACAGCCATACTGGTCTTATCCAAAGTATTTCGACACAGTCCCACATGACTGACTCCTCCATAAAAATAGAGCAATACGGAATCAGAGAACCGCTACACGCACGGCTCACCACGTTTCTCGCAGAAAGGAAAACGTAAGTATTTCTAGAAGGGGAATTCTCGGATGAAGCAACTGTTGACTCTGGTGTACCACAAGGAACTGTTTTGAGTCCGATATTTTTCCTATGTTTATTTATTTATTGGGGTTTTAACGACATTTTCGACAGACGGGGTCACCTCGTGTAGAACAGTTTTACGGGTGGAGGAAGCCGGAGAGAACCAACGAGCAACGGCGAGTAACTGTCAGGCCCCCTAGGTAATAACTCCCCAAAAGTGCCATGCCCAAGGAAACTTTTCCTATGGCACATCAACGATCTTCCAAACTCAGTAAAATCATCAGTGATGCTATTTGAAGTCGACTGCCTATCGTACTGAGAAATAAACAGCAAGAAGGATCACACCACTCTTCAAAACGATCTAACTTGTCTGAATAAATGGGCATCAGACATGGGGAATGCGCTTTAACGCTAACAAATGCTACATTGTGGGCATGAGAGGAAAAAGTCGTCGATTCTACACCATAAACGGCCATATACTAGAATATGTTCCATCTAACCTTTACCACGGCCAACAAATACATGAAGATCTTAAATGGAAAGGATACATCAACAATGTAAGTAAAAATGCAAACTCCATCGTAGGATTCATCTGCAGAAACCTCCAACGATGTCCAAGGGAATACCCAAGAACAGCCTACATTGCACTCGTGCGATCGATAGTGGAATATGGATCTATCATCTTGGACCAATACACAAAGCAAGATATCACAGAACTAGAAAGCATATAAAGAAGGAGTGCAAGATTCATCACGAAATACTATAAATCAAGAGAAAAGGGGTGTATAATAACGTGGCTGATGAAGGCTGAAACAGCGCCTTGCCTTTTATTAGATTAAACATATTTTTTTTACCATTTGACAATGCAAATCAGGATGGAAGGACAAGTGCTTACCACTTACAAGACCACCCGTTGCTGTAAAATGACTAACAATTTACAATATGGCAGAACGTATTCCAAATAATAGAATCTAACAAAATCTAAATATTATAAACATTCAAATAGAACAGAAAGAAAAAAGAAAACGTGAAATACATACCAATAGATCCAGTGATGATGTCCTCCCCCACTCATTTGCGTTCTATAGTATCTTGGTCCATAATGTGAGTCTAAATTAACATCTTAACATCTTGGTTATTGCCACTAGGCACAGGTTTTCACTTCTGAGGATGATCACACAACAGTTTCGACCTCCATTGCGTGGCCAAACCCTTGATATCCTAACTTTCGCCATGGGTATACTATCACAGTGGGAGTTGCAGGTCCCTCCGCGATAGCATACCCATGGTGGAAGTCAGATTATTTCTATTACATCACAGAGGGCACAATTTTGTAGAGAACACACCTAATTATGAGGATGTAGATCGAATCTGTGTGAGTCACGAATGAATTTTTGAACAGATAAAAATATAGATATATTACTACTTGCGGTTAATGACGGGCTTCCATATACTACTAAATTAGTTGAATTCCAGTTGGCTGTGAGTTTTGATAAATCACCGTTGAGGGTAGTGCGAATACCAAAATTCATGGAACACCCGAAGAAGTAGTGTTCTGCGTCCTCAACATCATTGTTACATGAACAAAATGGAGTATCGGATATGTAATTTTTGAATTTGTCACAATTGAGGCCAGTGCAACCAATTCGTTGTTTTGCGTGAATGATGTTGTATTTTCTTGTTCCGATTGAGAAGTATGACGGAGGCTTATACAAAGGTGGTAGAATGAATTTCTTGAATGCCACAAGCGACGTACTATTTTGTACCGTCTCCAGTAGGGTATTCCAAATTTGGACACACGAAGGGAAAAATGACCGTTTGAACAGCTCTGTTCAACAGGAATAGGGAACAAAATTAGACGCATTTCGTAGATTATATTGGGATACATCAGAATCACGTAGAGGTATCAGGTCATGGAGAAAACTCGTAGCAGTGCCCGTAACAATTTTGTAAAAGGTACACAGTTTCTGGACATAGCGCCTGCTTTCCAAGCTTTTCCAATCAGCTTCCAACAGAAGTCGGTCCCGTGGAACAGATCGTGTCAACCCGCTAACTATTCGGGCTGCGTCGCAGTGAACATCTCCCAAACGTTTTAGCTGATACTGTGGAGACCACTCCACACCGAACTACCATATTCTAAAATCGGTAGTATGAATGCGAGATATATTTTTTCAAGAATGTTCCTATTAAAAATATACTTCAGTGTTCTTAACTGAGATAATTTCGAACATGCCTTTTTACAAATTTCATCAATGTGATCTGCCAAAGGCAAGTTTGATTGCAAGGTTAAACCCAAATGCTTATGGGAATTGCAAAAAAATCGATTATTTCACTATTGAACAGAATGTTTAACGGCGACATATTTTACGCCTAGCGTGAAAAGGACTGCTTTTGTCTTTTTAGCATTAAATGAGACCAGCCATGTGTTGGCCCATTCGTTTTCCTCTTTGAGTCCCAAATTTATCTTTGCTCAGATAGTGCAAGAGTCGTCAGACAATTAAGTCAGACAAGTATCGTCAGCAAAGAGGCGAGTAATTGAATCAATTTTGTCGACGATGTCATTGATATAACTAAGAAACAGAAAGGACTGACCCCTGCGGAACCCCGGCCCCTTTTCCCCTATAACTGGGGTTACAACACTTTATTTTTACTCTCTGTTTTCTATCGGCTAAGTAGCTTACAACGAGCAGAGCGAAGGACAGGAGATACCATACTGTTTTAATTTAAATATGAGGCCTCGGTGCCATACTCTACCAAATGCCTTCGAAATATCACAGAAAACACCACATGTGTGTTTGTTTTTGTCTACTGCGTCACAGAGGCTGTGAGAAACCTCTGACAACTGAAAGGCGATGCTGGAAGCGAGAGTGTAAAACATAAAGTAGGTTGTTATCTTTAAATTATTTGTAAACTTCCTTAAAAACAACCCGCTCCATAATTTTACCTATACAACACAGTAAAGAGATGGGTCGGTAGTTAAGGGGATCCTGATGATCCCCTTTTTAAAATAAAGGGATCACATCAACACATTTCCACTCCCTGGGAAATCCAGACAATTCCAGTGATTTAGAATAAAGAAGAAATAACGGTTTACTGGCACTGGATTTAGTTTCTTTCAATATTCTATGTCCGATACTGTCATGACCGCCACTTTTATCAGTTTTGAGAGATTTGAGAATGATGTCTTCCTGAGTAAAAGAAATTTCGCTAATTTACGTAGTCGCTTACGAAGACGAATAGTACTTCTGATAGCGCTATCAAACCAAAGTTTATCAGCCTTCCTGATTATGACTTTTGTGTGTGGAATACATTTTTCTGCAATTTCAAAGAAAGTGGAAACGAAATTTGACAAGGCATCATTGATGTCCGCCTCACTGCAAATTAGTTTCTCCCATTCTGTTTCTTTAATGAGGGCATTCATTTTTATAAAATCTGTTTCTTTTGTAATGTCAGACCTCCTGAGTTATGGTAGACTGTTTAGGATGGGCGCAGGCTATATGGTCGTATACTGCAAGGTGATCTGATGGACCAAGCTCAGAGTGCCGAGTGAGCGACTGTAACTGTGTCGCTAATAATTACAGGGTCAAGCAGGGTTCATGACGTGTTTCCTATTCGTGTGGGCTCAGATATAACCTTCTTCAAGTTGAACTGTGTTATAAGACACTGTAGAGTGCTCCGTTCCACGAGCAGGTCAGAATTTATATCGCCAGTGATCGCCACAGCTGGATTTATTTCTGAAGCTATTTCAAGTTTTTTCCTGTAACTTAGACCAATATTTTTCACACGATTCTCCCTCGGACCTGTATGTGACGCAAAGGATGATTTTTTGTTTATTGCCTACTTCGAACCATAGAATATCTTCGTGGAATGATAGATGTTCGGTGTGGTTATAAGTGAGGTGGCCAGCGAAATACACAACTATACCCCCACCATACTGGTTACGGTCATGTGTAATCGGGATAGAATAATTAGGAATTAATATGTTACCAATATTGAAATCATTATCCAAATGGGTTTCCGTAAAGCGGATAATGTCAAAGTCGTCGATATCATGTACTAGCTTAGAAAGTTCGTCTCTTGACTTCCAATATGTTCTATGTGCCTACTGGCACGTAGAACACATTGGAACTCAGGGGACTAGTTTGTGACGAATACTACGAATATTATAATTCAAAATCGAGATTGTACTTAAATTGGTATTATCTGTACCAGTGTGATCAGGACCTGGGTTTGGATGGAAGATAATCCACATCATAGTAAGAATTACAGAGAGTGAACAATAAAATACAAGTGGGCGGGATCTGAGGTGGACAGTGGCAAAACATTGATGAATATTGTAAAATGTGGTTAAAATGTATATCCAAATGATTCATTAAGGTTTAGTGACACTACGTGGAACATTTAGCTAATCCATTAGAGACGTCTTGTCAATACCAGTTCCTATTAATGAATCACAATAAAGGGAGATTGTCTGTCAGTGAGCGTATCAAGGGAGATAATATGTTATAACAGTGCATTAACCCAACAGAAGCCTGTGGACATAAATGACGAGAACCTCTCAGTACAACACTCCTCCCCCGCCTGTTCAGAGCTATTTACATTTTAATCAAACAGACGGGGTTCATGATGTCCAAATAGGCGGAGAAACAAATTATCTGCAAACAATACATTATTACCAAAGGGCAGAGCCGTACAGTTAATCTATTCATAAAACTGTTGGGAAATGATAACAAACACCCCTTAATACGTCTACGTACAAATCGTGCAGTAAGAAATGGATATTCGCGAAAGCTCATACCCCAAAAGGAAGTGCAACTAAGCACATATGAATAATTATCGGCAGATCTACCAACTGGAGCATAACAAGGTAGCAGAAATCACCTCCCTGTCAGATCAGTCCAGTTACTAAAGCTGTCGGCAATTATAATCAATGCTGAGCCACGAATAACCATTTGTGAGTAAAATGTTTCACGTTTGTTACAAAGTTTTTCAGACGGAGAACATTCATCCCCTAAAATCAAAGTGCAAATAAAACAGATTTTCAATTGAAAATTTTTCGCACTTCTCGAATGGAAAAACATTCGAATGCCAACGAATCTGGCGAGTAGATCCACCAGAGAAAGCAACAAAGGCCTTCCCTAAAATGGCATCACCCATCAAAACCGTTGACCGACGTGAGAGGAGCTTCCACTGAATGATCAAACTGACACCGAATGCACTCTGTTTAAAATAAACTGAGAGAATGGATTAAAATCTTCAAAATAGTTAAAAGAACTGTTGCTGTGAGTTGAAGAGCTCTGTGAATTATTAAAATTGATGAACGGTAAAAATAACGGCGTGTGTGCTTGTGTTAAAATTTCATGCGTAAATGTTCCCGCGAGGAAGCGATTAAGACCTCCCCACGGAAAACATGTGGGTGTGTTTAGGTGATGTGTCAATACTGTTGTATGTTTTGTGAATGTAATAAAATGTGTTAATGCTGGTCAGGCAAGAAAGCAGTTAGGACCTTCCTGCACTGACAGATAGGTGGGTGTAATTGTTTGTTTGAGTATGGCAGTAATGTAATGTGTTGAAGTTGTTTTTCTATGTATTCCCTCGCCATTAATAATGTAGCATATATTTCCGTTCTCTGACTCAAACTCAGACAAGATATATTGGTGCCGTTGACAGAGATATTGGAGTTACGCCACTGTAGACGTGTCCATATTGTGACGAATGCATGTATCCTCTGTTCGGATGCTGGTGCCAATATTGTGCAGGTAGCAGAAATTGGTTATTTAATTGTTGAACGTTGCCTGCGCCGCAGCTGGATGGCACCGGTCCGTATGTACATGGCCTACCAGGAAACTGATATGGTAAATAGCTGACTGACTCTGAGGTTCCTTTGATCAGACCACCATTGACACATGTGCTGATTGCTGTTGACCCTTTGTTGTAAATGGCGTGGAACCATTGGGTTTTCCACAGCCTGATTTGAGACGAATAGAGTGAACGGTGTGTTTTCCTGCCTGTAGTTATGTTTGTTCTGGTGCAGTACTTGGTTGGCTTTTGAAAGCCGATGTCCAGTGTTTATGTGTGGAACAGTGACGTTGCTGTTATTCGTGTTATTCCATTGCATTAATGGCCTAGGCCTTGATGGACCAGTCCTGACTTGAGCACAACTTCGTTTGTGGCGTTTTCTTCTTTTTTGCTTGTTCGCCTTTCTGGTCAGTAAAGATTGGAGACCAGTCTCCGGGCTGGCAGGAATTGATTCCAGATGTTTTTGCACGTCGCGATTGACTAGCTTCATCAATGATTACTCCATGGACGATGGGCTGAAACTGTTCACCAGTTGCAAAAATGTTTTCATTGAAATGAGTGGAATTCTTTAGAATGTTATTCACAAATGGTCTATTTTGCAATACTTGTTCGTTTTCACTCTTAACGTTATCCTGGTTGTATACAAGAGAATCATATTCACTTGGCATTGTGTTCTGTTGGAATGAGGGCTTTTCTGATATTGTACACAGCTCGCCCGTCGAGGTTATCTCTGTCACGTTGTATGAATTGTTATCAACGTTCCGAATAATGTGAGTTTCATCGCCGTAATTTTCAGTTGCAGATGATGCAAACGGGGCATGTCTGTCGGTCCCGAGTTGCACAATGCTCCAGTTCACTGATTCCATACTCTTCTTGTGTTCGGAGTTTTCATTTACGCTGTGTTCGACAAAAGCGTCCGTTGTTTCGAACAAACAACATAGCTTTCTAAATTCCACATTGGTGAATTCTTCATCGCAAACTGACGAAAAAGATACTTCCATCCCAGTCGTCGAAAGTTCGTGATCGATTGGCTGCAATTTGTCAGCGCGCACAGCCTTTCCACTCTGTGTGCCAACACAATTTTGTTTGAGAGGGGTAGTCTCACTATGCGAACTCTGATTTTCACATGTTTCTTGAATTTGATCACCAAGTGTCTTCGTAAATTTGCTATTTAGAGTTGAGAACTCTCGAAGAAAACGTTTATATGTTAAGTACTCTGGTTTTAATTCACCATATTTGTGCTCCCATTTTTCTTGCATTTGTTGAATTTCATGCGAGTGCTTATCTTGCAGCATGGAGTATTTTCTTTGGGAAATGTCGAGTGTTTCCTCCCACTGTTTACTGATTTCATCAATCTCTTCGTTGTATTTTTCTAGTAAAACACAGTGTTCATTTGTATAGATTTCCCACTGTTTATTCGTCTCTTCTACTGCCATCGAGTAATTGGTCTCACATGAGATTTTTCGTTTTCATAGTTCACCTTCAAGGTCTTTCACCTCCTCCCTGAGAAGCAGAACGACATTGTACCAGTGATCGTTTTCTACTTTTGGCTTTCGTTTTTCAACTGTGTTTGGAGTTTGAGTACCTCGGTCCGTGCTTGATTTTCGTTGTTTATGAGAAGACTGAACATTTGATGGATGTGAGGTTATTGTGCCATCCAGAAGCAGATCAGACCAAAAATCGATGGACAAATTCTTCTTCGACAGTAAGTCATCCAGTTCAAGAAAACCTTTTCGTGCTCTGCGTTTAAGTAATTTGTGGGCTGTAGTTTCGTCGATACGCCTCAATTTCTGGAGTTCCTCCGATGTTGCAGTCTGAATATTTATGCGACCCATGTTCCAAACAAAGCCTATCACACCAACAATAAATAAAAGTAGAGATTCTTTTGAATCGGTTGACTTTCTCAAAACGACTATAAAATTGTGTTTTACAATATACCCCATCATTGAACCGACAAGGTGCAAAGAAAAAATCTCTTTAAATACAGGGGTAAACAATTACAATCAATAGAAAAAGAATGTTGGAAAATGAATACAATTTACAACTATTTCCATCTTGAACTGTATAATACAATAGTGCTGGATTGTCAGCAAATTGAATGAATATTTACACACGAGTGCCCAGTCATTGAAGAGTTGAGCTTCCAGTGAGCTGTACTCATGATTAATCAGTCACAATGAAAATATACACAAACAATGACTGACAAAACAGGGGCAACAGAAACAATGGCTTGCTGTACACAGAAAATATTACAATCTTGAATCTTACATTTGGGAATGAACACAAATAGATTTTGAAACCATCATTCTTTTCTATACATTGGGAGTAAATCATACAACTCTGCTGATAAACAGAAAACCCAAAAGATAATGTTTTCAAAACGTAATTTATTTTATTCTACTAACAAATTAAGACTGCTGAACAAACGGGCTCTCCTCTCCATCGGCGTTGAAAAATAATTTACAAAACAATTGTCAGATTCTCCAAAATTACAATATACAAATTATCAAGTGAACGATGGCAAAATTTGTGAATCAGGCAGCGATGAGATACCGCCCGATCCAGGTTTGCGCTCGTATCGTTCCTTGGGAAGTCATTTTGAGAAAAACAGAACAAATCAACAATAAGCCGAGAGAAAATTGATAAAAAACACAAACGTTCTTCCTCGCATCCAATTAGTCGCGGCGACGCCAGTGTTGTAAAATGTGGTTAAAATGTATATCCAAATGATTCATTAAGGTTTAGTGACACTACGTGGAACATTTTGCTAATCCATTAGAGACGTCTTGTCAATACCAGTTCCTATTAATGAATCACAATAAAGGGAGATTGTCTGTCAGTGAGCGTATCAAGGGAGATAATATGTTATAACAGTGCATTAACCCAACAGAAGCCCATGAACATAAATGACGAGAACCTCTCGGTACATCAATATGGACTCGACTCCTCGAGTTGAAACTGTTATAGAAAATACCCACTGACTATCGGTACTGCATTATAACAATCGCCGTCTGTAACACTTGTCTGAAAACTTTAATTCTGCAGTCAGCAGGCATTCCAGAGATAAAAGTAAGAGTTTTGATTTAAAAGGAGCTCCCTTCATAGAATGTATTGATTGGCTATCACCACTGGAAATTAAACCAAAGAAGAAATAGAAACAAGAATATACATAACTACAAAGCTGAAATTTACACATTTTCTGGGTAACCAGTTTAAGGCTTGGGGTGTAGGTCGGGATGTTGGCTAGGATTGTGCGAGATGACAAACGCTCGTTATTCAATATATCCCCTACCAAAATCGCGACGTGAGAGGTGTTAACTGAACATAGTGTGGACGTTTAATTTTATTACCCTGAAATGTCTGATTTTCCTATTGTATTTTCAAGATACTGTTCATTTCCCAACATAGGAAAGAGTTCAGCGAGTTGGATCCCGTTTTGGGCTATACACAGTACCGGGGCGAAAATTAACAACAACAAAGGGGATAATAATAAATAGGTATTATCGACTCAATATCAATTTGGGCTTATGCGGCTGCATAGAAATTGAATAAGGCTATCGCAAATGCGATAGGGAAATTTGGTTTCATACTATCGGGAGGACGTTACTAGTAATCTAAAATAGAGCGTAACCTACGTTATTATGAGAAAAAACTACAACGGGTACCACCAGTAACAAGCTGAACATGAGATAGGAAATGCTGTTTTCGTCACAGTTGTTTATGCAATTTTGACCTCGAAGTGTGCCATAATTGCGGGTCAGTAGTGCTGACCTAGTATAATATACTTGGTGTGTGTACCGATTTAACTATTGAACCGAGGAGAGGTCAGCTCGACTGTTGTCACAAAGTATTACAGAGAGTGTATATTTACTTCCCTTCCGTGACAAAGCGTCTCTGCAAATGGAAATTTCACGGATTTGGTACAAATAAAGTCGAAGTTGTAATGAGGATCAGTGTGTCACACTTACATGCTTGAGATTTTGTGCATAATTATAAAATGGAGAAAAACCTCGGTGAGCGACGAAAGGGAATGTAATTTGAAGGTTCCATAAGGGATGTACATATGTTTCTCTGCAATCTGCAGAGGAGTGCTCTAAGTCAGTCCACGGCAATCTGTAGCAAAACACACACACATCCACATCAACACATATCTACTGTATGTGGGTTAGGGGTGGCTAACAATCACCCACTGATTACAACAAAACATATATATATATCTACCCTCTATGAGTGCGAAGCACAGGCACATATAAACGTGTACATCCATTTTTCATTCCCAATTTCTTTTTCATCATTTTTTAAGTTTCTTTCCCCTTTCTTCTCTAAAGTGGCTGAGGGACAAATACCAGCAACGCCTCCAGATAAATCCATCAAGTTCTAAACCCCAAAGCGACCGATCCGAGCTATAAAAAAATGACAATTGTATAGTCGCCAATATCATATCACCTTCAGTAAGAAACAATACGTCCACTGAGTTCCAATGTGTTCTATGTGCCTACTGGCACATAGAACACATTGGAACTCATGGAACGGATAGTAGATCCGTAACTGTACCAGCCTGTAAAAAAGACCAATACAAACATTTGTTCTTTGTGTGCCCAGGAAGCGATGGCAATCACCTGGACGAAAAAGCTGTAGCAGTTACCACAATAGAGGGCTTCAAATCTGCCCTTGGGGATCATCAAGATAGACCCGCTCTCTCTTCCGTCATGTTTTAACACAGCAGGGACTCTATACAGATACAGAATCGTAGAAAAATAAATAATTGAGTAAACCGAAGAATAATAAATAAATATGAAAGTTAAGATAAGCAAATGAACTAACACTTTATAAAATTGAAACCTATTGTGGCTTTTGGGTATATATGAAAATATATGAACTTTGACACTCGCCTGTGTGTGTTTAAGGTTAAAAAAATACGCACTGACCCAGACACGTCCTACAGAATCGTTTTTATCTTGTAATATGTCGCCGAAAGAGTGTTTTCTTCAAAATATAAGTAATGGTTTCAAACATTACCTAAAATAATACATTAATGAAATTTAAACTAAGTGTTGAGCTCAGGAACTATTGAAACTGACTAGCAATAATTGGGGTTATTCATTGATTGGCAGCAGTTTAGTCCTTACAAGGATGTTAGGCAAGCTTTTGTTTTTCTTATTATTAATATTAGTTCTGGTTCGAATACGGTAGCAGACTTCCAGGAACCATTGGTGCCTGCTGTGAGTTGACTGCATATATTTTGCGTATTCTATACATCACAACCATCATTTTAATGTATAATTTGTGTATATTTAATTTGTATTTATGGAGCATCAAAGGTGAGAATTTCAAAGTAAACAAATTTCTCTTTCTTATATAGCACCTTGAATGGATTGTTTAAATCATTTCTTTATATACATTTAACAATGAAATTCTCCAAAATATCAAGAAAAACTGGAATTTTCCTGAGAAACATTGCCTTCGTATTTTTGTGTCAGCAGTTCGGTGATCCCGTCAGCGATTTCACGGTTTGACCAGTGCTCACACTGTTGGGTGCGAATTTTGCCAATTGCTCTAAAAATAGGGACGTGACAACTCTTACTTTTTCCCAGTTCCTTATTCGACATTCTTTATCAACCGATTTTATCGGTTGATAACGAATGCCGAATAAGGAACTGGGAATAAGTAACGGTTGTCACGTCCCCCTAAAAAATTGATTTGGCACCCAAAAATGTTCATTGGCTAAAATTTTAGCACCAAAAAATTTCTTACACTTGTGAAGGAAAGCCAGTTCACCAGTGATGAGCACGATCGAAACTAAAACAAGAGGCTCTAAAGAGCCTGTAATCGCTCACCGGGAAGAACTACATATCCTTCAATTATTCTAATCACAATCAAAGAATGCAGCTGGCTGCCATGCTCCTTCATCTGAGCGAAACAGAATGATGATGATTGTTTTCAGAGGACTTTCCGTACATTATTTGTGCCTAGTTTGGTTCACACTGGCGAAGTAGTTTCAGAAAATGTGATTTCCCATAGGGTTTCCATAGTAACTATGAGCTGCAAATGTATTCATGTTGCAACCCGATCAACATTAAATGACTTTACGTGAATTGTGACTGAGTGATAATAATGCATTGTTTTTACTTCAATAAAATGTTATAGGTTATCAGCTTTACAAAATGCTGGATTTAACTCTTTGCATGCTGCTGGCAGCTGTTCCTGCCCAGCACAGAGCTTCTCCTGTCTCTGAAATTAGTATAATATGTGCATATTTAATCATATTGTCTGGCTGTAAATGGAGTGGATTTTTCACCAATGATTTCTTGTGTTACATTTAAATTTATTTTTCATCAAATCTAGCCATGACTAGATTTGATGAAAAATATCTATAAACTACTCAGCGGGTTAAGAGTTAATTAGGTAAATCCTTCATTCCGCCGTAACTCTAAATACTTCCTTTTGTCAAGACTCGCCACCGACCAAGCCCAATGATTTACAGTAATTAGCCAATTAATCTGTTATTATCTATGTGCAACAACAGGTATACATGTATGTTTGATAGCAATCAGCCTGGCCATTAATTGGATCAGTAGCATGTAGATATAACTTAGGCTTTCGCCTTCCAATGATTTGACCAGAACTCTTGAGTTCTGTCGAAGAGTTTTTTCTGTGATCAATTGTCTGTTCACTCTTGAAATAATGTAATTTTCAGTTAATTTTTTAATAGTAACTTGATCATTTTTTTTTGGATCAGACAGCGAAGAACACCCCTGCCCCTCCCATTAGCTTTTTGGAACCAAACACATTGTTTAGCTGCTTTGGCATTAAAATATCTAGAATGGCTAAAAATCAAGCCTGAAAATAAGCAGACTGTCATCTGCAGAAATAAGGTCCCCAGAATTTACCCTCTGTGAACCTCAATATGAATCAAGGTCTCAGTACGAAACAGAATGAGGTACCCAGAAGATTAATTGGGGGATTCTTGGCCACAATAAGGAATAGCATCAGCAAGTTTACCCTCTAGGGACCACATTCTGCAGATTGCTTATTTTCAGGCTTGCTAAAAATGTGGCACCAAACAGTTTCGGACCAATGTGAAAACTGCTCCTCTGACCATTAGCAGAATCTGAATCATTAACTTTATCAGATATAACTTCGGTGACCGCCCAATTCG
Source organism: Pictodentalium vernedei (assembly GCA_031216915.1). Lineage (NCBI taxonomy): Eukaryota > Metazoa > Mollusca > Scaphopoda > Dentaliida > Dentaliidae > Pictodentalium > Pictodentalium vernedei. The sequence goes on along the minus strand of CM062292.1, from coordinate 71,560,707 downwards.
CCTATCAGTTCATGTTTTCAAAACTCAATCAGTTTATTTGGATCAGAATGCGAAGTGCACATCCACCCCCATTATCCTTTTCGACATCAAAACACTTTGTTTGGTCCTTAATATCGATGATGACTAACAATGTGGTCCGGCGTGAACGCTGGGTTTGATTTTTGAAGACGTTTATTTGTCAACGTGCAACCGTGTGGATTTTCAAATACGGGATCGCACGTGACCTCAAAAAATCTCAATAGAAACAAAAATGGCGTTTACCTTGAACAAATCTCATGCACGCTTGAATATCTAGTTCCAACATAAAAGCTATTGCGAATTTAGCTTGTCGGATGTCGTAGCCTTGGTCTTGGATGTCCGAGGCAACTTTTGTATAGACAGTTTTGTTATAATTTGCCTCCGTTTACAGCGCTCACTAAAATGCAGCTGCAGACATTGGGGAATCACCGGAACCCGCTGCTACCAGTTTGATTGTAGATATTCATATGTTCGGACTCCATGTAACACAACCACCATTTTGGTTTTTAATATACCTGTGTTATTCAGAGATTAATCGAATTTCAGAGTCAAAAAACTGTGCCTGGAATGGGTTAGTTGTACCTGGATAGAGCATCAGGACGTCGCATATATCCATTGACGTTTCATACCGGCAAATTCGATTTTTCTTAGCACTGCGATGCGAACGACTACTTGCGACTTTACGAGGTCCCCAAAGCTGGTCAAAAGGAACAGCGACAGTAGTGTAGTGGACAGATCTGAGTTGGCCTCTTGGGGTACTATGAGACTAGATCTGATGGTCTAAACTTCGGCGTTCACTTCAACAGGGATCGAATTGGCACATTCAGGTATGATAAAGAACTACAAGGAAAGACGTCAATCACAGTGCGACCGGTTTATTACTGATGTGACGCAAAACTATTAAAAGTACAACCCGCAGTCATAGATGTGGTAAACTGCCCCTATTGGCCGGAGTGATAGCCGGAGAGGGAGGTGACGCAATAGTCACGTGATCCAGTTACGTTATGTTTAGTTGCCATTGTAGCCCGCGGGAGCGGCCATCTTGTGATGAGTTTCACATATCGATACTGGTAGCCCACGGGAGCGTCCATCTTGTGATGTTTTCCCCGTGGTGATATTAATGCGCAGCGCGTGTTATTAAAGTGACAAGTGTTTCCGTCGTCTCGTTTCCTATTAAAAGGTCATATCCGAGGTTATTGAATATCCTCGACCAAATGGCTATTTTGAGCCATTGTTTTATTTTGTGGTCGTGTGGGTTTAGTAAATAATTCTCAATAATGGTGATATGACCAGGCTAATCTGTTCGTGGTCTTGATTCAAACTGTGTACTGTCAAGTGCATTTCAGTTGGGGGTCAAGATCACACAGGAGTGTTCAGTGACTAACCCAGACCTGTTTGGGACCTGACAATTTGAATGTTACAAATGAGCCAATTTTTGTGTAAATTTGCTTTGAGAAAGCCTTCTGAAAAAATGAATAAGAAACCCATATGTTCTTTATTTGTCAGAATGATCATCTTATGCTGTAAAATCCTCAGTGGAGGAATGAGAAATTCCTACAACGCAGTTTTATCACTATTGATGCACGAAAATTGGAAATGCACCCCCAAAATGAGAAAAAATTGACCAGTTTGAGTCATTTTCATTGTGTGTAGTTGTCTCCAGAAAAGGCTATATGCAGAGCTTTCAGAAACTATATACACTGCGAGCATTGTGGATAGGGGAGGCAATTTAAATGCGAAATATCCTCGACCGTGTTCATGAGAAGACGTGCATTTTTTTAAAAAAAAAACCCAACGTTTTCAACTGAATAACTGTAACGAGACCTGCATACTGGAGACCACCCTCTTGGTTTCTATGGTAGCACGTGGTTGCAATGTGATCCAATGACCTATAATAGGACGGGGGGGGGGGGGGGGGGGGGGGGGAGGATAGGTTGCTGGTTCGGATTTTCTACCATATCCTCGTTTACTTCATAGAATTACTCAAATAGACCCAAGAAATACCTCAATCACCAAAAGCCCCCTAATTGGGGTCGGATTCCCCAAAAATGCTCTTTTTTCCAATAAAAGCAGTGTCCCTTTGTATAAGAGTGAATCGAATTGCTCAGAATCCTCAGTTACTTCCTAGAATTACCACAAACAACACGACAACTGTTTATTTGGCTCGAATTTCCACTAAATTTCGGCTTCTACATGTTTATTTGTTTATCTGAGGTAGGATTTCTGGAAGAATCCTCTTTTTTCAATAATAGTCGCGTTCCTTTGTATAAAAGTCAATCTAATTACCACAAACAACCCGACAATGACCCAAAGCACCCCCCCCCCCAACAAAACCCCACATTTTCCCCTCTTCTGCATATTCCCTTAACTGTAAGTCGGAATTATATTTTCCTATATATAAGTTTCTTTTCTATACTTAGTAAGTTCACTAACTAGGGCCCTTTAACTAACCACTTAGTCCCATTAGTTTCCCTTTGTACCAATGTGGAATTGTATTTTGCACATTCCAATGCTTAATAATCTATATTTAGTAGCATCCTTAATGGGCCTCACCCCCTACTGTTGCCACGGCGGATCTATATTTAGTAAGTTCCTTAATTGACCACCTAACTAATTTTCAACGTGGAACTATATTTTTACACATCCCTATGTTAATGGTCTATCTTTGTAACATTCTTAGTTGACACCCCTCCCCCCCCCCCCCCCCCCCCCCACTGTTGCTACTGATCTATTTTAGTAAGTTCATTAACTAACCCCCTTTACTTTAATTTAATGAGGGTCAAGTTGTTTTTGAATTGACCAATCAGATCGAAGTAAATCAACCAATCAGACTAGTATATTCCCATTGTGTTTAAATTCCACTCCCCTGTGTATCCGACTTTTACATGTAATCCCATGGGAAAACAAATTTATTTTAATCTTATTTGTTTTACAAGGATTGGCGAACAAGTTATGCAACTTATATTAACGCCTTTCCTTGGCCCAATGGCGCAGGTGTGTGGGGTGACCTTCGTAGCGACAACTTCGTGGCCTCCCTCTTATCGAACACTGCAAAGGGGATTTTAGCCTGCACGGGGTGTGTGTGTCTTTCTCTCTGCACAGAGGACAGCCATTTTACGCCCCCACCCGACAAGACGGTACGCTGTGACCGCATCAACCCAACAATTGCTGCTGACAGAGAGTGTTCGGGCACTTCGAGAACTTTCCCCGATCGATCCCGGGACCTCTGGCATGAAAGATCAGCGCACTTATCCACTCGGGACCTCTCTCTAAAAAACAAAAATACAAACAAAAAAAAAGTTTAATCGGGGATGAAAAATTGGATCAAAACTGCATGGTGGTTTCTTTTACGTCCGCCAGACACAGAAAAATTCAGGGACCGTGTGACTTCGGGCTCATTCCATATTAATCTCTTGACGGAAAAGGATCACCTCTGTGTACTCGGGTTAATTAAACGTTTTCTGTGTGCATTCATTGGCCCCCGAAAAAAAACTTTTCCGGGGACTAATAAAAAAGCCGGTGTTCGTCCGTGCGTCCGTCCCACTTAGGTTTCCCCATGATAACTTTAGTTATAGTTGGCCAAATCAAACGAAATTTGTTATGTTGATGTATCAATATAACATGTATAGTTAAAACTAGAAGTCCTGTCACAAAATGCGCACAAATAGCACGTCGATTTGCGCGTTAATCTGTTCGTTATGATTATTGTAAGGCTATCAAATCCTATACATATGGCCTGTTCACAAGCAATGTTTCAGCCAATGGACCTCCGGGTACCCGGAGGTCCATTGTAAGAAACGTTGCCTGTGTTTGCTATGAGTAACCAGGAGAAGATGCCGTGCTTTGGATGACATTCTATACGAAAATTGCGCGCAATTCCTACGCGCAATTAAGCCTAGATGACAGGACTTCTAGTTTTAATTGTAGGCCCAGTTCAAATCGGGGTACGGTCCTACAATTTTTTCCAGAGTTGTCCTCCTTTTCCGACTTCGAAAATTCATTTTGGGGGGGTTTCCCGACGATAACTTTAGTTGATTTTGGCCTCATCAAATAAAATTTAGTATGTAGGTGTATCCACATAAAATACAGGCCAATTTTAACTCGGGGTTTGGTTCGACATTTTTTGCCAGAGTTATGTCCCTTTTTCAACTTCGAAAAAATCAGTTTGTTCAGATACCTCGAATTGCACACTTTTTTTTTTGGGGGGGGGGGTGGGAGGGGGGGTCTGGGACGTTTGGCCGAGCGGCCTTTTATTATTTTAAGGATTACGGGGACATCTGATATTCACGCAAGCATTGTGGGAAAATATTCACTAAGAAGGACAATATGGAGCGTCATAGGAAGAGAGGACACGGACAAGGTGAGACATTTGACTAACAACTGCTATAAGAATTACGCACGTAAACAGTGGCGTTGCCAGCCAGAAGCAAGTGGAGGTGGGATGGAAGGGTGGGGGGGGGGGGGGGGGGCACCACGGGGTGAGTACTGTGTATTGGAGTTGGAGGATGAAGTCGGATTTCATAGACGCTTTCCAAACAAAAACTACAGCCGATAGCCTTTATTCAATCTCAATATCAGTTACTGAACAAACATGATAAACACGAAAATAAAACATTATGTTTCAGTATTAGCGAAAATAATTTGTAAGTTACCCTCACATTGTCAATAAAATTATAATAAAGTTTGTCTGGTGATGATGATGGATATATTTGATACACTTGCTCACATTTCATTCAGTCATATTCAGTCATATTGTTTATATAAATTTGTTTTATTACAAATTATTGGAGAGAGCCCACAGGCAGTCTCCAATATTTATTTATTTATTGATGTTTAAAGTATGTGACCTTAAACATCAATAAATAAATAAAAAAAAATTGTGATAAAACAAATTTTGAACAAGAAATTCAGATCACCAAAAATAATCTAGTCCTCTACCAGTAAATATGGTATGTGGTGGCATCTACTAGCTGGAATAAGTTTTGCCTGACAATCAAATAAGATCATTATAATTCCCTAGCCCCATGGGAAACCCGGGGAGTGAAGCAGTGCTTGTTTACTGAACATCATCTGTTTTATTGGTAAATAGGAGCCATTCACCAATGCTTAGGGTGAAAGTCTTCTAAAATGGGCAACATGGGTATAAATGATTAAATAATCCCAAGAGAACCCCTGAAAGTGGAACAGTGCTTTTTTCCTGTGGTAAAGTAAATATCCATGTTATATATTAAGAATTAATACAATTTGTATTAATGGAAGTTTGATCTGAAACACGAATATCTTTCACTAATTGAACTAATCACATATGGTTTCCATGTATGCCAGGCTAGAAGAACATGAGTTGAAAACTATGTAAAGCCTCAAGGTATAAATTTAACTAAGTTCTGAACATATATTCTAATGTTAATAATGGGCTTTGCTTGGTTGTTGAATTTTACCATTTGTTGCCTTCAAGCTGACTCAGTCTTGTAGGCTGCAGCAGAATGGTATTTTTCTGCAGACCTGAATGGACCTTCAAATGTCATGTGTTACCATATTAAAGGAGTTTATAAAACATAGCTGGTGACATTCCGGAGTTGTGACATGGGTGGTCCAGCTAAACGTTTCCACTAAAAGCGATTCGGCTTGTTTCGCAAGCCTTCTGTGGCAGTAGCGATGCTGAACACACTTTGTCACACCTGATGATACCACCACATCGTGGTGCTCTCCTAAATCTACGCTAGTAGGTAATAAAGGCCGATTTAAAGACGGGTGTACATGTACGTGTACATGTACACGTACATCGATGTACACCTCCATAGGATTTAGTGTTAAAATCGTGTACAGGTACACGATTTTAACGTTTTTTAGGGTGTGTTAGAATCGGCTTTGCCGATTCAAAGACCACTGAATTGTATCCAAGAGTGAAAAAAACGCCTGTAGTTTTACGTACACGTACATGTACCGTTTTGATTGAAATCGGCCCCGTAGGATTCAGTGTTAAATCGCGAGCAAAAAAACGTGTTGTCGTTTCTAAATCATCATCTTGCTGATTCTAAATCGTCCGCGTCTGTACACGATTTTAACTCTGAATCCCTATGGAGGCGTACACTGAAATCCATTTGCGGATTTTACGTCGGAAATCGAATCGTGTACGGTACACGGAAAAGAGGTGTCTCTGAACCGGCAAACCCACTGTCACGTTTCCTGAAGTAAAACTAACACATGTTACTGTTGTGACTGAATGAGGTTTTCGTTCAAAAGAGTAGACTATAAATATGAGCGTCAGTTTTAAAAAAAAGAGTTGCGTGAATGAAAAGGCATCCGTTCAAAAAGAGTCGACTATAAAATATGATCTGTAAAATAGACATTCGTGTTTTGTTTCGATGTAACAAAGAGAAATTGAGTTTAGAGACAATTTAGAGTAATGGAATGTTTGAATGAAAATGTTGCTCATGTTTTTGTTGTGGCGTGAATGAAGGTTTTTCGTTTTAATGGATCATTTTAATAATGTATAATAAAACGCATTTTCCACTCAATTAGGTTTTGAGTGGTAAATTTTTAATATATTCGTGATAACGATCAGAGATTTGAATGAATGAATGAATGAATGAATGAATGAATCCCCTTTAACGTTAAATTAAAAAAAAACAGTTTCTTTTATGTGCTAGAAATGTTTTTAACTGTCTTTAAGGTTCTCTCTTAATTCGACACTGAGTGAATGGTTTTTTGATATGTGAATGGAAATTCCCTTTAACAAACGTAAATTACTCTCAAATGCGTTAAATCAGAAACCGGTTTGTCATGTACTTAAAACGTTTATTAAACTTTCCCAATTCAATCAATACTGAGTTGAGATGTGAATTTTTAGTTATTGTATTAAAGACAGAAAGATTTTTATTAACTTAAAAACATAAAAATATAATTATACATTTTAATTTTGAAAATAATAAAATAACTCGCATTAGCATACTTAAAGGAACATTAACAATTAAAAACGGAAAATGTTTTTACAGATGGATTCTAGGCGCCGAGATCAAATTTTAGGGGAGTATGAACGTGCTAAGAAGGGCATTCAGTCGGCTGACAGAAGCAGACGTCTTGGTGAGATGGAACGCAAACGCGAAGCCACAAAAAATTTAAACCCGTGACGGAGGGTCAAGAGCGAAGCAGGAAGGAGAAGAATTGAGACCCATAAAAGAGAGTTCTTTGAGAATGGGTTCGTTGCCCGGTAGTTTTGGAAATCGGCATTCCGTTCAATCTACACCGGATTACGTTCCCACAGGAATTCAAACAGATTTGAGCGAGTCTGACGATACAGCTTCGACTATCACCACTGATAGCGTCACGTCGTCTGAGGATGGCGGTAAGAGAGATCTGTTGTATGGATTTTATAAGGATTCGGAGGGGAGAACTTTTGTCGGTGACACAGAAGTAGAAATAGGTGATGATGAATTGATCGTGGGTTCGAACAGATACGAATTGACTGATGGACTGCGCAGATTGCTCCTTTACGACAAGCCTAGTGTTTACACGGAGCAGGATGTCGACAATTACGGCGACATTCTGGTTCAGACCCACGTCATGAAGAGAAATAACGATGCCAGAGAGACGAGACCCAAAGCCAACAGAGGTTACAAGTGGACGAAAGTGGTGAAACCCATATGGGATATGAATAAGAAGTTCGTCGAATCGGTGACTGGCAAAGGAGTGAAAACCACTTTTCTTCCGAGCGATTCTGACGCCCTGTCTCAGAGATTGAGTTTGTTGATGGCGAGCAGACGGGCTGGTAACACAGGATTAGATAATCAGATAGTTACTATATCTGACGAATTGTTAAGACAGAAGGTTTTGAATAAAAACCATTATAAAGGGCTGATGAACGAATTGAAGGATTGATGTGTATATAATAAGTAGAGAGAAACAAAACAAAGAAACAAAAATAAAACAGTAAATTTTTACACTAGAATAATAAAAGTATTTAAACAACAAAACGATTTACCAGTGAAAAAAACATAATATATTTAAAAATATAAAATATGCTGGTGATAAAGAACAGGGGATACGTCGGAACTTACGTTCAAGGCGGTTCTGGCATCGTCGATTCTATAATGCGAGCGTTCACGAGCGATGCGGGTAAAAAACTCGCATCGACTGCGTTTGAGGTCGGTAAGAAGACGGCTTTGGATGCTGGTAAGAAAGCCGCTTCCGAAGCCAGTGGTAGGATAGCTTCTGTGGCTGGCAAGAGGGCAGCCGACGCGTTGATCGACAAGTTGATCAGTCCACCGGCGAAGCGAGCTGCGTTAGAGCGAACGCCGAAAAGTTGGAAAGATTTTAAGGATGCTGTGGTACCCATACAAGATTTAGCCAAAATGACGAGTGGATCAGGATAGAAGAGAACTCGCGACGGTGTGATATAAAATAAATAATAATATTAAAACAACTGAGTTTGAAAAAACATAAAAATTGTGTTTGAAAGAATCTAAAATAACAAAAAAAAAAAAAAATAAAACAAAGATGAACATTAAAGATATGTCTTGGAACGGCGCCGCGACTAAGAGGTCGAATAACGAGTTCTTTCCCAAAAGCATAAGAGGCTTGACAGTGGGAAAATCGAATTGTGGAAAGACCAATCTGTTGATGAATCTGTTGTCCCGACCCGACTGGTTGGATTACGACAGATTGTTCGTGTTTGGCAAGAGCTTGTTTCAACCCGAATACAGATTGCTTCGAGAGTGCATGGATCGTAGATTGCCCAAGGACGTCATAGCCAGAATCTTTGACAGTAGGGAGGAATTCGACAAGAGTGAAGCTCCACTTTCGACCATTTTGGATGGTGCGGCGATGGAGCTGATGAAGAGAAATGCATCTTCGAACGTTGAGCGTCGATGTTATGAGAACGCTAGCAACATTCCGGATCCTAGAGAATTGAAATCGGAAGATAAGAATCTCATGATTTTCGATGATCTGCTTTTGGAGAGACAGAACCGATGCGAATCGTATTACGTTAGGGGTCGACACAGCAATGTGGACAGTTTCTACCTGTCACAGAATTATTTTCGATTGCCCAGACAGACGATAAGGAAGAACGCTAATTTTCTATGTCTCTTTCGCCAAGATCTCAAGAATCTCAATCACATCTACGGTGACCACGTCGCAAACGACATGAGCGTGGCGGAATTCAGGAGATTCTGCAAGAGGGTTTGGGATGGAGGACTTTACAATTTCGTCGTGATCGATTTGACAAGCGAATTTAATCGCGGAAAATATCGGTGCAGATTCGACAAGTTTTATGTTTCTGATGATAATAAGATAGAGCGTGAAAATAAAAAAAATTTAGAAAATAATAAATCTTCAAATAATTAGTTTTGAAAAAATAAAAAAAATAAAATTAAAAATATAATGTTGGAACAAGGAGAATTGTTAGAACGGATAGCAGAGAATACGGCTGCAAAACAATCCATTCTAATCGTGGTGAGTGGCGATTCGATTCGATTCGCTACGAAATTCGAACCTTCCATCGAATTGAATAGAGAGAAAAGATACGAGATGGCGTTGGTGAATCTGGAGACTTATTATTCCTTTCCCAACGTCACCGAAAATAATAACTCGTTCAAGTATTCCGACGGAGTGGATTGGTTGGAGATTCGAATTCCCAAAGGGAGTTACGACATAGCCGATTTGAACAATTACATTCAGACACGAATGAAGACGGATGGAAAGGGAAGCAACAAGATCAGACTCGCTCCCAATCCTAATACCTTACAGACGATGTTGGATTTGGAAGATAATTTTCGAGTGGATTTCAACACGGACGATTCTATAGGCAAGATGTTGGGATTCAATCGAAAGATGTATCAAGACCACGCGGCATCTGAAAATACGGTCGACATTCTCGCAGTCAATAGCATTCTGGTGAACGTGGACGTGATTGCTGGAAGCTACGTGAATGGTAGCGCTCAACCGACGATCTATTCCTTCTTTCCAAACGTGTCGCCGGGTTATAAGATCGTGGAGCAACCTCGAAATTTAGTTTATCTACCAGTGATTTTAGACACGTTGTATAGTCTCAAAACCACGTTGATGGATCAAAATGGTGAACTGTTAGATCTTCGCGGAGAGAGGGTGATGATACGATTTCACATAAGAGAAATATAAAAGCAAAAAAAAAAAAAATAAATTGTGTGTATATATATAGATAACAAAAATAAAATAAACGCAATATTAATTTTACAGAATTATTTTAATATAAATAATTATTATTAAACAAGAAAACAATTGAAGTAAATATATTTTAAAAAAAAAGAATTATGACAGAATACGTGATTAAAAACGTGAACATATCCACAGGACAGAGAAAGAAACTTAAGAGAGCGTTAACAACTCGAGGCGAGGCGGTGAGATTCAAATTCACTCACGAAGATCTGACGAGAGGTGGTCAGGATTCGATCGCCTGGGCCAGAAGTCAAATCAAAAGGATGGAGAAAGTGAATCGCGATGGAAGAGGGTTGATGGTGAGATTGAGTCCCGCTCAGTTGAGATACAATTTGAGAATGAAAGGTGGTTTCCTACCGCTATTGGCAGGAATCGCCGCAAAAGCATTACCCTTCACCGCAAAGGCACTATCCTTTCTCGGAAAGACTCTCGGCTTGGGAGCTCTCACGGGACTCGCGAGTTCGGCAGTTGAGAAATTAATATGGGTGGTAGCGGACTGTTTTTGAAGAAGGGAGGAGCCGTGTGTCGCGTCCACGTAGACGACGGCGGTAAAGGATTGTATCTAGAACCCGTTAGAGGTGGCAACTCTTTGAGTGGAAACGGTCTCTATCTGAAGAGTGGACAGAATGTTGAGCGACTCAGTAAGGGTTTGTTGCTCGGTGAGAATTCGCCGTTTAAGAATATATCAATTTTGAATATGTTATCATAATATAAAATTATATGATTATATAAAATATAAATCATAGAAAGTATAAAGTAATATATAAAATGGATAAAAAGGTGGAAAAACAATTAGACGATAATGATGAATATCGCGAGACAGAGTGCGAAAAAAAGATGTGGAAAAATGGTTAGACGCTAATGATGGATATCTAAGGAAAGAACTGATGAAAGAGTTAGATAAACAGCGGGATAGATGGTTGAAAATGAAAAGAATGAGACGCTTTCCACCGTCACCACTACCTTCTGAAGAGAATGGTAATGATGCGAGTGTTACCAAGAGATGCACAACATTCTTTCATAATTATGATTCGGATAAACAAATGTGTTGTTATAAAAACGTATCATATTACAAAAAAAAGAAAAAAAGAATAGAAGAATCGACGCTGAAATTTAAGAAAAAAGGAAACGTTATTATATTATATGGGTAATAGTGAAGAAGGAAAACAAAAAAAAAAAAAAAAAGTAATGAGATCATCTTTAGATCTCATTACTTTTTTTTTCCCTTTTCTTCGCTAAAAATCAATCTCTCTATTGTTTATATTTCCAAGCTCGTTATTAGCATGTTGACACTCGTGTTTTCAAGATGATCTCATTACGTTTTTTTCCTTCTTCTTCGCTAAAAAATCAATCTCTCTATTGTTTATATTTCCAAGTCCGTTATTAGCATGTTGACATTCGTGTATTCTCCTTTTTCAAAAATGTGTTGAATGTTTATCTTTACTCTTTTGAGTTTTTTTACATTGGTGAACTCGCTCTCACCACCCGATTTCTCCACGAGTTTGCGTGAGATTTTTGGATATATGTAACTTCCACAGAACAACGTCAAATCATCCTTGTCGAATTCTTTATCTTTAGCGATGACGATTTTCTGCAGATCGCTTTGATAGTCGTAAAACAAATCGAGCATGGCTTCATCCACTTTCAAAGTCATCTTATATCTGTCATACTTATGCTCTAAGTCCTTCATCTCGACCTCGTTCAATTCAATGGGATCGTGTTGTTGTAATCTATAGATTTTATGACCGAATTTCTTATACGTTTCGACTCGTTTCAATTTCAATTCACATCTTTTAGGTGTTGCTGTCATGATCGATTATTTGGTTTTTTTGTTTTATGAATTCTTGCAAATAATATATATTTTAAATTTTGTATTTTAATAATTTGTTTAAAAAGTTTTTTTTTTTTTTTTTTGCTCTTTATATATATATAAAAAAAAAAGTTTTTTAATTTTAATTTTCTTTAATGTGAAAATTTTTTTGTAAAAAGTAATGAGATCACCTTTAGATCTCATTACTTTTTTTCCTTCTTCTTTGCTAAAATCAATCTCTCTATTCTTTATATTTCCAAGTCCATTATTAGCATGTTGACATGCATCATTTTTCCATTTATCAAAATGTCTTGAATGTTTATCTTTACTTTTTTGAGTTTTTCTACATCGGTGAACGCGCTCTCACCACCCGATTTATTCACGAGTTCGAGTGAGATTATTGGAAATATGCATTTTTCATAGAACATCGTCAAATCGTTCTTGTCGAGTTTTCTCTTTTCAAAGATGATGACATTATTCACCAGATCGCTTTGGTACTCATAAAACAAATTGAGCATGGCTTCATCCAATTTCAAACACATCTCATATTTGTTGTCATAGCGCTCTAAGCTCACCATCTCAACCTTGTTCAATTCGATGGGATCGTCTTGTTCTAATGTATAGATATTAGTACCTGATAGCTTACATATATCGACTCGTTTAAATTGCAATTTGCATCTTTTAGGTGTTGTTGTCATGATCGATTATTTGTTTTTTTATGAATTCTTGGAAATAATGTATATTTTAAATTTTGTATTTAAATAATAATTTGTAATTTGTTAAAAAAGTTTCTCTTTATATATAAAAAGTTAAATTTTAACATCTTTTTTTTTTTTTTTCGTATTAATTCAATTTTTTTTTCACGTTAAGAACATATAATTGATTAATTCTTTTTGAAGGAATTAAAACATATTATAAACAATTTTTAAAACTTTTTAACAAATTATCATTAATACAAAATTCGAAAAAAAAAAAAAAAATTCTTGCAAACTCAATTTTGAGGTAAAAACAATGATCAAGTCCGAACATCTGAATTATAGTTTAGAACGTGCAAGACTTCAAATGTTTAAAAATTGGCCTTCGCATCTTGCTCAAAAACCCGAAGATTTAGCTGCTGCGGGTTTCATTTATGTGGGTAAAAGCGACAAAGTTAAATGTTTTTGTTGTAATATACATTTGATGAATTGGGAACCTCATGACAGACCTTTACTAGAACATATAAATAATATTAAAAAAGGCGAATGTGATTATTTGAACAAGATCATAATGTTGGGATTCATTAAAATCGAAGACGAAGAGTGGGATAGAAATAAAAACCAAAAATTATTGATGGATATGTTACAATTAGGGTACACTAAGGAACAATTGTACAATGCGTTAAATAACGCAAACAAGACCTTATCTCAATTTTTGACTTTAGAACATCTGATTAAATTCATGACACAAGCGGACGAGTTATTGTCGTGTTTCGAAAACGAGTCGAGCAATACGAACACTTGTCTGCTTTGCAAAAATGTCGCAAACGTTTTGTTTCTACCGTGCGCACATTTGTGTTATTGTAAGGAATGTTATTCTAGAGATGAGAAAATGTGTTCGTTCTGCAAACAACAAATAAAAGTGATCATAAATTGTTTTGAATAAAAAAACACATTAAAGAAAAAATTGAATTAAAAAAAAATCTTTTTTTTTATATAAAGAGTAAAAAACAAAACTTTTTAAACAAATTATTTAAATACAAAATTCGAGAAAAAAAAATTCTTACAAATGGAGCAAATAGATCAAAAAATGGAAAATTTAAATGAGAAAACCGTACGTCAGTTAAACGAGATTTGTAAACTATTAAAAATTTCACATTTCAGAAATCATAGAACTAAATCAAAAAAAATTGAAGTCATACAGAAATATTTGTGAAACGATGGAAAGGCAAACAAAATGCCGATAGCAACGACGTCAAAAAATGCATTGGTTGTGAAAAATGAGAAGAAAGAAAAGATAGTAAAAGGAATCGAAATGCCAACGTCGAAAAAAAACCGAAAATGTTTCGATTGTGAAAAATAAGAAGACGACTAAACGAAAAGCCATTGAAGAACTTCAAGTTTCCAAAGAAAAGAAAAGAAAAACGAAAATGAGTGATGCACTTCAGATTCTAGGCAAACGAGATATATCGAGCGAAATTCGACGAGCAATAGACGAAGGGAAAGGAAAAGAATATCTAGCACGACTCGCTGCGGAACTATTTCAATCGAAGTCTGTAGAACGGGAGAGTGCAATCAAAGGCATTTTTAAAACTTTCGACGTGGTTCCCTCGTTGAAGAAAATCGATCTGAAATTGTTCATGGAACGGGTAAAGAAAAAAGTATTGGATTTGTTTCGCAAATACATGAACGTGGGACTAAAAATTAAGATGATACTCCATTGCGTGATGAATAAAATCAACGTGAAGTTCGACGAGAGCATCGTGAAAAATGCATATTTCAGATCTAACGTCGAACCCATATTTCGAGGTTCAGATTTATCAGACGTTTTCGAAAAGATGAAAGACAAGATGTTGACATCTCTCGCGAATTATCAACATGAAGGTAGTAATTGGACGTTCGATGAGGTGTTGAAAATTCACATAACTAAAAACGATTCGTTGAAAGGATCTTCCTATGTGGAATTACCGTATTTCTTAGCTAAAAAACATGCCGTGGTCAACGTGAGAAATAAAGATGATCAGTGTTTTAAATGGGCAGTCACTTCTGCTTTATACCCTGTCAAAATCCATCCTGAGAGAGTTTCTCATTACAAGGAGACTTCTAAAAATCTCGACTGGACCGGAGTGACTTTTCCAACAGAGTTAAAACACATCGAACGTTTCGAGGTTCAAAATCCCACCATAGCAGTGAACGTCTTGGGATACGACGATGAAAAACAGACAGACTTCAGATCTCGAAAGAGAAAAGACGATTATTTTATTATTGATTTCAAATGATGACAATCATCATTATTGTTGGGTTAAACATCCGAGCCGATTACTGTCGAGACAAAATAATAAACATGAACATAAGGTATGTTTATGTTGCAACTGCATGAACATGTTTAAGAGCGAAAAATCATTAGCAAAACATCAGGAATATTGCAACAAAAATCAAGGTGTTTCCCTCGAAATACCCAAACCCAACACCATCGTGAAGTTTGAAAATCACAATAGAAGGTTAAAAGTACCATTCGTCGTGTACACCGATTTCGAATGTTTCACTGCAAAAATGAGTTCCTGTCAACCCAACGCCCTTCAAAGTTACGTTGAAAGATATCAAAAACACATACCTTCGGGCTATTGCATTTACGTGAAATGCGCTTTCGACTCGCAACATGACATGGGTCCCTTCACCTACACGAAACAGTAGGAAGATGACGACGTGGCCCAAAGGTTCGTGGAAGAGTTAGAATCGAAAATTCAAATGTTATACGACAAATTCAAAACTCCGGTGAAAATGATCATCACGCGAGAGCAGCAGGATGAAAATAACAGAGCCACCAAATGTCACATATGCAGACAATTGTTCGACGAGAATTCAGAGGAAAATAAGAAGGTCAGAGACCACGATCATTACACGGGTCTGTATCACAGTCCGGCTCACAGCAAGTGTAATTTAAAATATCGAGATGCCGCTTTCTATCCGGTGATGTTTCACAATCTCTCGGGTTACGACAGTCATCTGTTCGTGAAAAATCTCGGCACCTCACACGAAGAATTAAATTGCATCGCGAACAGCGAAGAAAGATACATTTCCTTCTCGAAATGGAAGCTCATGGAGAAGAAAAGAGTAATCGACGGAAATACGTTGGAAGAAAAAACGAAATCCATTCGTAGAGGCATACGTTTCATCGACAGTTTTAAATTCATGTCGACTGCTCTGGAAAAATTAGTCGATAACATGAGCAAGGATAAATTTAAAATCATGAGTGAACATTTCAGAGAACGAGTAGACGTCATGTTGAGGAAAGGAGTCTATCCTTACGATTACATGTGCAATCTAAAGAGATTTGAAGACACTGCACTACCTTCGAAAGAAGATTTTTATTCGAAATTATACGAATCCGACATTTCCGATGAGAATTACGAACACGCCAAAAACGTGTGGAAATCATTCGATATGAAAACCATGAGAGATTATCATGATCTCTTTCTGAAGACCGACGTTCTGCTCTTGGCAGACGTGTTTGAAAATTTTCGAGACGTCTGTCATCGACATTACGATCTGGATCCCGCTTGGTATTTCACCGCACCCAGTCTGGCATGGGATGCTCTGTTGAAGACCACCGAAGTTCAATTGGAATTATTATCCGATGTGAACATGTTGCTCATGTTCGAAAGGGCTGTGAGAGGTGGCGTCTCGATGATCTCTCACAGATATTCTGAAGCTAACAATCCCTACATGAAAGAAGGTTTCAGTTCGAAATGGTCGACTAAATACATACAGTTTTGGGATGCTAATAATCTGTATGGTTGGGCTATGAGTCATCCTTTACCGATTGGAAATTTCGAATGGGTGAAGGAACCGGAAGAGATGCAAAAATGGAGAGACTATCCTTGCATTTTAGAAGTCGATTTGAACTATCCTGAAGAATTACACGATCCACACAACGATTATCTGCTGGCTCCCGAATGAATGGAACCGAACGAAGGAGATGAGGAAAAACTCATTCCCAGTTTATTTAACAAATGTAACTACATCGTCTACAGTGAGAATTTGAAACAGTACGTCGATTACGGGATGAAATTAGTCAACATACATCCCATCATTCGATTCGACGAAGAGCCTTGGATGAAAAAATACAACGATCTCAACACAAATCTCAGAATTCGAGCCGAGAACAATTTTGAAAAAGATTTCTTCAAACTCATGAACAACTGCGTGTACGGCAAATCGATGGAAAACATCAGGAAGAGAACCGACGTTCGACTCGTTACGTCTGAGAAAAGAGCTAAAAAATTAGTGACCCAATTACAAACACCGAACCATATTCGACAAAAATCTAGTGGGCGTTCACATGCAAAAGACGCACCTGAAGTTCGACAAACCATATTATCTCGGACCGATCATCTTAGATATCAGCAAGCGATTGATGTACGAGTTTCACTACGATTACGTCAAACGAAAATTTGGTGATAAAGCCAAACTACTGTTCACCGACACGGACAGTTTAGTTTACGAGATATATACGAAAGACATCTACCGAGATATATCTCAGGACGTGACCGCGTGGTTCGACACAAGCAATTATCCCGTCGATCACCGGTCCAACATTCAATCGAACGACAACAAGAAGGTGTTGGGTAAATTTAAGGACGAGAGCGGCGGTAAACAAATCGTCGAATTCGTGGGCTTGAGACCTAAACTGTATGCTTATCGTATAGAAGATGAAGAGATCAAGAAGTGCAAAGGAGTTAAAGCGTGCGTGGTGAAGAAAAACATCTCTTTCCAAGAGTATAAAGATTGTCTGTTAGGAAGTGGTCCGGTGTATAAGACTATGAAATCGATTTGAAGTGAAATCACGACTTGTATACCGAAATAGTCAACAAGATTTCGCTGACAGACGACGACGATAAGAGATTCGTGTTAGACGATAAAATAAGCACTTTGGCACTCGGACATTGGACTGTGGATCTAATTAGAGACGATATGAATGTGGATGATTGGATTCCAGATATGATTGTGGATGATAAGATTCCAGATATGATTGTGGATGATAGAATTCCAGAAAATCAAGAGGAATTAGATGGATTCAAAATTATAGAAATCGATAGAGACATCAAGAGAGTTAGTTTAAAAAGAAAAAGAAAAAAAAATAACATCATTTTAGTGAATTATAATAAAATAAATAAATAAATAAAAAAAAAAAAAAAAATAAAAAATATATACGCATTTATGAATAAGAAAATAAAGATATCTGTAGAAGGTGTCGTCTTACCTAACGAATCCCTATCCAACATCGATCTGTTGAATGTGGCAAAAGATTTGAAAATCAAAGATTTTCTAGGTGTGTTTTCCAGAGATGCCTTGCCGAAGAGAAGACCTCGACAATCGGAATGCGGAATTTTAAATCTAGACGATTCATCGGGTGAAGGCACTCACTGGGTGGCGTGGATCAAGAACGGGAAGAAGAAAAATTATTATCTTGACAGCTACGGAATCTCAC
Organism: Pictodentalium vernedei; assembly: GCA_031216915.1. Taxonomy (NCBI): domain Eukaryota; kingdom Metazoa; phylum Mollusca; class Scaphopoda; order Dentaliida; family Dentaliidae; genus Pictodentalium; species Pictodentalium vernedei. Next base: position 71,542,499 of record CM062292.1, on the reverse strand, counting down.
CGCCAAAAGAAATAAAGAACTATTTCAACAAATCGATGGTTTGTTACAACACGGAACAAGTGCAATCACCAGATCAAGTGTTTTGCGGTCACCTGTGTCTCTACGTTCTCAAGAGATGGACTGAAGGAGATTGGTTTCAAGACATTCTCAATGATTTACATTAGAGAGACATTTTTTCTTTATAGTATATATAAAGATAAAAAAATTATTTTTAAAAATTTTAATCGAATAAAAACGAAAAATAAAAATAACATAGTTCATTTTTAATAAACTGCGTTTTGAATATATTTTTTCTAAAAAACAAAAAAAATCCCACAACAACATGCCAGTTGATAAATTTGGTAGAAGTGATGACGAAAAAGTCAACCTAAGAAAGAAGAGGAAGACGTTCGAAATCGACGATGGTTACGACGTTGCCAACTTGGACGAACATTACATTCGGAGATATGAACCTCGAGAAGAACCTTTGAACATGAACGATAAGAAGCTCTACAATCTTCCCGAGCCGATAGATCTTGCAGATGCTGCGACTAAAAAATACGTCGACAGGGGTAACGCCGATTTCGAACGAATCATGCTAGATAATTACGTGGATAAAACCATGACCGACAATCTCGATCTGAAATCCAAACGTTTGGTGAACGTCGGGAATCCCATAGATCCCACCGATGCCGCGACCAAGAAATACGCGGACGACTCTCACGCAAGATTCAGCGAACACCTGAGAAATAGATACGTTCAGAAAATGATGCACTCGGAATTGATCGCCAATTCTAACAAGATAACGAACGTGGCCACTCCCACGAATCCCAAGGACGTGGCGACCAAACACTACGTAGATCTGGAACAGAGAAAGTCTGACAGACGAGAAATGAAATCGGATCTGAATGCGGGATTCAACAAGATATTGAATCTGTCGAAGGGCGATGACACGGATGCGGACTCAACTGCGGTCAACAAGGGCTACGTGGATTCTGCCATGATATGATCACAAGAATACCTAGAATCGCAAGTGGACGATCTCTACCTGAACAAACAATCTGGCGGAATCATGGAGGGTGGTATCGACATGAACGGTGAGAATTTATTCGGACTCAGTCACGATCCCAAATTCGATTCCAGCATGGTCAGCAGAAAGTACGTGGACGACAACTCGGGCTGGAGAAAGGGTGACATAATGGAAGGTAAACTAGACATGGGTGGACACACGCTCACGAATTTACCGGACCCCGTGAACATGACGGATGCTTGCACCCTGATTTCGGTGGTGGAGAAAGTCAAATATGCTAGACAATTGATCACCGTGTGGGCCGAAGAGGCCGGCACCTTAGATGAAGGAAAAGCTGAGTGGTCTTCGGAAATGGAGGTAGCGGATCAAAACATGGTCAGGTGGGATATCCCATGCCGCTGGGAGGTGAAATCCTTCGAATGAGTCTGGCTTCCTCGGATTTGAATAATAGAGCGGTCGACAATCTCATGGTGAATGGAGTAGAGAGCGATAAGAGATACAGCATCGAAAAGACTGAGAATCAACACGTGAATGTTAGCACGTTCGGCACGCCTCTCAAAGTGAATGCCGGAGACAGGACTAATTTCGTTACGAAAACCAATAATCCCGAAGCCGCCACTTCCGTGGTGAGTCTACTGATTGAATTAGTTCCTTTGAACAAACAGTGAATGCATGGAAAATAATGAATTAAAAAAAAAAAATAATGTGTGATTTATTAATAAAAAAAAAAAAAAAAAAAAAAAAAAAAAAAAAAAAGTAATGAGATTTAAAAAGATGTTCAATCTCTCTAAATCTCATTACTTTTTTTTGAGGTTTTGTTTTAATACGTTATTTCTCATAATGTTTCATCTCGTGAAATTGGATCACCTATCTCGAAACACGCGTCGACATCTATTTTAGCATTTCGAAGAGCTTTTATAAATTCTCGAAAAGCAGTCGGTCCTCTATACGTCAACTTGTCTAAAAGTTTTCTGGTCTTATCTTCTATCAAGATTTTACTTTCGATTTCACATCTCATATAATCAGTCAATATCAAAGGTTCTGTTTCGACTAAAGTGTCTAGAATTATTGCTAACGAATCTTGCGAAATATTTTTAATCAAAACACGTCTGTTTCTTCTTAAGTATTCTCTTTCTTTATCATTCATTTTTATAATAATTTTTTTAATTTTATTTATATATATATATTTTTTTTTCACACTCGTCTCTCATCGAATGATCGACATCTTATTTCCATCCGATTCGAATTGTAATTCTCTGTCCGACAGGACCAGGGCGAAGGATTCACTTTTTCTCGGCACGTTCCTATCGAATTGCATCTTGATCTGAATGTCTAAGATGCTACTCTTGAGTCATTCACTCTGTTTACTGACGTCGAATACGAACATGGGATACATCGACTTGTATTCGCCGGGAGATATGTTAGGGTTGCTCATCAATTCGTCTAGACCGTGATACTTCTTTCTAAAATCAGCGGCATCGCCGTACAGACTGCAGAAATCGTTCTTGTCGAACAATGCATTGTAATCGATTCCTGGATATCTCGTGGCGTTCAGAAACACTTGCATGTTTCTCAAATGACAGTGATCGAACAGCGATGCATTCTTTTCCTGAAACCCGTCCCTATCGGTCTGAAACGCAACCACGATGAAACGCGGTCTCTCGGAAGCGGATTTCACCGTCAATCTCCAATCGAAGTGATTCATGGAGGGAGGAATGCTAGCCGTGTCGCACTGTCTCATTCTAAATCCCATGGGTAATTTACTCTTGGATTCTATGATCTTGTAGAGACGCGCTTTTTCCACGATCGAGGGCTCCACGTGCGGAACAAACCACGATATCTTGTGTAGAGTTATCTTACCCGCATTGGTCGCAGTGAGTCTCACTATTGCATCATCGTCTCCTTTTCGAATCAACGTCAGATTGTGTTTGAATCTGTACATGATCTTGTTGTAATCGTCCGCGAATCCGAAGATGTGTTTCAAAGATATCCTGAACGAAAACGTTCCTTTAGGTCTGGACATCTTGACGACGTAGTCGAATATGAAGGCGGCGCCGGCGCTAGCAGGGCCGACGGTGTCTTTCACCCACAACTGATTAAGTCCTCTTGATTTCGAAAAATCATCAGGATACGTCAAGAGTCCGAACATCGTGGTGGCCTGACCGGGATGAAACACAGATTCTATCTCTTGTCCGGATAGCATGTATTTTATATTACTGAATAGATGCATGATGCCATTATTGGCTAGAGTAACCGTGTCGTCGTCGGCGTAGTCGCTCCCATCTTCCTTGGTGAGACGTCCCTGCACCACTATGTAACACTCGCTAGGATGTATGAATAGATCTTGAGTTTCGACGTTGATTCTTATCTCTCCCGCATTGTTCAAACTCGTTCCGGTTACCGGTTCGTATTCGTGAACCTCATATTCTTGAATACTTACATCTTTCACTATGCTTTGTGCTATATCTAGTATATTTGTCATTTTAAAGGATTTTTAGTTTTTTTTGTTTATTAATTAACTTGCTTTCTTTATCTAAAAATAGTTTTTAATTATTTTTTATTATTAATTTTTCTCTCTTATATATATGTGTGTAAACAAGAAAATGTTAAAGAAAGTAAATAAAAAAAAAATTATTTTCCTTATCAAAACTTTGTCTTCTGTAATTGTTGTTCGTAAAACTTTTCGATGATCTCTTCTCCATCCAAAGCTTCGATTTCGTAAGTCACTGGATCGGTGTGAAATATTTTGATTATCACGAAGATTTCCGAGGTCCATCGAGGAGTATAACCCTTTCGAAGTGCTTCTTATAAGCGTAGATTCTCACTCGATCACGGACCGCAAATTTCGGCGTTCTAGACTTCTTCCTGATCTTAGATCTTTCAGGATATAGATTCGCGTAGACCCGTTTTTCATTTCGAGGATCGCTAGCTTCCATGGGAGTCATCTTGATCGATCTGTGTCGCGTGTTGTTGTAATCTTTGACCAGACCGTTCAGAGCGTATATGTATTTCTTGGTCGAATTTGCCGTGAAGTATCTGTGCATCTTTTCCTTCATCGTTCGATTCCAACGTTCCACCACGCTGGCTTTCTCTTCGTTTTCGATCGAGTAGAGGTCTACCAATCGATGAATGTGCTTGTTGTATAATTCCTTTCCCTTATCCACCCACAATTTACTCGGTTTTCGAGAAGACGAGTCGAACACGCTCTTTAGAGCCTCGGCGACGCAAGGTCCCGATTTATTCTTCAAAGCTCTGATCCAACCGTATTTGGAAAACACATCGATGACCGTCAATAGATATTTGACGCCCTCGTTCCACCTCGAAAACGATCTCATGTCGACCAAGTCGGCCGTCCAAATATCATCCAGACCCTTCACGAACACCCTTCTCTTTCGAAATTTACGCACTATGGGTTTGTGTAACTCCTCGGCCAATTCGCTCGTCAATAATCGTTTCTTCTTCTTTTCAGATGCGCTTTTTTTTTGAACGCCCCATCCGAATCGACGTTTTGCACCGATCAGATTGCCGACCAGCGAACGTTCTATCTTCTCTCTCCTGGTCGGATTCGATATGCCTCTCAATTTCCCCAACATGTTTTTATCGCAGACGTCGTTGCGAGTCTTGGTGTCGGGATGTCCAGTGTAGCACAGATCGTGATCATACGCGGCCGCGTCTACCCTATTCACAGGTTTGCTCCAAGATTTGGGAGTCAGATCGGCGTTGAGTCTCTTGTTCAATTTCGTTCCGCGTCCCGTGAAACTGTGACCGGGCAGATGCATTTCGAAAGGTAGACTATTGATCATTTTATTCACGATGCCTTTACCTTTGCTCGCGTTCTTTTTTTTTGACGAATCGAGTCTTGATAGAACCACACACGTCGCAAATTCCGCGAAGCATCTGTCTGTCGTTTTTAGTTCGTACTTCTCGAGAATTACTCGTCTCGTTAACTCTCTTACACTTTACGCAATACATTTTTTAAAGAGTTATTTAAATTAATTTTGTTTTTTATTTTATATATAAATTTAATAATTAATTAATTCTGTTCTTATTATATATATATATTTTTTTTCAATCGCTGCTCCTGAGTACTATCATCTTACTGAATTCCTCCCTGACCCCTTTCCTTCCCTTTTCCACGAGAGAATCCTTCATCTCTTCCTTGATGATCTGACGAGTCTTGATTCTCACGGCTTCTTTCATGGTATCGTATTTCGTTTTCTCGCTCAATATCGTGAAGTATTCTCCGTACGATATCCTACCGTCTTTCAACGCCATAGAGATCATTTCGGATATCGTGTCGATTTTGGAGTCGGCCAAGACGCGAATCTTGTGTTTCCTCGCCTTCAGATATAATTTCCTACTCAAAAAGTTTCCGAGCGTGCTAAACAATCCGGCGGCGAGAGCCACTCCTTCTACGGTCAACACGATCGGAATGCCGACCGCGGTCGACAACAATCCGATGCCGGCCGCATGTAAACCCATGGAAATCGTGATGAGTGTCGTGTCGATCGCGTTGACCAATTTCACGAAACGCGTATACTTCTTCTTGAGAGAATGACGAGAATCTTTCTCTCGAGTTAGATACTCTTGGATTCTACTGATTTCATCGATGCGATACCTCTCTCCTCTTTCTTTTTCTTCTAGCAACGGTGCCGTCGGCAAAACGCTGATCGGCTTCTCATCCTCGTCGTCATCTAACGTCGGATACAATTTATTTCTGGTTCTCATTTTTGTTTTTTTTTCTTTCTAAATATTAGATAAAAAATTTATGTGTGTATTTATTTTATTTTCTATTCTCCCTTATTTTTATATCAACGAGAAAACTTAGTCGTATGCTTCATTGAATAATAATTTCATGACGCATCCCTTATCTTCTAAAGTCAGACTTTTACGCGCCAATTTCAGTTCTTCCGAAACTGTGGGCTTGCTTTGATTCTTACAGAAGACTAATTTCTTCCAAAACGCGATCACTTCATCGATTTGAACGCGTTCGAACGCCAGTTCGAAATACTTGACGACTATATCTTCCCTTTCCATCCACAGACACGAATGATTCTCGTAATCGAAGTCTAGGTGATCCCGACATCCGACGCATCGTTCTGACAAGAGGCGACCTAGTTGTTCGTTCACGCAGAATGCGTAGGCTCTCATCGGCATTTTTAAAAGAAACCTTGATCTAATAGTCTGAGAATCGCTCATGATTTACGTATTTATTTTATTATCTATTCGATTTGATATATTATTTTTAATAACTATTTATTTATATATTTTTTTTTTCTCTCCTATACATCAATCACTTTTTTATTTCTTCAGGAAACGTGACAGTGGGTTTGCCGGTTCAGAGACACCTCTTTTCCGTGTACCGTACACGATTCGATTTCCGACGTAAAATCCGCAAATGGATTTCAGTGTACGCCTCCATAGGGATTCAGTGTTAAAATCGTGTACAGACGCGGACGATTTAGAATCAGCAAGATGATGATTTAGAAACGACAACACGTTATTTTGCTCGCGATTTAACACTGAATCCTATGGGGGAAACCCATTTGCCGATTTCAATCAAAACGGTACATGTACGTGTACGTAAAACTACAGGCGTTTTTTTCACTCTTGGATACAATCCAGTGGTCTTTGAATCGGCAAAGCCGATTCTAACACACCCTAAAAAACGTTAAAATCGTGTACCTGTACACGATTTTAACACTAAATCCTATGGAGGTGTACATCGATGTACGTGTACATGTACACGTACATGTACACCTGTCTTTAAATCGGCCTTTATTACCTACTTACGCTATATCGTGAAGCTGACCGGATCACCTCAAAGGGCCAAAATGTTTGAATGTATATATGTGTACAGTTCATTTAACCCTTTAGACTCTAATGGAATATTCTACGCCAGTTCAATGGCAACAATTAGAAGAGTCCATATTAATTATTTGGGGTAGACCAATCAATATTTTCAACGTGCAGCATTGGGGCTGCACGTTGAAAATATTGATTGGTCTACCCCGCACATTTACTGAACAGCCATCCTATATAGTGACGTTATGGCATATCATGTTCCTGGCCGGAAAAGCGGCCGCTAGGGTTCAAAGGGTTAAATAAATAGAAGAAAAAAATAATTCAAACGTTATAGTTACTAACTGATCTGGAGGTATTCATGAATTTGAACAACCTGCCAACGTGCGGTATGTGATGCCGAGGTGTTACAGCACGTTGGCAGGTTGTTCAAATTCATGAATACCGACAGCGAGGTTAGTAACGTACTTACACGCCAATTCATGCCAGTTCACTGAACGCACGGACCCAGGTATGGTAAGTGAGTACAGGTGTTCACCTAGTCTATTGTTCTATCGGGTATTTCACGTCTCTTACCAATTCGGAGAAGACAACTGGTGTGTGATACTGTGTTGTTAACTGCTTAAATCCATGTTATATACTATGTATGGGAAACCTACAAATTATCTCTGGGGATACTGAATTATTGGTCAAACTTTGACCAGTGCTTCAGGAGCACCAGAGATAATTTGTAGGTTACCCATACATCCGCCAATGTTATTATTATAACAGTGTAGCAATATAATAAAGATACAGCACGAAGTAAAATAAATATACAAATAATGTTTCGCACGTAGAATTCGAACAATCACGTGACTGCTCAGCTGGTCTGACCAGTTTTAACCAACTGGATCTGTCAGCAGCATTGTGTTACTTGATTGCAAGACATCCACTGGGCCAACAGTTATTAAAGGCTGGCGATTCTTGTTTGGAACATACGAATTGGCTGGTAAAGACATTCTTTAAGTTTCATTGGTAAAGTGTGTCTCATATTACTTGGTGGGAATTGTGCAATCACCTGACCATGTGATGCTGGGTCAGTACTCGCATCAGCAGAGTTACAGAAATCTCAGCAAGTTTAGTTATGTACAATGGTGTATAAGAGAGCCTGTCTAAGCCGTGATCAGGCCATCATCTGTGATCACCAGTAGTAACAACTCTCGTCAACATCGTTTTTACAGTTTTTGGCAGGGCAGATAAAAACTACCGTCATTCCACCTAGTATAATTTAACGTTGTTCGATGTTCCAGTGATGAGCTGAATGTTGTAGCGTCGTTATAAACACACACCGAAACGCCTTGCCGAGTATTGTTGCTGAAATGGTCCAACAGTTGCAATGCGGATGACTTGGGTCATGTCATAAGAATCTGGAAACTGGCCGAGTGGTCCAACTAAGACTTCTTGGTGCGGAACAACCCTTGGAGTCCTAACAAACCACTAGACGATTATCAAACATACAGCCGCTATGCCACAAAAATTGGCATGTGGTGACCGTACTATATCGTACCACGACAAGCCGATCGTGTGAACCTATAATGTCCATTTTCGAGGACCTTCACTCCAGGCACAGTTGACCGGGTCCTATTTTACCAGTAAAGCAGAGCTTGATTACCACAATAAGCAAGCACTGCATGACTTCTCCCTATGAGGAGCAAAATATCGATAACCTGGTGGAAAAAATGCACGGAGAGTAAGTACTTAAAGTAGACGGTTCCCCCCATACTCTGCTTCATTCCCTTCGATTCCGTATGTCAGAGCAGGGATCGCGTTGGTTCACTGGCCATTGTATTGAGGGTTAGACAACCCACGGGTGAGGTTGAAGTCTCCTGTAATGGGCAGCCCAAGTATTCTGTTATTTATTGATATTTAAGGCAAGGTCATTTTCAGCGACTTAGGCTATATCATGTCCCCAATATAAGTATTTAGTCAAGTTTAGCCAACCGTTTATATCTATGCTGCTCAGTTTAGAAAATTTCCAACCCAGGCGTTCTGGGCCCTATTTTATCAGTAAAGCAGGACTTAACTTTTATATCGCATTAAACAAGCGCTGCTCCAATTACCAGGGTTCCTGGTTTGCGTGTGTGGAGGTGGTTTGGGGGGGGGGAGGAGGGGGCGGGGTATGCCAAGAAAAAAAAAAACTTTCTAATTCTGCTTGAGACGAGGCATTGTAGACGGAGAAAACCGCTTTCTTTATTTATTTGTTGGGGTCTAACGACACTTTCGACTTCCAGGTTCACCTCGTGTCGACAGTTTTACGGGTGGAGAACGCCCAGGTACTCGGAGAGAACAACCGAGCAACGGCGAGAAACTGGCAGTCTCCAGCATACTAACTCCACACAAGCAGGGTTAGTATTGGTTGAAGACAAGTGCACCATCGACATGCAGTTCGCCTTAGTACACATCGCCACCGTGCCCCAACATGGGCAGTGGGGGTAAAGTGTCTTGCCCAAGGACACAACCCGGTTGCCGCAGGTGAGATTCGAACCGAGGGCCTCTCGGCTTGCTGCCTGCACCTCTATCTACTGAGCCATCGCGCCCCCGAAAGTCGCTTTAAACATCAATAATTGATTTACTGTATTTAAGGTCGCCATCGCGACTGAACTCGTGAGAAGCTTTGAAATTCGATTCGACCACAAATCGACCCGATTAGTCAGTCTAGAGTCGTGCCGATTCGAATTTTTGTTCAAATCGTCCCCATGTCCAAAATCCAACAAAGTGTCTTCTCTTGAACTCGTCTATCTTGGGTCCGGCGAAGGTTCGAGATTCGATTCGATTTCGAATCTTGTCACCGATTCGGTTTGATTCGAAAGCATCTCTATTATTCGGAAAAATCGAATCCAGGAGAGATTTGGATTTCATACAATTCTTTATTTCCAAATACAACAAAATACTGCATTTCGATTGGCTGAGAGGTACGGTGTAACTTGCAATCCACAGTAGCTTTTTTTACACCGTGGTTAACCACGGTGTAAAACAAGAATACATAATAGCAGGGTATATAGCTAAAAAGTACCCATTTTTAATTATTAATTCATACTTTCTGCTCGGTTATGTTAGAACAAAAATAAAAATTCAGGAAATTTAATATTTTTGTGTAATAAAATATTACAGATATGGATGTCATTGGAACTGGCTCAATGAGCCAGTTCCAATGACATCCATATCTGTCTGGTTTTATTAAGAAACAAGTCCAAATTTTCTGTCATTTTTTCCCACTATGTAGGATAAAGTATTAAGTACACCAAAATTCTTGGAAATAAATCCGTTATTCTTGTGTTTTCCAGGGTGTCTGGGAATTTACACCGATCTGGGAACTCATACACCTTTCGGCTTTGCCTCAGGGTGTATGAGTTCCCAAACAGGTGTAAATTCCCCTACACCCTGGAAAACACAAGGATAACTAATATTGTCTATTTTTCGAAAATAACTCTTCCTGTAATTTTCTGACGAGTGAAGATGAGCGTATCCAGTCCAACTAGATACCACAAATGTTTTCTGCAGATTCATAAAAATGACATCAGAAGCGATAGTAGAGATTGCGGTACGGCTTAAAGAATATATCGTCCGTTCAGGGCACCAAGGCGACATCTGCAATGCTTTGGCATCACAGATGGCGCCTTGTTGCAGTCAAAGAACGATGAATGGCTTTTTTGTCGCCCGTCTTTGTGATACCTGTCAATTTTCTAATAGTCAAGAATGCCTATTGGTATTGGATAGACAGCACCAGAGACCGTTGTATCGTAACAATTGACAAGTGTATTCGATCAGAGATTCGATTCGGTTTCGAACCTTTTGCTTCATTCGATTCGGGAGAAACATCGTAATTCGGCGGTACCGACGTCTATCAAATTCATGTACAGGAAACCCGAATGAATTTGAGTTCAAGGAGGTTCCACTTCACAACCTTCGATCCGTTCTGCTGTAGTCCGCATTTTTGATTCACTAGCCCAAAACTAGGAGTTACCTTTGAATACAATACTTTTTTGATACTGGAAATATTAACGCCAGTAAGGTGGAATATTTACATTTGAAGAGGCGCGAGAATAGATTTGAGATTCGTTTCCATTCGAAATCCTGTCAGATTCGGGATTCGATCCAAACCTTACCATTCACATTGCCCTAATCATGATCGCAGAATAAGCATAAAGTCAAATGTAGGCCATCGTTTACACCCATGCTGCTCTCGTCACATGGCTACCAGATCAGAGGTTATCCTAAATAGCATACCATAGAAAGGAAGGAGTGCTCAACTTCCCGGAGCTTCAAGGGCGAACCAGCAAATGACATACCAGGTGAATGGTCCAACCCGGGATTGCGCTGAAGATAGAGTGAAATATTCGGCAGAGGCAATTCTTAAAACATGGAACCAATATGTCTTGAAAAGACGCACTTATTGACCTGAACACAGGTACATCTTGTCCGACATTCACGATGGTACTGTGAGATTCACCCACTCACTTCGCATTGCATTTAAAACCATCAATCAATACTCACTAATGGGTTAATGATTATTCATTTCGCTTTATCCCACAGACAGTCATATTAACCGATAACAACGCTCTTATTTCTATTGAAAATGAGGATTTAAATTCCATTTCAACAATTCATTAAATATGTTATTTGAATTACGTCATCAATGTAAAGTAACACTTTACGTAATCAAAAAAGCGCACCATCATCCCGCCACCTCTTCAATCAGGGGCGTTACCTCTTAAGATAAGAAATTTCAATGTCTAGATTTCAAACAGCAGTAAAATTGTAAGTGGAGTTTAAGACTACTTTTAGCTTATATGGCTATATCATGACACAACGTAACGGCCAAAACCGGCCAGCGCGATTCTCAAAAATCGACAATTAATTTCCATTATTTTTTTCATTTTTTGTCTCAAAAACATAGGTTATGACCCCTCGTTGGAACGAGCTCGTTCCAACGAGGGGTCATAACCCATGTATTTGAGACAAAAAAAAAAAAAAAATGAAAAAAATTAGTTATTCAAGAATTTTGTTTGCAAGTGTCGTCTGCTTTTCATGTTAGGTAAAGGGTTGACAGTCAAAACTGGTTTATCACAGTGAATTCCCAGGCTTCTCACGGGGTGAATAATTTTATTTTACTTTCTCATTGCCTTCAGTGTGCAAGGTCCTTTATTTCCTGGTATTTTCAGTTTTGGTTTTGATATTGGAATAGCTGGTTTAACACACACCAGCTGTTTTTTTTATGTATGCTATGAAAATAAACATCGACAAGAAAAAATGTCTTAGTTTGAATGGAGAGCATTTGGGTATTGAAAGATTGTTTAAATCCGATGGACTAAACTGTTAGAGGAAAGACGCCCTCATCGTGCTCACATCAGAGCACCGTGAAATCAACGCAAGAACAAGCCAGAAAATATGAAATATCCATTACCATACGCCATATACATAGCGTTTCCAGTTTAGACTCATTTACACTGGTTTGCCTCCATACAAGGGCCCATCTTTTCAGAGTGCCTGAAATGCACACCATTTTTATGTTGAACGCAATTTATTTATTGGTGTTCAAGTTAACTTTCAGCATCTTTGGCTATAAGCACGATCGCAGCACACAGTACTCGGGGAGTATTTTATTCCATAAATGGCCGTTTATTTGAACAATAAAGGTATTGGATAAAATTTCCCCATAGTTTTAACACTGAAAGAATATATTCCCCTAGTAGCGACGGACTTGTTGACCTCTGGCCTCTACCACATTTGTCTAGCATAATTAATAGTTTGATTGTTGATTTCTTCAAGTCTTTTTAAAAGTATTACACAATGCCAGTAGAAAATACCACCTACTGGTCATATAATAAATTATTTTTGCAAGATTTCCTCAAGTTTGTTGGGGAATTACTTTTAGACAGAAATGTATTACTGTGCCTTGTTTATTTTTGCCAATTTTGCTGGTCGATCGAATTGGACAATGTGCTCCTCACTTCTCGTTGTGTTTTGTAGCGAATTATAGCACGATTTTGCCGCGACTGCCCTGTAGAAGATTTATGGGATAAACAAAATAAACATATAGTGTTTTCAAGTAAAACATTTATTCTATTCGTAGAATTAAGAATGAAACCAACTTGCCAGAGGCTGGTCGATTTCATTCTTAATCCTACTCGTAGAATAAATTTTTTACTTGAAAACACTATATGTTTATTCAATATATCACTACATCATCTGTAGAGTGGAGATTCCAAGCAAACAATATTTGCAAATTTGTCGCAAAGCATAACAAGCACAAGGTTAAACCCGGAGGTTCATTGGCCGAAGTATTGCTTGTGTTTTGTGTCTATATGTACAGCAAATGAAAATGATGCCTTAGGTGATAGCTCCACTCCACGGGTGATTAAATCACAATCCACTCTCCACTTACTGTAGAGAGAAGTCAAGCGTAACTATTCGTTTATACACAACTATGCTGCCTACTTCTAAGGACTTCCACACCAGACGTTGGTTGTGCGTATTATTTTATCAGTAAAGCAAAACTTTACTACGACAGTCAACAAGTACCGTTCCACTTTACGGGGTTGAACGCACGTATTGTAAACGGTTTTTGTTTAGACATGTGTGAATGTGCGCACTGCCCTACGATAACTGCCACTTGTCAACACAAGCACTGCTTGCTTCCTATTGATCTCATGAGGACTAAAAATGTAACTAGTTGGGTAATGGCAGTAGCAAAGTTCGGGGAATTGGGCGAAAATCGTCGCCGTGGACAGTTTATCCATATTTTATGATGGACTCATGGTGGTTTATATTCTATCATAAGATATGCCGACGTTTCCAAAAAAATATTAAAATCTAAATAGTGCTATTTGTCTTCACAAATCTATTAATTGCCGATCGGGTGCCGAAACCTAACAGCGCAAAGTGTTGGTTGTTCAGAAACATTTCTATGAATCACGTGGTTTTCATTTCTACAATGTTCCGATTCACTTTTAGCAAGTATTTTGATTAGTTTGGTTGATTTTAAAAACAATTGATGGTTGGAGCGAGTTTCACGTGCACTGTTTTCATTCTCTAACAGTAGTGTCCTTTTTTCCAGGTTCAGTCGTCTGAATTAGTTGAGCTGAAGCTGGATGTCCAATTTTCGCTTTCAAACGTCTTTGCTGAAGTAACATTCAAAAATTAAAAAAAACTCACTGGAAAGCTTACTTATTTTTAGGGCTGTCACGATTTTGTGATTTAGGAATCGATTAATCGTAGGAAATAATAGATAATAATCGATAAATCGTACCTAAATGGCCCTTTCCTTCTCTTTGGAGTCATTAAAAATTAAGTTCAAGTCAGTTGACCTACCTTAAGTAAACAACGAAGACGATCCTCTTTCAGGTACATTCAAAGCTTTGATGTTCTGAACTTTTGAACCGTCAGTGTAATAATCAAGACCGATCGTCAGTTGCGAACTTTGCAAGTTCGCAACTGGCGACCGGTCTTGATTATTACACTGACGATTCAAAAGTTCAGAAGATCAAAGATTTGAATGTACCAAAATGACAAATGCTTCTTACGGCTTCTTGAGATTTAACGTCGACGCTCTTGACCTTTAGAAACAATAGTTTTTTCATTCAGTTGTTTTTAATTATTAAACGTCTAGAACGGGGTAAAATTTTCCGATTCTTCGACAACGAAAAATACTAATCGACTTCGGCGTGACCGATCGACAATCGATTAATCGATTAATTGTGACAGCCTTACTCATTTTATACTTACTTTTAATTAGTAATCGTACCGGACAGTTAAGAAATACTAGTTATTTTTATAGTTGTTGAACAGTTCCTTGAAATCCACCAATTCTATTAATTATTTGAATGGACTAAAAAAAATTTACTCTTTGGCTAAACAAAATTAATTTTGATTCTCGGGCAGCGGGCATTCGTTTTTTCGGCTCATGTTCTACATATTTATTTCAAAATGTATAAAATAATCATAGAATGTGATTTTAGCTGTATCGCATCGCGATTTGCGATGCAGTATGTCGTATACGTTGATACAGTATTGTTATTCTCTTCGCGAAATGCTACACGATTCTCCTATCGACAAATTATTCATTTAACTGGTTGAGGGCTAGATTACTTTTGGTGGTCTGAATTTGTTCATCAAAAATTGTCAAAACTGGTTTCATTACAAATTAAGGCACAAGAGGCACTCTCCAATAACTTGTAATAGAACATATTTGTATAAACAAACTATTTACATTTGACTGAAACGAAACATGTAAAAGGAAAATGTTGGCTTTTGCAGCGATACCGTTTTTTGAATGGCCTGATTGTAGCTTCTAGAACTCAACCAGTTAAACTCCTTATTTTTTATCTCTATTTTAGTTGTTCTATATTGGTTGTGTTGTATAATCACTGTTACAAAAAATACTATCAGTGGAATCAGCATGGAAGCTCTAGTAGTTAATTTTAGGTTCTTACAACTGATTTTAGGCATTGACAAACAATCCATGCAATGAAAACACTATACTATTCACTTATACGCAGTCATCTCCTGTACGGTATACATATTTGGGACAACTCGAGAGGAATTAACCAACTTCAAAAAAATGCAAAAGCACTCAGTACGAATACTGATTAATGAAAGACGCTTCGCCCACACAGACCCTTTCTTTTTCCACGACGAAATACTGAAGTAACCGATCTTTACACACTGAACGTCTCATTATTCATATTTGACTGGTACAATAATCTTCTACCCAATCCTTTTAATAATTTCTTTAGTTGTGTCAATAACCCGACCGGTACCACAACAAGACAAACAGGTCTCTTGACCCTAAACAAATCGCGTACTAAGTCCTTAGACTACTTGCCTACATATTCGTTCCCACAAATTGGGAATCGACTGGACCGGGAGATTCGTAATATAGAAAATAGAAAAGTTTTTAAGAAGACCCTGACACTCAAACTTATAAGTACATATATGACTGAACGAAATATCGAGTGCAACAATCCATATTGTCCCGACTGCGGATCTATCTAAGTTCTAGTTTTTGTTTTTGCGCCCGAATAACAGAAATCAGAGTAAGTATATATATATGCATAAAATACCCGCTATACAGTAATTATGTCTGATTTTCTCATCCATTTTGGAGGGGCCCCATTGCTTTGTTCGTGCGCCTAGAATCTGTAATGCACGGACGGAGCAATTGACTCATTTCAATAAAACAGTTGTCAGCACCGAAGTTGTTACGAAACATTTTACCAAGAAACTTGTTCAAATTAACCCATTGCCCAGCGTAGGCTGTGAACAATTACAACTAAACAAGTTAATTATTTGCTTTTGCGGCATTGCTTGTGATCCCTCATCGAAGCGAGAGCCATAAGCTCGCTTCGACGGGGCGTCATTGGCAGTGCTTTGAAGGAGTGAAATTAAAAAAATAACACCATTTTAAAAGTAAGAGTTTTAATAGCGTTAGTAATTCCTTCCAGCACGCTGGGTGAGTGAGGTACAAATATTACCATTCTAACCCATAACAGTTACTAATATAATCACTTACTGAAATATCTACCACAGTCTGTTTGATACCATATAGAGCCGTACGATTTTCTTTTTTCCCTTGAGGAAATGGCAGGTAGACAGCCAATCTGGCTATGCCATTTCCTAACAGTAAACATTAAAACTGTAGTAATATTTGTGTAACACCTTCACCATTGAATTGTATAATGTGTACTGTTGAATAAAATATCATATCATATCGTATCGTATCGTATCGTATCGTATCGTATCGTATCGTATTATCGTATCGTATCGTATCGTATCGTATCGTACCGTACCGTACTGTATCGTATCGTACCATACCATACCACATACCGTACCGTACAGTATCGTATCGCATCGCATCGCATCGCATCGCATCGCATCGCATCGCATCGCATCGCATCGCATCGCATCGCATCGCATCGCATCGCATCGCATCGCATCGCATCGCATCGCATCGCATCATATCATATCATATCATATCATATCATATCATATCATATCATATCATATCAGGAATAAAAAATAAAAGCCGCCCTTTCTCATTCGTTTTTAAAAATGCCTGAGAATCAATTATTGAATTGTATCGATTTATTCGATTGTTCCGTTTTGTTTTTATGAACTTCCTTCAACGATGAGAGGTCTGTAAATTTAACCCTCACTGTTAAACAAGCATTACCTATTACTCCTTCAATTTTATTAGATACTAGCAGGGTTACCCGGCGCTGCTCGGGCTAACGAGAGTCTTAAAATTACCCCTAGTAGACCCCTTTGAAGACCTGTATCGGTGAGAAAAATTTTGGTCATAACTGTTGGTGCCCCTCTACACCCCCACCTCAACCCCACCCCACCCCACCCCGGCACTTTTTAAACCACACCATTAGATTCGTGGTGAAAAATTACCCCTAGTAGACCCCTTTGAAGACCTATATCGGTGAGAAAAATTTTGGTCATAAATGTTGGTGCCCCTCTACAACCCCACCCCGGCACTTTTTTGAACCTCGCCATTAGATTCCTGATAAAAACGTACCCCTAGTAGACCCCTTTGAAGACATATATCGGTAAAAAATTTTGGTCATAACTTTTGGTGCCCCCCTACACCCCCACCCCACACACTTTTTTTAAACCTGACGATGACCTCCGACATACAAAAGTACTCCTAGTAGACCCGTTTTGGACAGTCGGGGTGGCCCCATATTCATTTCTATAAATTTAGACATTCTAAAACATAGTAAAGAAGACGTATCCCCACTTTACTCCTATAATATCTCTTTAATAAAGAAACTTGAATCTTCTGCTCAAATTGATCAACAGGCATTCTAGAGCCTTCTCAAATCTGAAAAGACTAGAGCCTGCAACGTACCCGGAACTGAAATCAAGTTTAACGGGGCCATAAGCAGGAATCCAGTTGACATTTCTAAAGGGTGGGCAGATTATTATACACAACTTTTTCCGACTCTCCCCCACCAGAACCCAAACTTCAAAGCACATGTGAAAAACTTCATAACAGAAATCCTCAGCCCAGATAACCTAGAGTTTGACTGTGAAATGTCATGCCAAAATATTACCTGAAATTCGAAAGTGCTTATCATGCTTAAAGCAGGTGACATCGATAACATTGTAAATGAACATCCGAATAACGCTCCACCTTGGAGTCATCGTTTCCATTTACAAAGGTCTTCCAAAACCACTGGAACTCCCAGACAGCTACAGAGCCACAACTCTTTTGCCTGTCATTTTGAAGGGTTTTGAAAATATAATACTAAAACGTCTAATTTGGAGAGTTCAGTGTTTAAGAACTTCCCGAGTGAAATCCAGAATGCTTTCAAAAAGGAATACCCTGCATTTTGTCGTCTTTCACGTCACAAGAGAGCATTCATTGTGCAAAGGATCTGAATTCCAAGCTCTTTGCCTGCTTTCCTCGACTCTCAGAAAGCCTTTGATAGAGTATGGCATCAAGGGCAATTGTACAAATTGCACCATATGGGAATTAAAGGGAAAACCACCCATTTCGACTGGAACAAGGTAACCGACAAGGAAGTGTCTTGTCCACGTTTCTCTATCTCGCATTCATAAATGATCTTCTGGGCGATCTCCAGAACTCTAGCGCCGGAGCATCGGTAGGTACTGTTCGCTGCCCCTCGGTCACAACTGCTGACGATATCTCGCTAGTCTCTATCCACAAGCATGGGCTGGACAGACTAATCCAAATCTGCCACACTTACAGTATAAAATGGAAATCCAACTATTCTCCCACAAAAAGTAAGTTAATCGTATTCAACGAAACAAAACATGCATTTGATAGATTTAGTAGGAAATGGGAACTTGGCCCCACCACTCTAGGTGAAGTTCAGGAATTAAAACATCTTGGAATTAATTTAGACAAATACTTGGTAAACCAGTCAAGAATCGAGTTAGCTTGTGAAAAGCTCAGGAAGACGTGTTTTCTAACTTGCAATACTTTCGAGCTCGGTAACTTAACACCCCTAAAGGCTTTCAAAATATTCAAGAGTATAGTGATTCCAAAAGCCCTCTACGGCTCAGAATTGTGGTAACACTTTTCACATCCTCAGATGCTCCAACTCAAGCGTGCTTATAGAAAATGTCCTACATTAATGCAATCAGTTCCCCAAAGATCAAGCACTATACTGCCCCTTAGTCTACTTGGTGCGCTGCCTCTACAATCAGAGATAGAGAAAAGAAAACTTCTGTTTCTTGCCACCTTAATCTATTTGTCACATAATCAACGGCATGCTCTCCGGATACTACTGAACAGAAAATACGATCAAGTCTTATTCATCAATGCCCCATCTGGATTCCTGTGCGACATTATGTACCTGCTTAATAAATACAACCTTGTACAGCATCTTCACAATATTACATTCAGCATGGTTACTTTCAATCCAAATATCAATGGAAAAAAACTATTTGAAGATCGACCGTTTTTCCAACTTACTGACACTCTGCAAATATAACGTGATGAACTCTGACTTGCGACTGTTATTAAAGTAAACCCTATCCCAGTCGCGCCCTGGAAATTCTGCTGGGAAAACCCAAGCGAGCTGCAAAAAAATGTGTCGTTATGGCAAATTGTCTTGCTAAAACCACATACGATGATAATACCCAGTCCCGACTGCTTAAGAGTATATCAGAACCAAATTCGACATGTTAATTTTGTCTGCAATTCCCAGTCCAGGCTAGATACAAGAAACGACTTTTGGACGTACATCACGGATGCATATGGCCCATGTACTTTCCTGTTTCTAGACGGACTTTCAGCCGACGATTTCCTCTCGTTTGTTTTTGGAGATGTTACAATTATTCTCCCGTCCCTGTCCAATGACGGGCTCGAGAACAAATTATTGGCTGACTGTATTTCTTTCCTCTGTAACCTATCTCGCAACGCACGAAATGCTCCCCACAGTAGCGGTTGACTGCTTATTTACCAGTGCATCGGATCCTCAATCGGTCTGTTGCTGACTGACTGCCTTTCTTTATTCCACCTGTATCCCTTTTCGTCCCTGTCATGTACATATGCAAAAAATACAGTTTACAATTGTCGTTCTCTTTTGCTTTAACTTTGTAATTTCTGTTATTTGATCTGATGTACCCTTCAAAATTATTGTGCCTCACGTTTGTAACATCAGCCGTGATTGGTTAATTTGACACCTTCTAAAAGTGATAGTACTGGAGTTTTGGGGCAAAACACGAGTACTATTGAGACGTTGTTCCCTGGAGACAAGAGAACAAAGAAAATGTAAGCTCCACTTCCATTGATCAGCGTCGATTACGTACGCTCTGATTGGAATTTCTCAACACCAAGCGCTGGGGCCGTGTCCGTTTAACTTCTTCGTCACCGATAGACACAAACTTACCAACAAAAATATCATCTTCAGTGGGTGTGTTTTCAATTTTAACTGCAAACAATGAATTCAAAACAAGCAGAAATATTAAAAATTCACATGTTGTTCACCACTTCAGTCAATCCTGAATATGGGTTATGACTTCAATCAATTATACTTCCACAACTTGGCACAAGTTTAGTACTCCTCGACCTCACTGAGCTTCCGCTTCAAATTCAAAATAAATAGTTCCACTCCGCTTAATTCTAACAACTCTCGTCGTCCAAGAAAAATGAATTTATATTCCATTATATCACTTATCACACAAGCACTAAAAATGAATTATAACATGAACAGCATGATACAGTTGTAAACACTGGATTTGGTGATATAGAAACTCCCAAAGCGATGGCACTTATGACAAGTCATTTTCGAATTTGGTGATCTAGAGACGAAAGAGACGTCATTCGTTCGAAATGACGTCATGTTTTTGGATTCGACTACATTGTTATTACAAGATTGATGGCATGTTGCAGTATTTCTTTATTTATTTATTGGGATTAAGGTCACATACTTATGCACAATAGCTAATCGTGACCGTGACAGTTTTACGGGTGGAGGAAGCCGGAGTACCCAGAGAGAACCACCGGGCAACGACAAGCAACTGTCAGCTCCTCAACATTCTAACTCTGTTCAAGCTCCGCTCAAGCATGGTTACAGCGGTTGAAGCATGTTGCAGTTAACGCTTAACAATGAAAGCTATTTTTTGTTCGGCATAATAAAATAATTAGAACGTTTCTTTTCATGTTCTATGGGTCGATAGTACCTGAGTTTGTGTGATTTCTGAAATAAAACCTGAAGCAGCGAACAGCTTCGCTGCTTCAGGTTTTATTTCAGAAATCACACAAACTCAGGTACTATCAACCGATAGAACATGAAAAGAAACGTTCTAATATTATAATAGAGGATCTGAATTGAGTTGCGATTTTATATGAAGTTTCTGTACTGAGTTCGCTAAAATCAACCTGAGCCGTGATTTATCAAGGTACAAATCAACTTTATTGAATGAGGTTCAGAAGTTTCACATCAGATTGTGCCGAATTTGACATTATTTTTATCACATAATGTATAATTTAACCTTTCACCTAACCTGGTGCACTAAACTGGCCAGCACTCTTCACAAAAATCGCCAATCAATTTTTTTAATTTTTTCAACTTTCCCCCTGAAAACATTACTTATTGAGCTGGTTCCAACAGGCTTATTATTTTGAGGCGAGCGATCGGCCACGGACGCAGTGGCCCGCCTAAACTAAAATTTTTGCGGACCATAAACGACCGCCTCACGCAAAATACCACGGGCGATAAATATTTATCAGCTCCAATATGTAAACAGAGCTTGAGACGTTGGGGGCACACAACTCGTTAAAACTGAGAGGGGGGGGGGGGGGGGGGGGTGTTATTTCAGAAATCACACAAACTCAGGTACTATCGACCGATAGAACATGAATAGAAACTTTCTAATATTATAATAGAGGAAATAAAGAATCATCGTCATCAATCGGCGCCCGTGTTGCAATGAGATATTCAACGGATCTAAAATGTGTGAACAGTTTGTGTAGGGGTGTTTTTAAGTGAAATTACAGCGTGGTGGCAGGTATCCTTTGTTTTTCATGGACATTGCTGCACGATTGCATAAAAAGTTACACTGTACCTACATATGTTAATCTACAGACATTGGTGTAATATATCCAAATATAAAATCTTTGCCCGTTTCCACTTCAACAAACTTCTAAATTGAAGACTAAATTTTTGATTTCGAATATAGTTGAAGGTCGAAGCAGGAGAGCGGGTATGTATCGACTGCTGTACTTATGGCTCAATAATACCACATACCAAATCCGACCATCGGTTCAGAAAACAGTAATTTGGAGCGGGTCAAAAATTTTGCCCCCACCCATCACGAAGGCAAGTATTGCTCCACGAACTTCGTTTGAACAAACTTGATTCTACACCTCAAAAAGGAAGTTACATACATATTAAAGTCATTGTACCTACTCATCAAGGAGAAAACTAAAAAAACAAGAACAAGCAATCAACTCAAATTTAACTAAAAGAACAAGCAATCAACTCAAATTTAACTAAAATTGATTCAGCGGTTTAAGAGGGGCAGGTGCAAAAAACATGTGTGATCACTGTAGCTCTTTCTGACTTAGTCAGGCGACCTAAAAAATGTGTACTTTCCGCGGGTTTCTCAAATTTAACTAAAATTGATTCAGCGGTTTAAGAGGGGCAGGTGCAAAAAACATGTGTGATTACTGTAGCTCTTTCTGACTTAGTCAGGCGGCCTAAAAAATGTGTACTTTCCGCGGGTTTCCACGGCTTTTCACGGGTTCCCACGGGGTGTGGACAATGGGAATCAAACTGATAACGTCAACCACGGTCTATTTACCAGGTCGTGTGTTTATATACAGGAATGGAGAGGAGTGAAGTGAAGATTCCTCGGACGCAGGGATTACGATCCCCCGATATCGAGTCCCGGGCCTACCGAGTCAATGGTGCGACCCAATGGGAGGAACTTGCTTTAATTGGGATAAACGTAAGTTGGGTGTCTTTGAGCGAGTGAAAACGAATATAAAAACGAGGCTTTTGTAACCAGGGTATCAAAACAGGTGCCGTGGCGAATGGCCACGACACCTGTTTTTGATCCCCTAGTTCCACAAGCCAGAAAGTAACCCTTTACCTAACGTAACGGTCAAAACAGGCCAGCGCTATTCTCAAAAATCGCCAATTAATTTTCATTATTTTTTTTTCATTTTTTGTCTCTAAAACATAGGTAAACATAGGTTATGACCCCTCATTGGAACGATCTCGTCGAGCTCGTTCCAATGAGGGGTCATAACCTATGTTTTTGAGACAAAAAATGAAAATAATAGTTATTCGAGAATTGTTTTTGCAAGTGTCGTCTGCTTTTCATGTTAGGTAAAAGGTTAATAAATACGATATACCTAACAGATGTGTGTCGACCAGTGATCGTGTAGAAAGTTTGGTATCGAAGAAAAGAGAACTCTAGTAATGTAATTAACTGGCAGTGCCCATTGCGTTGTGCCTACTGAGCAAGGGTTTCGCTTTTTTGGAAGTATTATCTCCCTCTTCATGGTGCTTACATAATTTTATCTTCCCGAAGAATTTGGTCGATTTTCTCGACGGAGAGGGGTAGTGAGGGCAATGTCCCCCTCACCGCTTCCCTGGCGCAACCCCAGTTTATACGGCATGCTGCAGTCAAACCCAGATTAGTTTTTATCCCGCATTTTACATTTTTGATTGGTGCAATTATATACTTCAAAGGCGGTCGCCTATTCCTTTGTTAAGGTGCTATATACGGGAAATTGTTTTACTTTGAAATTCCCACCTCACCTCTGATAATCCATAAATTCAAATTGAATATACACAAATTATACACCGAAATGATGGCTGCTATGCATAGATTATATATGCATTCAACTCACCGAGTTGGCAGCAGGCGCCAATGGTTCCTTGAAGTCTGCTACCGTATTCGTACCAGAACTGATAAAAATAATTTCAGAGAACTCGTGGCCAAATGTGCGTCAGATATCCAAGAACAATGCTGGGCATTCCATAAACAGACGGTCAACGTAAACAGAGAGAGAGCTTGGAATTTACCTCCACGCAGCTCCACCCCTGCCTTTTGAAAAAGCTTGACGTTCTAGCTTTGTTCTTTGATATATGAACACACCTGACCACAAGTTCTCCTGAAATATCAGTTCCGGTACGTATACGGTAGCGGACTTCCAGGAACCATTAGTGCCTGCTGTCAAGTCCGAGTTGATTGCATATATTTCGCGTTCTATAAGTTACAATCGTCATTTTGATATATAACGGTATATTTAAATGAAGTGATGGAATCAGAGGTGGGGATTTCAAAGTAAACAAATTATCCTTAGTTATATAGCAGTTTAACAGATACGCAACCAATAACTTTCATCGAATGAAGTCCGTTTTGAAACAACAGGCGAGTCACACATTTGGGAAAAGATTTAGGTGCATGACAAACCCCTAGGTATAACATTTCGGTATGACGGGAAGCCTTCTTTAGGCTTTTCTGAAACCTCATTTGTTAGGCAGAATTAACTACCCAGTCAAAAATTAAGCCTCCTCTATAACTATAATACCAGTGAGTATACAGTAAATGGGTAGATTTTAATGACAGAAAACTTGCTATTTGTTGTAGGGGCAATATGCCGAAGTGGAACAAGGCTTTCTATAGTATTTTTTGGAATGAACATTCAGCGCAGCGGACGTCATCGTCATCTGACGTTATCAGATATGCACGGCAGTGAAGTGGCCAATAGCCCAAGGAATGGGAAACGTCACAATATGAGATACTTGTATAACCATAGGTATTATATGAGGAGAGGGGGGCGTAACTTTTTTTGACAGTGTATTGAAGAGTTTGGGTACGAGAACAATGAAGAAACCGCCGTGTAGGAAAAAAGTCTTATTATCTTGGCGATGGTTTCTCGTGATGTCTTGGCTGCCCCGAGAAATAACCTCTAAGTTAGTAGAATAACAAGGTGTGGTGCAGTATAAGTCTGCAAAATTAGCCAAAATTAGCCAAAAGATGTAGATTTACATTTTATAATCACTACTGTATGAAGATTTTCTAGATGGGCCTTTGCCGGTCGCCTTATTTTCAAATCACGTGAGGCACGGAAGGCAAGGGAGATTGTTCTCGTTAAAACCATAGGCACATTGAACGCATTCAACAGGAATGTATGTTGCTTCTCTCGTCTTTTTTATTTAGGAAACTTGTGTAATAATATTGTGATAAAAACATCAGACTGAATTTTTTTAGTTTTTAATATTTTCATAATATATGATTAATGCTTGATAAAAATTTGTTATATACGGAGTTAAGGCCATTACACTAGTTAAATTCGGAAGTTTTTGGTAATTTTACGAAATGTCAGCTCGATGTACATAAACAGCGACTCAGTTGAAAGGGTCAGATAATCCTTAGCAAAGCGTAATCTTGAGCATCCCGAGGGCCGTAAATAAAGTTAAATTTTGTCGTCATGTGGAATCTATATTGGCAAAGTGGTCGGGTATGTTAATGGAAGCCAGTTACCAGTGTTAAAATAGTTCCACACGAGGCATGGCCCGTTTTTAATAATCGCGTTTTAGAATATTGGTATATTGTTTAACCCTTTAAACTCTAGTGGTATCTTCCATGCCAGTTCAATGGCAGCAATTAGAAGAGTCCATTTTCATTATTTGGTGTAGACTAATCAATATTTCCAATATTTGAGGCTGCACGTTGAAAATATTGATTGGTCCACCCCACACATTTACTGAACAGCCATCCTATTTAATGACGTTATTATTTATATTTAGTTATTGGTGTTTAAGGTCACATATTTCTGCACAATGGCTAATCATGACCACAACATGAATATCAACTCAAGACCAGGGGGTGAGCGTTAATAAGCCATGTTGCCCATTGTAGAGAGGGTTTTCACGTTCCAAGCATTGGTGACTGGGTCCTATTTTACCAGTAAAACAGAGCCTGTTTACCACAGTGAACAGGCACTGCTTCACTTCCCGGGGATCCCGCAGGGAAATGACGTTATAACGTATCATGTTGCTGGCCGGAAAAACGGCCGCTAGGGTTCAAAGGGTTAACACTCATTTGTTCATTTTCATTCCATTAGGGCATTCTTAATAAAGGTTACCCTGTTTTATAGTTTTGGCAAGGAAGGGTCTATTGTGAAGAAAAGGTCAATTCTTGTACAGAAAGATTAAAATAAAATCTGACAAGTTGATTGGCAAAAGTCGGAAATAACCGATGCGAGCCTTTCGCAAATCTAATTGTTTGCATTTTTGCACGAAAACAGCTTAATGCCCCTTCGTTAGGGGGCGCGGTGACTCAGTAGGTAGAGGTGCAGGCTGCAAGCCGAGAGGTCCTCGAATCGAATCCCACCTGCGGCAACCGCGTTGTGTCCTTGGGCAAGACACTTCACCCCCATTGCCCACGTGGGGGCACGGTGACGCTGTGTACTAAGGCGTACTGCACGTCGATGGTGCACCTGTCTTCAACCAATGCTAACCCTGCTTGTGTGGAGTTAGTATGTTGGGGAGCTGACAGTTGCTCGCCGTTGCTCGGTGGTTCTCTCCGGGTACTCCGGCTTCCTCCACCCGTAAAACTGTCGTGGTCATGATTAGCCATTGTGCCGAAATATGTGACCTTAAACACCAATAAATAAATAAATAAATAAATAAATAAATAAATAAATGAATAAATAAATAAATAAATAAATGCCCCTTCGTTAGAAGGATCTGAACGAGCTAGTGCAAATGAGGGCCAGAGCTGTGGCTTTTGTCCTACAATTTGGGATGAGTTTGTTCTTGGAGTTAAATCGCCCAGATTATTGCGCGTGCGACATGTTCGCGATGAAGACAATGTGATACAAGTTCTAGACTTATTCTGTGTTTAATGACATATCAGCTTCTAAGACTCCATTGCTGTGATAAAATGGTAGTGTGAAACGGATCCTTCAGCTATGACGTAACTTAATTGGTTATAATAAATTATTATTATTATTATTTATTGGTGTTTAAGGTCATATACTTATGCACAATGGCTAATCATGACCTTTACAGTTTTACGGGTGGAGGAAGCCGGAGTACCCGGAGAGAACCACCGAGCAACGCCGAGCAGCTGCCAGCCCCCCAACATTGTAACTCTGCACTGCAGCACAGGCGGGGTTGGATTGGTTGAAGACATGCGTACCATCGACGTGCAGTACGCCTTAGTACACGGCGTCGTCGTGCCCCCATGTGGACAATCGGGGTTAAGTGCCCAAGGACACAACGCGGGAGTCCGAAACGATCGCTCAGACGGTCACCCATCCAATGATTAACCGAGCTCGACGTTGCTTAACTTCGGTGATCTGACGAGAACCGGTTACCGCAGTTATAATAAATACACCAATGACTAAGAAATCAGAAGCCTGGGCAGCAATGATTTACGGAACTAGTAATTTGGCGGATTCATGTAAATTAACCGGCTGTAATTTTACGTAATTACAGGTATGAGGTTTGTAATCTGCGATTATCCGGTGAGCAAATGTAAAATTTGACACACAACTTCCTCAGTGTTCTGTCTTTGGTTAAAATTCGGTCAACCATGACCACGTGCGACACAGCATGCTTTCAGCAGATGCTTCAATAAAACGTGTCCGAAAACCATACCAAATTGATGTTTTAAACAGAACACATCGATTGAACAACATTTTAACTCGATTGAAGAGCGAAATGCCGCGAATGGCCCTAAATTGATAAAGATGGGGCTATTATTCTAATTATGTAGGGCCAATCGCAACGTCTCGTCGCCCAGCAATTTGGGGTCCACGAGACAATGATAGCTCGTTTAGTTGGGCGTCTCAGAGCCACAGAAAGATTAGCTGACCGCCCCGGGAGAAAACGTCCGCGCGTTACGTCGCCAGGATCTGAAAGGCGTATGCCTCTATGCCTCTATATTGACTATATTAGAAAACACTTGTGCGCATTCGCGCACTCGTGTTTGTACAACGTTCCTCACCTCTCATGAATTATTTCAAGTAACCAGTCCAGTCAAGCGATTAGTTTCTATATATTCCCCGTGTATCAATACATTGTTGCTTAAAATTAAATGGTTTGGAAGGAGTAAGGTCCAAAATAACGTAGGTTTTCCGAACATCAAAGAGAAATATGGCTTACGGTTCTTTTATCGAATTTGGTTCAAGTGTTGTGGACTACATTCCATTCGTAGCTTACTTCTGTCATCAATGAAGTTGAAATGACTTCTGATTGTCAGCCATTTTATTTTTGAGAGATCTATATGTACGATACTTCCCTTTGAAGCACACTCAAGAAATTTGTCATACTAATCGGAAGGATGGAAATTTCGCCTGCATAAATCATTTTCTCAAAACATTTTCTGCGACGAGAGCGTTGCGAATGTTCAGTTTTGATATTTTTTTTATTTTTCTGTTTGATATAAAAGGCAATATCAAACTCCACTCTTTCAAACTTTGGATATACCATCTCCAGTAAAAGTCATCACAAAATGTCCTTAGCAATGGCAGATTCTCAATTTCTTTGTGACGACAAAGAGGGTTTTAAGTCGGAAAAATTTAACTTTTCCGATTTTCATGAAATTGTGATTTGTAGAATTTCAAAAATTAGGAGACAGTCTTTGTTTTTTTTTTTAGATTCCACCATGTGCCGTTTTTACGTCAGTCCAAATTTTAGCATTTTAGGGTTTTCTTATTAAAAATGCAAATTTTATGACATGCATAGGTTCATACTTCTGAAAGATTGAGCTTCCAAACCTCGCACATCTATTTCTAGTTATCTGACGTTGATCCATCCGGTTTTACTTTTTTCTTCAATACTTCGTTGGAAGGAGCCGAATTCTAAGAGTTGTTTATCCATTTCAAATTTCAGCTCAATTTTAACTATCTGAAATTATGGAAATATAATGCCCGTCAAAAGAAAAATAAAATAAAAAATAAAAATATATGTTGCGGTCTCAGAAAATTCTCTACCGTTATCCCCGAACACTGAGGTGACGGTGAGGGTTATATGGTCAAAAAATGAAACTGCTTAGATTTTTCTGAAATCTTAGCTTGTTGTAGAGCTCAAAATTAGCTTTAGATTTATTGCCGTTTTGACATCACTTCAAAAATTTAGTTTCTTTTTCATATTCTATTAACAACGGTACTCCGATTCCATTATTCCCGCACCTACAGTTAAAACTAGTGGGCGCGGTTGCGTCGCGGTAACCGGTTCTCGTCAGATCACAGAAGTTAAGCAACGTCGAGCGCGGTTAGTTGGATGGATGTCCACTTCAGCGACTGATTCGCGCTTCCGCGTTATGTCCTTGGGCATGGCACTTAACCCCGATTGCCTACATGGGGCACGATGACGCTGGCTGTGTACTAAGGCGTACTGCACGCCGAAGGTGCGCATGTCTTCAACCAATCTAACAATGCCTGTGCCTCTGTGCAGAGTTCAGAGTTACGATGTTGGGGGGCTGGCAGCTGCTCGTCGTTGCTAGGTGGTTCTCTCTGGGTTCTCCGGCTTCCTCCACCCGTAAAACTGTCACCGACATGATATGACCCTGGCTGTTTTGTGCCATTAAACCCTAATAATAAAAAAACAGTTAAAACTAGAGGTCCTGTCATGAAATACTCTCCAATAGCACGTCGATCTGCGCGCTAATCTATGCGTTATGACCATAGTAAGGCTATCAAATTTTGTACACGTGGCATGTGCACAAGCAATGTTTCAGCCAGTGGACCTCCGGGTAACCCGAAGGTCCATTGGCAGAAACATTGCCTGTGTTTGCTATGTATAACCAGGAGAACCTGCCGTGCTTTGAATGCCATTCGATATGGCAATTGTGCGCAATTCCTACGCGAAATTAAGCCTAGATAAGCGCACAGTTCGTGACAGGACTTCTAGTTTTAACTGTATGTATTACACAGTTAAGCAACTGTACGCGTAGTTTTATGGAAAACAGTTACCTCCATTTGTAACATCTTCAGTTTCCTTAAAACTTATAGCGTTTAGTTGTTTAACGCCCTATTAATGCCTGGGATTGAATTTAATATTTAACTGACGGCTATTCCTTGTATTGGGAATGGGTTAATTTGTCGTTTGGCTTCCTGTAAGCTGCGCAATTGGTTTTGCTTAGTTCTTTGCAATTTGAAATGCTTCATCTGAATCACGGATCTATTCACACAAATTATACATCAAAATTAAGGTTAAGATGTACAGAATACTGAAAATATATCTTATCAACTCATAATTGACAGCAGGCACCAATGGTTCCTGGAAGTCTGTTATCGTATTCGTACTAGAACTGATCAAATAATATTTTCGTAAAAGACCAAATGTGCTTTCGATACCCAAGAACAAAGCAAGGTTCAGAACACTTTAGTATGCAGCCATAGGACAGCATTTGGGAAAAGGACAACACTGTCTGCATTTATTGTTGAAAATGGGTTCAAGGCTGATGGACATGCGCGTATCACGTGATACCATGAGTTACTGAAAAACTCGAATGTAATTTTAAGAAATTCAAACAGGTGTCATGATACCTTGCAAGTAATATGGATACTTCAGTCTGCATATAATAATGGTATTGCCTATTAAGGCGATCTTTCTCATTTGAGTTTAGACGGCATTGTATAGAATTTGCGGCGTGATAACATTGACCGATAAGCTAAAAGGGACAACGAAATATCGAGTTTTAGAATCCCATATCTGCCACGAACGTCTGTCGCTGCGTTTTGAAGGCAACAATAACAAATTTAGTTAATAAACCCCTCGTGTACGCCCACAACGTCACTGGATTACAAAAAATCAACAACGTAGATAAAGGTCAAGGTTACTCCATCTCAGTTCATACAGTGCAGTCGCCGTGGATTGGTCGTAATCCACACGTGGGCAGTTATGTCCACGCATCTGTTTACCAGGTAGTAAAAATCATCATTAGCAAAATTTTAATTAATGAAGCACCGGGTGGTACCCGGTGCTTCATTAATTAAATTTTTGATGATTATTCCTGTAATTAGTGTTTGGGATCTAATATTATTGCGTCCGTGGAAATATTGCCCACTCGTGGAAAGTGACCAGTCCACGGTGGCTGTACTGTATCATGAACAAGTTCATGTTTTGGACTGAGATGAAGTAACGTCGACCGTTTTATAAGGGGTTTCTCTGTATACATTCACAAAATGACCTCTTGCCTAAAAATTGCGATTTGACGGGCAGTACTTTGAATCTCCTCCCATTGTTATCAGCTTTTCAAATATTTCACTTGGCGACATCAGACGGTAACATATCCCTCTAGAGTCATGAAAATAGAAAAAAATACTATGCGAGCTCTCGTCCAATCAGAGGGCACGGATTTTGGTCTTATTAGAACATAAACATATGTTGACAAACAACAATAATTAGCACTCTGTTAGTTAACACGTAAATCAGGATTCTTGACTTCAAAAGTAGGATCCGAGACTGAATCATATTTATTTTATTCTTTAGTCGACATCATTCAACTTAAGGTGATTCTAAAGTCATGGCTTCCAACATGGAAGCCAGAAACACAGAAACATGTGAACATTTCATTGAACAATAACTTGGCAACGAAACAGCCTTGTCCTTGGATACCAGGGTTGGGGGGAATGGTCATGTCACATAGAACGTGATGGGACCCGCAAAATATGCATTTAACAAATTTACGAGTCATTTGGAGACATTAGAAAATGTGTACTGTCAAAAAGTCGGAAATGGCGTGGACAGGTTTTCAAAAAATAGCGAGACGCCTCACCTTCCAATGAACAACCAATGTGAGCTATCAGTAATGTACTGCAGCAGTTGAGTCTTAATTTTTAATAAAACACATCGAAGATAGGACTAAGCACGTTGTCAACCTGGGTCGTTTCAGTCTCAAAAGTGTCCGCCATGTTTACGAAGGGAAATTCAAAACACTGAAGGTTGTGGGCAACATTGCGACAAAAGATCTCGCCACATGTCCCGTAAATTCTCATGACAATGCCACTGCTGAAATTCTGATTGTCGATATATCTCAAGGGAGGCAGACTAATAGAGGCAAATTGCATTGATTGTCTGTTCTATGTAAATATTCTTCCCTCACCAACTGAAGCAATCAATTTGTTTACATGGATCGACCTTGCCATTAGTTTGTATTCATGCGCCAAAATTACCAATAGAGAACAAAAATTTCAATTTTCTTTAATTAACAAAACGGTGACATATAGTGGAATTAGAAACCCATGTTGTATTCTTTCGTTGTTGAAATATTCGTAAACTGGTTGCTTTTTCACTTCTTTTAATCGCAAATCGGGGGAACTATTGTTCGTCATGTAATATTGATGGTTAACTTTATTGGTCTGTCATTCGGCCCCGTTTCGGTCTGGTTTCGGTGAGTTCCAGAAATAATGCTCCGAATTTTGAGATCTGGTGTGATTTACATTGCGAATGATTGTAAACGATGCATTTCATTAAATTTGTTTGCAATCCACGAAGATCATCGATAATTTCGAATAATCTGTGGGCTATTAGACTCATGCCTGCAAGTGTTTGTTGATCGAAGTTGTTGTCACCGGAAAGCCACATGCGTTGGTAAGGCGCTTGTTCAAAGTGCGAAAAATAATATTTTTTCCTTTCTATCCACCCCACTAGACCTCCTAATCACAAATAAAATATGACAGAAGGGTGAACATGAAATTTTTCTCTAGAAAATTATTTTATTAGTCGTTGCATAGAAATTCTCCACGAAAGTGAAGTATGGCAACACACACAAGGCACAATCGAGCTTCAAAGTTTTGGGAACGGGTCAACTCGCTACCGGGTCAAGTCGCCACGGGTCAACTCCCACCAAAAAAATAATACAAGGTAGGTTTCTGACACAACATGAGTTTATTCGTGATCCAAAACATGGCATTTAACACATTAAAAACACTTTTATACATTAACCACCTTATCGGATTTTTTCAATAAATGGACGAATATTTTATACTTTGAGCACTGTAAGTATTGGTCAATCGATACGACTTATTGGCGGAATTCAATTCCATAACTTCCCTTCGAGCCTGCATGCAGTCCCGGTAGGTGATTCCAGTGTCACACTTTTTCAACTTTGAAAACTCCTTTTTTTAGTTTCCAACCAATAACTTGAGCTGTAATTGGCAGAATCAAATAAAATTTGTTGTGTAGGTTCAGCAACATAAAATGCAGGTCAAGTCAAATCAGGGTTTGATCCGACAATTTTTGCCAGAGTAATGTCCCTTTTTCAATTTTGAAAAATTATATTTTTTTTGTGGTGGGGAGGGGGAGGGGGAGGTGTGGCCACGCAGTCTTTTATTTTCTATTATTGGGATTTGACGATACACTTTCAACAGGGTCATTTCATGTCAAGACAGTTTTACTTGTGGAAGAGGGCAGAACAGATATATCACTTGTATGGCTAATATTTCCAGGGGCGGTCAACTAGATTACTGATTAGTGTGGTGTGCCATACTTTTGAACTGTAAATAGTTCCCTGTGCAAAAATGGCTGGACCAGTGCATGCAGTGGTCCATCAAAAATTTAAATAAACATACAATTGGATTTATTTTTTAAAAAGTTATGACTCAACTGTTGTTTTCTAGTGCACATAGAAAACATATTCTTCAATGTGAGATTCATATTTTAAGATTTTGTGGCAGGAAGTTGACTGTGAGTTAGGGATTTTCAAAAGCATTTTTTTGGTGAGTAAATTCTTTTTTTAAAATTTTTTATCACATTTTTGTAATCTATTAGGTAGGAAGCAATCATGCATGTATTAAATAACCATTACTATTGAAAAGTAATGAAAAAAACATCATGTTTTCGACCTGTCCACGCAAACTACAATCTTCAGTTTAGAATCACCTTAAATATTCATTTTCGGTTTTTTTTCTGTTTCTAGTCTTCAATTGGTTGGTAAGTGATAGCGATGTTTTAAATTTACAGTTCCAAAAGAATTCACATTTTCCAACAATGTGAGAATACACACATTGCCTGCAGAATATTGTCGTTTTGATGCGAAATATTTCTTTGCAGCATACACTATATGAACAATGTTTGTTCGTCTTACCCCAATTCAACATACGTGGACCTTAAATTTAGTAAATTGAGTATTTGTGTAGCGTCAGTGATGCTGTCAACAAAAGAATACAACGGGATTAACTGCATGCATTTTAAAAGTTGAAATTATTGTTCTGTTTTTGATACATGCATGGCAAGAGCTTGTTCGTCTGTACCGATTAGATACAATATAATTTGGAACGGGTGAAGTACGTTTCTCGAGATTTGCAAAATAAACATTTATCTGACAGTGTACCTTCGCGCATGCGCAGTTTCTTTTATAATGTTCAGCTTCTGACTCGTTTTGTCATTGTTGCTTCAACTGCGCCTTTGACGTTATTGACAAGTGGAAATTTGTGTACTGCTGGAAACCATTTTCGATTTGAGTTTCAGGTGAGCGGATTTGAAACTGATCATTTTTTTTTTTTTTTTTTTTTAGTAATTTTCAATTTCTCCGCTAATTGTTTTTGTGTTTAAAAATTTACAAATGTTTTATTGTGGCTATCCAACAGACGCTATGGAAAATTCTCATCCGGACACAATGTCGGGAGTTTCTTTTATATCTCTAGTTTGGCGTGGTGTTTTCAGGTGCTATGTTGGTAATTTGAGTTTTGTTTATTTTGAAATTCCTGTCTCTAATATTCCTTACATACGAATTAAATATACACAAATTATACATCAAAATGAAGGTTGGGAGGTACAGAACACGAAAAATATATGCCATCAACTGAAGAGTTGACCGCAGGCACCTCTGGTTGTTTGAAGTCAACATACTTGGACCTTAAATTTTGTCGAATTTTGTATTGCCCATTGACGCTGTCATCAAACGATTACGACGACATTAACTGCATGCATTTTAGAAGCTAGTATTATTGTTCTACTTATTGATACAAGCATGAGACGTGGTCTTTCGAAAACACTGAACAGAAACAATATAATTAGCTGATCCTGTTTCAGGCCAAGATATTATTTTCTGAACGGGTGAAGCAAATTCCTCGAGATTTCTTTGGATCGCAAACAAACATTTGTCTGACAATGTACCTTTGCTCATGCGCAATCCCTTTATAATATCTGGCCACGAAACCAATCTGTCATAGTTACTTCGGCTGCGCCTTTGAGGTTTTATCAGCTGAATACTTGTGTGCTGTCGGAAAATCATTTTCGTGTCGGGCCTCAGGTGAGGGAATTTGAAACTGTTATTGCTCCAGTTCTTAATGGGGGTTCGTGTGTGAAAAAATTAGATTTTTTTTTTATCCGCGGGCCCCAACTCATTACAAGTATGACCCATTGTCAACAGGAACACTGTTGCTTTCTATATATAAGTCTAGTGCATACTTATAATAAAGTAAAAAAAAAACGTTAAGGTGTTATTTTAGTAATAGAATTTTGTTTATTTTGAAATTCCCACCTCTGATATTCTTCAAATTAAGGGCCTATATAAGTAATGGAATTTTATTTATTTTGAAATTCTCACCTCTCATATTCCTTAAATTCAGATTAAATATACACAAATTATACATCAAAATGAAGGTTGGGATGTATAGCACACGAAACACATATGTAATCGACTCATAGAGTCGACTGTAGGCACCACTGGTTCCTGGAAGTCTGCTACCGTATTCGCACCAGAACTGATAAAATAATATTTCATCAGAACAACTTGTGGCCAAATGTGCTTCATATATCCAAGAACAAAGGTAGGCATTCAAAACACTTTCGAATACAGCGATAGGACTGCATTTGGGGAAAACGACAACACTGTCTGCATTTTTTTATTGAAGATGGTTTCCATGCTCGACAGACATGCGCAAATCACTCGTTACCACGAATTTCCATCCAAAAACAAAATCGTAATTCTAAGAAATTTCAACAGGTATCATGATACCTTGCACTCAATATGGCAAGTATGCAATCTCTATCTAATAACAGTAGACTGTATGAGGGCCATCTTTTTCATTATTTGATTTTAGACGGCGTTGTTTTTACATGCTTTTTCTGTCCGATGACGTCGACCGGAAATCGAAAGTAGACTCATACGTAAACAAAAGCAAAGGCTTTGGAATTTTCCCCAATGTAGCTCTGTCGCCGTGTTTTGAAGAATTTTTATCCCCTAGCGTTGTTCTTGGATATATAAAGCACATTTGGCCACAAGTTGTTTTCGTGAAATATTATTAAATTATCAGTTCTGGTGCGAATACGGCAGCAGACTTCCAGGAACCAGTGGTGCCTACAGTCGACTCAATGAGTTGATTACTTATGTGTTTCGTGTTCTATACATCCCAACCTTCATTTTGATGTACATTTTGTGTATATTTAATTTGAATTGAAGGAATATCAGAGGTGAGAATTTTCAAAATAAACAAAATTTCATTACTTATATAGGCCCTTAAATATACAGAAATTATACACCAAAATGAAGATTGGGAGGTACAAAACAAACACTATATGAAATCAACTTAGTGTTGGCAGCAAACACGGATTCCTGAAAGTGTTTCCCTATTAGTACCAGAACTGATAATACAATAATATTTCACGAGAATAATTTGTGGCCAGATGTGCTTCATATATCCAAGAACAAAGCTAAGGCATCAAAATCATTCAAAAACACGACAGAGCTTCATGTACGTAAATACCAAAATTGACAACTTTTTGTGTACATATATTCTTAGCTTCGATTTTCGCTCAATGTTATCGGACAGGGAAAGTATCAAGAAAACGCCATCTAAAATCAAATAATCAAAGTGCGCCGTGATACAGTATACCATTGTAGAGACTGTACATGATGAAAATTCGTGGTATCTAGTGATTTGCGCATGCCATTGAACATGCATTCCAAAAAATAGTGTTGTCCTTTTTCCCCAAATGCAGTCCTATTGCTGCATCCTAAAGTGTCTTGAATGCCTAGCTTTGTTCTTGGATATGTGAAGCTCATTTGGTCACAAGTTCTCAGGAAATGTTGTTGAATTTTCAGTACTGGTACGGATACGGTAGCGGACATTCAGGAACCAGTGGTGCCTGTTAACTGTTGATTTTACGCATTTCTCGCATTCTATACCTCGCAACTTTCATTTTGATAATATACATTTAATTTGAATTTAAGGAATATCAGAAGTGGGAATTTTCAAAATAAACAAAATGTAATTCCTTGTATAGCACCTTAAATACAAATTAAATATACACAAATTATACATCAAATGATGGCCAAGCCATATAGAACGCGAAACGCATATGTAACCAACTCATCGAATTGACAGCAGGCACCACTGGTTCCTGGAAGTCTGCTACCGTGTTCATACCGGAACTGATAATACAATATTTCAAGAGACCAACTTGTGGCCAACTGTTCTGCCCATATCCAAGAACAAAGCTAAGCATTCAAAAATTTCGAATGCAGCGATAGGACTGCATTTGGGAAAAGAACACTGTCTGCATTTTGTATTGAAGATGGATTCCATGTTCGATAAACATGCGCAAATTACTCAGTACCACGAATTTCCATAGAGAAACAAAATCGTAATTCTAAATTTCACAGGCGCCATGATACCTTGCATATAATATATGGCAATTATACAGCCTCTATATAATTGTAACGGATTTGGTAACATTTGGAATATAATATACAATAAAAATTCTAAAATACTGTTATAATTAGTCTGTTTAGAGGTTTCTCTTGGTTACCTTGAAGTCATTTCCATGTTCAAAACGAATCGATCTGCCTTATTGCTAAACGCCGTAGTGCATTGTACTGTTTCATTCGTCGACGTGAAAGCGAGATTCCAATATTCGAAATCTTTCCCCGCGAAATTCGAAATAAGAGCTATCTCGCTCAAAATTTCGCTGTACATTTTGTGTTTGGCAATAAAGCTTTGCACTAGCTGGCGTGGCTCAGTGGTAGACTGTTGGACATCTATGCTAGAGGTCACGAGTTCGATCCCCGTTCGGGACCACCCGCGTTGTGTCCTTGGGCAAGGAACTTTATCCCGGTTGCCTACATGGGGGGGGGGGGGGGGGGGGGGCACGGTGACGCGGTGTACTAAGGCATAGTGTACGTAGATGTTGCACATGACTTAAACCGCTGTAACCATGCTTGAGCGGGTCTTGAACAGTTAGAATGAGTTACTATTCGATCCTCGGTGGTTCTCTCCAGGTACTACGGCTTCCTCCACCCGAAAAACTCACTTATGCACAATGGCAAATCGTGACCGTATGTGACCTTAAACTTCAATCAATAAACAATTGAACTAGCTGGCCAAACGTTAGGTGCTATATAAGTAATGGAATTTGGTTTATTTTGAAATTCTCCCTCTGATATTCCTTAACCCTTTACCCAACGAATCGAGCGCATCCGCCCGCGTAATATGCAAATTCAGCAGCTGAAAAAATATTATTTTTCGAAAAATTTCAATAAAACCATATGTGACCCCTCTTTGGAACGAGCTCGTTCAGCTCGTTCCAAAGAGGGGTCACATGATATGGTTTTGAAATGTTTTGAGAAAAATTAAAAATATTTCAAATAAATTAAAATCGCCGGCGTTGGGTAAAGGGTTAAATGCAGATTAAATATACACATTATATACTCGCCCAAAAAAAGTGTGCATTGCAGAAATTGATCAAACTCTAAAAAAAATAATTTCGTAGGTGTAAAGAGTGTTAACCTGTTCATGAATAAGTTATATTGAACACAAAAACTGCTTTCCCCGTTAAAATTGCATTAACGTTAAATGACGTGCTGCACGTTTGTGAAAAGGCATGTTTTGCACGTGGAGTCTGAAAATTCATGCAGCAGTGTGAATCCTTGGGTATTTAAACACTAAAGGCCTTCCTATCGTTTACATTCAAGCTTGCGCTGCTGTTAAAACATCTCCACATTAGCATGCGAATATTGACAATGAATCAACGTCTCCGTGCCCTGGGTATGATTAGAGCTGGCAGAACAGAGGTTGTCCAGCATTTGAACTGCCACTGTAACACTGTAGACAGGCTAGTCCATCGGCATGCACATGCTGACGTTCGAGACCGACCCTGCTCCGGGAGACCCCGACTTACCACTCCTGCACAAGATCGGTATATCCGTGTCGTCCATCTCCGGAACCAGCAACAAACGGCAACGACGATAGCCAGGAACATCCCTAACCTGAGACGGATACATCCTCAAACAGTAATCAACCGGTTGAGAGAATATGGCTTACGTCCTCGAAGACCTGCAATTCGTCCGATTTTGACGTTGCGTCATAGTCGTGCTCGACTGCAGTGGTGTAGAGTAGGGTTAGGGTTAGCCTAACCTTAACCCTTACTCTAACCCTACCCTCACCCTTACCCTACCTAACCCTACCCTAACCCACTTCCATGCTAACTTGTTCGCTTCCAAGAGGCGTAGATGCACAGCAGTAGTCGATGCAGACGGAGGTCATACCAGATATTGAGTGTGTGACTTTTGTGTTGGACCCTTAGTGTCTTTGACTCTCCATGGCACCAAGAGTATTCGTCTAGCGTAATAAAATGTCTCGTGTTGATCACAAATTGATTCATCTGTGATTGAATAAAATATCCATGAATGAAAATGATATATATCTTTAGTGTTATTTTTTAGCATGCACACTTTCTTTTTTGGGAGAGTATACATCAAAATGAAGATGGGGATGTATAGAACACGAAACATTTATGTAATCAACTCAATGAGTTGACAGTACGCACCACTGGTTCTTGGAAGTGGAAGTCTATCGTATTAGTACCAGAACTGACAAAAATATTTCGTGAGAACTCTCGGCCAAATGTGCTTCCGATATTCAATAACAAAGCAAAGCATTCAAAACACTTTCGAGTGTAGCGTGACGTCACACCGGGCATTGTCTTGCTGGAATACCTGAATCCGATGTTGGCGTTCAACAACGGGACAACAGCATTCAGAAGTTCGTCCCTACAGTACGTGGAGTGTATTATCACTAAATCACCCGCACAGTGGAGATTCCACCCGAGTAATTGCAAATTTGTTGCAAAGCATAACCAGCACCAGCAAAGTTTCAGCCACTGGACCTCCGGGTTTAACCCGGAGGTCCAGTGGCTGAAACATTGCTTGTGTTTTGTTGATAGATAAAACATTTGAAAGTTATAGCTTGGGCGATAACCCCACTCCGCGGGTGATTTAGTTACAATCCACTCTCCACGTACTGTATGTCAATTCAGATTACCATCGATGAAGATCAACTGCTTTCGATGGTGCAAACATATTCCTGCTCAAACCATTACACTACCCATTCCGAAACGATTGCATTCCTGCACGCATCGGAAAACCGTTCGCCTCGTCGGCAATATACCCTAGGCCTACCGTTTTTGGACAAGAGTTTTTCCTACCTTTGGGCACCCACTCATTTCTTATCGAAAAATAAATATTCCATTTTGAAACTTCTTAACGTGAACTAGACATTTTTCACAGCTGAACAATCCTCCAAAGGACGAAAGATTCCAAATAATGTTCGGAATATTCATAAAATTTAACCCTTTAAGACTTTAATTATCCTAACATTCAAACGTCACTGGGAATTCAGTTTCTTCATTTTTTAAAAAATGCGACGCCAAACGTCGTAAAGTACAAATAACAAGATATTTTTCACATTAGTGATTTTGATTGAGGGATCGATTAGTTTTGGTGGTCTGAATTTGTTATTCAAAACTAGTTTTATTACAAATTATTTGAGTACCTACAGGCACTATCCAATAATTTGTAATAAAACTTATATAAACATATTATTTGACTGAATATGAAATATAACCAAGGAATGTGTTGCTTTTGGTCTGGTATCCTCATTTTTTGAAACCCCTGATAGAGGCTTCGAGCCATCAACCAGTTAAGTATTGACAGCAGGATTATATTAGTATTTTAAGCTGCGATAACATTTGGCTCAACGGTTGTCGCTGAGCACTATTCGAAAGAAAATAGGAATTGAGTTTAAAACTTAAAAAACTCGAAAAATAACAACAAATGACCACAAAGTATCAACGCGCTGTTTGATTTCGTACGTCATAAGTCGTACAACGGCATCAAAGGGTTAATTTATAATGCTCGGGGTACCAGAAGTTGCCTCGTTAAAATTTTGCTCATTTTGATTACCTTGCAAACGTATGCGTGGACAAAAATACACATGAGTGGATTATAAGCATATAAATTACACTAATAGATTCAGATCTGTTTACAATCATGTGTATCCAATAAAAACGTCTACTAGCGCAAGCTAGTCTCCAACGGAATGAAAAACTATTCGGAAATACAGCTTCGGGATACCGATAGAACCCAATACACTGCCTCTGGCTTGAGTAATGTGAACTAGGCAAACGATTATTGCAGTCAATGTTTCAGCCATAGATATTAAGTGCCCTCTGTAACCATCTAATCTGTAAGATATTAATTATATCAATGAATAATGAGCCATTGCGTAGATAAATATTTATCCAATAGCTAACATTCAACTCAAAACCCACAAAATATATCATTCAAATATATATTTCATAATTACATCAAACTGGAAGTCCATTAACTCCCTGCACACTGATGTCGAAATATCTAAAGTTCAGGTTGCAAATATTTCCCATAATGCAACTAGAAATTTAACCAATTCAATCTTGTTTGACGAGGCTCAATGAGCTGTCAAACAAGATTGGTTAAATTCCCAGTTGCATTATGGGAAAAATGGCTACTTCAAATCTGGATATTTTGACATCAGTGTGCAGGGGGGTTAAATGAAATGTTTATGGACTTACGTTCATTCAGAATTGTTGCCGAAAGATAAATTATATTTAACTCGTATCAAACTAACCTTGAACATTTATCATTTCAGGTATTCAATTCAACAATGTATCTACTAGAAGTTCTCGTAATATTTACAGCCTGTAAGTTTTAATTAGTAAATTATGCACAAGTACATGTAATTAGTTTAGACTAAACTGTAATCTGATGTTGAAGTTGTCTTTATGGTTACATTGTCGGAACACCTCATGTTGGGAGGTGAATTAGGTGGTACAATTGTAAAAATGAACGTTTCAGTACATTCATCTCGTACCACTATGGACTTGAGGTGAATGACCACAAAGGTGTGAATGACGTTTGATCCAATCTTTAGTTCTTTCTAGAGTCTTCATCTGTGTGCCAGGAGTAAGGTACTAAAGATTCAGCAAATCTTAGGTATTTCAGAGTGACATTGAGCTGGCACCTTAACTACCACACCACAGTAGGGGTGCGATTCAGACGGGATGAGACGTGCTCAGTATGTGAATAAGAAATTTACTGAACTGTAATCTGAAATTTGTCATGAGTAGACTATCTGAACATATCACGTAGGTAGGTGAATGATTTGGTACGAGTGTAAAACGTATACATGATTCTATAAATTTATCGCGTATCGTTGTGCACTTCAGAGGTGAATGACTGCCCCAGTGTGAAAAGGACTACGTTTGATCCAATGTTTAGGCCCTTCTAGAGTGTCTGAATGTATGTGTGTGCCTGGTGTAGGGCAGTTACTAAAGATTCGGCAACAAATCTTCAATCTGTTTCAGAGTATATTTTGGCACTTTAGTGATTAACCATCGCAATAATGTAGACATGAGATTCAAACAGCGTGAGGCGTGGTCATATTAATTGTAAATAAGTGAAGCCTGAGATAAGTGCAGCTGCAATCCGATGCCTCCAAATCTTAACACTGCCTTTTAATTGCATAAATTTGTACTTGGGACATGATTAAAGCTCTACCAAGATGAAATTCCATTCGAAATCGTCCAGATGTGAACACAATCTCTAAACATTTCGAATAAAAATATTCTCAACTTCAAAGTGTTTTTTGAACTCATCTTTGTCAATAAATTTTCCTGAATAGGCCAGCTGATGGTTCAAGATGCCGCCTCTAAAAATACATGGATCTTAACTGCACAATATTCCGCATTTTCGATTGACGTGCTCAACGGATGACTCTCCGTTAAATGTAAATGGAGTATTCCATTTACAGTTCAGGTGGAAAAAGAAATAAGATTTGAGCCTTTGGATTCAATTGGAAATACACGGCCCAGTTACCCGAAATTAAATTAAATTGGGTAATCCATAAACCTGTCGGCTAATTTAACTCGACAGACCTAAAGGAGTGTATTATTAAATTACATGTAGCGGTCGAGGTATAAAGGCCATTTACCAACCAGTCTGGTTGATCCGGATCTCTTCGTCTCGTGGTAAATCGGTCGCTTTGTGTGCTAGAGGTCGACGGTTCAAACCCCGGCTCCCGCACTTATCTCTCCTACTGTTACATACAGAACCTTTTATATACAAAACACTACTCCAGTTATCTTGCTACCATTCGGAATATAAGGTTTAAATTCTTAATCGAAGTAATATTTCTAGTTTTACCAGTGCACTTTACGCACAGTTCGTGGCGAGTGGAATGTAACTAAATCACCCGCGGAGTGGTGTTATCACCCAAGCTATAACTTTCAAATTTTGTACATATCGACAAAAGACACAAGCATTGTTTCAGCTAATGGACCTCCGGGTTTAACCCGGAGGTCCATTGGCTCAAACTTTGCTTGTGCTGATTATGCTTTGCAACAAATTTGCAGTTATTGCTTGGGTGGAATCTCCACTCTGTGGGTGATTTAGTGATAATACACTCTCTGCGTACTGTAATAACTCACGAGTTGAAATATTTCCGAACCATCCCTATTGCCGCCACATTTCCGAATCCGCGTTGAGCGTTATATATCTACCTTCACAACTTCCGCCGGCAATTCCATTTGTAGGCCGCCCAAACTACAAACGGTTGAGTGAATGCCTGCAGAAATAGCAAAGACGTAGGAATGTGAGGGGGGGGGGGGAGCACAGGAGGCAAGTGTCCTCCAACTTTTTACAGAAAATAGTCGACACAACTTCGGTACAATATTTTGAAAAATTGATGACTTTGTGGGGAAGGGAACAAACAACTAGACTGTTGTCATTCGAAACTTGTATTGTACACTTGTTCCTAAGATTTTTCCATTCTATCGCTGTTCATGTTATGGACTGTACACATTGT
The DNA here is from genome assembly GCA_031216915.1 of Pictodentalium vernedei. Classification (NCBI taxonomy): domain Eukaryota; kingdom Metazoa; phylum Mollusca; class Scaphopoda; order Dentaliida; family Dentaliidae; genus Pictodentalium; species Pictodentalium vernedei. The sequence continues at coordinate 71,498,574 of CM062292.1, read as the reverse complement.
TGTATTCCTTTTGTTCCACTAAGGCACAGGACTAGCCAGTGATGGATATCGCTGTATGGGCCCCCGTAGGAACCCCGGTGAAGGAAGCTGTGTTTTAGTGAACAAGTTTTAATATTAAAAGTATGACCCGTTAATCAAACCCTGGGGCGGAAATCCTCTGAAAGGAGAAACATGGGCATAAAACGATTGGCTGGCCTTGACTTTATATCCATGCTCTGGTCATGGTTGGCCATTGTGCAGAGTGTGACCGTAAACGTCAGTTAATAAATCGACGTTTGGATGCCTTATTACCATTCCCCATCACCCCAAATTCAAAATGTTTACTTGTGTCCCTGAAAAATGGTAGAAGGGAACCTAAAATTCGGGAGATAAAAAGCACATAATAAGGGGGGCGGGGGGGGGGGGGGCGAATATCCGACAGATTGGATTGTCAGTTCCTCGCCCTTAACCCAACGTACGCGATAACAAAATTTGGTCAAATTGTACCAAAAAATTCAATGTAACAAAACCATATCACGTGATGCCTTATTGGAACTAGCTTATCAATCTCGTTCCAATCGGTCTCCCATAATAATTATGGTTTTATTGAAAAGTATTAGAATTTGAACGAGTCTGTTTTTATTAGACGGATGCGACCCATTGCCTATGGAAAGGGTTAACCCTTTACCTAACATGAGAAGAACACGACACTTGCAAAAATTCTTCGTCTGAAAAACATAGGTTATGACCCCTCGTTGGAACGAGCTCAGACAAAAAATGAAAAAAAATGAAATTTAATTGGAAATTTGAGAATAGCGATGGCCGGTTTTGACCGTTACGTTGGGTAAAGGGTTAAAAAACGATTTTGTCCACCGATTAGATTGTGAAATTCTAGGGCCCTGTTTACTTTAAATACCTACACATATCCGTGATAACCATACACGCTAAACTGGACATTAAAAATCGTTACACAAATCAATTATGCCATTTTATTCTACATAACAAGAGAACACGGTCTAAATTCAAGAGTTTGAAAACTTGCTCTTGAACTAAATTGTCGGAAGTAACGAGACAACAGGCACCCTTAAACCATTACCGAAAATATAGCAATGTTCAAGGACTAATCTAAAATGAGTAGTAGGATAAATTGTTTTGTGAATCCCAAGCTTATAACCCCCCCCCCCCCCCCCACCCCTTATGGGAAGAAGCACGTTTACCCTCCACCCCATGAGGATTTTTGAGGGGGGGGGGGGGGCGAAAAACGAAATTAACTGAAAATTGCCGCCAACTGCAATCTGCAAATGTAGAGGAAAGTTATTTTTTTTAGACCAAAAAGGGTAGTGGTTGTATTCATAACCGCAATTCATCTTTGGACTGTTTGTCTCCAAAGCTTGAGCTCACGGAGCTTGTTCCAAAGATTAGTCAAACTAATCAAGTGGAAAAAATATAAATGGCCGTTTAATAGCTTTGCTCACTGTACCGGATTGAATCCAGTGAAGCGTTAACTTTCACTTTCTAATAAACATCTTGACCGTTGGGTATATAAACACACCCTCTTCTCTCTGCGCATGACGGAACAAGACGAACAACAAAAACAATATGGAAATTCCCAATTTATGACTCAGCATTCCACTTCAGACGTCCACATTTAGATCCACGCTAGGGGCAACTGCGTTACGTCCTTCGGCAAGGCACTTAAATCCCGATTAGCCACGTGGGCTCAGTGGCGCGGTGTACTAAGGCGTACTGCACGTCAATATGCACCCGTCTTCAATCAATACTAGCCATGCTTGTGTGGAGTGAGTATTTTGGAGTCTGACAGTTGCTCATCATTGCTCGGTAGTTCTCTCCGGGTACTCGGTTTCTCCACCCGTCAACTGTCTTGACACGAGTTGACCCCCCCCCCCTCCCTTTCTGGAAAGTCTTTCAACTCAAATAAATGTACTTCCCTTTATTTGGAATCTGTACAATAACGTATCCCGCGAACTATAGTTTTGATTAACAAAATTGAAGTATTTGATCAATTCACTTTTAAAGAATATATTTTTTCAAAGCTCCCATTCTCGTAGAGTTAAAACCTTTCACTGGCGAAATGGACTATTGTCGATAATTTTATGATTATCGGTTCGTTCAAACATTCTCGTTTGTTTAATAAAATTTCCGACATACTTGAAACTTTCTCGTAAACAGACGTAATAAATGTCCTCCATTTATGGATGGAGTGGCAGTAAAGGGTTAAGGTGCAACCTTGACAAAACCATTGTCTTTTTGTGACGCACTCGAGTGGACTCAATTATTTATTCACTCGGAAAACCAATAGTGCAAGAAGGGTATATATATTTACAAACTTTTTACACAATGGTCAGTTCGAGGGAAAACATAACGGGACGTTTTAACTGAAACTCAGTGCAGGCACTGATGCTCGATACTATATACAATTATATGCTAGCCTGTGAACTATCGCCAATAATCTAACATATTTATATCTATCGACTCGATACATATCGAGAAATATTCCTCGATAGATTCCTAAATGACGTCACGCTACATCGCATCACGTCTCATTGAAGGAACAATCGGCTGATCTTTGTTATTGTTTTGAAAGGTACGCATTTGGGGTCGAATTGGGCTGAATATTGTGCAATAAAATGTCGCGTAGCATATAATTAAAAAGAATCGACGCTATTTTAGTGACAATAGAGATTTATTTCATTCGCGCAAGCACTCGTGAAAAATAATTTTAATCTCCACACTCGTGAGAATTCCCGATACTCACTAAAGGTATCGCGGAACTAAATATTGAAATTAGAGTGAACCGCCATAAAATGTTGCATTCGGAATGATGCCATCTCTAAAAATAAACAGCCTTGGGAAAATCCATTGTTTCAATAAAAGTTTGTACTTTTTGTGTTTTTGTAGGGAATTCCCTGAAAAATATGTGCACGTGACCGGTACTTCCCTTTGTGTCAGTTTTTCTTTGTTGCATGACCCCCTGTTTTCAGATCAGAAAAAAGTTGTCTGAAGGGCTATACTTGACGGAGATATTTGAATGTCAAAATTAAAGTGAAGCGATCATATTTTTTCCACCTGAACGTTATAATGGTCGCCTATGGGAAAATATTTAGTTCTGTGATACCTAAAATAGCACAGATATCCTCTATATAATCTGCACTTGATATGTTCAGTCACATGAATCGCGCACATGAGTTATCAACTAGCAGTGTGAACATGTAATATGCATAACTTCCACGATATATTATTAAATTGTGGTCTCTGCAGTGGTTTTCTAGAGGTATCGCGGCCAAACAGACTTGAGATAACCCCACTGGCCAGTATTGTCGAAAAAAGACGAACCCTTCACCCCAGCATGCATCAGGATGTCAGTTTTCTGTTGACATCACCCTCATTAAGATATTTATAAAGCTTTAATAATTATTACACAATTTATCAATTCCAGTTCTCTGCTCGTATCATAAAGAGAATTGTTTTCTAAGCGGACTATTTCCTTAATTGGTGTCCGAACGATCGCAAAACTCACTTCGTAATTCGTTAAGTTATTCGCCATATAATTGAAGGACAGAACTATGGAAACGGTCTTTCTTTCCTAATTGCGTCGAGTTTTTGGATGGTTTGAAAGAGGCGGTTCGCAGCAGTCCTACCCTTGCCATTTTTTAAAATCACATTTCAAGAACTGTGTATAACCTATAACCCCTCCCCCCCCCCCCCTCTGTATTTTAACTTGGACAAACGCAAATTTAATATTGATTGTGAACTGAGGGCAGGCTGTAGCGATTTAAATGGACAAAATTTGTCAACTATATTTCTGCTCAGCACGATTGTTTGTGGTCACCACCAAGAAGACACGGAACACTTGTCTGTCCACTCTAGTCAGGCTCGGTGTGACCTGTTCGAGAGATTACCAGATCTCCGTATCAATCGAATTCAACTTAATGTTCTGTGAAGATCCCAATTTGTCCGATACTATCAACTCTTCCATTTTTTTGGCCGTATAAAAGTTTATAAAAAATACTCAGATTTGTCATCGAGTGACTATTATTATAATTTGCTGATATTACCGGTTTGGGTATTGGCTTGGTGCTAAACAGGAAGCGACGTAGAGTGGGGGGCGGGGGGGGGGGGGGGGCGGGGGGGGGGGCACCACCAACAATCGACTCGGACTTTGTTTCATCTTCAGATTTTTTTTTTTTTTTATTCAAACTTATACATCCTTTATTTTCTTAATCTAACCGCCATTTGTATAATCTATATTCATGTAAAAGGGAGCGAAGGGTGTTCTAAGTGAATATCGCTTGTCCTTCAACCCTCGTTTGCTTTTTATTGGCAAATAAAAATGTTTTATACAGAAAGAGCTGTTGACATTGCTTTTGAAGAGGATGTTCCTCCCAATTAAAATTATGTGCCAGGAAAATATTCGATAAAGGTGATTAAACTGAATAATCACCCCTCGGAGCACAAAACACAACATAAATGAAAATGAACTATTTATATATATACTTATAGGCCACAGCAAATCTTTCAATCAGTTAGATACAATTAATATACTGATGAGAAAATGCGTAAAGATCTAAATCGAAATAATCAAACGCATAAACAATAACTTGGTGAAAGTAAAAATAAATACTGACTAAAAAACAAACAAACAAACGAAAATATACTTGCATATACACGTAAATGACACTTGAATTAGTGGAAATATACTGACTTCAACTTCTCAGATTTCACAAAAGTAAAGGAGACGATGACATTACTGACGCCCCTCGATCTCCAAAGGAGTCCCACAGAAGCTATCTAGTCTGCGTGGACTGGAGGAAAATCTGAAAAGAAATAAATGTTATTAACAAAAGAAACATAAGGAAATATATTAATATGAATGAGAGAACTAAACACAAGTGATAAACAACTTTTATTACTTTCCAAAGTGTGATTTCCTGGGATTTCCGGGTTTGATTATGAACGGTCACTTCACAAGTGAATTATGCAATCAACAATTAGACCATGTATCCGTGGGCGCAAACGAAGACACTTTGCCGTGGGTGTAATGGGGACTTCATTGTTTTTTAACCCTTTACCTAACATGAAAAACGGACGAAACTTGCAAAAAATTATTGAATAACTATTTTCATCTCTCTAACAAACATAGGTTATGACATCTCATTGGAGATGGACGAGCTCGTTCCAATGAGAGGTCATAACGTATGTTTTAGAAACAAAAAAATGAAAATAAATTAATTGGCGATTTTTGAGAATAGCGCAGGTGGTTTTGGCAATTACGTTAGGTAAAGTGTTAAATATAATTATCGTTAATAATGAAAAGTAATAAACAGTAATCCTTTGACTGGACTGGTTCATTCGAGGCGAGGGACTATATTGTAAAACACTAGAGAGCATTCGCGAACTCGTTTGTACAACGTCCCTCACCTCTCATGAATTCACGTAACCAGTCCAGTCAAACGATTACACTAAATGTATCAAAGATCTCAACCTTCTAGAATCATAAAAATTGAGATGAAGTCCATCCTAAGAAACAAATAATTAAAGTTTTTGGTTAGCCCCCTTTCAAAAAAGGGACCAAATGATTTGATGAAGAGTGCATATCTTTGAAAATACAAGTTACTTTTTTGATCTCCATCACTTTTTGGACTGCAAATTCCCATCATCCTTGGGTCTTGGTAAGACTGAAGATTTTAACAGAAGAATTTGCTTTGGAAACGGTTATCACATTGTTAGACTGTGACCGGAAGAAGATCTTTCAACTTCATTGGTACGAACAAAGAAACTGTGTAAAGACACCTGAGCGCTGTGAATGCGATTCTACCGACAGTACTTACAGGAAAAGATTTGTTGGTAGTATACTTGCAAATTGAATCGGAAAGGAGGACTTTCCTATTTCTCTCAGCTCACAAGAATTAAAATTCAATATAAGGTTAAGCGGTTATGAAGACTAAATTAGATCTCTCATTTCACAGGCAATTAAAAATGTATCTTTGAGTGAATAATGTCAGTATCCTTTGAGTCACTTGGCCTGTCGCCCATTAATTGAATAATTTCAACAGGTGCAATGGCTTGAAAATCTCAGAAAGCACCACCCCGTCTAAAATGGAGAAATATTGACTGGGATCTCCGGATGTTAAATTGATCTTGGATTTTGAAGGTTTGAAATTTGGAATAAGTTATTGGGCGAGAAATTCCGATTTCAGCATGAAAGCAGAATTGGACTTTTTCCCAGGGACAAAATGAATCCCGTTTTTACATGCTTTAACCCTTTGAACACTGGTGGTATCTTCCATATTAGTTCAATGACAGCAATTGGAAGAGTACATGTTCATTATTTAGGGGTTGACCAATTAATATTTTCAACGTGCAGCCCCAAGGCTGCACGTTGAAAATATTAATTGGTCTACCACACACATGCACTCAGCATCCATCATATTTAATGAAATTATGACTTATGTTCCTGGCCGGAAAAACGACCGTTAGGGTTCAAAGGGTTGACAGGACAGAGGAGAGTTCCCCAGAGCGACAATACGGATTTACAGTATTTTCTGTCAAAACTGATTAGTTTTTGACCATTTTAATTAAATTCATCCGAAAAAGTAATGTCGCCTCGAGTCAAAGGAAGACAAAGAATTTAGAACTAAATTGGATTTCCTCTCCATTAAAAAAAGGCAATTAAAAATAAACATGAAAATGAGACCTGAACTGCATCTGACTGATTAATGTTGGGATACATATCTAATAAAATTGAAGGAGTAATAGGCAAGGCTTGTCTAACAGTGAAGGTTAATTCGTGCAAGACCCATCTTAATAGCAAAACAAGATGGGTCATAATAACAAAACCGTACGGTCTAAATTAAGGAATAAAGTCAATTAAATAAATGATTGACATTTTTTAAAATGGCGAATGAGTGCGGGCGGCTTTTATTTATCCCTGATGGAATGGTCGCAGATGCCTAAAATCCAGTTCTGTAAGCCTAAAATTAAATACTAGAGCTTCCATCTTGATTTCAGTCTTTTTTGTGAAGGTGATCATACAGCACAAAATCAACAGAACTAAAAGGAGAGTAAAAGTAAGGAATTGTTTAACTGGTTGAATTCTAGAAGCCACAATCCGGCCATTCAAAAGCCAACAATTTCTTTCGCACATGTTTTTTTTTTTTATTCGGTCAAAAGTAAATTTGCTTATACAAGTTTGTTCTATTAAAAATTATTGGAGTCTCCTGGCACTCCAATAATTTGATCAAACATTTGACAATTTTTGAGGAACAACTTCAGACTACCAAAATTAATCTAGCCCTCAACCAGTTAAACGAATAATTATTTTCACGATATGAGAATCGTGCAGTATTTAGCGAAGAGAATAACAATACTGGATCAATGTATCGCATACTGCATCTCAAATCGCGATGCGGTACCGCCAAAATCACTCGATGATTGTTTTATACATTTTGAATTTTGACACAGAAATAAATGTCTAACACAGGCCGAAAAAAATGTTCCGCTGCCCGAGAATGAAAATTAATTTTAGCCCAAGAGTAAAATGTTCAGAAAATTCAAATAAACAAATTAGTGGATTTCAAGGAACTGCTCAAAAACTTGACAAATAACGAGTATTTGTAAACTGTCCGGAACGATTACTAAGTTTGTACAAAATAAGTAAGCTTTCCAGCGAGTCTATAAATATTTGAATGTTCTTTCACCAAGGACTTTTGGAAGTAGAAATTAGACATCCAGCTTCAGCTCAACTGATTCATACTACTGAACCTGGAAAAACGTACACTATGAGCGAAGGAAAACTGTACTTTAAACATTTATTTTTTATTAAATCGACCAGACTAATAGATTTGCCAAAAGTGAATCGGAACATTGTAGAAATGAAAACCACGTCATCAAATCGAGCCAGATTCATGGAAATGTTTTTTTGAACGACAAATACTTCGCGCTGTTAGGTTTCGGCACCCGATCGGCAATTCAAAGATTTGTGAAGACAAATCATCCCCTGAGTTCCAATGTGTTCTATGGGCCTAGTGGCACATAGAACCATTTAGAACTCGGGGGACGAAATAGCACCATTTAGACTTTAATGTTTCCTGGAAACGTAGTCTCATCTTATGATAGAATATAAACCCACCATGAGTCCATCAAAACGTGGATTAAACTGTCCACGGAGAGTTTTGTTGCCCAATTCTCCTGAATTCAAATATACTGAGGGTATTGGTTAATTATATCAACCAGTGATAGACATTTCTCATCAGAAAACATAACCCCCAACCAATGTCTGTTAACTCGGAAAGCCTAACAATGCATGTTTAATATCGTCAAGCCCCGCCCCCACCCGGAAACCCCTCGAAGTCGAACTGTGCTTGTTTCCCATTGTACACAAGTTCTGCTTTACTGGTAAAATGACAAAGGCCCTTGGTAGATCGTTAGTTCGGACTCAGTTTGTTGGGATTACTGAGAGAACGGCGAAGTTCCATCGGTCCGTGGCATTTTCTTATTCCTTACCAGATGATATTCGACACAGCTTCCAGATTTTGGATTCAGCTTGGTAACCTCACGAACCTTATCGTGCTTCAGTATAACGAAGATTAGATAATTAACAATAAAACTCGACTACCGTCGTTATCTCTGGCAGGACCGATCAGAACTATTTAAAATACGCTGTAGACTCGGAGCCTATTTTTTCAATTCATGCGCCAGATTTCAATTTACGGAGTCACACTGCTGTTTGTAACACACACTGCAAGTATGTAATAGCTCTCATCATTTTCATTTAGTACACTATAGCAAACATTAATCTTCACTGTGGTTTCTGATCAAGTCTTGGCTGCCTATTTAGGCAGCCAAGACTTGATCAGAAACCACAGTGAAGATTAATGCTTGGTAATTAAGACTTGAAGTATTAACTTAAGCACTCTACAACAATGATAAATGATAATCATATATATAATACATGTAAGAGTGTCTCTCTCGATTATCCATCGAAAGAATATCAAAATATGATCTGAGAAGTTACGCGCCAACTGAGAAGCCTATTTCTGAGATTTAAGAGCCAAGTCCTGATGTTTCAGAACCAAATACGCACTGGCGCATGCCCAGGTCGGTCCCTGCTCTGGCATAAAGCATATTTTACAATGTTCAAAGTTCATACCTCATAGCAACAGTGGCGGCATCCATCTTGCCTCTTGTAGGTAGGTATCGGCTCATCGGGAGCCCAGACAACTTGTTTAAACACCCACAAATCCGTGCTTATATCCACCAGATTTCCGATGCAAGACCCGATTACGTGACTACCACTCAGCAGAATAGTTAGGGAAAGTCCCCTGACGTGGCAGTCGCGTTGCCATTCTTAGACTCGTGTACTGCCATAGACTGTCGGTCAGTCTGTGCAATCTATGGAGTGTTTGTTTCACAAACGCATTCCGCCGGTGGAATTGCGTGATGGAATTTACAATTCTACAACTTCAGCATCATTTGACGTCCACGAGTGTTCCGAGTGTAATTTATGGGTTTCTGACGGTCATGACTGCTGAAATATTACCAATTCGGAGATTTCCGCCCGTGATATGTCCCCCATTAATCAATCTAGTATCGGTGCTTCCACCGAATGCAGGTCAGAGTACTTCTATACTGTTAGTTTATCCAATTCCCTGAATATCAACTTTAATGAAAATTGGCAATAATGGGTCCCATTCAAACTAATAGATAACTTGTCCATTTAATAATATAATATTCATGGAAGAGATCAAGTTCTTTTTCAGAGCTTGATTAACCTCTAGGGGCCAACTTAGCAACATTACTAATCGTAACGGACATGACGACCGTTACATAATCCCAGTTCTTATTTGATATTGGTTATCAACCGATAAAATCGGTTAATATCGAATAAGGAACTGGAATAGGGGGCCTCTCCAATCATGGAGAAACTCTGGACTGACTTCCACTTTTCTTTATAGGACATTATGAATCTCAACAAAACCAATAACTGCTCATTCTCCTATTATATCGCTAAAATCAGCGCGGAGAAAACCCATATTGAATTTTAGGATCCAGAGAATCCAATTTTACCATAGAATTCTAATTGAACCCTTGGAACACCGGAGGCCGTTTCTCCAGCCGGGTCACAAGCTGTCATAATGCCATTTAAGGGGGATCACTGCAAGGTAAATGTGTGGTGTAGACCAATCAATATTTTGAACGTGCAGCCTTAGGACTGCACGTTGAAAATATTAATTGATCTAGCCCCCCCCCCCCCCCCATATGGACTTTCTATTGCTACCATGGAACTGACATGGAAGATACCACCAGGTTTCAAACGGGTAATTAACACTTAACATATGGCTATTACATTGATCTTCACTCGACTGCAAATGTTACTCTGTCGTCACACTTTTGTAGCAGTACCCAATGTACTACACGACTATAAAAATCACCTGAAAAGAATACACACATTATGCATATCCGATGTTAATGTATATTTGTATAGAACACTAAATTTTCAAGTTTTGAAGAATCGCTAACTACTGCTATAAATACCTCCGAGTGGGGGGGGGGGGGGGGGGGGGGCATCACTTCTGTCGTCGCACAACTGTCCGCCTGTCAAAGCACCGTCTCGTGCTTTTGACCCATATACCTACAACTGATACTATTCCGCGTGCTTACTCCGGAGAATAGACGAATGCTCTTTATCAAAATAGAGAAATATCATATTCCATGCTAAGCTGCCTCGATTCCGAATCCTTCCAAGGGCCGAGTTATGCATGATTGGTTTTAAAAAAAATATATATATTGCTGGTCACGAGACATGAATACTGAATTGATCTCGCCACCAACAAATCACGAATATCAGTTGTGAAGATTTAACTGTTCGTACTCAACATTCACCTATCCGAACAGTGGCGGTGGCAGGATTTCAATTCGGAGGGGGGGGGGGGGAGTAAGATATGGGAGGGGGGAGTAAGATATGGGAGGGTGGAAGTCGAAGGTAGAGAGAGCGAAGGCACTTCCCGAAAGCCTCAGGCCTGAGATGGAGGTTAGCGGAGGAGGTTGATCAGCTATCGGAACGTAATGGCAACCCCCTTAAGGGGGTAGCCACTACATTCAGATCGCTGAACTATGGAGGAGTTTGTTCCCCTCCTGTTGTTTTTTTTTCTTTTTTTTGGTGGGGGGGGGGGGGGATTTGGGGATCTCCCTATGAAATTTCATATTTGGACGCCCTGGAAGCGATATCGGAGAGTTTCTACAGACCTGCATGTGGATCGATGTGACATTTACGGGTGTAATATTGGATGATAAAACCACAATCAGATAGTAATTTGAAGTTTGATCGGGGGGGGGGGGGGGTGGGGGGAGTACGCCACCACTGGTCCGTAAACTGTTAATCATCATTTCTATTTATCAAAGGAAACCAGTACTCACGCTGGCCCCAAACCCTATGGCCGAAAACCTCTACCATATTTGTAGACATTCATGATATTTTAAGCCAAACAGGTTTGGTACAAAAGCTCTATGGGAGGGAGGGAGGGTTGTCTGATCCAAATAAATTGATAGTATTAAACAACAACTGGGACTTGAACCAGCAAACCGATAATTGGTTAATGACAAAAAGACTGCACTCAAAACTACTGGCGGCATGCTCGAGTAGACGAAAATGGCAATGACTTAACTTAAATCTACGCAAGTTATTCAGGTAATGATCGGACTCAATGATGCCAGTACGTACACCAAGTTTTGCACTCGGATAACATTAATCGACAAAGCGTCGAGTCACCGTAACGATATGAATAGCATCCTTCCCTTTCAAATTGGTAATCAGTGTCATTTCTCATATTAACGAAAAAAAATCCAATGTTTCAATACTACTCGCTCACAAACGTTGAGCGTTTGTTAAAACAGTTTGCCAGCTTGTTCACAAAATTACTGAGTTTGAGTTTCGTCAAAATAGTTTCAGCCTTGATCGCCACTCTAAAATCAGTGTGGTTAAAAATCGACCCAAATCGACTGGGTAGAGTAAATGAACCCAATTCGTTTAAAATTCACCCAATCCAGTCATTGTGGGGTTGGTCTTTAACCCAACTGATTTTACAGTACAGCCGACAATTTCCGTTCAATACAAGTAAAATTGGTTTCCTCAATCGCGCTCTAAACTGCTGCAATGTTTTTCCTTCTGAAAGGACACTATAACTTGCCAATTTTATACAAACCTTTTCTGATGGAAGGGGGGGGGGGGGGATAAATTCTAATGCAGTTTACTAAATTTGCACCCGACACAGCATGAACACGAAAACTCTTGACCAAAAACTCATTCTGTTTTTTATGCAACGCCATTTAAGATGTACAAAACTAAAGTTACCTATATCATATCCTACTAAAAGCCGGAAATACCCATTACATAGCGCAGACTCGAATACTGAACGAATCTCTCGAGATGTTACCATTAACAAACTCCTTGCATTTAACGCCATTATGCAGTAAAATTTGTTTGTCCATCAGTAGTCCAATTAAATGCGAATTATCCCCCGAGCACAGAATGTATTATGAGTTCACCAATAGAACACATGTTTGTGCAGAGAATCGTCATTAAAATACAATGTGGACCGGCCGACTAGAAGGCGTGAAACCTGTGGTTATAATCTGGATCATGAAGAGCAGCACAAGTTTTGCATTCAGTTGGAATAAAATCCGCCGGTACAGTACGTGGAGAGTGTATTATCACTAAATCACCCGCACAGTGGAGATTGCACCCAAGCAATAATTGCAAATTTGTTGCAAAGCCTAACCAGCACAAGCAAAATTTCAGCCAATGGACCTCCGGGTTAAACCCGGAGGTCCATTGGCTGAAACATTGCTTGTGTTGATGTGTACGGAACTTGAAAGTTATAGCTTGGGTGATAACTCCACTCCGCGGGTGATTTGGTTACAATCCACTCTCCACGTACTGTAATTTACAAATGTCAATGCCTACTCCCCAGAAAGAATCTTTAACGTATAACGAATATTATTTCCGACGGGATTTCCATTAGAGAATTCCCCCGTAAGGCCCCAACAAGAGGACTAATGCTTGCTTATTGGGGTAAAGCAATTCTGCATTACTGCTACAATAACCAGGTAATCGACGCCCGGATGAAACTTCTCAAATCCGGACATTGGCTCATCTTCACTGGTTGCCTTCATATAACGATATATGCAGAAAGTGACATTAAATGCCAATAAGACTAATTTTAGTATTTAAGTGACTACTTATGAAATTCTCAGAACATATCCTTACGCTACCAATAACCAGCCAACGCAATGCATGGAAATATTTTTTATTTCTCCAAAAATAAAGCTTTGTGTATACAGGAATAGGCACGTCCTACATTCCAATGAGGGCTAACCACTTTCTGCTAAGATAGATGGGCAGGCAATTCCGTAAGAAAGGAATTTGTTTAATGAGAACATGGAATACGGACAGCTGGAATAAAAGACGAAGAAACTCTGTATTTCGCGCGAATACATGAACAACTTCCAAAGCTCGTGTATTCCAATCCCCCCCGAACTCTATTAGAGATGCATTTCTACTATTAAACTTGTTTAAAGAAAATATTTCTTGCTTAACAATGTTTGAGGAGTAACATTTCATAATCTGTAACGGCAAAGCTGTGGTCTGAATCCAAAGGACCATGACGGTCAACACCTGTCATGCCTCCTCAGTGATCAACCCACAGATAGGCCAATTACTAAAAATTATAAACATTCAAACACCCAAATTCACCGTAACAGTATGCCAGTGGCCCAGACCCAGAGGATAACAGCTGACCCCTATCATACATCCTCAGTGACTGCCCCACTGACATACTAGTTACCAAGCAGTTACTTAACTAAAACTAAGTTAAACACTCAAACGACTACCAGGTGGCTGAAGGGATTGGGACAATGGCAGTGGGAAGGTTGAATATACAAGGGTATTAAGGGAGGTAACTAGGACTGGGAATGGTTTTGACTGAGAGATGGAAACTAAAGGAAGAAAAGAAATAGCTTTGGGACAAGCCACCTCTTTTATCTATGACTATTAAAAAGCTTGTATTAAAGTTTTGAGACTTCAATTTAGGTTAGCATTCATTCTTGAAAAATAGGACACGGGCCCTGCGTCCCATCATCCATGAATGACGGCCAAGCTAATGTAGGGAAATTTATCCCACATGCCCAATGTCCAAATAAATTAACACTCCTGTCAGGATTCCGACACCAGTAGACTAAGCCTACAATTAAGTTAACTTAGAAGAAAGTACGTTGAATTATAATTTATTAATTTAAAGAATTTGTCAATATGACTTTTTGTTATTTACATACTATGTGCATTTATGCACATACTCTCCACACAAGACATAACAGGACAGCACAAACTTCGACATTACATTACAAAAACCCCACAGAATTGGCCACAGGAAAGTGAACATGAAATGAAGTGCTTGAAGAATGAGCACATGGCATGGGTTGATTGATTGGTGATGATTAGTGGAGATTGACCCAGAGATGACCCAATTACAGGCATTTCATCTTCAGGACGATCTCCACCAATCCCTGTAGTCTCTGACTACGTTTATATTTTATTTGTCAAGACTCGAACTTGACCCACACATGTGCTACCCATAGCAACACACACACATAGCTATGGTAGACTGTAAAATTTTACATTACCGAACAAAATCTTTTCACTATTAAGTGACTGATTACTGACACACGCAATTAATAGACGATATGACCGCCATGCATTTATCGATAGTAAAAATTATTGTGATGCAATGAAAACGTTCCACATAGCCCCTCAATACACTGCACCAAGATGGAAAGATCTCTAAATGTGATCCTTCCATCATGAAGCAGCATCTTGACCAATTATGTGATAATCTGTTATAGAGAGTAAAACTTTAACCAAATTTTTCAGTAAGAAATATTTCTTACCTGCACCAGGTTACAAATTAACTGTAAGCTGAAGTACCAATTTTCCTATAACTCGAAAATTACAAGCTTGTGATACACATCTCCCTCATCACCGCAGTTTGAGGTGCAGCACTCTGCTGAAGAGAACCCCAAAAGGGATCCCTCCAACAAAATGTTGCACATCAAACTAAGGCGAGCAAGGGATTTACATAAGAGTATGGGTTAAAAAATATAGAATTGTAAAATTGAGGTTCACTTTCTAATGGCTGAAATAGTGCTCAAGAAATATATTTTTATATCCCTCTACCTTCTATTTCCTAAATGTGTAGCAACAATCTGAAGTTTTATTGTCTAGCTTCACTATTGTAAATTTTATTATACACACACACCACATACCATTGATAGTTATTTTATAAATTTGTTCATAACTGACCGTGACGTGCTAATAAAAGGGCTAGGGGTTCTTGTACAGTTGCGCTTTGTACAATTATAAGCACGGCCTAGGCCAACCAATATACAACTTGCCAGGTATTTCCTAATGATAGACACGAGTAAACATGGTCGGGTCCATCACTATTTTAAATAACTGGATTAATAACTGACAAGTACGTACTTGTATAGCATAGGCGCATGCAACTTATACAATTACTTTTTTATATAACACATGGAATAGGTGAATAATAATGTACCATTAATGATTACCAGATGAAATACTTAGTTCTACACTGAACACTGGCTACTTTAGCTATGTGTTCCAATTAGCCTAACTGCTGAATACAGACGTAAAGGGTGAAAATATAGGACTAGAAAAATAAAAGGGGGAGGGGGGGGGGGGGTGGATTTTATAATAAAAACTATTTTAGATTTGGTGTTTTGAAATTTGGCAAACACTGGCTACTTTAGCTATGTGCTTCTGGTTCCAAAGATGAAAGATGGGGTGGGGGTGCTACAAACCTCAGATATAATACTACCAAACTAAAAATAAGGGGTCAGGTGAAATCTCAAGGGGTCAGGTGAAAATTTCTAAAAGTTTTTGTATACAAATAATTAAAATATGCCGCTTGGCAGAAAAAAACAAATAAAATACGCCAAATATAACTAAAAAGAAACGATAATATTAAGCCCCTGCCTCTGCCTCCATAGGCTTGGCCTTGGGCTATCATTATCCAGCCTACACCATTAAAAATAAAATGAGTGCCTCTTAGACTTCATAATACCAACAAAAGAAACTAAATGGAAAAAGTATAAGTGTTTTACACTTACAACGCAAGAAATGATCCTCCACGGATGTGCCACTTCCCCACGGAATATCAGCCCCGATTAACATCTGCCTTCTGCTTTTATAGCGTTAAAATTCTTCCGGTGACGTAAAATCTGTCAAATTCCGCAAAGGCTGCACTTTGACCTCTGCAGAATCTGGCAGAAATTCAGCACACGAAGAAACGTAAACACTACAAAAGTTGCTTGAACAGGGCAAATACTGATACTGGTACATAACCCAGCAGCAATACCTCCCGAATTCAAACAAATTACACCGAGATTACGTTTTAAAACGTAACGAGTTGGTAAAATATACCTGTAAATACAAGACTGTCAAGACAGTACAGGTGAACTAGAAATAGGTCAGATTTCCCAATCCCACAATACATTGCAAAACATGTCCGAGATTCAAAAGAAATGTGCTTTACGATGGTGAAATAATATAATATACAAGCTTATGGAACTTCATCGGGATTTAAGTTGAACTGGTGTGAATATGGAACAAACTGATTAAAACAGCGCAGTCACACACGTAGACACCTTGCCTGTAAGATTTTAGCGATTGCGATGAATGACGAATTTCCCAAAAGATACGGACACTTGGCCCACACACCGAAATGCGTAACATAGAACATATACTTTATAGAGATGGGATGAATGACAGCCCCGACTGTCACAAATCGTATCCGCCAGACACGTAACGTACAATGGCATGCGTTCCTGTGGGAAGTTCTTCCGCTTTATCCAGATTCCACACATACTCTGCTATATTTTAAAAGCCTATGGCATAAATTTTACCTTTAAAACACCAACCGTGATGAACACGCCGGCAATGGGATTTCAATTTAAATTTTACACCAACAGTGGAACTGCATCCAAGATGACCTTTTACCTGAACCTGAATGCTTGCTTGTCTAAATTTATCGCTTGTCGCCTCGCGAATAGTGAAATGAAAGCGGCAACTAAAATACCAAAATTTAACATTCGTCGTCTCATGTTAAAGCACCCATAACTCGAAATAGTGTTATGTTAAAATAAAAAAGGCCCCGTGATTTGCACTTTTCTTTTTCCATTTCGTTTCAGCGATAAAATTGACAGCGGAAGTACCACCCACCGGTGCACATGTAAAGAGATTTCGAACGTGTGTTCGGGCATTGTTTAAAATTTAGTATTGAATATTGTAGTTAACATTTAAACACTTAATGATCTGACGATCATAGTGTAAATAAAATATACCCCAAGCAGCTTGGTATACCAAATGTTCACCACTCGTGGTGAACATTTGGTACACAAAGCTGCTGTAGGTATATTTTATATACACAAGCCTGGTGAACGTCGCCTGTTATTCATATTGAGTAAGTTTTAAACTCAAGCTGCCACAAAAAAAATTTCTCAAAATAAACTTACGTTTAGGTATTAACCCTAAGTCCTCAGATTAATTTTAAAGTATTTGTGGCCTTTTTTCTGCTTACATGGTTATTGATGACTTGGCAGTGGGTCTACGTCACTGCTGGCTGCCTATACAGGCAGCCAGCAGTGATGTAAAACCACTGCAGGGAAAATTCAGTCTTCATACAAGAGTAATAAAAAAGATTACACAAGGGAGCACCTGCTTCAATGCAATATAAAAGTGGCGGTTTGGGGCTATATGGGGGCTTAAGGGTTAAAAATTGGTGGCTATTCAATTGGTGACTACATTTTTATTTTCAGGTGGTGTCGCCAATAGCATGCACCAACTTTGCTACCCAGACTACCCTGAACTCGACGGTCTACTTTGTTACCCAGAATGCGGATCAAACTTCAATGGTGTCGGTCCAGTCTGCTGGGCTAAATGCCCATCTGAAACGACGGATATAGGCGCATTGTGTACCAAACACACATATGGAAGAGGTGTAGGCAGACCTCTACACGCTTGTAGAAGTGGACAAGAGAAAGATGGCCTTCTATGTTACCCTAACTGCAAGTCTGGTTATAACGGCGTTGGTCCAGTATGCTGGCAAAATTGCCAATCTGGTTATACAGATGATGGACTAACATGTCGTAAAGACGCCCACGTGATTAGTCGCAATGTCGACGACTGTCCATGGCATGATAAATGTGGATTATGTGGAGGACCATGGTATAACGTATGCGGACAACGAAGAAACTGTGGTGGATCATGTCCATCTGGATACCGAAACGACGGATGCACGTGTTGGAGAGATGTCCATATATATGGTAAAGATTCGTACGGACGAGGCGTCGGTGAACCTATGATCTGTGGGTCGAATGAAGAACAGAATCTTGCACTCTGCTATGACTTTTGTCGCAGTGGGTATTACGGTGTGGGTCCTGTCTGTTGGGCCAGTTGTTCTGGCGATACCACAGATACGGGGACCCAATGTCAAAAAAATACACACGGCCGAGGAGTTGGAAGAGTAATAAATTGCCTCAAAACGCCGTCTTGTAGTGACATTGGTGATTGTCTAGGCCTTCAGTCTGAATTTACCAGTTTGGAGGGCATTCAAGCCTTTCAGGGCCTTGCATGCCAAACATTATACACCAACATTAAGAAATGGATCGATATAATCAAAACCTTCAACAGCTGCTACAAAAACGATCAGTGGGGTACCATGTCGGTTTCTTACTCGGGGGCAGCTGCAGTTGGCATTACAGTGGCTGCGGAGATAGGGGTAGCTGTTGATGCTGATGCCAATGAGGGTATTTGTTTTCTAGGAAGCTGTAGCGGATTCAAAACTGATATATCAATTGGAGCAGAATTTGTCATAGGGTGGTGGAAAAGTTTGGATTCTGTACCGGGCAAGTCGAAAGTTGTTGCTGCCGGTATCGATATACCGGGTACAGAAATAGGAGTGGGCGTTGGTTTTGTAATGGCAGACCCCTCTGGAGATTACATAGGAACCACGTTTGGTGTTGGTATTGGTGTCGGTCTCTCTCCCATTGAAATATCTGTACTTAACTGTAATACGCCACAAAATACGGTAGTTGAATTTACTCCCGATTCGTAAATCACGTGGTTTCTAATATCGATTTGCTTAAATTTTTATCTCGCTTTGAGCAAAAAACTTTAAAATACATTTATAGGGGAATTTTATAATCGGTAATAAATGACGGTCGACTTGGACTGAATACAACAAGAATACAGTGCAGTCGCCGTGGGCAGGGGTGTCCACACATGCGTTTACCAGGTAATAAAAATCACTATCTGCTAATTTTGTATTTATGAAGCAGTTATTTCTAGTTCATTAAATGTTCGATTATTCCAACAATGCACGCGTATAAACAAACTGCTTACAATATGTAGGTTCAACCCCGTGAAGTGGAACAGTACATACGTGTAACTGTGGTAATAAACTAGTGATTTACTGGTAAAATGGTACCATCAACCCATGCTCGGGGTGGAACTTCTCAAAAAGGCAGAATTTGTACAGTACAGCCGCCGTAGACTGGTAGTAATCCAGGCGTGGACAGTGATGTCCGCACATGCGTTTACCAAGTAATAAAAATCATAAGCAAAAGTTTAATTAATGAAGCACCGAGTACAACCCGGTGCTTCATTAATTAAAATTTAGACGATTAATCGTCTAATTAGTGTTTGGAATCTAATGATTGCGTAAGTGGAAATATTGCCCACCCTTGGAAAGTGACTACTAGTCTATGCCGGCCGTTCTGTATAAAAAGATCGCATAACCATAGCACGAAGTGTAGGAATTCTAAAATGGATCGCCAAAGTATAAACGACTGGCCAAACTTGACCTCAGTTTTGTTGCGGTCAAAAGTTGGCCGCATATGCTGATCTAATAAGCCAATGAATGACAAGGTCACAACCAACACCTTTTTTGATGCATTTGATCTATGCATTTTTCATTGTTTCGCTTAGATTACTATTACTGTTCATGGTTCTGTATAAAAATAGCTCCCCCCCCCCCCCCCCAGAGCTCCCCACATTTAATATTAAAATGAGTTTCAATATCGCGGGCATTTTGGAACAGTGTAATTAATATTTAATGCAATCTCTTGACGCTCATTAGTTTATGAAAGATCGATTTTACCGATATGTACAGGAGCTCGTTGACCCCTATACAATAAACATTTCAAGACGAGCCTGTGAATTAAGGATCGTATCGAGTAGTCCGAGCAGGAGATTTTAAATCGAATTTAAACTCTCCCCTCCTCCCCCCCCCCCCCGCCCCACTCAACTGAAGGTAATGTGAACGTTACAAACCGTAAATCTTCAGTCAGGTAATGTATCAAGGCACCGACCCAATTTTGTAAGAAATTCGACGCAGTTATAGCCTGGAACCAGTCTAGACCACAAATAGATCATCGCCAATGATTAGATTCAATCCTTTAAAATATGTTGGTACATATCAAGAGAACCAAATATTCGTCATTCCTTGGAACTAATTCAGTTCCGGACGATTGAATCTGCTGAATCTTATTCATAATTGTTAATTTCTGTGAATCAAAGCGGCTGGAAATGTTGCCCAATAGAAACTTAATTTGATGGACATTTTCGTGATATTAGTTAAAACTAGAAGTCCTGTCATGAAATGCGCACAAATAGCACGTTAGTCTGCGCGTTGATCTACGCGTTATGACCATAGTAAGGCTATCAATTCTGTACATATGGCCTGTGCACAAGCAATATTTCAGCCAATGGACTTCCGGGTAACCCGGAGGTCCATTGGCAGAAACATTGCCTGTGTGTGCCATGAGTAACCAGGAGAACCTGCCGTGCTTTGAATGCCATTCGATATGGCAATTGCGCGCAATTCCTACGCGCAATTACGCCTAGATAAGCGCATAGTTCATGACAGGACTTCTACTTTTAACTGTACAATCAGAAATGAAGACTCGTCACGGCCATAGCTGTAGGGTTACACGGGGTAGTTCCATAATTTTACTTGACCGTTTCAAGGGAGAATTAAATATTTGTAGATTACAAAAAAATTACTATCTATAACTGGAACATGAAAGACCTGTACATCTTTGAATGTCAAGGCACATCGCATTTCATAAACAGTCGACTGAATGCGAATGTCCAGGGTGGGTAATCAAACGGCGCAAGAAAAAAAAACAACCTGATAAATGTTCAAGAAAAGACGCATGATAGTATTCGGAGAATCTCTTAAATTCGCACCGCCCTACATTACACGTTCATGCTATATTGCTAATAGATTATCACCACCTAAATTGATTTGTAATATTTGGGTAAATAAAAAAGAATCAAGAAAACAAACGAATCAAGTCTCAAATCTTAGGATAACGATTCTACGAGATGCGATTTTCTCGAAGTGCATTTCGAGGATTTTTTTTTTTATTACGATTAATAACGTACTATAAATAAAAATCTCGTACCTATTCACATCATGATGAAGCTCGATATTGCGTGCACTGTCGTTGTATGTATCAACAGTTGCAGTGTTTCCCGATTTGAAACAGTTTGAATTTTGGGAAGTAAGGGAGACCTCGGCATCGCCGAAGAAGCTCGAAAATCCGGATTGATGGCCTTTCCAACTACTCATGACTTGTCCTTGGAATTACCAACTATAGGAATTTTTTGGCCAGGATTGGTGGACACACTCCTGTAGCCACATCCCTGGCTTCATATTTGAAGTAAAATATTTTAGTATGTTTTTGCATTGTAAAAATATGTAGGAGAGTGCCTTCAAGGTATTCTTTCATAAATTAAAACAAGGCAAATACATGTTAACAAATTCTAATGAAAAAAATAATTTCGGCACCCTACCATCTAAACCGTCAGTGTCACTGCAGGTTTCATGCTTTATCAGTTAAACACAAACTTAGTCAATCTATTGGGATATTTTCAAAATGGAATTAACTTATAAAAACTCTCCTCAGAACAGACGTTTCGGATATTAGTTTGAATTACGGAAATGTGGCGAATGCATATGAGTGGAATAAATCGTCATCTCGCGCCCTTCTCCGTCCATATCTGCCAACTTGTCCCCACTATTGTACTATCACAGCATGGACCGTGGGCCGAGCTTGCCAGGTACGATGGAATGTTCATTGACAATAAATTTCGAATATTTAATTCGGGATTTCGCTTAATCGTTGAAGTGTGTAACTGATTTCATGCAGAAGAGTATCAAAGTACTTGCATCATTATACTTGATACATCGGATCGGATGGGAGGTAAATTAAAAGTATACAGTACGTGGAGGGTGGATTGTAACTATATTTCCCGCGGAGTGGAGTTATCACCCAAGCTATAACTTTCAAATTTTGTACATATCGACAAAAACCACAAGCAATGTTTCAGCCAATGGACCTCCGGGTTTAACCCGGAGGTCCATTGGCTGAAACTTTGCTGGTGCTGGTTATGCCTTGCAACAAATTTGCAATTATTCCTCGGGTGAAATCTCCACTCTGCGGGTGATTTAGTGATAATACACTCTCCACGTACTGTATCAATCATACCTAGAGTGTTAAAGGGCGCCATCTGCAATGCTTTGCAGATGCCGCCTATTTCCACCGAAGGGACGTACCATGATTTGAAATGCCAGAAATGGCGTGCTTTCAGTTTTTCTATTTTCCTGAATCGCCTACTTGGGTTAAATTTTCAATCCGCTGATTTAAATTTATGCAATCGGAGGGGGAAAAAAGACCCTTTCTAATTTGACACAACTATACACATCCTACGAAACATTTAGACAAACACAGCAGATAAAAATACAAGCATCTCGTTATTAGTACAAAATTACTACTGTTGAATTATATTGTTTGATTAAATTGTATTGTTTTGAATATATTTCATTTTCAATTATTTTGTAAACCAATGGTGGCTGTTGTATTAAAAATAACCATAGTAATTTCTTGCTTCTCTCATCTGTGTTCCGATTGTAACTATTTTCATAGGAAGATGAATTTTCTTAAAAGCTGCAGAATTATTTTTCCTCGACGAAAAAAACCGAAACATGGATTTTGCCAAATTGTATTAAAAGCACCGTCACGTGCCAAATGCAAGGATTCGATAAATGTTAAAATCCCACAATTACATGCACATCCTTTTATATACTGTCCAAAAAAAGTTAAGCCCCCCCCATCCCCACCGTCTCCCTATAATACCAGTGGGTATACAGTAAATGGGTAAATTCTTCCGAGAAAACCTGTTATTTGCAGTGGGGGAATATGCCTTATTAGTGAAGCGAGGGGTTTTAGAGCTTTCTTTTTTATTGAGTGGATACTGGGCACCGCCGACGTCATCACAACGTTAAAAGATGTCACGTTGTTCAGTAGCCCTTTACCTAACATGGAAAGGAGACGACACTTGCAAACAATTCTTGAACTAATATTCATTTTTTGTCTAAAAGGGTTATGACCCCTCGTTGGAACGAGCTCGAGCTCGTTCCAACGAGGGGTCATAATCTGTTTTTGAGACAAAAAATGAGAATAATAAATTGGAAATTTTTGAGAATAGCGCTGGCCGGTGTTGGCAGTTACATGTGCATCTTTTTTATATTGTGAAATTGACAACCCGTATTGGTCTTTTCATAACTTGATGCAGACCCCAGAGCCATCTTTTGCAGCAGTGCAATAGCATACAATAATATTGTCCTCAAATGATTAAGATTCGTGGGTACTGATATACCAGTACAGTTGCAGATGCCACCCCTGTGAACCAAGGGACGGTTAAAAAAGGAAGAGAACCGCTGAAGTGAAGATCATACCTTGAGTTTGGGATCTTCTCATTCTGTAAAACTAGATTCAATAAATGGCCTAAAGCTAAACTAAATGGCCGAACCCTTAATAGAACTGTGTTCACAAAAGTGGTATTTTCACAATCTGATCACGAGTTCGGCGAATTTTCACAAAATGGGACGAAATTTCAAAATATTGCGAAGTAAGGATATAATCTAGAAAACCAAAGCATGTCATGAAGCCATGTTCATACATTTGTTTCTTACTGGTGAGATTGTGTAGTGCTGTCAGGAAGAGACCAGGCCTATAATTTGAGCTAGATTGCGATCCGGTAGAAAATCCACCCGTTCATGTAACATATAAATTAAGCAGATGAAGAATTCAACAATCATGTGCCCCTCTCATTGAACGAGCTCGTTCCAATAAGGGGTCACATGATATGGTTCAAATTTTTCCACAAATTTGAACTAATAACATATTCGCATGCCTTGGTAAAAGAGTTTATTTATTTATTCATTTATTAAGGTTTAACGACACTTTAACAGCCAGTCGCATCGTGTCGACAAGTTTTACGGATGAAGCCGGAGAGAACCGCCCAGCAACGACGAGCAGCTGCCAGCTCCCCAACATCGTAACTCTGCACTGCAGCGTTAGATTGTTGGAAGACATGTGGACCATCGACGTGTAGTACGCCTTAGTACACGGCGTCATCGTGCCCCATGTGGACAACCGGGGTTAAGTGCCTTGCCCAAGGACACAACGCGCGGAGTCCGAATCGATCGCTCAGACGGTCACCCATCTAAGGACTGAACGAGCTCGACGTTTAACTTCGATGATCAAACGAGAACCGGTTAGCGCAACGCCATCGCCCCCTCCCCTCCCCTTGGGAAAAGGGTTAAAACAAAATTGGTATTAAAGAAAATGCCAAGCGTCATCTGCCATTTGATTAGATTCAGTCCTAGTAATGAAAGCAACATTGTAATGAGACCATAACTTTCTGCCAAACCAGTCGACCCGTGCTGATTGCCAATCAGACTGATCACGGCAGAACCAAAGTTTGATATATATTGCCCACCACGTGGACCCCACCGCCGCTCACGCACGCTACCAAAGTGGAGCAGTCCCTGTTTACCTTGTTTATAGTAAACAAGGTCCGTTTTACTGTTAAAATGGGACCCGGTCACCAATGCCTGGAGTGGATGTCTTCCAAAATGGCAACAAACTTGTGTCGCGGTCTCGATATAGTCTGACTAAAATTGACAAAAGGGAATGCACATAAGATGCAAAGGCCAACTCCTTGCGAGTTACCTGAACTAAACATGACGGCATTGTATAAAAGATTGGCTGAATGTAGCTTGTGTTGCAGACATGGCATAGAAATGCGGACTGGGACCTTTACCACAAATCGATAAACTGCAACCAACATTGGGTTAGCACGAGGTTAGACGTTTTTCTAAACTAGACTTCATATCTATTGTGGTAGCTATATATCCAGAGTGGCTAGCCGCAACCTTAATCCTTCCTATCCAATAGGATAAATTTTTTTTTATAAAATATATAGGGCTGTCACGATTTTTTAATTTAGGAATCTATTAATCGTCGCAAATAATCGACGATTAATCGTACCTAAATGACCCCCCCCCCCCCCTCCTCTCCCTCTCTTTGGAGTCGATACAAATGAAGTTCAAGTCAGTTGACCTACCTCAAGGAACCAACGAAGACGATCCTTTTTAGGTGCATTCAAAGGTTTGATGTTCTGAACTTTTGAACTGTCAGTGTAATAATCAAGACCGGTCGGCAGTTGCGAACTTCGCAACTGCCGACCGGTCTTGATTATTACACTTACGGTTCAAAAGTTCAGAACATCAAACCTTTGATGAATGTACCTGGACGACTATTGCTTCCAACTGCGTCTTGGAGTTTAACATCGATGTTCTTAACTCTTCACCTTTAGAAACAATAGTTTTTTCATCAAATTTTCTTAATTATTAAACGTCTAAAACGGGATACAATTTACCGATTATTCGACAACGAAAAATACTAATCGATTTCGCCGTGACCGATCAAGTCGATTTATCGATTAATCGTGACGGCCCTAAAAATATATCTACCCTCCGGTGGTAAGACTTCGAGATATGGTTAGGATATTCAGAAATTTGAGTAACGTTTTACCTGGATAAGACCATTTTACAACGATTACTCCCATTATATAACCACCCCCCCCCCCATAACAGTTTTACTTCCCGGAGTTGCTTCCTGGTATAACAAATTTCATCTGTTTTGTATTTTCCGGTAAATTATAATAGTTTAATGCCACAGTCCCGTCGGCTTGTTATTAAATCATGACGCACAACTTCTTCACATGCGGAACACCCGAAATTTTCATAAATTGAATAATCCAGTTCGGGAACTACATGCTGGAAGGGTCAATCACAGGTAAACATACCTTGCCGATACTACCATCACCCAACTAGTAACATTTTTTGTTCCCCATGAGATCAACAGGAAGCAAGTAGTGCTTGTGTTGACAAGTGGCAGTTATCGTAGGGCTGAGTGCACATTCACGTGCCTAAACAAATAGCTTACAATGTGCGTTCCACCCCGTGGAGTGAAACAGTACTTGTTAACTGTGGTAGTGGGAGTGCGGTGGGTCAGTGGTAGGCTGTTGGACTTCCATGCTGGAGGTCCCGAATTCGATCCCCGTCCAGGTCGACCCGCGTTGTATCCTTGGGCAAGGCACTTTATCTCGGTTGCTAAATTGGGGGCAGAATGACGCAGTGTACTAAGGCGTACTGCAAGTCGATGGTGCACATGTCTCCAACCCTGATTGAACAGAGATTGTTGAGGAGCTGTCGGCTGCTCGTCGTTGCTCGGTGGTTCTCTCCGGGTACTCCGGCATCCTCCATCCGTAAAACTGTCACGGTCACGATTAGCCATTGTGCAGAAAAATGTGACCTTAAAACCCAAACAATAATATGACTGTGGTAGTAGTTATGCTTTACTGCTAAAATACCACCAACCAATGCCAGAGGTGGAAGTCCTCAAAAGACTGGCAAAATATGCACAGTACAGCCACCGTAGACTGGTCGTAATCATGCATGGGCAGTGATGACCGCGCATGAGTTTACAAGGTAACAGAAATCATCAGCAAAATTTTAATGAAGCACCGGGTTGTACAACCCGGTGCTTCATTAATTAAATTTTTGATAATTATTCCTCGAATCTTAATATCATTGCATCCGTGTGAATATTGCCCACCAGTGGAAAGTGACCAGTCCACGGCAGCTGCACTGTATAAACAATTGGTTACACTTGACCTCATACCTTTGTATCAGGATTATATATCATAGCCGAAGATGCTGAAAGTGACCTTGAATACCAGTGAATTGAATTAAGTTGCGTTAAACATAAAAAAAAAATGGCGTACATTTCAGAAGTCATAAATGATGGGTCTTTGTATGGAGGTTAACCAGTGTCTGAACTGGAAACTCGCACCCTTGTAGGAACTCGGGGAAGTGAGTTCTTTTTTCTGTGGTAAACGGGCGGTTTTCCTGATAAAATAGAACCTTTTAACCAACGCTTAGAGTGGAAACGTGTCCTCTAAAAGGTGGGTATAAACGATTGACCGGACTAGATACCCATGCTATGATCACAATTGGCCATTCTGAAGAAATGTGATCTTAAATGCCAATAAATAACATATACTCGCCCAAAAAAGAAAAGGTGCATTGCAGAAATTGATCAATCTCGAAAAAAATAATTTCGTAGGTGTAAAGAGTGTTAACCTGTTCATGAATAAGTTATATTGAACACAAAAACAGCTTTCCCCGTTAAAATTGCATTAACGTTAAATGGCGTGCTGCACGTTTGTGAAAAGGCATGTTTTGCACGTGGGGAGTCTGAAAATTCATGCAGCAGTGTGAATCCTTGGGTATTTAAACACTAAAGTAAGGCCTTCCTATCGTTCACATTCAAGCTTGCGCTGCTGTTAAAACGACTCCACATCAGCATGCCAAGATTGACAATGAATCAACGTCTCCTTGCCCTGGGTATGATTAGAGCTGGCAGAACACAGAGGTTGCCCAGTATTTGAACTGCCACCGTAACACTGTAGACAGGCTAGTCCATCGACATGCACCACATGATGACGTTCGAGACCGACCCCGAGTTACCACCCCTGCACAAGATCGGTATATCCGTGTCGCCCATCTCCGGAACCAGCAACAAACGGCAACGACGACAGCCAGGAACATCCCCCAACCTGAGACTGATACATCCTCAAACAGGAATCAACCGGCTGAGAGAATACGGCTTACGTCCTCGAAGACCTGCAATTCGTCCGATTTTGACGTTACGTCATCGTCGTGCTCGACTGCAGTGGTGTAGAGTAGGGTTAGGGTTAACCTAACCCTAATCCTAACCCTAACCTCACCCTAACCTCACCCTAACCCTACCCTACCCCACCCTACCCCACCCTAACCCTAACCTAACCCTACCCTAACCCTACCCTAACCCACTTCCATACTAACTTGTTCGCTTCCATGAGGTGTAGGTGCACAGCAGTAGTCGATGCAGACGGAGGTCATACCAGATATTGAGTGTGTGACTTTTGTGTTTGACCCTTAATGTCTTTGACTCTCCATGGCACCAAGAGTATTCGTCGTAGCGTAATGAAATTTCTCGTGTTGATCACAAATTGATTCATCTGTGATTGAATAAAATTTCCATGAATGAAAATGATATATATCTTTAGTGTTATTTTTTAGCATACATACTTTCTTTTTTGGGAGTATATAATGGAAACCAAATGCATATGGTATATGGTAACGGATATTCATATTTCCTGGCTTGTTCACCCGTTGAAAACACTGCTTTTGTGTGAGCACGATGAGGGAATCTTTCCTCCAACAGTTTGATCCATCCTATTGAAACAATATTTCAATCCCCAGGTGGCCTCCATTTAAACGAAGACGTTTTTTCTTATCTGTTTTTTCTCCAAGCTCTCACAAAAAGCAGCTGATATGTGTGAAAGCATACCAATATCAAAACAAATTGATAGCCAAACAAATGACCTTGCACACTGAACGCAATGAGAATGTAAAATACAATTTTACTCCCCCGTAAGTACACGTACCCAAGAAGTTCACTGTGGTACACAAGTGTTATTGACTGGTAAAATAAGAACCGATAACAAACTCCAGGGGTGGAAATTATCGGAGATGGACTGCATGGGTACAAAATGTTAATTAAATTTGACCTCATGCCCAGATTGCGTTCACGATTTAACGGCACATGCCGAAAGTAATATTACACGTAACTAACAATTTTACTGTTTAGAATTTCGACATTGAAAGTTAAGTCTTAATATACAATACAGCCCGCCGTGGACTGGTCACTTTCCACGGGCGGACAGTATTTTCGCGGGCGCAATAGAATTGGACTGCAAACCCTAATTATAGAAATAAACATCAACTTTAATTTATGAAGCATACATTTCGCATATAATATACGGTATGGCCGCCTTGGACTGATTACTTTTCACGGGTGGTCAATATTTCCACGGTCACAATGGTATTAAATTCCAAATACTAATTCCTTGAATTATCATCAGATTTAATTAATGAAGCACCGGGTTGTACCCGGTGCTTCATTAATTAAATTTTGTTGATGAATTGTATTACATGGTAAACGCTTTCGTGAACATGCTGACGCGTGGATTACTACCAGTTCATACCGACTGCACTGAATGTAAAGTTCCTGGTTGACCGGCGGCGGTGGGATGACTACGTGCATTTATTTTGATTACGTAAAATGTTACTTTATATTGATAGCGTAATTCAAATAACTTACATTTCATGAATTGCTGAAATGGAATTTAAATCCGCCTTTTCAATGGAAATCTTAGCGTCATTGGTTATTGTGATTGCCGGTATCGAATGCTGGTTGACAGTCTTAAATACAATGTCATGTCCCCATATGAACTTCGCGGTATTGTATTGAACGTGTGTATCTGACTAGATCCAACTGTGTTCAGATCAAGAAGTCCGTTTTTTTTTTCCAGAATAATTGGTTCCTTATGTTTTAAGAATTGCATCGGACAAATGTTCCACTCGGGAATCTACAGCGCATCCTTTTCCCTGGTATGTTTCATTTACTGGTTCCTTCTTGGAACTCGGGCAAGTAGAGCATTTATATTCTGTGGTATATTTCGGATAATACACCAAAATAACAAGTAAGCAACGCATGTGGCAGTTACTCTAACGTAGGCAGCGTGGGTGTCAAGGATGGTTTACATTTTGATTTAATGCCCATTCTGCGATCATGATTAGGGCAATACGAATTGTAAAATTCGGATCGAATCCCACAATCCAACAGGATTTCGAATAGAAGCAAATCTCAGATCTAATCTTGCGGCTCTTCAAATGTAAACGATTCACCTTTACTAGCGTTAATATTTCCAGTATCCATTCAAGTATTGTATTCAAAGACTAAGGGATCGCGGTGGCTCAGTGGTTGACTGTTGAACCGTGTTAGAGGTACAGAGTTCGATCCCCGTCCGGGACGACCCCCCGTTGTGTCCTTGGGCAAGGTACTTTATCCCGATTGCCTACATGGGGTCACGATGACGTCGTGTACTAGGGAGTACTGTATGTGGATAGTGCACATGTCTTGTGCATTGTAATATCTTGTACAGAATAAAATGTATTGAATGTTGAAAGGCCTTCTGTTATCTATTGTATAGGAAGCTTATAGAAATAGGAGCCATAAATAGGTTGTATAGGAGCTTGGAAGTAGGAGACCTAAAGGCTTTTCTGGGATTCAGGAGCTAAACCACACAAGTACAACATCAGCGCACCCAAGGGTCCACAAATCGGCTCTTTGTTCGGTCTCCGAAAGTCCCCCACTAATCCAAGAAACAGCCCCCCCCCCCCCAAAATCTGGCCTTAATTGCTAAAACACAAAGGTTAACTTCATTTCCATAGTCCGTATTTCGCACCACCAATACCACCCCCACCCACCACCGTCCAGAAACAGTTAATAGGTTAGAACTTAGTGGATAATAGACCAACAGGCCGTTAATCCTTTACTACTGTTCTAAACAACCTGGTATAATACCGCCTGGTCTGGAATTCCATACTACCATTCCATTACCAGCCATTAGATACTACAAATGATTCGGCAGGTTAATAGTACTATGGGCGTGATAACCCAACAGACCATTCATCCTGTACTGCCAATCTAAACCACCTACTGCTCGACTTGGCAAAAGCAGACGTGGGATAATATGAAGCATAAGGTGGATTACTAGTACTAAGGGCTAACTTGGGACCTGAAAGGGATATACCACGCATACTATACTTCCACACTAGGCGACCATGCATTACACCTACCCACCCCACAATAACGCCTGCCACCGCATTACATACTACCTATACTAATCATGGGATGACATAAAGCATGAAGTCGATTACTATGGCTTTCGGAGGGTGGGGGGGGGGGGAGGGGGGGGGGGAGGTTACAGGAGAAATAACCGCTACTATATTTCTCCTATCAAAATTCAGCCACCCTCGACCCGAACAACGTTATTCCAGATTGCATAGTGGACAGCAACAGTGGTCAACATCTGTATGACGTCGTGTGCATCACGACGTCAATAGCAACGCCAACCGTTTCGCGGAAAAAAAAACTTTTCAAGAAAACCCAAATTTCCCATCATCTTTAAACCACTTACTCAAAATATATACCCATAGCCATGTGTTTACCTATATCACCATACATAGCATACCATATAGGCAGTAGGGACACCATTTGGCGGATCTAGCTGCAAGGAGCCGTACTTTTACTCCCCCAAAAGTTGTTCCTCCAAAGCTCCGGTTCCTTTGGGAATATAAAACTAGTTGCTCCCCCAAAGCTCCGGGTAATATGAGACGATTCATACGTGCTATACTACTTATTACAAAGGTCTTTATTTATTTCTTCAATTTCCCACCGGTTTGGATTTTCCGTCAGTTCAAGAGCCGCCAGTTTATTTTCCAATTTTTCACTGTCTTTTACATTTTCTTGGAGTTCCGTTATTCTGTTGGGATCCCATTTAGGGAGTCTCGTATCCCTGTCGGTGACACATCAATTGACCTGAAATTCACCTGTGTTGTTTCTTCTTTCGCGAAGCGGAACTGCGGTACCGTTATCGCATGTTGCTGATTGCAATGTATCGTAAACACCTTCACTGGGCATGAGTGCGAAACCGTTATCCCGTGTTGCTGATTGTTTTGTGTCGCAAGCAAGGTAATTTGTTTGTACAACGGCGCAATCAATTGTGAAAACAACTGGGCAGTACGTCAGCGTAGTAGCGCCATTTCGTTTTTTTAGCGTACCTTTTGTTAAATTGTAATTACAGTTTAGCTAAATTGTTATTACAATTTAGATAAATTGCAATTACACTTTAATAAATTGTAATGACAACTTGGCTTAAATTGTAATTACAATATAGCTTAAATTGTAGTTACAACTTGTTTATATTGTAATTACAACTTAGCTAAATTGTAATTAAAACTAAATAAATTGTAATTACAATTTAGCTTAAATTGTAATTACAATTTAGCTTAAATTGTAATTACAATTTAGCTTAAATTGTAATTACAATTTAGTTTAAATTGTAATTACAATTTAGTTTAAATTGTAATTACAATATAGCTTAAATTGTAATTACAACTAAGTTGTAATTACAATTTATTAAGTTGTAATTACAATTTATCTAAACATAAGTTACGCAGAAAAAAGACGAAATGGCGCTTATACGCTGCCGTAGGGCAGTGAATATCTGAAAATAATACGTTGAAGTCTTCCACCATAAAATCGGTCAAGCACTTCGTGAACTCAGGAGTACAGATTAAGTAATCTACAATACTAACTCCCTCACTAGTGGTTGCACCTACATTTTGTTCCCTCCGAATCTACCATTAACAACGAGGAAATTATTGCTTCTGCGTAATTCAGCTAATTTTCTACCATGATTGTTTGTGGTTTATCCCTGGATTTTCTGTCATCTGACCAAAGGGGTAGATTGTCGACTTTCTCTTGCACGTCATCGGAGAGGTCATTGATGCCATGTTTGCCGTTGCTATCCTGGGGACTGGGTCGGTTTAAATTCGAATATCGCTCATCTGATTGTGATATGTCACCCAGTTGTTGATTTGACCCGGTATTGGTGTCAGTTTCGGTGGGACAGGCTCTATTCCGTACCGGTACCGGTTATGTTTGTACCGGCGGTACTTTGACATGCCTGCCTCCAACACGATATTACCTTGGTTGTTGAAAGTACCTTTAGGCCGAAATAAATAAATAAAATATATAAAATAAAAAAATAAAATAAAATAAAACAATAAAAAAAAAAAAAAAAAAAAAAAAAATGTAATGAAATAAAATAAAAAATTAAAATAAAGTTATTCGCTCGAGGAATATCTTCTTTATTTCTTTGTATTTTAGTTTATGTGGGACACGTTCTTGCGGTACGCTTTCAAATGTTTTATAAAAACCGTGAACTGTAATAATTGTAATCCTGTATCATGCATCACCGTATTTCATCAAAGGAACTTGTTACACAACGATGAAAGTCGCACATAAAAACAGATTTGAAGACCATCAGTTAAATTGAAGTAACCGTTCTATCACAATGCGAATCAAGCAACTGACTGGGGCTTCCCTTAGGAAGTGAAGCAGTGTTTGTCTGCTGTGATAAATCTGTTCTCTTTCACGGATATACAGTGTGTGGATAGTGTATTATCACTAAATCATCCGTAGATTGGAGATAACACCCAGGCTATAATTGCAAATTTGTTGCAAAGCATAACAAGCACAAGCAAAGTTCCAGCCAATGGACTTCCGGGTTAAACCCGGAGGTCCACTGACTGGAACTTTGCCTCTGTTTTTGTCCATATGTACAGAATTTGAAAGTAATACGTTGGGTGATAACCCCACTCTGCGGGTGATTTAGTCACAATCCTTTCTCCACATACTGTATCAGAACCGACCAAATTGACTAACGATGACTAAACGTGACTTAATACTTATGTTGTGGTAAAAATTACCTATATGCTGAAAGTAACCATAAACAACAATCATTAACCCTTTACCTAACATGAAAAGCAGACGACACTTGCAAACAAAATTGACAAACTAATTTTTTTTCACTTTTTGTCTAAAAACATAGGTCAACACCCCTCATTGGAACGAGCTCAACGAGCTCGGTCCAAAGAGGGGTCATAACCTATGTTTTTGAGACGAAAAATGAAATAAAATAATGAAAATTAATTGGCGATTTTTGTGAATAGCGCTGGTCGGTTTTGGCCGTTACGTAGGGTAAAGGGTTAAGTTGTTAGGATCTCAATTTTGTTCGTTTTTGAGAGAAGAGAATGGACGGTGGTTGTGCCGTAGCGGAAAATCTGATGTCCAGAAAACGCGAAGAAGCAATCTAAATATTTTTACTTGTTTTGGACAGGTACCACCTTTCATTGTACCAACATTTACACAAAGAACTTAATCAAGCACCACCCAGCATTTTTTATTGCATCAAGATTCATAATCGAAATTTGGAAATGGTAGATGTAAATTGGAATCGAACTGCATTCGATCGCAATATTGGTGGGGTTTGTTGTTTGGTCAGTCGCACAAACACACCACTACATGCACGTGCAACACACCACCCATGATTTTCTCAAATAGCACTTTCAAATCGTTCTGGATTCTGTATAAAAGTGTGACAGTTTCAATGATTGAGGCATTTACTTTCAGATGGCTCGAAGGAGATACACTGAGGCTACCAGATGGCAGATTATTGGCATGAAGTCAACGGGAATGTCTTGTAGAGCAATTGGACGGCAACTGGACATTAACCACACTATAGTAAGCCGTCTTATTCAAAAACATCGCCAAACTGACCATGTAAAGGACAGACCGAGACCAGGTCAGCCACGTAAGACTAGACGAGTTGAGGATCGTTACCTTGCACGTCTTGTTCGACGTCAGCCGTTCTCCAGTAGTGGTGTTCTGAAGCTACTATGGCTCCCCAACAGACCCCTTTGCAAGAGAACAGTGAGAAACAGATTGAAGGCAATAGGTCTCAAGGCAAGGCGAGTGATTAAGCGGCCAGCGTTGACCAACCGGCATAAAAGAGCTCGTTTGGAATGGTGTCTAGCCCGACGTCACTGGAATCTTACGTCATGGAGGAAGGTCCACTGGTCGGACGAAAGTCGGTTTTTGCTCAACGTTACTGACGGACGTCAGCGTGTTTGGAGAACCAAAAATACTGCATATATGCCAAAGAACGTCCAAGCGTCAGTCCCATTCGGTGGCGGATCAGTTATGGTCTGGGGATGCGTGCCCCATGATTGTAAGCTTGATTTGGTAACTGTGCAAGGCAATCTCAATGGCGATCGTTACATCCGGGACATTCTGCAACCTGTTCTTGTTCCCCATTTTGACAACCATCCATTGGCCACTCGCCCTGTGTTCATGGACGACAATGCTCGACCCCACCGTTCTCGATTTGTGAAAACTTTTCTTGACAACAACGCGATTACTAAACTGCCATGGCCTGCAATGAGTCCTGATCTCAATCCACTGGAGCACATTTGGGATATGATTGGACGCAGAGTGCAAGCACTGGACCCACCTCCACGACATTTGGCCGGTTTGGAAGCAGCTATACACCATGAGTGGCAGCAGTTACCTCTTCAGCGAAGCAGGAGACTCACCTCACGCATGAGGAGGAGGGTAGACGCAGTCATCCGTGCACACGGCGGATACACACGCTACTGACAATATTGTTGCTAATTGTTGGCTTACAATGCTACTGAACATTTAGCAATCGCTAATCAATCATTATCTCCATTTTGGTACTTTGTAGCACAAAACTTACAACAGGGTGGAATTTCCTGCAAAACCAATGTTCATGTTTGTCTGCCAAAATTACAGTAAAGTGTTACACATTGCAATCATTGTTGTGTTTTATGTTTAGCTAGGATTATGAACTATCAGAATATCATACCATTTGTTGCCATACAAACGTCATGATGTTATAATGACCGGGTTTTGTCACAACAATCAGGAAAAATGGGGATGTGCTTGATTAAGTTCTTTGTGTATAGATACAGCGTTTCTCCGAATAGATTAGTCATTCAAATTTTATATCGAGGCGCTTCCCATAGAAGTATCTTGATGTAAAATTTGGTTTTGGATGTGCCATCTTGGTAGAATGTTACGGCTCAACCTTTCGAACTCTTTTGGCAAGCCTGAAAGTTATGTTATGTTTCATTTTCTAAATGTCCTCCAAGCGAATCGTCTTGTCAACAGTACACAATGTTCCAATAAGACAATACGCTCCGCCATCTGTCTAGAGATGAACTCGCGTTGTTTCTTCTATGTTTACGGCTCCAGTTGCAAATGTTACCACATGACGTCACTGCTCGAAATAATATGAAATGACGTTTCCTATTTGGAAATTATTCCATCAACGGAGTGATTTGTGAACCCCATCATTTTCGAGATTTTTTTGCACGTGCAGCAGACGATGTTCCGAATGACGTATTGTTTAAATTACAAATCATACTATTTGAAGTAAGTTGGAGTGACCTCATTCTATTCTCTTTATTATTTGCCCAGTGGCGCCATGGGGTACACGAGAGGTTTACTTACTAAACTTGTTATCGTTAAAAGATGCCTAGTCCATTTCACAACGTGAATCTTTTGCCTAAGGGTAGGGTCTTATTGGAATATACATACGTTATTGTGATGAACTGAGGGTAACATGGTCTGAGGGTGGCGGCTTGGAGCTTGTGTTCAGCTTGGACACTCCACGTCTAGGTTGAACACACCACGTCTAGATTGAACACTCCACGTCTAGGTTGAACACAATTTTTGAGCCACAGACCTCGGACCATGTTACAGTCAATTCATCACAATGAATTATAATTCTAGAGACGTAGGAGGCACTTCAAACTTGGGTTAGAGTGGGAAAGGCACGACCATACAAGGGTACCAATGCACTGATATATATATAGGTGTGGTCCATGCGCTTTATGGTATGGTTGGAATACAATAAACAACGCTATGTTTGGGATTCACGAGAGAAAAATTCAATTTTTGAACTCCATTATTAACAAATTTCCACAACGGCCTGAAGAACCAATGTTTCGGCTCTGCTGAAATATGTTACTAGCGGCACCCAAAATGTGCACTTTTCTCCAATTTAAAGACTGTGGTCGAGACAAATCAAACGATGGAATCTCTTCTGACATCTTAAGGCCCGTGTCCACATTCGCGATTTCACGCACGTGATCACGACGGGTAATTTGCGGTGTAAAACGCCCGAAAATGACGCTGCGTTGCGTGCCGCGTTTTACCACGATCGAAGATACCGAGGCATCGGGAAACTGAAAGCAGGGGTAATTTTGTTTTATTATGCATTGTTTTTATTCATGGCAACTTCCGCTTAAGATAGTGGCGTTGGAGACATTTTGCTACACGTGACCAATGTTTCAGCAATCCAGTTATATAAAGATCAGTGCATACGCCCGATCCGGATACCAAGTTGCACATAATGATCATCTCCCAAAACAGCCAGCGCTATTCACAAAAATCGTTAATTCATTTTCATTATTTTTTCATTTTTTTGTCTCAAAAACAGGTTATGACCCCTGTTTGGAACGAGCTCGTCGAACTCGTTGCAATGAGTGGTCATAACCTATGTTTTTGAGACAAAAATGAAAAAAATTAGTTATTCAAGAATTTTGTTTGCAAGTGTCGTCTGCTTTTCATGTTAGGTAGCAGGTTAAACAGCAATTGGCGAGGAGCCTGAAGAAAGTGGTGGCTTAACTAGAGGTACCGATTTTGCCGAGTATCAGTGAGATGTAAGAGAGCGTTGTTCCGACAGGCATGTTCCGAAGTATTCCCTTACATGACAAAATGTTAGCACAAGCGAACAATACAAAGAATGTGGAAAGGCAAGAACATTGAGAGGCGAGAAAAATACAATAAATGTTCTGCTGTATCTCCGAGACAGGAATCCCTTCGATACAGTACAGCCGTCGTGGACTGGTCACTTTCCACGGGCGGGCAATATTTCCACGTACGCAATGATATTAGATGTCAAACACTAATTATAGGAATAATCATCAAACATTTAATTAATGAAGCACTGGGTTTTATGCGGCGCTGCATTAATTAAACCTTTGCTGATGAAGATTTGTCGCACGCGAGGACATCACCGCCTACCCGCGGCTTATGACCAATCCACGGTGACTGTACTGCAAGGTCTTGGGATTACGAAGCATCTGGACTGGCGTTGATTGCAACAAAACGTCCCATGAGTTCCAATGTGTTCTATGTGCCAGTAGGCTGCCAGTAGGCACATAGAACACATTGGAACTCAAGGGACGAAAAGTGATATTGGCAAAGCCTAAAGTATTGGGACGCCACAGTTTTGAACATAACTGGAAATGATCGAGAAGAATATATCTTTAAGACAACTGATCAAGTCACAGAAACAAATGACAGGAAGATGACTCACATAAGCTCCAAGCTGAATGAATGAAAGGTTTTAGCGCGCCGAAGGCGCGCAGGGACGATGTGGGATTTACAGATCCCTTGCGACCCGGTTAACCTTATTTTATTTCACTTGGATCACACAGGCCTAGCTTTCCTATTGAACAAAATGAAGTTGGGGGGGGGGGGGGGGTATGCACGCGGTTAGAATACCCGGCAGTTTACGTTGGAGTGTTAGATGGTCAATACTCAATCCCTCAACGCCTTTAAAACTATTAGAGAGTGGGCCATATCCGGTTCCAGTTCGGCGATGGTAGAGGTTTGAGTCCCACCATAGTGGCGAGCCAGAATGTAATGTTGTGCGATGGAAAGTTTAAGGGAAGAAGAGAAAAGAAAACCAAACAGCAACGTCGGTTTGGTAGCGGCCCCGGTATATGACCATAGCGGTTACAAAAAGAAGTGGAGAAAGCTCCAACAGTTTAGTTTTGAAAAACCGGGAGTCATCCATCAAGCATTCTGGGAGATAGGATGCCGTATGTGATTTTGAGGTATCTGGTTATCCTTCGCGAATTCCAAATGACCTCCTCCACCCCACCCCCCCCCCCCCAAAAAAAAAACAAACAAAAAAACAAAAAAAAACAAAAACAATTAAAAGGGCTGTTAAATCTTTATTCAAATGTTTATTTATATAAAATGTACACTCAACCCCAGCCAGACAAGCTTGTTTCAATCCTTGCCTAGTGTTTGGTGGTTTCTTGTATATGTTGCAGAAAGGTAAGTTGCACCAATTCCTCCTACGCTTTGTCTCCCATTTCCATGCGTCTTCTTGATAAGAGTGTTGCAAGAAAATTTGAGAATGTTCAATTAGAAAAGTTATAGGTAGAGAGAAAGATAGGTATCCGCTATTGTATATTGTGCCTGCTGTGTGATTGTTGCTATGGATGGGGTAAGGGGTGTGTTTCTTCGGAGCCCACTCCCCACACGCAGAGTTGCGAGGCAATCCTCACAGACTCAATCCTAAAGATCTCAATGAGTAGCGAGGCAATCCTCACTGACTCCACGCAGTTTAATTCTATTGAGTAATTTTAATTTACTGTAGATTATTTTGTTTTTCTGTTTAGGGTTCGGTGTTCGTTCAGCTTCACCATTGATTCACTATCCTGGAGTATGTGGAGGGTTTTGTTATATAGATCTTATTAAACGCATTTCAATCGCGCTTCAGCAGAGTTGCGAGGCAGTCCTCACAGACTCTGTCCTAAAGTTCCCAATGAGTAGCGAGGCAATCCTCACTGACTCCACGCGATTTAGTTATATTGTATAATTTTTATTTTATTTTATTATTTTTTTTTTATTTTCTGGAAACTTATTTTGTTTTTCTGTTAAGGGATCGGTGTTCGTTCAGCTCAACCATTAATTCACTATCTTGGAGTCTGTTGAGGGTTTTGTTTTGTAGGTCTTTTAATCGCGTATCAATAGTTTCTATTTTTGCTAGCTCGTGAAGTTCCTTTATCGGTGTCCATTTCGGTTTGCACAATGCCACTCGCAGGGCATAATTTAGAACCCTCTGTAGCTTCCGAATATTGGTTTTGCTTAGGTCACTTATTATTATGGCACCGTATTCTAGTACCGGACGTATAAATGTTTTGTAGAGCTTGAGAAGCACATCTTTGTTTGCTCCCCAATTTCTACCTCTGATCATCTTCAGAAAATTGATACGTTTAGTAGCTCTAACCGTAATGGAGTTTACGTGACTGTTTAGACTGAGATTGCTATCTAGGATAAATCCCAAAAATTTGGCCTCTTTGTTTGCTTCTAGTTTGTGATCTTATAACTGGAGATCGATACTGGGACTGGTTTTTTCCTTTGCTTTTTGAAGAACGTAACTTTTTGAGTTTTGGCGGCATTGAGTTTGATGCGTCACAGGGCGCACCAGCTCTCAAGATCGCGAATGGTATCCTGTTGACAATTTTTAATTATGTTTCTGGACTTGCTGGCCGTCCAAATGCCTTTGTCGTCTGAGAACTGCGATAGTTCAACAAAGTTTTTCCCTACTTTTTCTATATCATTCACATATATTATGAAAAGAAGCGGACTTAGAACCGACCCTTGTGGTGTTCTCGCTTCGAGTATTACTTCCTCTGACACCTCGCGATTAACCCTCATCTTGATTTTTCGGTCAGTTAGAAATGATGATATGATCCTCAGAATTTTAGTGGGTAATCCCATTTTCGCTAGTTTATATCTCACGCCATTGTGCCATACCGAGTCGAACGCTTTTTCTACATCCAAGAAAAGCGCTGTTCCGATTTCGTTTTGACTAAATGCTGTTTTCATATAATCGACCAGTCTATATACGTGTTCGATTCCCTCTTTCTGACTCCTATACGCTCTTTGCCATTTGTTGAAAAAGCTGATTGATTCGAGATAGCTGCGAAGTCTCGTAGTGAGAATCCGCTCAAATATTTTCCCAACACAGCTAAGCAAGCTGATTGGGCAGTAGTTAGAAGGGTTGGTAAGGTCCTTCTCTGGTTTAGGTATCATGACTCCTGTGGCCACTTTCCAGCATTTTGGGAAGTACCCACAGGAGAGACAGCAGTTTAGGAGTTTGGTAAGTCTGCAGTAGAAGATGTTGGGGCACTGTTTCATTATTTTGTAAGAGACTTCGTCTTCTCCTGGGGACGAAGATGACCTGCATTTTCTGATTATACCCATGACCTCTTCTACGCTTATTGGTTTGGTTAATTCATGGTCGTCCCCGTCTTCATGACTTTGGTCGAAGTTCGGTTCATTGAAAATTGAGTTGTTATCTTGGACAAATTCATTTACTTTTACCTTAAAACCTTAAGCTCCAAGCTTCCTGCCAAATCCCTCTTTTTATTAGCAATTTGTTTAGTGTCAAATATATTTGTAATATTGTGAGCTGCGGTGCCTTGTGATCTTACTTTGTTGTTGTTGTTGTTGCATGTTTGTAACATCTAGCATATTCTTTGAATAAATATTGTTTAAACTAAATAAATGACATGATTGGACTCAAGTTGTTAAAAAATAGATATTCAGTTGCGATGGCTGTGGCTGCACTCTCCTGAAATGACATCTTCACTTATATCCACCTTCCCTATTCGGATGAGAGTAGGTAATAAATGAGAGTTCAACCATCATCGTACATGTACGTGTACGTGTACATGTACACCTCCATAGGATTTAGTGTTAAAATCGTGTACGTGTACAAGATTTTTAACGTTTTTTAGGGTGCTTTAGAATTCCCTTGAGAATTCAAACATCACTGATTGTATCCTAGAACGCATGAAATTTTTCGTACAGTACATGTACCGTTTTGATTGAAATCGGCAAGTGAGTTTCCCCCATAGGATTCAGTGTTAAATTGCGAGCAAAAAACGTTTTGAGAGTTCTAACATCATCGTCTCGCCGATTTTAATATTCGCGTCCGATTTTAACACTGAAAACCCTATGAGGCGTACACGGAGATCCACTTGCAGATTGTTAGAATCGGTGATTACCTACTAAGAGATGATGTTTGAACTCTCAAACCCACTTCGCGTTTCTCGAAGTGAGATTAGGGTACGTTATTGCGAGGTGATCGCGACGAACACTTGATGGAAATGTGTGAAGAGGTGATGTTTGAACTCTCAAACCCACTTCGCGTTTCTCGAAGTGAGATTAGGGTACGTTATTGCGAGGTGATCGCGACGAGCACTCGATGGAAAAAATGTTTTGAACGAAGAGTGTTGTCGTCGTCGGTGTGGTTGGAAATTTGCGAACCCAGTCACGTCTTCCTGAAGTAAAAAAAACTAACACATGTTATCGTAATGAGTGAATGAGGTTTTTTGTTCAAAAAGAGTCGATTATGAATATAGTCTGTATTATAGACATTGATGTTTTCTGTTGATGGGACGGATAAAAATTGAGTTTTGAGGGGTTTTTTGTTCGAAGGGGAGTTGATCTGTAATAGATATTTGTGTTTTGCCTTGATTGAGAGATTGACTGTTAAGCGTTCGTTGGAAAAAGTCAAAAACACTTATCGGAATGTTTAAAACGCATTTTCCGCTCAATTAGGTTTTGAGTGGTAAAATTTTTTAATATATTCATGATAGCAATCGCAGTCATCAAAAAGGATTCTCTCTTAATTCGACACTCGGTGAATTGATGTGTGAATGAATGAAGATCTTTTGACAAATGTAAACACTACTGTCAAAATGCGTTAAATCAGAAACCGATTTGTCATGTACTGTTTAAACGTATTTTTTTAAAACTTCAATTAACACAGTCAGTTTGAGATGTGAATATTTTGAGATTATTTTATTGAGACGGAAAGAGTTTTTTATTACTTAAAACACAAAAACATAAAAATATAATTAAACATTTAATTTTGAAAAAATAAATAAAAACAATTAAAACGAAAGATGTTTTTACAGATGGTTTCTAGACACCGAGATCGAATTTTAGAACAGTATGAACGTGCTAAGAAGGGGATTCAGTCGGCTGATAGGAGCAGACGTCTTGGTGAGATGGAACTCAGACGCGAAGCCACAAAAATATTTAAACCCGTGACGGAGGGTCAAGAGTGAAGCAGGAAGGAGATAGTCGAAGAATTGAGACCCATAAAGGAGAGTTCTTTGAGAATGGGTTTGTTGCCTCCTAGTTTTGGAAATCGGTATTCCGTTCAATCTACACCGGATTACGTTCCCACGGGAATTCAAACAGATATGAGCGAGTCTGATGATACGGCTTCGACTATCACCACTAGTAGCGTCGCGTCGTCCGATGATGATGGCGGTAAGAGAGATCAGTTGTATGGAATTTATAAGGATTCTGAGGGTAGAACTTTTGTAGGTGATACGTTAGTGGAAATGGATGATGATGAATTGATCGTGGGTTCGAATAAATA
This sequence comes from Pictodentalium vernedei, assembly GCA_031216915.1. Taxonomy (NCBI): domain Eukaryota; kingdom Metazoa; phylum Mollusca; class Scaphopoda; order Dentaliida; family Dentaliidae; genus Pictodentalium; species Pictodentalium vernedei. The sequence continues at coordinate 71,455,280 of CM062292.1, read as the reverse complement.
TAAAGTAACTGAAGGTCTGCGGAGATTGCTCCTTTACGACAAGCCTGGAGATTACACGGAACAGGATTTCGACAATTACGGCGACATTCTAGTTCAAACTCACGCCATGAAGAGAAATAACGATGCCAGAGAGACGAGACCCAAAGCCAATAGAGGTTACAAGTGGACGAAAGTGGTGAAACCCATATGGGACATGAACAAGAAGTTCGTCGAATCGGTGACTGGCAAAGGGGTGAAAACCACTTTTCTTCCGAGCGATTCCGACGCTCTGTCTCAGAGATTGAGTTTGTTGATGGCGAGCAGACGTGCTGGTAACACGGGATTAGATAATCAGATAGTTGCTGTATCTGACGAATTGTTGAGACAGAAGGTTTTGAATAAAAACCAGTATAAAAGGCTGATGAACGAATTGAAGGATTGATGTGTATATAATAATAAGTAGAGAGAGAGAAACAAACAAACAAACAAAAAAAATAAAACAGTAAATTCTTACACTAGAATAATAAAAGTATTTAAAAACGACAAAACGATTTACCAGTGAAAAAAACCCCACAAAATATATCATAAAAATAAAATATGTTGGTGATAAAGAACAGGGGATACGTCAGAACTTACGTTCAAGGCGGTTCTGGCATCGTCGATTCTATAATGCGAGCGTTCACGAGCAATGCGGGTAGAAAACTCGCATCGACCGCGTTTGAGGTCGGTAAGAAGACGGCTTTGGATGCTGGTAAGAAAGCCGCTTCCGAAGCCAGTGGTAGGATAGCTTCTGTGGCTGGCAAGAGGGCAGCTGACGCGTTGATCGACAAGTTGATCAGTCCGCCGGCGAAGCGAGCTGCGTTAGAGCGAACGCCGAAAAGTTGGAAAGATTTTAAGGATGTCGTGGTGCCCATACAAGATTTAGCCAAAATGACGAGTGGATCCGGATTGAAGAGAACTCGCGACGGTGCGATATAAATAAATAATAATAACATTAAAAAAACATAGTTTGAAAAACATAAAAAAAAAAAAAAAAATTTGTGTTTGAAAAGAATCTAAAATAACAAACAAAAATAAAAACAAAGATGAACATTAAAGATATGTCTTGGAACGACGCCGCGACCAAGAGGTCGAATAACGAGTTCTTTCCCAAGAGCATAAGAGGCTTGATAGTGGGAAAATCGAATTGTGGAAAGACCAATCTGTTGATGAATCTGTTGTCCCGACCCGACTGGTTGGATTACGACAGATTGTTCGTGTTTGGCAAGAGCTTGTTTCAACCCGAATACAGATTGCTTCGAGAGTGCATGGATCGCAGATTGCCCAAGGACGTCATAGCCAGAATCTTTGACAGTAGGGAGGAATTCGACAAGAGCGGAGCTCCGCTCTCGACCATTTTGAACGGCGCGGCGACGGAGCTGATGAAGAGAAATGCATCTTTGAACGTCGAGTGTCGATTTTATGAGAACGCTAGCGACGTTCCGGATCCTAGAGAACTGAAATCGGAAGATAAGAATCTCATGATTTTCGACGATCTGCTTTTGGAGAGACAGAAGCGATGCGAATCGTATTACGTTAGGGGTCGACACAGCAACGTGGACTGTTTCTACCTGTCGCAGAATTATTTTCGATTGCCCAGACAGACGATAAGGGAGAACGCTAATTTTCTATGTCTCTTTCGCCAAGATCTCAACAATCTCAATCACATCTACGGCGATCACGTCGCAAACGACATGAGCGCTGCGGAATTCAGGAGATTCTGCAAGAGGGTTTGGGATGGTGGACTTTACAATTTCGTCGTGATCGATTTGACAAGCGAATTTAATCGCGGAAAATACCGGTGCGGATTCGACAAGTTTTATGTTTCCGATGGTAATAATAATAAGATAGAGCGTGAAAATAAAATTTAGAAAAATAATGAATCTTCAAATAATTAGTTTTGAATAAAAAAATAAAATTAAATATAATGTTCGAACATGGAGAATTGTTAGAACGGATAGCCGAGAATACGGCTGCGAAACAATCCATTCAAATCGTGGTGAGTGGCGATTCGACTCGATTCGCTACGAAATTCGAACCTTCCATCGAATTGAATAGAGAGAAAACTTACGAGATGGCTTTGGTGAATCTGGAGACTTATTATTCCTTTCCCAACGTCACCGAAAAGAATAACTCGTTCAAGTATTCCGACGGAACGGATTGGTTGGAGATTCGAATTCCCAAAGGGAATAGACGATTTGAACAATTACATTCAGACGCGAATGAAGACGGATGGAAAGGGAAACAACAGGATCAGACTCGCTCCCAATCCTAATACCTTACAGACGATGTTGGATTTGGAAGATAATTTTCTAGTGGATTTCAACACGGACGATTCTATAGGCAAGATGTTGGGATTTGATCGAAAGATGTATCGAGGCCACGCGGCATCTGAAAATATGGTCGACATACTCGCAGTCAATAGCATTCTGGTGAACGTGGACGTGATTGCTGGAAGCTACGTGAATGGTAGCGCTCAACCAACAATCTATTCTTTCTTTCCAAACGTGTCGCCGGGTTATAAGATCGTGGAGCGACCTCGAAATTTAATTTATCTACCAGTGATTTTAGACACGTTGTATAGTCTGAAACCCACGCTGACGGATCAAAATGGTGAACTGTTAGATCTTCGCGGAGAGAGAGTGACGATACGATTTCACATAAGAGAAATATAAAAGCAAAAAAAAAAAAAATATTATATATAGATAACAAAAATAAAATAAACGGCAATATTAATTTTTACAAAATTATTTTAATATAATTATTAAACAAGAGACAATTGAAGTAAATATATTTTAAATAAAAACAAACAGAATTATGACAGAATACGTGGTTAAAAACGTGAACATATCCGCAGGACAGAGGAAGAAACTTAAGAGAGCGTTAACAACTCGAGGCGAGGCGGTGAGATTCAAATTCACTCACGAAGATCTGACGAGAGGCGGTCAGGATTCGATCGCCTGGACCAGAAGTCAAATCAAAAAGATGGAGAAAGTGATTCGCGATGGAAGAGGGTTGACGGTGAGAATGAGTCCCGCTCAAATGAGATACAATTTGAGAATGAAAGGTGGTTTCCTACCGCTATTGGCAGGAATAGCCGCAAAAGCATTACCCTTCGCCGCAAAGGCGCTACCCTTTCTTGGAAAGACTCTCGGCGTGGGAGCTCTCATGGGACTCGCTAGTTCGGCAGTTGAGAAATTAATGGGTGGCAGCAGACTGTTTTTGAAGAAGGGAGGAGCCGTGTGTCGCGTTCACGTAGATGACACCGGTAAAGGATTGTATCTAGAACCCGTTAGAGGTGGCAACTCTCTGAGAGGAAACAGTCTCTATCTGAAGAGTGGACGGAACGTCGAGCGACTCGGCAAGGGTTTGTTGCTTGGTGAGAATTCGCCATTTAAGAACATACCGATTTTGAATATGTTATTATAAATATAAAATTATATAAAATCATAGAAAGTATAAAATAATATATTTAAAATGGGTAAAAAGGTGGAGAAACAAATTTATCACCTGGATGAAAAGGTGGAGAAACAATTTGACGATAATGACGAACATCGCGAGCCAGAGAGCAAAAAAATAAAAAAATGGTTAGACGCTAATGATGGATATCTAAGGAAAGAACTAATGAAAGAGATAGATGAAGCACGGGATAGACGGTTGAGAATGAGACGATGCTTTCCGCAGTCACCACTACCTTCTGAAGAGAATGGTAATGATGCGAGTGTTACCAAGAGATGCACAACATTCGTTCATAATTATGATTCAGATAAACAAAAATGTTGCCATAAACGTATCACATCACAAAGAAAAAGAAAAAAAGAAAAAGAAGAAGAATCGACGCTGAAAACTGAGAGAAAAGGAAACGTTATTATAATATATTATGATGATAGTGAAGAAGAAAAAAAAAAAAAAAAAAAAGTAAATGAGATCTAAAGATGATCTTATTACTTTTTTTTTTTTTTTCATTTTTCTTCGCTAAAAATCAATCACTCTATTGTTTATATTTCCAAGTCCGTTATTAGCATGTTGACGCTCGTGTCTTCTCCTTTTTCGAAAACGTGTTGAATTTTTATCTTTATTCTTTTGAGTTTTTTTACATCAGTCAACTCGCTCTCACCACCCAATTTCTTCATGAGTTCGAATGAGATGTTTGGAAATATGTAATTTACATAAGGCAACGACAAATCGTCCTTGTCGAATTCTCTATCTTCGGCGATGACAATGTTCTGTAGATTGCTTTGGTACTCGTAAATCAAATCGAGCGCGGCTTCGTCCAATTTCAAAGGCATCTTATATTTCTCGTATTTGTGCTCTAAGCCCTTCGTCTCAACCTCGTTCAATTCGATGGGATCGTGTCGTTGTAATCTATAGATTTTATGACCGAATTTCTTATACGTTTCAACTCGTTTCAATTTCAATTCGCATCTTTTAGGTGTTGTTGTCTTCATGATCGATTATTTAGTATTTAAATAATAATTTGTTTAAAAAGTTTTTTTTTTTTTTACTCTTTATATATATATAAAAAGTTGTTTTTTTTAATTTTTAATTTTCTTTAATGTAAAATTTTTTTTAGTAAAAGTTTTTTTTCTCTTTATATATATATATATATAAAAAGTTAAATTTTAATTTCAATCTCTCTATTGTTTATATTTCCAAGTCCGTTATTAGCAAGTTGGCATTCGTCATTTTTCCACATACGAAAATGGTGTGAATGTTTATCTTTACTCTTTTGAGTTTTTTTTCATAGGCGAATGTGCTCTCACCAACTGATTTCTTCACGAGTTCGGGTGAGATTATTGGATATATGTAACCTCCATAGGACAACAATAAATCACCCCTATCGAATTCTCTGTCTTCGGCGACGATGATATTAATCAGCAGTTCGCTTTGGTATTCGTAAAACAAATCGAGCGCGGCTTCATCCACTTTCAAACACATTCGATATTTGTGGCAGTAGCGCTCTAAGTCCACCATCTCGACATCATTCAATTCAATGGGATCGTGTGGTTGTAATGTATAGATATTAAAACTGGATTTCTCATACTTTTCGTCTCGTTTCAATTTCAATTCGCATCTTTTAGGTGTTGTTGTCATGATCGATTATTTGGTTTTTTATGAATTCTTACAAATAATGTATATTTTAAATTTTGTATTTAAATAATAATTTGTTAAAAAAAAGTTTCTCTTTATTTCTCTTTATATATAAATAAAAGTTAAAAAAAAAAAAAATTCTTACAAACTCAATTTTGAGGTAAAAAACAATGATCAAGTCCAAACATCCAAATTATAGTCTAGAACGTGCAAGACTTCAAACATTTAAAAATTGGCCTTCGCATCTCCCTCAAAAACCCGAAGATTTAGCCGCGGCGGGTTTCGTTTACGTGGGTAGAGGCGACAAAGTCAAATGTTTTTGTTGCGACATACATTTGATGAATTGGGAACCTCATGACGTACCTTTACTAGAACACATAAGTAATATTGAAAAAGACGAATGTGATTATTTGAACAAGATGCTAATGTTGAGATTGATCAAAATCCATGACGAAGAGAGGGATAGAGATAAAAACCAAAAATTATTGATGGATATGTTACAACTTGGATACACCGAGGAACAATTGTACGATGCGTTAAACATTGCGAACAAGACCCTGTCTCAATTCATGACTTTAGAACATCTCATCAAATTCATGGCGGAAGCGGACGAGTTATCGTCACTCATCGGACACAAACCGAGTAAAACATTCACCACTAAGTGTCTGGTCTGCGAAGGTGTCGCAAACGTCTTGTTTCTACCGTGCGCACACCTGCGTTACTGTAGAGAATGTCATTCCGAAGACGAGAAAACATGTTTGGTTTGCGAGCGAGAAATAAAAGTGGTCTTAAATTGTTTTTGAATAAAAACACATTAAAGAAAAAAAAAAAATCGAATTTAAAATTTAACTTTTTTTTTTTTTCTATTATATATATTTAAAATAATTATTTAAATACAAAATTCAGAAAAAAAATATATTCTTACAAAATGAAACAAACAGATAAAAAAAAATTGGAAAATTTAAATGAGAAAACCATACCACAGTTAAACGAGATTTGTAAACTATTAAAAATTTCACATTTCAGAAATCATAGAACTAAATCAAAAAAGATTGATGTCATACAGAAACATTTGCGAAACAATGGAAAGGCAAACAAAATGCTGATAGCAACGACGTCAAAAAATGCATCGGTTGTGAAAAATGAGAAGAAGAAGAAAAAGATAGTAAAAGGAATCGAAATGCCGATGTCGAAAAAAACCAAAAACGTTTCGATTGTGAAAAATAAGAAGATGACTAAACGAAAAGCCGTTGAAGAAGAACTTCAAGTTTCCAAAGAAAAGAAAAGAAAAACGAAAACGAGTGATGCACATCAGATTCTAGGCAAACGAGATATATCGAGTGAACTTCAACGAGCAATAGACGAAGGGAAAGGAGAAAAATATCTAGTGCGACTCACCACTGAACTATTTCAATCGAAGTCCTTGGAACGGGAAAGTGCGATCAAAGGTATTTTTAAAACTTTCGACGTGGTTCCCCTCGTTGAAGAAAATCGATCTGAAATTGTTCATGGAATGGGTGAAGAAAAAAGTATTGGATTTGTTTCGCAAACACATGAATGTGGGACTAAAAATTAAGATGATACTCCATTGCATGATGAATAAAATCGACGTGAAGTCCGGTGAGAGCATCGTGAAAAATGCATATTTCAGATCTAACGTCGAACCCTTATTTCGAGGTTCAGATTTATCGGACGTTTTTGAAAAGATGAAAGACAAGATGTTGATGTCTCTCGTGAACTATCAACATGAAGGTAGTAATTGGACGTTCGGTGAGATGTTGAAACTCGAAATTCACATAACTAAAAACGATTTGTTGTAAGGGTCTTCCTATGTGAAATTACCGTATTTCCTAGCAAAAAAACACGCCGTGATCAACGTGAAAAATAAAGATGATCAGTGTTTTAAATGAGCAGTCACTTCCGCTTTATACCCTGTCAAAATGAACATCGAAAGAGTTTCTTCTTACGAGGTAACTTCTAAAAATCTCGATTGGACCGGAGTGACTTTTCCAACGCAGTTAAAACACATCAAACGTTTCGAGGCACAAAATCCCACCGTAGCGGTGAACGTCTTGGGATGCGATGAAAAACAAAATATCTATCCTCTCAGATTGACTTCGTATCTCGGAAGAGAAAAGACGATTATTTTATTATTGATTTCGAATGGTGACAATCATCATTATTGTTGGGTTAAACATCCGAGCCGATTACTGTCGAAACAAAATAATAATCATAATGGAAAGATATCTTTATGTTACAATTGCATGAACGTGTTTCACAGCGAAGACTCGTTGGCGAAACATCAGGAATATTGCAACGAAAATCAAGGTGTCGCCGTCGAAATGCCCAAACCCAACACCATTGTGAAGTTTGAAAATCACAATAGAAGGTTAAAAGTACCATTCGTCGTGTACGCCGATTTCGAATGTTTCACCACGAAAATGAGTTCCTGTCAACCCAACGCTCTTCAAAGTTACGTCGAAAAATATCAAAAACACATACCTTCGGGCTATTGCATTTACGTGAAATGCGCTTTCGACTCGCAACATGACATGGTTCCCTTCACCTACACGAAACAGTATGAAGATGACGACGTGGCTCAAAGTTTCGTGGAAGAGTTAGAATGGTAACTTCAAATGTTATACGACAAATTCAAAACTCCGGCGAAAATGATCATCACGCGAGAGCAGCTGGACGAAAATAACAGAGCCACCGAATGTCACATATGCAGACAATCGTTCGACGAGAATTTGGAGGAAAATAAGAAGGTCAGAGACCACGATCATTACACAGGTCTGTATCGCGGTCCGGCTCACAGCAAGTGTAATTTAAAATATCTAGATGCCGCTTTCTGTCCGGTGATGTTTCACAATCTCTCGGGTTACGACAGTCATCTGTTCGTGAAAAATCTCGGCACCTCACACGAAGAATTAAATAGCATCGCAAACAGCAAAGAAAGATACATTTCCTTCACAAAATGGAAGCTCATGGAGAAGAAAAGAATAATCGACGGAGAGACGTTGGAAGAAAAAACGAAATCCATTCGTAGAGGCATACGTTTCATTGACAGTTTTAAATTCATATCGACCGCTCTGGAAAAATTAGTTGATAACATGAGCAAGGATAAATTTAAAATCACGAGCGAACATTTCGGAGAACGAGTAGACGTCATGTTGAGGAAAGGAGTCTATCCTTACGATTACATGAACGATCTAAAGAGATTCGAAGACACCGCACTACCTTCGAAAGAAGATTTTTATTCGAAATTATACGAATCCGACATTTCCGACGCGAATTACGAACATGCTAAAAACGTGTGGAAATCATTCGATATGAAAACCATGAGAGATTATCATGATCTCTATCTGAAGACTGACGTTCTACTCTTGGCAGACGTGTTCGAAAATTTTCGAGACGTCTGTCGTCAAAATTATGATCTGGATCCCGCTTGGTATTTCACCGCACCTGGTCTGGCGTGGGATGCTCTGTTGAAGACCACCAAAGTCCAATTGGAATTATTATCCGACGTGGACATGTTGCTCATGTTCGAAAGGGCTGCGAGAGGTGGCGTCTCGATGATCTCTCACAGATATTCTGAAGCTAACAATCCCTACATGAAAGAAGGTTTCGATTCGAAACGGTCGACTAAATACATACAGTATTGGGACGCCAATAATCTGTACGGTTGGGCTATGAGTCATCCTTTACCGATTGGAAATTTCGAATGGGTGAAGGAACCGGAAGAGATGCAAAAATGGAGAGACTATCCTTGCATTTTAGAAGTCGATTTGAACTATCCGGAAGAATTACACGATCCACACAACGATTATCCGCTGGCTCCCGAACGAATGGAACCGAACGAAGGAGACGAGGAAAAACTCATTCCCAATTTATTTAGCAAATGTAACTACGTCGTCTACAGCGAGAATTTGAAACAGTACGTCGATTACGGGATGAAATTAGTCGACATACATCGCATCATTCGATTCGACGAAGAGCCTTGGATGAAAAAATACATCGATCTCAACACGAATCTCAGAACCCGAGCCGAGAACAATTTCAAAAAAGATTTCTTCAAACTCATGAACAACTGCGTGTATGGCAAATCGATGGAAACATCAGGAAGAGAACTGACGTTCAACTCGTCACGTCTGAGAAAAGAGCTAAAAAATTAGTGGCGAAACCCAATTACAAACACCGAACCATATTCGGCGAAAATCTAGTGGCCGTTCACATGCAAAAGACGCACCTGAAGTTCGACAAACCGTATTATCTCGGACCGATCATCTTAGATGTCAGCAAGCGATTGATGTACGAGTTTCACTACGATTACGTCAAACGAAAATTTGTTGACAAAGCCAAATTACTGTTCACCGACACGGACAGTTTAGTTTATGAGATAGAGACGAAAGACATCTACCGAGATATATCGTGGCCAAGTGGTTCGACACGAGCAATTATCCTGTCGATCACCCGTCCAACATTCAATCGAACGACAACAAGAAGGTGTTGGGTAAATTTAAGGACGAGAGCGGTGGTAACAGATCGTCGAATTCGTAGGCTTGAGACCCAAACTGTATGCTTATCGTCTAGAAGATGATGAAGAGATCAAGAAGTGCAAAGGAGTTAAGGCGTGCGTGGTGAAGAAAAACATCTCTTTCCAAGAGTATAAAGATTGTCTGTTAGGAAGTGGTCTGGTGTATAAGACTATGAAATCGATTCGAAGCGAAAATCACGACTTTATATCAAAATAGTCAACAAGATTTCGCTGACGGCCGACGATGATAACAGATTCATATTAGATGATAAAATAAGCACTTTGGCACTCGGACATTGGACTGCGGAACTAACTATAGTCGATATGAATGTGGATGATTGGATTCTAGATGCGATTGTGGATGATAAGATTCCAGATACGATTGTGGATGATAGGATTCCAGAAAATCAAGAAGAATTAGATGAACACAAAATTATGGAAATCGATAGTGACATCAAAGAAAGTTAGTTTAAAAAGAAAAAGAAAAAAAATAGAAAAAAAAAATAACGTCATTTTTAGTAAATTATAATAAAATAAATAAAAAAAATATATACTTATTTATGAATAAGAAAATAAAGATATCCGTAGAAGGTGTCATCTTACCCAACGAACCCCTATCCAACATCGATCTGTTGAATGCGGCAAAAGATTTGAAAATCGAAGATTTTCTAGGAGTGTTTTCCAGAGATGCCTTGCTGAAGAGAAGACCTCGACAATCGGAATGTGGAATTTTAAATCTAGACAATTCATCGGGTGAAGGCACTCACTGGGTGGCGTGGATGAAGAACGGGAAGAAGAAAAATTATTATTTCGACAGCTACGGAATCTCACCGCCAAAAGAAATAAAGAACTATTTCAACAAATCGATGGTTCGTTACAACACGGAACAAGTGCAATCACCAGATCAAGTGTTTTGCGGTCACCCGTGTCTCTACGTTCTCAAGAGATGGTCTAAAGGAGATCGATTTCAAGACATTCTCAATGATTTACATTAGAGAGAGATTTTTTTTTTTTTTATAGTATATATAAAGATAAAAAATTATTTAAAAAAAATTTTAATCGAATAAAAACGAAAAATAAAATAACATAGTTCATTTTTAATAAACTGCATTTTGAACACATTTTTCTAAAAAACAAAAAAAAAAATCCTTACAACAACAACATGCCAGTCGATAAATTTGGTAGAAGTGACGACGAAAAAGTCAACCCGAGAAAGAAGAGGAAGACGTTCGAAGTCGACGATGGTTATGACGTTGCCAACTTGGACGAACGTTACGTTCGGAGATACAAACCTCGAGAAGAACCTTTGAACATGAACGATAAGAAGCTCTACAATCTTCCCGAGACGATAGATCTCGCAGATGCTGCGACTAAAAAATATGTCGACAGGAGGAACGCCGATTTCGAAAGAATCCTGCTGGATAATTACGTGGATAAAACCATGACCGACGATCTCGATCTGAAATCCAAACGTTTGGTGAACGTCGCGAATCCCATAGATCCCACTGATGCCGTGACCAAGAAATACGCGGACGACTCTCATGCAAGGTTGAGCAAACACCTGAGAAATAGATACATTCTGAAAACGATGCACTCGGAATTGAACGCCAATTCTAACAAGATAACGAACGTGGCCACTCCCACGAATCCCAAGGACGTGGCGACCAAACACTACGTAGATCTGGAACAGAGAAAGTCTGACAGACGAGAAATGAAATCGGATCTGAATGCGGGATTCCACAAGATATTGAATCTGTCGAAAATCGATGACACGGATGTGGACTGAACCGCGGTCAACAAGGTCTACGTAGATTCTGCCGTGATACAATCGCAAGAATACCTAGAATCGCAAGTGGACGATCTCTACCTGAACAAAGAATCTGGTGGAAATCATGGAGGGTGGCATCAACATGAATGGTCACAATTTATTCGGTCTCGATCACGATCCCGAATTCGATTCCAGCACGGTAAGCAGGAAGTACGTGGACGACAACTCGGTCTGGAGAAAGGGCGACATCATGGAAGGTAAACTAGACATGGGTGGACACGCGCTCACGAATCTACTGGATCCCGTGAACATGTCGGATGCCTGCACCCTGATTTCAGTGGTGGAGAAAGTCAAATATGCTAGACAATTGATCACCATGTGGGCCGAAGAGGCCGGCGCCTTAGATGAGGGAAAAGCCGAGTGGTCTTTCGGAAATGGAGGTAGAGGATCGAAACATGGTCAGGTTGGATATCCCATGCCATTGGGAGGTGAAATCCTTCAAATGAGTCTGGCTTCCTCGGATTTGAATAACAGAGCGGTCGTCAATCTCATGGTGAATAGTGTGGAGAGCGATAAGAGATACAGTGTCGAAAAGACTGAGAATCAACACGCGAATGTTAGCACGTTCGGCACGCCTCTCAAAGTGAACGCTGGAGACAGGATTAATTTCGTCACGAAAACCAATAATCCCGAAGCTGCCACTTCCGTGGTGAGTCTACTGATCGAACTAGATCCTTTGAACAAACAGTGAACGCGTGGAAAATAATGAATTAAAAAAAAAATAATGTGTGATTATTAAAAACAAAAAAAAACAAAAGTAATGAGATTTAGAAAGATGTTCAATCTCTCTAGATCACATTACTTTATTTATTTTTTTTTGTTTTTGTTTTTAATAATCACACATTACTTTTTATTTTTTTTTGTTTTTTATTTTTTTTTCACACACTCATCTCGACATCTTATTTCCGTCCGATTCGAATTGTAATTCTCTGTCCGACAGGACCAGGGCGAAGGCTTTGGTTTTTCTCGGCACGTTCCTATCGAATTGCATCTTGATCTGAATGTCTAACACGCTACTCTTGAGTCGTTCACTCTGTTTACTGATGTCGAACACGAACATGGGATACATCGACTTGTATTCGCTAGGAGATATGTTAGGATTGCTCATCAATTCGTCTAGACCGTGATACTTCTTTCTAAAATCAGCGGCGGTGCCGTACAGTCTGGAGAAATCGTTCTTGTCGAACGATGCATTGTAATCGATTGCTGGATATCTCGTGGCGTTCAGAAACACTTGCATATTTCTCAAATGGCAGTGATCAAACAGCTACGCATTCTTTTCCTGAGACCCATCCCTATCGGTCTGAAATGCAACCACGATGAAACGCGGTCTCTCGGAAGCGGATTTCACCGTCAATCTCCAACCAAAGTGATTCATGGAGAGAGGAATGCTAGCCGTGTCGCACTGTCTCATTCTAAATCCCACGGGTAATTTACTCTTGGATTCTATGATCTTGTAGAGACGCGCTTTCTCCACGATCGAAGGCTCCACGTGTGGAACGAACCACGATATCTTGTGTAGAGTTATCTTACCTGCATCGGTCACGGTGAGTTTCACTATTGCGTCCTCGTTTCCTTTTCGAATCAACGTCAGATTGTGTTTGAATCCGTACATGATCTTGTTGTAATCGTCCGCGAATCCGAAGATGTGTTTCAAAGGTATCCTGAACGAAAACGTTCCTTTAGGTCTGGACGTCTTGACGACGTAGTCGAATATCGTGGCAGCGCCTGCGCTAGCAGGGCCTATGGTGTCTTTCACCCACAGCTGATTAAGTCCTCTGGATTTCGAAAAATCATCAGGATACGTCAAGAGTCCGAACATCGTGGTGGCCTGACCGGGATGAAACACAGATTCTGTCTCTTGTCCGGATGGCATGTATTTTATGTTACTGAATAGATGCATGATGCCATTATTGGCTAGAGTAACCGTGTCGTCGTCGGCGTAGTCGCTCCCATCTTCCTTGGTGAGACGTCCCTGCACCACTGTGTAACTCTCGCTAGGATGTATGAATAGATCTTGAGTTTCGACGTTGATTCTTATCTCTCCCGCATTGTTCAAACTCGTTCCGGTTACCGGTTCGTATTCGTGAACCTCATATTCTTGAATACTTTCATCTTTCACTATGCTTTGTGTTATATCTAGTATATTTGTCATTTTAAAGGATTTTTAGTTTTTTTTTTGTTTATTAATTAACTTGCTTTCTTTATCTAAAAAATAGTTTTTAATTATTTTTTATTATTATTTTTTTTCTCTCTTATATATATATGTGTGTAAACAAGAAAATGCCAAAGAGAGTAGAGAGTAAATAAAAAAAAAAATTTTGTGTTCTTCATCAAAACTTCGTCTTCTGTAATTGTTGTTCGTAAAACTTTCCGATGATCTCTTCTCCATCCAAAGCTTCGATTTCGTAAGTCACCAGATCGGTGTGAAATATTTTGATGATCACGAAGATTTCCGAGATCCATCGAGGAGTATAACCCTTTTCGAAGTGCTTCTTATAAGCGTAGATTCTCACTCGATCGCCGACCGCAAATTTCGGCGTTCTAGACTTCTTCCTGATCTTAGATCTCTCGGGATATAGATTCGCGTAGACCCGTTTTTCGTTTCGAGGATCGCTAGCTTCCGCGGGAGTCATCTTGATCGATCTGTGTCACGTGTTGTTGTAATCTTTGACCAGACCGTTCAGAGTGTATATGTATTTCTTGGTCGAATTCGCCGTGAAGTATCTGTACATCTTCTCCTTCATCGTTCGATTCCAACGTTCCACCACGCTGACTTTCTCTTCATTTTCGATCGAGTAGAGGTCTACCAATCGACGAACGTCCTTGTTGTAGAATTCCTTTCCCTTGTCCACCCACAATTTACTCGGTTTTCGAGAAGACGAGTCGAACACGCTCTTCAGAGCCTCGGCAACGCAAGGTCCCGATTTATTCTTCAAAGCTCTGATCCAACCGTATTTGGAAAACACATCGATGACCGTCAATAGATATTTGACGCCCTCGTTCCACCTCGAAAACGATCTCATGTCGACCAAGTCGGCAGACCAAATGTCATCCAGACCCTTCACGAACACCCTTCTCTTTCGAAATTTATGCACTATGGGTTTGTGTAACTCCTCGGCCAATTCGCTTGTCAATAATCGTTTCTTCTTCTTTTCAGATGCGCTTTTTTTTTTGAACGCCCCATCCGAATCGACGTTTCGCACTGATCAGATTGCCGACCAGCGAACGTTCCATCTTCTCTCTCCTGGTCGGATTCGATATGCCTCTCAATCTCCCCAACATGTTTTTGTCGCAGACGTCGTTGCGAGTCTTGGTGTCGGGATGTCCGGCGTAGCACAGATCGTGATTGTACGCTGCCGTGTCCACCCTATTCACGGGTTTGCTCCAAGATTTGGGAGTCAGATCGGCGTTGAGTCTCTTGTTCAATTTCGTTCCGGGTCCCGTGAAACTGTGACCGGGCAGATGCATTTCAAAAGGTAGATTGTTGATCATTTTATTCACGATGCCTTTACCTTTGCTCGCGTTCTTTTGTTTGACGAATCGAGTCTTGATAGAACCACACACGTCGCAAATTCCGCGAAGCGTCCGTCTGTCATTTTTAGTTCGCACTTCTCTAGAATTACTCGTCTCGGTAACTCTCTTACACTTTACGCAATACATTTTTTTTAAGAGTTATTTAAATTAATTTCGTTTTTTTTTATTTTATATATAAATTTAATATTTTTTTTTTTTTTAAATTCTGTTCTTATTATATATATATATTTTTTTTTTTCAGTCGCTGCTCTTGAGTTCTATCATTTTACTGAATTCCTCCCTGGCCTCTTTCCTCCCCTTTTCCACGAGAGAATCCTTCATCTCTTCCTTAATGATCTGACGAGTCTTGATTCTCATGGCTTCTTTCATGCATCGTATTTCGTTTTCTCGCTCAATATTGCGAAGTATTCTCCATCCGATATCCTACCATCTTTCAACGCCATAGAGATCATTTCGGATATCGTGTCGATCTTGGAGTCGGCCAAGACGCGAATCTTGTCATGTTTCCTCGCCTTCAGATATAATTTCCTACTCAAAAAGTTTCCGACCGTGTTAAACAATCCGGCGGCGAGAGCCATTCTTCTACGGTCAACACGATTGGAATGCCGACCGCGGTCGACAACAATCCGATGCCGGCCGCGTGTAAACCCATGGAAATCGTGATGAGTGTCGTGTCGATCGCGTTGACGACTGTCACGAAACGCGAATACTTCTTCTTGAGGGAACGACGAGAATCTCTCTCGAGAGTCAGATACAATTGGATTCTACTGATTTGATCGATACGATACCTCTCTCCTCTTTCTCTTTCTTCTAGCGATGGCGCCGTCGGCAAAACGCCGTTCGGCTTCTCGTCCTCGTCGTCCACTAACGTTTGATACAATTTATTTCTGGTTCTCATTTTGTGTTTTTTTTTTCTTTCTTTCTAATATTAGATAAAAAAAAAATTTATGTGTGTATTTATTTTTTTTTTTTATTTTCTACTCTCCCTTATTTTTATATCAACGAAAAAAAAACTTAGACGTATGCTTCGTTCAGCAATAATTTCTTGATGCATCCCTTGTCTTCTAAAGTCAAACTTCTACGCGCCAAATTCAGTTCTTCCGAATCTGTGGGCCTGTCTCGATTCATACAGAAGACTAATCTCTTCCAAAACGTGATCACATCGTTGAATTTAACGCGTTCGAACGCCGGTTCGAAATACATGACGACCATATCTTCCCTTTCCATCGTCAGACACGAATGATTCTCGTGATCAAAGTCTAGATGATCCCGACATCCGACGCATCGTTCTAACAAGATGGGACGTAGTTCTTCATTGACGCAGATTGCGTATGCTCTCATCAGCATGTTTAAAAGAAACCTCGCTCTAATAGTCTGAGAATCGCTCATGATTTACGTATTTTTTTTTATATTATCTATTCGATTTGATATATTTAATTTTCTAAATAACTATTATTTATATATTTTTTTTTCTCCCCTATATATATATATATATCAATCAAAAACGTGGCAGCGGGCTCGCGAATTTCCAACCACACCGACGACGACAACACTCTTCGTTCAAAACATTTTTTCCATCGAGTGCTCGTCGCGATCACCTCGCAATAACGTACCCTAATCTCACTTCGAGAAACGCGAAGTGAGTTTGAGAGTTCAAACATCACCTCTTCACACATTTCCATCAAGTGTTCGTCGCGATCACCTCGCAATAACGTACCCTAATCTCACTTCGAGAAACGCGAAGTGGGTTTGAGAGTTCAAACATCATAATCACACATCATCTTGCCGATTCTAACAATCTGCAAGTGGATCTCCGTGTACGCCTCATAGGGTTTTCAGTGTTAAAATCGGACGCGAATATTAAAATCGGCGAGACGATGATGTTAGAACTCTCAAAACGTTTTTTGCTCGCAATTTAACACTGAATCCTATGGGGGAAACTCACTTGCCGATTTCAATCAAAACGGTACATGTACTGTACGAACAATTTCATGCGTTCTAGGATACAGTCAGTGATGTTTGAATTCTCAAGGGAATTCTAAAGCACCCTAAAAAACGTTAAAAATCTTGTACACGTACACGATTTTAACACTAAATCCTATGGAGGTGTACATGTACACGTACACGTACATGTACGATGATGGTTGAACTCTCATTTATTACCTACTGATGAGCTGTTCAGAGAGGTGGATAATGCACGTTTAGTAGAAGTAATATGTTCACGTGTTAAACGAGACACGCCTTTTCTTTCTTTTTGATTGGTGCTCAATTTCGCAGTCAGCTTTCATGGCCTTATTGGTAACACAACATAGGATGAAGTCAACTTTGGCCAATCGTTTACAGAACAGTCGCCGTGGATTGGTCGTAATCTCCGCGTGGGCAGTGATGTCCACGCATGCGTTTACAAGGTAAAAAAAATCCTCATCAGAAAAATTTTAATTATTGAAGCACCGGGTTGTATCCGGTGCTTCATTAATTAAAGTTTTTGAGGATTATTCCTATAATTAGTCCTTGCAGTCTAATATTATTGCGTCCGTGGAAATATTGTCCACCCGTGGAAAGTGACCAGTTCTCGGCAGTTACACTGTATATCTATGTAATTCACTTTAGAGGACGCCCTCCCCAGGGGTTGGTTGCCGGATCCTATATTACCAGTAAAATAGAACGTGTTTACAACAGGGTTCCCACTGGGGAGATACGTCGTTTAAGGGAGGGCAAAAGCAGTATGGAGGTAGATGATGGGCCTTTGCTTGCTTGCCTCCAATGATCCAAAGGTGACACATATTATCATACTGGTTATTTTTATGCAACGGCGGCGGAACCAGAGGCGGCCATCTCCTCCCCACTTTTTATTAAACAGTGTCCCCGTCTTCAGAATAGACAAATGCCTCCACAGACAGACGATAATATCCTAAGCCTTCAAGCGTACACATCGAAGACTATACATGAACTGGCACTAGCCATTCCGAAGTGATCCAAATTTAACGTGAAATAGATGTCCATTTTCTATACTGTACAATGCAGTTATTTCCCTTTGAATGTGTTTAAACGCTTTTGAATATATGTAATATTCCGATGAATATGATGGTCCTCTTAACCCCGTGGTAGTATAGGCGTTGAACCAAGTAAAGTGGTCGTATCCGGAAAAAATTTGGGACAAGAGGATTTTTGTGTCATTTTGAAGAGGAATGTCTCCCGAAGAACATATCCAAAATCCGCTTTGAGGAAATTTTTTTATAGCATTTATACTGGTGGTGGTGTTAGAAAAATTTCGATCAATTTTCCGAAACCAGCATTCCAACGTTTGCGAACGTGAGGACATGGATTTGTGTGAATCCAGTTTTTTTCTACTCACTAACACACATGGTATACAGAGTGTATCACCACAGTCCATAACTCCGGTGCACATCCCGAATAAAGAGCGGACCAAGCTGCACGCATGAACATCCCTTCTCTGTGTGTCACATTTGATCAGCCGTTATGGTTGAAGGCCACTGTGATAATAACTGCTCAATCGATGAACATCGTTTGTCGGTTAGGTGGTTTCCACACAATCATGAGTTTTCTCGGGAGTGCCGGGTCAATGATGGCCGGATCTGGCCTGGAGGAGGTCTTACAGGAAGTCTATGGTCCTCTCTCATTGGGTTCGATGTTAACCGGCAAAACAGTGTCAAGAGAAATGCGGGGACATTTGCTGGTCGAAGCTGCGCTAACGAACAAGCTGTTAAATGCCGTTACTAGCTCAGAAATGGCTGAACCTGATGCCGCTCCGAGGAGTTCATGTAGCGTCGGGAGTGGGCAGAAATCTATAAACAGGGAAGATTTAGATAGTGTCACGGAGTTGTAGGATAATGTGCTGGACAGCTCGATAGCTCTTTCCGATGATGCAAACTCATCAGCTCTCGTAAGGGTAAGCACTTGCCTAGATGAGTACAAAGCCAGTCTGGCTGAACAATCGCACACTGCTAAGCTATGGATACAATATCTAGAATATGTCCAGACACTGAAAATCAGGTGAACACCTTGGCAATTGGAATCTCCACCTTATTGCTGTCAGTAATATGTTGAACATATTCGCTGCCACGGGACATGTACACTACGCTAAGAGTTGCAGGTTGTATCTGCAAATGATGCTTGAGCTCCCCAGGAAACATCCGTGGTTGTATGATAGGTCCTTCTTTGATGGTTTCCATGCTATACGCCGGAGTTCCAGGGTTTGGGCAGGCCTTTCAAGTGACGTGATTGAACAAGTCCTCATGTGCTCAATTAAAAGTCGAGGTTGACTAACGCGAGGTCATGGTGTGACCGAATCAGTGTGTCAGGAGTGGATTTACACCATGCATAAATACACTGAAATACAAGAAGCTTTGACAACGCTGACTGACACGAAACTCAGTACCAATGAACAACATGCAAACATGTGCATTTCTCGTCGTAAACGGGACAACACCGACATGATGAAAATACTAGACTGGTTTGACTTGTACGATCCTTTCGATGAAAATGAAAGATTGTGCTCCCTGTCCTCCGGATTGTCAGCTTCCTTGGGTGATGGTATTAACAGCGACAATACCGAGTCGGTAGGGGTGGAGATACACTCTAAACTGGATAATGTTGTTGTTTCTGATGCCTCCATCAAAACAAGTGATCAAATTCGTACTTAAGACCATTTTAACCCCGGGGTGAAGTTGGATAACCAGAGGGTATCAATAGACCCATCAGCTCTGTTCACTCTATTGATAGCCATTGCTCAGAGGAAGCGCGACGTGGCACAGTTCTTCGAGTATGAGCTGACTGTGATGCCAACAGCCCTCTTCAAAGACTTCTTTCTCAGAAAAGGAAACAAGGCAGACCTAGCAGCTGCAATAACAGATCGAGTAGCACTTTCGAAGCCGCCATATGATTCCGTGTACGTGCTTGATGGAGGGGCTATCCTCCACAGAGTCAAATGGAAGGCGGAAGCCACCTACTCGGAAGTAGCCTATCAGTATGTTGGATATGTGGTCAACAAATATGGGCAGAATTGCTGTGTCGTCTTCGATGGTTATGGACAGCGACCAAACACGAACAGTCATGAGCATAGAAGGAGAGCTGTCAACGCGTGTGCCGATATCCGTTTGAAAGACACTATGACTGCACACAAGAACCAGGAACGGTTCTTGTCGGACGAGAATAACAAAATGCAGTTCATAAGATTGCTGTCCACATTACTGAGAGCGGGTGAACATATTGTTAACTGTAGTTCGGGAGATGCTGATACAATTGAAAGTGCCATCAGACTTTCATCTCAAAGGAATTCAGTTGTCATTGCCGCATATGATACTGATGTACTAGTGTTATCCGTTCACCATTGGAATCATACTTCGGCTGATGTTTATTTCCAATCAGAAGCACGGAAGTCACATAGTGGTGGGGAGGCATGGAAGATCGCAGATATAATAGCGAAGATCGGAGAAACAACTAAGCGACACCTACTGTTCATACATACATGGAGTGGGTGTGATGCTACTTCGGCAACGTTAGGCCATGGGAAAACACAGCTTCTCAAGAAGTTAGAAAAGTCAAGGGAGATTCAGAAGATATCCGCAACAATGCACGACAGCGCAGTATCTCAAGCAGAAATTGGAAGAATCGGCGCTGTACTGTTTGTAATGCTGTACTCTGGCAAGCAGTCAGACACATTGAATGGTTTGAGATACTCAAAGTTCATGGCAATGGTCACTTCCAGCAAGACAGGAATCGAACCTCAGAAACTACCTCCAACAGAACGCACGGCATACCTTCACAGCCTGCGAATCCACCTACAAACGGTGAAATGGAAGCAATTGGATATTGGTATCTCAGATCCTCAGAAATGGGGCTGGGAAATTCTCGAAAATGAGTTGATACCCGTGATGACTGACCTGGATGCAGCGCCTGAAGCTCTCCTGAAACTTATACGTTGCAAATGCAAAATAACCACCAAACACTCATGCGGAACGAATATATGCTCTTGTAGAAAGAACGCAGTCAAACGTGTCTCTGCTTGTGGAGACTGTCGAGGGGAGAATTGCTTGAACTCCGAGCCGGTTGAGATTGGAGACGAAACTGGCGACAGCAGAGTGCCTTGAAGAACACCGTCATGATTTCGGTCAGATCTCATCTCGGGAGTTAATCATTGCGAAGAAAGTTGATCGATATCATTCTTCGCCATCTCGGGAGTTATGAAAAACATCGGTAGCAGAATTATAGCTCGTTTTTTTCTGTTCTATTCAGACTCAGCTTCGTATGGGTGTGAAAATTGAAGAAAATGGTATTTTGGGGCCATTTCCCTAACAATTGTAAATTTTCTCATTCACTTTTCGCTTTATATGATAGGCATTCGTGCTTAAATACGAATGACGCACAAAACTTCTCCAGATCTCACACAAAATATCAAGACCATTGAGAAATTGATGCCACTAAAGATTTTTTTATGATACCCCTCCTTGCGGCCGTCTTGCATGAAAAATTTTCCTCAAAGCGGAGTTTTGCGGGTTTTGGATATGTTGTTCCCAGATGAATTCCGCGTCGAATGACACCAAAATCAGCTTGTCTCCAATTTTTTCCGGGTCAAACCATACTGCGCCTGGACCAGTGGTAATTCACAATGCATAAGTGTGTGCCGATAGAAATAGGTCACTATACTGTGTCAAAATTTCGATATAGTATAGTGACCCATTTTCTGTTTGCCTCAAAAGCCACCCCAAGCCCCGCCACACACACACTTTCAAAAACGTTCTGCCGCTACTGTCTACAAGTCAGTTTCAAATATTGTGATGCTACAGTTGTTTTTGAACGCTATGACAGCGGCCTATCCACAAAAGATGATACCCATATCAGAATGTTTGGATTGTAGGGGGGGGGGGGGGGGGGTATACAAGTCAGTATAACTGGTCGCAATGTTCTCAATGTTAGGAAAGAGGATTATCTTGCTAATAATAAAAGTAACAACCTTTCGTGAAGTTGTTGAGAAGCTATCTCAAGCATAATGGCATTTCTTCCTTCCATCAGAGGCAGAGACAGAGGCAGATGCTGTTGTATTGATTGCTAGAATGTATGTGTTGTGTGCAGAAACTCACTTTTTGGTTGCCAATCGTGCCGATCTCAATAGTTTTACTTTTGTATTATTTTCGTCCAATTAGCCTATGTGATTCGCGCCAAGCTCAACCACTAATAAAATAAATAATCGACACATTAACCCTTTGAACTCCAGCGGACGTTTTTACTGGACAGCAACATGATACGTCATAACGTCATTAAATAGGATGACTGTTCAGCAAATGTGTGGGGTAGACCAATCAATATTTTCAGCGTGCAGCCTCGGGGGCTGCACGTTGAAAATATTGATTGGTCTACCCCAAATAATGAATATGGACTCTTCTAAATGCTGCCACTGAACTGGCATGGAAGATACCACAAGAGTACAAAGGGTTGAAGATACCCCCAAAATTGGAAAATAATGTTTGTGGGAACACCTGTTTCCGCACTCCATCACAGAGTTTGAGACGAGACTTTTAGACAGGGACGTAGCTATGAGGTTTTCAATGGGGGTGGGGGAGGGGGTTGAAGATTTATGAAAAATCTAACTAGGGATGGATACATAAATGGGTGCCCATCTTCCATATCTTTCCCCACCGGGAGGGAGAAATTTTCCAAAATGTTGACTCCGAGTGATTGTACCGTTAGCTTTTAGGGCTTTCTGAGAATATCTCCAATCAGTTTAAATGACTGCAGCTAAATATCTACATAATTTGAGATTTTAAGACAGCACAAAATGACAATTTCTTGTGGTACTGTAGTCTGTAAGTAGGCCCTCTTTGCCTTCTTTAAGCATTGTGTCAATTACATGAATGTACATATATAGAGAATGCTACAAAAAATCAGAATTCAACCAATAATTTATTAATGAGGTTATGCTGAGCAGTGAGCACACTAATCTTGAAATGAACTCAATGACTAACAACCATTTATTATGCTTACAAAGTATGAGTAATGAGTTAACTAACTACCCTCATTTCTTTATGTCACAATATGTGTGAGATATGAATTCAACAATACCCAATGCAAATCAAAATTTTCAGTCTGGCAATATTGTCTTTCTTGAGAGTACAGAGCCAACGAAAATTCCAGGACACAGCCTCACGGACGGGGAGGGGGTGGAGTTCATTTTGTGTCAGCAGTCTGTGAGTGCATTGCATATAAGTTTCATAATGTGCCCTGTATACTGGCCTCATAAACCAACTGCTTATGACAAACTGACCAACTCGTTTATATTTCTGAAATAATTCAAGAAACGGTTTGCTGAGTAGTCGGAAATCTTGCGTTGTTCGATCAGAATTCTGCCTGTGGGTGTCGGCGCTTGGAATTTTCACGGAAATGTAATACCACATTCGGAAAGAACCTCCATTACAACAATGCTTCGAATTTCCAACTGATGGAATTGTTTCGTAAAAAAATCTGTTTATCTTGAAGTTTGGACAAATATTGGGGGTGGGGGGATGACGTCCCTGCTTTTGGTGTCGCCAATGCTGCAGCAGTAGAAATCTTCGAAAACATCAAGAAGTTTCGAGAGGGTGCGAAGAGTTCAACAGATAAATCAGTGAAGTTCCCAAATATAGCCTTGTCTAAATGGGAGAATCTGCACTGATGTGCCTTCATAATGGTATAACTGTATCTTGGATATGCTTCGTAGCAAAAGAAAAGATAGTAAAATCACCAATAGATATGGACTCTTTACTTGTTAGATATGATTTTCGTTCCCAGAATTGTCCATTATCAAACTCTGCTATATGACTTTAAACGCGGTTGATATGACGCCAATCTTGGTCAGCATGAACCAAACAGAGTTGTTCCCCTTTGATGCGGCGTTACCAAGTGCAACCAATTTGTTTACAACGAGACCGCTCCTCGAAGGGAAGAAAGACAAGAGTTGTAAAGAAAGTTCAAAGCTAACTCAAGATTCAGAGTCGTAGATTAGTGGAAGTAGAAGATATTGTTCAGATATACGAATGTCGTAGCTTCCCTAGTGGGGAAGCTGAGACGTTCGAATAGCTGAAATATGAGAAGAGGAGACTTCGGACTTTGTGAAGAGAATGAGAAACAAAAGCACAGTAAGAAGTCTGCAACAGTTCTGAGAATATTGTGTGATTATTTGTTTTGCTATAATATTTATTTATTTATTTATTGGTGTTTAAGGTCACATACTTATGCACAATGGTTAATCGTGACCGTGACAGGTTTACGGATGGAGGAAGCCGGAGTACCGGAGAGAACCACCGAGCATCGACGAGCAACTATCAGCTCCTCAACATTCTAACTCCGTTCAAGCACCGCTCAAGCAGGGTTACAGCGGTTGAAGACATGTGCACCATCGACGTGCAGTACGCCTTAGTACACGGCGTCACCGTGCCCCCATGTAGGCAACCGGGATAAAGTGCCTTGTCCAAGGACACAACGCGGGTCGTCCCGGACGGGGATCGAACTCGGGACCTCTAGCATAGAAGTCCAACAGTCTACCACTGAGTCACCGCGCTCCCATTTTGTTAATAAATAAAGAGGTTATTACTTGGTTAGTTTCATGTCGGCCTACAATACAGCCACCGTGGACTGGGCATGGGCGATATTTCGATAATATTAGATTCCAAACACTAATTATAGGAATAATCATCAAAAATTTAATTAATGAACCCGGTGCTTCATTAATTAAATGTACTGTAGAAATCAGACCTCGGTAACTTCACATAAACCTTCGACCTTCGGTCTCCGGTTGATATGAAATTACCTCGGGATGAAATCTAGAGTCGAGTCGAGACGGAGACAGGTATTGCTAGGAAGTATCAAGTAGTGCTGCAAGTCAATAGTAATGGTACAAAACTCTAAGGGTGATAGATGACTATAGTATTGGATGACTACAATAGGGATGGATCGCACGAGAGATTGTGGTGACTCTGGAGCAGTGATGATTTAAGACCCTTGAGGGTCTTGGGGTGGCTAGAAGGCTGGACCAAACTGGTACTAGGGGACATGACTATCTTCAAATAGATATCCCCAGATAAGTATGATGCAAAAGGGATCCTCAAAAGGTAGCCTCAAATGATACATTACCATGCTATGAGTACACTCTAAAATCGGTTGGGTTAAAAATCAACCCAAATCGACTGGGTTGAGTGAATATGAACCCAAATTGGGTTCATATTCACTCAACCCAGTCGATTTGGGTTGATTTTTAAACCAATCGATTTAGAGTGTATCCTCAAATACCCGTATGTGCTAGTGTACATTGTAGATTGGCACATAAGCATATATCGGAACATTCAAGATGTGCCCATGTGATACCTGTAATGTGTACACATTGTGACAAAATTTGTCCTAGCACAAAAACACATTCCATCAACCACCAGACCCACATTCCATGGAATCCCTTTCAAACTATGCTTCTTTTCATCATATGTGTCTATATGCTGCATATGATGTATATACATTGTGACACAATGCGTTCTAACATATAAGCACATCTCAGTACGATCAACATACTGTTTCTGTTCTCCCTACCTTGCACTAGGTCTAGGCATTGTATAGACTGATATAGGCTTAGGTGAATGGGGTGATCTGATTGAGTCTAAGTTTGACAAAGGCAGATTTGGGGACAGAATCGGAGGTCGCTACTAAGTCTGTAGTATTGCTACAAGTTAATAGTAATAGTAGAAGACAATACTGGTACGAGACTGCGGGGGTAGTAGAAGATTATAGCATTGGATGATTACAATAGAGGCAAATCATAGGACAGATAGTTGAAGACAAGATGAAAACCGATGGTGAGACTACCAGGAACTAGAAATCCCATCTATGGACCCACACTTATGGAATCCCCCTTACAGAATCCCTATAGAATCCCTTTTAGGATATATATGGTTACAGAATCCCTTTTTGGTCGAATGTGCCTATGTGCGGCATGTGATATGTGCGTATTGTGCATAAGCACACAGGCATATATCGGCACATCCAGCATATGCCTATATGCCACATGTAATGTGCATACATTGTGCACAAGCACACAAACACATCTAGAGAAGTCGGAATACTTTATTGGGAGATTAGGGAAGTCATAACATAGACAGAACAAGTCAAGGGATGGTTGGGTAGACAGATGACGATGTGACAGTGGGTGGAGTTTAGATGAATGGAATGATCTGATTGGTTAGTTAGTTGCAGCAAAGTGAACTGATTGAATGATCTAGATAAATGAAACATGCTGTTCGAAACAAGAACGGGACTACACCGAATTGGGGGGTTAGAACTAGCCAGTGCAAACAGGAAAAGATAAATATAGTAACAATAAGCAAAACTGTCCTAATTAATAGTCTCTTCTACTCTACTGCAGTATACTTCAGGACAAACGAATATGGTTGGAGGGACAGAAACTATAGGATAGCTTATAGGTACATATCCAAACTAATAAAACTTGTCAGGTTGTTTGTGATAATTCTATCCGAGGATTCTTCGTGAATCCTAACCAGAAAACTACCCTTATACAAAAGAACGCGTCTAATAGCACTACGTGTTACTCTCTTATGAACCCAAAATGGGGAAATTCGTAACAAATCCGTTTCGTGGGTTGATTTTGGTGATTTGGGGAGATTGTGTGGTCTATTAGGGAAATTAGATTTATCAATGTCATTAATTCATTCGAAACCACCCTCCAAATATACCTTTTTCCTCCAAGAGGCACATAGCAACTACGTGCTACTATAGAAACTAAGATAGCGGTCTCCAATATACAAGATGGACGACGAAAACACGAACCCTCTAACATCACGCACTGCGCATGCGCACTGAAACCACGTATCAGTATTGTAATTACTTCACAACATGGCGGCCAACGAAGGGTACCATGGCAACACAACATGACGTAATGGGGTACGTGGCATGACGCCACATGAGATCCGACATGAGATCCGAGCAAACATGGACGTTTCATCTCTCTCCAACTGCTTACCATTTCTATTGACTCTTAGTGCCTATAATTACAATGTTGAAATTCGTTTTTTGGATGTAACAATATGCCTTGTAGCACTCAAAGGACGAAATATTGCCTCTAGTTAGAGAATCTCCTGAAATGTGAAAAATCACAAACTGTCTGTTAGAAACGGCCACTCACACCCACAGAATAAAATACCACGAAATCTTCTTTTATAAAGCATGAGATTTCCAACCGTTGGTGGTTTGCGGCTTAACCCTTTACCTAAAATGAAAGGCAGACGACACTTGCCAACAAAAGTCTTGAAAAACTAAATGTTTTCATTTTTTTCACAAACACATAGGTTTTGGCCCCTCATTGGAACGAACTCGACGATCTCGTTCCAAAGAGAGGTCATAAACTATGTTTCTGAGATAAAAAAATGAAAAAAATAATGAAAATTAATTGGCGATTTTTGTGAATAGCTGGCCGGTTTTGACCGTTACGTTATTAAAGGGTTAAAATTCTAACTATTGATAATTTTGTCTAGAACTGAACGTAAACTATTGCGACAAGACGAGCGGTCTGGTTAATTTTAGGACATCAGTGGACTCTTGGCACCGACCCTGCCCTATGCCGTTAGTTCACTTCTTCCCCCAAAAGCGTCCACATCGATCTACAATATGTAATCTTGTACGCTAATAAGATGGTCCCAACCTCCCCGCAGACACCGATACTGATAATCGTCATCTCGAAAAGTAAGTATACACATTATGGAGGATAATATTATTAATGTTGTTGAAACGCATTCCTTTATTGTTTATATTTTGAACATTGTTGGCTAAATAAACAGGCTTTGCGACCATTGATTGATGCCACCCCCATACACACGAACTTTTCAACACCTTCCACCACACCCTTCAAGATCCGAGAATCAAAAAAAATATATGAGGATTAAATTCTTTTCATAGCAAGGTCGGAGAGCCTTGGATATTTGTGCCATCCCATCTCCGCTTTCATGAAAATATCTTCATATTCGATTTATTTATTTATTTTGTTTTTTTATTAAGGTTTAACGACACTTTAACAGCCAAGATCATATCTTGTCGGTGACAGTTTTACGGGTGGAGGAAGCCGGAGTACTCGGAGAGAATCGCCGAGCAACGACGAGCAGCTGCCAGCTCCCCAACATCGCAACTCCGCACTGCAGCACAGACAGGGTTAGATTGGTTGAAGACATGCGCACCGTCGATGTTCAGTACGCCTTAGTACAGGGCGTTATCGTGCCCCCATGTAGACAATCGGGTGAATCACCTTGCCCAAGGACACAATGCGGGAGACAGAATCGATCGCTCAGGAGGTCACCCATCCAAGCACTAACCGGGCACGACGTTGCTTAACTTCGGTGATCTGACGAGAACCGGTTGCATATTCGATTACCAGAAAAAGAAAGGACAAAAACAGAGAGTCTCGATCACTAAACTCCATACAACTGAATTTGCTGAACGCCTCATGGTCGTATAAATAAAATTGTTTCACCGGCCGCCAACCTGTGGAGGGAAGGTGGGGCGGGCTCGGGGGGGGGGGGGGGGTTGCGGTGTTAGAGACAGTTTTTGATATAAAATCAATGCTCATCTACAAAACATTTTTCAAAGGTTTTCAATTTTTCGACGCCTCGTAATCGCCGATCGCTTCTTGAGAAAATATACTTTGATGTCACACATCAGACGAAAGGGTGTGAAAAATGCTGGCAGTCACAGCGTTGCAGCTTTTACGTAACCGGACATAATCGATAGAGGTACTTACAGCGTTGATTGACTTGTCGCCTTTTTTAAACATGGTGGGTGGGTGGCGGGAGGGGGCAGATTGAGTGGCGTTATGTTTGTGACGTTCCTGAAATTCAATTGTATAGAAATCAGTGGACTCGATTCGAGATTCGATTCAAGATGACTTCCACTGACTGACTGGGTCCGAGATTCGATTCTATTCAAAGTTTGAAACTGGTAGGACCTATTACAAGGTATGTATTGGCTAAATAACGACAACTCGCATTTGATAGTACCGTGAACATATATAGTCCCGTGAACATATCGTCGCCTGAGTGCTAGAATTCCCTATGCCTGGCTAAAAATTTGGTACCAAAACATACTTGCTCTTATAATGCAAAAATGTCACGACAGCGATGATGTGAACTGCTGATGAGGAAGGAAAGAAAGACGGAGAGCGGTGGCTCAGTGGTTACGGGATTGGACTTCAAGCCGAAAGGTCCACTGTTCGATCCCTGACAGGGGTTACTCCGATGTGTTCTTGAGTAAGGCCCCTCATCCCGATTGTCCGCGTGGGGCACGCTGCCGCTGTGTACTAAGGCATACTGCACGACGATGGTTCACTTGTCTTCAACCAATGCTAGCCCGGCTTGTGTGTTGTACGCTGGGGTATCTGGCAGTTGTTAGCCATTTCCCGGGGGTTCTCTCCGGGGTCTCCGGCTTCCTCCACCCGTACAACTGTCCGGCATGCGATAACTCTGGCTATCGAAAGTGTCGTTAAACCCTAATAAATAGAAGGAACAAATGAATCATTATATTGCAATAAAATCAAATCATTAGCTCGAAATAAAAGCGAAGACAGTTATAAGAATTCATGAAGCACACTAAAGCCACATGATTGTGCCAATAAAAAAAGGCTTGTTGGTCAACATGATTGACAGACAGAGGCTGGGGTGACAGACCAGTATTTAAACAAACACATTAAATGGTTATTTCTTACAACGCGAAAGATTTATATGCACGTTGCAGAGGAACCACAGCTTGAACTACCCCCCATATTCCCATGCGTGCCTTCGGCGCGCGAAAGCCATTCTTTTGCTGGAGGAGATTACACCTGAAGTCACGCTAACTGTCGTTGGTTGCTAATCAAGCTTATTTTATGAACATAACTAAACCTTCAGCTTTACAAAAGCCATCATTAAATTATATAAATACTTCACATCATTAGCTCGCAAGCGTTGATTCTGCGCCGTTTCCGTAAACGTTCTCAGAACGTACAGTACAGCGCCGGGAAGAAAAAAAAAACAATAAAAAACACCAGCGGCCAAGGGATATTGGGTACTCCTAGTGTTGGGGAAGATAAGAACGCCGGTGGGAGAAAAGTTTGATTTCCAGGTATGAAACTTGCCAAAAGTCCTTGTATCTAACACCAACATTTTGCCGAAAATATTCAGTTGGCCGTTGTACTGCAAATACACTACACAATGCGTGTGTTACTGGAGGTAATGGAGGGTTATCATAAAAAATAATCTACCCATACCCTTTAAAACCTACTCGAATTCCAAGGGCCCCCAATTTTTTTTTTAAGTACTTTTTGTAAAAAAAAAAAAAAATAAGAACGTTTGGGGACCCGTCTTCCCTTCCTGTAGCCCGCTGCCTCCCTATCAGAAAATTAACACTTTGAACCCTGATGCAGTCATCCACCCCACTTCAATACCATCGCTTGGAAGAGTCTATATTCGTTACTTGGGAGAAGACTATTCAATATTGCGGCTGCAAGTTGAAAATCGTGATTGGTCTAGTACACAAATTCGTTACATGTAGGCGACCATCCATGTCTTGAATTCAGGTCGTATCGCGATCTTGGATCGAGAAAGTGGACTTTCGGATTCAAAGGGTTAAAATTATATGAAACAGTTGCCGAAAAGGCGAAGCGAAAATACGGGCGCTTTTCTCTCCTACCAGGCAGCCACACGGTGAACCCGTTTTGTCGTTGTGTACAAATGGTACTATTCTTTAGGTTCGTAAATATAAAAGGATCCAAATAATATGAAACCTGTCTCTGACTGAAGTTGCCCAAGATATCTAAGGAAATCGCCAGGATATCATACAAGTTGGGTTAGTAATAGTAAGTATTCAAATTGTTTGATGTCTACTGGAGACTCCGTCTTTGTACTTGTTGTGATATGCTTAGGTCACCTGTAACACTACTTGGTGCTTTATTAGTAAGGATAAATACATTTCTATGAAAATCCTAAGTCTGATATTCCTTAAAATTCGTATTTTTTACAAATTAACATCAAAATAATGTTTGTGGTGTGTATTTATTTATTTATTGGTGTTTAAGGTCACATACTTATGCACAATGGCTAATCGTGACCGTGACAGTTTTACGGGTGGAGGAAGCCGGAGTACCCGGAGAGAACCACCGAGCAACGACGAGCAGCTGTCAGCTCTCCAACATCGTAACTCTGAACTCTGCACCGCAGCACAGGCAGGGTTAGATTGGTTGAAGATATGCGCACCATCGACGTGCAGTACGCCTCAGTACACAGCGTCATTGTGCCCCCATGTAGGCAATCGGGGTGAAGTGTCTTGCCCAAGGACACAACGCGGTTGCCGCAGGTGGGATTCGAACCGAGGACCTCTCGGCTTGCAGCCTGCACCTCTACCAACTGAGCCACCGCGCCCCCTTGTGGTGTGTAAAAACACGAAGTTTATATGCCTTTAATACGCACGTTTGGTGGCAAGCATACCAGTTCCTGAAAGTCTGCTACCGTATTCATATGAGAACTGATAAAAAATTATATTTCATGAGAACAACTCGTGGCCAAATGTGATTCAGATATCCAAAGCAAACGCTAGGACTTCAAAACACTTCAAGATGCAACGACAATGCTGCGTGCAGGAAAATGCCAAGACTGTCGGCTTTCGACAGCGAAAAAAACGACAGGCTTGTTGATCAAGATTTACAGTTCCAACGCAAAATACACATTGATCAGTCTATGAAAGAACGCAAGCTGCTCGCAAAATATCATCATATTTGATGTGAACTATTTTCTATTCAGTGTACACTTTATGAACAATATTTTTCGATTTACCCAACATTCAACATACTTGGACCTTAAATTTTGTCGAATTTTGTATTGCCCATTGACGCTGTCATCAAACGAATACGACGACATTAACTGCATGCATTTTAGAAGCTAGTATTATTGTTCTGCTTATTGACACAAGCATGAGACGTGCTGTTTCGAAAACACTGAACAGAAACAATATAATTAGCTGATCCTGTTTCAGGCCAAGATATTTTTTTCTGAACGGGTGAAGCAAATTCCTCGAGATTTCTTTGGATCGCAAACAAACATTTGTCTGACAATGTACCTTTGCGCATGCGCAATCCCTTTATAATGTCTGGCCGCGAAACCAATCTGTCATTGTTACTTCGACTGCGCCTTTGAGGTTTTATCTGCTGAATACTTGTGTGCTGCCGGAAAATCATTTTCGTTTCGGGCTTCAGGTGAGAGAATTTGAAACTGTGTTATTGCTCCAGTTTTTAATGGGGTTCGTGTGTGAAAAATTATATACTTTATCCGCAGGCCCAACTCTTTAGAAGTATGACCCATTGTCAACAGGAATAGAGTTGCTTTTTATGTATAAGTCGAGTGCATACTTGTAATAAAATCGAAAAAACGTTAAGGTGTTATTTCAGTAACAGAATTTTGTTTATTTCGAAATTCCCACCTCTGATATTCTTCAAATTAAATATACAGAAATTATACACCAAACTGAAGCTTGGGAGGTACACAACACAAACACTAGATGGAATCAACTCTTAGTGTTGGCAGCAAACACAGATTCCTGGAAGTATGCTACCGTATTCGTACCAGAACTGATAATACAATATTTCAAGACAACCTGTGGCCAAATTGTGCTTCACGTATCCAAGAACAAAGCTAGGGCACGAAAATCCTTCAAAACGACACGCCAGCATGGGGGGGGGGGGGGGGGGGGGGTGCGGAGGATTCCAAAACTGACCGACTTTCTTTACATGGTAAATTACTTTCGAATCCGGTCAACTCATTCTAAAATTAAATGAGAAAGATCGCCTTAATACAGCATATTATTTAGACTGCTGTTGCCATATTCTATGCAAGCTATCGTGACACCTAGTGGAATTACCATTTTGTATTTTTGATGGAAATTCGTGGTATGGAGTGATTAGCGCATGTCTATAGAACATGGAATCCATCTTCCATACAAAATGCAGGCAGTGTTGTCATTTTCGAAAAAGGCAGTCCAATCGCTGCATCCTAAAGTGTTATCAATGCCTAGCTTTGTTCTTGGATATCTGAAGCACACTTGGCCACAAGTTCTCGTGAAATATTGAATTATCAGTTCTGGTACGAATGCGGTAGCAGACTTCAAACAACCAGAGTTGCCTCCTGTCAACTCGGAGTTGATTTTATATATTTGTCGTATTCTATACCTCCCAACTTTCATTTTGATGCATAATTTGTGTATATTTAATTTGAATTCAAGGAATATCAGAGGTGGGAATTTAAAAAAAAAAAAAATTCTTTTATAGCACCTAATATTCAAATTAACCCTTTACCTAACGTAACGGCCAAAACCGGCCAGCGCTATTCTCAAAACTCGCAAATTTTCATTATTTTTTTCATTTTTTATCTCAAAAACATAGGTTTTGACCCCTCGTTGGAACGAGCTCATCGAGCCCGTTCCAACGAGGGGTCATAACCTATGGTTTTGAGATAAAAAAATGAGAAATTAGTTATTCAAGAATTATTTTTGCATGTGTCGTGCTTTTCAGGTTAGGTAAAGGATTAAATATACCCAAATTATACATCGAAATGAAGGTTGAGATCTTGTATAATCAACTCATAGTTGACAGCAGCCACCACTGCTTTCTGCACGTATGCTACCGTATTGGTACCAGAACTGATACAGTATTTACTGAGAACTTGTGGCCAAATGTGCTTCACATATCAAAGAACACGGCTAGGCATTCAAAACACTTGAGAATGCAGCAATAGGACTATATTTGGGGGGTGGGGGGGGGGGGTGGGTGGGGAGAACACTGTGCATTTTTAATTCAAGATGGATTTCATGTTCGAACATGCGCAAATGACTCCATACCATGAATTTCCATCAAAAACAAAAGTAATTCTAGGTAATTTCATCAGGTGTCATGATACCTTGCATAGAATATGGCAGCTATGCAATCGCTACATGTGCTGTATTACGACTATCATTCTGAATTGGTTTCAGACGGCGTTTTTTTTTTTCTCGATGCCTTTTCCGTCCAATGACATTGAATGGAAACCTCAAGTAATTTCCAGTGTAAACCAAACCTAGCTTTATTCTTGGATATGTGATGCACAAGTTCTCAGGAAATTGTTTTTAGGCAAGGCACTTTATCCCGGTTGCCTGCATGGGGGCACGATGATGCCGTGTACTGAAGAGTACTTCACGTCCATGGTGCACATGTCTTCAACCGCTGTGACCCTGCTTCAGCGGAGCTTGAACAGGTTGTGGAGCTCGTTGATACTCGGTGGTCTCTCCGTGTAATTCATTTCAACACAAAACCTTGTGATTTAATGATTCAATATGGTGAATTCAAATGTAAGACACATTGTCTGAAGCGGAAATGTGGAGGGCTGTAGGGATGGTGGAGCAAGGGGCTGCCCATCGTCAGGTTAAAGCCCTTGGTGTGCACCATACGGTGATCATCACAGCCTGGGCAAGATTTCAACAGTATGGCACACCAGTAAGATGGCATGGCGGTGGCAGAGACGGGGCAACATCTGCAGCTGAAGACAGGTTTTTAATCATTCAGGCCCGTATGAACCCCTTTGCCACAGCAACCCAGCTTCGCAGTGACCTTCAGAATGCATCCGGGGTAAATGTTTCGACGCAGACTATCCGGGCAAGGTTGCACGAAGATGGTCTCCGATCAAGAAGACCATGTATTCGCATTCCGCTGTCCCAGAACCAGACAGGCACGATATAAATGGGCCATGAACCACGTTGGATGGACCAGAGAAGATTGGCGACCTGTCCTTTTTAGATGAGTCGAGGTGCTGCCTGGACAACAGATAGGCGTTTTAGGGTATGGAGAAGACCAGGAGAGCTATTCCATGCAGCAAACATTGCTGAGCATGACCGCTATGGTGAAAGGTCAATCATGGTCTGGGGCGGCATCAGCAGCGATGGACTGTCCTTGAACGTGGTACATTGACTGCACGGCGGTAGATTGAAGAGATTCTTGATGTCCACGTCAGATTGTATACAGGTGTAGTGGACGTAGATTCATTCTGATGGACGATAATGCCCGTCCTCATGTTGCCCATGCTGTCTGGGAGTACATGGAGATTGAGCGTATGGACTGGCCAGCAAGATCCCCTGACCTCAATCCAATCGAACATGTCTGGAATGAGTTGCAGCTTGCAATTTCAGACCACCCAGTCCAGCCAACAATTGTCCAGGAGCTTGGTGCCACGCTGGTCCAAGAAAGGAACATTCCAGAAAGGACCACCAGGAACCTGATTGGGAGCAAGAGAAGGCGTTGTCAAGCTGTAATTAACTGTAATGGGTCTTGTACTCGATATTGAACCCATACCAGTTCGCTCCGTCAATTTTTTAGCAAATTGAATACTTCTCTATTACCAATAATATCCATTTTCCATGTTTATCGTAATCAAAAGCTAAAATGTCAAACACAAAATCTTAATTTCAGTACTTAAATCATTAAAGATGTAGTTAAATAAAAATATATACTTTTCATTACAATATTTCAACTAAAACGCAAAAGGTAGTTGGATATACTTAGTGCTTAGCAAACTTTGAGTAGTATATATAGACAATATACATATAGTATTTTTTATATCTGGTTTATACAACGAGTTGAAATAGTTAATATTTTCGAGGCTCTGCCGAGAAAATATTAACTATATTTCAACGAGTTGTATAAACCAGATATAAAAAAAACACTATGTATATTGTTTTTATCTGATAACAAACAGCAGTTTCAATAGTTGAGGCTTATATTCACTTATGCTCATTCCCACGGGCCTCCGTAGAAAATGACAAAGCAAACGCGATCTTTTGGTTGTTGCTGTACAGGCAAAACCACTGGTTGCAGTTGATCTATTATTCATGTCTTTTTTTAGCTCTTCCTGGCGACGATGATAAAGTGTATTCAATCGAGAAGTTTCCAATTTCCATTATTTATGGTCCACTTTTGTTTTTGTTTACAATTCGCAAGAAACGTTTTTTTTCACGTAGCAGACGAATGTGTAATTGGAGCAGTACTTTGATCGTGTACGTAGACGTAGCTATAAATAGCGCATTGCACATTACTGACAGTCTAGTAATTTCTACATAAGGTTTTGAACGAAGTTGGTTGTAATTATTTCTTTATTTCAGCAAAATAAACTGAAAATTTACATGTTTACACTTATAGAAAATATGTCATATATATTTCGATTAAATTTCACTTGCTCCTTCAACGTAGAATTCAAACTTGCATTACGAAGTTTATGTATGAATGAAAATGGAATCGAACTAGGTCAAAGGTCGTTCGCATAAATTATAATTATATACAACACCCGTTGTATATACTTCAAGTATATACAACGGGTGTTATACTCTATGGTTATCAGATAAAAATATTTTAGGAACAGATTTCCTAAACTTGTTACTTTGAACATTTTGCTAAAATGTTGATATCTTAACCCCCCTTCACGCTGATGTCAAAATACCAAAATTTCAGGAAGCTGTTTTTTCCCATAATGCATCTAGAAATTTAACCAATTCAATCTCGTTTGACAGAGCTCAATGAGCTCTGTCAAACGAGATTGAATTGGTTAAATTTATAGATGCATTATGGGAATTTTTTTCTGCCTGAAATTTAGATATTTTGACATATCTGTACAGGGGGTTAACCTGACCATGTTATAGCCAAACATGGAACAATACAACAGTTCAGTGAAGGCGCCAACACGTTCAAACTTGAAGTGCAGTCCATTATTCGAATAGATTTTTGCTGTCGTTGGTCACAGAACAGTTGTCGTAAGCTTAAAATATTTCGTCTGTGCAGGATAAACGCATTTGAGCAAAGCAGGACTGAAAAAACTAATTTAGATCTTTATCTCATTTCAGGTGTTCAGAAGAACAATGTATCTACTAAAAGTACTAGTACTACTTACAGCCTGTAAGTTTCAATTATTCATAACTCTTTAAATTTTATTTACCAACCTGTATTTTGAATAACTCCCGAAAG
The DNA here is from genome assembly GCA_031216915.1 of Pictodentalium vernedei. Lineage (NCBI taxonomy): Eukaryota > Metazoa > Mollusca > Scaphopoda > Dentaliida > Dentaliidae > Pictodentalium > Pictodentalium vernedei. The sequence continues at coordinate 71,418,224 of CM062292.1, read as the reverse complement.
AAATTCAAGGAAACAAAAGAACGAAGTTAAGGGGTACAGTTTGGATCACATTTGGGTCGCATGTCCGATATGGGCGCCGATGTAGCTCACAACAAATTTATCTGTTTAGAAATTTTGAAATTTAGAACTTATTACATTCAATACCCATATATTTCCATCATATGGCCGTAGATGGCAAATGGGACATTAAAAAACCTATTACATGAATTTACAACTTTTGCCATTTTATTTTAAGTTGACGAAATTAAATACTTCTTGAAAAGTTTAAAGCATAAACTGTCGAGTTCCTGATGATTATAAAACTTACATCAGTACTACAATAGTAACGGACTGAATTGGAGTCACATGACCCCTTTAACGCATTAACGAAATGACCATTTTTTAAATCTCCATTAATAGTTAAAAATAACTCCAAATCGTACCTTCTAAACTCTCGTGGAAACAAGCTTTCAGAGCTTTCATTCGTCTCCTGAGGTCCAATGTGTTCTATGTCCCAGTAGGCACATAGAACACATTGGAACTCAAGAGACGCATTGCGCGTGGGAATTCTATCTAGATTTTCTTGCCAATCAAATGAAATTCGTGAGACAATCTGAAATGAGTGTCTTGGTCTTTAACTTGTATACCCTTTAATTTTCATACAAGTGCTGGCGTTGAACCATGCATTGTTGACGGGTCGGTATTCCTACTGTCGGAATACAGCACTACAGATGGCGTGATCAGACTTCTATATCAATAGAATGAGCAGGAAACCCTTTACCTAACGAATGTGTTGCATCCGCCCCCATAATTTTCAAATTGAGCAACTGAAAAATTAAACAAAACCATGTGACCCCCCCTCATTGGAACGCGCTCATGGAGTTAGTTCCAATGAGGGGAGTCAAATGATATGGATTTAATTTTAAATTAAGTGGCGCTCGTATCGGTTTCATACCATGACAAGAAAGCAAAAATTCCAAAGCCATCTCAACAAAACCAGGGTAGTTACTTAGTGGAACAGTTGTACCACGAATAAAATATTGCCTGTCGTATCCCGAGTGCTAATACATCATTCAGCCTTCCGCTGATTTGTCGCATCCTCTACCAAGGAAGGCTGTCGCCCATTCCTCCCCTACCGGACTAGTCCTCCACCATTCCACTCCCTCCTAATCTTCCAGCAATCAGTCAAATGGTTTCATACCACCCCCCCCCCCCGCCGCCGCTTTCTCTTATCTCTCCATCTCCCTAACTTCCGGAAGTGAAGCTGTGCCCGTTCACTGTGGTAAACGGGCCAGTTTTACTGCTAAAATAGGACCCAGTCAGCAATGCTTGAGAGGTGCAAACCCTCTCTCAAATAAACATGGCTTAACACTCACGAATGAGCTCGTTCCAAAGTGGGGTCATAACCTATGTTTTTGAGACAAAAGATGAAAAATATAACGAGAATTCGCGATTTTTGAATAGCGCTGGCCGGTTTTGGCCTTTACGTTGGGTAAAGGGTTAAATAGCTCTTGATCTTAACTCCAGCTCGCCCGTTTCTATTGCAATCCTCGGCACCTTTTCCCTGATGAAGCTACTCAAATGCTTCAGTCCCACTTCTAAACCTTCAGTCTCGGAATAAATCTGCATTAGCTCATTTACCTGCCTTATCCACCCTGTATGAATGTGAAAGTTCCATACTTGGTTAAACGTAGTTTTAGTCTGCTGTTTGGGAGACTTACCAGGTAATTCAGGTAGCATAATTTTCCCCTATCTGTATCTTGAACCGACATCCAGGACAGTTCTCGGCAACAGCTTCCAGAGCAGCTGCATTACCAGATCCGGTTATCCACCGAACCGCATCATTTTGTAGAATCTCCCAGAGTTCTTCACTACCATTTAATTTAAAGGGATCACATTCGTTCCATAGGTTGTACTTAGTAAAACCCCGCCCTTTCCCAAATCGTTTTAACGAACAACTTGTTAAAGCTGTTACTTCCAAGTAGTTTTAACACAATTTTCCCTTTATTTATTTATTGCTGTTTAACGACACTTTCGACAGCCAGGGTCACCTAGTGTAGGACAGTTCTACGGGTGGAGAAAGCGGGAGTACCCGGAGAGAACCACCGAGCAACGTCGGACAACTTCTAGGCTCCACAACATACAGCTCCACACAAGCAGGGTTAGCATTGGTTGAAGACAAGTGCACCATCGACGTGCAGTACGCCTTGGTACACAACACCATCGTGCCCACTCATGGGCAATGAGTGAAGTATCTTGCCCAAGGAGACAACGCGGTTGTCACAGGAGAGATTCGAACAGAGGACCTCTCGGCTTGCAGCCTGCACTTCTACCTACCAAGCCCCCGCGCCCCATTTCCCCTTTGTCTTAACCCTTTAGACAACGTAACTGCCAAAACCGGCCAGCGCTATTCTCAAAAATCGCAAATTTAAATTATTTTCATTTTTTGTAGGTTTGAGACAAAAAATGAGAAATTAGTTATTCAAGAATTTTGTTTGCAAGTGTCGTCTGCTTTTCATATTGGGCAAAGGGTTGTTTATTTCCGTGGTTTCTGTATATACCTCTACCTGTAACATAAATTCACCCCAAGTATTCATATTCTCCAGTTTCCCCCAGTTATATCCTTGCTTTCCTCTTCACCAACATAATTTATACTCGCCCTCCACTTACACGACGCACCCACACAACGACCCACGGGTATAACCTTGCTTTTGTTTCCGTTCACTTCAAATCTCCATTTATCCCCGTAATATCCTGCCATGGTTAGAACTTTGTAGTCAATCTAAATTCTCGACGCATAAAACCATAATACTTTAGCCGGACGCTGATTCGTCTCGGGTGAGAAGGTCTTGGTTATCCCTGCGCTTCTGCTTCCCCCCCCCCCATTCCCAAGCTTGTCTCCACCCAACACTCGGAGACTAACTGCTTAATTACATCTCTTGCCCCATTCTTGCCAATCTCTCGAACTGGCATATTAACCCTCTTTGAGTCGCTCACTAACCACACTTACTTCATTCTCCCATCCCACTTCCCCATTATACTCCCAGTGAATCTTAGTCTGTTAGACTGGTATTTTGGGCATTCTAGAAGAGTTTTTTCCAGGGTCTCCACCGCTCCTAAGTTACACATCTGGCAGGGCCTCTATTTCACCCAGCACCTATTCTGGGGAGACGTCATAATCTCCCACATCAAACCTTTACACCGACTAGCCTGTTTCTCGTTGATGGTACCCAACATAGTCCATGACTCTATACTGGCAATGGTTATTACATTATCTTTGTTCTATACACTTAGCTGTGAATACCCTGTAGGGTGCATGGTGATACGTATTGCATGTAAATATGCCCTTGCCTGCGACCGCTGCTAACCATAATTGTGCAGCAGAGTTAATGGGAGTTTTGATATAAGCGCCACTGCTCTATGGTCCTCTACGGATTCTCTACTTCCACCCGTAAAAATCAATGTGACCCTGCCTCTCGACAGTGTCAAACCCAAATAAACTTAACAAATCTAGGGCCCCCGTGGAAACCCCGGGAAGTGAAGCAGTGCTTGTTTACTGTGGTAAACAAGCTCTGTTTCACTGGTAAAATAGGACCCAGTCGCTAATGCTTGGGGTGCGACTCTAAAATAGGCAACCTGGGGTATAAACGATTGACTGACCTTGACATTATCTCCATGTTGTGGTCATGATTAGCCATTGTGCAGAAGTATGTGACCTTAAACATCAATAAATAAAATAACAAATCGAGGGTGAATGAGAAATTAAGTCTGGGGATTTTCAAATTGAAGCTTATTCTAATCGACCTGCCTGTTAAAAAATATTTTATAATACATTAGCATATTTCGCTCACGATTAAATTAAAATTTGCTAAACACTGGTTATATATCCCAAATACTCCCTGTAGTCTCGCATTTCCATCCCTTTTCAAATGATCAATTAAAACGGCAATTCGTATTGCCTCCTTGGTACAATTGTCCCCCTCCGCACATCGGAAGTGCGGAGGGAAGGAAACTGGGTAAATAAACAAAATAACGGAAAATGATAATACTTAAATCATTAAAGATATAATTAAGTAAAAATATACACTTTTCATTACAATATTTCAACTAAAACGTAAAACAGGTAGTTGGATATACTAAGTGCTTAGCAAACTTTGAGTAGTATATTAATGAAGGTTTTAATACCTCTTCAACTGGACAAGGCGGAGATACTCCCCCCCCCCCCACCATCACTAAGTTCTGATCTAAATTACCATACAGTAAAAACCTGTTCTTTGCCTGAATTTAACATACTAAATGGTATTTGCATCAACTAGACAACCCCATTCTAATCAAAATATCGGTATTGCCTATTAATTAAAAAAACAAGTGGGGACCGGTTGATTACATTTCTATTCCATTTACATAAAACAATTTTCGAAAGCCGACCCCCTTTACTCAACTAAAAAATTACTAGCTTTTGAGATTCTTTCTGAAAAATCCATATTGCAAAAAGTACAGGTGTTATCGGCAAAGGAAAGTGAAACTGTCCTTCGATAAAGCTGCGACCAATATAGCGTGTTATCAAGTTAACGCTTTGAACGAGAGGCCGCTTTTCCGGCCCAGGAAAACTTAACGTTTCAGTTTCCTTAAGTGACATGGCTGATAAGTTAATGTGTGGTATAATATCTTCAACGTGCAACCCCCCCCCCCCCAAGGTTACTAGTTTAAAATAACTGGTTTACCCCCCCCCCCCCCAATAATCGACTCGTCAAATTGCTGCCATTCAACTGACATGGAAGATACACATGTCTTCAAAGGGTTAAGACATTCTCTATACAGTCAAGCCAGAAAATAAGCAGACTGTCATGTGCAAAATGAGGTCCCGAGAGGGTGAATTTAGTGATGCTACCCTGCACAGCAGGGTAGCATCACTAAATTTACCCTCCTTGAACATCAATCTGAATAAGGGTCTCTAAACTAAACAGAGGTACCCAGAGGATAAATTGGCCCACTGTATGGGATAGCATCATCAAATTCACACTCTGGGGACCTAATTCTGCAAATGTCCGATTGCTTATTTTCATACCTGTATATAGTAAACTATCAAGATAAACAAGTATCCAGGGTATTCGGCTAGATACTAGAGAATGAAACCCACGACCATTATCTGGTTCAGTGTCCTGGGTTACATGCATTATCAAAACATACAACCACTGTAAATTGTTTTAATACTAAAGATGAAATAATTTAATTTCACAAAAAAAAAAAAAAAAAAAAAAAAAAAAATATTCAGTTTTTAATCTGTCAGTTATCGTTCGGAATAACTTGTCGATAACACACTCGACACTTGTGTTTCCAAAACACGAGACTTTGGGGTCATGCTGCATGTTCGTTTTAAAACGATAACTATATTAAAAAGCAGTCATTTAAAAATGATACCCGGTCATTTTTAAAAATGGTACTCATTGTTCGTGGTCGTTATTTTGGATAACAGCGAAGGTTAAAACAAGGGCGTTGTCGGCAATGAATTTTAACTGGCGCATACTTAAAGGAAAAGCAAACTGTTAAATATTAACCCGAAAAATACTACTCGATCAAAGCGTAAACTCGGGCTAAATTCAAACCAGTGGGCCTTCGTTTTGATCCGAACATTCATAAATTTGACCGCGGACCGAATTTGATGGAGTGCATAAATCTTGGGTTCGGATTCTACAGAGGGAGGGATTTGGTGAATCATGTTTCATATGCTTTAACGCAATTGATAAATTCTCCATTTCCATTAACATGCCAATTACATGTTTGTAACTAATGCAGAATTATCTGTACTTACACTAGTACTACATTAAAACATCAAACCAGCATCCCCGTGGGAACACTTGAAAGTGAAGCACTGCTTGTTTCCTGTTCTAAAGATGCTAGTTTTACTAGTAAAATAGAACCAGATAACCAGTGCATGGGATGGAAATCCTCAAATGATTTGTTTCCCTATAAACAAATGACTTGATATCCATGTTGCGATCAGACGAGTTTTTGCAGTGGTGTGCCCGTAAACACCAATACATATAGAATAAACGTATAGTGTTTAAAAGTAAAAAAAAAAAATATTTTAAGAGTAGGATTTAGAATGAAACCGTCGAGCCTCTGGCGAGTCGGTTTCATTAATTCTACGAGGAAAATTGGCAAAATAAACAAGGTGCAGTAATACATATATCTAAAAACAATTCCCCTTAAAACTTGAACTAAGCTTGCAAAAATACTTCATTATATGAGCATTCGGTGGTGTTCTCCTGGCATTGTGTACTTTCAAAAAAAGATTTTGAAGAAATCGACAAACTATTATGCTAGACAAATGTGGCAGAGGTCGGAGGTCAACAAGTCCGTCGCTACTTGGGGAATGAATTCTTTCGGTGTCAAACCTCTTAGGAAAATTGATCACACTACCAGGTGAATAAAGCAAAAATTTATCAAAGGCCTTTATTCAAATAAACAGCCATTTATGGGATAAACAAACAATACTTCAATATAACGAGTACAATTTCAATATGATCCTGTCGACTGAAGGTGTCCTTAAACCAAACATAAAATCGAACCAACGATTTCACTCGGATGAGACGAGGAAAATTGATATCAAAACGTGTGGTGCTGTAGGCAACCTCGGCACTTTTTGTTACAAACGAATGAGGCAGAGTAAATTATTCTGACTGGATACCCGGAGGTCGTGTCCTCCCAGACCAATGCTTGTTTTGGGAAATTAAATAGCCGGAAAGATATTGGAATTACATAAACTTTCGGTATTCCGATTGCAGTGATTTTAATTGTAAGATGTGAGCCATCTAACCCTCAACGGGAAATAACCCAAGTTGCCTACTTAATCACCTCGGTCTTCATTCGCTAAAAATTACATGGTTCGTGGATTTTTATTACTTGGATATTTACGAATTGTTTGACCCACTAGCTTTTATCGTCACTAATTTCGGTTTGTATGATTCGCAAAGGTCTATACATTGAAGTTTCTTTACTCTCCAAACCATATGTTACACGAACTTAGGCCAACCTTTTCAAGTCAAATTATGTCCCTTGGCCACTAAAAACTTCTTGTACTTGTTTTGGTCCGACAACAACTCCAAAATATATTCATTGGTACAGACAAGGTGATGCCAATCGCAATAGTTTCTTCAATATGAAGACAATTTGTATAATTTATAAAATAATCATTACAGATGGCGCCTTGTTCCACTATGGTTGGAAGTTCAACGCAAAATTTGGCTTTGCCTCCTATTATTGCCATGTACAAACAGCATTTAAATTTCAAAACCAATTTCATTAAATTACATGGACAGTCTGAGAAAGGTACTAAGATTCATGAAAAAGTTGTTGGTTCAACTCTTGACGCTTTAAACAGCCAGGTTCATATTGTAAAATTATACTGATTGTAAAATGACTAATATTATCCCTTTCAAGACAAAATACCGCTTTTACAGTCCAGGAACATTTCAAAATTTAATGAAACTGAATGGCTGTGAACGTGCGGACGTAACGGCCAAAACCGGCCAGCGCTATTCTCAAAAATCGCCAGTTAATTTTCATTATTTTTTTCATTTTTTGTCTCAAAAACATAGGTTATGACCCCTCGTTGGAACGATCTCGTCGAGCTCGTTCCAACGAGGGGTCATAACCTATGTTTTTGAGACAAAAAATGAAAAAAATTAGTTATTCAAGAATTATTTTTGCAAGTGTCGTCTGCTTTTCATGTTAGGTAAAGGGTTAAAATTGGTCTACACCCAAATGTGACATTTTCCCCAATTGCTTCAATTGTACTGACATGGAAGATGCCACCAGGGTTCATATGATTAAGCACCAAATATATTGTGAAAATAGAAGTGCTATTTGTTTTTTTACCAATTACGCATATACATAACAGGCTGTTTTACTGGTAAAATAGGACCCAGTCACCAATGTTCTGGAGGTGCAAGCCCTCTAAAATTGGCTACATGGCTTAACACTCGCCCCTGGTCTTGAGTTCATACTCATGTTATGATTAGCCATTGTGCAAAAATGTGACCTTAAACACCAATAAATAACTCCAATACATTACTTTGGTTCATTGAATTTCCTGCAGTTCCGTCGGCATTAAAATAGTAATTTTAAAAAATCCATTTCGCATACACGAGGATCATCTACATGTACTCTTTACGGGTCCATCAACAAAACTTGGAAAATTTTTGAAAGTTTCACCAGTACCCACAATACTAATACAAGAATTAGTTCTACATCAAAATGATAAATTACAACGAAATGGAATATTAACTTCACGAGAAATTATTTTGACAATTTTGAGACAAGCTTCCAATGGCGTAAGTAAAGAATTGCGAAAATCGAACAGATCTGTAATTCCAATGACTGTTTCAAATAAATGGCTTTCAAGTCCAGACACTGTGAAAGCAAATTTTAACATTTCGTCTCCGATGTTACAAATGCCACACGGATAGATGCCAGGGCTCGACATAAGCGGTGTCGCGTCGCTTTTTGCTATGCAAAACTTGCGAAAAGCTAAACAATGTTCAATTATATTTAGCATTTTGCGATACAAGATAATCAACTGCAGCCTATTAGGCTGCAGTTTGTCTAGTATCTCAAAATGTAAATGAACATTTGAAAACTGCAAATTCACTGATGCTTTACTTCGGATTGTTGTGGAACATGCATAACTCGGATTAACTCTCCATCAAGCATCATTAGCAACTTCATATTAAAGATGAATTCTATTGCTTTAAATTCTTCCTGTTTTTACAACATTTTGCATAAAATGTACATTAAAAATAACTACAAGCCCTTCAAATTAAAAATCCCAACTTCCATTTTGAGAACTCTATTGAACAACCAAGACGCCATTTATAACAGTATACAAGCCCATGCAACCCTCAAAGGCAGTTCAGTTAAAGACATAGTATATGTTTCATGTGTTGCAGATCATTTGGAAATGCCCAGAAATGGATGGAAACTATTCTATCCAAGACTAATTCAATACAAAACAGCATAACATAACTCTAAATACAAAAATAGCTATGTAATTTTTATAAAATGCTATTCATTTTTTGGAAATTTGTAGCATTTTGCTACGCAAAGAAAAAAAGCACTGATAGATGCACGAAAAGCTTCAATTTCCTGACCGATTTACAGAAATCGGTCACATAACTCCTCGTCACCATATAGGGCAAATCGTGAACTTGGTAAAAATATTGTTTTTAGAGACATGAGAATTGTAGAAACGGCCATTCTTTTTCAAACCTGCAAGGTGATGGAATTGAAAACTCTCAATACATTGACGCGGGGAAAAGTACATTGACAATCCCATTATTTGCAGATAAAGTCGAAATTGCAGGAAAAGTTTCCAATTTCCTTATCCAGAGATTCTATTTTTTACAAATGGATCACTACGCCTGTTAAATATTTTAATTTGGTAGGTATCGATACGTAAAATATTAAACTGGATTAATAAGTTTCAAAAAAAAATATTCGCACAAATTTTAATCGTCATACTTGATAACAAGAAAATATTTCAAGTCCGAACTCTATCACAACTTCCTGTTTCCATTTCAATGTTTGTCTGCTATGCAAAGGATTTCAAAACAAAAAACGAACACTTTTTTAGCTGTCCATCTTCAGCGAAATTTAACCGTAACGTTGACCTCTTTGCCAGGCAATTACGTTTAGTGTCAAATGGATCGACACATCTTATCGCCTAAGCCTTGAAATACGAGTCATGGGAGTCTCATGTGAAGGCCCACATTGGCCAAAACATCAATCCCTCGTGGTTGGATCAGTTCGATTACCGACATAAGGCCCGAACACCTCTGAAAATAGAATGATTTCATTAACAGAAATAATCATAGTTGTGTGCCTTTCATTTGATTGGATTCAATCCATAAATAAGCTATTGCAAAATAGGTCCACCTTCCTATGAGAACACGACAGGACCATAGTTTCAACACAAATTATTTAAAGTAAAGCATAAAATGAAAAATCACACTCTAAACCAAATCACTTGCCTGATACATAGAGCAGGCTTGACAATTTCAGGAGAGCGATTTTTAGCTCTCCTTACTGCCCTCCTGAAAGAATTAAGGAGAGCGAAAAATTGCCCTCCTAAATATTTTGGTCTGGGATGATTGAGATTACATGTATTATGCTCACATTAAATTTTTGTTGGAAAGCAAAAATGTAATTTAACTTCGAAGTCACATAACATCACGTAATTTCATTTTGAAAGTGGTTTAGTGGTAAAAGGTAATGGCAGCAACCATACCCAAACACAGATGAAATCATTTGAAGCAAAATGGGTCACAGCAATATTTTTTTCTGTCAGTTTCAAGTTCAACAACTGACATCACACTTTGAGGGGTAATTATTCAAGGAATATTGACACTATAATATACTACCATTACTACTATCCTGTCACTTGAAGCACTTGCACCAGGATGTGACTGTAGATTCAAGCAGACCTATTGTCCAAGAAAGTCATACGCCTACCACTACCACCTTCAACCCCCCAAGGGGGGTTGAAGGTGGTAGTGGTAGGCGTATGACTTTCTTGGACAACAGGTCTGGGTACACACACAGGTCTTGTCAAGTGGGGTGTTCGGTTGTTGAGTGATACATCTAGATGTCTAAGATTTCGCTTTACCTTAGTAAAGCTAATAAAATCACTGATGTAGTCTGTTGGTTTCAGTTTCAATGAGTTCGTTCAACTGGATACTTAAAATGCTGTGTAAAGCTAATTGCTCTCCTAAGCTGATTGAGGAGAGCGATTTTTTGCCCTCCTGCATTTTTCAGAATGCCAGGCCTGATAGAGATTATTACCATTATGTAGATGTACAAAATATGTATCAGTCTAGCTCCAGGTTCTAAGGGCAGATCACGACGAATCGAAGACTCGTCGTGATAAACCCTTAGAACCCGGAGCTAGACTCGGATACATATTTTGTACATCCACATAATGGTAATCATTTTATCTTCCAATATATTGGATAAGTCAAGAATGTAGACGAATATATACCTATTTGTACGGATGAACAGAAAGAAAAAAAAATGGAAATCACGCGAAAGGAGCGTGCTTGTGTCCGACCCCCTCATACAAACATCTGTATCAGGGGGTCGGATATACGACAGTTGCGGAGTTAATAGACAAAAATACATGTTGATGGTAAGATAACAATTTTTGTGGCACTGTTAATTTTCATTGTTCCAATGTTTATTGCCACAGTTAATCTTTCTGTATTTAAATGGTAGTTGTCATAACAAAACACCAGAAATGACCCAGTGTCCCACGGGATTCCAAATTCGGTTTGTCTTTTCCCCCAGTTTATCAAAAATCATTGTGAATTTGCAAAGAATATTAAACCATCTTCAGCTGAATTGAGGAATAATATGCGAACTGTTCATTGCACAAGCTTCATTTCTCATTCATGAAGTCACTTGTACCTCCATACCTGTTTTAACTGTACGGTGTTGACCCCTGCTGAACAGTCAAAACAAAAAACAAAATGGCAGCATTTCGCAATTATAGATGCCATGCATTGGAGTGGGTGTTGCTGCTCGAGATTTCTCCATCTGTACAAGAAAAGGATTGAAAAATAAAACCATTCAGTTACTTTAATGTAATGTAGTTTATTGTAAAAAAAAAAAAAAATTGGTGTTATGCCATAGCCGACTTTCAGGCTGTCCTATCAACCACACAACACTTCCATGGAAAATTTGTTTTCTTATATTCTGTTTCTTGGCAAACAGTTTGGTATATAAATTGCTGGGGTTATTGAGCTATTTTTGAACTTTGGGGAAAATTTCCTGAAATTTTCCTCAAAGTTTGGCAGGACAACCCTTTAAGCCGTCGTAATAAAAATGAAATATATAATTCATTTCATTATATTCTCAACGATAGATTATCTTAGAAAGTGCGAAAAGATAGAAATTGTATTCCCCTCCCCCCCCCCCCCCCACTGAAGATATGGAAATTTTCATTTCCACGGAATCGATCAAAATGGCGGTTTTCAAAGCATCACTTCAAAAGTATCACTTCAAAGTGAATAAGTAAAATTATCACTGAAAATGGTCAGTTTGTTCTAAAAACGTATAATGAAAAGAAAATCTGGTGTTCAGTGGATACCGATCATTTCGAGCAATAATTCGACACTTATTCGCCTTTAATTGCTGCATGAAACCCGCTAGTCCAAATATATATGGCCTGAAAGTCAAAAATATTGGTTTTTGGTTGGTACGTCCTTTCAAAGGACGTACCAAACCAAAAAACTTATATTACGGACTTTCGGGCCATGTTTGGACCAGAAACCCACCAGCTGAATATAACAAGATTGCAAGACACTTTCTGTTCGGAGTATCAATCAAATCACTTTCGCGTTTCAATGATTCAATGCGCCGTTTACTTTCATGCATCAGCTCATGGTTGAAACCAACTGGAATTATCAAATTAAAAATAGCGTCTACATGTAAAAAGAATGTGCTTTTGAGGATACCGAAAATTATCTCACTTGTGAAAGACAAATGTTTAATTTCGATCGCGCAAGCGCTCGCGAAAAATAAACATTTGTTCGTTACTCACAAGATAATTTCCGGTATCCACTCAAACACTTGATGTTCTCTAGGTGCTTGAGTTCAACATTACTTTATAAGCAACGCTAACATCCCACACTGATGTGTTGACGTTTCATTAATCGCAATTACCATAGAAGGAATTTTCCTACTACATAGTTTTACCCCAACATTAAAACTGCGTAAAGCTTGATCGCATGAAATGGGCCGTTCATGACTTGGTATTTCAATGACACCTCGACGTCACGTAATTGGTAGTTTCATTAATTGTTCCAAACATTTCTCTTCGTAGAGATTAAATTTTCCGTGACCTTGTGTTTTCGAAGTGTTAAATTTCGGATCTTTTTCGTCACGTCACTGAGGGTTTTTCAGACTAGACATATAATAGTCTACTAGGACTGCTTTTTAAGGTCCCTTAATTCACCTCAAATCGGACAGGTGATAACCACATGATAGTTTCACTTCTGTATGGTAAAAAAGCAGACAATAGTTGTACAAAAATGATTAACCACCGGGTCGCTTCTAGATTAAGTTAAATTAACCTAAACAAGCGGAGTGACTAATTGTATTCAATGATGGAATGAACTTGAGCTGTCGTGCTGTTAATCATTTCTGGTAGGTCGTTAATAAACGGCAATGTGGCACTGTACCTAGCTAATTACTTCATTCAACGAGAGAAGCGAAAGGTCCACCATTCTCTCCCCACCTGGAGTAACTTTTGTGTCCTGGGACAAAGCACTGAATCCCGATGACACCCGTGGAGGCGCGCAGGCGTTGTGCCAAAGCGTACTGAACCTCGATGGCGCACCTGTCTTCAACAACCCGACGCTAACCCTACTGCTTCTGAGTTAATACGTTGGGAATCTTACGGCAACTCACCGCTGCTCGGCGATTCTCTGGCTTCCTCTACACCTGCAACTGTCGGACACAAGGTGGCGCTGGATGTCGAATGTCATTAAACCCCAATGAAGAACACCGCAAAGTCATCCAGACTCCACTGTGAAAGTTACATGACCAAAACTGGCTGAAAATTTTACAAATATATGTGCAGTTTGAGGGACTAAATATATTTTCAAATAATGAATCGCGTGGCATCTACAATTGATAGAAAGATTTTATACGGAATAAAACTAAAACATTGAAACTCTCCAAAAACATTCACATCAAACTAACTCAGCACAGGGTTAATACAGGTATAAATGTTTACTAAAAGTCGAGTAAAAGTTGCACAAATCGCACGACAATAATCAAACCCCAACACACCCGAAATAGACTAGAAGAATGAGGAATACTTGATGTTACCATGACAATAGGCTACTTTGTTAATCATATCTGGTGGGAACCGGACGATAATGACATCGGTCTAAACCAGGTCACATGTAATAACTCGGCCTGTAATTACAGTTCCCATTGGTACTTTTGAAATATATAATCCCCCCCCCCCCCCAGAAAAAAAAAATGGATGCCACGAATCCACATGGTTAAACAATCTGTTCATTGTTCAAATATAATTCGATAGTTTGGGACGCATTATTGAACTTTTTTTTTGGGGGGGGGGGGGGGGGGCGAGGGGGGGAGGGGTTTACATACTATAACCATACAAATTTAGTAACATTTAGCCATAACCCTGTGCTGTGAAAGTTTCATCGAATTTACATGCCATTCCTCTATCATTATTAACACTATCACAATTAGTCACATGACTCATTATTTGGCAATAAAATAGATTTAATCTCTTGGAAAGTGCCATATTATACAAACAAAATTATTCGCCAGTTTTAGTCATGTCAACATCAACTTAGGTCTGTTCATATTAACCTCGAAAATCTCGAGGGCTCTGCCATGGCTTTGACTATTATAGTTAATTTGGAGGAATGTTGCATACAAACATCCTATAAGTTTCCAATCTGCATTTACACTGCCGCCCCCTCCCTCCCCCCCCCCCCAAACCGTAAAATGGATTTTCCACTTTAACAGTGGACAATATGGTGTGCGTGAATTCGTGTGGAAACCTTGGTGAAAGAATTTTTTGTTTTTTTTGTTTTTACAAACTACCTCAAAGTTTAAGTAGATTGATAATAGAACGAGGTTGGGTGGGCTGGCATGGAATCATTGAAGTGAACTTGCATGACTTTGGAGAAGTAACTTGCATCCCTTCAACATCAACAGCTATCCATCATTGAACTAAATACAGTTAAAACTAGAAGTCCTGTCGTGAACTGTGCGCTTATCTAGGCTTAATTGCGCGTATGAATTGCGCGCAATTGCCATATCAAATGACATCCAAAGGACGGCAGGTTCTCCTGGTTACTCATAGCAAACACAGGCAATGTTTCTGCCAATGGACCTCCGGAGGTCCATTGGCTGAAACATTGCTTGTGCACAGGCCAAATGTACAGAATTTGATGGTCTGACTATGGTGATAACGCGTAGATGAACGCGCAGATCGACGTGCTATTCGCGCGCATTTCATGGCAGTACTTTTAGTTTTAAATGTATCCCGGATTTAGTTAATTCAGCTCTCAAAACTGCGTATTTACTGTGACGTGCTCTGACGACCCCACAAACGGTATTTCAGGCCCAGGATGGTGAGCGCAGCTTAAATAAAGCAATTTTTGCAGTTTAATAAATAATTAACTGCACAAGTCCTCAATTTCAATTCTATTTACTGAATATCAGTACTACAATTCAGAAAAATCATTAGACTACGATTATAAGTCCCTACTTCACCATGGAAACGCTCCTGTGTAAACTAGTTCTGGTTTACTGATAAGGCCTCAAAATGGGCAGTGTCCAAACAATAGTATAAACTAGACTTACTTGTATTGCGGGCATAACGACCTTGATGTTGACTGACCGTTAACATCTATAAACAAACTCGGGCATTCGCTAGAAGCAACTTTCATCCTTTTCTGTATACGTGACTATTCCCGCGCAAAACCCCGGGAAGTAAAACAGTGCCTATTCACTGCGGTAAGCGGGCTGTTTTAATGCTAAAATAGGACCCAGTCACAATGCAAGGGAGCAGCAAAACATCTAAAATGGGCAACATGGCTTATTAACTCTCGCCTCTGGTCTTGAATTGATACCAATGCTGTGGTCATGATTAGCCATTGTGCAAAAAATGTTGCCTTAAACGCCAATAAATGGTATACGTGACTAACAATAGACTCCATTTGGTGCACAATTTCTGAAGCAATAGATTATGGATTAGACAATACGATTACAGGCGTCGTGAAATAATCCACATCCCATAACAATCGTGCCCACGTCTTTATCGAATTAAAGGTAGTCGAATCGAAGAACACGTCAATAGAATTCAAAATCGAATATTAGATCAAATTGTAAATATTGCACCTTGTAACTTAATCTATCCAATCCCGACTATTCATGCAGAAAACGACGATTCACTGACGTCACTGTTCCCTATTCCCAGTTCTTTACTAGACATTCCGATCAACCGATTTTATCTGATAACTATTGTCTAATAAGGAACTGGGAATAAGTAAGATTTCGCATCCCCTGCGATGCATGTTTGGAAAGTCCATAAAACTAAGTATTTCAGAACGCAATTAGTGTGGTTTGGGAAGAGGAAACCCACTTGAACTAGTCATCTATCGGGTTTTCTGTACAGAAGACCCGATCATAGAAGAGCTGAAAAGGGAAACGCCTAGCATTTTGACAATAGCTCTATTAAAAAATATCCGAATCTGCTAGACAAGAATCAAATACGAATCTTAAGATTAAAAATCGAATTTCGTAGCTTCGCATGGCCATAAAGTATCCGTGCAAGCATTTACAATATTTTTGGCTCAAATAACTACCCCTCGTTGGAACCTATTCAAAGTGATCGTTCCAATGGGGTACCATAAGCCGACGCGAATGCATTGAATGCAAACTTGTCAACGTCGCTGGTCGGATTTGGCCATTATGAGCATTGACCTTCCATGATCGCATTCTGGCCAGGCAAAGGCACAAGTATCGACGAATTAAATGGAAATATTATGAACTCGGATCACATGTTAAACTCATTAAGTTTGAAACTTGTGGACAAGGAATATTCTATCAAGTCGTCAAACTTCGAAACCCTGCTGTAAAACAATTAGAGCGAACAATGAATTTTATCACATTGTGGCTTACTCAGATCCTGAATAACATCTTTCCACTGGAGTCCTCCATTGGAACATGTTTAAAACTTAATGTGTCGACTTGAGATCAGTTTGTCCATGTTGATTCATTCAGTAAAACGTTAATATGCGTCAAATAGCTGTTACTTTTGACCCCTCGATTCGCAACGAATACGATTCAACGCGGTAACCCCGCAAAGTAAAAATGCTATTATTCGTCAAAAACGCCAGAATATCAATTGTATTATACGAACCAACTTGGATTTTGAATTTTCCGACGGCATAAGAACATGCCAGCGTAGGCCCTCCACTATTTAACTTGTAGTTAGAAAACGGCCTGTAGCCATTATAAAATACTCCTTGATCTACCCCAACAAATCCACGAATCAGCCAACCGACTAAATAAAATGCCCCGTAAAACTGAACTGCGTATTTTCTGCTGTAAACAAGTCTTAATTGACTAGTAAGAATATATCCACGTTAAACCCTGATAGTAACTTTCATGTCAGTTGGGTTACATCAATTGGAAGATTACATGCTGGTTACTTTAGGGTAGGCCAATTAATAGTTTTAAACGTGCAGCCTTAAGGCTGAATATAATTCGTTCACCTTGCAAATTCACGCAGCAAACATAAGTTCAGATCTTATCACTATCCTGGACGGAAAAGCAGTCTTTCAGGTTCAGAGATAACTTCATGCCTGTTATATTGCCAAATATTATACCTCGCGTGACTTCCTTGCATTCTGATTGGCTGAAAGATGATACCCTATTTCGTGTAGTTTGCATCCACAGAACTGACCAGGCACTACACCCAGGCACTACACGTTTTCTATTTTTAGCACACTATCAGTTTTCTTTTCGTACTGGGCGAATAAAACTGATCGGGCTAAATTTAAAAATGGATTCACAGGCACATCCACAAAACGACCCGGAAAGAAATCTTTGTGAAAAAATATATCTCTTTTCCATTGAAGTCATTTTTCGAGGCATTCATTTTATTCCTTGACATGATGATCCATATCTCGTTTCGAAGAGAATGATCCATACCGGGGTCCAAGTTTAATGAGAACGCGTCCGGATATGAAAAATCGTTTGTTTCGTTGCTCACATTATTTCGCTATTTAATTGTATGTTTTGGGCAGTAAACTAATAAATAATGGAATTCAGTTGAATCTTCGGAGTTTGTATCCTGTGCTGACCCATTCGGTAATGTATGTGTGACAAATGTGTGGAATGGAAATTATCAAACTGCGTTGCCAAATTTCGAAAAGTTTTCATTCGCGAGTTGCGCGATTCTAGAATACAGTTCCGTTTAGGGGAAATGTTTTGTTTACCCTTGCCGACCGATTCAAAATCTGTCTTCTGCTCATATCAATAATCCAAGTTAGCCGTGTTTTGGAAGAGTAGTTTTCAAAAACTACATGGTATTTTCTATATAACGCTGGTTGGTAGGGCTGCTACCTTGGTAATAGATTAACAAATCGGACATATGTTTTTCTTGATGGGTGTTCGATATAATATAAGGGTTAGTGCATGTCTTGTCGTTGACTACGCCCATATAGTGCCCAGTGAGGTGGTGTAGTTCCCTCCGCTTCGCGGCGGGAACTACACCACCTCACTGGGCACTATATGGGCGTAGCCAACTCCAAGCCATGCACTATACCTTAAATATACTCAAAGTAACGTCGAACTCCAGTAACGTCATAACAGCTGCACCGGAAAAGCTCTTACAATTACAATGGTTAAAGTGCGGTCTCCTAAAGTTTCCAATATATACAGCTCGTCCAAAAACTCTATTATACGGATTCAGTAGATATTAAGCTTCAGTAAATTACTGACCATAATTATTGAATTGATAACTGTACACTTTTATTTTTAGGTGCTGTCGCCCACAGCATGCACAGGCTTTGCTACCCAGAATTCCCTGAACTCGACGGTCTACTTTGTTACCCAGATTGCAAATCGAACTTCTATGGTGTCGGTCCAGTCTGCTGGGCTAGATGTCCATCTTCTACGACTGATATAGGCGCATTATGTACCAAACAAACGTATGGAAGAGGTGTAGGCAGAATTCTACATGCTTGTAGAAGTGGACTAGAGAAAAGTGGCCTCCTATGTTACCCTAAATGCAAGTCAGGTTACTACGGCGTCGGTCCAGTTTGCTGGCAAAATTGCAAATCGGGTTATAAAGATGATGGACTAACATGTCGCAAAGACGCGCACGTAACTGGTCGCAATGTTGACAACTGTCCATGGCATGATAAATGTGGATTATGTGGAGGACCTTGGTATAACGTATGCGGGAAACGAAGAAACTGCGGTGGATCATGTCCATCTGGATACCGAAACGACGGATGTACGTGTTGGAGAGATGTCCATATATATGGTAAAGATTCGTATGGACGAGGCTTCGGTGACGTTTTGATTTGCGGGTCGAATGAAGAACAGAATCTTGCACTTTGCTATGACTTTTGTCGCAGTGGATATTACGGTGTGGGTCCTGTCTGTTGGGCGAAGTGTTCTGGCGATACCACCGACACAGGAACCCAATGTCAAAAACATTCATACGGCCGAGGGGTTGGCAGAGTAATAAATTGCCTCAAAACTCCGTCTTGTAGTGACATTGGTGATTGTCTAGGCCTTCAGTCTAAATTTACCAGTTTGGAGGGCATTCAAATCTTTCAGGGCCTTGCATGCCAAACATTATACACCAACATTAAGAAATGGGTCGATATAATCAAAACCTTCAACAGCTGCTACAAAAACGACCAGTGGGGTACCATGTCGGTGTCTTACTCGGGGGCAGCTGCAGTTGGCGTTACAGTGGCTGCGGAGATAGGGGTAGCTATTGATGTTGATGCCAATAAGGGTATTTGTTTTCTAGGCGGCTGTACCGGATTCAAAACCGACATATCAATTGGAGCAGAATTTGTAATAGGGTGGTGGAAAAGCCTGGATTCAGTACCAGGCAAGTCAAAAGTTGTTGGTGCCGGTGTCGATGTACCGGGTACAGAAATAGGAGTGGGCGTTGGTTTTGTAATGGCGGATCCCTCCGGAGAGTACATAGGAACCACATTTGGTGTTGGTATTGGTGTCGGTCTCTCTCCCGTAGAAGTATCGACTCTTAGCTGTGATACGCCACAAAGTACTGTAGTTGAATTTACCCCTTGATAAATCGATTTCAAATATCGATTTGCTTTTATCTCGCTTTGTACCAAACACTATCTTGAATATATTGAAAGTTAATGTCTGTTCCAATTAGTGTAGACTTAAAATCTGATTGCAGAAAGTTAACAAGTAGAGAAAAAAAAGTTGATCCTATTCATGATAAATAAAGGCGTTACTTTGACTAGGAAAGGGATTTTAGACATTATCTCACTTAACCCTTTACCCAACGAATCGGCCGCATCCGCTCGCGTAATCTGTAAATTCAGCAGTTGAAAAAATATTTTTCAAAACATTTCAACAAAACCATATCATGTGACCAACGAGGAGTCACATGATATGGTCTTGTTGAAATGTTTTGAAATTGAAAAAATATTTAAAAATATAATCTGACAGTCTGCGTTGGGTAAAGGGTTAAATACAATTTAGGACACGCAGCATTTCAATACGTTCAAAATGTTACCTTTCATATAATTAAATTCTTCTTACGTAGCGACGAAGTTGCCGATATAGAATTTTCCAGGGGTGAATTCTGAAAGCGAGGAAAAGTGCAAATAAAAATCGCAATTTCACACCCCTATATCCCCCCCCCCCCCAGCATCTGCCGAATTTGCCCCGCTATCACAGTAAGGACAGTGGGTCGAATTACGTAGGTACGCCGAACTGCTCGTAAGCAATTTTTCAGGGACGTTGTTTATTCCCAGTTCCTCATTTGATATTAGTTATAGACAAAAGAAATCGAATATCGAATAAGGAACTGGGAATAACGGTTGTAACATCCATTTTTCAATTTCCACATTTCTCATAATGCCAGAGTGCGTTCAGCTGACATTAAAAACGTTTCGCGTCTAACCCAAAAGGATTTTAAAATATAAAAAGCAGAAATATCTTAACGTTTTCTTTAACCAAGGGAAGTAGTTTTTGTTTACTACTTCAATAGTACAAGGCATCATTTGCAATGATTTGTCATTAAAAAGTTGACGCCGCCTCCTACGCTAAGTGACATGAAAGGCTAGAAATAGTGCTCAAGTGTTCTAGATTTTCCCGAATCTAAACCATTTATGGTTACCTATTCGTCGCCTGAGTGCTAGAATGTTCTATGTCCCCTATGGGACATAGAACATTCTAGCACTCATGCGACGTATTTTCAAACGCCCATTTTCGTAAAATCGTAAGGACAAGCAAAACATCCCTTCATAAATTCTCGAACAGATCAATCGAATTAAAACTGTACACATTTCCACGAAACATGCAGATACAAACCCAAGGACTAAATTTACAAGGGAGATAATAAAGAAGCATCTCGTCATCGGGTTCAAATTCACTGCTTTTTTCAATTATATTGTTGAATTATGAAATTTCACTGAACATTTTTGTAAACTAATGGTGGCAGTTGTAGTAATAAAAAAATAGCATCGTAATTTATTGCCTTTATCATTTGTTTTCCCAACTGTAAACATTTCTATAGACAGATGTTGGATTGTGAACAAACTTGCCAAGAAGCTTCAAAATTATTTTCACTTAACGAAAAAGGGGGGACAACGTTGTTTTGGTGATTGTCCAATCAAGCTTTCAGAAAGGACATGTGTTACATGCAATGCATCGTCACTTCTCAAATGCTACACGGCAATAACTGTTCAAACCTCACAAAATAAAACCTTTGAACCCTGGTGTGATATTATTTTTCCGTCAAATGCAACCTATTGCAAGAGTCCATATTCATTAGTTGGGGATAGATCGATTAACCCCCTGAACACTGATGTCAAAATATCTAAATTTCAGACCGAAAATATTGCCCATAATGCCACTAGAAATTTAACCAATTCAATCTCTTTTTACAGAGCTCATTGAGCTCTGTCAAACGAGATTAAATTGGTTAAATTTCTGGATGCATTATGGGGGAAAAACAGCTTCCTGAAATTTTTGATATTTTGACATTGTGAAGGGGGTTAATATTTAACATGCAGCATAGGGCTGCAGGTTAAAAATATAAATTGGCCTACACATTCACTTGGCAGCCATCCGACGTAAGAAAATTGACTTACACTGCTTTTCGACAGGAAAGGCCCCCTTTCGGTTTTAAAGGGTTAAAGATCCTTACCAATATCTGTCTCCTGCTGATCACAAAAGGCGACCGGTGGGGCGGAAGGTTTTTCAGTTTCTCGTCGCCTCCAATCTCCTAAAGAATACACTTTGATATTGGTGAAATGTACATTGTGGACATTTTCCGTTGGAATCCAGATTGAATATTTACAACACATTTTCATTAAACGCCACGACCTTCGATGAAGTGAATTGTTACGCTGTGACAGCAGTCGCAGCATAACTGCGTTCACGTCATCAAACGTCATGTATTGTGACAGCGTTGATTGATTTGACAACTTATTTGACTTTTTCCGAAGTGGGTGTTATAGATGTATTATACGGAAAGGATGTCATTATCCATGTGTTGTGGTACTATGGGTTTTGAAGCGTGAAGTTTCTCGTGTCGTAATGAATAAACAACTCACAGCTAGGCCAAACTAAGTCACTTTTGTGATTGGTCACCCACATGTAGCATATGTTATAAAAACTAGCGGAAAAAGAAACTGAAGGGTTTGTTTCTGCGGTAAATATTTCAAATGTGTTATGGGTGATTATTACACTGTTTAATGTTATTTTTCATTACTGGTTAAATTGTGTTGTCTCAACACAGACGGCGTCTGCATGAATAACGTTCAAACGTGGATACCCTGCGCCATTTCCTGAGCAAAATCAATAGCAGGTGTGCCCACTGGGCTTCGGTCGCTGCTCTAACCCTCCTTACCATTGACCCCCCCATCAAATTGTCTATGGTCCTTGGTGGGATGTTCTTCCACTACCGACGAAGGGTCTGCGTGAACCGAGCGCTTTGTTTGGGACGCTGACGAGCTTCCTGACATGCTCAGCTCGTCCCACAAATGCTAGATCGGGGACAAATCTGAACTTTTGGGTTGCCAATCGAGAACTGGGACATTATTTTGAGGAACTCACGACAAACCCCAGCAACGTGCGGCCTCGCATTATCCTGCTGCAACATAAGTCTACGCGTATGGATACGTGGAAGGACTTGATGCATAAGGACCTGATCCAGACATCTTACGACTCTAGATTGCCCTAGATGACAACGAGAGGTGTTCCCTCCATGAGAAATCCACCCAAACCATAACGGGCACTCCCCCCCCCCCCCCGAATCTGTCGTTTTCCTCAACGCAAGCGTCGGAATAGCGCACTCCTCGACGCGGATAGCAACGTTGTCGTCCATCTGACCTGAAAGCGTGAACCAAGACTCGTCAGTGAATCGCACACATGCCCATTGGGCAAAGTGAAACCGATTTGGTACATGTGCCCCTGCCATTGGAATCTACGTCGACGTCGCCTTGGTGTAAGTTGCGGATCAACGTATCGACGTCGTGGACTTAAATTGAACTCCCGCAACAGATTCCTAACTCATCTTGGACACTAGGCGACCATGTGTGCCTTCAACCTGACTCGCCGTTCCCATCGTCTGAAATCTGACGGAGGTGTGACGGACGTATGCCTATATCATGAAGTGGCGACGTAACGCGCGGACGTTCGCTCCTTGGACGGCCAGCTAAGCTTCCTGTGGGCCAGAGACGCCCAACTAAACGATCTATTGTTGACTCATGGACCCCAAGTTGCTAGGCGATAAACGTTGCGATTGATCTCTGCATAATTAGAGCAATAGCCCTACCCCTATAAACTTCGGGCATTCGCGGCATTTTGCTTTTCAATCGAGTTGAAAAGAAATGTTGTGCAGTCAATATGTACTGTTCAAAACGTCGATTTGATATGGTTGTCAAGCCCACGGCACGTGGAAGTGCAACGGATGCACGCTTTGTCGAATAATCCATTGAAAGCATGCAGCGTCGCACGTGGTCATGGTTGACTGAATTTTAACCAAAGACTCTTTAGATAGTACACTGAGATAGCTGTCTCAAGTTCTATATTTGGTCTACGGATAAAAAAAATTGTACTACCAAATCTGAACATTCTTTTTTCTCTCGGTACAAATCATTGACAGTTTTGTACCATTTATTGCTGTACACTGCATCATGTCGCACGGTAATATTTTGACTCGCGAAGAGGATGTACAAACGAAGCCAGAATAAAGGTAGTTTGTCTGGTATAATTAAAGCGATAAGTGAGGATGGTGCTTTCCATTCCACCGGACAGATTACCCAAAGTATGCAGAAGATGATTTTCAATATCAAACAAGCACAAACGCCCTGATCACAGGATTAGCTAAAGGAAATGAAAAATAAATAAAACAAACGTTAAATTTCAATCTAATAAACAGTCTGGAATCGCATGTCTCCTTTGTCTGTTAGTTAAGCCCATAACTGCATTGGTAACGCGGGGCAGAAATCCACGGGATGCCCTGTATTTCCCAACAACCACACGATACACTTTTAGATCTTTAATTCTGTACTCGACGCCAACTCCTCGCTGACTGAAAACGTAGTTCAGTACCTGCCGATCTAGATGGTGTTCAGTATGATGGTGGGGTGTAATTATGATAGTCTGCTGGAAAAGTTGCGTCAGCCATTAGTCTGACCAGCTCCAAGAGGCAGTCTGTCCATGTCCGATTGCGGGTGACTGTCGAAGGCAGTCTGCATCCGGCATATCGCCGGCAAAACGAAAACCCCTCGAGCATCCACTATAACTAACCAGTTGACGAAATGAAAACCCATGTACCACCTGTAATGGTGACCACTGTGAAGGATCCAGTGGTCGCTTAATTCAGATGACGGTTCAGTCAGTATGCCAACAGCATCAGAAAAACCTGGCATGGAATTGGAAACATATTAAATTGTCTTTACTATATTTCTATTGTGAAACCCTCAAAGCCATCATCGTATCTCCTGATTGAGACTCCGATGGCTAATAAACACGATGGCCGCAATAACTATAGAACTTCTGTCTTAGAAATAAATCGTAGTTTATTTTTCGTTATCTGATATCAAACAATTGGGTCCCTGTGCCAAATGTTGGCTGCCTCACCCAACCCATTATTGGTCATCAAACACTTGCCCCCCCCCCCCCCCCCCCCGCCCTACCACCTCGTCGGGAACGTTTGCCCTCGGTGGGGTAATTCCTGGGTTAACCACCCTTGGGAATTGGTGGATGGAGCGTTGCGGTTTTCATGCACGTCGAAATGTCAATTACATTGTTAATGTTATACGTTTTGGGTCCAAATGCTCAATTCCCATTGGTCAGCTGGACGAAAACGTCATGACGAAATGTAATTAAATTTCCAATGAATACATTTGGTCGAACTTTGACCCGCATTTGCGGTAGAGCGCAGCTGACAGAATGTAATTCGGGCGGTGTTTGGGCGGGTTTATAACTTTTAGCGCCTCTCGCAGTGATCAACGCAGCTGCTGTTTCTATGGTGACATTTCCCAACTGTGGCATAAAGCCCATTACTAAAATATTAGTTTCCATTTCTAAAATTGTGAAAATTAAAGCTTATTTGCCTTTGGGATATCATTTAGACGGAACACATAGTTGTGCGCTTTGTCTTTTGTGTGAGGGTGGTGTTTCGCCTCGTTCGTTCGTACATGTTTTATTTCGTCTTTCTGCTTTGTTGTTTGGTAAAAAGCAGTGTACAGTTATGTAATGTAATTATAAGATTTGAATGCAATTTTTATAATCTTTATTGAAGTATGAACGTGTGGGAATGTGTACAAATTGTATGAATCCCGAATCGGGATTCATAATTTGTACCCATTCCCACACGTTCATACTCCAATAAAAATTATAAAAATTGCATTCAATTAAATGTATTGCTGTCAATAGATACTCGCATCACAATATTGCCATCAAAATCAATCTTATCATTTATACTGGAGGGTCACGGATGGTGGCTTATTCCCCGAAAACGCTCTAGGAAGGTTTGTCGGTCAACTTTGGAACTTTAGTTATAAAGCGCAAAGCGGGGGCGCGGTGGCTCAGTTGGTAGAGGTGCAGGCTGCAAGCCGAGAGGTCCTCGGTTCGGATCCCACCTGCGGCAACCGCGTTGTGTCCTTGGGCAAGACACTTCACCCCGATTGCCTACATGGGGGCACGATGACGCTGTGTACTGAGGCGTACTGCACGTCGATGGTGCGCATGTCTTCAACCAATCTAACCCTGCCTGTGCTGCGGTGCAGAGTTCAGAGTTACGATGTTGGGGAGCTGACAGCTGCTCGTCGTTGCTCGGTGGTTCTCTCCGGGTACTCCGGCTTCCTCCACCCGTAAAACTGTCACGGTCACGATTAGCCATTGTGCATAAGTATGTGACCTTAAACACCAATAAATAATAATAATAATAAAGCGCAAAGCAAGCACACATGCATTTAATGCTGAACGTAACTGACATTGTCCTTCAAACCCGTTGCCCCAAAATGAATAGGGTCCACCCTCTCCCTATTTCCTGGATTAAAATTGGCACGGGATAATTGTAGTTAGAGCGGAAACCAGTACAAGTCATTTGATGCTGGTTAATGTGACCTTGACCATCAAACCCACAGCTTCCCACCGAATAGGGTCCATACTCGCCACATACCTAACCCACATGTGACGACTAGCGTATGGTCATCTTACATATGCAGGTTTAAACCATTACCAACACAGCTTCTTAGGCAAATAAATTAAGTTTTATTGATTTGTTGAAATGTTTCAACCAATATAAGTAAAACCATACAAATGTTATCTATGGAACCTATTCATTGAGTCGACTCCATTGATATCCATATCTGCATGTTTTGAGAAAGTATGAAGATGTTTCATATTTTTTCAGTCTTATATCAGTTATTTTCTGACCGTCTGGGCCACAGAGATGAATACATTTCATATCATTTCAAACTTATATCGGCTACTTTTCTGACTGTTTGCGCCACTAAGTTGGATGAATACAAAGCTCTACCGTTTGGTTTGTTTTGACTATATAAATGTAATCCTGTCAAAAAGTTCAGATCTTGTCAATAAACTTCTAGGTGTGATAACATCAGATAAAATACCAATAGCATGGTGCATTATCGCATGAACGGAAGTCTTCGACAACTGAAGAGACCTGGCGATTCCTTCAAATGTTAAATAATGTCGCAGCCACACAAGACTTGGCAATTGTCTCTCGGATCGAAAACTATTAATATACTGGAAATGTCTTTGTTGCAAAATATTTTTCCGATATCACTGCACACGTCTCAAAAAGAGTTTGGCGATTCGCCGCACGACATCTACAATATTGATGGCGGACAATCCAGCAGATCTGTCACTTGATCCAAATTTATCAATGCTACGTCTGTCTAAATGTCCATATGATCTGCAGCAATAATATGAAAACACGTAGCCATTCTCATATATAAATGCATAAATTGGATGAAATACGCCAGTAAACGAGGTAATCGGTCACATCGACGTTGTTGTGCAACAGTGAGTTCCAAAATCGCCTTATCCATGGTACAGTTCAGCCGCCGTGGACTGGTCATAAAACCCGCGTGGGCAGTGATGCCCACGCATTCTTTTACCAGGTAGTAAAAGATCAGCAGCAACATTTTTAACTAATGAAGCACCAGGTTGTTGGAAAGTGGCCAATCCACGGCGGCCGTACTGAAATAGTTGCAGGAGGTGTTTTCATCAACTGCGACTGAACTACATCTACGATTCAAACGGGAGTACAATTTGTTTGGCCTAACTACCAACAATCCAGTCAGTGGCATGATCATCGTCGCGCTTGGCTGCCTAAAGTACCACAACCCACTGATAATGACATTCCGTGTGTTTAATACCTTCATAATACCAGATCTTGGAAAAAGTATATTGGTTGTGGGTCGGTGACGGGTAGTTGCACTGACGTTCCAGCAATCCTATTGTATATATTATTGGTATCTCTGAATCAATTCA
Source organism: Pictodentalium vernedei (assembly GCA_031216915.1). Classification (NCBI taxonomy): domain Eukaryota; kingdom Metazoa; phylum Mollusca; class Scaphopoda; order Dentaliida; family Dentaliidae; genus Pictodentalium; species Pictodentalium vernedei. Next base: position 71,390,435 of record CM062292.1, on the reverse strand, counting down.
AGCACTGAAAAAACCAATAGAGCAAATCTATAACTGGGCGTGATGGCGTCAGATAATCTCCCTTAAAAGTGCTGTAGCGGACAATAGATTGCACGAAGGGGGTACTCGTTCATAAGAAACTGGAGATCCACCATTTACCAAGCTATATTTATATAATTTACAGAAATCCAATGAAGCGAAAATTATACGCGACGTTTCAGAATTATTTTACTTTCCACAGTAAAATTAAAGGGAGGCGGTGTATAATTCAACGCGAGGGAGCACGGTGGCTCAGTTGGAAAATGTGCAGACTGCAAGCCGAAACGTCCTCTATTCGAATCCCACCTGCGGCAACCGCATTGTCTGACAAAACACTTCATCCCAAATGCCCACGTGGGGCACGATGACATTGTGTACTAAGGCGTTCTGTACGTCCGTGATTGACGTGTCTTCAACCAGTGCTAAAACTGGTTGTGTGGAGTCACTACGTTGGTGAGTATGACAGTTGCTCACCATTGCTCAGTGGTTCTCTACGGGTACCCAGGCTTCCTCCACCCGTAAAACGGTCGGACACAAGGCAACACTGGCTGTCAAGTCATGAAACCCCAATAAAGTTGTGCAATTTACAATAAACTGGACCAGGTAAATAAAAATGAGAAACTCCATGATGTTCATGATGAAAGCACCGATGCTGGGAAATAGAAGTGCATAGGTTCCACCTTATTCCACGAGCCAGCTTCAATGATTGGTCATATGCGATTTTTAAAATTAAATCTTTAATTGTCCAATAAAACAAATGGTCAACGTCGTTTGCTATTCGGTTAGATTGCCTTTCTATTCAGCATATTCTGAAATCAGAACTTTATGCTAAACAGATCTTATGCTGCTGCTTAGCTTCACTCGTACGCCGGGGATGCGCGGCGGTACTTTATTTGTACATAGGTTGGCCTTGTGGTGATTGCCAATCTATTCACTCGAAACATAATCCACGAGAACCTTGAAGTAACATTGTGCGCGGATGTCTGAATCTTGCTACGACCACTAGTCTCATGGGGAAACATTCACGCATTGGTCTAGGTCCTCAATGTCGGGGGTCCCAAACGTTAATAGTTTTGGGGTGGGGGTGGTGTTCAAATGTTTTATCGATGTTGAACCCCCTTCAACACCTTATTACTGAATTGCTTTTGTCAACGAAGTGGTTACAAAAGAAAATGAGCGAATCTGTACTAGTGAGGAATTGATAATTTAATCGGCCTCGTAAGGCTGTAGGATTAAATGACCGTTGGATGCAAATACATACCAGGTTTAATTTTCTAAATATCGAACGATCCCATTCAGAAAGTTTTGAAAAGGTTTAACGCCTGCACACTCCAAAATGGATTGGGTTATAAATAAACCCAACTCAACTCTGTTGAGAGAATATGAACACAATTGGGTTCATATTCACTCAATCCAGTTAATATAGGTCAATTTTAAACCCAACTGATTTTACAGTGCATATAAACAGGCTTACCTCTCCCCTAATTGTTTTCTTATCCAAACAACAGCTCAACGAAAAACGCGCATATCCTTTCCAATTTAAATGACGTCCTCTCCAGGCGTTGATTACAAGCTCATATTTTTACCAAATCGAAACCCTTTGCCACAAACAAGCACTGCTCCACTTCCGGTTGCCCCACCCCCGCTTTACAGCACTGCCTCCAACTAGTCTATCAAAACAATGTCATGCAAACAGTCTCTGCAACTTTAGGTCACATGATTAGATTTATTTCCGCGCCTCAAAAGGTGAGCGCCCATTGTCAGTCTGTCATTGTTGGGCGACGGGGGCGCGGTGGCTCAGTAGGTAGAGGTGCAGGCTGCAAGCCGAGAGGTCCTCTGTTCGAATCCCACCTGCGGCAACCGCGTTGTGTTCTTGGGCAAGACACTTCACCCCCATTGCCCATGTGGGGGCACGATGACGCCGTGTACTAAGGCGTACTGCACGTCGATGGTACGCTTGTCTTCAACCAATCTAACCCTGCCTATGCTGCAGTGCGGAGTTACGATGTTGGGGAGCTGGCAGCTGCTCGTCGTTGCTCGGTGGTTCTCTCCGGGTACTCCGGCTTCCTCCACCCGTAAAACTGTCACGGTCATGATTAGCCATTGCGCATAAATATGTGACCTTAAACATCAATAAATAAATAAATTGTTAGGCGACATCTCTCCAAAGTCCTGTTTGCTGTAAAAATAATCACTGAATATTTCCATACCCATTTCAGTTTTGTCTTGGCAATTAGATTTTCGCTGTGGTCCTTGTGAAAAAACACTATTTCCCAAGTGCATGCCAAAATGTTGTCCATGTGCAGGTACATTACGGCATATCTCTCGACTTGCCATAATATCGAATGATTCCGCCATGGAATTCAGTCTTTCTGAATCACCCTGGCTTTATCAATTGTGATACGGATCGTAACATTGAAGATCCCATGTCCTGTCTTCGCGGTTGACCCAGCGTGGTAACCTCGAAACTGGAGCGGTGCTTGTTTTATCACGGTAAGCGGGTTCTGCTTTACTGGTAAATAGGACTAGGGACCAACGCCTGGCGGTCCTCGAAAATATGCAGCTAAACATGACAGCATACCTCTATTGCCCCCATATAGCTAATGGTGCTGAAAGTGAGCTAACCTTTTCACAAAATGAAAGGAAGACGACGCTTGCAACCAAAATTAAGTACCTATTCATTTTTGGAATCAAAATAATAGGTATTGTCCCTATATCCCGATAAATTCTGTCTTTCGATTAGCCAGAATCCCTTGGACAAATAGCCATGGCAAAGGGCGCGCCCAACATCCAAGGCACGAGAGCGTGCAACATCCAGAGTATAAGCGCACGCGAAACATCGCGGGTATATGGTTTCAATGAAATCTTTAACCTGCCGCTCGCCTCATTATAAAACTCAACCAAAAAAACCGAAAATAGTTAAAAATATCATCCGTCAATACAATCATAAAAATAAAATAAGAGCAAATAATTCGTCTCCCTGAGTTCCAAAGTGTTATATGTGCCACTGGGCACATAGAACACATTTGAATTCAGGGGACGATATGTCAACAAAATACTGTTGACTCGATTCTTTAACGACCCAAGGGATGTAACTCTATCTATTGTCTTCTGCGATTATAAAAACTATTTATCACGAATTTGGTCACAATGATTGTGGAGCTGAGAAATGTGTCCACAAATTTATTTCCACTGTTTGTATTGTTTCAAACGGGACAAAAACGTAATCTCCGCCAACATGTATGGTATATGGAGATTTAATATCTGGTTGTCGCATTTAAACACTTCGCCTGCGTCTCGGTGTTTAAAAACGGACAATCGGATATTAAATCTCCATATACCATTCATGTTGATGGAGATAACTTACAATAACCCCTCATTGGAATGTACTCAACGAGCTCGCCCCAATGAAAGTTTGTGGGTTCCGAAACAAATGAGGAATACATGGATAGGTAATTTTTGAATAGCGCTGGCCGTTGCGTTGGGTAATGGCTTGAGGGCTCATGCCCCAAACTTCAACCAAAACCAATGTCAAGACTCACAAAAGAAAGGATTCGGATGTTGCACACGCGTTGAATCACTGCAATTTGATTCAACACCTTAATGAGAGAGTTGCAAAATTAATGTTGAAGTGAAAAAATGACTTAAAAATCAAGAATTAAGAACTGGCTACAGCTGAATACAGTAAAAAAAATCGCAGTGGACAGGTCGTAATCAACGTGTGGGCAGTCGTGTCCATGCTTGCGTTTACCAGGTAATAAAAAATCAACAAAATGTTTATGAACGAGGCACCGATTTGTACCCGGTGCGTTTTTAAATGTTTTATTCCAAATCTATGGCTCAGTTGGTAGAGGTGCAGGCTGCAAGCCGAGAGGTTCTCGGTTCGAATCCCACCTGCGGCAACCGCGTTGTGTCCTTGGGCAAGACACTTCATCTCCATTGCCCGCGTGGGAGCACGATGACGCCGTGTGCTAAGGCGTACTGCACGTCGATGGTGCGCACGTCTTCAACCAATCTAACCCTGCCTGTGCTGCAGTGCGGAGTTACGATGTTGGGGAGTTGGCAGCTGCTTGTCGTTGCTCGGTGGTTCTCTCCGGGTACTCCGGCTTCCTCCACCCGTAAAACTGCCACGGTCATGATTAGCCATTGTGCATAAATATGTGACCTTAAACATCAGTAAATAAATAAATAAATAATTCCAAATCTAATAATGCGTCCGTGGAAATATTTCCCATCCATGAAAAGTAACCAGTCCACGGCGGCCGTACTGTACCTGGGAAAATATCACTAAACTAGTTAAGCCAAAATATTCAGTGAACATCCATCTAGGGCCAATTACCAAATTTGTAAAAACTTACAAATAAAGATTGCATTGTACAGTTTAGCTGAACAAATGTCCAAAGCACAACCTAAATATTTAATTCAAACCTTCAGAGGGGATAGAGGAAGCATTGAGCATAAAATAACTTATGAAAGAGACCGTTTAAGTTTCAGTTGTTAGTTATAAATCTGTTAACTTTAGAAAACAAAACGACGGTTAACCAATTTTGTATGAGTGGTACAAACTCCTTCCATTACTGGGCGGCCAGTGATAATTAGTTCTGCTATAATTTTGCGTCCTTTTAATTTTTTGGCAAAACCTGTACACAAGCAATGTTTCAGTCAATGGACCTCCGGGTAACCCGGAGGTCCATTGGCAGAAACATTGCCTGTGTTTGCTATGGGTAACCAGGCGTACCTGCCGTGCTTTGGATGCCATTCGATATTACAATTGCGCGAAATTCCTACGCGCAATTATGCCTAGATAATCGCACAGTTCGTGACGGTACTTCTAGTTTTAACTGTAGTCAAGACAAAATATTCGGTGAACTCCCATCTAGGGCCAATTACTTGGCAAATAGTTTTTTTAAAAATAAAGATTGCATTGTATGTTTTGTTTCACTGAACAACTGCCCAAACAAGAAACCTAAATGCCCCCAAATCGGTAGTCATGGTCAAAATAGTATTGTCTGAATATTTTAATTCAGACACGCTGAGGGGGCTACAGCAAACATTTGGCATAAAGGAGGCCTTATGACAGTAACTATTAAATTAAATGTCAGTTGTTATAAATCTGTTAACTTTAGAAAACAAAATGACGGTTAACCAATTTTGTATGAATGGTACAAACTCCTTCCCAGCACCTGATTGTTTTGGTTAGATGGGCGGTATTAGAATTTTAAGTACGGTATCTATTTAGGTATTTCAGGGGGATATACTGCGGTATCGGATTCGGTATCTGGCTCGACAGCTTTTCTTATAGAAGCAAAAATGAATTGACACCAGGAAAATAGATATTTTTGTATCATTCAACCAGAGTGCCACAAATGACGCTGCCATTGAACTCAACATTGCCATACTTTTGCCAACACGAATCATATCCACTTTAATTTTATGACTTGTTCCAAATGCAGCTTAATCTTTGAAGCCCCAGGCTTCTAGTATCTCAGAACATGTGCCCTTTACATGCAGACGTTAGAAGGTCCTACTTATAATAGACAAATCACTTCTACTGCTAAGAAACTGGATGCATACAGGGGTCAATACTATAGAACTTTTACAATTTTATTTTCCCGAATTATATTTTCTATAAGTGAATATAAATGTCTGAGAAGAATCGATAGCATTTCACAAGATATGGAAATTTGAGTCGGCAAATTACCACATCTTTGAAACCACATCTTTGAAAATGCCATTGGTTCATTTCAATTACAGAAAAAGAAAATACAATTCTGAAAAATACAACTGCAAAAGTTTTATAGTACTGACTCCTGGGGCCAATACTATAACACTTTTACAATTGTATTTTCTAGAATTATATTTTATACCAATTAATAATGTAACTGACTAAAATAAATCATTAGCATTTTAAAAGATATGGCAATTTGCCAACTGGCAAATTGCCAGATCTTTGAAAATGCTAATGATTCATTTCAACCCATTTAAAGTCATAATTAGAAAATACAATTCTAGAAAATACAATTGTAAAAGTTTTATAGTATTGGCTCCTGGTTGTCGTCTAGTGGGAATTCGGAACAACTGCCCAGGCCTTTCAGCAGTTTACAAAACTAAAGAATCTGTCTCTTTCATGTATATGAACACTTCAGCTGCTATCAAGCCACAAGGTCTAAAAATAAATAAGCAAATGTAGGAAAATTTAAAAATACAGATGGTTTGGGTATTCAATAATTTGTTCGGTTCGGTTTTTCGATATCCCCATGATATCGGCATCGGAGCGCGGTGGTTACGGTATTGAAATTCAAACAGAGGACCACGGTTCGATTCCCACCAGGGATAACGGCGTTGTGTCCTTGGGAAAGGCCCTTAATTCAGATTACCAACGTGAGGGCACGGTGGCGCCGTGTTCTAAGAAGTAATTCACGTCGATGCTACACATGTCTCCAACCAATGCTAACCCTGCTTGTGAGGCGTTACTATGTTGGGGAGCCGACTGGTGCTCGCCGTTGCCCGGTGGTTCTCTTCGAGTACTCCGGATTTCTCCACCCGTAAAACTGATATGAGGTGACCATGGCTATCGAAAGTGTTAACCCTTTACCCAACGGCCAAAACCGGCCAGCGCTATTCACAAAACTCGCCAATTAATTTTCATTATTTTTTAAATTTTTCTCAAAAACATAGGTTATGACCCCTCTTTGGAACGAGCTCGTCAAGCTCGTTCCAAAAAAGGGGCCATAACCTATGTTTTAGACAAAAAATGAAAAAAAATAGTTATTCAAGAATTTTGTTTGCAAGTGTCGCCTGCTTTTCATGTTAGGTAAAGGGTTAAACTCAATAAAAAAACGATATCGGTTCGGTTTTTCGGTATATTGCCCACCTCAAGTTTTGGTTTGGTGGTACGGTGGCTCAGTTGGTAGAGGTGCAGGCTGCAAGCAGAGAGTTCCTGGGTTCCAATCCCTCCTGCGGCAACCGCGTTGTGTCCTTGAGCATGACACTTCATTGCCCACGTAGGGGCACAGTGGTGTTGTGTACTAAGGCGTACTGCACGTCGATGGTGCAGTTGTCTTCAACCAATGCTAACCCTGCTTGTGTGTAGTTAGTATGTTGGGAAGCTGACAGTTGCTCGGTGATTCTCTCCAGGTACTCAGACTTTCTCCACCCGTAAAACTATCGTGGTCATGATTAGCCGTTGTGCAGAAATGTGACTTTAACACCAATAAGTAAATAAATAGTTTTGGTAAACTATCTTGGGATTTCAAGAATATCATAACGAATCTTTTGTAAAACATGTTGGTAATTTATTTTCTTCGCCCATTTTAAATTACATTTCTGGGATTTTTAAATACATTTTTCAAGAATGTTCCTAAGATCCATTATAATTTCGGATGCTTTGTTTTCAGGATTTTATAATTGCGCATTGCTGTAGCTTGTTTGAAAAAATTCAATTGAAGACAAATTTGTTGAAGTTTTCGGCAAATGTTTTCAATGTATTTTCATCTCATCGCGTGAGTTGAGTTTAATTTAAAAGCGCCCCACCCCACCCCAACCCCCGCCCATGGGAACCCATGGAAACAATGGTCTGTTGTAATCAAGCTTTATAAGTGGTAAAATAGGACCCAGCAGGTTCTCTTCGTCACTCATAGCAAACACAGGCAATGTTTCTGCCAATGGACCTCCGGGTTACCCGGAGGTCCATTAGCTGAAACATTGCTTGTGCACAGGCCATATGTACAGAATTTGATAGCCTTACTATGGTCGTAACGCGTAAATTAACGCGCAGACCGACGTGCTATTTGTGCGCATTTCATGACAGGACTTCTAGTTTTAACTGTATGTATGAAAGGCCTATAACATAAATTTTAGCTTTATGCAACAACCTTGGTGAACTCGCCAGCAATGGGGGATTTCAATAGTTAAAATGTACACCTACAGTTTAACGGCATCAATGTTAACTTTTGGTGACGTCGACCTGATTTCGAACTTGTCTAAATCTATCACACGGCGCCTCGCGAAGAGTGAAATGAAAGTGACAATTATTTACGTTTTTAAATGAGTTTTACCCCACAGGACACCAAAACTGAACAAACATGCAGTGTCTCATCTTAATAAAGCATCCATAACTCGAAATAGTATGTTTTTAAAATGAAAAAGGCCCCGTTTCTTTTTCCATTTTGTTTCGGAGATAAAATTGACAGTGGAAGTACCGCCCACCGATGCTCATGTAAACAAAAACAGATTCTCACGTATGTACTTCTGCTGCTCAGTAAAATCGAGAACAAATAATATCGACTCTTAATAATCTGACGATCGTGGTATAAATAAAATATACCTCAAGTAGCTTGGTGTACCAAATGTTCACCACTCGTGGTGAAGTGTTAACGGCGCGCCAAAAGCTCGCGGTTAACACCACTTCACCACTCATGATGAACATTTGGTACACCAAGCTACTAGGGGTATATTCTATATATACTATTAAAAAAAGTAGGATATTTGATAAAAATGACAGATATGAAGAAATATATTTATATTTCCATCAAAAAGACAGTTGAGGCATTGCACTGTGATATCTGGTGAGTGATTTCAGTGATAGTTGAGTGTCTGATAAACACACATTCCACGCACTGAGCTGTGGAAGACACGAACGGTAAGTCAGAGAATTTAACCGTGGAGGATTTACAAGGTATTGAGGTCTTGGACTGAATGTGGTAAATTCTCCGACTGACCGTCCATGTCTTCTACAGCTCAGTGGGTGGAATGTGTGCTTGTCAGACGCCCAACTATCTCTGAAATCATTCACCATATGTCACAGTGCAATGCGTCAACTGTCTTTTTGATGAAAATATAAATAGATTTCTTTATATATCTCACTTTTATCAAATATACCCTACTTTTTTGAATAGTATAGTTCCACCCTTGTAATTGGTGACTTTTACAACCCAACACGGAATCCATGATTCTACAAAGATGAGTTTTCCAAATAAACTGAGAATGGAAATGGTAGATAAACGCAAGAAACATGATGTCTCCTGGAAACTAACAATATCAACCTTGCACTTGCTTTGTCTCTCCCAACGTTCAACCAGAACTGCGATGTGGATGGACCGGACAGGGACATCGATAAGTTAGGGCGAGGGGAGGGGCTGCCCAAAAAAGCCCCCCCCCCCACCAGAAAAAAAAAATGGAAAAAATTATTGCCTGGCATTTTCGTTAGATAGAAGTTGGTATCTATTTCCTTGCTAGTAATCATGTACCTGCCAGACTAGATTTGATTCTCTGCCATGAAATTGGATCTACCAGATTCCAGCTGTTGGGTCCTAGCATTAATTTGGAGTATCGATACAGCATTGGATACTTCGACGAAGGCATTCTTTGATTATGCAATTGGAATATTAGTTAGTCGGTACTTGAGTCTTAAGTTAACCCTTTACCCAACGTAACGGCCAAAACCGGCCAGCACCTGTCTACAAAATCACCAATTTTCATTATTTTTTCCATTTTCTGTCTCAAAAACATAGGTTATGACGCCTCATTGGAACGAGCTCGTTGAGCTCGTTCCAATGAGCGGTCCTAACCCATATTTTTGAGACAAAAATGAAAAAATTAGTTATTCAAGAATTGTTTTTGCATGTGTCTGTTTTTCATGTTAGGTAAAGGGTTAAGAGTAACAGGATTTGTACCAAAAAGAACTACTCAAGGAAATAAGCAGACTGTCGTTTGCAGAACGAGGCCCCAAGAGGGTGAATTTGGTGACTCTACCCTAGCATCACTAAATTTACCTTCTGTGAATGTCTGAATCAAGGTCTCGAGCCTAAACAGAGAGGTTCCCAGAGGAAACATTAGCCCACTGTATGGGATATCATCAGCAAATTCACACTCTGGGGACCTCAATCTGCAAATGACAGCTTGCTTAATATCCAGGTTTGAAACAAACCCCTCCCAAACTTTCAATGCTTTCATGCAGTTGAGATCGACTGTGAGTATGGGCCTAGAAATCCTTGACGTTTTGACCCCCGTCACAATTGGGTAAGTTACAGGACGTTTACGTGCCAGGTATGGCGTCGTGTGAAGCGAAGTGAAATTAATATCACGCAATCCCGTAGGCCGACCCTAAAATTGATCGCGCTGAGCATCACACGTCGCCATACCTGGCACGTAATCTCAGCATCATGAAAGATCCTGAAATATGCCGGGATGGAGCAACAAACAACAAGCTCCATCGCTTTCGCCCAAATATTTTTCCTACTTAACTGTAACCTTTGTAGAAAAGATCAAATAATTCTGACACGATGTCATATTGGTCATACCAGTTAGTTTTTATAGGAAGGAGATATGAACCCGGAACGTGTTCCCTGTCAATCGCCTTTGACAGACTAGCACAATTCCTATGGATTGTTCTGATTTAGTATCCCACCGTTACATTATAATGTCACGTCTCTGTTTTAGAAGGTAAATTTTCATCAGATTCTCTCATTTCTTCAGGAATTCAACCTTTTTGAAGAACATATTTTAAATTTTTTTTCTTGAAAACTGTCCATAGCAACGGCATTTGCATTTACAAGAATTCATTGAACAGATTACACAATTACTTACAGTACAGTCACCGTGGTATGATCGTAATCCACGCGTGAGCTGTGATATCCACCCACGCGTTTACCTGGTACTAAATATCACCAACGGCAAAATGTTAATTAATGAAACACCGGGTTGTACCCTGTGCTTCATTAAATAATTTTGTGATGATTATTCCTGTAATTAGTGTTGGAATCTAATATTGCGTCTGTAAAAATATTACCCACAATCCCCAGTCCACGGTAACCGTACTGTACTACTCTCCAAGATACCTTTTCATCGTCTCAAGTGTACAGTACGTGGAGAGTGGATTGCAACTAAATCACCTGGGGAGTGGAGTCATCACTCAAAGCATCACTGTCAAATTCTGTACATGTAGACAAAAGCACAAGCAATGTTTCAGCCAATGGACCTCCGGGTGTAACCCGGAGGTCCATTGGCTGGAACTTTGCTTGTGCTTGTTGTGCTTTGCAACAAATTTGCAATTATTACTTGGGCGGAATCTCCACTCTGTGGGTGATTTGGTGATAATACACTCTCCACGTACTGTACATTTTTCATTCTAAATGTTTTACTTCATAAAATATAATCCCTTTATACTACATGACCTTTTATCGCCACCATATCGCCCTGGATACTGATGTGGCTTCAAGCACCAATCCCTAACTGAAAACTCTGAAAGTTAAGCGTTGCTTGTTTACGATGGTAAACAAGCTCCGTTTTTGGCTCAGTCACCAATGCTTGGGGTAGACGTCCTCGGAAATAAGCAACATGAGTATAAACGACTGACTCCACTTCACTTTATCTCCATGTTGCGATCAGGATTAGCCGTTGTGCAGAAATGTGACCTTAAACAAAAATAAATAAAAAAATAAAATAACACCAATGAATAAATTACTCGATGTTTGTGACAATGCACCGGAGATTAACAAAACCGTTTTGTGTTTTTTCGAGTGAAAAGGGAAGATAATTTTCACCGCGGCGGCCCAGATCTGTTGATGGCGAAGATATACTCTAAAATCAGTTGTGTGAAAAATCAACCCAAATTAATTGAGTTGAGTGAATATGAGTCCAACTGAGTTCGTATTCTCTTAACCCAGCTGATTTGAATTAATTTTTAACCCAACTAATTTTGGAGTGAATATATATACTACTCAAAGTTTGCTAAGCACCAAATATTTGACACACCATTGTGAAATTTGCTTGCGACATATTTGCGATATATTTGGTGGATATGATTGAGGAATGTATTGAGATGGTCCCCAGTGTTGTTTACATTAGCTCTCTTGACAGGCAGACTTTTCGTGACAGTCATGGAAAGCATGTACCCCTTGATTTTCATGATGTTTTCCTGTACTGTCTACATGTACATGACATGTGTAGGGTATGCAATCTTCACTTCAACACAAACCCTTGTGATTTAATGATTCAATATGGCAAATGCAAATGTAAGAAGGCATTTGTCTGAAGCAGAAATGTGGCAGGCGGTAGGGATGGTGGAGCAAGGTGCCACCCATCGTCAGCTTGGTGAATCCCTTGGTGTGCACCATACGGTGATCACCAGAGCCTGAGCAAGGTTGCAGCAGTATGGCACACCAGTAAGACGGCATGGCATGGTGGTGGAAGAGACAGGGCAACATTTGCAGCTGAAGACCGGTTTTTGAACATTTAGGCCCGTAGGAACCGATTTGCCATAGCAACCCAGCTTCGCAGTGACCTCCAGAATGCATCCGGGGTAAATGTTTCGACGCAGACTATCCGGGCAAGGTTGCACGAAGGTGGTCTCCGACCGAGAAGACCATGTACTCGCATTCCTCTGTCCCAGAACCACCGCCAGGCACGATATGAATGGGCCATGGACCACGTTGGATGGACCAGAGAAGATTGGCGACCTGTCCTTTTTACAGTCAAGATACTGCCTAGACCACACAGATAGGCGGTCTAGGGTATGGAGAAGACCAGGAGAGCGATTCCATGCAGCTAACATTGCTGAGCATGGCCGCTATGGTGGAGGGTCAGTCATGGTCTGGTCGGCATCAGCAGGGATGGCCGTACAGAGCTCAGTGTCCTTGAACGTGATACATTGACTGCACAGCGGTATATTAATGATGAGATCCTTGATGGAGGAAAATTTATGTTCTTACCAGTGCTCAGTCGACAGCCAGTGACTGTCGTCTGAACCTCATTTCGAACGTAAACCTTGCCACCTCATCAATGCCCTACCCGCTTGGGACTTTTAGGATTCTGAAGGTGCCTGTGGCTTACAACGCCAAGGGGTGATCAACGATAATTCACTTAAAAGATTATTTATTTGCATGTACGAAGAAATAAAATATGAAACAAATTACTCACAAAATTATCCATAAGAATACACTAATTACGAGATAAAAAGTTTATTTTTTATGGCCCTCGACGTCTCCCACAGCCAGCTGGGTCCGCGGGATCAACCTCACATCATCCTCATTTTCTCACGGTTTGTGATACGTACAAAGTGTCTATTCGTTGCTTCCCCCTCGCAGGGTTAACTTCACAGTCACTCGGGATTAACACATATAATGTTCTGCTTGTGTGACTCTATCAGCGTTCTCACGGTTCAATCACAATTCAGTCGGCGCCCACCACAGTTCACGATCACTTTGCGCCTTGCCTGCCTCTCACGGGGTTAAGTTATTCTTCGCCTTCTGATATATACTTAACAAAGCTTACATAATAATATTCTGCAAAGTGTCTCAACATCACCAATTCTCGCACCGCCTAAAACTATTTTAACTCGCGAGCTATTCAAGCGCTTACTCAAGCTCTTAATATGGTTTCTAGACCTCAACGTTACAGCTTTTACTTCTTTGGCTGCTATGCCACTACGGTTCGCAACCGTTAACAAACTACTATCGGTTCCTTGAACCCTCGCCGGGTTACAACAATACTTCGACTTTCAATCTCGGTGTCTATGACCCTCGACGGCCAAGGCTAAATTCGGACCTTCTCTGAGTGCCCTCAGGCCAACTGCCCCTCAGATTTCTGCTTCACTCTTTTTACAGTCGGAACGCAAAGTTTAAACATATTAATTCTGATTTAACGAGTGCTATGTAATTCAATGTGGATAGAGATATAAATGCGAATTTTATTTGAGGTAAATTCTTTTGACATTTCGGAGACAGGACAGATGCGTAATATGGGTGGGTGTCCAGAACATGTGTGATGCACTGGTTTCCAACAATTAGATTTTAACTGGCTTTAATTACCCAGATAATGATAACCGAAGAGAATAGTGTCTCTCTTAGTACTGATCTGTTATCAGATAGCCCATGTGGCGTTCAACAAGTGCGCCATAATAGACATTAAACTTTACACTTCATTTAGAAGCTCTTGAATTAACGTTAGTTTGACAAATCTGTTTTCAGAGTCCGTCACATACCTATCTTTACGCTTTACATTTAACCCAGGCAGAAATATTATCGAAAATATTTACACTTATAAACAAGAAAATCCCAACTTTTAGCTATAACCTTGACAATCCTGGATGTCCTAGTCAGATTGTATGGAGGTGCAGTGGGTGATAGATTCATTCTGATGGACGATAATGCCCGTCCTCCTGTTGTCCATGCTGTCGGGAGGTACGACAGAGATGAGGGGGGGGGGGGGGTAGCGTATGGACTGGCCAGCAAGATCCTCTGACCTCAATCCAATCGAACATGACTGGAATGAGTTGCAACCTACAATTTGAGCCCGTCCAGTCCAGCCAAGACGTGTCCAGGAGCTTGGTGCCATGCTGGCCCAAGGATGGAACAACGGCCCACAAAGGACCACCAGGAACCTGATTGGGAGCATGGGAAGGCGTTGTCAAGCTGTAATTAACAGTAATGGGCCTCATACTCGATATTGAGCCCATACCAGTTCGTTCCGACAACTTTTTGGCAAATTGAAAAATTTCCTCTTTTACCAATAATATCCACTTTGCATGGTTATCGTATTCAAAAGCTAAAAAATAATGTCAAACACAAATAAAATCTTAATTTTTATACTTAAATCATTAAAGATATAATTAAATATATATATAAAACTTAAATGGGGATGGGAGTATTCAAAATCATTTTTACATTGAACTGCATTAGTCGGGACGATGCGAAACAATGGCATACCCTCTAACAATGACATTAGTGAGGGAACTTGCCTCTCGAGGCAACGAAATAAAATAAATCCAATGAAACATGAACGGAACCTCCCGAAACGTTCTTTTCCATAACATTTTGTCATGAGCTCTTGAATAACCAGCAGCGTTGTAAACCGTAGAGACTCTCAGAAGTGGGGCTTGTTTACTATGGCAAATGAGTTCTGTTAGGGTAAAATAGGACCGGATAATCAATGCTCGGAAAGGACGCCCCCAAACCTCTGCAGGGTGTGTGGGTATTTTGCTTGATGGAGATCCCATTGGAGAATAAGAAAAAGTGACTAGCCGGGGCGTGCGGCTGTTATTATTGCGTAACTTGCTCAACAGTCCCTGGATGGGATTGTTCAACAATATTTACAAAATAAGCTAATCCACTTTGTATTTTTGTGGACGTTCAGTGATAACTTAATCTCACGGGGCTGTTGGATTATCGGACCAACATACTCTCACCCCAACACCCTCGATGTTTTCAATACTCTCCCAACCCCCCAACCCCTGACATTTGGAGGAAGCAGAGGCGTTCCCATCAGATCACCGTAGTTAAGCAACTTTGAGCCTGGTTAGTCATTGGATGGGTGACCGTCTGAGCGATCGTTTCGGACTCCCGCGTAATGTCCTTTGGCAAAGCACTTAATCTTGATTTGTGCACATGGGTGATACTCTCCCTCCCCCCCCCCCCCCTGACATTTGCAGGAAGCAGAGGCGTTCCCGTCAGATCGCCGTAGTTAAGCAACTGTAAGCTCGGTTAGTCACTGGATGGGTAACCGTCTGAGCGATCGATTCGGACTCCCGCGTAATGTCCTTTGGCAAAGCACTTAATCCCGATTTGTGCACATGGGTGCACGATGACGTCGTGT
The DNA here is from genome assembly GCA_031216915.1 of Pictodentalium vernedei. NCBI lineage: Eukaryota > Metazoa > Mollusca > Scaphopoda > Dentaliida > Dentaliidae > Pictodentalium > Pictodentalium vernedei. The sequence continues at coordinate 71,374,826 of CM062292.1, read as the reverse complement.
ACTAAGGCATACTGCACGTCGATGGTGCGCATGTCTTCAACCAATCTAACCCTGCCTGTGCTGCAGTGCGGAGTTACGATGTTGGGGAGCTGGCAGCTGCTCGGTGGTTCTCTTGGTAAACTCCGGCTTCCTCCACCCGTAAAACTGTTACCAACTCGATATGACCTTGGCTGTTAAAGTGTCGTTAAATCCTAGTAAATAAATATTAAATAGATATGAAGCAGAGGCGTGAAGTCTTCATCAAAAACAAATGATCGTAGCAAGATGCACATATCCACTCAAAGCGTTACTGTTTATTTAACACTTTAACCCTTCACACAACGAATCGCCCGCATCCGCCCGCGTAATATGCAAATTCAGCATTTGAAAAAATATTATTTTTCAAAAAATTTCAACAAAACCAAATCATGTGACCCCTCGTTGGAACGAGCTCGTCGAGCTCGTTCCAACAAGGGGTCACATGATATGGTTTTGCTGAATTTTTTTGAAAAATTTAAAAAAATGATATTTAAAATAATAAATTTTGATATCGTCTGCGTTGGGTAAAGGGTTAAACAACGTAATGGTAAAAAACGGCCAGCGTTATTCACGAAAAATAACTAAGCAATTTTCATTATATTTTTTCATTTTTATTTATCTCAAAAACATAACATAAGCTATATTTTTAACGTAAAAATGCAAAAAATTATTTATTCGATAATTTTGTTTGCAAGTGACGTCTGCCTTTCGTGTTAGGTGAAGGGTTAAATAGATATCACTTTTTTCACAAGAAAAAAAAGTTTTCAAAATCCATCAAGATGAGAGTGACTCTGTGCAGATCGAAGATCAACGCCTTTATTACCAGTGGTTCAATGGCTCGTTGTATGATGAAAATTAGTAAAACGTGCTCGTCTCAATGTCCAATTCGGGAGAAAAGTATCCTACTATTACATGTTTCACAAAGCTTTATATCTGAGCCTCAAGCACAAATTCTCGGCAAATATTACACTGCCAGTAGCTGTGGTGGACTGAAAATGTCTGTCCTCTGAGGACGTGTCTCCTACTGTTAACGAAAGAGTAAACCGTAAACTACACAAAGTTTGTCTTGGACGAACAAGCAATTGTAATTGGTAGCCGATTTCACTCAATAAAAAATAATACTGAGAAATCTCATGGGTGATCTCATGTGACGTCATAGTCACGTGACCCAGTTACACCATATAGAGTTATCATGGTTGCCTTCATTAGCAGACATGTTGGGACGTTATCACCATAATGATACTTTGTTACTTTGTCTCCGTCTCTGTGCGCATGAGTCGGTCAGTCGGTCGGTCGGTCGGTCTGGTAAAATAGGACCCGGTCACAACGCCTGGGTTGGAAGTCCTCCAAAGTGAGTTGCATAGGTAAACGATGTGATATACTTGACTGCATATCTTTCTTGATTGTGTCCTTCAATATACACAGACAGGCCAGTGTCAGTCTTCGTCTGAGGTCAACCACAGCACTTTCGTCATACTGTAGCCAGCGCGTTTCACACTTTCATGTGGCTAACGTTAGGAAAGTGAACCAAATATTCATGAGAACATCATAAAATAAGATGGAATACCAACCATCGTTTCTTGACGGTGTGCAATGGCCCAGTGGTTTAGGTGTTGTGCCTCCTGAATGCCAGGCGGGATTACCGACGGTTCGATTTATGTATGCACGCAATATAGTTATATAGGTTAGGGCCTACCGGTCAACTCAAACAATGCAACAGATATATTAAGGGCCTATATATGTAATGGAATTTTGTTTATTTTGAAATTCTCACCTCTCATATTCCTTCAATTCAGATTAAATATACACAAAGTATACATCAAAATGAAGGTTGGGATGTATAGAACACGAAACACATATGTAGTCAACTCATAGAGTTGACAGCAGGCACCACTGCTTCCTGGAAGTCTGCTATCGTATTCGTACCAGAACTGATAATAATATAATATTTCATCAAAACAACTTGTGGCCACATGTGCTTCATACATCCAAGAACAAAGCTAGGCATTCAAAAACACTTTCGAATACAGCGATAGGACTGCATTTGGGAAAAGGACAACACTGCCTGCATTTTTATTGAAGATGGTTTCCATGCTCGACAGACATGCGCAAATCACTCGATACCACGAATTTCCATCGGAAAACAAAACCGTAATTCTAAGAAATTTCAACAGGTATCATGATACCCTGCATTGAATATGGCAACTGTGCAATCTCTATCTAATAACAGTATACTGTATGAAGGCGATCTTTTTCATTATTGGTTTTAGACGGCGTTGTTTTTACATGCTTTTTCCGTCCGATGACGTCGACCGGAAATCGAAAGTATATGATCGTAAACAAAAGCAAAGGCTTTGGAATTTACCCCTATGCAGCTCTGTCGCGTGTTTTGAAGAATTTTGATCCCCTAGCTTTGTTCTGGGATATGTAAAGCACATTTGGCCACGAGTTGTTTTCGTGAAATATTACTAAATTATCAGTTCTGGTACGAATACGGCAGCAGACTTCCAGGAAGCCGTGGTGCCTACAGTCGACTCTATGAGTTGATTACACATGTGCTTCGTATTCTATACATCTTCATCTTCATTTTGATGTATATTTTGTGTATATTTAATTTGAATTGAAGGAATATCAGAGGTGAGAATTTTCAAAATAAACAAAATTTCATTACTTATATAGGCCCTTAATTTTAAAAACAATGGGGGCGCGGTGGCTCAGTTGGTAGAGGCGCAGGCTGCAAGCCGAGAGGTCCTCGGTTCGAATCCCACCTGCGGCAACCGCGTTGTGTCCTTGGGCAAGACACTTCACCCCGATTGCCTATATGGGGGCACGATGACGCTGTGTACTGAGGCGTACTGCACGTCGATGGTGCGCATGTCTTCCATCAATCTAACCCTGCCTGTGCTGCGGTGCAGAGTTCAGAGTTACGATGTTGGGGAGCTGACAGCTGCTCGTCGTTGCTCGGTGGTTCTCTCCGGGTACTCCGGCTTCCTCGACCCGTAAAACTGTCACGGTCACGATTAGCCGTTGTGCATAAGTATGTGACCTTAAAACACCAATAAATAAATAAATAATTTTAAAAACAGTGTTCGCCACTGAAAAGTAACATCAGCACCGATTGCGTCGTACACGCTGCGTGTTGAAAATCTTGATTTATTTTATTTATTTATAGGGTTCAACGACACTCGCGTCAGACTGTTTTACGGGTGGAGAAAGCCGGAGTACCCAGGAAGAACTACCGAGCAAACTGTCAGACTGCCCAACGAACTAACTCCACACAAGCAGGGTTAGCATTGGTTGAAGACAGGCGCACAGTCGACGTGCAGCACGCCTTAGTACACAGTGCCCAACGAACTAACTCCACACAAGCAGGGTTAGCGTTGGTTGAAGACAGGCGCACCGTCGACGTGCAGTACGCCTTAGTACACAGTGCCCAACGAACTAACTCCACACAAGCAGGGTTAGCGTTGGTTGAAGACAGGCGCACCGTCGACGTGCAGTACGCCTTAGTACACAGTGACCAACGAAGTAACTCCACACAAGCAGGGTTAGCATTGGTTGAAGACAGGCGCACCGTCGACGTGCAGTACGCCTTAGTACACAGTGCCCAACGAACTAACTCCACACAAGCAGGGTTAGCGTTGGTTGAAGACAGGCGCACCATCGACGTGCAGTGTGCCTTAGTACACAGCGCCAACGTGACAAATCGGGATTAAGTGCCTTGCCCGAGGATACAACGCAGTTACTCCGTGGCGGCGATCGACCGTGGACCGCTCGGTTTGAAGTTCAAAGCCATCACCACTGAGCCACCGAGCTCCCAAAATCGTGATTGATCTGCCACTTAACCCTTTACCTAACGTAACGGCCAAAACCGACCAGCGCTATTCTCCAAAATCGCTAATAAATTTTCATTATTTTTTTCATTTTTTGTCTCAAAAACATAGGTTATGACCTCTCGTTGGAACGAGCTCGTTCCAACGAGGGGTCACGACCTATGTTTTTGAGACAAAAAATGAAAAAAATTAATCATTCAAGAATTATTTTTGAAAGTGTCGTCTGCTTTTCAGGTTAGGTAAAGGGTTAAATTCACCGAGAACTATCTACTTTATAAATTCAGATCATATCACGATCCTGGGACGAGAAAGTGACCTTTCGCGTTCAAAGGGTTAAAATTATATGAAACAGATGCCGAGAAGGTGAAGATCCCGGCGCTTTTCTCTCCCACCAGGCCGCCAGATGCCGAGAAGGTGAAAATATCCAAGGAAATCTCCAGGACATCATACAAGTTATTTGTTTATTTATTTTATCTCACAATCCGGGCGTTTTTGCACTGTTACGCAAATAAAGTTTAATGCATCTGGGCACTTGTTCCGAATCCGTATCAAGGGCCCCTGATACAAGCGCGTGATTCTGCTGTTGCCAAAACAACGGCATTAAAATCATTTTTCGATCGCTTCGCGTTTTCCCTTCAGAGAAAACAATATTAGGTGAGGCGAAGCCGAACCTAATATTGTTTTTTCTGAGCCATATATGACACTGTATCTGCCAACTAACGCCCTGTAACGTATTTATTATGCACGGCATGCTAAAATGTCACTGGCGAAGTTAACTCAACGAATAGTTAAATTATGCGCACTTTTCGGCATTTTGGGCTGGTTTGTAGCATATTGGGATTTCCCTGGACGCTCAAGTCGAGGCTTCTGTCTTGAAGTTAAAGGATTAGCTTTCGCTATGAAATATGGAAAACTCAACCTCAATAAACGATGAACGGCACATTTTAAAATATAATAAACCTTTACAGCAAGAGGGATAGTTAATTCACCAGTAATTGCTGCAAAATTTACAACCACGTTGACGAAACACACAGTTGCTCTACTTCGCAAGGCAGTATTCACAAAAGTGAATCCCAGTGACGTAATTTTCTCTGAAGTGTAACGTCATCACTGACCTCAATGAACGCTATTCTATTTTTTCAATTTGCGTCTTTCCATCGATAAGGCAAATGAAAAAGTTCCCCTTGAAATAATTTTATAACACATTTTGTGGTCAATATTGTGAGATAAATTTATCATCACCACAGTGTGTGTCTCCGGAAATTGTGGTCAAGTCTCATTGTAGGCACAGAATCGCATTTCGACTCGCCCTAACGGGATCGTCGAAATACTGTTCTGTGCCTACATCTCGACTTGATCTGAATTCCTGGAGACATACACTGTGGTGATAATCTGTATGAAACAGATGCCGAGAAGGTGAAGATATCCAAGGAAATCTCCGGGACATCATACAAGGTATTTGTTTATTTATTGTAGTTTGAATAGAGAGTAATCGCTTGACTGGACTGGTTACGTGAAATAATTCATGAGAGGTGAGGGACGTTGTACAAACATGAATGCGCGAATGCGCACGAGTTTTTTACAATATAGTCCCTCTCCTCGAATGAATTATTTCACGTAACCAGTCCAGTCAATCGATTACTCTGTTTATTACTTTTCATTATTAACGATAATTATATTATTTAACCCTTTACCTAACGTAACGGCCAAAACCGGCCAGTTCTATTCTCAAAAATCGCCAATTAATTTTCATTATTTTTTCATTTTCTGTCTCTAAGACATAGGTTATGAACCCTAATTGGAACGAGCTCGTTCCAATGAGGGGTCATCACCTATGTTTTTGAGACAAAAAATGAAAATAATAGTTATTCAAGAATGTTTTTTTTGCAAGTGTCGTCTGCTTTTCATGTTAGGTAAAGGGTTAAAAAAAAACAAAAAAAAACCCAAAAACAATGAAGTTCCCATTACACCCACGGCAAAGCGTCTTCGTTACATGACCCAATTGTTGATGGCATAATTCACTTGTGAAGTTATCGTTTATAATCGAACCCGGAAATCCCAGTAAATCACACTTTGGATAGTAATAAGGTTCCATATTTCTGCCCAATGGATAATCGTGACCATCATAGCAGTTGGGGTAAGCAAACGGTTGTATTCATGAAGTAAGTATTCAAATTGTTTGGTGTCCACTAGAGACGCCATCTTTGTATTTGTTGTAGTATGCTTATTCATTTATTTATTTATTTATTTATTTATTTATTGATGTTTAAGGTCACATACTTATGCACAATGGCCAATCGTGACCGTGACAGTTTTACGGGTGGAGGAAGCCGGAGTACCCGGAGAGAACCACCGAGCAACGATGAGCAGCTGTCAGCTCTCCAACATGGTAACTCTGAACTCTGCTCCGCGGCACAGGCAGGGCTAGATTGGTTGAAGACATGCGCATCATCGACGTGCAGTACGCCTGAGTACACAGCGTCATCGTGCCCCCATGTAGACAATCGGGGTTAAGTGTCTTGCCCAAGGACACAAAGCCTGAGCGCGAATCAGTCGCTGAAATTATCACCCATCCAACTCCTAACCGCGCTCGACGTTGCTTAACTTCGGTGATCTGACGAGAACCGGTTACCGCGACGCCACCGCGCCCCGTGTGGTATGCTTCGGTCACGTGTTACATTACATTGTGCTATAAGTAACGACAAATAAATTTCTATGAAAATCCAATGTCTGATATTCCTTAACTCCTTGTTAGCTGCTGGCGGAAATTCCTGCCCAGGACAGTTGTTTGCTTGCCACTGAAATAATTTAGGCATATTTAGTCCAATTTTGTCTCTGTAATGTATTTTTCACCAATGATGTCTTGACTTATATGTAGATGAATAATTTATATAAACACATTAACACCAAAATTAAGCTTTGGGTGTGTAAAACATGAATATTATATTCTTTTAGCAGGCATGTTTGATGGCAAGCATAACGGTTTCGGGAAATCTGCTACCGTATTCGTACCATAGATTATAAAAAAATAGAGATGGGAGGTATTAGAACTTCGGGTTCGGTATTTTTAGGAAGGTATACCTCGGTATCGTTATTCGGTATCTGACTTAACTGAGATTTGCTGTTTCTACCAAAGAGGAATTCACATCAGGAAAAACAGAAAAGTTATTGTAGATCATTCTACCACAACCCTATAAATGACACTGCCAACAGTAGCATTCTTTTTCCTTCCACAAATCTACAGAGCAGGTGCCCTGACCATGCCTTCTTTAGGAGGTCGTGCTGATAGTAGACAAAACCCTGATGCAGTGATTTCTAGTCAGGTCTTGGCTGCCTCAACAGGCAGCCAAGACTTGACTAGACATCACTGCTGAGCAGTTGGACATGTACAGGTTGTAGTCTAGTGGGAAATCAGGACAGTTGCGGAGTCCATTGAGGGTTAACAAAACTGAAAATAAAATCAGTCACTTCTTTCATGAAAATTTACCTTTCAACTGTTATCAAGCCTCAATAGGGACTTATAAATAGAGAATGTAGGAAAATGAAAATTCAGACGGTTTCGGTATTCAACGATTGGTTTGGTTCGGTTTTTCGGTGTATTGCCCATCTCTATAAAAATATATTTCATGAGAACAACTCATGACCAAATGTGCTTCAGATATACAAAGCCAACTCTAGGAATTTAAAACACTTCAAGATGCAGCGACAAGACTGCGTGGAGGAAAATGCCAGGACTCTCGGCTTTCTTTTGGAAAAAAACGCCAAGCTTGTTGAGCAATGATGATGCTAAGATTAACAGTTCCAACGCAAAATACACATCGATCAACGATTTGTGAAAGTATGCATTTTGCTCGCAGAATATCATCATTTTAATGTGAAATATTTTCAATTCAGCATACGCCTTATGAACAATGTTTCTCGGCTCACTTAACATTCAACGTACTTGGACCTTAAAGTTTGTCGAATGGAACTTTGTATTGTTCCAGTGATGCTGTCAACAGAAGAATACGACGGCATAAACTGCATGCATTTTAGAAGCTCGTATTACAGTTCTGCTTATTAATACAAGCATGAGACATGCTTTTTCGTTTTCGCTGAACAGAAACAATATAATTAGCTGATCGTGTTTGAGGCCAAGATATAATTTCTGAAGGGGTGAAGCAAGTTCCTCGAGATTTCTTTGCATCGCAAAACAAACATTTGTCTGACATTGTACCTTTGCGCATGCGGAATCCCTTTATAATGTCCAGCCACGAAACAATTCTTTCATTGTGACTTCAACTGCGCCTTTGAGGTTTTGTTAACTGAATACTTGTGTGCTGCCGGAAAATCTTTTTCGTGTCGGGCTTCAGGTGAGTGAAATTGAAACTTTATTTTATTGCTCTAGTTCTTGAGGTGCTATATAAGTAAGAGGAATTTGTTTAGTTTGAAACTGCCACCTCTGATATTCCATAAACTCAAATTAAATATACACAAATTATAGATCAAAATGAAGGTTGAGATGTAACGAATACGAAAAATATGTTATCAACTCATCGAGTTGACGGCAGACACCCCTGGTACGTGGAAGTCTGCTACCCTATTCGTACCAGAATTGACAAAATACTATTTTCAGAGAACGTGTGGCCAAATGTGCTTCAGGTATCCAAGAACAAAGCTAGGCATTCAAAACACTTTTGGATGCACCGATACAACTGTATTCGGGAAAGGACAAAAATATCTGCATTTTTTTAAACATGATTCCATATTCGACAGACATGCGCAAAATCGCCCAATACCACGAATTTTCATCGAAAAACAAAATCGTAATTCTAGTAAATTTGATCAGCTGCAGCGATGCCTTGCACTGAATATAACTGTGCAGTCTATTTTTAATAACTCGATGATGTTTAAGGCCATCTTTCACATTCTTCGATTTTAGACGCCATTGTATATCGCTCCTTTGACCGGAAATCGAAATGAACCTCCAATGTAATCCAAGCGGAGTTTGGGAATTTACCCCCCACTCAGCTCTGTAGCTGCGTCCTGATGACTTTTGATGTCCTAGCGTCGTTCCTGGTTATCTAAAGCACATTCGCTCCAGAGTTGTTTGCCTTAAATATTTTGTCAGTTCTTGTACGAATACAATAGCCGACTTCCAGGAACCAGAGGTGCCTGCTTTCCACTGAGTTGAATGTATATATTTTTCGTGTTCTATACATTACAACCTTCTATTTTGGTCAATAATTTGTGTATTTAAATTGAATTCAAAGAATATCGGAGTTGGAAACTGATAAGTAAACAAATTGTCCCTTCAATAGCACCTTTATAATGAGGTTCGCACAAGAAAACCTTGATCAGAATTCTCCATCTGAATGCCCCATTGCACATCTTCAAACTATACCCACTCATTTCAGAACTACTCGCTGTCACACCTCATTCGAAATTTCAATTCTTCTGGTGCTCACTGAATTGAGAATTTATCCCATCTTCTATATCTGAATGGAACTCCCTTCCTGAAATCATTAAGTGAAAATACTAAGTATTTCAAAAGTGAACTATGCAGGCCACCATCGCCTTTTGCGATAGGCACAGGCAACATGAATAGTTTACATTGCAGACTACGCAATGCTTTCAATGACTTAAGATGCTATATATGTCATACAATTCATCTCCTGAGTTCCAATGTGTTCTGTGTGCCTACTGGCACATAGAACACATTGGAACTCGGGGGACGAAATGTTTAATTTAAAATCCCCACCTGATTCCTTAAATTCAAAATGTACACAAATTCAAATAAAATGAAGGTTGAGATTTATAGAACACGAAACATATGTAATCAACTCGTACCTGACGGCAGGTACCACTGGTTCCTGGAAGTCGGCTACTGTATTAGTACCAGAACTGATAAAAAAAATCTCACGAGAACTTGTGGCCAAATTTGCTTCGCATATCCAACAAAGCTAGGGCATCAAAATTCAAAACCCACAACAGAGCTATGGGGGGGGGGGGGGGGGGGGAGGGGTGGTTAATTCTAAAACTTTTGCTCTTTTGTTTACATTCTAAAGTACTTTTGTCGATCAACGTCCTCGAATAGAAAAAGCATGCATATACACGCTAAAATCAAATGAAAGATCGCACTAATACAGCACACTATTATATAGACCGCACTGTTGCCATATTCTGTGCAAGGTATCGCACCTGTTGAAATTTCCTAGAATTACAATTTTGTTTTTCGATGGAAATTCGTGATATCGAGTGATTTGTGCATGTCCAAACATGGAATCCATTTTAAAAACAAATGCAGACAGTGTTGTGCTTTCCCCAAATACAGCTCTTTCGCTGTATTCAGAATTGTGATCCCTTAGCTTTGTTCTTGGACATGTGAAGCACATTTGGCCACAACTTCTCGTAAAATATTATCTGGTATAAATACGGTAGCTGACTTTCAGGAACCAGTGGTACCTACTGCCAACTCTACGACTTGATTACTAATGTATTTAGTGTTCTACTCATCGCTATCTTCATTTTGATATATATTAGTTTGTGTGTATATTTGAATTTAAAGAATGAGTTGGACACGTCACAATTAACAATTTTACTTTTATAGCACGTTAAACTGACAAATTTCAATTATATTCATGACTCACCAAATTTCTCATGTGATAAGACTCATCACATTATTTTGTCTGACCAAAATATTTCGGTCAAAGATTAATACTCCAACACGACCTAGTCATCATCACAATTGTTACTGAAAATGGTATTTGATACGCGTGATTGGACACATCAAAATGTTACCAAGTTTGGTATGGATCATGTAGGTCACCAGACCATGAAAACTTCGTGCAAGTTTTTCGCACGATCGCCAGGTTAATGTCTGTGGGCAAATGAAGATTTGAAATTTTCATTTGCACTGCACGAACTTTTTTCGGAGGCCTCATTGTTTTATTGGCATAAACTTGAATCAATAGTTTCTGGACGTAACTTGCGAGGTTTGCAAACAGACACGTGGCAAACGTATACATGCTGTTGCAATGTTCGAAGCTCTCAACTGAGTGCAATGGCAAATTTCAACGTTACTCAATTGGCGATTAGCGAGTTGTGGTCCCGCTACAGTCACAGGCAATGTTGATGACTAACGTCAGTCAGGTCATCCAAGATCGACAACTGCTAACAGGATAGTTTCATCCGAACCACATTACGTAACCGCCATCAAAGTGCCTCAGAAATTCGACAGCGGCTGCACCGAACGACACATGTGAATCCGTTGTGGGGCTATCCGAAATCTCCTCCACAACTGGAATTTGTACTCTCGACCTCCTCGAATAATTCAGTTTGACTGAACGTCACAACGCAGCAACGCGTAATTGGTGTAAAGCACCACATCGCTGGCACAATCGTTGGTGTGGCGGTGGCGGAACTAACGATGCCATAACGTAATCGTTAAGCAGCACAATGGTGGATCGGTTATGGTGTGGGCATGCCCCACCATGACGAGCAGAATAGCATTGTCATCCCAGGGTGTCGCGGGGCAATACTACCGTGACATATTGGCGGCTCAAGTGGTCCCATTTACGCGACGTGACGGCCGTCGATTCATTTTTCAAAATGGCGGTGCAAGAGCACACGGGGGGGGGGGGGGGGGGGTCTCGTCACTACACTGCCTTGACCAGCACTAAGTCCAGACCTTTCAGCAATCGAGTACGTCTGGGAAATGCTTGCTTGGCGCCTACGCCAACAGCCCCTACCATTGTCCAGGAACTCGCCGCTGCACTGCAGGAAGAATGGAATAGCATCGGTCAAGTTGGGATTGGACGTTTGGTGAGTATCCCACGTCGGATCCGCGCTCGTCTCACAAATCGAGGAGGATTTGCGAGGTATTGAGATCTTGGACTGAATGTGGTAAATTGACTGACCGTCCAGGTCAACTACAGCTCGGTGCGTACGATTGGTGCTTGTCACTCGCCCAACTATAGCTGAAATCATTCACCAGTTGTCGGTGCTATGCCTCAACTGTATTTTTGATCAAAAAATAAATATATTTCATATCAAATATCCCCCTCACATTTTTGCTTAGTGTATATCTAAGCAACCAATCGATTGAATATAGAACATTCATCCAGGTAGTTTGTTTGATGTTTCTAGGCCCCCGAAACTGATGTAAGCTGGTCTACTGTCGGAGAACAGTTCCGCTTCATTGGAAACATAGAATCCGGTAGTTGAGTGGGAAGTCGTCTAAAGGGATTGGCATGATTAACCCTTTGCCCATCATGACTGCAAAATACCGACCAGCGCTATTCACAAATCGCCATTAAACTTTCATTTTTTCATTTGTATCGAAATATAGATTGTGGCGCCTCAATGGAACGACCTCGTTCCAATGAGGGCCCATAACTGTTTTGACAGAGCAAATGCAAAAAGTTCAGGAATTTTATTTGCAAATGTCGTCGGCCTTGCGTGTTGGGTGAAGAATTAACGATTCGAGAAACTTGACTATCCTGTGCCGTGTTTATGGAATAGCTACACATGCTGAAAATGACCGACATTTAAAACCAATTTGCTTTTATTTGAACCGTCCGCCAACTTGTCTTCATAACAAGCATGTAGGACGATCAAATGTTAAGGTTAGATCCCCCCACCCACCCCCACCCCCACAACATTGTCATGTGAGAACCATCCAGTGGAAGATGGAACCTTCTGATTCTCACCTGACAATATATCCTAAACCCCTTTAGGCTTTACCCAACATGAAAAGCATAAGACATTGCAAACAAAATTCTTAAAAGAATTATTTTTTCATTTGTTTTGTCTCGGAAACATGGGTAATCACCCCTCATTGGAACCACCTCGTTCCAAAGAGGGGTCATAACTCATCATTTTTTGAGACCCCAAAAAATGAAATTATAATTGCCGATTTTTGAAGAGCGCTGGCCGGTTTTAACCAGTTACGTTGGGTAAAAGGTTAAATGCGGCTTAACGACTTAATATCAAAACAAAACTTCGCACACACCTTGCAGTAATCCATGGGTATCTTCTAGAGCGTTGCGGCCTGGTGAATCGGCCAGACGGGTTCATATTTTCATGAATACATGGCATCAATTCCCCCTCTTTTCATTTTTGTTTCTCAATATCTACCACCATAACACCATTGCAATCCACAACATTCTGATGTATGCCTGTATATATCGAACAAATGTTGCATTTTCTTCATCGTATACAAGGGAGAGGACAGGTCATAAGTGTTCAGCACTTGTTCAATCTTTTGTTTTCACAAATGGTTCAAAATGAGGTTCGTGTGAAATTACGAATTTTTCTTATACTCTGCGCCAACTCAAGTACGATCCATTGTCAAGATGACTAGTCTCCTTCAGTGCTAAAAATAACTTTTTTTTTAATTTGCGTAGCAAAATGCTACACATTTCCAAAAAATGAATAGCATTTTGTAAAAATTACATGGCTATAGAATAGTTTCCATCCATTTCTGGACATTTCGAAATGACTGCAACACATGAAACATTCAGTTTTTTTTTAACTGAACTGCCTTTAAGGGTTGCATGGACTTGGATATTTTCAAAAAGCGTCTTGGTTGTTCAATAGAGTTCTCAAAATAGAAGTTGGGATTTTTAATTTCATGGGCTTGTAGTTATTTTTAATGGCCATTTTATGCAAAATGTTGCTAAAACGAAGTATTTAAACCAACAGCCTTCATCTTACATATGTAGTTGCTAATGATGCTTGATGGAGAGTTAATCTGAGTTATGCCTGGAATGTTCCACAATCAGAAGTAAAGCATCAGTGAACTAGTTTTCAAATTTGTTTGCACATTTACATTTCGCGATACAAGATAATCAACTGCAGCCTAATAGGCTGCAGTTGATTATGTTGTATCGCAAAATGCTATACATAATTTAACATTGTGTAGCTTTCTGCAAGTTTTGCATAGCAAAAAGTGACGCGACACGGCTTATTTTGAGCCCTGGTCTCATTTAACTAGTCCATAGTTAAAATAAAATCAAAACGTTAACATTAACAAACGTGCTCTAAAATATTTTTCCTATTCTAATACGAGGAAGGGAAGCAGAGGGAGTTTGGTCATGTAGTAAGAGAAATGTCTACGTTGCACTAAATGGTTTTGAGCTGCCAGCCGACAAATCTGTTACGTACAGAAATTAAAATCTGCATTTCTTCATTACAAAGAAAATTTCAATGTTGCGTTCAAAATTCATTATAAATGCTTCCACAAGACGAAAGCCCCGAAACCTACATTCCGATTTAAGTTCACAAAAGTAAAATTGCTTTTATATTGGTAGATTCGTCCAAAACAAGATTGGTCAAATGTCTTCGTAATCCTTCATCTAACAAAACGACCAAATTTTATTCATTTTCCCCAACTAGAGGTTCTCATCCTTAATGGATCGAACGGATTTCGATTAAGAATTATATTTTGTCCTACATTTTTGGGATTAGTTCAATATGCTTTTTCATTGTCATCCACTGTTCAGTTTAGGTAAAGGGTGCAACTCCTTGCATGCTCATTGTCGATATTCTAGCCCACGACAAAGGAGATACCAACGAAATAAAGTATAATTGAGGACTTAATCCAACATATAACTTTTGTTTGACAAATGATTTCTTGGTGAAATTTATATTTATTTTTTTTTTGTTTTGGTCATGACGGCTTCACAGCGGCCATGACCTACATGCGATGAAAAATAGAAAAAAACACATCGGTTTTACTTAAAAGCCCAGTCCTTCCCTTCCATCCAGGACATTCTCATGTTAATGAAATGCCAAAACAATAATTTAAAATTTAGATAAGGGGACAGACGTCCAACCAAACTTTGGTCAAATTTCGGGAAAGTTTCTCAAGTCCCAAAATGGCTTGAGAACAAATTACCCCAGAAAGTTATAGACCAAATTGCTTGGAAAGAAACATTCAACATGTGGAAACTGAAATTTGCTATGGAACTGTTGTGTTTGAGAGCACCGCCGGAAAGTATGTTATGGCATAAGAGACCAAAATGTTAACAAACAACTTGAAAATAACTTGTATTTTACAATACTTGTTCTAATACAGACTCGTAGAAATCAGTCTCCATTTATAAGAATAAACAGTAACACTAACTTCCAATCCATGGTATCCACAATTCCCAAATGTTGACTCTGTTTGCTGAAAGTTCAGCAGGGGTCAACTCCATACATTTCAGAGCAACAGGTATGGAGGCAAATCTGACTTCATGAATGGAAAATGCAAACTGCGCAATGGGAATATTTTGTAATTATACCTCATAGTTCTGTTGATGGTTTAACCCCTGCACACAGATGTCAAAATATCTAAATTTTATACAGAAAAAATTTCCCATAATGCAACTAGAAATTTAACCAATTCAATCTCGTTTGACAGAGCTCATTGAGCTCTGTCAAACGAGATTGAATTGGGTAAATTTCTAGATGTATTATGGGGGGAAAAACAGCTTCCTGAAATTTTGGTATTTTGACATCAAAGTGAAGGGTGTTAATATTGGCAAAGTAACAAATATCATTGATATACTGGGGGTATAAAACTACCCTAATTCTGCTATGTGGGTCAGTTCTGGTGTAACACTAACTTCCAATCAATGGTATCTAAAATTCCCAAATGTTGACTTCGTTCGTTTTGATAAAAGTTCTGCAGGGGTCAACTCCATACATTTCGGAGCAACAGGAATGGAGGCACATCTGACTTCATGAATGGAAAATGCAAACTGTGCAATGGGAACATTTTGTAATTATACCTCATAATTCTGTTGGTATAGGTCTCACAGAACTAAATATTTTCCCATAGGCGACCATTGTAACGTTCAGGTGGAAAAAAATATGATCGCATCACTTTAATTTTAGCATTCAAATATCTGTCAAGTATAGCCCTTCAGACAACTTTTTCTGATCTGAAAACAGGGGGTCATGCAACAAATAAGAGAAACTGACACAAAGGGAAGTACCGGTCACGTGCACATATTTTTCAGGGAATTCCCTACAAAAACACACAAAGTAAATTGTATTTTTTAGGTCCAAAAGTCATCAAATCACCCTCTTTTTTATCAGGAATATTCAACAATAATGCAAGATGTCAATAGAATGTTTCAAACTTTTATTGAAACGGAATTTCCCAAGGCTGTTTATTTTTAGAGATTGCGTCATTTCCGAGTGCAACATTTTAAGGCGGTTCACTCCAATTTCAATATTTAGTTCCGCGATACCTTTAATATTGGCAAATTCAAATATTGATACACTGGGGTACAAAACTACCCTATTTTTTTCTGGTATGAGGGTCATTTCTGGTGTTATGACAACATATAAATGCACAAGTGAACTACAACAGCAAGAATTCCCATCAATATTAAGTCCCAGATTAAACAGAAATATCAACCAACTGACAGGGTTTAGTCGATCTTTCATTTTATGCTTTACTTTAAATTTGTTTTGAAATAATCGACCTCCTGTAATTCGTTTCTGGGGAAGGTGTTCTGTTATTAGAACCGGCTGATTTTACAATACCTTATTTGTTTCAATCCAATTTGATGGTCAATGAAAGATGGGTGTAAGTGGATTAGGGCGCTGGTCTTATGCCAGAGGTCCCGGAATCCATCCTCGGTCGGGGAAAATTCTAGAGATGTCCGAACACTGTCGGTATTAATGGTAGGGTTGATGCCGTCACTGTACCTTCCCATCGGGTGGTGACGTAAAATGGCTGTCCTCAATGCCGAGACGCCCACTCCGTGCAGGCTAAACATCACTTCGTAGTGTTCGAATAGTGCTAGACCACAAAGTTGCCACCACAAAGGTAATCCAATACACCTGCGCCATTGGGCCAAGGAGATACCTTAAAATAAGTTGCATAACTTGTTCGCCAATCCTTGTGAAACAAATAACATTAAAACAATGAAAGATGGGAACAACCATGATTATTTTAATTTCTTTTGCCTGTAATATGAGCGTTCGGGCCTCATTTAGGTAATCTAAAGTTTCGAACCACGAGCGAATGTCGCCTTTATATTGTGGATACAGCGTTTGGCATGCCTTTAGATTGCACCTACTTTATATTACAAGGCTTAACCCTTTACCTAACATGAAAAGCTGAGGACACTTGCAAACAAAATTCTTGAGTAACTAATTTTTTTCATTTTTTGTCTCAAAAACATAGGTTATGACCCCTCGTTGGAACGAGCTCGACGAGCTCGTTCCAACGAGGGGTCATAACCTATGTTTTTGAGACAAAAAATGAAAATATTTTAAATTAATTGGCGATTTTTGATAATAGCGTTGGCCGGTTTTGGCCGTTACGTTGGGTAAAGGGTTAAAGATAAGATCTGTAGATCCATCTAACATTCAAAATAACTGCGTGGCAAAGAAGGTTAACGTTACGACTTTCACTGAAGATGGACGGCAAAAAGCGTATGTAAATAATTTGGGTAACACAAACATTGAAATGGAAAGGGAAATTGTGATAAATACAGTTTGACATTTAATCAATGATATTTTCGTAGAATCACAAGTTTGACGATTAGTTAATATTTGTGGATATATTAGAAACCTGTTTATCGCGTTTAATAGATTGCGTACAGACAACCAAATCGTATTACGAAACAGAGGCGTAGTGATCCATTTCTAAAAAATGGCATCCCTGGGTAAGGAAATTGAAATGTTGCCATACAATTTCGACTTCTATCTCGAATTGAATTTTTAATGTAATGTATTCCATCGCCTTGCAGATTTGAGAAGTGGTAGTTTCTGCAGTTCTGAGATCTTTGAAAACAATATTTTGCCCAATTTCACGATTTGCCTTACTATGGTTACAAGCCCTCATGTGACAGATTGGTCCGCATGGAATTGATATGATGGCTTATTTCTTTATCGTGCATTTTTCTTTGGGGCATTTGTAGCACATCGGAGACGAAATAATAAAATGTGTTCTCAGAATCTGGACTACAAAGTCATTTATTTAAAACCTTGTCTTTGGAATTACCGATCTAGTCCTTATTTTCGCAATTCGTTACTTGTGGCATTGAAAATGCCTTTCGTCAAAATCGTAAAGAATTTTATTTCGTGAAAAAGTGGAATATCAAATTTCCTTATACTGGTAATTAAATGTATATAACATGACCTTGTTTAATTATCTGTATTTTGGGCACTGGTGAAATTTTCCGAAAGTTTTGTTAGACGGCCCCTTAAGTTGAAAGCAAAACAATTACGATGAAATTCCAAAATCTGAAATTCCGTGAAATTCAAATAAAAAATTAAAATGAAATTCATGATATATAGAACAAAATACTGTGGTGGTGGGTGGGGGGGGGGGGGGGGGGGGGGGAAAGAATGTTGGCACTGTCTACATTTGGTATGAACACAATGCTATTCAAGCTCAAGACAAACTCAGCATGAGCAAAAGCAGAAAACGTATCTCAAATCGGATCCATGACGTGCACACTTGACTATCATGAAGACGGCTACCGCTTTCATACCAGTAATGGTTACGTTCCATGGAAACTCGTGACCAAATTTGCTTAGATATCAAAAATCTAAGAATTGGACCTACTTCAGGACCCGATAGACCTTCGTTGGTCAGCCCCAATATGGTCGTTCTCTTCCTGGAATGATCTGCCGCACGAATAGTTAAGCATACCCCTAATTTGAATGGGGGGGGGGGGGGGGGGGGGGGGGGGGGGGGGGAAACATTGCAGTTGGAATAAATTCCAATGGTTGTAGAGAACATTTTTGAAGTAGAACATCTTGTGCAGTTTTTAGTCCAAACTGGAAAGACTTTCAGTCTCGAGCAATTTTAGAAACAATTGTTTCAAGGTGTTTTTTGCTTCTGCTGATTTGGACCTAATAAAGCACGGCGTACTTTACAAAACGGCAGACCGTGTTTACTTTTTTCCACGCAGCCCTGTCACTGCATCTGTAAATGTTAGGAATTCCTATCATTGTTATTGATCTTAACCCTTTACCTAACATGAAAAGCAGACGACACTTGCAAAGAAAATTCTTGAATAACTATTTTTTTTCATTTTTTGTCTCAAAAACATAGGTTATGACCCCTCGTTGGAACGAGCTCGACGAGCTCGTTCCAACGAGGGGTCATAACCTATGTTTTTGAGACAAAAAATGAAAATATTTTGAAAATTGGCGATTTTTGAGAATAGCGCTGGCCGGTTTTGGCCGTTACGTTGGGTAAAGGGTTAAGTGTAATGAAATGTGTGTATTCTGGTAGGTAACTTTACAGAATCATTGATGCTTAACTTTTACAAATTTACAAAAGAACTACATTTGTTTTCAAATGCTTAAATTTTGTATAATTTGTTGAAATTTCAAATTTAAAAAAAATCTGTCAAAACAAACCAATTATGTTAACAATTTTTAGGTGGAAAATCGATGAATTTAATTTTAAAAAAGCGACAGCTGAATTTGTAATATAAAAGAAATAAATTAAATTTAGTGAACACTCGTCTAGAGCCAATTACCAACCACATTTTAACCCTCTGCACCCTGATGTCAAAATGGAAAAGTTTTCTGCAGCAAATGTTTCCCATAATGCAGTTCGATATTTAACCAAGTATACTTTGACATAGCTCAGTGAGCTCTGTCAAACAAGATATAATTGGTTAAATTCATAGTTAAACAAGAGAAAAACAATAATTGGAGAATATTCTGCTGCATCAGAGTTCTAGGTTAAATATCTAAATGGTTTAAAGATTCCGTTCTGTTTTGTTTCACTGAGAATACCAAAAGCAGAACCTCCTCAATGCCAAGTATCCTATCAGTTTCGCTCAAAATACAATTTTGAGCAATTCACTTTCATACATTCTATAGTGTAATCAATATGGGACACAAAGGAAAGTTCTCCTTTAACTGGGGCATTTTACATGTGTGTTCTAAATCTGTAACTTTGAAAGTAAAACTAATGCGGAATCAATTTGAAGTATTACAGTAATATTTCTAAATTTATATTCCGGGTTAACAGAACAGATGAAACTATTGCAGCAAACATTCACAATACTTTGATATTTCATTTCCTTTGGTTCATGCTCAAGTAATTTTGCCAGATTTTCCCCCACGAACTCGGGTTGGCTATAGATTGGTGAGGTGTTGCACCCGACTTTCCTTCCTCGGTAGCATTGTCCTGGTTAAGATAACCAAAATCCTATGCCACTGCAGTATTCAGAAAGGATCATACTAAGAACCCAAAATTAGTAGAAACGTTTCAGAAAAGAAATTCCTAAACGTAATTATCTTCAGCATTTTAGTAAAATGTTTAACCCTTTATCCACGAAAGACCGTTTTTGCTGCCCAAGGACATCATCGTCTAACGTTATTTTGGATGGCCAACTTACCCTGTCGGCGACACCAATCAATATTTTCAAACG